>CM057827.1:39528997-40728997 GCA_030068075.1 Paguma larvata | reverse complement strand
TGAGTAACGGTGACCTGTTATTTAAACATGTACCAGGCATTTCAGGAATAAGGGGTTAACACGTCTCTCACAAACAACATTTAGACATTTCTTGGAAGAAACGTGTTACAAAGTGCAGAGGCTCAGCACGGCTCCACGTCGGTCCTGGCGGCGTCTGAGCTGCTGGACCTGCCGACGCACAGTCGAGGGTTATGTTCTCTCTTTGGTGGGCTGGGGGCGGGGGGGGGGCACCTTTGATGCCCATGTTTCCATGTGACCTGTGCATACGCTCGCCCGCATCGGAACAGGAACGCAGGGAGGTATTTGCGGGAAAGTTGACGTGTGGATCTCACCAGCACGAGCAAGAAGTTGAGCAAGATACGTCTTCCTAGCATGACTTTGCCAGACTCAGCAAGCCCGGTTTCCTGTAAGCCGCTTTTTCCTTCAATAGTGAGCTTAGCTTCTTATTTAGAACTACAAAGCACTGTGATTTTGAAATGGGAGAATATTAATCTTTGAGAAAACAGAAATAACTGTTACGGCTTAACTGAGGAGGGGAGGAAATAGTTCCCCGAGATGAGAAGCCTAGAACACACCACACTCCCCAGGGCGCGGTGAGGGGTTCGCTGAGCTGACACCCCTCTGGGCTGCATCCTCTAAGGTCCAGCTGCCTTAGTCTGAGATAGCGCGTGGCCATGTGGCTAGAACACCTTGTTTCCTCTAGAAAAAAAGTCCGCTGAAGCGGGACAGTGCTTCGGGTAATATTTTCCTCACCGAGGATGTCCCTCACCTTACGAACTGGATCACAGAAAGTGCGAGACAACACACCGTTTTCTCATGTTTTCAAAAGGCTGCATTGCCGTCCAAGTTCAATGCCGTTGCTTCCAAAGTTCAGTGTACCATAGGGTGGGCAGGACACTATGTGGAAGGGGCGGTTTTCGTCTGGGAGGGGGTAAGTAGATGACGAAGATCGTGTCCTTAGGAAGTTTGAGATCTGAGATATGAAGAGGCCGGATTTCCTGACTCTCCTAGTCTGGTGTCCATTTCCGTGTCGCACTGCCCGGAAGTGTGTGTAGGGAAGATATGCCTGTTAACCCCGCATCGTCTGCCGAATGCCAGCCTGGTCCTGGCTTCTGTACGAGGGTGTTGGGGGTACAAGGATAAGTAAACCTCCCTATCCTCAAAGATCTCGTGGGGGGTCGGGGAGGACCAACGTAAAACAGATGATGTTTTAACACCTGGGGTGAGTACACGTGATAAAGATGGGCGTGGCGTCCTACGCGCCGGCAGAAAGGGCTCCTGAGCTGGCCAGGAGCTTAGAAGAGTGAGGAGGGTAATCAGGAAAGACTTTCAGGAGGAGGTGACACTTGAGGCGGGTCTTAAGGAATGCAGTGGAGTTAGTCACATGAAGCTTTTCGTAAAGGCATCGAGGGCCTAGTTCAGGTTGTGAGAGGAGGTGTGAGGCCGTTCCGGCGAGTGTGTGCGTGGCCGAGGTTGGAAATGGTGAATACATGGTGGTGCCGGTTGGCACATTGGAGGATTTTTAGCCTCGTCGCTTGCTTGCCTGAGTA
Organism: Paguma larvata; assembly: GCA_030068075.1. Classification (NCBI taxonomy): domain Eukaryota; kingdom Metazoa; phylum Chordata; class Mammalia; order Carnivora; family Viverridae; genus Paguma; species Paguma larvata. Next base: position 40,727,447 of record CM057827.1, on the reverse strand, counting down.
TGACATTAAAATTAATTACCTTAACAGTTTAAGTCATATTATACCGTTAATACCTTCTATCATAGGACCTTAAAGCTAGAAATAACTACAGACTGTTTGCAAAAATAATAAACCCATTTTTTTAAGTTTAATGAAATCGATTGTATGGAGGTATAATCTGCATATAATGAAGTGCCAGCATACTAGGCGTACAGTTTGAGCTTGACTAAGGTACACACTGCGTAACTGCTACAACGGTCGAAATAGAGCACATTTTCCGTTCCCGTCAGAGTCCCCCGGGTCCCTTGGCAGTCGGTCTCCACCAGCAGCCACTGACGTCCTTCCCGTCCCCAGGGACGAGCTCTCCCGTCCCACTCCTTCGTATAAGTGGAAGTGGCTGTGGCGTCGCGTGCCATGCGCTTCCTCCGCGCTGAGGCAGGTCCGTTCGCGTCTGTTCAGTCTGTTCCTCTTCATTGCTGAGTGCAGATTTCGTCGTGTGGCCGAAACCACGATTTGTGTATCTGTGTACTTACTGATTGACACTTGCATTGTTTTCTTGTTTTTGGCTCTTATGAATGAAGCTGTTTTGAAGCTGGTGTGCAGATCTTCTCAGGGATCTGGGCGTCCATTTGTGTTGTGTATATAAGCACTTTCCCCGTCCCGGGGTAGGTGTGTGTTAACGCCTGCGAGAAGCTGCCTGTCTCCCACGGTGGTTACACTGGCACATTCCCACTGCAGCGGGCGAGAGCTTCCCACTCGGACCAAACCTCTGTTGTCTGTCGAACTATCTTACTGTCGTTCCTCGTGTTGTGATTCGGCTTTCCCGGACGGCGATGCTAGCCATCTCTCCGTGCGCTGCTCTGCCATTTGTACGCTCTTCTGTGAAGTGTCTGTTCCTGGCTAGTTTTAAAATCGGGTTTTATTGAGTTGTAAAGAGCAGCATAAATACCAAAATCAAGACTTCTGAGGACTTGAAATGCCAATGACTAGTACCCCTTTTCTGTTTTGTGCATTTGCAGTAAAAATGGATAAAAGCCACTGTCTCCGTAGTCTTCCTTTTTTTTAAAAACAGTTTATTTATTTTGAGAGAAAGACAGAGAGAGAGAGACCAGCACAGGGGAGGGGCAGAGAGAGTGGGCTCTGTGCTGCAGCCCGACGTGGGGCTCGAGCTCACGAACTGCGAGATCATGACCTGAGCCGAGGTCAAGAGTCAGATGCTTAACTGACTGAGACACTCAGGTGCCCCTTTTAGAGCATATTTTTACCTAGAATTTTCTCTTATTATTTTTTTTCGAAGGCAGTAATGAAGTCAAAGCATTTATAGTGTTAAGATATCGCCATCTAGTGGTCAAAGAGTAACATTTCAGGTAACATTTAGGTTAACTTCGTTGACATCTGGTTCTTGATATACGTGTAATTTAAGTGTGTGTATATGCACATACACGTAGCTGCACAGATTATGTAAATAACAAAATACATAGACATACGTGTGTAAAGCATACTAAAATAATGAACAGTTGCTGAACCGACCACCCTCCTGCAGAAGCAGAACACTCGCGGTACTGCTGCAGGTCGCCACTTACTCTTCAGTCCCAGCCTCCAGCCTCCCGTGTGCCATGTTACCTAGAAAGTGGTCTCTTAGCTTCCATCACTGGTTCTCCTGGTGCATGTGGTTAGCAGTCGATCAGATCCTCTGGAGTTACCAAACTTTTGGTATACTACCAAATATTGTGACCCTATAATTCACTGTCCCATCACTTTTTTTGGTGTGATATTAATGTTTTATATTTATTCAGAATTTTTCTAAATGGAAGGGAAGAATTAGAAAGCATAGGCTCAGGCATTTGATTTCATATTTTCCAAAATGGATTTGCTGGTTTGAGTGAGGTAGGTAGAAGGAAGGTGCTAGTAATGGGCAAACGTGGTTTGCTCGGATGCCATCGAGACAGATCCGTGCGTTTTTCGTTACTATATAATTTCAGAAGAGACCGTACTGAGTGATTTTACCAATTTTAATTTTGAGTATCCTGTTCCAGGAAGAATATAACATAGCTGTAAAGCCAACATTAAGATAGTAAGAACTTGTAAGGTACACCCAAGTGTGCAGTTACTGCCAGCAGCCGTTGCCAGCGTTGGTAATGTCACCACCGCCAGTTTCCAGCGGGAACTAACGCTGAAGACCGAGAATGCTGTATTTCTAAGAAAACTGAAATATATTTTGATTTAGAAATAGCTATGTAATTTTTAATCCCTCTGTGTCTTAATTTTCACATTTGATTTTCTCAGAGTTGTGAGAATTAACAATGTGTGTTGGGGGGGGAGAGAGAGAACAGGAACAATGCCTCACACAGAGTAAAAATTGTATATGAATAATAAGTAAAATATGGGACTTTAAGATACTTTGTTTTTTAGTTTTAGAAAGAAATCTCCCTTTCTCTCCCTTCCCGTCTGTTCTAATGGCATGTTTTCACTCTAGGACGCCTTATTCTTCCTGAAGGATTTCTTCACAAGTCTTTCTACAGAAGTAGAGCTTCTCATGGCTCCCGATCCAGAAGGTATTAAATACATGTAGTTTGGAAGAGCCTGTAGCAAGTACTTGGATTGATTTGATCGTTATGAGGCCTCGTGGAGAGTGTACTTACGGTCTTTATTCTGATTTATATAAATGTGTTTCGTGTTATTTTTCATATTTTGCAAATGTAGTGTATGGAAAAGTAATATTTTAAAAGGTGGAAGTCCATTTTCTCTGTAGCAGTATTTGTATTTGTTAAATGAAATGTAGCACAACGAGCTACACCCACAGGGATGGACCTTGAAGTGGGTGCTCGGGAGACACACACCTAATTTTTCACATGCACACTTTACGTTTGCAGTTAAGAAGTCTCCTGGAGCTGATGTCACCTGCAGTTTGCCAAGGCACTTAAGCACCTCGAAGGAGCCAAATCTAGTTCTTTCTTTCCCTGGGCCAAAGCAGCCTTCCCAGAACGACAGTGCCAATTCAGTGGAAGTGGTTAATGGGGAGGAACAGAAGGACTTCTCGGTCGAAGAAGCGCCATTTAGCGATCAGCCTGTGTTTTTTAGGTAAATCACATAATTTTGATAACAAATGAAGTTATTTTAGAATGTTGATGGTTTATTGTTTTAATGTTTGTTAGAGAGAGAGAGAGCGTGAAGGGGGGCGGTGTGGGGGGTGTGGGGAGGGGAGGATGGCAGAAAGAGAGCAAGGGAGAGAGAAGCCCAAGCAAGCTCTGTGCTGAGGGCATGGAGCCCAATATGGGGCTCGAACTGTGAGATCGTGGCCTGAGCCAAAATCAAGAGTCGCTCAACCGATGGAGCCCCGCCCCCACCCCCCACAGGCACCCCTGCAGGTTGTTGTAGAATGTGTTCGTGTACCACTCACTACCCGTGAGATTGCGCCAGCTTTTCTGTGCCTGCCAAACCAGCGACTGGTGTGTTCGTGTACAGGCGGGCCCCGCGAATCCTGCACCCCTGATGGCACATAGCGCCCCTGGCTCAGGAGCCGTTCCTCGTGATTCTGGAGTCGGACTGGCCTTTTCCTCTTAGCTGCTCCCTTCCCTCCTCGGTCCTCTTCCCGGTCACTGTGACGGCTTGTTTGTTACTCCTCAAACACGCCGTCCTTTACACACCTTGGCTTCCTGTGCTTCCCTTCTCCCAGTGAGAGTTTTCTGTGGTTTTCCGTCTGCCCTTCCCCAGCACCGTCGTGTCTCTCCTGACCCTTTGCTCCCCAGCTTAGTCGGCACTATCAGGAAAGACCGGTCCCCTGCACTGCCACCGTCTGCTGTAGCTACTACTGCTCCACGACTCAGGCGCTCGAACATGGGGTTTGTCTTTCGTTTCCAGACCCGTTGTTCTCCCCGTCTTCCTGCTTTCCACCAGCCTCGAAGGTGGGCATGGAGCCTTGGCTCTGTTGGAAGGAGAAAGGACGGTGATCCAAGCCCCCTGTGTTGTGAGGGGCTGTCATCTGCTTCCCCGCGTCCTCTGTGCTCCTGACGTCGGTGGTCCCCACGTTCTGTCTTTCCAAGTGGGCTTCAGGTTATGCTTTAGATGTGGCCCAAAGCAGGCAGTGTAACTATCTTAAAGTGCTTTCGTGTTTTATATATCTTCTGTACTCTAGGAAATAGAGAAAGAAATAACAGAATATGAGAATTGAAGGATCCTGGGAGAGACCATTTCTGGTGGTTCCAGAACTTTCACCACGAAAAAGGATCTCTTATTTTTTTCTACCAAGAAATCATGTCCCCGATGTAATCATTTCAACACTAGTTTGTTTTTTTGTGAACACTGGATAACTGGTGTTCAATTCAAAAGAAACTGAATTGTTAACTGTTCTGGCCTGAAAGCAAAGAGATTGGACACCTTTTATTAGCTTGTGTAGCCTTACTTACTTAGGCATGTGTTTATTTTTATCATTAGACCCTTTAAAATAGCTTATAGACTTCTGTTCATACGCTCAAAAGCTCCTGGAGGGCCTAGGACCCTGGGGCGGTTGTCAGTGATACAATCCCGATCACAGCCCTCACAGCTGAGGAGGCTGACGCCCCGAGAAGTGGACTTGCTCAAGGCCAACGGTTAGCGGCCCAGTCAAGACCAGAGCACAGGTCTTCATCCCAAATCCAGTGCATTTTGTAAGCGATGGCCTAATAGCTCCCTCTGCCCAGCCCCTCCGCCACCGAGCGAGCGAGCTCTTCCTCTGGGTGTGCTCTTGTTCTGGGCACAGTGCACAAAGTAGAGAGAAGCCCCTGTTCCGCTGGGATTACGAATAATGAAAATAGGCGATTTGTCATATTCTGCGCCTTGGAGAAAAAGGAGTATGAAAGGAAGAGGCAGGTGTCAAGGGGCCGTTGCTGAGAAAGCAAAATGAGAGCAGACGGGGGTGTGTCTGTGGAAGACGAGGGACGACCCGGGCTCCCCGGCTCCTTGCAGTGACTGATGGAAATGCGGCACTTCCGTTTTACTGCGGGCGAAACCAGGCCTCTGTGGAATGGCTTAGGATATGAATGCAGATGTTAATTCTGTAGAAAAATTGTGTTTCAAGTCCAATTTACAGTCCAGTGTTGGGAAGTCAGCTCCTTTTGTTTGAGGTATACCATCGGTGTATAATTATGACTTCATTCTCACAGAATTCCCTGTGTCTGTATGTTGATACCCTGTTTATAAGCATTAATTTCAAGAATGCTTACTAAAATTCTCCGGCGTAGGTGGCGTTTTAAAAATGTACTGACTTGGGGTGCTTGGGTGGCTCAGTCGGTTGAGTATCCTGACTCTTGATTTCGGATCATGTCACGATCTCAGGGTCGTGGGGTCGAGCATCGTGTCGGGCTCTACGGTGAGCGTGGAGCCTGCTCGAGATTCTCTCTCTGCCCTTCTCCCCTGCTCTGCTCTGTCTCTGTCTAAAATAAAAGGGAAAAATAAAAAAATGAAATATTTAGGTTCAGAGTTTAAGTTCCTTGCCCATGGTTGCATCACGTGTAACTGGTAAAACTGGGACTCGTGCTGGGTTTTCTGGAACTTTCTGCTGCATCAGGGAGCTTAAATCCCTTACCTCTTCTCTTTTTTACTTCTTGGTAATGATTATATTATTTGGTTTAATCTTGAAGGTTGCTTTTATTCGTTTGTTCTCTGTATAAATTGAGACTATCTGCCAGAATAAATTTTTCTTTTTTCAAATTTTTTTTAATGTTTATTTATTTTTGAGAGACATAGAGGCACAGCGTGAACAGGGGAAGGGGCAGAGAGAGAGGGAGACACAGAATCCGAAGCAGGCTCCAGGCTCTGAGCTGTCAGCACAGAGCCCGACGCGGGGCTCGAACTCACAGACCGTGAGATCATGACCTGAGCTGAAGTCGGCCGCCCAACCGACTGAGCCACCCCCAGGCGCCCCCAGAATAAATTTTTCTATGGTGAACATTATTTAGTAAGCTAGGAAAAGACTGTTGTGAGAAAACTTAATTAAATACAACGTATAATATGATCAGCATCAGTCATCGGTTTAGTTGTGTCACCTTAAGAAAAGGCGGAGCTAAGACATTCCCCTTTATTTAGGCCTTGAGACACTTTGATTCGCATATAAGTGGCTTTGTTTTTATTCTCCAAGTGAATAAATTAACTTCTATCTAAGTTCAGCTGTTAGTACTTTTGAATATAAATAACTCCCTTTCTCTATCCTTAGAGAATTTAGATTCACATCAGAAGTTCCTATTCGACTCGATTATCACGGCAAACACGTGTCAATGGATCAGGTTTGGAAACTGTATAAATATCCTCTACAAAATCACCTCCTTTCTGTTTTGTTTTCTAATGATCTTTGTTTTTTTGTTGGGAGTTAATTTTTAAACCTTTTTCTGTCATAGTTTATGTATGAGATGATGTGCCAGATTTTAAAATTCTGTTATTTTTTTATTTTTATAATTTATTCCCAAATTGGTTTCCATACAAACCCAGTGCTCATCCCAACAAGCTCCCTCCTCAGTGCCCGTAAAATTCTGTTTTTAAGGTAAATGTCATTTAAGAACCCCTGAGTAAAGTTTGGTATAAGTTGAGTTCTCTGTTTACTAAGTATGTTTTTTTCTTTTGTTGTAAATATTAAGTGTTGTAGCTTTATTAGTGAATGAATATTACTTTGCTTTTCCTAGATAACAACTATTTTAAATGTTAGGTCTCTCCATCTACGCATTAATCTGTTTTGAATTGTAAAGGGCACGCTAGCTGGGATCCTGATCGGTCTGGCCCAGTTGAACTGCTCGGAGCTGAAGCTGAAGCGGCTCTTCTACCGGCACGGGTAGGTGGAGTCCTTAACGTGGCTTTACCGTGTGCTTCCTGCAGTTGGTGTACAAGAAATTGAAGGTCGAGTTTTCTTAACAGACATAAATAATTTAATTACTCTACAGTACTGTCTGCAGAGAGCTCGTTTTTAGAGGAAGCTTCCCAAGTAGGGGCTACTCTTTATTCTGAGAGAGTTGAAGTAGTTTGGACAGAGGAGTGTTTTTCAAAAAAACTGTAGTTATTTTTACATAATTTCCCAAAGCTGTAAATTAGTTTATTTAGCACAAAGACCGGGAGTTCACACCGTGGCGGTTCTTAGTAGCTGAGAACCGTGTGGCAGTTTATAGACATTGAATTAACCCGATGCCGGAGCCCTGGACGCTCGGGAGACACGAGCAGTGGAAGAACACACTCGCGCTCGTCACCGAAGCCTCTTAGAAATTACTGGCATTACACTGGATTATGTGTGTGTACATATATGCATGTATAATATATTCAGACTGATATCTACAATATTTTGTCCTTGTGATTGGTAAATTTTCTTTTGTCTTAAGTTAAAAAAAAAAATGCCCCCAGCTCATCTGAACCTACAAATCTCTCTCTTTCTGTGGACTAATAGTCATTTGCTCTAGCTTGCTAGGTGTTGACAAATTGTTTTCGTATGCCATCACCGAGTGGCTCACGGACATTAAGAAGAACCAGCTACCAGGCCTCCTGGGAGGCGTTGGGCCTATGCACTCGCTAGTACAGTTAGGTGAGTTTTCGTTTTTATCAAAAGATGATTTCTGTTGCCTGATCTAGGATTCTTAATTCTTTTGGAGTTCACAGATGCCTCTGAGAGTCTTCGTGCAGACCACCGTTCTAGAAAATGCACACGTGTGGTCACGCACCTGGAAGAACCCTTGCCTCCCGTTTCAGGTTGACAACCCCAGGGCTAGAGTGATAGCAGAGACCGGGCCTTGGCACTCCTACTGACCCCCCTGTACTGACTGTCGTTCCAGTGCAAGGCCTGAAGGACTTGGTCTGGCTGCCCATAGAGCAGTACCGGAAGGACGGGCGCGTCGTCAGAGGGCTTCAGAGAGGCGCCGCCTCCTTCGGCACCTCCACAGCCATGGCTGCTCTAGAACTCACCAACAGAATGGTTCAAACCATACAGGTATCTCCCCACAGCCTGCCCTGGAGGACCTGTCGTAAAATGGTTGGGCTTTTTCGTTTTGTTTTTGAAACGATATCGTGAAAATCTACAAAATGATGGGAGTAGATATTTTATTTATGATGATTTAATTTCTTATTTTTTATTGCTTAGCTCTCAGTTGTAAGTAATTAGTAGAATAAAGAAGTGGAATGCAGTGGCAAATTTGTTTGCCTATTTCGGTTAAATTATGACCATTAAGTTCGTCGAGGATTTATTTTGCCTCATTTAAATGAATAGATCATAGCGAAACGTAAAGAAAGCATTGCAGATCAAACAGTAGATGTATTGAGGTTTGTTACGTTAAGTATTGAGCTCCAGCTGACCGTATCCAGTTGTCCACAGACAGGGCATTCTTGACTAGCCTGGTAACATGGGGAGTGTTCTCAGAGGACAGCGGGGCGACTGAAAAAATCTGCTCAATCCAGATACTGATTCTTAATGTGCGCCTTAACGTTCTTGTTCTCGTTGCGAAGAACTCGGGTCCTACAGAAGTGCCTGTGGTAGGGCCTGTGGCTCCCTCCGTTCTTCTGGCAGGTGCATTGAGGGAGCGCGTGCAGACTTGATGCTGATTCGTTCTCTCTGATCAAATGATCCAGGCAGCAGCAGAGACTGCTTATGACATGGTGTCTCCTGGGACCCTTTCTATTGAGCCCAAGAAGATCAAGAGGTTTCCTCATCACCGCCTGGCGCACCAGCCGGTGGACCTGCGGGAAGGTGTGGCCAAGGCCTACAGCGTTGTGAAGGAGGTGAGTGGATTGGGGAGGACGAGCCGGAGCGGCTGGCGTGCTTTCCCGGCTGGCGTCTAAAGAGCATTGGACTTCGTTCCCGAGGAGCGCTGGGAACTGCTACCAGTAGCCAGTGCAGACATCTGCCTGAGGTCAGAGAGCAGGGCCATGCGGTGAGGGGCTCACACGGAGAGCCGTGATCCAGGGGAAAGACCACTTCTCCATGCGTGCGGGCGCCAGCGGGGCCCCCCCACCCCCCCGCCCCCGCAGCCGGCTGTGCCACGGGGCCACACTGCACAGTGTTTACTCAGCTTGGCGCAGAAGTACAGCTCTTCAGGAGAATCACTCCCCTACCCCCGATCCCGTGCCTTCGGTGTCCTGAGATGGCACATACGTATTTTCTCATCCACGTTTTTATAGTTTTGTTCTGTACTTATTCATAAGCAGCAAGTACTATTTATATGCTAAAAAGTTGACATAAACGGGATCGTCGTGCATGTATCACTCCGTAACGAATGCCGCTCGGGGTCGAGCCACGTCGATGTGTGTGTCCGATGTGGACTGTCTGCGGCGTTTTATCATGTGACCACTATGTTCTCCTGTTGGTGGACACTCGCTGTTTCCCCCTAATCCACTGCCTCAGGAGTGTTCATGTAAGCGCTCCTTCGCTGCACGAGAGGCCGTGCAGCTGTGTGAGCCCGACGTTTGTTAGGCATCGCCAAATTGCAGCTTAGCTGCACCAGCGAGTCCTGGTTCCTTATGGGCCTTGTTGGGGACATTTCCTGTCGTAATCTTTTTTGGCATTCTTTTTAATATGACACGAAGTTTGAGGTTGTTTTACTCGTGATGCATGTATTCGGATTTCCCATCATGTTCTGAGAGGCACAGGTGCCTAGGACAGTCTTTTCCCTGACGACGTAGCCTCTGAGGTCCCACACGGTCGGACGAGCACTGAGGTCGGGCCCCCAGGACGTGTACTAGCGGAATAAATAGGACCACTTGCTTTCTTAGGAGGAGGTTCAGCTGGCAGAATAGAGAGGCTTACTGGTCAGACCCGTTCCTGTAGCTGCCGGGATGGGCCAGTTATGTAACAGCTGGACATGTAGGAAACCAGGTTTGTAAGAACGCTCCTGGGGTTCAGGCCAGCAGGGGCCGTTGACAGGCAGACGCAGTGGCACTTGGATGTGGAGCACGTGACGGTTCACACAGAGCTTGAGCACTGGATCTCTGTTCGTTACAAAAAATATTTATGCTTGCTTTGTGCCAGGTGTATAGCAACCATCAAAGGTAGCTGGTGGTCCTCGCTCGCCCGTGAGGACCGACCCCGTGGGAGCGGCTCCCCGGTGGGGCAGGGGGCAGTCCCCGGGTGTCAGGATGGGAGCCTGCGCGTTCGGGTCTGCCGTGTCGTTCTCTTTCTCTCAAACCGTCAGGATGAGTCTGGGGGAGGGAGGGTGTGAACACTGAGCACACCACGTCGAGATGGTGGAAGGAGTCTGGATTCCGTGTCAAACACTCTTTAAATAGATGCGCCTACACGGCGGTGAACGCGTCTTTTCCTTTTTAGATGTGAGTAACTCAGAGACTGAGCGAAAACACTGTATGTATTTCACACATCGAATCTTCTAGATTCTCCTCTAGATCCGGGCTCTGCACACGATGGCCTAGGTCAGATCTGGCCCCGACCCGTTTTTGTGTGGACCTTCTAGCTCAGTTTTTACAATTTGGAAGGACTGTAAAGAGAAAAAGGATCAAGCATATGCGGTAGAGACTGTGGCCCGCAAACACTTGCCATCTTGCCCTTCCAGAGGGAGCCGGCTGACCCGGCTTACATAACTCCCCTCGCGGGAGGCAGGTGGCTGCGGGGGGGCAGTGGCGGTGATCCGGGACACGGTTAGCGAATACCCGGTGTGTGCTGCGCCGGTCACGTCAGGTGCGTTGTGTCATTTAGTCTTGAGAGCCCCCACGCAGTGGAGTCCCCCCGGAAGGACCTGGTGAAGGGGACACTTAAGTGCCTGAGCCGAGCCGGGATTTCCTTCCGTTGTCTCCACACTTGGTGGTGGTGCTCGCTGGGCGACGGCAGCTAGTGCCCGTTTCCGTTTGTGGGCCCCAGAGGGGGAGCCGAGGGGGAGGGGAGCGAGGTGGCAGGCGAGTGGATAAACCTTTGTGGTGTGCGGTAGGTAGCTTAAAGGATAGCGCTCAGGCGTGTGTCTGTGTGTGTGTTTTTCTCGGTTCTTCCATGCTTTCCCTGCTCCGCTGCTACAGGTCTTTGGCTGTCGTGCCGGGCGGGAGGGAAACCCCCTCCCTTGCCCGTTGGAGTCCCTTTGTCCCATCCAGTGGTGGCTGGGTTCTGGGTTAGCATAGCTTCCTTGATTTCCCCGGAGAGCCTGAAGTTCCCTGCGCTGCACCCTCCTGAAACGGTCAGCCCGCACAGCGCCTCGGGGCGTGAATTTCACCGTCTTGGCCCCATCAGCACATTTATATATCCGGCTTTCAAGCTTCACGGCCATCATTTTCCTGTTACACAGTTACAGGAGAGATGACCGTGTGCTCCAGAAACCTTGGTTTTAATTGTCAAGCATGTCCTTGCTTCCTGTCCCCAGAATTTTTTCCATTTACTCCAAGAAGATGGTCTGTTTAGCCTTTTCTCTTAAGTGAACGTTCCACATTCCACAGCTCTTTTCTAGGACCCAGCCCATAATTTAGAACAAACAAGTAATTTCTGGAGTGTCATAGAATTAGGTTTTCTCATTACAGTTGAGTCAAAGGAACTATCAGCATCTTTCTTTTGTGATGATATTTATTCCAGAAGCTTTGTTTGCTACTCTTGGGTCATTAAATATTTCTTTAAGCTTCCCCGTGTGAAATTGTAGTTTAGCTGTATTTTTTATGTGCACGTGTCACAACAGAATACTAAATCATAAGAGTTGCCTTTTATTTTCCCTTCTAATTAGAATTTTCTCATTAATAGAATTATCCTGGGTTATCTCAAAAGCACAGTGGGTATTGTTTTTGTCTAGTTGCAAACATAATGTTGATGAACTCCGCTAACGCTGTGGACCGCAGGATAATTTAGAGATTTTTCTGACCTTCTCTCCTCTCCCTCTTTTAGGGACTTACCGATACGGCTCAGACGATTTACGAAACTGCGGCCCGCGAACACGAGAGCAGAGGGGTCACGGGCGCCGTGGGCGAGGTCCTGCGCCAGCTTCCCCCTGCCGTGGTGAAGCCTCTGATCGTCGCCACGGAAGCGACATCCAACGTGTTAGGTGGCATGAGAAACCAGATCAGACCGGACGTTCGGCAGGACGAGTCCCAGAAATGGCGCCATGGGGAAGATTGATACTTCGGACGTGACTCTTCCTGAAGATCGTGAGGGGGGAGTAAGGAGCATGGTGTCCCAGGGGCAGCTCCAGAGGGAACTCATTTCATTTTATTGTGCTCATCTCAGGAACAAAAGTATTTCTTAGTTCAATAATTTAATATAAAAAAAAACAACAACACACGCAACCAAAAACTTGTGACGTTTTAGGGCTAGTTTGGTACTCGCCTGTAGAAATGTTTGGTGGCCGGGGGCAGGAGTCCTAAGCTGCCAGGCGAGTGGAATGCTTGCTTTCACTGACATGGCCGGACTTCTCCTTGCTGGTGACGGGAGAGCCCGGGAAGCTCCTGTCGCAGCACCGAGGGCCCAGCGACGTCGGCGCGCTTTGGAAGCACTGTTTATGTTGCCCTGAGGAGTTAATTTTTCTCAAGGTTTAAAAAGAAACACAGCTTCGAAACTTTCATGGAGACTGAGAGACCGAAGCCACAGGGAAAAGCAAAGCAAATAGGATTTTAGTATAAATATCACTGAGGAATAACTCACTAGTCTGTTGGAGTTAGTGTCCGTGCACTTGAGAACGTGACTCCCGCTTCCCCAGAAAACCTGGCCGTGGGGGCTTGAGGACGCGAGTGTGGCAGACGTGTTCTGTCGTGTTGCACTTTATCCTGTGTGCGTGTGTGTGTGCGCGCGTGTGTGCGTGTGAGATTCATGCAAGTCATGGGATACATTCGTTCTGTCATTTACAGATTTTCACAAACTAGAGAGAGGAGTAAGACCATGTTTTTGGCAAAGGAAGCTGATAACTCAAATGTAATAACTTCCACTTATTTTATGTCTAAATGAAGATGCGCATTCTATAATGAGCCGGGCCCGTGTGACTGGTTACGCAGGCATAGTGCAGGCTCGTCAGGAGTGGTGGACGGGGAAGTCGGAAGTGACTTTTACGCTTGTGAAATTAACCAAAACTCCTCACATATGCCCCAGTCAGCTCTTTCGAAGTACCGTTTTTACTCGGTTAACAGTGTACGTTTTGATAACCTGTCAGGAATGAATAAAGTATTTTTATTTAAAGGTCAGATTGTTTCATGCCTCCATGGATATTGGCTTTCCTTAGAGCGTGGTCATGGGTGCAGCACGAGGGTCCATCCCAAGACACCTGGGCCGCTGTCTCAGGACTGATTTCGGTTCATAGCAGGGAGCTCGTTGCCCAGGAGGGAGAGGGACGGTGTCCCCAAAAACCCGTGTTCTGGCTGGAGGTGGATCCCGCAGAAAGGAAGTGGAGGACTCGGTGTCTGTCGGTGTCGCAGTTGCACGGTGGGACTTCTCGGTTTCCATAGTGGGGAAGAATGTCTTTGAAGTGAGTGTGGATTTTCAGTTCGGGGTTTGAAAACTGGTGTGGAATCGATTTCATTCTCTAGGTTGTCTGAACATGAGGGCAGTGTAAACCAAAACTCTGGACATTGACGAATTATGAAAGTTGTGTTAAAGAGTGTTTAACTTTTATTCTGGTTCCTTCGTACTGCCGAAACGGCTTCCGCTCCGACAGGCACCTGTTTGGGTGTCCTGGAACCACCTGTCACTCTGTGCCCAGTCGGTGGAGTCCCTGTAAACTGGGATCCCGGGTAAACACTAAACGCACCCGTCCATCATCTCTTCGGGGCCACCCCCCTGCTCACTGGCCCCGCTGAGCTCCAGGCTTCCTTAAAACAGAGCGGACTGTGTATGGTACCTGTGATGACTGGTCAAACTGAAAAGCCCGTGGGTCAAAGTTAAAAATATAAAAGATCTTTAATTTTTAAATATATTTTCCATCGTTACCCTAATTATTATTCAGTTGGATGCAGCATAGGCAGAAATAGTCTTCTTCTAGTTGTAAATAGACTGTCTTTTGACAAATTCGGTTTAGAAATCCTGTTTCGACCTACATCTTCATAAGGTCACCTTTGCCGTCTGTGTCCTGTGAACACAGGACCGGCACCTGCTCCCCCAGAGCCTGTCTGGGAGCCAGAAACCTGCCTCACAAAGGTTCAGTTGCGGGCTCTGCTCCTCGCCTCTTTTGTCCAGGCTCTTTGCCGGAGATGTTTTTGTAGACTATATTTGAACCATTCTGCATTATTAAGTATCTTCTATTTTTTCTCTTTTAACAGTGTCTTTTCTGGCTTTTATGTCCCAGTGACACAGGAAGGAGAGCACTGGGCAGGGTGCTGGGCTGCCACTCTGCCCTCCCCAGGCAGTGATGCGGCCAACCCTTGGATTTCTCCGCGTCTGCCTGCATGACAAAGCCCAACAGATTTTTGGATGATTAAGGCGGGTGTGCGCGTGAGTGTGTGAATGGTGGGGGGAGGTAGTGCTTGGTAGAGTGCCCCAGTCCCGTGACACCTCAGGCTGACGGCGCCGAGGCCATGCCGCAGACACGGTAGCCGTGGGCTCCCTGAGATCTGGGCTCTGCCCGAGTCCTGTGTGCGAGCGGCCGCGGTAGCCGTGTGGGTTGGCTCGAGGGGCAGTTCCGATTGGAGCAGACCTCGTGCGTCCGCGTGGCGCTGCGTGGAGGCTGGGCAGGCGTGACCTCGGCCAAGATCCGTCAGCGAGGTTTAGAATATACAGTGTCACAGACACGTGCGAGGACCACTTGACAGAGACGGGGCAGTCCATGGCAGCACCTTCTCCTGAACGGGGGCTAATTTGCATCCTCAGTCTCCCTTTCTGCCTGTCCCCAGATTGCTGCTGTTTACAAGTAGGACATCCCCTTCGACACCTGCCTTTTAGAATAGACGTGATGTTTCTTCTAGACGGGGCAAGAAACTTCCATTTTAGCGAAGTTTGGGTCCAATTTGGATTCCCGATTAAGCACATGTATTTAACAATCAATGTTTTTGTAATGCAGAACTCCCTTTAAGAAACCTTTCCAAGTAGCCGTGTGCCTAAAATGGCAAAAAATACTAAAAACCTGCGTTTGCTGCCTCCTGCCGTGTGTCACTTTTCCAGGAAAGTACTGTTTACTGTGCAATCGTCCCCTTGTAAAAACTGCGTTCTGTAGGTTTGCCACCTCTGCTCGGTGTCTAAGCTGTCTAGACGACTCTGTCTCTTCTGCGCAGGGGCCGCATGTCCCAAGGTGTCCGCCCCCCTCAGGCGTGTCGGCCTCAGGTCCTGGGCGCCGTGCGTCCTCTCACCGGAGCGGGGAGACCGCGGGCGGTGCGGGAGCTCGGCAGTCCTACGTGAGCACACTTACGCTCGGTGGCTTCAGCGTTGACCGCTGCAAAGAGCTTCGCGC
Source organism: Paguma larvata (assembly GCA_030068075.1). NCBI lineage: Eukaryota > Metazoa > Chordata > Mammalia > Carnivora > Viverridae > Paguma > Paguma larvata. Next base: position 40,712,175 of record CM057827.1, on the reverse strand, counting down.
CTGACTTAAGAGAAATCACTGGCTTTTGCTTCCCTTTTCTTACACCTGCGCTGGGGACAAGCCTCAGAACTGTGGGGAGGAGCGCAGCAGGGCTGGGGCCCCACGGTGAGCAGTTCCTCTGGTCCCCCCACGTCCTCTTGACCTGCTGGAGACCTTACAGACCACGTCTATAAAGGCTTTTAAGCTCGGAGGAAGGCACTGCCGAAAACTGGTGGTCCTCTTTTATCTGCGGGGGGACTGGACAAGCCAGTTGGTATCAAGGAGAATAAATCAAATGTGAATTCGTGAGTCTTCGGTTTAACGAGGAAGGTGTAGCGTAGAGTGACGTAGGGGGAAAAAATCTTCTGTCGAGCAAGCCGATTTCTGCTAGTCGTTTCACGTAACAAGAGCTGAGTGCTCGGATGCCAGTTTATTTTTAAGTCTGTATTGTCAGGACCAGCCAGGCACACCGCTCCCCTCAGCAGACTTGACAAACACATCAACCCGCTGACCTGGGGAGCGTTTCTCTCCGTGTAGCCTGCGCGTCGGGGGGAGAAGACACGTCATCGCGATGCGCTGCTTTTGGGATGAGAAACTGGAGTTCCAACGATTCACGTTTCGAGATGTCAGCAGTTTGCAAAAGCATCGGCGTTAGAGTTTGGCTTCCTGCACCCACCTTGGGCGCCTTGGTTTCGAGCGTGTTGCTTTTGTCAGTAAGTGCCACAGTGCCCTCCGCCGGCCGTCAGGAGATGGCGGCTGTGACGCCGGCTGACTCGGTGACCTCTCCAGCGCTGCGGGTGCCTGGCGTAGCAGCCCCTCCTTCGCAAAATGTGTTTCCTTTGCTGTCGCACGCGGGTGTTGTATATACGAGATGGCAGGTCCCAGTGTCTAGTTGGATTCGTCTTCCCTCGTTTCCCTAACTCTCTGGTCACGCAGGACCGGTCGCTTTTTGATGGCGGAATTCAGAAGGGGCAAGTTCAGCTCTTCTGTGAATCCGTCCCGACCGACTTTAGAGGTTGAATTTAATCTCCCCCGATGTTGTCTACTCGGCGCTACGTTTCCTAGTTTCCCTGAGGTAATTTTGGAAGTGAGTACTTTAAGAATACTGATGCTGTATTGAGTATTTTTGTGGAAATGTAACTTGTCAGTGTGACTGTTGAAAACATTTTGAAGAGAACTCTTGAAGAAAATTAAAAGATTTTACCCTTTGGAGTTTGCTTTACACACTATTGTCTTTCGCCAAGAATTGTTCCCAAGACCTGTGTGAATACTTTCTGGGGCGGGGTGTGTGTCTGCGTCAGATCCTGTTACTGAGAAAGTGTTCCTGTGATCCCGGTCCTCGTGGTAGCAGCTCACGGATCCACCTGCTACCGGGTTCAGCTACGCGGGGCACGTATTTTAACATTTGCCCTTCCTTCCCGCTTTAGGGCCTGAATCACTCGCTGTATTATCCCTACGGTGCGGACTTGTGGCAAACATACCTTGCCGTTTTGGGCTTGGGGACCTAGATAAATACTTGATAAATCTGTTCTATTTGGAGGAATATTTTTAGTTTTATAAAAGAGATATTTTAAACACTTCCATATGTTGATTTTTGAGACAGACACGGAGCACAAGTGGGGGAGGGGCAGAGAGCGAGGGAGACCCAGAATCGCAAGCAGGCTCCAGGCTCCGAGCTGTCAGCACAGAGCCTGATCATGTGCTGAACCCACAAGCTATGAGATCATGACCTGAGCCAAAGTTGGATGCTCAACCGACTGAGCCACCCAGGTGCCCTGTTTTGACGTGACAGGTGTCACTGTGTCACCATCCGCTTTGAGCCGCCAGGGGAAAAATCCCATCACCCTCCACACAGGGCTCTTGTGAAAGAGGGCCGGGAGCCTCTGCGAGACGCTTGCTGCGAGCTGGGGCTCCTGGCACGTGGGCTCTCTCTGGAACCCTCCGGGCCCCTGGAAGAGGCTCTTGTTACAGTCCCTGTTTTCCAGAGGAGGAGACAGGTTCAGAGAAGTCCAGAGAACCTTCCCCGAAGTCACGTGGTTTGACTCCCAGCCTGCATGCTCACCCTAGGACCTCCCTGGAGGGGAACTTGCACGGTCGTCTGCATTAGTGAACACTGGTCACTGGTTAGGAAATTAAGAAAGGAGTTTTGCTAGAAGACGGAGGTCCGCGACCCTTCGAGGACTTGAGCCCAAGGCAAGGACAACCCGCTCCTCCGTCTCTCACCCACACCTCCCACCCCGCTCACCTCACCCCCGGCTCGGCACCAGCCGCTCCAGCCCTTCGGTTCTGCCGCAGCCCCGGAGGCAGGGGTTGGAGCCACCTGGAGGGTGTTTTGGTTTTTTTTCAATGCTGAAGCTCAGGCTCCGCTCCGCACCAGTTGAATACAAATCTGGGAATGGGGCTGCATCGGGTTCTCTCCACTTCAGCAATCTTGACATTCGGGGCTGGATGATCCGCTGTCGGGGGGCTGGCTTGTGCGTCTAGCAGCGTCCTCGGCCTGACCCAGGAGATGCCAGGCGCGCCCGCATCCCCGGCTGTGAAAGCCAGAGAGTCTGCGGGTATGGCTGGTGTCCCTTGGGTGGCAGAGCCCACCTGGGGCAGACCACGGGGAGATCAGGTGCAGCCTGGAGCAAGAACAGTGCCTGAGAGCCTCCCCACACTCCTTTCTAGAACGCTCTGCCTGCTTCCTCCTGATCACGGCTTAAAGGCTACTGTTTTCAGACCAGGCCAGCCGCCCTACCCACCTCTTCCGTTCCCATGCCAGCACACCCTCCTTAAAACGGAACAAACCCATGGGGTCCTTCTCATGAACCCACACGGACTTGTTTCACTGCTTACTGTCTGAGCCCCTCCGCGAGGGCAGGGCGCACACACACCCCCGGTGGCTGGCGCAGGCCTTGCTGGAATCAGGGCCCTGGCAGGGCCTAGTGAGTGGATGAACGAATGAAGGAATGAACCTCAGAGTTCATAGAGTCCTACAGTCCCTTTGCCGTTGAGAACGAAGCCCAGGGAGGCAGAGTTCTGTGCCCAAAAGGACACGATTTAGTACTTAGAATCCTGTATTTGAGGCAATTTTGCTTTTTCTTGGTTTTAGCAGTATTTAAGAAGCCATACGAATATAGAACTATACGTACAATAGATGAAAATGCAATATTCGGTCTTCACTATGTGTGGACTATGTTCAGCACTCAACCGTGGGACGTCCACACTCAGCATCAGCCAGGGCCCTGGCAGGAGGTGGACGGCCACCCAGGGGGCCGAGGAGGCCGTTAGGAGGGGACCGACTTAGCGGAGGTGGACAGCACGGTGGCCTCGCGCACCGCCACGCAGTCACAGGGGCCAGAGGACTCAATCCCACCCTCCGGGCCCATCCATCCACTGCCGGAGCCCCTGGAGGGGGCATGCCGTCACCTGTATCCGTGCTAGTCATACTGCAGGGGACAAAACTGATGCTTAGGAGAAGCGACCCACCCAAAGCCACACGATCGACTAGTCCGGGAACACGGGTCACAAATGACAGATTACACGCCCCCAAATCCCAGCCGCTTTTCGTTCACGTAAAGTCCAGCCGGGGCTCCAGAGGGTCTGGCAGCTCTCGTCAAGGGTGACGGAGGAGCCCAGGCTCCCCCCATCTCATGGCTCTGCCACCCCTCCCCCCCAAGGACAGCCTTGTGCGGGGAACGTTTGCCCATGTGCTATTGGTCAGAGTCCCATCACGTGACCACTCCCAGCACTAGGCGCACCTGGCGGCGCGGTCTTGCCGGCGCTTGGGAGGGACGGGAACTGGGGTCGGGGAGCCCCGGGCTGGGCTGCTCCAGGCGTGTGGCTGCGACCCGTGCCGTTAGCACCTCCCCACTGGCATAATACGCAGTTGCATTGCAAATACTTTGCCACTGCCAGAGTTGGATTTTTTTCCCCGCTGGCTTGTTTCTATTCCTGAAAGCGGTTCCCCGGGGTGCAGATTCGATTCGGCAAACAGATGTGCTGAGTAAGGCGGCAGGCCGGTGTAACGGTCCCCGGTACTTGTCCGCCTCACTGGAGGATCTTTTAAAAATTCCCAAACTCAGGCCACGCCTGAGACCAATAAAATCACAGTACCCGGGGATTACTTTTAAAGCTCCCCGGGTGACTCCCGTGTGCAGACCAGTTGGGGAACCGCTGGTACAGTGGCTAAGAATATAGATTTTATTTTCTTTTTAAATTTATTTTGACAGAGAGAGAGAGAACAAGCAGGGAGGGGGCAGAGAGAGGATCTGAAGCAGGCTCTGTGCTGACGGCGGCAAAGAGCCAGCCGGATGCGGGGCTCCAACTCGCAAACGGTGAGATCATGACCTGAGCCAAAATCAAGAGTCAGACACTTAACCCACGGAGCCACCCAGGTGCCCCCAAGAATCTACATTTTAGAGAGTCAGGCTGTCTAGGGATGACCCCAGGCTTCAGTACTTGTGAGCTGCGTGGCCTTGGGGAGGTTGGTTAACCGCCCTGGGCTGCAGTTCCCTCCTGTAGAGAGATGATTATATGGTTATTCTGAGGATTGTGTGAGTGAATAGGTCCGAAGTGCTTAGACCAGTGTCTCACACACTGTGTAATTACCATGTGAGCATTCGATAGTGTTTCCTGCCCGCCTGCTGTGTCTGCTGTCCCAGGCTAGAGACGAAAGATGTCCCCTTGCTCTTGGGGAGCTCAGAACCCAGTGTATGAAGACCTCAGTTAGACACAGCGAATCATTCCAGCCACTTGTCCCTTCTCAAATAGAAATCAATATGTTTTGCTGCTGAGAAATCCAGTAACATATCGCAAAGCCGAAGAAAGAACCAGCCACTACTCGGGTTTTAGAATAGGAATTCCTACTTCCGAAGACAGCGCTTGGTCTCTTTCCCCCGCCGCCGTTCCGATCCCCGGCTTCCCAGGCATTAAACACAGATCTGGGGAAGCCTCAGGGTTGCCGCGGGGAGCTGGCTGGCTTTTTAACCTGCCGTCCGGGACTGCCTGGTTACAGGGAGATTTGACTTGAGGGGTACATCCTGGGTATTATTGGAAATTAAAGTCCAGGAGGGTGCTGGAGGCAAAGGCTTCCGAGTTTGGGGGCAGCTGAGAAAAACGAAACCTCCCGCGTCCTTACAGGAAGAATCCCTAGACTCTCAGCGGAGGGCAAAATGTGCTTTTGAATTGAGATTCCGCCAAGGTATGAAGGGAAATGTGACTGCTTGGTGCACGGTACTCGGCTTTTTTTTTTTTTTTTTTAATGTTTATTTTTGAGAGAGAGACAGAGACAGAGCCTGAGCCGGGGAGAGGGGCAGAGAGAGGGAGACACAGAATCCGAAGCAGGCTCCAGGCTCGGAACTGTTAGCACAGAGCCCGACTTGGGGCTCGAACTCGCAAGCGGTAGGATCATGACCGAAGTGGAAGTCGGACGCTTAACCAACTGCGCCCCCCAGGCACCCTGCAAAGTACTGGTTCTGCCTCCAAAATCCTAATGGGAACATTTGTCAGCCCCGATGTGGCCCAGTTAATTTTATCGTGTCGGAGACCTCAAGGCTATAACTCCAAAATGCATTTAATATTTGGGAAAAGTTAAGTGCGATCCCCCTCCTCCGCCCCCCGGCTATTTTAATTTCAGTATCAGTGAAAACAGCTCCACAGGGAGAAATCCCCCTTCATTTATGAGGGACATTCCTAGACCCCAATGAACACCTCTCTTTTCTATCTCAGAATGAACCAAAGTGTTACTTTTTAAATTTTCCCCTTTGGAACATACTATTTTCTTTGAAACCCTTTTTATTTATTTTAATAAAAAATAAATGTATTTTGAGAGAGGAGAGAGCACGAGCAGGGAAGGTGCAGAGAGAGAGGGAGAGAGAGAGAATCCCAAGCAGGCTCCTCGATGTCAGCACAGAGCCCGAGGCGGGGCTTGAACCCACAAACCGTGAGGCCACGACCTGAGCCGGAGACCAAGACTCGGTCGCTTAACCGACTGAGTCATCCAGGCGTCCCTTCAAAACCCTTTTTAATAATTTGCATCCGGGCTTTCATTTTGAAAGCCATTTTCTTAGCCTTTACGTCTTAGTTGCTGGATTGGGGTTTTAACCGTCTCCGTCCCAAAGGCTGACCTTAAGTCAGTCATTTAACTTTGCTGCGTCTCAGATTCTCCGTCCCAAAGGCTGACCTTAAGTCAGTCATTTAACTTTGCTGCGTCTCAGAGTCTCCGTGGTTTATGTGTTCAACACATCACGACGAGGGGAAACAACAGAGTCAATGGTACGCCCATTTAAAACTCGGGTGTCTGTTGCCAGTTGCTCTCTAATAGAGGTGGTGGTACCTACTAACATACCTGCTCGCATGGTTCATCATTAAAACATCTTTTTTCTTTTGAAGACCTATTTAAACAACCGCATTCCAGAGAAATCATTGCCGTTTCCCATTTCTGTGTTCTGTTCTGCTTTGGAACCGATCCGTTGTAACCCTTTTAAAAAAGGGCTTTGGAAATTTGTGCAGAATCCCTCGTGGGGAAAGAGCAAGCCTCCTCCTCGGCCAGCAGGGGGCGCCCGCTCCCTTCCCGAATGAACTTCGGTTCCGCAACCGCCCCGTGCGAAGCCAGCCCGCAGCGCCGCGCATCTGAGTCTGCGCAAAGTCTGGCCCCCACGCACCGTGGGAAGGTTTGGGAAAAATCCTAACTATCCCAACCGTTTCGCCAGGCTTGCCTGTGGCCCTGGCCTCTCGGTCGAGGGCACTGCTTAAATTAAACCTGAAAATGGCTTTTTGTTTTACAGTTTCTCCCTGTAAATACTCCCCTGGGTGGTAGCACACACCAAAGCCATCTCTCAATGCCAGGGGCTTGTGGGGGAGGGGGGGGCAGCTGTCACAACAGGCTGATAAGGGAATATTTGGGGCATGAAAGAATAGCAGTGCGTTTTGTATTCAGATAAAGATCTTTGGTTGTTTTTCCCGCAGGGGTGTCTAAAGGGGAGTCTGAAACAGAAGCCTGTTTAAGCTTCGTTCCTCTGCTGGAAACGCAGCCCCCTAACCCGGCCACTCAGGGCTGGGACACGGGGGAGGGGCGGGAGAGGTGGGGTGCCCCGGCCTTGGGCACGTCAGTAATCAAGATAAACAATAATTTAATGCTGTGCTTTTAAAAAACACAAATGAATGCACAAACATCCACGATCAACAAAACCTCAGCATTTTATTTTTAAAATGGGTAATGCCTTTATATTTTTAAGTAAGCTCTATGCTTTTTTTTTTTAAACGTTTTTTTATTTTATTTTTGAGAGACATAGAGGCAGAGCATGAGCAGGAGAAGGGCAGAGAGAGAGGGAGATACAGAATCTGAAGCGGGCTCTAGGCTCTGATGAGCCGTCAGCACAGAACCTGACACGGGGCTCGAACTCACAGACCTTGAGATCATGGCCTGAGCTGAAGTCGCCGCCTAACCGACTGAGCCACCCAGGCGCCCCTAAGCTCTATGCTTAACGCAGGGCTTGAACTCAAGATCAAGAGTCGCTTGTACCCCCAGAGCCAGCCAGGCACCCCAAAACATCAGCTTTTTTTTTAAAGTAGGCTCTGGGCCCTAGGCATGGCTTGAACTCACAACCCTGAGGTCAAGACCTGAGCGGAGTCAAGAGTCTGACGCTTAACAGACCGAGCCATCCAGGTGACCCCCAAAGCATCCTCCATTTAATTTTAATTTTACTTTATTTTTAAGAAATATTTATTTTGAGAGAGAGAGAGTGTGCGAGCAGGGGAGGGGCAGGGAGAGAGAGAGGGAGAGAGAGGATCCCAAGCCGACTCCATGCTCAGCGCAGAGCCCCACATGAGGCTCGATCCCATGACCCTGGGACCACCACCTGAGCTGAAATCAAGAGCCGGACACTCGGGGCGCCTGGGCGGCTCAGTCGGTTAAGCGTCCGACCCTGGCTCGGGTCATGATCTCACGGTTCCTGAGTTCGAGCCCCGCATCGGGCTCTGTGCTGACAGCTGGGAGCCTGGAGCTGCTTCGGATTCTGTGTGTGTCTCTCTCTGCCCCTCCCCCGCTCACAATCTCTCTTTCTCTCTCTCAAAAATAGATAAAAAAAGAAAAAAAAAGAGTCAGACGCTCAACCGCCTGAGCCACCCAGGCACCCCCCAAATATCAGCATTTCAAATTAAGATCGCGTTCTGCATCTCTAAGCTCTTCTCTGTCACCTCGCCTTGGCCAAGTCCTGTCGGATCCCGTCCTCACTGACAGTGAGGACACTTCGCACACTATGACCGAAGCTCGTTCTTCCCCTTTTCCAGCCTCACCCCCTCCCCCACCCCAAGGTTGGCTCTAGGCTGGTGGAGAGAAAACGACTCTGGGAGACGCCCCAGGGTTGGCTGGAGGAATTCATGGTTGAGCACCAGGGAACGGCACCCGCACCCGTGACGAGCTGCTGTAAACCGGCGTCACTATTTGCACTGGAGGAGAGACGGCTCTGATGACACTGGTGAACACTTACTGGGCGTGCGGTGCGTGCCAGAGGTCGCGCTGAGCGATCGCGTACGCTCGGCTCTTTAATCCTTCTGACTGCTGTTTCCCGGACCCGGGACCGCGGCTTCTTCCCTTCCCTTTGTTCCGTCCTTCAAGGGCCGAGGCCCCACTGCCTCCAGGCAGCCCCCCCAGACCACCAGCCTTTCCTTGAGGCCATTGTCGAATAACGAGATCCTGCAAGTCACGACGTGGTTCTCAGCTGGGGGTAGGGGCGACCTTGCTCCCGGAAGACATTTGGTAATATCTGGGGACATTTTGGTTGTCACACTGGGGGAGGTTCTAGAATCCAGTGGTAGAGGCTAGAGGCCTGAGGTGTTGCTGAACACCCTACGATGCCCCCTGGCAGCCCCTCCCCCTCCCTCCAAAGAACCGTGTGGCCCCAAACGTCCATCCTGCCAAGAAACCCTGAATCTAAACGCGCCGAGGCATGACTGAGGGTTCTGTGAACGCTCCCTCGGGAATCGGATTCGCATCCCGCCATCGGGCTCTCACGGCTTGGCCCGAGGAGTGACAGGTGTTTGGAATTTGAGTCCCTTGGAGTAAGGGATGGGCGAGAGAATAGGAGCTGGGGTCTGAGACAGTTCTCCTGCCTGAGTTTGGAACTAAGGCAGATTGGAGTCAGCAGATGGGGGCCGTACTGTCACTTTCATGACCCAGGAGGGCAGGGTCAGGTGACATCAGAGAGCTCTTCCCTCAGAGTAAGCCAGAAGGTGTTCTCGGGATTTGGTTTTGTCTTTGGTCCTGTTGGGGTCACACTAAATACATTTGTCCCTCCTCCTCCACAGGTCTTTGTTTCTTCGGGAAAGCCCTCCGAGGCTCTCACGTGTCACGAAGATTATGATATCGAGTCCCTCCACCAGTCCGATCCCTTTCTTCTGAATGGGCCAAAAGCTGGACACAATACTCTTCACGTATGCTGTCCAGTGCTGAGCTAAATAGGATATCACCTCCCACATTTTAGATGCTATACTCCTATTAATACAGCCCAGGAGCCAGCAGCTATTTCAGCAGCCACTGAACGTCCTGTCAATGAAAGCCCTGAAGGATCTTCTCTTGTACTTGCTGAGCCCCAACCGGCCCTTCTAATACTTCTCTGTCTCCTGAAACTCCTGAAAAGCAAGCCTGTCATCCCGTTCACGGCCCCAAATCCAGCCCTGGGTACGGGGAGTCTGCTACCATGAAGGCAACTCCAGACGGCGGGATCCCTGGCGCCGAGGCCTGTTCTCTGACCTCACGGTCTAGCGGGCATCCTCGGGTCTGGACGGAACCCCGTCCCAGGAGCCCAGCTCAGTGGGTAACCGCGGGAAAGTCTCCGCCTCCTGCTGGGCCTCAGCGTCCTCATCTGTAAAGTGAGGGCTTCAACCTGCGGTGCCTTTTTTTTGGATCCACAGAGAGATCCGTTGTGGTCCTCACTCAGTTCCCCCCACGGCACCCCCGCGTGTAAGTGCGGCCCAGCGGCGGAGCCAGGAAATTGTGCGCGTTCTATCCAGATTGCCGCGGCTCGACGCGCACTCGTTTCAATTTCATTTAAAGCCCTTTCCAGCAAGAAGGACGAGGCTTCCCGCCTGCTGCTCCTCCTCAGGCTCGTGACTCATCTCCGGAGGCCGAGAACCTGTCTGCGGCCGTTGCAACACCCGGGAGTCTCCCCAGGCGGGGATTCGGGGCTGCCCGTGGCAGAGGGGGTGATGGGTGCAGGGGGGGAGGGAGGAGGGCGGCTGTGGATTACGTGCTGGGCCCGCGGTGGGAGTTGGACTGGGGAAGGCGTTCCACGTCGGTGCTTGGCCCTTCTCAGGGCGAAAGGGGGAGCCCGCGAGGGCGCCGGAGCCAGGGCCGCTAGGAGACCGCGCGGGCGCCTCCCTCCGGGCCAGATGGCAGCCCTCGGAGGCCAGGCCTGGGCCCAGGTGTGAAATCCTTCCAGGGGAGGGGAGGGGGAGGGGACACGTGGACCACATCCGTGGGGATTCGAAGTATTCGTTTCTCCCAAGCACTGGTCCTTTCGGCCAAGACGGGGGTTTCTCCCTCTGCAGATGAATACTTGAATTTCCTGGTACAAGGGTGACGGCCCCCTTCCTGTGGCAGGTGACCGGTCTCTCCCCGCTGCGGGGCTGGGTGCCGGGCTCTGGGAAATGTCACACACGGGGCGTCCGGCAGGTGCCGGGCTCATCGGAGGCAGGGCCGGCACACCCATCTAGACGGCGGGCCGGGCTTCTGTGCAAGCGTCTTTCTCAGCCACGGCTTTGATGGTGTGGGGGGGGCGAGGAGGAAGAAGTGAAGAACAGAGGGGGGCCGGTTCACTCTGAGCAGAGGAGAGACCGGGCCCTGCTTTTCCCTTCCACCCCCCCCCCGCCACGGGTCCAGGGCCTTCGCTCGCGGGATCCCCGCTGGGCGCTGGGCCAGCGCGTGGGGGCTGGAGGCTAACAGGCTGGGTGCACAGGGAGGGGGCTGTGGGCAGTGGAGGGGGGCCCTGTCGGCAGGGCCGGAGAGCCGGCGTCCTGGGGTGGAGCACCCAGGGGCCGGCTCCGGGAGGACCCCACTATGTTCTCAGTGCCCGCAGCAGCGTCCCGCACAAAGTAGAGGCTCAGTAAACATCAGACCCAGGAAGAACTCAGACTGCGTGTTGCGAGATCTGCCAAATGTTCAAGGGAGTCCTGATATCCGGATTTCAATCCGGAATTTAAATATTGGTCCCCAACTCAAAAATATATATATATTTAAATTGTTTTAGTGTTTATTTAAGTTTTTAGAGAGAGAGAGAGAAAGAGCATGAGCAGGGGAGGGTCAGAGAGAGAGGGAGACACAGAATCCGAAGCAGGCTCCAGGCTCTGAGCTGTCAGCACAGAGCCCAACGTGGGGCTCGAACTCACAAACTATGAGACCATGACCTGAGCCGAAGTCAGACACCTAACCGACTGAGCCACCCAAGCACCCCTCAAAAATATTTTTTTTAAATACCATGTGATCCAGGGGCTCCTGGGGGGGCTCAGTCGGTCAAGTGTCCGACTTCGGCTCAGTTCACGATCTCACGGTTGGTGAGTTTGAGCCTGCATCAGGCTCTGTGCGGTCAGCGTAGAGCCTGGAGCCTGCTTCGGATTCTCTGTCCCCCCCACCCCTACCCCTTCCCCGATCACACTTGCCTGCTCTTTCTTTCTCTCTCTCTCTCTCTCAGAAATAAACATGAAAAAAAAGAAGAAAGAAGAAAAATCGTTTTTAAATAAATCAATCAACACCATGTGATCTCAGTTGAGCCCACGTGACGGCTGGATCCTGGTTGTCGACCTCAGTCCCCGCTCCCCAGGAAAGCTCCGGCGGGGGGAGCCCTGGCCGGAGAGTTAGCACCGACGGCCAACGAGGCTCCAGAACACGGGCCTCCTTCCATTTCCGGAACGCCTCTGGGTCTTTGCTGCTGCCCCCTGAGGACCGGCCCCAGCACCTGGCCCCCTGGCTGTGTCCTTCCCAGACCCTACCGGCCCCTGCCCACCTGCAGGGACCCAGGGGGCGATCCGTCCCCCACCGCTCCCTTCCTCAGTGCCTTGTCACCAGCGACCTTCTCCTTCCCTCTATTCCAGCCAGCCGATGCCGTGGCCCACGCGGGAGACGGAATGTTCCATGCGGCACTCTTGATCTGTGGCCACCACCTCCTGTTCTTGGGCTCTGTCACCTAGGTGCTCCCCCTGCCCCTGCTCTGTAACTGCGCCCACTCCGCCTCCCGCCCCCCCTGAGTCCTTGCCTTCCCCGATTCGCGCATTCTCCGTAGTCAGACCAGTAGTACCGCCAACACCCTTGAACCAGGGTCGTCAGTCTGGTAAAAGCCCGACCCTGGGAAAACCCAACTGTCTGCCTGTTTGGGGCCTGAAATCGTTGCTTGAGTGATTCCCATAACATTAGATCAATGCCTTCTGGCTTCAGCCGGGCCCTTGGCCTCCCCCCTGCCCCCCGAACACCTCCACGCTCCCCTCCCTGCCCTTGACCATCCCAGGTCTTCCTCAAGCCTCCAACCTCTCTGTGACTGCCTTGCACCTCGCCTCCCTTCATCCTTCTCCCCCCTAACCTCGGAGCCTTCCTGCCTCTGGGTCAAGCATGTTTCTTCGACCTGGAACACACCTGTTTGCCATTTGGTTTGGCCAACTGCTTATTCTTTGGATTCAGTATATATGTCTCTTCCTCCTGGAAGCCCTCCAGACCCATCCCCACCCAGCCATCCATCCCCGGCCCCATTCCTCTGTGCTCAGAGCACCTCTTCTCACATGGTGGGGGCAGTGACCCTGCTTCGTGTCACACTCCTAATTATTATTATTTTTTAAACGTTTATTTTTGAGAGAGAGCAAGAGGGAGACAGAATGTGGGCAGGGGAGGAGCAGAGAGAGAGGGAGACAGAATCTGAAGCAGCTCCAGGCTCTGTCTGAGCGGTCAGCACAGAGCCCGACGCGGGGCTCGAACTCACCAACTGTGAGATCGTGACCTGAGCTGAAGTTGGACGCTTGACCAACTGAGCCACCCAGGCGCCCCTCTTGTGTTCTTTTTTCGCATTCTAATTATCCCTGCCAGTTCCTTGGGGATAGGACCCCTAGCCGTATCATCTCTGCATGCCTCGAGGTCGGTGGAGAAAATCCGGGGCGGGCACTTGGAAATGTAACAAGATACCTTCCCCAGGAACTTGTATGACTTTCCCCGCGGCCCCTGTAACAAGTCGCCACACACTGGATGACTTAAAACAACACAATTTTATTGTCTTCTGGATCTGGAGGCCGGACAGCTCAAGTCCGTCTCCTTGGGCTAAAGCCGGGTGTCTACAGGGCCGGCGCCTTCGGGAAGCTTGAGGGGAGACTCCGTCTCCTTCCCTTCTCCAGCCTCCAGCCGGCGCCAGCACCGGCTCCGGGCTCCTCAGGACACTCCAGCCTCTGCTTCTGCTGTCACGTGGCTTTCTCTGACCCTGATGCTGCTGCTCCCCTTTCACGAGGACCTTTGTGATTCCACTGGGGCCGCCCGGACAGTCCCCTGTAACCTCCCCGTCTCAAGATCCTTAGCCCAGTGACATCTGCAAAGTCCTCCTACCAGGAACACACCCACAGTCTCCAGGGAGTAGGTCCTGGCCACTGGGGGTGGAGTGGGGGGAGGGACTCATCGTCCAAGCCAACCCCACCGGGATTCTCCAAGTCCGGCCGACTCGGATAAGGCAGCCGAGCTCCCGTGACTCCCCGCGGGTTTAGTTCTGCCAGAAGAGCCGGAGAAGGTCCTTCCGACGGGCCGCGCAGGCGGGAGCCGCGCCCCCGCGGACGCACTGTTTGTAAAGCTCCCACACCTTGCTCTTGAAAAGCCGGCCCACGAAGACGTAGATCACGGGGTTCAGGCAGCTGTTGAGGAAGGCGAAGAAGTTGGCGTACTGCAGGCCCAGGTCGATGAGGTTCTCCCAGAAGCAGCCGCCCACCGCGCGCGCGCCGAACAGGAAGTCCAGGAAGGCGAAGACGTGGTAGGGGGTCCAGCAGACCACGAAGGCGGCCACGAGCGCCAGCAGGAGCGCCGCGGTCTTGCCGTCCGTGGAGCCGCCGCCGCCGCCCGGCGCCCGCAGCGCCGCCCGCGCCCGCAGCGCCGCCAGGATGTGGCCGTTGAAGAAGACGATCGCCCCCAGCGGCAGGAGGAAGCCCAGCACGTTCAGCTCCACCATCCGCGCGAAGTGCCAGGCGCCCCCGGGCGGGGGCAGCAGCACGCAGGCGCGGGTGCCGTTCAGCTCGGGGACGGCCCGGACGGCGCGGAACAGGAAGGTGGGCACGCTCAGGAGGGCCCCCGCCGCCCAGAGGAGCGCGCAGGTGGCCAGGGCGCGCCGCCGCCGCCGCCGCCGCCGGCTGGCCATGGGGTGCACCAGCGCGCCGTAGCGGTCCCGGCTGATGGCCACCACCAGGAAGACGCTGGTGAACAGGTTGGCCTTTGATGGCCCCGTTGACCAGCCGGCAGAGCAGGGCGCCGAAGGGCCAGCGGAAGTGGTTCGCGACGTTCTCCGCCCAGAAGGGCAGGCCCAGCACGAACACCAGGTCGGACGCGGCCAGGTTGGCCAGGTAGATCTCCGCCACGGTCAGGCGCCGCCGGGGGAGCAGGAAGACGGACAACACGAACAGGTTGCCCAGCAGGCCGCAGGCGCAGACGGCGACGATGAAGGTCGGCAGCAGCCGGTGCAGCAGGTCCCAGGCCTCCCGCGCCTCGTCCTCGCAGGACGTGGCGTTCGCGGCGGCGAGCTGGCTCCGGTTCAGGGACAGCAGCTCCAGGGGTGTCCCGGACGCCATCCGCGGTGACCTGCAAGGAGCAGCACAGGGCGTGACCTGGGGGAGGCCGCCGACCGCAACCCGGGGGGCCGCCAGCTTTGGAAAATACAGTGTGATCGGCACCCGGCCACGCCCATCATTTACACAGCCACGCCCGTTCATTTACATATCGGCCGAGGCCGCTTGAGTCGCGCGTTTGCGACCAAGACCGCGTGGCTCACAGAACTGAAGACACCTGCCGTCTGTTCCCTTTGAGAAGTCTGCCGCCCCGTGGTACGAAAGAAAAGACTAGGGCTTTGAATGCCTGAGTCCAGTTCCGAACACAACCACTTGGAGTGAGCCACTTAGACCCGCTAACTTTTATTTTCCTTCTCGAAAGGCAGAGTTAGTCCTATCCCTCTTGTGTAACTGTGGTGAGGAGCAGGGACGGGGTCTATGGAGAGCTTGGCATGGTTGCCTGGTCTAGGGGAAGCCCTCGGTCTTATTAACAACCAGACTATTAGTAACTGTTTGGCAGGTGCTAAAGGGCACCCCCTCTGTGCCAGCCCTTTGCCGGGGAACGGGACCCAGCCCCCAGCCCGAAGGTGCTCACTGTCCAGAGGCGATGCAGACATGGAGACAGTGATCGATGACCCAAGAAAGAATCAAGAAGTGCCAGCAAGAGGTGCAGCCAGCGGGGATGTCCAGGCACCAGGTCTGAGACCGGCAGGGCAGACGGGGGAGGGACTACGGTGGGAGGTTTCCAGAGCGAGAAGCCGGGCTTGCAAATTACCAGCAAGTGATTTTACAAGGAAAACAGCAGCAGCTAATATTGCTGAGACGCTGTCTAGGCCCGGGGCCCGTTCCGAGAGTTTCACGTTTCCGTATTTTTTTCATTCCACCTTCCCAGCGGCCCTGTGGGGCAGGGGCATCGTCGTCTCCATTTGCCCAGAAAACGGGGCGCGGAGGGACTGATGGCCCTTCTACGGTCCCACTGCGGGCCGCAGTAGAGCAGGGATTCGGTCGGGGCGGTCCGAGTCTAGAGGCTGGGCCTCTGTCGACTCGATTCTGCTGCAGGTTTAGCCCCCCCCTCGGTAGACGAGGAAGCCCAGCTCAGAAGTGAAGAGCCTGTCCCGGGAGACCTCAGTCTGTGCGAACCCCAAAGGCCACAGTCCCAGCCACGCAGCCGGCCTGCCTCCCACGTGCCCACACGGAGCATCCGTGGGAGCGGGAGATGGTGGCCACCGCTGGCTCAGGAGACCCCCGTGATCCCAGTCACACACCGAGCAGCTCATGGAGAGTCTCTTTGGCTGTGTGACTTTGGGCAATCACTTGGTGTCTCTGAGTCTGTCTTTCCTCAACTGAGGACATGATGACTTCTGAGTTTTGATGCTGTTTGTAACTCACGCAACTGTGCCATTCACACCGAGGTGTAATTCACCAGTTCCTCCACGCGTTTAGCTACTGAACAGTATTTACTGAGCACCTACTATGTACCTGGCACTGCTCTAGATGTGTGGGACAGAGCGGTGAATCAAACTAGCCAAGACCCCTCTGGCGGCTTCTAGCCTCGTGGGAGGAGAGAGCCCGCAACAGTAAACATACTGAATAAATGTGTTAGCAGGGGAGTGGGAAGCAGGGGGGATGGTGAGATGGAATCAGCTTCTAGATTTATATCGAAGGTAGTGCCGCCATGGTTTTCAGTCAGATACAGGTGGTGAGAAAGCAACGATCGGATGATGCCAAGATTCTTGGCCCGAGCGCCTGGAAATACGACGCTGCCATGAGCTGAAATGGAGATGGCGGCGTGAAGACGGGGCAGGGTTTGGGGGGGGAGGGAGATCAGGAGTTCGCTCCAGGACATGTCAAGTTTGAGCTATCTCTTGGACATCGAGTGGGGATTTCTGGCGACGGGATATTCCAGTCTGGTATCTAGTGACAAGGTCTGACATAGTGACACAAGACTGGATGAAGCCACCAAGGGAGAGTGTAGACGGAGGCGAGAATAAACTGCTCGGCCACGAGCGGGCGGGGCAGCGGGATACACGGGGGATTTCGGGCTGGGCGGCTGCGGAGTGTCCGTGGCGTGGAGAACCCTGGCCCGGAGCAGACGGAAGAGTCGGGGCGCTCTTGCGTCGTCAACGCTTGTGCCGTAAATCGCAACTAAGTAGTTATTTGCTTACTTGGAAATCATCGTATTTAATTATGTTTCTTCTTGTGATTCTTTTTCTACCCTGGAAATACCTTGAAATTTTGCAGTATGCCCTTCCGGCCTCGATGAGCTGAAAGAGGAAAGTTGCAGGAAAATTTAAGCACCGAGCTCCTGTTTCCCAAGGAAGTTGGCGGCAAATGTGCAAGTTGCACAGACTGTCGATGCACGTGTTCATCCCTCGGGGGGAGGAGGGAGTGCTGGGGCAATGTCGCGGGCCCAAGAAAACCTAAGACACAAAGCTGCTACTTCAGAAGTTAGTAATTTGAATTTTTTAATGCGTATTTTATTTTTGAGAGAGAGAGAGACAGAGCGTGAGCAGGGGAGGGGCAGAGAGAGAGAGGGAGACACAGAATCCAAAGCAGGCTCCAGGCTCCAAGCTGTCAGCGCAGAGCCCGACGTGGGGCTCGAACCCATGAACTGTGAGATCGTGACCTGAGCCGAAGTGGGACGCTCGACCAACTGAGCCCCCCAGGCGCCCCAGAAGTTAGTAATTGTAAAAGAGCTGCCCTAAGACGCCGACTGCTCCCACATGGCTGCAGGAGACGCGGTTACAGGTCGCTCTGGGAAGCCAGCGTTTTCCATTTAGCTCAAGCTACGATCTGCAACTTAATTCAGCTCAGTTTTGGTTCCAGTTTATCTCCTGCGCGTGCAACAGGGGAGATGGCGGCTGGTCGTGGGTCAGCTTCGAAAGAACTCCACGCACAGGGAGAACGGTGCCAGTGCGATATCAGCACCTTCGGATTCTTCCACTAGAAAAAAAACCAGCCAGTTCCCATCATGATCCAATTCACGGACTCAATGCAACTTCTGGAAGTTCGGTCTGGCCGAGGGGAACAACTGACTGCCAGGGAATGCTATTCTAAATTCAGTTTAAATTGTTTACGCTGGAACTAGAGTTATATTTTTGTGATGGTAATACAAATACAAATTTTGCTGGGGCGTGGGGTCATGGCAACAGCGGCGTTCTTACAAAAATAAGAGAGCAGCGGAACAGAAAGGCACTCTGACGAGGCCGTGGCGCGCACGCGGTCTGTAAGCGCGCACGAATAAGTTTCGATATTCCACCAATGAATTCTTTTTAATGTTTATTTATTTTTGAGAGTGAGACAGAGAGACAGAGCAGAGCGTTAGCAGGAGAAGGGCAGAGAGAGAGGGAGACACAGAATCCGAAGCAGGCTCCAGGCTCTGAGCTGTCGGCACAGAGCCCAACGTGGGGCTCGAACTCACGAACCTCGAGATCATGACCTGAGCCGAAGTCGGATGCTTAACTGACTGAACCGCCCCTCAATTTTCTGCCAATTAAAATGGAGGTTCGAGGTGACAAAGTTAGGAAAATTTAAAGACGGATACACAGAGTTACTGAACTACAAGCTTCTGGTAACGAGGCTGACGGTGAATTAAAAAGACCCTACGACATATGTTTCCTTTCTTCGCTGCCCCATCCTCAATCACTTTGAGGGGACCTTGAGCCTCACTGCCCGGAAATGTGACTGAGCTGTTTGTCAAAGCGGAACCCTAAGTGTTTTTTTTGAATTTTGTTCTAAATCAATTGGAAATCTTTAATCGAGATGCTCAAAGAACGGAGCGCCAAACACCTGCTTTCGCGCTTTTATCAGATTGTAATTACCCTGAAAATGAAGATATCGAGCAGAAAATAAAGGACATTTATTGCAAAAGGGAAGAAAAGATTAAAGAATGAGAGCCTGGGGGCACACAGGATTTAATTTTAAAATTCCATAGTGAGCTTCGGAATATCGCAGTTTGTGGGAAGAATCTTGTCACTTGGGGAAATTCGTATTCTGTACAGAAACGAGACGACACTGAGAAAACCTAGGATCCGCAGCTTCTAAGTTTGGCAAAACGTTCAAAAAGTTTAAATAACGACAACTTATTTGGAGAGTCTAAATAAAATATTTGGTGAAACTATTTGTCGAAGAAAGCCACTCTGAGCTAGGGCGTAAAGGCGTCACCTGTGAACACACCCGGGCTAACATGTTTACGTGATTTTGGATGTGAAGAGTCAGACTTGAGAATCACCTCTGTCTGGCAGAATTTGCTCAGAGCTTGGCAGCTGCCTCAGCATTCGCCCCAAGGCCATTTTCTTGATTAAATACATTCTAGTCCGGGGCGCCCGGGTGGCTCAGTCGGTTAAGCGTTCGACTCTTGGCTTCTGCTCAGGTCATGATCTCGAGGTTGGTGGGATCGAGCCCCGAGTCAGGCCCTGACAGTGAGGAGCCTGCTTCGGATTCTCTCTCCCTCTCTCTCTAATCCTCTCCAGCTCGCTCGTACATTCGCTTTCTCTCAAAATAAATAAACAACCTTAAAAATAAATAAATACGTTCTAGTCTAAGAGAAGAGTCAATTAAAGGTGCTAATTTAAATTTACGAGCTAAAAAATTTGAAGACAAAGATTTCAGCAGTTCTATGGAACAATGAAAAATAATAAAGTCACGTTAGGAAAAGAATTCATTCTTCAGGAAATGCCAAGGACCTATAATGGCCAGGCAAGACTGTAGCCTGTGGATATGTCCCCACATCAACTTATTTCGCTTGTGTTCTTTTTTTTTAGTTTTTTATTTTTGACATTATTCATTTATTTTGAGAGAGAGGGAGGGAGGAGCAGGGAGAGACAGAGCCCCAAGCAGGCTCTGTGCTGTCAGCACACCTCCTGTGAGATCGTGACCTGAGCCGAAATCAAGAGTCAGACATTTAATGACCGAGGCCCCCGGACTCCCCGCTTATGTTCTTTCTCAATGTTTGGTCATTAACACAAAAACTGCTCTATTTCTCGTTAACATGTGTGGGCGTGTACTGAATATATTTAAAGGCATAGCTTTTTTGAAAACAATTTCTGAACTGCTTTATAAGCTCATCGAGGTAATAGAGCCAAAGTTTTAAGCCACCCAGTTGGTGGTGATTCGTTTCGGCAGCCACGGGAAACCAGTATAACCAGCACACCTGATTTCTCAGCTGCCCGGGGGCCCCCCAGCACCCTGTCGTCCTGCACACTTGTCTGGGCAGCTGCTCCCTCCGGTCGCCGTTGGCCTCATCCCAGTCCTTCCCAGCCCCTTCTCTGCACGTGGTGACGGGCAGGGTTAGAGGGTTCGAGATACAACACCCACGGCTGGCGGGGCGCCGGGGTGGCTCAGTCGGCTGAGCGTCCGACTTCAGCTCAGATCAGGATCTCGCACTTTGTGGACTCGAGCCCCACGTCGGGCTCTGTGCTGATGGCTCAGAGCCTGGAGCCTGCTTCGGATTCTGTGTCTCCCTCTCTCTCTGCTCCTCCCCCAATCATGCTCTGTCTCTGTCTGTCTCTCTCTCAAAAATAAATAAGCATTCAAAAAATTTTTCAAAAATCAAACAAGAAGCCGGCAAAAGCAAGCATTCTCCCTTGGAGCCTCCAGAAGGAACGCAGCCCTTCCGACACCTTGCATTAGCCCAGCGCGACTGATTTTGAACATCTGACTTCCGGAACAATAAGCTTGTGTTGTTTTAAGCCACTAAGTTTGTGCTCATTTGTTACGGCAGCCAGAAGAAACTCATCCAGGAGGCAAGGTTTCACCCTACCCGGGAAATCAGGGGCTGCCCCCCAAGCCACCGGCAGAAACCTCTGACTTCAGCTCGAGTCTGGTTGCCTTATTGGACCCTGCCCTCCAGCTCAGCGGGCCCGGCTGTGTCCATGGCTCCACGATGCCCAGCTCGAGCTGGGCTCATTTTGAAGGGGCTTGTCTTTACCAGCCGCTGTCTGTGTTTATATGACGTCGGACAGAAAGGAGAGCCCAATCCTTCACCAGTTCTTAGTTTTAGCTCTGATAGTTGCCTAGCATATAGTAGGTGCTCAATAAATAGCAGCTGCTGATAGTATCGGTCATACTCGATCTTATTTGAAAAACGTCGAGGTGACACTGGGCAGACCTGCTGGAGAAGATGATTCTGGAATTTCTACGCGATATCTTCTGAGTCTGCGTATTTTAACACGGGTATGTGCTACTAGGGAGACCGCTTTCTTCAACAGACCGGGCTTCTTGGAATCCATTCCAATCTCAACAGTGAGGCAAGGATAAAGGCATTTGAAATACGGACACGGAGGTGAAAGAATCTCAACTCCGTCACAAAATAGGATGCGATTTTCAAGCCACAAATAACCCAATCTACTTATCGGCCTTAGGAAATCTTGTAAGCAACCCTGGGAAGACAGATTTGATTTTTATAAATCAGAATTCATAGATCGAAACTGGTCAGAGTCCACAGGGAACTCGTTAGGGGCTGTATTATTCGGCCTCTCTGTGTGTTCTATGGCCTTGATGTCAAGAAAGAGCTTCTGGAACCTCCACGAGCTAATCCCGACACTCTCTTCCTTTTCTTCTGGAAAAGCAACCAAACCCCAAGCAGGCACGGAATACAGTCTCTTACACTGATCTAGAATTATGTTTAATAAAAACATACACTTAAAGAAAACGGAAAATCTGCCAAGATTTCATTGTAAAAGGAAGCTTTCTCTGTTTTTTTCTAAGAGACGCGCATCTCCGCGACACCTTGCTCTCATAAAAGGAAAAAAAAAAAGGATGGTTGCTTACTTACTCAGAAAATGAAAGAGCTCGCAACTTCGGCTGGGATTTCTGGTGGCGAGAGCTGCCCTCGGAGGTGTTTTCTGGGCTGAGAGGCACCCTGGAAACGCGACGGCCTTAAATTACACAACCTCCGATGAGGTCACTGGAGGGATTGCCGAGAAAGTGAGTCTCCCGATGGAAGAAGCAAGCTGCGGTTTAAAAGGAAAACTGCTCTGTACTTTGGGGCTGGCGGGAGGCTATTTCGGCTCCCATCCCCCCCCCTTTACTTTGGTGACATCTGGGGAGACCGACGGCTCTGCCCAAGAACGGGACGTTGGCCAATGTGCACTCGAAACGCATTCCGGCACCCCCAGGCCCCCCGAGCCTCAGTGGACGTTGAGTGATGACTGCGTCCCATTCACCACGGGGTCCCGCGTGCCTGAGGCTTCGTAGTAGCTTTCGTGGGAGCCGACTTAAATATCTCCTTTTGCGTTTCAGTCCTGAAGGACACACGGCCGAGGACCCATCAGGGTGGACCCCGCTAAGGAAACAGCGCGCTGGGAAATTCAGGCAGCGTCCAGAATTGAGTAAGATCGGATGCACTTTTGCTAATCTTCCCTGGCAGCCCCGGAGCCCGTGATGGATGTCCGCCTGCGTCCAGCTGAACTACTCAAGGCCTCACGTTCAGACAGTAAGAAAGTTCCGGCTTTCTTTGAACATCAGGCCTCGAGATCCTGTGACTGCGAGGCTCCTACCCCTCCCTCTGAAAAATTAAGACGCTTCGAACTCCCTCACTACGTGCCGGAGAGTGCCTGGGGCCACTGGACAGGTGACCCCCAGATCTCAGGGCCCCAGCTCACCCCCCACCCTGGTCCTGCCTCTTGAGCGCCCCATGTCTCTTCTCGATGTCACCTTGAACCCGACGTGTCTGGGTCTTTGTCTTCAGAACCTAGCCTTCTCGGTTTCTTTTCTCTGTACTGACACCTCAGTGGGGACAAACTGTACTTCAGAACTTTCTAGCAGGTTTTTCCTGTTGCTAGACATATTGAAAATTGTGGAAGCAGGAAAAAGTGAAGAAGAGGAAGACTCTAGACTCAGTAGCAGGTGGAACCTGGAATCTGTCTTTGGGGAGGGTCCCCTCACATGAGGAGAGACCGGGGATTTGTTTGGTCACACAGATGTCAGGGGGACGTCGGCCGCCGTTTGGGTGGGTCTTCATCAGAGAGAGGCTCCACATCCCGGGCGGAAACCATTTGCACAAAGGGCTGCCTTTTCTCTCTTCGCTAGGAGTTGAGACGGGACCGTTTCTCGCAAGCGTCTGCCTTTGGAGATGCCTTCCTGCCCAGGCGGGCATTCACTCGGGAGGGTCCCTGAGACCGGGTCTGCGGGGCTGGGGGCACACGGGTCCGACCCTGGCCCTGCCTCACGTCGGGGAGAGACGGTGAGGAGGGGCCCGCGTGTGGCAGGACCCTGGGGCCCCCGCTGCCAGTGGCCCACTTGCCACGTGATGGCCGAGTGAGCTGGGCTTCGGGAGACGACTCTGGCAGCCTCACCAAAGCCGTGGGGGCTCCACCCGTGGTGGGATGGAAAGTTCTTTGGAGAAAATGGATGTTCCTACTGTTGCTCGCTTGGGGTGGGAAATGGGAGAGAGCCTCTCTCTGCTTCTGGGGCTGTGGGGAGAGGGGGCCTGAATTCTAGGAGTTGAGGGCAGGGTGAGGGCACCCCAAGTCTGGGGAGAGGGGGCTTGAATTCTGGGGGGTTGAGGGACAGGGTGAGGGAACCCCAAGTCTCGGGAGACGGGGCTTGAATTCTGGGGGGTTGAGGACAAGGTGAGGGAACCCCAAGTCTATGGGGACAGGGGGCCTGAATTCTGAAGGCTGAGAGCAGAATGAGGGCACCCCATGTCTAGGAAGGGGTACAGGGCCTGTAACGTGGAGGCAGGGGGAGGCCGGGAGTGGGACGAGGGTCTTCTACGTCTTGGGGCCTCCGTCGGGAGACCAGGACAGCAGAGACCATTCTAAGTCATGAAGAGGCGACTGGAAAGGGACCCAGGGCTGCCATCTAGAAACCGAGGGCAGCCTGGCCAGCGGGGTGGGACAGGCCAACCTCCCCGGGATTGTCCCTGATGCTGATGCCGGGGCCTCCAGGCGGTGGGGTCTCCTGAGCTGAGGGCTCGGGCTATGCTCAATGCATAGTCAGAGAAGGTGAGCTGGAGTTCGAGGGACTCGGGGACACACGGGTCACAGTCCCCGCCGAGGTATACACAGTTCTCTGGTCACTAAGCCCCGGAGTCACCCTGTCTCCTCCCCTCGTCATATCCGGCAGGTTCTGCAAGGTCGCCTCACTGGGCTCATCTCTGCAGGCGCCTTCTAGATGCCGGACGTCTTCAGGGTTCTCGCTCGGTCCTCACGAGATGTGAGCTGTCTCTGTTATTGTTGTTACTTGTAGACACATGAAAGAAACCGAGGCTGGGCCCCTTCTGGCCTGGACTGAAGGCCCGGCTAGCCGTCTTTCCCCTCCGCCCAAGCCTGCCTTCCTGCCGTAGGCATGAGACGCTCAGTGGAGACACGTGTACGACAAAGAACTCCCAACCGACCTCCTTGCTTTCTGAGTTTTGTCCTTCTGTCCACGCCTGTGCTAGATTAATACTCCAGAGGACCTGGATTTTGTCATTTCACAGGGCGACGGCCCAAGCCCTCGGGGCTCAGACCCCTCTGTGTTCTTGCCGCACCTTGCGGAGCTGCCGTCCACCCTGGGTTTCTTCCGTTCTGGCTGACAGGTGACTCGCAGGTTCCTAATACCTCCAGACTTGCCTTCCTGAGAGCATTTGCTGGCAATGGCCTCCCACCCCTCTCTTCCTGCTTAATGCCCCCCCCCCATCATTCAAGGCCCCTCACAGGGGACCATCCTTCTATTCTGCATGGTGCCCGGTGAGTGCTGGGTACCAGGGGCCAGGGAGGAGGAGGCTTGGTGCCCCCCCCACCCCCGGGACCGCTCATGTTCTGTGCATCTCGCAAGTGGTCAAGTCCACACTGTCAGCCAAGCGTGCAAACACCACTGTTCAAGAGCCCACAGTGAGCCGCACGGAGTGGCCGGGAACGGATAGGGCCAGAGTCAGGTGTCAAGAAGGAAGGGGCTTAAAAAGAAACTCCTACATTTTATGGGTTGAACAAAGCCCAGACACCTGGAAACCGACAGGGTGACAGGTGCCGGCTTGAATGTGTCCCGGGCATCCAGGGCAGCCGTGAGCACTGCCCTGGCCTGAGTTGACGGCCATTTAGAAGCAAGGGGCTGGGGCATCGGCCGCTCGGCAGAAAAGAGTCCCCTGGGCCAGGGGTTCCACAAACCAGGCCAGTTTAAAGCTATCCACGTAAAACTCTGCCTCCCGTGTGGGCTCTGCTTTGGGACCCGAAGGCTCTCTCGGCTGGATGGCGGGCCCCGGCAGACCCTCCTTGAGGGGAGTCGGGGGAGCCCCAGGAGCTAGTGCAGCCAGGGCCCGGTGCACGCCGGCCCAGAGCCTTTCCGGGGGCACCACGTGGAAACGACCCATGACCGGGGAAGGTCGGCCACTATCCTCGATGTTCTAACACCTGAGTCAGACCACGTCGAGTCTCGGCCTGAAACCCGCACGCTCCGGTCGCAGGCACAGGAGAGCGCTAAGACCTGACGGCGGGCCACCCACAAGGCTGCAGGGCCCTGCAGTGTCCTTTTCACGGTCCCCACCCGCCCATCCACTGGCTCTCTGGTCTCTTTGCTCTGTTTCTAACGTGCTGCATCCTCTCCACCGCAGGGCCTTTGCACAGGCCATTCCTTGTGCCTGAAGCACCCTCCCCGTAGACAGCCGCATCCCTCAGGTCCTCCTGGCCCCCACAAACCCCCCCTTACCAGAGAGCCCTTCCCTGCAATAACATCCCCTCCCTTCGCCCGGCTTCATGGTCTGTCACGGCCGTTCTCACCACCTGGACACACTGTTTGGTTTTTACTTCCTGTCTCTCCACCAGGCAAGGCGTTTATCTCTTCGGATTAGAGTCCTATACCGAACTCCTGCGACGGAGCTGACCCGCTCCGTCCACAAATATTTGCAAAGTGAATTTATGACCCTATTTACCTGTACTGTATATTGGAATCAATAGTCTGTCTCTATGTCAACACGCACGTCCTGAACCCCTTGGGAGTCCCAGGTCCCTTGCGGTCACTCAAAGGACGGAGATGAACAAAGCCTTTTCCCTGTCCCCTCGTGGAGCTCTGGGTCCGTCTGAGGACAAAGACGGGCGGACAGACAGTGACCGTGTGCCTTCGAATGCAGAATGGCAACGAAGAGCCAAGGATCTGTCCGGGTATGGAGGCCTGAAGAATTTAAGTCTTGGAAGAATTACGGCAGAGGGATATTTGAATGGGGTTTTGGGGGATGAATAGGAGTTTGGAAGGCAGGCCAGCCAAAACAACCCAAAACCAAAAACCAAAAAAACAGAGTAGGTGGGAGGCAGCACATATATGTGCATGAGTGTTGTTTGCAGAAGGCTTACTCGGAACTTGGGGGTCAGAGAGCCCAGGTTCAAGCCTCCGACCGCATCTACTCATTCCTTCTGAATACCGCTCAGCCCCTACCCTTGGGCAGGGCTGGTGCGGGTTTGCCCCAGAAGGCTCTTGTTCTGGGGTCGCAAAGAGAACGAAACAGTTTCCGATCAGAATGAGGAGTTCTCTGAGAGCACAGACGCCTCCCCCGCACTGGGGGAGGGGGGCGAGGGTGGGAAGCGAGCTGGGGGGACCCCGCTGGGGAGTCCTGGGAAGGCCCGGCCCCTCCGTTTCCTCATCGGGCAGCGAATGCTGCCCGGCCTATTCTGACAGCTGTCGGGAAGATCGATAAATCCATGGACAAGGTCACTCTCTCCTCACGTGGCTCTTCGCAGGATAAGATGAACACGGGTACGTGTGTTCCCGGTGTTACGACCTTTCTCTGTGTCATCTGGAAGAAATCGCCCGTGTGGAGAACCTGTCCCATCGTTTTCCCGTCAGCCCGCAGGCCTCGAGGGCCTACGCGTCCAGCAAAAAACGGGGGCACGAGATCAAATTCGTTTTCCATAGAGACCAGTAGTGCTCCTGTGTCTTTCACAGAGACGGGCTTGCTGCCGTAAGTGTCTCTCTGACGCGAATCACGCTGGTCCCCATGGCCGGAGATGCTTCTACGAGTCGGGCCCAGGGGAATGGCATGCCGAAGACCACCCTTGCCTTTCCTGGAAGATTCAGGGTCGTCCTTGGCCGTCCCGGTCCTCGTGGTGGCTACAGACATGTGACAGAGACAGACACGTTGAAGATGCACGTGAAATACCCGAAGGGGGTTCTCCACCGGGCGTGGGATCAGGGAACGCGCCTCCGGAGAGAGCTAACGTCTCAGAGTCGTGGGCGTAGAGGCATCTCAGGCAGGGCTCTCCAGGGGAACCGAGGCGATAGGATAACTACCTATTTCTATCTGTCATCTCTCTATCTCTCTATCTATCATCTCTCTATCTCTCTCTCTATCCATCTATCATATCTATCTATCTATCTATCTATCATCTATCTATCTACCAAGGTATTTAGCCCAAGGCATTAGTCCATGTGATTATAAGGGGCTGGCTCGGCAAACCCCGGGGGGCAGAGCAGAGGACTAGAGACTCAGGTAGGAGCTCGTGCAACAGTCTGGAGGCAGAGTTTCTTCTTCTCTGGAAACCTCAGTTGTTGTTCTCAAGGCTTTCAACTGCTTGGGTGAGGCCCACCACACCACTGAGGGTGATCTCCTAAAGTAAGGGGTGTTCACCCCGTCTACAAAAGACCTTCGCGGCAACCCCGGACTCGGGCTTGGTTAAATCGCCAGGTGCTGGAGCCCAGCCACGCTGACACGTAAGACTCGCCATCACAGCTGGCATGTAGAGCCGTGATCCTGGCTGGGATTCGTAAGGGGGCCCATGCGGAGAGATGAGAAGACGGCTTAGGGTGAAGCATGAGGAGCACCAACATTTAAGCTTTAGGTGGAGAAAGAGGTGCTGGGCACAGAGAGTAGGAAGAGCAGCCGGTGGAAAACGGACTCTGTGCCGTCAAGTCCGGGAGACCTGGGCTTTGACCAGGCTTCGAGGAGCCTGCCTCTTTCCTGCAGGACTTCTCAGGGCCTTTAATACACTTTTGTGCATCGTGAAGCCCCACGAGGAAGGTGTAGTAGTTGCAGTTCTCAGACTTATTTGACCCATTAGGAGCCAGGTTTTGTTTTTGCCTTTGGGTTTTTTGGTTTGTTTTGCTTTTGTTTTTATTTTGGAAACTTTAGGAAAAATCTTTGGAAATAAATAATGGCACTAAAATAGTTTTAAGAGTAGAAGGTGAGCTTACGGTTCTGGGAGAAAATGATATTAGAACTGAAGTGAAGAGAAAGAATTCGGGCAGCTAAAGGGGTGGGGGCGTGGAGCGGGGCTAACCAGTCTCACAGAGAGAGGGTCTGTGCTTCCCCGTGGAGCAAGGACAGGGCTCAGAATGCCCCAAAAGGCCATTCAGCGGTCAGGATGCCAGGGCGCCACTGCTTTGTCTTCCTCCCAGCCGCCAGGCACCCTGGGGACAAATCTGACTTGGAAGCAAGTCCCCGGTCCTCAGGTCTGATCCAGGACTCAGGGCGGGTGGGTCTGGGGGGCAGAGCCGCCCTGCCAGGGAGGGTTTTGAATCCTAGCCCCATCGCTGCGGAGCTGGGTGACCTGGCCCGGTTTCTAGGCCGCCTCTGGCAGCCCCGGCTTCTTAGTCTGTGAAGTGGGCCCCTTCTCAGAGTCTGGGGATCAGGTGAGGTGCCGTGGTGCCGCAGCCGGCAGGAGCCGTCCCGGGCCACAGCTCTGCTCTTGCACAAGAAGGGTTATGTAAGCGTCCTCCGTCTTGGCCGGGCCCCCAGAGAGGAAACGGGCAGACAGGGCTGGCCCCTCGGGAGCTGACTCGGCGTGGAGGGGGTGTCCGGGGCAGCTTCAGAGCCCCGTCTGGGCTCATCCCGTGGGGTTGTCCCGAAACAGCCTTCCACCGAGAGGAAGCCAGGAGCAGGCCCTGTGGCCTCTTCGCAGCCTGGTCTGAGAGGCCCTGAATCGGCCTGGCTTTGGGGCCCGGGGAAGGAAGAGGGCGACAGGGTCACCCCGGGCCCGGGCCAGCGGCCTGGGGTCTGGGGTATTTAATAAACGCGGCCCCAGCCGGGCTGGGGCGCACACACTCCGGGGGGCCTGGGCCTGCCCCTACCATCCTACGCGACCTTGAAAAAGCGTCAGGATCCTCCTTTGGAAAAACTCTCTCAAGTTCTGTAAGATGGCAGATCCTGCTCTCTCTTAGGGATGCTTCTGTCACCAACTGGCATCGCTAGCCCTTAGGAGACCTGAGGAAGCCCCCGGTTGACTCCTGCTTTGCCGGGGACAGCGGTCTGTGTGGGCCACGATGGGCAGTCTCCCGGGCGAGCGAGCTCGCACTCAGAACCCTCGTGGCGCCTCTGGCTGCCTCCCGGGGCTCTGGGGCAAAGTGCCGCACACAGGCTGGCTTTGAACAACGGAAATTTATTTTCTGGCATGTCGGGAGGCCAGAAATCCAAGCCGTAGGTGTTGGGTTTCCCCTGAAGGCTCTGAGGAAGAGTCTTCTAGGCCTCTACCCTGGCTTCTCGCGGTTCTGGGGAAGCTCTGGCATTACTTGGCTGGTGGGTCCGTCATTCTGGTCTCTGATACGATCTCCTTCTGGCCTCTGTGTCTCTGTGTGTCTCTCCTCCTCCTACGAGGACCCGGGTCATTGGATAGAGGGCCCACCATAATCCGGTATGACCTCCCCCTGACTTAATGACTTCTGTGAAGACTCTGTTCCCAAATAAGATCATATCCTGAGGTCCCACGTGGACATGAATTTCGGGGGTGGGGGGAGAGAATGCTATTAAAATTTTTTTTTAATGTTTATTTATTTTTAAGAGCGAGACACAGAGTGTGAGTGGGGGAAGGGCAGAGAGAGAGGGAGACACAGAATCCGAAGCAGGCTCCAGGCTCCGAGCTGTCAGCGCAAAGCCTGACGTGGGGCTTGAACCCATGAACTGTGAGCTGGTGACCTGAGCCGAAGTCTGACACTCAACCCGACTGAGCCACACAGGTGCCCCTCAAACCACTTTTTTTTTTTAATGTTTGTTTATATTTGAGAGAGAGAGAGAGAGAGAGACAAAGTATGAGCAGGGGAGAGGCAGAAAGAGAGGGAGACACAGAATCGGAAGCAGGCTCCAGGCTCCGAGCTGTCAGCCCAGAGCCCGACGCGGGGCTCGAACTCATGGACTGTGAGATCATGACCTGAGCCGGAGTCGGATGCTTAACCGACTGAGCCCCCAGGCGCCCCCGGGAGGGAGTACTATTTACCCCACGAGAGTACTTAGATCTCTCTTTTTCGTCACACACCTGGCTCCTCATTTTATAGGCGAGAAAACGGAAACTCAGGACACCTGACTGGCTGTGTCCAAATTCCCACGGGCGGGAGCGGCAGAGCTGGGATGCGAACCAGGAACCTGGCCGAAGCCCGGGGCGGTCCCTGTCACCTGGGGGCTGCCCTTTAGAGTTTACAGAGCCCTCTTTCCAGAGTCATTGGCTCTGGGTAAGAGAGGCATGCTTTAGTATGCGAGCTGCCCATTTTCCAGATGAGGAAACTGAGGCCAAAGGCCACTGGAGGGGGCGGAGGGGTTTTGCCAAGATCACCCAGCGAGTAAGTGGTGTGGAGGCCCTGCCACTGGCCTCCAAAGTCCTCCCCCTACAATTAAATATGACCTCTCAGCGTCGGACAGATGAAAGGAGCCAGACGCGAAAGCGAATGATCCCATCCGGACGATATGTTCAGAAGAGGCGAGTCTAGAGATGGGGGTTCTCGGCTCCCGGAGCCGTGGGGAGGCGGTGCTGGGGGATTTCACTCTGGGGTGACGAGTGTGTTCTGGAATCAGAGAACGGCGGCCACGCAGCTCTGGGGTGAGCAAAACCTGCTGGAATGGGTGAGCTGTCTGGCTTGTGAGTCATATCTCCACAGAGCTGCTCCGGAGATCTCAGCGTAAGGTGTCGGCCACCAGCCCCCGTGGGGGGTCGGGGTCCGTACGAGGTCAGTACTCACAAGGCCTACGAGATGCAGAACGGTCAGGGAGGAAACGGCCTCCTCGCGGGCTCAGAAGCTCTTCACGCAAGAAGGCACCTTGGGGGCTTTCTCTGTGACCAGATTTGTAACACCGCCCCCCGCCCCCCGCCCCCGTGAAGTCACAACCGCCCGTCCTGAAGAGCTGCGTGGCCTTAGCAAGTTACTTCCCTCTCTGGGCCTCAGTTTCCCCATCAGGAACTGGTGGTCACCCAAGCGGCCACCCCCCTGAGTGGTCACCGGGGTCTGAAAAGAGGTCAGCAGAGCGTAAGACATTGTCAAGGGCCCGTTTGACCTCGGTCAGAAAGTACCAACCAAGCCATCAGGCTTCCAGCCGTTACCGCTGCCAAATCGTGACCTCCTTGTTGCCCCTGCCCTCCCCCCTGCCCCCCGGATCCCTCAGGGCTTGGCGAGACGTCAGAATAACGTGCAATGGACTCAGGGGCTGCGGATCAAGGCTTCGCTGTCCAAATCACGAAGACAGCTCGGCGGCTTCATAAATCGACAACGGCCTTCATCGCTAGCGTTCAGTCCCCCCGGGTCACCGGCATTCGCTTCGCACCGCCACACCCCCTCGCCACCCCCTCGGCCAGGGCCAGCCCAGGGGCCCACCTGGGGTTTTTCCCCATCACCCCAGCTTGCGGGGGGCCGCGGAGGGTCAGGAAGCCCGGGGCCGCTCGTGTCACTGGGCTGGCTGGGGGCAGGCGCGGGGTGGGGGGGCCTTCCCGGCCCGTTTCCACCTGCCGAGAGCCCCGTTCACGGTTCCAGCCGGGTGGCTTCCCTCTGGGCTGCAGACATCCCAGAGACACACTTACCCCGTGACCAAAGTCCCCGGGAGGAGCGAGCTGCCTCGGGCAACGGTGGGCAACTGTCTCCAAGCTCAGAGCTGCCGGGGACAGATGGGTGCAGGCCAAGCGGGAGGTGCGGGCACTGGAGGGAGCATGGATTATCTGTCGGACTCCGTCTGGTTGTGGACACCAGGACCAGAGGGCAGAGAACGAACGAGCCAGGAAGTAGAGAGAGGGAAGGCCAGCTCACGACCGGTCTTGCAGGCCACATTACGGCTGTGAAACTTTATCCCAAGTGCTGGGACACACCTGCAGGGGTCCCTGCTAGACAGCGTGGTCATCGCCCTCACCATCGTCACCGCCGTCATCATCATCATCGCCGTCATGGCGGCTCACGCGTGTTGAGTGCCATCTCTGCACCGGGCACCGCGCTAGACACTTCTCTGCGTGAATCCTGTTCCCGGCTCCATGAGGCGGATGCCCTTCTTACCCCCATTTGACAGATGGGAACATGTCGGCTCAGAAGGGATCAGCGAGACGCTCAGACCACACGACAAATAAGAGCCCCGGCCGGAACCGGGACGGGAATCCAACCCGGGCCTGCCCGATCCCAAGCCTCGGCCTCCTAGACACTGCTCTTTCGGGGTAGCGCCCCTCTACGGTTGTATGTGCGTTAAAACACGTCGTTGGCCGCAGAGCGAAGGCTCAGCGGTGGCGGAGGGTGGCGGTCAGTATTGGAGACGGCGGGAGCAGTGCGAGGATGCTCAGGCCCAGAAAGAAGCAGGTAGGCCCAGGAAACACGCAGGTGGAATCGGAAAGACGTGTTCATCCAGTAGGTGGAAGGGAGGAAGGAGGGGGTGTACTGACTGATGACCCCCAGGTTTCTGGTGTGGCTGGGCGGAGGTGTAGACAGAGTCACGCCCCTTCCGTAGACACAGAATAGAAGTTTCCTTTCATGAACGAGTGAATGAATACATGAGCCACGCCCCCCCCAAATGAAGTGGGTAATGAGTTCCCCATCACCGGGATTATGCAAGCAGCGGCTCACAACTGTTTGTTTAATCCAGACATTGGAGAAGAGACTCCTGATTTGAAGGGGAAGTCAGAGGGAAGGTACTCAAAAAATACACCTTGCATGCATGAATGATGGAATCATTGCCATCCCTCTGATTCTAGGACCTCGTGGGGGCTCACCGGCCACTGGGTGGGAGCTTGGTGATGAGGTCGCACTGTAGGAATGTAAGATGGGGGAAACTATCAAACCCTATTCAATTTTCTTAGATTTCTGCTTCGGTATATTTTACAGTCTATGGCTTAATACATATTAATGAGTGTACGTACTGGGTATGTATAATCAAGATTCTTTTACTTATAGGGACACACAATCACAAGAGCTCGGACGCCGCTGTTCTGCAGGACAGAAGCCCTAAAGGTGGTCGAGCGAGAATGATGGGCTGACTTCTCGTTGCCTATTGATTGCAGGGTCCTCACAAAACTCAGGGCCCCGGGAGTCGTAAAATGAAAAACCTCTGCAAACCGCTCGGCCGTTTATTAAGCTGTTTGGAGAAGACACGTGTTTGCACACTTCATCCATTTCTCATTGTTGGGGAAATGCTCCCTCCTTACAAGGTGACAGCTCGCGGGGTCTTTCACCGGACAGAGGTTCTTTATCACAGCGGCGAAACGACCCCCAGGGCGGCTGCCCTCCTGCAAACTGATTGCTCGTCAGGCCACGGGAGGACCCCTAAGCGACCATTAGGTGTCCAGAGCTAAATGACCATGAGGTGCCCACCGCACACCCGCTGATGGAGGAGTGCTACGCATTTGCGAAGCACAGCCTCCTTTTTATTCTGCTCACGATCTGTGCACGGTTTAAGGCATTAAAAGGCTAAACCGTTCCTCCTTCTGCAACTGTTTTCTCTCTCCAGCTACAAGTGTGTATGTTTATTGGGGCAGAGGGGTGTGTGTGGCAGGGGGACGAAGGCTGGGAATCTTTTCTGACCTCTTTTGCTTTAAAATCTAGAGCAGGTTTGATGAAGACTTATGGGCTGTTAGCCTGCTAACAAATATCCATGTATTTTGTTGAGTGAATGAATGCCCCCGGGTGTTGCCTGCCTTACCGTCCCTGGTAGCTCCTGACAGCAGCTCCTGAGCTGGCCCTCCCTGCCTTGGTGCTATGCCCCCAGATGTGGGCGCCTGGGAGGCGCTTCTCCTTCCTCCCCATGGTGCCTGCCGGCCACAGCAGGCCGATTGTGAGACGCGTAGGAAAAAGGAAATGAATCCTCCCTGGAGGACCTGGGGCTTGAGAATAGAACTGTCTCTTAAGCCTCTGGCCAAGGATGCTGGTCCAGCTTACGCCTGGGACCCGCCCATCGCCCCGCCCACCGCCCCGCCCACCAATGCCCCAACCACCCACTGCTGGCCCCGCCCAGCGAAGGCGGAGCCACGGCCTCTCCGCAGAGCCAGCTGGAGGCCACTTGGGGAGGGCGTTCTCCTTTCGCGGTTCGTCCTGTGGGGCCCCAGGGCTTCCTCACGGTCACACAGGCCCAGGCAGCCCGGCCGTGACTCGGACCCCGCTGGCCCAGATGAGGTGCCCAGCCCTCTAGCGGAGCTCGGTCCCAGGATCAGCGCTATGGGGGTCAGTGACCTTTGTGCCAAAACTGGGCCGCTGCCCTCGGGTGGCACTGGTTGGTGCCCTTGGTTGCTGAGACAGGGACAACGGTGGGCGGGCCGGACTCCTCCTGACTACTGCCTACCCCCAGTGAGGGTCTAAACAGGACCAAGTTCAATCAGCAATCTCTCGCGGGCATCACGAATCCAACATTGGAGGGGTGGCCTGCTCCCGAAATGCTTGTGCGTGTACGTACGCGGGGGGTGTGGGGGGGGAGAGTTATGGGGTGGGAAGGAAGAAGGCGGTCAACGTTTTTGAACACCATCACAACATCAGCTACGGTCCCGAGTCTCCTCTAAAACTGCTGTACAACCTGGGTCTGTTTCTTTATAATAAATTTATTTCCATTCTGTGTGCCTAGCAAAGCCTCACATTTCTAGAGCAACTTTCCTTTTTCCAAAGTACTTCCACGCCCGTCACAGAGGACGAAACAGGCGGGGGCTGAGTGGCCGTCAGCCGGGCGGGGGCGGCAGGCCCCTCACTCCTCTCCTCTGCACCGGCCAGGGCGCCTCCCTCCGCCAGGTCCCAGAACAGCCTTCTGGTGGTGGGAAGGGCGCGGTCCTCCCTGTTCGCGGTTGCGAGTTACCCCGAGACAGTACAGGGATTGTATTTTCTTTCTCTTCCCTCTGGCCGCCAGGTGCTCAATACTTGCGCATACAGCAGGTGTTAGATGGGTGCTGAGTGCTTCTCGAGTCCTTGTCGGGCACAGACCATCCTGTCCGCGGGCAGGGGGAGGGACGCAATCCCGGTCTCCGGGTTCGTAACCAGGGACCCCGCAGGGTTCAACCTTCTCTGATCCGAGAGCTCAGCCTCCAAGGATGGATCCAGCTGCGCGGATTTGGGAGGCCGCAGGCACAACTCCAGCCGGCACCCCCCACCCCCCCACCGCCTGCGCGCCCGGCCAAGGCCTCAGAGCCGGAGCTGGAGATCAAGCTGGCGCGCTGGGGCGGGGTGGGACACCACGTGGGAGGGAAGTGCGGTCACTCCTGTCCCCGTCCCCGGGCCCCCTCCACTCCAGGGAAGAAGCACACCGGCCCATGGGTGGCGGCAAACGGGAACAATAATACTGTCGTGTTTGAGGAGCCCTTGGCTGTGCACGGGGTCACCCCATCCTCACGGCCTCGCTCGCTGCATCTCGGGCGGGCCGGAAGTGAAGCGCCGGTGTTCGACCGGAGACGCGCCCACTTAGCGCCTGAGGTCGCACGCGCGGCCTGCCTTCCGCTCCCCCTCGGGCACACCCCGGAGGGACGGCCGGGACTGCATCCTCCTCATGGGCGAGACCCGCAGTCCTCGGGGCGGCCCTCACTGGCTGTTCCCCGCCCACTCGGGCAGTCTGTGAATCTGCCGCTCCACCGAGAGGGAGGTCCGCAGCGTGCCCATGGAGTTCTCCGCCTTGGCGGCCTCGGGCGCGCAGCCCCCGCTCTGGCACAGCCCCCGGAACACCTCCCGCGACTTCTTGCGGAAGCGCTTGCCCACGATCACGTACACCAGCGGGTTGAGGCAGCTGTTGCTGTAGGCCACGTAGGAGGCGATCTGCGTGAGGACGTCCAGGTGGTCGCCCCAGCAGCCGGCCAGGACGCCGAGGTGCAGCAGCGTGTCCAGGAAGGTGCTGACCTGGAAGGGCAGCCAGCAGGCCACGAAGAGCAGCAGCACGGCCAGCACCAGCACGGTGGCCTTCCTCTCCGTCTGGATCTCCTTGAACTTCTGCATCTCGTTGTTCCGCAGCGCCCCGAGGATGCGCGCCGTGCAGAAGGTGATGACGGCCAGGGGCAGCAGGAAGCCCACGGAGTTCAGGAGCGAGTTGGTGAACACCTCCCAGGTGCGGGACGGGTAGTGGATGACGCAGGCGGTGACGTTGTAGCCCTCGGCCGCGTACCCCTTCAGGGTCCGGAAGGCCAGCATGGGCGAGCTGAGGAGCAGCGTGCACCCCCAGATCACGAGGCTGTAGAGTTTGGCCCAGCGCACCCCGCGCAGCCGGCCGGTGGACATGGTTTTCACCAGGGCCAGGTAGCGGTCGATGCTCACCAGCATCAGGAAGCAGATGCTGCTGTAGAGGTTCATGTAGAGCACGGTGTTCACCACGCGGCAGAGGGCCTCCCCGAACAGCCAGTCGAAGTTGTGCGCGATGGTGACAGGCCCAGAAGGGCAGCCCGCAGGCCAGGAGCAGGTCCGCGGCGGCCAGGTTGCCCAGGTAGATCTCGGCCACCGTGCAGCGGCTCTTGTGCAGGCAGAAGACGCTGAGGACGAAAACGTTCTCCAGGGCCGCCAGCACGAACAGGACCCAGAGGAAGGGGGCCTGGATGGCGTTGAGCCAGCTCCACGACTCGGCGTAGACGCAGCTCTGGGACGGCGTCCCGTTGAGAGCGGGCGCCAGCACCTGCGAGGTGGCGTTGAGCATTTCGGCGCTGCAAGAAAGGGCGAGAGAGGCCGTTACACCTCGGGGCACAGGAAGGAGGAGAGACAGTTGGCGCAGAAGGAGGGGCACCCGGCGAGCGGCTTCCAGGAGCCAGGTCGGGAGGGGCGCTCGGGCCGCGGGCTCGGAGACTGGGGTCCGGGTGCCCGGGGCTCCCTGGGGTCTTTGAGAGGTACCCCGTCTCCTCGGGCTGAGCCGAGAGTGCGTCTTCTTTGCCTTAGCAGCTCCCCTGGGACGCGCCCCCTTGGCCGGCGTCCACCCTCGGCACCGACAATCACTGTCTTGGGCCCCGG
This sequence comes from Paguma larvata, assembly GCA_030068075.1. Taxonomy (NCBI): domain Eukaryota; kingdom Metazoa; phylum Chordata; class Mammalia; order Carnivora; family Viverridae; genus Paguma; species Paguma larvata. The sequence goes on along the minus strand of CM057827.1, from coordinate 40,675,401 downwards.
GCCTCCTCGAAGCTTCCGTGATGGGAGGATGCGAAGCACATTCCTTCCTTATCGCCGGGGCCCCTCCCAGGGGAGCTAGGCATCCTTCAGCCTCTCGTGGCCTGGTCATGGCGAGCTGATTTATTAGAGGAGAAAAGTGATATCATGCCAGACGCGGAGATTCCAGCCTGGCTCTGAGACCGCGGCCCGTCGGCCTACGCCCTGTCTCCTTCTGGAAGAGGGTGGCGTTGTCCTTCCAGAACTTCCATCAGCCAGGTGCTGATGATAGTCAGAGGCTGCACGATGGCAAGGGACAGCAGGGGCTTCAGAACCGGATGGTTCATGTCTCAGCGCATCCGTTAGCTGCGTGACCTCGGGTAAGTTAATTAACCTCTCTGAACTCCAATGACCTACCTGGTAAAATGGGAATGACGGAATCTACTTCTCAGGGATGTGGTGGGAATCCAAGACCACGTGCAAAAAACCGTGCCCTTGGTCCAATAAGCATGAATAATTATCTATGTTTGTGAACTTATTACAACAACCAGCACCGCTGTCTTCAAGTTCTCCCGCCTGTATTACCGACTTTATCATTAACCCGCCGCTTCCCCTTTCACTCTTGGGTGCAACTCAGATCACGGGGAGTTCATTTTCTAGAAGCGTCCCTGTTAAGGCTAATTCGCCTCTACCTTCGGCAAAGAGGCGTGGGGCTTGGACAGATAGGATTCCATCCCTAGCTGTGTGGTCTTAGGCAAACTGCTTGACCTCTCCGAGCTTCCGTTGTGTTTCCTTTGGAGTAAAACGCTACTCTCTTCTTGACTCGCTTTGTATGGCTGTTGCAAGGTCCAAATCAAAGAGCGGGTATGAAGCCACGTCAAAAGCAGAGAGGACAACCAGAGGGCAAGACGGAGTAGATATTTTCCTAGTGCCCAGGGTGGGGAGAGGGAGGGGGTTGGGAGAGGAGCTCTTCCTGGGTGGGTGAGTCCTTCCGGAGCTTCCTCAGGCTCATTGGCTGATGGGGGGGGGGCGGTAGGTGGGGGTCGAGCCGCAGCCATGGGGAAGAATCTGCTGTTCACCTGTGGCATTTCCTAGGAAGAGCCCCTCTGCTTCCAGGAGCAGCTGGCTGGCTCTGAGCAGCCACACTGGGCACCGCGACGAACTCATTCATCAAAGCAGTCGTTACAGGTATGTACGTATGCACGTGTGTATTTATGCATGTGTGTATTTATGTATGTATGTATGTGTTTATTTAATTTCAGTTTTTTAAACGGTTGCCTTTTTTTAAATGTTTTATTTATTTTTGAGAGAGAGAGAGACAGACAGACAGACAGAACCAGCAGGGGAGGGGCAGAGAGAGAGGGAGATGCAGAATCTGAAGCAGGCTCCAGGCTCTGAGCTGTCAGCACAGAGCCCGACACGGGGGTCCAACTCACAAACCGCGAGATCGTGACCTGAGCTGAAGTCAGACGCTTAACCGACTGAGCCCCCCAGGCGCCCCTGCAATTGTCCTTTAAAGGTGCCTTGAGCATCGCCCTGTGCTGAGCTCCGCCCTGGCTGTAGGGACTCAGAGGTGAGTGCCACGTGTCCCCTGCCCTGCCGAAGCTCCCGCAGCTGTGGTTCAGAGTGTGATGGATGCCGTGGGGGGGCGGGGGAGGAAGGGCACGGGGCATGGAATATAGAGAAGTTGGATCACTATGTTGTACGCCAGAAATCAAGGTTGCCTTGTGTCTCGACTGTTCTCGAACGAGAAAATGAAATAGCAGGACAAACAACAGCAACAACGGCAACGAAACGAGAGAGGACAGACCCGGCAGAGGGAGCAGCCTGAGCAGAGGTGCAGAAACGCAGACGCCTCCGGCATGTTCTGGAAGGCGGAGTCGATGTCGGATAGGGAGGTGGGAAGTGGCCAGGGATGGGATCAATAAAGGAAAAGGACAGCCATCACTGGCTGCTGAGAAAGTGAACTTTGTCCCTGAGGGCTTTAAGGACGAGTGAGGGAATAGGAGGAGCACTCTGGAAAGATCCTTCTGGTGAGTGGTGGTTTTGATAAGCCCCCAAGTTCTTTGCTACCCTTCCCTTGGAAGGGTGGCGTCTCGTTCCTCCTGCAGTGAATGTGGCCACTGACTTGCTTCCCACCCCTGGTGGCAGCGACAGCGCGTGGCTCCGCGGTCAGTCACATAAAACACATCGCAGCTTCGTCCTCGGCCTCGTGGGTTGCTCGCTGCAGGAGAGGCCAGCAGCCATGTCGTGAGGGCGCTCAAGCAGCCGTGTGGAGAGGCACCGACTTGCCACCTTGGAAGCAGATCCTCTGGCCCCATTCAGCTCTGCTTGACCCTGGCACCCTAGCCTTTGCATATCCCAGCTGAGGCCCAGACATCACAGAACAGAGAGGAGCCGTCCCCGTTGGGCCCTAAGTTCTGGACCCGTGCACACTGGCAGGCTCCTTGCAGAGCCTCTGGAGTGAGGCCTCCCCTGGATGGCCCCCTGGGTCCAGCCTTCGGCCCTCTTTCTGCAGCTACAGAAAACCCGTGTTCTCAGTGGCCCAGGCTTGGAGACTTGTCTCCCAGGGTCTGGCTCTCTGAAGACTGAAGTAGGGCGCCCGATGCCGCCTGCTAACTTCCCAGCAGTGCGGTCCCTCATCGACAGGATGGCCCCTGGCCCTGAGTTGGCTCTGAGAAGCCACCAGATTGTCCGAGGAGGCCTGGGGAGTGCATGACTGGGGGTTACGTCCCCCGTGGCCGCCCCGTTGGCTGCATGGCAGCCCGCGCCGGCACAGGGTGGAGAAGCCAGGCGGGGCCCCTCTGCCCTTTGTCTTGCCGACACTGTCCCCTCAAGACCGACCCTCCCTTTCCTCTGCTCCCACTCGGGATCAGTTCTCTCCCTAGTCTCTCTGTAGAGCAGCGTGGCCTTCTACCAGACATCAGACATGTGTTGGAGACATCCTGTCTCCATGGTGACCAAGCGCATCTCTGATTCCTTGGGCGTTGACTTCAGAGCATCACTCTCTTCATTTCCAAGTTCACTTGGGATGGCTCACACATGACCACCGGTACGGTGGCCTCCTCCTGTATCCCCATCCCCCCCCCAAGCCCCACAGAACACGCCACCCCCCCCTGCTCCCACCACGGGGGACTCGAACACGGGCCCTACCAGCCCTTGAGAGGTTTTCTCCCTGTGGCTCCCACACATTGCCCGCGGCTTCGGCTGTGGCCCAGGAGATGGGGGTCGCGTTCCCCGGGTCTTCTCCTGGCTGGCTGCCCCTCCCGCCATAAGCAGTGAGTCAAGGAATTCTTTCGACTTACCCGAAGGGGGCTGTGGTGGGCATGAGGTCCTCATGAAAAGACAGGAACATTGGGCTCTTCCAGGCAGAGAACATTTGGACTCAGAGGGAGACGTGCGTGAGGCTCCCGGGCTGACCGGAGGAGAAAAACACAGTTAGCTGGCGGGCCGGGGGCCATACCCCACGCAGGCGTTTGTTGACTCAGCAGCTACCGCGCGCTGGGTGCCAGGGACGTGATGGCACAAGGTCCCGTCCTCCAGGAGCTTACAGTCCAACGGAGAAGCCAGACATTCCTGAAATCGTCACTCGGTAATTGAAAACTGCTGCCGGTGCTGTGAAGTACAGGTCCCATGAAAGCGTGTAAGATGCTGGCGTGGGGGGGGGGGCGGTGAGTGGATATTTGTTTGGAGCGCTGAAGGTGAGCAGGAGGAAACGGAGTGAATGGATGGGGTGGAGAGGAGGGTGTCCGGGGGCAGAAGCAGCAGGTGCAAGGGCCCCGAGGCAGGAAGAAGCTTGGTGTGGATGTGTGGTAGGCCCTGGTGGCTGCTGGGGGAAGGAGGGGACAGATCGTGGCAGGACAGAGTGGAAGCAGAGAGACCGGTTGGCAGGTGCAGCCCATTAGTCTAGACCCGGATGACGGGGACCGGAGAGGACGCAGCCCAGGGGTGTTTAGAGAGTAAAGTGCCTGGCGTAAGGCTGGCCATGGAGAGCCTGGGGATGAGGGCGAGGGACGTGGCAAGGACACCCCCCACCTCGGCTGCTGTCGTCTAGGAAGGGATGGGGCGTCGGGCTGACTTGGAGAATGGGTCATGTGTTTAGACGGGAACTTACTAAGTTCGAGGTGCTTCTGAAACTCACAGGTGGGGAGGGGTGTAAGGAGCCGTGGGGCTCAGAGCGGGTCTGCAGCAGGGGCTGGGGGGCCATCTCCAGGGGCTTCGAGCCTAACCACAAAGGCAGGCACAGAGGAGCGCTTCCAGCCTGCTGCGGTGGAGTGAGCTCTCAAGTTCCAAGCCCTGGGGGAGAGAGATGAAAGCCGTTCTGCCCGGCGGGGCTCCCGCCGACGGAGCCTTTCTCTTTCCCCGCTCACGCTTCACTGGACAGCTGACCCTCGGACAGCACAGCTTTGAACCGCGAGGGTCCACATGTGCGGATGTTTTCTGATAAATACGGTACGGTCCTGTAACTGCGAATATATTTTCTCTTCCTTATGCTTTTCTTTTTTTTTTAATATTTATTTTGAGACAGAGAGAGAGAGGGTGCGTGCGTATAAGCAGGGGAGGGAAAGAGAGAGAGAGGAAGAGAGATGGGGGGGTGAGGTGGGAGGGCTTGATCCCCTGAACCCTAAGATCATGACCTGAGCTGAAACCAAAGTCACGGATGCTTAAGGGACTGAGCCACGCAGGCGCCCCCTTATGTTTTCCTTAATAACATTTGCTTTTCCCTAGCTCAGTCTATTGTAAGAAGACACTATGTATTACATTTGACATACGAAATATGTGTTAGTCGGATGTTTATGTTACCAGTGAGGCTTCCGGTCAACAGTAGGCTCTCAGCAGTTAAGATGTGGGGTTGTCAAAAAATTCAATGCGAATTTCTGATAGAGAGGGGGTGTCGGCACCCCTCACCTCTGCTTTGTTCGAGAATCAACTGTACTCTCTCACCCAGGGAGGTAGGCCTCTGATGTAGGCTTGCCTCGCCGAGGAGGTGGGGTGCAGAGACGTGGGGTGACTCAGCTGGGTGCCATTGCTAACCAGACCTGGGGGGGGGCTTAAACCCCCCTTCTGGTCCAGATCTGGAGCCCGCTCCGGGACCTCACCTGCCCTCTTGGTCCTGTCCAGGAAGGGCGTGAAAAGCTGGGTGTCTGTGTGCACGTGCGTGTAGCCATGGGTCTGCCCCGCCCCGGGTTTCAGCCACTCCTCAGCAGGCAGAAGCTTCCAGAAGCCAGCTCTCCTGATCCGGTAGTAGGGGGTGGAGGTAAGACAGCAGACAGTTCGGGAAATATGAACGCATTAGGAAGAGAAGAGGCTGGGTTAGTAAGCAGGAACCGAAGCAGAAGGTATTTAGTTGACCTCTGGGAAGGGTTTACCTGAACCCCTAAACGGAGCGGGGGTCAGGACTTGGGATGTGGGAGAGGAGCCGGCAAGCAGCCAAGTCCTGCTGAGCCCTCAGGGAGGGGGGTCTGGGGGAAGGGAAGAATGGTCTAGTAGATTGCCTTTTGGGGAGGCCCTCCCTGGGCCCTGGAAAGGGGAGGTCAGAGGTCACGTGTTTGAATCATTCATTCCTCCAGGACCCCATTGAGATTGGGGGGCGGGGAGAGTAAGGTGAGCTTCCCCCGCCCCGAGGGGCTCCCCCTCCCGCAGAGGGGCCCCCCAATTCCACCCGGACTGTGCGGGCTGCAGCTCAGTCACCCCGGAGCGCCCAGTGTTTCCTCGCTGCTGCTGCTGCAGCCCCGGGTGTTGGGTGTTCCCAGATCTGGCCGGCTGATCCTAATTGCTGGCTAATGGCTGTAAACATTGCTCTCATTTTCAAAACAAAGCCAGGAGTTTCTCTCTCTGTGGCAGGCAGTCCCAGAAGGGGGTTTAAGGTCCGGAGAAGTTGGTAAGTGCTAGAAGCTTCTCTGCCTCTGCTTCTGGAGGCATCCTGGGAGCACTCTGGGTGTGGGAACCGCAGGCTTCTCCAGACCACTCTCCCTGCAGCCCTCCCTGCCCCCCACCCCCCGCCTGGGGACCTTGGCAGGGCTGGCTTCCCTTGGGCTTGGCCAGTGGGAGCACCCGCAGGGCACGGAGAGAGGGAGCGTGAAGACTGGGGCATCGGCTGGGCCGTGGCCTCCCAGTTCTCCGCCTCGGAGCCTCCAGGGGCTCCGCTCACAGCTCCTGTCCGGGGCTGGCCAGCATTCTGGTCGTGCTCAGTTCTCAGGGAGGGCGGGGGTGACCTGTGCCAGGCCCCTGGGGCCCCGACGGCACCCCCGCCCACCGTCCACGATCTGTAAATAGACCCTCGGGCAAAAATATCTAAATATTACCCAGTGTGAATGTGCCCTCGCTTTCCTCCCGGGACCCTGTTGAAGAGACCCTGGGATTACAGAATCTAATGTCAGAGAGCGGCTGGAAGGAACGTGGGAGAGAGTGTGGCACCGGTCACACTAGCATGGGAGCGGGGGAGGTGTGGCCAGGCATGGGGCTGTCTCTGTGTGACCCTGAGCGAGCCCCCTTGTCCCCCTGGGCCTCGATGTCCTCGTCGGTCCCCGGCCGACTGACCGCCCTGGCTGGAGTCGAGGCAGAAGAGGCAGGGTGACCCTGCGGCTGGGCTGCCCCCCCCTTCCCTGTGCTTCTCAAACGGATGCTCCAATGAACCTTCCAGCATTCTGATTCACTTGTCCTCAGTCCGCCGCAGAATCCTGTCCGAGAAGACTCGCTTTAAAAAGCTTTCCCTTTGTTGACTCACGTAAACACTGGCTCTCGGAGCCGCCAGGGGTAAATTCCACTGGAGTCTCAGAGGGAGCCGGTCCTGGTTTCCCAAGAACCCGCGTCTGAGGGGCTCCGGGGCTGCAGCCACCAGGAAACGCACCGCACCATTGTCTCAGGGGCCAAGTGTCACCTCGTACGGAGCCCCCAACCTTGGATCCAGGCCGCGGCAGCGTTTCGTGGCCGCACCCGAAAGCCAGGAGCTTTTTTCCCAAGCGAGGGCTGCGGACCGACTGGCAAATGTGACCCCGCATCGTGTGGTCACTCCTCCCGACAGGGCCGAGAACAGTCCCGGCCTTGCTGGTCTGTCTTCAAGACCCCTGTGGGATTTGCTTTCAACGAAGTGGGCAGGCCTGGTGCCCGAAGCTCGCCTCACTTTAATAGCGTTGCTTTTTATTTTTATTTTTAATTTTTTTAACATGTATTTATTTTTGAGAGAGACAGAGACAGAGCACAAGGGGGGGAGGTGCAGAGAGAGAGAAGAGACACAGAATCCGAAGCAGGGTCCAGGCTCCGAGCTGTCAGCACGGAGCCCGACGCGAGGTTTGAACTCATGGACTGTGAGATCATGACCTGAGCCCAAGTTGGTCGCTTGACCGACTGAGCCCCCCAGGCGCCCCTAATAGTGTTGCTTTTAAACATTGGTCCATTGTGTTTATTTGTCCCAGGTTGTGGTTATGACAGATGATACTCGTTTTCCGTTTAATAAGAAGGTGGCAAGACGAAGTGACAGTTCAGAAGGAAGTCTATTAAAGAAGTAGCCGGGTAAGTGACATGGTACGGCAGGGCCTGCAAACCGAGTGATCGAATTCGGGGAAAACAGCCCCAGAGGACCCTAGAAACTTGGGTCGAAAATCAGGCAGCCCAGCCTGGCAGCTAGAGGCTTCCGGGATCAGAACTGGGTCCTCCTCGGCTGGGCTGGTCCCCCGGGGGTTGGTATAAAAATAGCCCCCGCCCCGTGGGGCCCCGTGAGCAGGGGGTGATGAGTCAATGTGTGAGCACGCGCAGAGCACGTGGGCACCGTGTTCCAGAACATGAGCTGACCTTCCTGCCCCCGCAAGAGGGCTGCCCTGCTTCGGCCACACCGCGGGAGGCGTGGGGTTTCGGAGGAGACCCTCCCGCTCGCAGGCCCAGCCTCGGTTTTCAGACACTGACTGCAAAGCTGGATGGAGAGAGGAGTGTGTCACCAGAACATCGCTGGCGCACGAACCTGGGGGGGAGCTTGAGACGGTAGTTCTACCTTCCATCTGAACACAAGGTGTTTGCCTGGGGTGTGTGTGTATGTGTGTGTATGTGTGTGTGTGTGGTGGTGTGTGTGTGTGTGTATATGTGATGTGTGTGCTGTGTATGTGTGTGTGTAGATGTGATGTGTATGCGGTGTGTGTATGGTGTGTGTGTATGTGTATATGTGTGGTAGTGTGTGTGTGTACGTGTATGTGGTATGTGTGTGTGTGGTGGTGTGTGTGTATATGTGACGTGTATGCAGTGTGTGTGTGTATGTGTGGTGGTGTGCGTGTGTGTGACATGTATGCAGTGTGTGTGTGTGTGTGCGCGTGTGACCCTCTGTCCCACCATATTCGGTGCCCCAAATGGGAAGGGCCCTGCCCCCTTCACCTCGGCCCCCGTCCCCCGCCCCCCGCTGGGCCTGCACTGATTTCCGCACCCCAATCTCTCGAAAAACACTTGCTCCACGAAAAGCGCGATGTCTCAGACCACCCACCCAGCCGTCTGGAGTCCAGGCCAGAGCTGGAAAGAACAGAGGGCTCTCGGGTCACCACTTAGAGCCCTCTGCCAGACACCTCTCCAGAACAAACGCTTTCCTCTAAAATCTGAGTTACACGAGCGTGGGGAAAGGGTGTCGCTTCCAGATAATCACCAAGGTCAACTTCAGGCCACGGGAAATCCCGGCGGAGCAGGGGAGGAGACGCACCGCGTGGGCCGGGGCGGCAGGGAAGGAGTGTGGCCTGGGCACAGAATGTCCAAAGGACCTCTTTTTCTCTTTGTCCCTGAAAAAAAGCCATACCCGACTCCGGGGAAGGATGGAGTTCTGGAAGTCAGTCCCCACCCCAGGAACTCCTGGAGAGCCGAATCGGAAGATCCCCTCCTATCGTGTGCGCCCTGCCGGCGTTTGGACACTTTATGGGCCCGGAATGTTCTGGAAATACTTATAGAGAACATAAGAGAAGCCGAGCCCCTCGCCCACGTGCTTTCTGCCTCACAGGGCAGGGCGCACCTGCCCTACTCCGCTGGCCCTCCAGACCCCAGGGCTGGCTCAGCCTTTACACTTTACCTCCTCGTTATGGTAGCTTCTTCTGGTCAACCTGTTTCGACTCTTTTCCCCACATTGGGTTTGGAGTTTTTTTTTTTTTTTAAGTTTATTTATTAAAAAACATTTTTTAATGTTTATTTATTTTGAGAGAGAGAGAGAGAGAGAGAGAGAGAGAGAGAGAGAGATGAAGCATGAATGGGGCAGGGGTAGAGAGAGAGAGACGGAGACACAGAATCCAAAGCAGGCTCCAGGCCCTGACCTGTCAGTACAGAGTCTGACACGGGGCTCTAACCCATGAACCGTGAGATCATGACCTGAGCCAAAATCAGATGCTTAATCAACTGAGTCCCACAGGTGCCCCACAGTTGTGGTTTTTTTTTTTTTTTCCGATTGAGAGAGAGCACGAGCAGGGGCGGGGCAGAGAGAGGTAGAGAGAGAGTGTCCCAAGAAAGCTCCACACTGTCAGGGCTCCGAGCCCTGAGGGCCCCATCCCATGGACCCTGAGATCATGACCTGAGCTGAAATCAAGAGTCGGATACTTAACCAACTGGGCCCCCCCCAGGCACTCCCTGGGTTTTGCAGTTTTAATGAATAGGCAACTTCATCAGACATTCTAACACCAATCCTTCCCCTTAAAAAAAAACACCTTCCCTATTTGTTTATAAGATCATATAACCAGAGTCCAGAGCATTTAAACTGTTCAAACCTCCCAGAGTTCTATCCCTAGGCATGTCCGCATGCAAGCATCGTTTCCTCTTCCATGATTTTACAGGGACCAGTGAACCGAGGTCATTTTTCCATGTTGTTCTAGGGTTGTCACAACGACGCCTTGAAAAAAAAGCACTGTATGTGCTTAGTGTTATTTATGAAACCATTCCTTTGTTACAATCCCTTTTCCCTGTGCCAAGTGAAAGAAAAGAAGCCTCATTTAAAACGGGGTCCGGAGGCCAGTAGGTGGAGCTCGACCCACCCAGCAGAAAATACGCAATCCCAGCAGAACGAAGCTTCTGCACGACCCTTACCACGCCAGCAGGAAAGAAGGTTGTCTCCTCGCCCGGCAACAGGTCAGCCAATGAGAGACAGCGACAGCTCAGCCAATGAGAGGCAGCCACAGCTCAGCCAATGAGAAGCCACTATACTTCAAACTCCCAGTTTCCTCCAACGGGCTTTTTGTTTACAACAGCCCTCCCAACTTCCTCCTTCCGTCTGTAAAAAGAGCGTTTCTCGGGTCTCCAGTCTTATCTATGGTTTCGCTGTAGTTCTGTGTTTCACATTGTAATTCTGTTACTCTCAAAGAAATCATTTTTCTGGTGAAAGAACGGACAGTCTAATTTTTAAGGTTAACATGCCCCAGCCACCGTCATCCCTCTCGTGATCTCTAAGGATATTCCCTCTGCTCCCACCTCTTTGCCTTTGCTGGGGCTGCCCACCCCCGTCTGGGTACCCCGGTGCGGGTGACTGCAGCCTGTGGGGATGGTGAGGACAGCTCAGCTGGCTGCATGGGGACTGGGAAATCGGGAGTCCCTGGGCCCCCCGCTTTGGGGCTGGAGTGGGGAGCTTGATGGGTGGGCTGCAGAGGAGTGACCGCTGTGTGTGTGTGTGTGTGTGTGTGTGTGTGTGTGTGCGCGCGCGCGTGCCTTCCGTGTGTGTGAATCTGGAGGGGCATGGACTGGGTCCCCGGAGATGTCCCCAACGGATTGGAAAGACAAGGGACCTGGTTTTCATAACTGAGCTCCAACCAGGGTCAGAAGCCCAGCTCCAACACGTCCTAGCCGTGTATAACCTTGAACAAGCCGCCGCGCTCCCCCAGGCCTCAGTTTTCTCATCCGCCAAATGGGGATGTTCATAGCTCCTATTTCACGGGTTTGCTGTGAAGAGGAGGAGGATCATGGATGCAAAGTGCCTCCAACGACGCGTGACACGTGTCCAGGGCTCCGTGAATGTCAGTGTGCCCTTCCCCCCTGCCCTAGATCGGGCTTCTGCAAACAATTCTGTTGGAGGAAAGAATTTTGCTTATAAGAAAATGTTCAACCTATCCCGGCCCTCTCTTTTACGGAAGGGAAAACTGAGGCCCAGAGAGGCGATAAGATGGTTAAAGCCGCACAGCAAATATGTGACCGCCTGCGACAAGAGCCAAGTCCTCGCCCGGCTCCTGCTGGAGCGGCCGTTATCCAGGGGTTTGGTGCAGGCCAGAGGCGACCAGGGGTCTGGAGACATTCACGGCACTGGGGCCGCTGGGGCCAGAGTCCGAGGACCTGTCTCAACTGAAGCCTGGAATTCTTGTCCCAGGCATATTCCTCCTTCCTTCTTCCTTCCACCCCCCCGGAAACTCTTCCTAGGATCCCGGATTATTATTAGCGTGGGAAGGGCTTCGGAACACTATTTCATCAGATTCCCTCATGTTATAGAAGTGGACACAGACGCCCAGAGACGGTGGGCCTTCCCCCCAGGACCCACGGCCAGCTAGTGGCGGAGCTGGACTTTGAAGCCGGGTCTGGGAATCCCGGAACCCAGGCCCCCTGTTCTTTTGGTTTTCATCATCCCACAGCCGCCCCGATCCCATGTGGCAGAAAGAGCCGTGTGCTAATATTGCCTGACTGTGAACAGGTTTAAAACCCTCCCCCGACTCAGGGCGCCTGGGTGGCTTAGCTAGGGAAGCATCCGACTCCTGATTGACTCAGGTCCCGATCTCCCAGTCATGAGATCGAGCCCCGCTTCAGGCTCTGTGCTGAGTGTGGAGCCTGCTTAAGAGTCTCTCTCTCCCTCTCTCTCTGCCCCTCCCCGGCTCTCTCTCTCTCTCTCTCTCAAAATAAATAAACATTTTTTTAAAACTTAAAAAAACCCAGCCTCACACCCCTAGCCCCTACAACATGGCAGGCGTACACCGAACCTAAGAGCAGCGCCTTCGCGTGATTATAAAGGCGGCCTTCCTGCTCTCCGGCATGTCCCAGGGTTTCTGTCACAAGCAGGTCAAGAATTATAATGGGGGGGTTAGAAATCCTTACAATAGAGCCTTTCGAAAAAGGAAGGCCGTGCGTCCAGAGGGAGTGTGTTTTCCAGAAAAGCAATCCCTTGGGACAGGCTCAGGGTTGGGTGTGTGAAGAACGTTCATTTCTTCCACAGACTCTCGAGCTCCCAGAGGGTCCTGGTGGCCCGCGGGGTGGGGGGCAGAGGCACTGCTGGGGTTAGGGGGGGCAGTGGCCGGGGGCCTTTGCCACACTGGCCGCTGGCCTGGCTCCCCTGCCACATGCAAGGGTGTCTAGACCGGGACTGTCTTCCCAGGAGCCAGTTTACAAAACGAGAAGGATGAGGACGTAATAAACCGAGAGTCGGAGCCAGTCGAAGAGAAAAAAAAAAAACCAATACTTCGCGGCACGCAGGGGTTCAGAACCTAGGCAGAGCCTCAGGTTTGTCTTTTTGTTTTCGTGTTTTAGCTTATTCTCGTGGCAAGTTGTTTTTTTAATTAAAAAAAATTTCTTTGAATGTTTATTTACTTTTGAGAGAGAGAGAGAGGGAGAGAGAGCGAGAGGGCACGCACGTACACATTGGGGAGGGGAAGACAGAGAAGGAGACGCAGAATCGGAAGCAGGCTCCAGGCTCTGAGCCGAGCCGTCAGCACTGAGCCCGACTCGGGGCTCGAACTCATGGACTACAAGAGCACGACCTGAGCTGAAGTCGGACGCTCAACGGGCTGAGCCCCCCAGGCGCCCCCTGTGGCTAGTTTTGAAGACCTACACAAGCCGCCAGGCTCCCATCACAAATCTCTGTGTACCTGTCACCCAGCTTCAGTAACCGACTCACAGGTCTCCCACGCTGAAACCCACCCCACGCCTCCTGTAAGATTTAAAGCAAACCTCATGCACCCATCTGTTCCATAAATATTTCAGGGGGTGTGTCTAACACACAAGGACTCTTTTCCAGAAACCTCGCTTTGCACGCACTGCAAAATCAACAAATCAACACTGATTCCCCACTAGCATCTGCTCTCCAGGTGGCGTTCCAATTTCTGACGGTCTCGTGATTTCATATTTTCTTCCAAGTTGTTTTTTCTTTCTCTCTCTCTCTTTTTTTTTTAAGTAGACTCCATGCCCAACGTGGGGCCTGAACTCACGACCCCAAGATCAGAACTCGCGTGCCCCTCCGGCTGAGCCAGCCAGGCTCCCCCCAGCAGCTATTTTCTTGAATCAGAACCCAAGTTACTTTACGCATTGGCTTGGTCGATGTGTCTCTTACGTTTCTCTTAATTTAGAGGCTTCCCCGACACCTCTCGCTCTGTGTTTTCTTCCTTTCAATTCACTCGTTCATGAATCCTGGCTGCTGATGCTATAGTGCCTCCTCACCTGTATAGTGCTATATATATATAATTTGAGAGAGAGAGAAAGCACAAGCAGGGGAGAAGGGCAGAGGGAGAGAGAATCGCAGGCAGGTTCCATGCTTACCATGGAGCCGGACATGGGGCTCGAACCCACAACTCTGGGATCCTGACCTGGGCTGAAATCAAGAGTCGGCCACTCAACCAACTGAGCCATCCAGACACCCCTAATATTCTTAAGTCAGTATATCTCAAATATGAGCTCAATATGGAATCGATAAGCTTTTCCTCGTTTCTACGTCCCTCGTTCAATCCGTTTATGAGCGCCTACTGTGTGCCCCCTACCAGGACACGGGATAGGTTCGGCTAGGAGCGCTGGCTGTGATTGCTGAGCAGCGCTTTCCAGGAACGAGTTCAGAACACCCACAACCACCTTAGATGGAGGTATGACTACTGTTCCCATTTCGCAGATGGGAAAGCAGAGGCCAGAGTCACGCAGCTAGTAACTAGTGGAGCTGGGATTTGAACCCCGGGGCCTCGCCGCACTGTCTCTCTTTATAGCGCCACTCTAACGGCAAACTAGAGGCAGCGCGTGCCCTCGGGTAGCTCCCAGGTGCACCTAAGGGTGCAGGCACAGGTGGCTCCCTGGAGGACACGACTATCGGAGGCTTTGACCCCGAGCGCTCACACCGCAGGATCTCAACCATACGGCTTTCACGTATAGGTCTCATCTTGGTGCCTTTCCCGCCGGGATGCCCCAACAGCCAAAGCGTGGGGTAGTTGAGGTGTGACGGCTGTCATCCTCTGGACGGCTCGAAGGATTCCCTTTACCGGGAGGCGGAGAGTCAGGGGGCCGAGGCAGCCAGGCCGGAGAGACGGCACCATCAGAGATGGAGGAGACGATGCAGGAGGGAGGTGAGGGAGGCGAAGGAGGGGGAGGTGCGGCAGGGGAGACGCGGGGCAGGACCTGCTCCCAAGGGTGTGAAGAGCGAGTGACCGGGGTGGGTCAGTGGCCTTGAAGAAGCTGGTAGCGGGAGGGCGGGGAGTCGTAGAGGCTGCGTCCTGCGTGGCCCTCCCCCCGGGGGATCTAGGTGACCGTTCACCTCCTCGGACAGGCAGCCACGAAAAAAGAAACCATCAAGGTTTTCTGTCTTTGGTCCGCGTCCCTACTTCTCCTGGCGCCAAGCTCTGACGGCTTCCTGCCCTGGCTTTCCGGCCTCCCTCCTGGCTCTGCCTGTCCCGGTGTGGAAGGTTGGTGCCTGAGGAAATCCCCCCAGGGACCGATTCATGCCCCCTCCAGCCAGCCCCTGGCGAGGGGTAGACTCCCAGGGAACGCTTTCTGGGTAAACATACCTGCCGCTCACTTGAACTTGCCCAGGACCGCTTGCAGGAGGAAGAGTGGCTCCTGCCATCCCGTCCTCAGTCCTTGGGACATCTGTCCTGAGTAGGGTGGCTTGTTCGGCCAACGGAGAGGAGCCGGAGGCGGTGGGGTGCCGGCGAATGTTAACCACCGGCTCTCCGGGAGGCAAAGGCCTCATGTGTAGCCTTGGAAGACTTTCGTGATGGTGAGTTTAGTCCCACCATGTGGAATTCAAGCCCAGTGTGACGTGTCAGCGAGCTCACGAAGTTCCCAACCACGTAACCATGGGCGCACGCCAGACCCAGCACGCCGTGGTCAGAGGTCTACGCCCCTGCCTTCCTGCCCACCTCCCGCTCTGTGAGGAGCCCTTCCAGATTCAGCTCCAGGTCACCTCCTCCAGGAGGCCTTCCGGGGCCCCGGCTGAGCCCTCCCTGCAGCGAGGCTCCTAGGCCCTGTACTCCCATTGTGTCTGAGCCCACTCTGTGTCCACGGCCGCCCCGACCGTCTCTCTCCCTGCCAGGCCGGGTGTGCTGGACCCGCATGAGATGGCCCTGCCTTCCCCTCTACTGGCCCCGGGCCCGTGGCCGGCGCTTGGGAAATATTTGTCGGAAGGACGAATAACGATGAGGAAGGTGATGTCGACAGCAAGTGCGTGTAGCCCCTGCCGTGTGCCCGCTGTGTTGCGAGCACGTAAGAAACGTTAGCTCGTTTGATCCTCTGGGTGGGCACGGATACCCCCATTTTACGGTGCCCCCATGTACTTGGGCTTCCCTCAGTCCTGTCAGAAGGGTGGGGCTCATAGTAGTGTCCTCGTTTTAATAAATAACAAAACGGGCTTGGATTACCTCCCCCCCCCCCCGCATACACGCAGAGGCTTTTCTTTTCCTTCACACCTTTACACCCATCCTGACTGCCATAGTGTCCCTCCCTGGAGCACAGGACAGGGTCCCTGCTTCTCTGACTCCCCGGTCCTGGCAGGGTAGCAGCTGACGGAGTCTTTGCCGAATTGCACCGCTTTTTGCAGTAGTGAGTCTCCTGTTGCCGGAGGTGTCCTAGCAAAGTCCGGGCAGTGTTCTTGGTGTATTCGGACCACGACTTCTTAAACTCTATGGACTGAAGGGCTAGGACTACTTATGGCGGCCCCATCCACAGCCACGGCCCTGTTCGCCCTTGGCCTTTCTGTTTTGCCACCCACATACGTTCAACCCATCTATGACCAGGGACTGGTGCTGTCGACTCCGCGTCAGGCGACTCACAGACCTGGTCTCCCTGATTCTCCGCGCAGCACCGTGACAGGGGCCTGCCGGGTACGCCAGCTTCCGATTTCTGGGTGAGAAATGAACCTCCGAGAGGTCACCAACCCCCAGAAGACCACCCAGCTGTGAAGTGCAGAGTATGGCCTTAGACCGACGTCCGCACTTACCCCACCCCAGCGGGCTGCCTCCTTGTGGCGCAGGTGGGGTGGGGTGGAGAAGGGGCCACTGTTACCTCTTCGTATAATTCTGCCGAGGAAGCGCGGTTTGCAGCTCTGTTGGCTATAGGTAGCCAGGGTCACCCAGGGCTCTGAGACCCCGCCAAGGGAGACAGAGAAGCGACAGGACCCCAGGGTTTATTGTTTCTGGTGCGAAGGCAGGTGGAAATTCCCGCTCCCCGAGCCAGGATCCAGGAGGATTTGCGACACGCACGAGCTTGCCTAGTCCCCTTGTACTTCCCGGTTTGGGGACTAGAAACAAAAGCCTCTGAGATGCCCGGCCTGGCCCCCTGGGAATCTGTGCCAGGCACGGGCCGCACCCAAACTGCTCACCTTCCCGCACGGTCTACTCTGAAGCCTGCCACACGGGAGATGGGGGCCGCGGTTCTGTGTGCCTGTTTACCGCCAAGTCCCGGAGCCTCTCTCAGATTCGCTTTCCTTATGTGGGAAAGGGGATCGGTTTTTAACACGTTCTCAGTAGGGACTGCTATTAGTAGGAGTTTGCATCTGATGAGATACCAGATCCCCTGTCTCTAGTCTCTGGCTGCCTGGCTCCAATTTCTACAGGCACTCCTCAGGGCCAACACAACATAAAAGCAATCTGGTTTGCAAGTTTAATGCGCCGGTCTCCGACTGAGAAAGGCAGGCAGATGTGGCCTGGGTATCTTCTCCAAATAGGGTCAGGCAGGTTCCTAAACCTGTCTCCAGAAAATTCAATTTTTGGATAATTCGCTGAAACAAATCAAGAACCTAAAAAATTCTCTTCCCTTCTTGCTTGGTATTTCTGAAAATGATCAAAAGGGCAGGAAAAGCTTCATGCTTAGAGATGTCGATCAGCATTTAGAAGAGGAGAAAAAAAAGAAAAACTGAAACACTCAGGATCGGGAAATATTTCTGATACCGTGTCAAGCAGGAAAAAAAGCAGAGCACTAAATCGTACGTACAGCACAGTAGGAAAAAAATCGGGAAGGCAAAATACCAAATTATTAACTGATGGTGTTTGCCTTTGAGCCTCGGATCCTGGGTTGCTTTTGTGTTTTCTTTATTCTTTGTAGTAGCCTCCAATTTTTCTGTGAAGGATATGTATTACTTTTGTAATGAAGGTATTTAAATAAACCGAGTGTCTTCTATTTAAGAAAACGTAGGGAATGAATCATGGGTTAGCTTATGTAAGGAAGATAATTAGCCAACTTGCGTTCAAAGGGAAAGACTTGCTTACATAAAAACTGGTAAATAAATACGCAATCATGTTTTCATTTAAAATGACATGTTTAAAGTATTTATGAACTGTTTCTTCACTGGTTTCCTGTTTACCCAACCACCAGCTCCGAGCAGGTGGATTCAGCAGGCTTCTAAAACCCAGGGAAAAGTACCCAGAGGAGTTGCTGCTTTGGGCCTTTCTGGAAAGATGCGATTTCCTGCTGGGCAGAAGCCCCTCAATGTCAAGGGCTCGGACCGATTTCCTGAATTTGGGGTCCCCGTGAAACAAAAGGAAAAAGGCAGAAGCAAATCCGCCCCGACTTGTGTTCTTGATTTTGACTTGTGCCTCCGTTGCCTGGGGTACATCTTAGAGTGATTTTTTTTTCATGACAGTTGCAGAAATGGCATGTTTTATGCGCCCTTTCGGATGTGAACCTGTCTGTCTGCTGCCTTTGCTCTTGGAGGATCAACTCAGTATCGCAGCCTGTTCCCCTCCTAGGTCTGTAGATGCTCCTCTGTTGGGGTCTGGTGTACTTGCTGCCGCGGAAGACCCGAAAACAGCCCGATTTTCCTTCCTCTGTGTGTTGCCTCTGCTTTCCCCTGCCCCTCCCCCACCTCCTGGCTTATTCAGCTGCCTCAACTTGTCACCCTAGGGCAGGGCAGCTCTGACGTGTGAGGTAACGGCGCTGGGTAATGAAAGACCTCGCATGCCAGAGTCTCACTGGGGGCGTTCAGATCCCAGCTCTGACACGGACTCATAGAGGGACGTTATTCGGGCGCCCCCTCTCTGGGCCTGGGTTCCCCCACTTGTGGGACACAGAGCTTTATCTCCAGCGTGCGGGCTGTGGGGAGGACCCAGCGGATCACCCCCGGCGCTCATCTGCTGCCCCCGAAATAGTAGTTGCCTCCAGTTCCCCCCAGATCCAAGAGTCGTTCTGCACCCCTGGGGGCCCCACCTCCGCCCCCTCAGCCGCAGCTACCATAGGGCGAACGGACTCTCGGGAGAAGTCCCCCGGCCATTTGTAAGAAAAATCCCCATGGCTTGTATTTATTCTTACAGTAAACACTTGTCCGTGGCCAGGGACGTGCAAGGTGTCCCCATCGGGGCTGTTAGCGCCCAGCTGGGGCTTCCAGCATTAAGTCCTGCTGTGGGAAGAGCCCAGGCTGAGGTGTCATGACCCTCTCTTCATGCCATTGCCTAGCCAAGGAGGCGTGGCGTCCTCATGGGAAGAACCAGACCAGGTCCCAGCCTATCTTGGCCTCAGTAGTCAGAGGCCCTGTTTTGCCTCTGGAGACAGGTCCTTAACTCACAAGTGGCTATACCATCGCTGCTTAGTGGGTTTACCAGAAGGAATACTTAGGATAGTTTTCGGTGGCAAGGGACCCCAGACGTGGGGCCGAGGTGTACTTCCAGATGGCACGGCTAAGGGCCCAGTCAACCCCACTGTTATCTCCTTTCCCAGTCAGTTGTAGCCTCCACTTCGCTTGGGTCTCGGACCCTCATGGGAAAGAACCTGACACCTGCCCACAAAGACGCCTCAGACATTAGTGACCTGTCACAAGCTGGACGCGGGGCCATAGAGGCAGCAGGCAGTATGTATGGGTGCGGTACGTGGTAGATGTGTGTGGTGCGCGTGTGGTGTGTGGGGTGTGTCTGCGTGTCTGTGTATCAATCGGTGACACGGAGGCCCAGGATGGGAAGAGAGGAGACCTTGCTATTTGGCACTGGATTCAGGATGCTTGGGGACAAGCCATGTGTGTGCCTGTCCAGCGTCCCCTGGGGATGACACCAGGGGTTACAGAGGCAAAGCCTCTGTGTTAGAGTGTCTTGCGCCCTTGACTGTCTCTCCCACCAGGCTTGGCGCGCCTCGAGGGCAGGTGTCTGAGCTGCGGAGCCTAGAGCCCTGTCGGCGAGTGGCCCGGGAAGGCCGGGACAAGCAGAGTCCTGGCCTCGTGTGGGCACCTGCACGTACTGTCCTGTTCTATCAGCAGCACGATGGCTGTGGACAGTGGTCGTGACGCCCTGACGCAGGGGAGAAAGGAGAGGCTCAGAGAAGTCAGTGACTTGCCCTACGTTTCTCAGTAGACAATCAGCCAAGGCTGGGTCAGAACGCTGCGCTACGGGCCCGCAGGCCAGTGCCCCTCCCGCCCCCACCCCTGCCTAGGGGCTGGAGCAACCTGAGGCCACCTGCTGAGCAGCCTGCTCTCAGCAGCCAGACAGACCTTCCTCCGTGGAGCTGACTTCGCCTGTGAATTTCCTGCCTGGGAAGGGATCCTCTTCTCTCGGGGAAGGGACCCGTGGCTCGGGGCTGCTGAGCTGAGAAGTGAAGTCCCATCCGTGCCCCAGAGCCTTTAGGACATGGGCGCCGGCTTGCACGGCGAGGCCCATGGGAGACTCGGAAGCCCAGAGGCTCACCACCCAAATCTCTCTGCGGTGACGAAGAGGTCTCCTTGGAACACCTGTTTCCTCTAGGAGGCCAGAGGCCACACTCGGGGGATTCTGGTGCTTAACGACTGTGGCTTCTGACGACCAGACGCCTCTTGCTGTCACTGCAGAATCTGGTCCCCCAGGAAGCCGGGCTGAGCTGACCCAGGTGCGGGCCCCTCGAGCCGGGAGGGTGCTGTTAGGTCTGGCTCTGGGTCACCTTGTCCCCCGCAGCCCTGCTCCGGGCTAGTCTAAGAAAGTTCTTTCTCCCAGATGGGACCAGCCTGGTCCTGCTAGCTCCTTCTCTTTCCTTTAATTTTAAGAATCCTTTCCAAACAGTTATTCAGCTTCAAACTCACAACAATTTCTTAGCCATACTTAGACTTTGGTTGGTTTCATCCATCACACTCATCTTTTCTATAACGTCTTCCCCTTTCTTGGATTATTTGATGGGATTAATTTCTCATGTAAATGGAATGCACCGACAAGTAAAAAAAAAAAATTTTTTTTTAAATCTCCTCCCCAGAATCTGAGTATGGCAAGCAGTTGTGGGGTCCCCAGCAGGCCCCCGGTGCCCAGCACAGAGCCCGCACATAGTAGATGCTCAGGAATGCACTTCCCCAAACAGCCACAGAATGGACCGGAGGGCCGCCTGCCCCGCCACCCTGCGGTCTCTCCTCCTGCTGCCTCGCTGCCTCTCCCCTGCACTGGCTCCTGGGGGCAGGCGCCAATGTGTGAATTGTCCCCTCCCTCCATTTGCAGGACAGACCCAGGCTGTGGAAAACGGGTATCTTGGAGGATTTCGGCTCGTTATTTGCATTCTTTTTCACTTTGTTTAATATTGAAATTTCTGCAAAGGGATAAGAATTTCAAAGAGTACCAAAGTGTGTGGAGCGACCAGGAAGCCTGCCTCCAACTGCTGGGTTTCTTGAGGCTCCTTCCAGGCATCCTCTTTTTGTTTCTAGTTCTTTTTAATGCTTATTTTTGAGAGAGAGAGAGAAAGAGAGAGAGCGAGAACGAGCGAGGGAGGGGCAGAGAGAGGGAGGCACAGAATCCGAAGCAGGCTGAGCTGTCAGCACAGAGCCCAACGCGGGGCTCGAACCCACGAACGGTGAGATCATGACCTGAGCCGCAGTCGGACACTCAACCTACTGAGTCACCCAGGCACCTCTCACTGTTTGAGGAAAACGGGAGCCTCCCTGACACACGGCATCATTGTCACCCTGTGCGTTTAACAAGCCACCCGCCCCCTGCACTGTTTTAATGCCTGGGTGAGAAGCCAGAGGCAGGCACTTGCCAGTTCCTTTCAGGAGGCTTGGAGTTCTGTTACTATTGGTAGATGAATGGACCAAGGCTGGCAGAGGCTAAGTGGTTGTCCCGGGTGACACAGCCGGCGGCGGCGGGGCAGAGTAGCAGGGATTCAGTCCCTGGGGCGGTTCAGAGCCAGGAGGAGGAGGAGAAGCAGGGAAGGAAGGAGCAGGGAGGGGCGAGGCATCGCTGACCTGAGAGTCTGTTGCCTCCACGTGCATTCGTGGGTCTCCTGCTTCCCACTGCTTCGGCTGCCACAAGCGATGTGTGCAGGCCACCTCGTCCGCGGCCATTGCCCCTGCCGAGCGCACCTGGACCAGGCGGACACACCTGTCCGCACCCGGTCTGGCTTTGCGTCTCCCCCACGTGTTCTTCCGTCCTAGCCATTCGTCTCCGGACACTTCTGGTGAGAAGACAGCCCAGAGGCGCCGTCTGCCGCCCTCGCTTTACTCACTGGCAAAGTGGGGGTCCAGAGAAGGGGTGGCTTGTCCAAGGTGCAGCTGAGAGGCGACACCCCTCGCTCCCCTGAGCTTCCTGGGGGGCAGGGCCCATGCTGGGGAGGTACAATGACAGGGGCTCGGAAGGACCCCGAGAGCCTCCTCCCATCATGGTCAGGCTGTCACCCTGCAGGTGCACCCAGGGCACAGTAGGGACCCAGCGCTGGGCTCTGTCTTCTCCCTCGAGGGGACCCAGCTGGGTGGGGAAGGAGGCTCAGCGTGGTGAGTCCTAGCAGCTGAGGTCCAAGTCGACCTCCAAGGGTGCCGGGCTGGGAGCTGTCCGGACTCTCCCAGTTCTCGGGACGGGGTTTCTGCCTGTTCCTGAGACTGGGGAGGGGCCGGTGATGGGGCCCCAGGTGCCACAGTTTGCGGACCCCGTGTCTCTTGGCTCTGGGCACTAAGAGATAGGGCCCAGGGAGGGTGGCATGGACAGGGCCTGATTTCTCCTCCAGCGCCATCTCCTCAGAAAGCCCTTTGCGAAGGCAGTTTGTCTCCCAAGTACGGACAGAGGCCCACCAGCTGTGAGGAGTTAGAGTCAGAGTCCCAGGGGCCGGCCGGGTGTCTGCTGGTGGCGGGAGGAGGGGACAGGCTGCGCGTGACTCTGACTCACAGCGGAGTTTGGAAGTGGCTCCTATTTCCCCGTCAGGCAGTCCCCGCACGGACTGCAGGGGCTCAGGGCACCCGCAGGAGAGAGGAGGAGAGGCGGTGTCACGGGTACAAACCCGCACTATAACAGCCACTGAAGCGACAGGCACTGGACGGTTTACGACACCCAGTGGGACACCTGCTTCAGGTACCGCGGATTCTTGGATGCGACCCGTGCGGCCCAGAGAAGCCAAGGGACATGGCTGAGGTCCCTGTGCTCTGTGCCCCACCTGACAGGGCTCCACAGGCCCCAGAGGTCAGGAGGCCCGCAGGTGCTGGGGGTGGCGGGGAGGGCGTGGTGGAAACAGAAAGTCTGAGCCCTGAAGGGAAGTACGACAGGGGCTCCCGCTGTTACCGCCCGAGGATGCAGTGTCTGGGAACACAAGCACGCGTGCGCTGGGATGTGCTCTTCTCCCCTGGGAACCCCCGAGAGGCAGCGGCCCCATCTCGGGGCCAAGACCGCACCTCCGAGAGTCCCAGACCCTGTTCTTGTCCCCGTAGGCCGTCCCTCTGCTAGGCGGGCACCTGCAGTGAGCCCTGACACCTGCTTGCACCTCACAGCACCACAAACCTCACCATGGCCTCAGACAGAAACTACTACCCCCCCCCCACCGGCACACCTGAGAAAACAGGCTCAGAGAGCGTCCCTCTCCAGGAAGCAGTCAGGATTTGAACCCAGAGCTCGTGTGTACTTCTCCCTGCTTCATGCTCTGATGATTTTGCCGGGGCTTCTATTGTTCTAGCCCCCAGGCCCCCCACAGATCCCACGTTGATGCCAGCGTCAAAGAAGTAGCTGCCTGGGTTTGCAGAGGAAAGTGTGTCTTGGTTGAGCGGCTGTGGAGGTTTAGCTTGGAGAGGACCTCTGAGGACTGGCTTTGGACAGTCCGGCTCCAAGAAACAGAAAGCGGCCCATCGCTCAGTGGGGGAGGAGTTCCGCTCCAGTCCGAGGAAGGACTTTTTAACAGTAGAGCCTCCAGAGACGGAGTGGGCCGCCTGGCAAAGTAGGGAGCTCCCCATCCCTGGAGGCGTGTACGCTGAGAAAGATACTCAGAGGTCAGGGGATTTCTAGATGGGGTGGGCGGGGGCAGTGATGCACTCTGGGGGGTCAAATCTTCACAAGTTCTGGTCATTTGACTCACGGTCTTGGGATCGTCTAAGGGCCTTCTGAATCCTCAAAGCAACACATGTATCTGCTTTGTGTGCTTTTTAAAAAAATAGACCATATTTGGGGGGGGCAGTTTTAGGTTCATAGAAAAATTGAGCAGGAAGCACAGAGACTTCCATGTATTCCTGGCCCCCCCACACACGCACAGCCTCCCCCGTGACCTGCATCTCTCGCCGGAGTGGTGCATTTATGACAATGAATGCCTACACTGACACATCGTTCCCACCCAAGGTCCACGGGGTTCTCTCGGCATTGTGCATTCTGTTGGTTTGGACAAATGTATAACGACACGTATCCACCATTTGCACCGTAAGATTTGTTTCACTGTTTATCCCTAATCCCTGGCAACTACTGACCTCCTTACAATCCCCCTAGTTTTGCCTTTTCCATAATATCATATAATTCAAATCATACAGCATATGAAAGATGGGTGTCTTTCACTTAATAATTCCATCCATCCATCCATCCATCCATCCATCCACTGGCCGATCCATCCACCCATCCATCCACCTATCCATCCATCCATCCATCCATCCATCCATCCACCCATCCATCCATCCACCCACCTATCCATCCATCCATCCATCCATCCATCCATCCATCCACCCATCCATCCACCCACCTATCCATCCATCCATCCATCCATCCATCCACCCATCCATCCACCCACCTATCCATCCATCCATCCATCCATCATCCATCACCATCCATCCACCATCCATCCATCCATCCATCCATCCATCCACCCATCCATCCACCCACCTATCCATCCATCCATCCATCCATCCATCCATTCATCAAGTTATCCAGAAAAAGCTGAGCAGAGCCTGCGTTGGGCTGGGCTGAGCACGGTTCTCCTTGCGGGGGAGGCAGCAGTGAACCCACAGAGAAGACGCTGCTTTCATTCTGAAAACCCGTCCTTGGCATTACCCTCTGACCCCTCTGAACTTTCAGGCCAGACACAGTCACTATGTCAGCAGAGACCCCGTGGCACAGCTATTCCCCCTGCTTGGTCCCTGCTTGGCCAGTATCTTCCTGAATTTGGTCTAAGCCAAAGTCCTTGGTACCCCCACCCCTGACCTAGACTGAAGTCATCTGAACCCTCCCCTGTGTATAAATGATGAGCCTGAGTCCCAGAGAGGCTGAGACATTCCCCCTGACAGCGAGCGAGCGAAGGCTGGGTTGAGGTTATGTCCCCGTGATCAGAATGTGTTTTCACTCCTACCCTGAGGGGCTTGGAGCACAGGATTGCGGGGGTTTTGTGAATTTAAGGCAGAGCTGAGACGCGACCCTGGGGTTTCGCCAGTGGGGATGGCGCGGGAGCATCCCTGTTTTTGATGATTTCCCGAACACCTCTCCCAGCTGCTCCCCACACCCGCCGGCCTTCTCTACCCCTCACCAGGGGAGAGCGGCAAACTCTTTGCTCAAGCCCGTAGGGCTCCCCATCACCCCACTGCTGCCAGGGCCTAGAAGGACACAGTATGGTTTTCCTCCAGAGAAGAGGCATCGGGCAGTGCCCTCTGGGGTGGCTCACCCTGCCCCCAGCCCAAGCTCTTCTCTCCTTCAGAGAAGGAATAAGAGAGGGGGGCTTGGCCTGGGCCCTCCCTCCCGCCCCCCATTGCCCCACATCTGGACCACAGCTCCCACTTCCTGTGGGCTGGCGGGAGCCGCGGGCAGCCTGTGACTCAGGGAGGCACATTCTAACCTGCCTGGGACAGCAACGCCCCCTGCGCTCCCCAGCCCAGGCTCCGCAAACCACCTGCCCTCAGGACTTCTGGCATCCGGGGCTTTGCGGGCAGGCACGAACCCATTCCTACCTTTGTGACCACCCCGCCAAGTCATCTTTCTGCTCAGGAAACGAGGGGGAAAATAGTTGGCTCAAAAGTGTTACCCCGGGGGGTGAGAGCAGAGCCGGGGCTCCAACCTCTGCAAAGCCCGGGCTCTGAGCCGGTGCCCGGTTTGATCCAGGACAGGCAGGACCCGCACCGGAGGGACTTCAGGCAGCCAGTGTTTACAAACCCTCTCCCATCAGCCTCCTGGGAACCCCTGCCACCCTGGGGAGCCACCAAGTAGAGTTCTTTGCAGACTGAGAAGCTGAGTCTCAGAGAGGTTAAGAAACTCGTCCGGGGTCACACAGGGCCAGTGATCAGCACAGCTGCGAGTTAAAAACCAGGTTCCAGAGTCTAAGCCCCACACCCATCCCTGCTGCACGGCGCTCGCTCCTTACTGCTGATGTCCCAGACGGCTGCCCAGAATCTACTAAA
Organism: Paguma larvata; assembly: GCA_030068075.1. Classification (NCBI taxonomy): domain Eukaryota; kingdom Metazoa; phylum Chordata; class Mammalia; order Carnivora; family Viverridae; genus Paguma; species Paguma larvata. Next base: position 40,649,762 of record CM057827.1, on the reverse strand, counting down.
TCAGAACGCTAAATTGTCTGGACAGACACACACGCGCCTGTCCCATTCAGGGAGAAGACAAACCTCGGACAAACAAGATCACTCCTCCTGCTGGGAGCCCTTCCTGTTACTCGGACTCGGAGAAGAAGAGAACTCGCTCTCCCTCTCACCCCCGAGGGACCTGAGGAAACTTTAGCCCCAACCTGGGAATCAGCCCCTGGGACACTCACCTGCCGACTCTCTCTCGCTGTGCTGGGACCTCCGATCCTTCTGGCAACGACGAGACGACCAAATCAGGCCCCGTCCGTCCGGGACTCACCTTGTCCAGAGTGAGCCACCAGGGCACCTCGGTGGCTCCCTCCGTGCGGCAGGGGCAGGACGGCCAGATGTCCCCACCCCTCCTAGGAGCCGCCAGAGCAGAGCCGGAGTGGCGGAGGGAACAGCTCATCTTTCAAGGGCTGGGTGGTGATGTCATCGCCCTCCTGGGCACTTCCTCCCTCCACCTCCAGCCCGGCCCCCGTGCTCCTGCCCAGCGACAGGCCAGGCGGGCTACAGTTTCTGGAACCCAGGCATGCAGAGGCCAGGCGAGGTGGCGACAGCTACCCTGTGAGCCTTGAGAGCTCAGTGAGCCACAGGGAAGATTTCCGGGTCTGCCCAAGGATTGTCCTATTGTGTAGACTGCCTGCCCTTTAGAGCCACGGGGTGGCAAATGAGTCCCGGGCTTGAAATCAGCCGGTCCTGAATCCTGTTCCCGTACTCACCTCCTTGGCTAAGGGCCTCGGGGAAAGTAGCTTAACCTCTCTGAGCTGTGAGGCGGAGCCCAGATCCTGACAAGTGTCACAGGGGGTGTGGTGAGGATTAATTACAGTCCCGACGCGTCTAGAACTTTTGCTGTGTGCCAGGCACTTTTTCTAAGCACGTCAGTGGATTAACTCAGCTAATCCTCACGGGAGCCCAGGCAGCCTGGCTCCAGAGTCCACATCCGGAACCCCCACGCTGTCCCTTTTCTCAGTCACATGCGATGACGGATGTGAAAAGTGGATGCATCACAGGTGACCCCGAAATCCTAAACAGTATTCTTCCTTCTGGCCTTGAGGTGGGTAGCTGGTGGTAAGAGACTAAGTTTGTCTAATACAACGTTTACCACGTATGGTTATTTTCCTCACGCGATTGTTTTGGAGTCCCAGTGTAAACAGTGGTCTTGCCTCCCAAGGGGCGACTGTGGCAGAAACATGGAAACAACTTTGGAGGAAGAAGATCTGTCCCCGGCTTGCTTCGTGGTCACGCGTAAGGTTCGCGCCCCGCCCCCCCGAGGTGGGGGTGTTTGGCAAGGATTTCTTCCCTCTCAACACTGATCGGCTTCCTTGGTTTTTCTCTGGAGACTTCCGGACAATCCGGGGCACTTAGCGTTTCCAGCAGCTCACAAGCTGGAAAGCGTCGGGGCTTTCGAATGTATGGATATTTACAGCTTTAAAACCTTTCCATCAAAAGAGACCAGATGAAGTGGGTGCGGTGGAGGCGGGGGTGGGGTGGGGAGGCAGGGGTGGGGTGGGGAGGGCGGGAGACAGATAAGAAGCTCAGAACCCCCCCATCTCCTTTTTCCCTGTCGTGTCTCTGAAACAAGTCTACAAACGGCGATCAAGTTCCACTCAGTCATCGTAAAGATAGGGAAACTGAGTCACAGAACGGCTTATTGGGATCCAGGCCTGGCTGGGCTGGGGAGTCCCTCCCCAGCCTGGGGGCTTCAGCTGATTCCTCCGGGCAGCGGCCCCTCCTCCCACATGGGAGTCCTTCACCTGAGGGTTCGCTCTTCGCAGGTGGGGACAGGGCTCTGTGGAGAGGCTCCCCCGGGGGTCCACGAGCCATCTAAATTGGTGGGCAGAATTGCACGTGTGTGCTTTCTCCGGTTGAGAGGATCTGTTGCCTCCGTCGAGTTCCTGAAGACCAAAGCATGCTGAGACCCAGCAGAACAGAGAGACCTCGTGAGGTCCCCAGCGGGTACATTCTCGGGTTCCATGTCTGTGAGATGAAAATCCTCAGACGTCTGAATCCAGGGTCGATGCTTCGGTAGATACTATTGAGAGAGCTCCAAGAGGCATCCGGCCGTCTGCAGGCTTTTCCATATGCTGCCGTTATACAGGTTTTGAAAAAAATACCGTCTTGATCCAGTTGGAAGGCTGGTCAGGTTTTCTTCGCAGCTAGGTTCACGTTCTGACCTCTTCCTTGTCAGGGTCTCACAGTCTGGGCCACTATGCACCTAATCACCCTGGGGCCAGGTACCACATAACTGTGGACAGCCCCGATACCCTGGAAGTCAAAAAATTATTCAAATTAGCCATTCCGCTGGGAGCCTGGGAATCTAGCTAATCCCACCCTTCTTGCCATAGGTAAGCTGCTCCTCCAGCCCCAGCGTGCTGCTACCCTGTCCTGGGTACAACGCCTTGTGTGGATCTGCCTGGAAGCCTTCGCATATTTGGAACTAAAGTAAAAAAAGTTTGCTCTTTCATCTATCCAATTATCATTGCGTGTGTCTTGCCATCAGAAGAATCTTTAAATCATATCGAACAATTACCTACTCTTCCATTCACCTACAAGTATATCTACCCATTCTTCCACCCATCCATCCATCCATCCATCCATTCATCCATCCATGCACTCATCCATGCACTCATCCATCCATCCATCCATCCACCCATCCATCCACTCACCCACCCACTTATCCAGCTACCCATGAACTCATGCATCAGACACCACATAGCTAGGCTGTGCATTGTTGGACAGAAGTGACTAAATCTGCCCACCTGCCACTGAGGCCAGTCCCCTGCTTAGGGGCAGAACCTGGGTGAGGCACCAGGTCCTTTCAAAAGGAGCTCCGTGTGGACTCAGTAACCACCCACTTTAATTTTTATCTGTATTAGCATGTTTGTTTGTTTGGTTTTTTTTTTTTTTTTTTTTTTAGTACTTCATTTTTGCTATGAGGAAATTTGACCAAACCCTTCCTGCGAAATCACAGCACTAACTTCTTTTACTCCTTCCTCACCATTGAGTCCACTTGGCCGGGGCCTGCAAGGCGGTTCCACCCTGCCAGGACCCCCAGCTCCAGCTAGCTCAGCTGCATTTGAGAGACCCAGAGGGGGATCGAGTTATTTCTGCACAACCCTCATGGCTTCCCTGTTGAGCCAGCCCTTTGTGAGGCCTGGTGAGAACCGGCCCAGGCCCCTTGGCCTTTCCAGCCTCAGGTTCAGTCACTAGGTTTTTGCCCTATGGAACCACCTAAGGTTCCGGAATGTAGCAGACCGCGCTCAGCTCTGGACCTTTGCACACGCCGTAATCTCTGCCTGGAGCTCCTTTCCTTTGCCCTCACTTGGTCAGCCTTGCCCTTCCCTCAAGGGGCCGCTCAGAAGCCCTTCCGTTGTGCCTGGGTGGGGCGTGGGGCCTGTGTGCACTCAGGAGCCTGGTCATGTCTTTCCACAGCCTTGGGGTTTCCTCTGTGCCCCTGGATGTGAACTCCATGAGCAGGGACTCCTGTTTTATTGTCTGTTTATCATCCAGCACATAGTAGGCACCTTATGAATACATGTTAATGGAATGAAAACACAACCTAGGTTGATGGGAAAAAGCCCCCAAATCCAACCTTTTTGGGGTGAAGAAAAGACCACACAAAATAGCACACAGCACAAAAGCAAGCATTAGACATGTATGTACAGATATTTATTTATAAATGGCTGCCCCTCTACTCCAGTGTTCTAGAACATTCTCTCCAACATCTGTGTGTGAAGCTAGGGTTGTTATCTTCACCCCTCCACCTCCCCCCAACCCAGGAAGTTCCCCAGGGGTGGTTCTGTGTCGTTCAGAACGCCACAGTCTTGACCAGAAAGCCAACCCCTGTCTTGTGTGAGCAGCAGTCACTGGGCAAAGGGTCGATCTGTCAACTCCAGACAGACCAGTCCTGGAAAACTGGTAGGCAGAATTGAAAGGTAAGCTCTGGCTTTGATGAGTAGCAAAACACATGCAAAGCTTGTAATTTTAACTGGGTGGCACTACCAGCCGCACCTACGAACCCTACAGAGTTCACCCCAGCTCTCGAGAGCTCCATCCTGCCTCTGGTTCCCGCCCCCAGAGGCTCCTACACGGCCCTGCGGGAGGCATCGTCCTTGTGCTCCGACCCTGTGGCTGCCCCACCGCCCCACGCACGATAACACTCTGGGCTATTTAAGCCAAGCAAAGCCAAGCAAATTAAGCTCTAAGCAAAGCAAAATTAAAAACCTAACTTACGGGCATGCACCGGCCATATATCTTCAAGTTGCTCAATGCCAGTTTGAAGTGCAAACATCAGTGCATTGAACTCATAGGTGAAATCATCGAAATGACCTAATTCATGTTTCATAGCTAGTATGTGCAGATGCATCTTACTCGTATCAGGCAGAGGCAAACACTGCAGAAGACAAACTCATCTGTTTTTGTTTAACTTTGGGATATGGGAATTTTCCCCATAGTTTGTGTCCAACTGGGCTTTCCCAAAACACACCCCCCCCGCCCCTGATTCAGGGGGTGAATGAGATCCTTGCTATTCCTGGTATGCCGACCTCAGAAGGTGGGCTGCCAGAGGCATTCGGGGGGTGGTGGAGGCAGCATGAGAAACCCAGACCCTCCTCTATCCCTCTGTCCATCTCCTTGCTCCTCTGGGAGGTGGGTGCTGGGGTCTGGTCCCCTTGGGCCTGGCAGACTGTCGAGCACCCCGGGTTTGGTGGGAAGGAGCCTTCTGTCTGCCCGTCAGCCAGGCCCCACTTCCTAACTCTACCCTTGACCCTGCAGCTGTCGCCAGCAGGTCTTGAGAGGTGGTTACTCACTTCCTGCTGCTGGGGCTGGGAAATCTGCAGGGCGAGGAGGGGAGGTTGCTTCCTGGCATCCCTCGGGCCCTTTTCTCCTGAGACTGATGGCTCGGCCAGGATCCCCGGGAGCCGTCTCTGCGGGGGTCCTCACCGCCTCCCACAGCCTCCACCTGGGCACCTGGCTGTCTACCTATCCCCCTGGAGTCCCCCAGGTTGGCACAGCAGTGCGTCTCTCCACTCCCCCTCCCATTCTCTCTCCTCCTCCTCTTCCCTGAAGCCTGGAGGGGGAGCCCAGAGAGAGGCGGGGTTAGGCTTTGGTGGCATCTGCCTTTCAAAGCTTCTCCTCCAAGCACTTGAGGGGGCTGGGGTGATCCCCTGAAATGTTTGGGGATTGCAGGGAGGGGAGCTGGAAGGACATCGAATTGCCCCCCTCACCCCTATCTGCCCTCCCAAATCCCAAATTTCCTCCCCTTGGCCACCGGAGGTGGCGCTGTGGGCCCCCTGCTCAGAGAAGATTCCGTAGGGACGGCTCGCTCCTCGATGCGCGCTCCTGTCCCACGTGTCTTCCAGCGGCCCCTTCACAGCCCAGGGCTTCGCCCCCGTGGACCCAGCTGGGGCTCAGGCTGCGCTCTCTAGCTGCCCCTCCCTCTCCCCGGACTGCCTCCCCATCGCTCTCCAGCCAGCCTGGTGCACCTGCTCCAGAATCCCGTTCCCTCTGAGCTCGGGGTTCTGCAGCCCCTCACTTTCCGGCGCTAGCTTGGACGCAGGGTAAACAGGGATATCGAGTCACTCAGGGCTGCTGGCGGCGAGGCGGGGATTTGGGCAGCCCTGGTTCTCACCGGATTAGTCCTCTCTTCCTGGGGGCGTGGACCGCAAGCACTCTTCCTTGCCGGCCTTTACAAAAAAAAAAAAACGTAATATAAACAACCACCTTAAAGTTCATTGCCGTCGAGCCCATCGGCAATGTTGTACCATCACTTCGGTCTAGTCCAAAACACTTCCGTTCCTCTCCGAGGAAACCCCGCCCCCGCTAGCACTCACAGCCCATGCCCCTCGCCCCAGCCCCTGGCTTCGTGTTTAGGGATTTACTTAATCTGGGTATTTCCTATGAATGGAATCTCATAATCTGTGACCGTTTGGGGCTGGTTCCTTTCACTCAGCCTAATGTTCCTGAGTTTCCTCCATGTGGTAACAGGGTCTGTACTTCAATCCTATTTAAAGCCGAATAATATTCCATCATGTAGGGAGAGACCACATTTGTGTATCCATTCACACGCTGATGGATATTTGGGCCCTTTCTACCCAAATTCATTTATCGTGAATAATGCAGGTACAACATCCGCGTAAGGGTTTCTGAGTTCCAGTTTTCAGTTCTTTGGGGCAAATACCAGGAGCGGAATTGCCAGGTCACACAGAAGCTCCCTGTTTACCTTTCCAAGGAGCCGCCAGGCTGTCTTCCACAGCAGCCAAATTCTCCCTGCTCTCTCCCCACTCGGGTCCAAGGCTTGGCCACCGATGCTGTTGGGGAGGGAGGGGCGCTTGGACCCGGGGCTTTCCGAGTTTCCACGGACTCCGTGGCCGGCACCAGCCTCGGGACCTTTGTACCCCCAATGTCAATTAGTGTATTTCCAGTTCACGGAGATGCGTTCCCACCTGCTCCTCATTGGAGTCTTCTAATGAGTCAGAGAAGTTGAGTAATTGGCCTGGAGTTGCCCAGCTCCAGAGAGGCTGAGTTGGAGCATGAATCCAGGCCTCCCGACCCTGGATGTGGGGCTCCAGTCCTCTGTCTCCCAGCGGGTCGCCCCACAAGCCAGGCTGTCCCTGGGAGCTATCTGCCCTCCGCCCCAACGCGAATGCTCTGGGCTCCCTGGGGGAGGGAAGCACTCAAGGTACAAAGCGTTCTGGGCCACATTCCTCTGCCCGGGGTGGCTGGATCTACAGGCTGGCGACCTCCGGCCAGGTGCCCTTCACCCTTGACTAATTCCCCTTCGGTTTCCTTTCAGGTCTGTTTTCGGAACGCAGCCCCTGGCAGCTCCCGCCCCCCCCCCCCCAGGGCCCCCTGAGGCCAGTCGCAGCCACCCTCTGGCCAAGCACAATGGCTCCTCAGTGCCGACGTCCTTGTTCTAGCCAGGCCCTCCTCGGGCAGGTAGCTTACAGGTGTCACCTCCAACCCACAAGGTCAGCCTCCAGGTGGGAATCACTGCACCGTGTCCTCAATGAGGAAACCGGGGCTCCCAGGGGTGAACGCCCTGAACTCCGGTACACGACCTGGCTATTGTCCCCAAGGTCATTGCAGTGGCCCCCACTGGTTTCCCACTCCCCTACCCCTTCTCATAGCTGCTGGAGGGATCTTTTTGTACTTAAAAAACTTAAAAAAAATGTGCACACAGTACAGTTCGCTCTTTGTGGTGTCCGGATCTGTGGGTTTTGACAAATGCGGACTCTCGTACCTAGTGCCCTAGAGCCACAGAGAGCAGTGCAATCCCCTACACAAGGGCCCTTTCGTGCTCACGCCTCCTCCGCTCTCTGGCAACGAGCGATCTGTGCTCTGTCCAGAGAGATTTTTAAGAAGGGGGGCACCTGGGTGGCTCAGTCCGTTAAGCATCCGACTTCGGCTCAGGTCATGATCTCACAGCTCTCGAGTTCAAGCCTCGCATTGGGCTCTGTGCTCACAGCTCAGAGCCTGGAGCCTTCTTCTGACTCTGTGTCTCCCTCTCTCTCTGCCCATCCCCTGCTTGTGCCGTGTCTCTCTCTCTCTCTCTCTCTCTCTCTCTCTCTCTCAAAAATAAATTAAAACATTACAAATTAAAATAAAAAGAAGAAGAAGAAGGTAAATTACCCTCCCGTGGAGTGTTTGCATCTAAAATAAAACCCAGCCCCAGCCCCGGTGGCCCACCCGGCCCTTTCCTGCCCGGGACACTGGCAAGGCAGGTCCCTCCCCTGGGAATGTTCTTCCTTCTGGTCCCCCTGGCCAGTCCCTCTTCCCCAAGTCACAGCCTCAATGGCTCTACCCCACGGAACCTTCTCAGCCAATCCTGGCCAAGAAGATGCCCTCAGCCCCTGTCTGTTATTCCGTGTCGCCTGGGGCTCTTCTGTGGCAGACACCTGCCGTGGGCAGTGATGTGTGCTTGTTCGCCTGTGGGTCCCCTGTGTCTGCCATGAACTCGTGGCTCCGTGAGGGCAAGAACCGTGTCTACACTGTCCACCAGTCCACAGGCAGGCGCACACCAGGTGCTCACTAACCGCTCATGGGACGGCTAAAAGAAGGCCACGGATGGCCGTGAACCTGGCTGCTTTCTTGCCCCGAATATACCTTTTCCACGATGCCGTGTGGCCTCCCCAGATTTCTCACACATCCGTCCATCTGTGCCTCCATCCATCTGTCCATCAAACAGCCACCAGGGCCAGATTTGTTCTCTTGTGCCAGCCCAGGGCTCACAGAACCGGGGAAGCCTGGTCCCTGCTTTCTCATGGTCAAGACGGAGAGCCCCCTGCACTTCAGACGCAGGAGAGAAGCCTCCCATCCATTTCCCTACATGGCCACCTGTCACGGCTCTGCGAGGTGAGTGACACCGGAATTATCAACGGGGAAAACGGGAGAGGAGGGTGGTTCTGGGCAGCCTGATTGGTAGAGTCGCACGGCACTCTGAGAAAGTGCACTGGGGGAGGGGGGAGGAGGGGCAGGGGGACAGCCCTTACACCGGGGCCCCTGGTGGGCACAGTGGGAACCTAGAGCCTGGGAGAGGCTTCAAGGGAGCCTGGGGCGGGGAGGGGCATCTCAGAGCTGGAGGCCTTTACTTATGCATGCCCACTGGGGAAACTGGGGTACTTTTGTCTGGGCTTCTCTCTCCCCACCCCCACATAGGAACCAGTGTCTGCGATGCCGTCAGGGTGAGAGCAAGCATGTCCTGTGTCCCTGCTCCATAAGCAGGCACCACCTTCCTAAATACCACCTGTCACCAACCTACAGGGTGTCGAGCTGGGAGCAGGATTCAGAGTTCCCTGTTGCCAGAAATAGGCGAGGGGGCCCCCCTAAGGGGCCGAGACCATGTGGGCGGTGGCTGGCCGCCCTTCCCTAGCCCTGTTCTCTTTCCAGACCGGAGTGATTCAGAACGTGAGGAGGTGACCTTTTCCTTCCCCGAGGGTCACTTTTTTGATTCCAGGGTTTATCTGAGGATAGAGAATATTTTAACGACCGGATGGAAGCCAGAGTGGCTTATGTGAAATTACCGAGAACCACACGGTGCCCGGCACGAGGGGGACATGTAATAGACAGACGCGGACGGAATAAACAAGCACACCGGCTCCCTGCCCGTGCGCGCCCAGAGCGCCTAGAGACAAACAGTAGAAACTAAGGCAAACGTGTGTGCCGAGGGCGGTGATGAAGTGCTCGGGTCTCCGGGGACGGGGTGGGGGCCGCACAGCCAGCCGCGGTCCCCGGAGGCCACCTCGGAGCTGCTTCTGCGCGGACGCGGCGGACGCCCCACTGGGCGCCGGGCTCACCGCGGCCGCCGCCGCCGCCGTGCTCGGGTCGGCAGTGGACGCCACGCGGTCCCCGGGGCGACAGGGAGCTGACGGCGCCGCCCGCACCTTCCCAGGTGCTCACCCGTTTCTCACTCACAGGCCCGACGGGGAATCCTGGCCACACACCTGCTTCCCAACTTGCAAGAGGGGCCGGGAACGCTTGGCCGTCCTCCAAGACTCAGGGGACGGGGAATCCCCCCAAGCTCAGCAGAGTTTGTTTAGAGAGGCAGGGGAGACCGACCGGAATAAACGGACATCCCCCCACTCGGGCCAATCCGTCTCTGGCGTCACCCTGCTTCTGAGCCTCTCTGCACCCGCACGACACCCCGGGCTGCGGGGCCCCGCATCCTCGCGCGGCAGCACGTGCAAGTATGTTCCCCTTCTTCCTCTCCCCCAGTCTCCCCATGCGATTAGACGCACAACCTGGCTGCATTTATTTCATGTTATCGCTCCCACGTGGCTGCGCTGGGACTGGGGAGCCAAGTGTCACACCATGATTAGGGGCACGGCGTTCCTAAGGCTCCTGTGACAGATGAGCACAGCAGAAGGGTGTTTACTCTCAGTTCTGTGGGGGCCACAAGTCCGGGATGAGGCTGCGTGCCTCCCGCTAGCTTCCGGTGGCGGCCGGCGTCCCTTGGTGTTTCTTGGCCACCCCTCCCCCCATCTCTGCCGGTCACGTGCCTTCTCTGAGCCTCTGCTCTCCCGCCGGCCTCCCTGCCATGAGGACACTTGCGAGGACACGCCCAATACATATTACGCACACATCACGCCACCACCCTCACACTGGCACCCACCACCCACCACCCATGTCACACATGCACCCCCCCAACAACACCCTGACTTCCCTTTATTTTCCCTGTGACTCTCTCGCTCTCTGCCGTTCTATTGAATACCCACTGGTTTACTAGCTGATGGTGAGTCTCCCGCTTCTAGAACGGGAGCTCCAAGACATCAGGGCCATTCCCCGCCCTGCTCACCAGTGGATCTTGTCCTCACGACAGGCACAAAGTCGGTGTTCAATGAACAGGACTGAGGGGCGGGGCTGCCGCCTCCGAAGGGGCGGGGTCTCCGGGCAGCCCCGCCCCCTCGTTCTTCAGTGCTGAGCTCAGCCTGGCATCTCTTGCCAAAGACAAACGGGTCCGCCCCCAGCTCAGAAGAAAAGGCTTAAATTGCAAACGGAGACCCCAAGGGGTTCAGTGGCAGACCCTCAGGTGTGTGTGGGTTTCCCAACTCCGCGAGGTGGCTCAGAACGGGGGGTGGGGTGGCTACCTGAGCTCCAGCAGGCTCACCTGAACTCCCATCCTGGGGCCTGTCTTGGCAACCTCCCCCGTCCCCCGGGACTCAGTGCTGGCGTGCATCCCGAGTGGCGGACAGGCCGCGGGCAGGTGGGCTGCGGGTCCCCGTCTGGCCCCGCTGTGAATCTCAGGCCAGGCCCTGACTCGCCCCGCTGCGCTTCCTTGCCGGTCAAGTGCGGACGCAAACAGTCCCGCGCTGGTCGGCTTGCGGCAGGACCTAACGGGCGATGCACGTGCAGCGCCCGGCATGTTCCCCTGTCACTTGCCATCACCCGGGGTCTGGGGTTAATGTCCCTTGGCCGGAGCAGCCGTGCGCAGCTTGGGACCTGCCTGCCTGCGTCGGTCGTGGGCGGAGTGCAGCACGCTCCGTCAATGCGGTGACGGCGGTGAGGGGTGGCCCGTGCAGAGGCCAGTCACCGTGTCCCTTCCCCGCCCCCTCCCGCGGGGTCACTCTGCCCCCCCCCATTTCCTCAATTTGTGCTCATTTAATTACCGTTCTCATTTTCTGGAAAGGGCAATGTCAGGACAGCTGAAGGCCCCTCATTCTCTGCAGCACCAGGCGGTGGGAGCTCATGCACAGCTCTGGGACTTTGGCCACCTGCTCTAGAAGATTCCATCTGGACCAGGACCCACTTGAGGGTGCAGACCCAGGGCACACCCTGAAAAACCTTCGAGCCAGCAGGGAAGTTTTCACCTTCCCTCCAATAAGCAATGATTACAAGCTATTATTCAGTATTTCCTATTCAACAGAATTAGGCTTAAGGCTTTTTATAATTGGTACTTTATTTAATATCCAAACCACACCTGGGGACGCCTGGGTGGCTCAGTCAGTTAAAGCGTCCGACTCTTGATCTGGACTCAGGTCACGATCTCATGGTTCGTGAGTCCAAACCCCGCATTGGCTGTGTGCCTGCTTGGGATTCTGTCTCCTTCTCTCTCTGCCCCTCCCCACTTGTGCCCTCTCAAAATAAATAAATAAACTTAAAAACACACACACACGCACATGCCTTGTAGTAGGTGTGATCATTCATGTTTCACATGTGGGGGAACTGAGGCTCAGAGAGAAGCCGTAACTTGCTCTAGGTCACGGAGCCCAGAGACAGAGGTGGGTCAGCGCTGGGTCCCCAGGTCCAGCATCTAAGCACCCATCTGGGCTCTCGATGCCCCGCCGGCCCTTAGCCTAGGACACCTGGTCTCTGACGGCGGCTCTGGGCAGACGGTGCTGGAAGAAACTCCTTCCCGAGTGGGGACAGAGACAAAAGCTTCTGTGCAGGTCATTTATTTGGGACGCGACCTCATGCCCCAGGAGGTGCAGCTGGTAGGAGGGAGACAAGGAAGGAGAGAAGACCGCACAAGGGCGTGTCCCGAATTGACCCCCCGCTATGGCTGCTGGGTGCCCGTCACCTGGAGGACCTTCCTAGGAGAGTCCGATCGGGTCTCCACAAAGTCTGCCACAGAGACAAAAGGGAGAAGCATTTCCCCGATGGGGGTGGGGGGAGTGGAGGGCTTCCCAGTGAAGTGTCAGCTCTCCCATCCTCTTGGGTGAGGACTGGGGTGCCCCCCCCACCTCTAGCAGTAGGTCCCAGAAGCCCCAGGGCAGGGAGGGCGGGCTGGAGCAGGGCTGGGGCTGGGAGGGCGTGGAGAGCGGTGCGTGTCAGGACGTGCGCTCTCCTGTGACAGCTCATCACTGTGCCTCGCCCTCTGTGCCTCAGAGAGAAGCAGAGGCTCCTGTCCCCAGCTGTCTCCGTCTGTGTCTCCTTCCCATTCTGCTTGTGTCCCTTTTCTCCATGTGCCTTCGGTTTCTGCTTCTGCCGACAGCTAACGGCTGGCTTTCCTGACACCCGAGTCTGCATCCCCAGCCTGCGTCCCACGGGCGCAGGTGGTCCCCGCCCCTCTCAGGGGCTCCACAGGCCTGCAGCCGATGTGGGCACGAACTCATGGGCCAGATGCTCCCCGCTGGGTCACGAAACCCAGTTTGTACCCCCGATCCCCAGATCTGAGGTGCCCAGTCCTCTCTTCTACCCTGTTCTGATCAGAGAAGAGAGAGAGAGAGAGAGGGCCTTTGCCTGTGGTCCGTTGTGGGGCTCGGGGTGTGACTCAGACTTCCGGGCGCTCCAACAACTGGGCCCATCGCCCCCAAGGGCCACCGTGTAGACAGAACACTGTCCCCCTCAGAGACGTCCACGTCCTGTGTTCTGCTACGTGGCAAGGGGGATTGGCTTGAGGATGGGATTTAGGCTGCTAATCGGCTGACCTTAAAATAAAGATTCTGCTGGCCTCTCCAGGCCCAGTGCGATTCCACCGGTCCTTCCATGCAGAGGAAGGAGGTGGAAGAGGCGGTGTCGGAGGCTGGCGGTATGAAAAAGATGCAACCGGCCGTTGCTGGCCTTGAAGAAGAAGGGCTACAAACCCAGGGTCGCGGGCAGCTTCTAGAAGCCAGGAAAGGCAGAGGAAGTGGTGTGGTGATTCCGGGGAGGGGGAGCGTCACGAGACACCCTCTGGCGCCTTCTTCTGCGGGCGGAGGTGAGCCACGCTCGGCCACCACGGCTCCCGGAGGCTTGCTGCAGGCTCGTCCCCGCAGGCCAGGGCGAGGAAGCCTGTCACGCAGCCCGGCCACTCGTCCTGCCGTCTCCAGCACGCCGGCCAGGCACAGACGCCTGTGCCCACAGCTGGGCTGCTGCGCGAGAGGCTGCCCGTCAGTGACGAGGTCTGACGCCGGCCACCCTCTCCGCAGCCGGATGAGAGGGATGCCAGGTTGGGGCTGGCATCTCGCTGGTGGCAGGGCCCCGGAGGGGAAACCCGAAGCCTGTCCTCGCCTAGCCGGGTCACCTTATGTACATCTGTCCCTGCTCTGAGCTCGTACTTAGGTCCCCTTTGCAGCCGGGGCCATACCAGGGCACTGTGGAGATCAAAGAGACTGTGCTGCGGAGGCGTGCGGTCAAGTTCAAACACCACGTGGCGGGCAGAGGCCCTGGCCCGTCTCAGTCTGGGAGCCCAGCTTTTCCATCCGAGTAAAAGAGTCCGGGGTCGGGGGGGGGGAATGACTGAGCCCTGGTGACAGCTTCCTTCCGACGCTACAGGGGACCCCCACGAGGCAGGACAGCGGGGGCACGGCAGCTCTCGGGTGCAGTTTCCGGCTTGGTGGGGAGGGAACTCGGGACACCGGGGAGCGGATGGGAGGCCAGGGCTCTGACGTGCTATATGACCCGTACCACTAGTCCCTTTATTCTCCCCCCTCCCTCCTCCTCCCTCTCTTGCTCTCTCTCCCTCTCTCTCTCCTCTCCTTCTTTGAATCTGAGGTCTCCGTTTCAAGTGGATTTCACAATTGTTTTTTTCGTCCGTACTTCTCACCGTCTCCTTCTGCGCCCTTTCCTTTTCTTCTCATCTTGCCCCTCGCTGTTCTTAGAAGCTCCCCCCCATCCCCGTGTCCCCTGCGGCAGTACCAACTCTTGTCCTTCTTAACCGTCCTCAGACTCATGGTCTCGGAGATCTGTCTTTACCCTCCTTCCTCCCCCCTCCAAGTCTTGTCAGGCCTGTGTATCGTTCTTTGCCAGGAAATAATAGCTCCGTTCAGGACTCACCCACGCGTCACAGGTGTGTCTCCTGGGGGACACCGTTTTCACCCGAATCCCTGCTCCTACGGCACTTGGCAAGTGAGTGGGGTGGAGGCCTGGTGAGCAGGGAGCTTCTCCTGGGCCTGCAGCGTGCCCTCGGGGCTGTTCCCTTCTGGGGACCTAGACGACAGCCTTTCTGGCTGGTGGAAAACTGACCTGTGGGACAGAGCCCTGACCCAGGTCCCCGAGCGTGGCCGAGCGCACAGAAGTCTCCCTCTCGCACACTCAGGTAACAGTCCCGAAGTGAGCCCCGTGGGGTGGCTGTCGTCCACCACGTCACTCGGGGACCTGGGTTCCTGGCATCAGGCACTCTGTTACCTGCTGGGTCTTACTTGTGATCTGCGTGGTTGGAGCTGGTTCCATCTTGAGGGAAGAGGAAAGAGAGTGCGGTGAACGCGCTTCCTGCGGCTTAGCGCCCAGCCCCCCAGTGGCGCACGTCTCGCCGGTGCCGGCCTGGGGAGTGCAGTGCACCCAGGCATCTTGTGTCCAGCGATGCGCGTCCATTACTAAGAAGTAAGAGGAATCGGTCCAGGGGGACAGCTGGCAATCTGGGTGACACAAGACAGCAGAGAACGCAGGGCCCTGGCTCCTTCCCCCCGCCCCCCATCTTTGCTGGGACCGGGAGCTCAGGGTCCCAGCTGGACGCTAGTTCAGTCGGTGGCTTCTTTGCATGAAGGGCTCAGGAGCCTCTTGGGAAGTCACTCCTGCGAAGGGAAGGCTCCGTTCTCACAGGGTTCAAGGCGAAAATAGCCAGGATTGGGGACGGGGCCATTCCGAGCGCAGCCCGATGTCTGTCCCTCAGATATGGTTGTGGGTTAGCCCTGCAGACGCACTGAGCCTGGGAGGAGGTGCGAGGAAAAGGGAGTCAAGCCGAAAGCCTCCTCCTGGAACGCAGGGGAAGGAAGCAGCTTTGGAGCGAGCCCTCTGAGGGCAGCCTCGCTGTTCCTGCCCGGCACTCGGGCCGCGTCTCCCAAGAACAGCGCCTCGGATTCCCCTAGGGAGGCCCCCTGGGTCCCCACCGCATGCAGTTTTGTGGGTCCACAGGAGGCTGGTTTATATTATAAATATATTTTTTAAATTTTTATTTCTTTTTGAGAGAGACAGAGACAGAGCATGAGCAGGGGAGGGGCAGAGAAAGAGGGAGACACAGAATCCGAAGCAGGCTCCAGGCTCCGAGCTGTCAGCACAGAGCCCGACTCGGGGCTCACACTCACCAACCGCAAGATCATGACCTGAGCCGAAGTCGGACGCTCCACCGACTGAGCCGCCCAGGCACCGCTATGTTGAATTTTTGACGCCATACTGATGTGTCATGAATGTAATCTTCTCCCCCCAGTTTCGTTGGGAAATCATGGACATACATCACCGTAGAGGTTTAAGGTGTGCAACCTGGTGGCTGGGTTTACATATACAGTAAATGAATGTAATCTTTTCTGTATGGAGAATAATTTGGTAACAAAAATCAGGCAGTAGTGATGGGCTGCTCTGTCCTGCTTACGGGATTCTGAAGGGACCCCTGGCCGGTCCCTGGGGCTGGGTGTCTGCCCTGGCGGCTCCATGTCCCTCCCAAGGCTTGGATGTCTGCCTTCTGTCATTCCGGGAGCTTTCCCAACTTTTCCTGCCTCGTCCTCGTCCTCGGCCTGGAGGACCAACGCGTGCCAGAATTGTTTGCTGTGGCTGATAACCAAAAAAACACCCCTCCCGAAACAAAGGAAACGGGACATGGGTGTGCGTGGGTGTGAGCATGCATCTGTGCATGTGAGAGCCAGCATGGGAGTGTATATGTGTTAGTGTGGGGGAGTGTGTAGGGAAGTGAGTGTGTAGGCAGGAGTGTGTCTGTGTGTGTGTGTGTGAGTGTGTAGGACCCACTGAAGAGAGCCGACTCAGCATCTGCCGTTTCGGTTTTCTGTCTGTGGTCCCAGGACTGCCTCCCAGCTGGCGTGGCTGGGGTGGCGCGGTCTGGTGGCTTGAGAGTCCCTTGGGGTGGAAAGGTGAGGCGTGGACTGTGCTCCAGGGCAGAGGAAGTCTTGGCAGTGAGGAGGCACATTGGGGCCAAGAGGCAGAAGGAAGCAGATGACCATGATCGAGTCGGGCTGTGGAGAACGCGGCCGTCCTCCGACCCAGCTTTACAGACCCAGGCCAGAGGTGTTCAGTGTCTTGCCCGGGGTCACACGGAAACCAGGCAGCTGGGCCGGGTCTTGGATCTGAACTCGCCGTTAGGCTGTCCCCTTGGGAAGGAAAGACGGAGGCTGGGAGACCCATGGCTTCAGCAGCTGAGGTCCGGGGTGTGCGGCTGGGTGACACAGTGGGAAAGGGGGGCGCCGGGAGGGGGGCGGCGGGGAGAGGCTGGCGTGTGAGAGGTCTCGGCCGGGGTGGCTGTCCCGGGCGGCACGCGTTCACAGCCGCTGGTGCTCATGGGTTGTGTGATGGCGGAGTCATTCTGGAGGGTGACCTTTGTCATCCAGGCCGACAACACGCGGTCGGGGATGAGAAAGGACGATTACTGGACCCAACTGGAAACCTGTATTTGGATCATGATAGACACTCATGTAGCCTTCTATTTTATTTTTAAAGTTTATTTATTTTGAGAGAGAGAGAGAAGGAGAGGCAGAGAGAGAATCCCAGGCAGTTTCCACGCTCAGCAAAGAGCCCAACATGGGGCTCGAACTCATGAACCATGAGATAAAGAGTCGGATGCTTAACCGACCGAGCCACCCAGGCACCCTGTATATTCTTTTAAACGGTATGCGGCCTTCCAGGCGCCCCACTCGCAGGCACCGGGGACTCCTGGAGGAAAAAGCAGCCTTCTTGCTGGGAACCACGACTTTTGGGGAAGACGGATATTAAACATGCAACTTCACACATAGTTATTGTTTAGCCACTTCTGCACTAACCGGCAGGGACCTGTCTCCCTGATAAAGTGACGTCATAAGCTGCCGCCGGAAGAAGGAAGGTTTGGCAGGGAGAGTTGGGCAGCGTAGATACCAGGTCGTGGGAATAGCATGTGCAAAGGTCCGGGGGCTGGAGAATATGCCTCACTGATAGGACTGGAGGAAGAGGGCTTTTTGTGAGGGGTGAAGGGGAGCTCGACGGGGCCTCACGGGGGTGTTCTGGAGGGTCTAGGAGCTGGGCCAGGGGACTGAAGAAAGGGAGAGGTGGGGAAGGGCCTTGTAGGCCACAGAAAGGGGTTTGGACTTTGTCCATGGGTCGGGGGAAGCCACCAGGCATGTGTGTGTGTGTGTATGTGTGTCACTTTCTCTCTCTATACATCTTACTGAGTCTGTGTCTGAAGAACATGGACTAACCCAGACCTCTCTTCCTTTCCCGGCAGGACCACGTGCCCCCCTCTTCCGGGGACTCCGCGCCCGCACGGCCCCTTGCAGCTCACAACACTGGCCGTGCCCATCGCCCACTTGTTCCGTGAGGCCGGCTCCAGGAGGACCATTATGACACCCTGAGCGGCACAGGGGTCAAGTGCACAGACCGCCCTGTCCGAACCAGAGCTCCGCACCCCACGTGGGCTTGTTTCCAAACTGCTGTGCCTCAGTTTCCTCATCTGTAAGGAAGGGGCGATCCCGTACGCTCCCACCTCACGGACCGGGGTGACGGCTGCCGTGCCGCGGCTCTCCGCTCTACCGAGGGCAGGCTGGGAGTCAGGCCAGTGCAGAAGCTTCGCGGTTTCTCTGCAAGTGCGAGGCGAGGCCGGCGAGGCCTTCCTGACGTCCAAAGGCCTCAGTGTGTCTGTCTGCCAGGTGGGTAGGACCAGGGCAACTCCCTGGGAGGCTGGAAACAGGGGCCCCTTGCCCTGTGCGGTGTGTGTCCCCGAGCGAAGGCGAGCTTGCTGGCTGTCCCTGGAGAACATGCTAGAAGACCAGTCTCCCTGAGCCTTGTTAATGCAGAGCGGGCGTTGGCTGGAAATCGCCCCGAGGTGCTGGTCTGGGCTCTTCTGTTGCGCTCCCCGACCTCCCACGATGGGCGGCAAATTACCAACTCTTTCCAGCAAAATGAGAAAATACTTCTGACTTCTTACAGGCCTGTGTGCTAAACCCAGCAGCAGCCGGCGGCCGCGAGGCCCAGAGAGCCCGGGGCTGCGCACCTGCCCGCTCGGGGAAGGTTTACCTGAGATCATCTTTAACTGGCCAAGTAGACAAGCCAACTTTAACCCTTAGACCACGCCCACTCTTGGCAGGTAAACTGCTGAAAAAACTCCCCTCTGCTCTGTGCTGTTTGGTGACGGGGAATCCTGTGGTGTAGACTGGCTGGGTCTCAGCCAGCGTGTCACGGGGCCAAGGTTTGCTCATACATTCGTTCACTGCTCGTTCATCCACCGGATATATTCAAAGCGCTTCCTAAGCCCTAAGTGCCGAGATATTGCAGTGAACAAAACAGGGCGAGCCCTTGACCTGGTAAAGATTCTGTTTTGCAGGGAGGAGAATAAAATAAATCATAGAAATAGAAGCCGGAGGGCACCGGAAGTGCCATCAGCAGGGTCTGGGTAGCCGGGGTGAGGGAACAGTCGTAGCAAAGAATAATTCACAGCGTTCGGGTCTGATGCACTGACGGTCGGTGTCTCGCACAGCAGGGGTGTAGGGGAGGCTCTGCTCCCTGTTCTTTGAGGACCCAGGCTCCTGCTGTCACGAGATCGAGGGTCCCGGAGCCCTCCGCTGACCCCGGCCCTCAGCCAGCAGCCAGGGGCGGAGAGACACCACGGGAGATGGCGAGGTAGTTTTAGGGGCCGGCTTGGAAGGAGTGCACTTGACCCCTTTCCGCTGGTCAGAACTGAGATGCCGGGTCTCTTGCTGGCCCACCCCAGGGGGCGGGGCTGGGAAGTGGGGTCTAGCCGCCCCCAGAGGTGTGGGTGAAAACTAGCCGGATTCTTCCCCAGTTCCGGGAAGGGTGACGGGAAGGGACCAGACCACGTGGAGCTCAGAGAGGACAGCCAGGAGTCTGGATTTTGTTTCAGGGGACGGGAGCCTGGCGGAGGCTGCAAAGAACAGCGGCATCGCCTGTCTACAATGTGTTCTGTCTCCGACGCTGAACCGCCGTGCTCCGTGTCCAAACGCAGGCCAGTTTCATCATCCGGAGCGTGAGGGGGATGGGGAGCCCACGGCGGTTTCAATACCGCCCCCCCTCCCTCCCTTGTCTGTGGCTTCCTGGGGACCTCAGCAAACAAGACTGCCCTACTGCTGCCGAGCACAGTCCTGGGGGGTGCAGAGCCGAACGGGATGGGGGTGGGAGGGAGCCCCTCCACCAGCGCGTTTTCCAGCAGGGTTCTCAGGGGTCACACGGGGCGTCCCCTCACTGCTCCTCCCACCTTCTGGGCGATGGACAAAAACGCATTGATTTCGGGAATCCTCTTCTGCCCAGAAGAGCCTTCCGATCCCTCTCCTGGACCCAAATCGCACACAGCCTAGCGGACGGCGCTCAACACCTGCTCGTCCTGCTTACGCTGGTCCGCAGAGATTTCTCTCTTCTCCGCGGCCCCACAGACCTCAGGGGGAGTGTTACCCAACTTATTACATGGTTTGCTCATTTATTTATGATTCGTTATTTTTATCTTATTAAAACAATTTTTTTTAAGTTTATTTACTTGAGAGAGAGAGGGGGGTGAGAGAGAGCACAAATGGGGGAGGGGGCAGAGAGAGAGAGAGAGGGAGAGAGAGAACCTTAAACAGTCTCCATGCTTAGCATGGAGCCAGACTCAGGGCTCAGTCCTACGACCCTGGGCTGGGACCATGACCTGAGCAGAAACCAAGAGTTCGACACTCAGCGGACTGAGCCACCCAGGAGCCCCCGAGTGTTTATTTCTTATTTACCCCACAAGCCGGTTAGATTCTTCTCTAAGCTCAGACTTGGGAACCCGTGTCTCCTCGTTCCATTCTGCGGCTCCGTTGTCGTGTTTCATGGTCACCTTGCTGCATCCCGGTCAGCACGGAGGGCCTGGGCCCTGGAGGGTGAGAGGAACAGGAGAATGTGGGAGGGTGTGTGGGAAGGGCCAGGCATGCGGGCGTCTCTGCCGCTTCCCACTAGCCGGAATGCGGTCACGAGGCCCCATCCGCTGCAAAGGAGTGAGATTTGTATTCATGACTACTAAACAGTATCCCCCCCCCAAGAGGGTTATATTAGCGATGACAAAACAGGGGTTCGGGCGAGGTAGGTGAATCACCCACCGACACAGGGTTAAGGAATGGGTGGGCGGGGCCAGAGCCAGAGCCCAGATATCAAAGCACAGCGAAGTGTTCACAATAAAACGAACTAAAAATGCAGGCTATCAGATGGCATGCAACTCGATTCCACTTCCGTTACTTATTTGTACATGTAGACACACGCTCGTCCACACAGAATACACCCAAGTGTCATTGGGTTATATCTGCGTTATATCTGGTTGTTCGGACTATACATGCTGAGTTTTTTTCTTTACGTTTGCAATATTTTCTACACGGAGAAAAGAATTGCCAATATTTAAAAAAAATTAGTTGATTGAGGGGGTTCTGGGTGGCTCGGTCGGCTAAGCATCTGACTTCGGCTCAGGTCATAATCTCGCGGTTTTTGAGTTTGAGCCTCGCGTCGGGCTCTCTGCTGACGGCTCGGAGCCTGGAGCCTGCCTCCGATTCTGTGTCTCCCCCTCTCTCTGCTCCTCCCCTGCTCATGCTCTGTCTCTCGATAATAAATAAATGTTAAAAAAATTTAAAAAATTAGTGGATTGATCTTTCTGAGCTGATTCATTGCCATAGAGACCTGTCACAGAACAAAAAAGTTGTCCGCCCCACGGGGCACTCGACGGTAGCCTTCTTACTGGTAGAAGGACACGTTTTCATTTATGATTCCAGTTCTTGACAGTTTTCGAAGTACCCCTACGTATTTCATTTGCTATTTCACTTATTCCTTTTGTAAGTTCTGGTCCCACCCAGTGTCCTTCGGGTGCTAGCCAGACTGGGGATAGCAGAGAGGGGACACACACCCAGGAGTCGTTGGGTTGATTGGGTATTCTGTCCTCCACGATGCAGGAAAAAAGTCAAGAATGAATAGAGTGAGTTCCTGCCCCGCGGGGCCCCAGATCACAAGGGGCTTCCCAGGCCACGCCCCACGGCTCGGTCAGTTTCTCGTTAGCACCAGGGGCCATGAAGCAGGGCCTACAACCTTCAGCCCTGCTCACGGGGCTCACTGCTCCAGGCTGCTGGTCGGAGCTGGGGACTCTGGGAGGCCATCGGCTGCAGAAGCCAGAGGTGTGCCTGGAGTCGGGAGACAAAGTGCCCACCCAGAGCTCTTTCTAGAACCTCATGTCTCAGCATCCAGATGGCTTGGCTGTCGGGATGTTCCCGCTGTGTCATCCTCAAGCGCTCAGCAGGGCTCTGCCTGCACAGCTGGGCCCGGGGCCCCGCGGTTGCCCCAGACGCGACGGGGAGCAGGCCAGAGGCTCTGCAGGCAAACCTGTTTCTGATATATCATTTGTGTGTCTCGGAATCCGGGGAGCATAAACACAGCCATGTTTGTCAGCGGCGGTCGCCTCTCAGGAGTGAGTCAGGACGTCCTGTGCCGGTCCTGTCCACCCGGACTGTCTGCGGGTGGGTGGGGTACACGTGCTCACGCGCACACACGCACACACACACACAGAGATACATGCACACACTCGCAGATACATGCACGCACACACACATATAGACACACACAGATACGTGCACACACTCACAGACACACAGATACGTGCACACACACAGGTATACACAGATTCGTGCACACACACAGGTATACACAGATTCGTGCACACACACAGATACACACACACACAGACACACACAGATATATGCACACACTCACATACAGACACACACACAGATACATGCACAAACTCACACAGATACACACACAGATACACGCACACACAGAGACACACTCACACATACACGCACACACACAGATACACGCACACACACACACTGACACACACAGATACACGCACACACACACACACTGACACACACAGATGCACGCACACACGCTCACGTGCACCCTCGACTCAAAGACCTCTGTGTCCTGGCTCTGCCCAGGTCCTCTCGGGCCCTTCACTTCTCACCTGTAAAAACAGATGTTCTTGCACGTGAAGCCATTGCCTCTCTGTGAAGGCCGCGGGTTCTGAGTCCGTTTCTTGTGCCGTGACGCCGCACTTGGAGCCCCACTGTGGATAAAACACCGTGCTTAGAGAAGCGGAACGAGGTTTGGGATAAGTTAGAAAAAGCTTCCAGAAGAACCACAAGGCTGTCCTTCCTCACTGCCTCCTAATCTCTGCCTTTAAATCAAAGTCAAGCCATTGCGTGCTTCTTATCTCCAAAGCTCTTTTGGACACCTGGGGCGGCTCCAGGCAAGAAGGGGCTTTTGAATTTACGTGCAACTGCGGTAACTCTTCCGAGCGCCCGCCCGCCATCTTCCCAAGATTCAGCTGCCGTCGGGCCAGAACGGACCTTTCATTCGACAGGGAGGGAAACGGAGGCCCCTGAGGAGGGTCAGGTTTGCGGCAGAGCCAGTGGCGGGACCCAGGCCTCATGACCTTGTGTCAGTGCATGTGGTGTAAGAGCGAGGTCTTCAAAGTCAAAGAGACCCTGCAGGGACCCCAGTTCCGCCCGGCTGAAAGTCCCAAGATGGCCGGCACGTTATTCAACCTCAGTGAACCTTGGTTTTGCCCTTTGACAAGCGGAGTAGTTTCTAGTTCGCTGGCTACTGTTGGGATTACATGGGATGATGATTATAAAGTGGTTCGCCCAGTGCCGGGCGCAAGGAAAGAGCTGCGAAAGCCTTCGCTCCACGACATCGCCCCAATGTCTGGATAAGGAGACTGAGGCTCCGAAAATTGGGGCCTCTTGCTGGGCGTGGCTCCGGAGTCTGGGTCCCTAACCACCGCATGCACTGTTTGTGCACAGGGACGAATGCTGTGCACCCCGAATTCTTTTCGGCAGGGGCGTTACTTGTCTCAGAGAGAGCTCCCTGGGCAAGCCCACAGGCGATAGAAGTCGAGCCCCCAGGGGCCCGTGGGAGGGCGGAAGCACCCCGCTCCTGGCCAGCAGAAGGCTTCCAATTCGTCCGACGTGTTGAGAGGAGGGAGCAGTTAGAGCGAGGAAGGGAAGAGGCTGAACCTGGGCAGAGGGCGATGGACCCACAATGCGACCCTGACCCCAGCCACCTGTGCCTTAAATTGCTTAAGTCACAGGTGGGACAGTTACAACGGTCTTGGGCTTTAGGACCAGGATGCTGAGGCCAGGAGCACAGCGCTCTGGGACACAGGAGAACGGCGCTGGAGGGAAGAGCTCCAGGAAGCAAGCTATTGAGAAGCCACAGAGGTCGCTTTGGGGGTGGGAGTTTGGGGCGTTGGGGGCAAGGCTGCTCGGGAAGCCCTGAGCCTGAAAATTGAGAGTTAGGGGGAAATTTCTCCAAATCCCCAAAGTGCAAGGAGGCCCCACTGACCCCTGGGTTTTGTGTCTATAAATCGGTTTCGTTGGTTTTCCATGAACCTGGAGAAACAGCCCCGAGGAATTTGCTGTCACCCACGCGGATTCAGCTCCCTGGGCGGTGCCCAGAGCCCGGGGCTGTGTCACTTTGCACTCCGCTTTCCAGGACCAACCGTGCCAAGCCTTAAATGCCCCATCCCCTCGGCCTCTGGTAGACCCTGGGCCCCCGGGGCCGCCCACTTCCCGCAGACACTGACACCATCGGCCACCCGCCTCTCCCTGCCTCGGAACGCTCCAGAACTCATGGTCAGTCCCGAGTTCTGGTCTTTCCACCTTGTGCTGACCCAAGCCCGGCGTCCGTTGAGAACTCTGCTCCCCTCGCAGCTTCTCGAGAGGTTGATTCTGTCTACCACAATCTCAGGACCTGGCGGCAGTGTGCCAGGATCCGTCGCTCTTGCCTCCACCTCCAAACTGCCTCCTTCCACAAAGCCCCGGGGTCCTTCGAGGCGCGCTGCCTGTCCACACCCCATTTGCTGCCTTTCCCGATCGCCCCCTTTAGTCGCTGACTCTCCACTACTGTGCATGTCTGTCTGTTCTAGAAGCAGAGCCTGAGACTAGAGTCTTGTTCACACGATTGATTGGAGAGGACTCCCAGGACAAGGGGAGCGAGGTAAACGGGACAGGGCAGGTAGAAAAAAACTAAGCAATCAAGTGATCTCTGCTGGAGACCGCTTCGGCCCGATCCCGGGGGGAGCTGCACAGAACGGTTACTCCCAGTCTCCAGGGGGCAGCCTCCGTGCCCGCTGTCCACCTGCCCTTGGCCGAGGTCTACAGGGAGCGGGAGTGCGGCCTCCTGGAGTCTGGCCAGCAGCGGCCACACCACCCACCCGCAAGAACCTCCCAGTCGCCTGATCTCAAGGGACGGCCGATGACCTTCCCTGTCCCCTGTCTCAGCCCCCCACTGCAATCTTGGCTTCGAGCCTCCCGCTTTCTGAACACCATCTCCTAATTTTTCCAGCCCGCCTCCTTCTGAAACTCCTCGGCCCCAACGATCTGCTCACCCTCTGCCCGCACCGGGAAGCTGATCATACACGGGACAAGTCCTGCAGCGGAGTGGCTACCTTCGGTTCAAAATCGAGCATTACGGGTCTCTAGAGGGCGCGCACTCGCCTAGAACCTTCCCTCTGTACTTTCCTAGCTTACGGCTCCTTCGTTCTCTGCATCTTCCACGCGGCTCCCTTCCCCCCTCCCTTGGCTGATGTTCTGATCTCAGATTCTATAGACGCTGTCTAGCATCTAGACAAGAATGTCCGGTCACCGGGTCCCAGTCCGGCGTCGGTCTCCACGTGTCCCACAGGGGAAGACGTGTCCCGGTTTCTGTCACGCGGCCCAGGATTTCACGCCCCCATCTGCTCAGGGATGTTGTTTCTGTGACTGTCACCTGTCTTTCTCCCGTCACCCATTGGAGCCTCTCTGCCCCGATGGCAGCCTGTAAAACTCCTCGTCCCCGTGCCCTCCACCTCCTCCCATCCACTCTTCTGCTTCCTTCCCAGCGCCGCAGAGTTGTCTCAACTTGTTAGCTCCTTCTTCTCACCTCCCTGGGCTCGTGTCCCCGTGACTCCCCGCGCCGAGGTTCTCGGTGACCGACGCCTCCCACGGCGCCAAAACTCGGGCTCCGGTCCCTCGGCGACCTCGTGTCATTCGGCGAGATTGGCCACGCTGTCCCTCCGAAACCGCCTCTCTAGGTTTCCCGCACTGCCGCCTGTGGCCTCGGCCGAGTCCTCCTCCCGCCGTAGACCCCTCACCGTCAGGGCGCCCAGGGCCGACCCTCGGCGCCCCTGTCCCGTCCTCGCTCTGGAGGCGAGGCCACGCGGCCGGGCGCTGACTCCTGAGCTCCTTCCCCATCACGGACTTCCATGAGCTCCAGACCCTTCCTCTCTCCCTGCCAACCAGCCCTCTCCGCCTGGACAGAAACCGGACCCTCGACCCAAAGGCGGTGAGGCGGAGCTGTGGGTCCCCGCTGCCACCTCTCCAGGCTCCCCCAGACGGGAAAGCCTTGGTAGAGACCAGAAGTAGCTCTCGGTTCCTCAGTTTCCCTCAGACCCCACTTCCGGACCCACCGGTTGTCCCGGTAGCTCTCCCGTCACCTCTCAGCCCCGGCCCCGAGCCCAGCTTGCCTCGAGGAGGGCGCCTGGCCCCGCAGGACTCCCGACGGGCCGCCCAGCCACGCTATCCTCAGAGAGCTGAGTCATACCGAGGCCAGACATCACAGCGGCCCACTGATGCCGGGGCGCACCGTGACCTTCTAGAGCTCTCCCGCGGCCTCCCATTACACATCCGGGGGACCCCGAACTCCTGGAGGTGGCCGGGCCCTCCACCGTCTGTCCTGCCCCCCCCCCCACGCCCTCCCCCTGCGCCCAGCCACCCACCACGCAGACCCTCTCTCTACCACAATCTCAGGACGCCCACCGGGGCTCTCGGGGCCTTTACGACCCCTCATCCTTCAGTCTGGAACGTTCTTCCTGAGGGCCTTCTCAGCAACAGCCGCTCCCCTCAGAGAGCCGTCCTGACCCCCCGGGCTGCCTGGGACTTCCTCATGGAACCTCCACGTCATCTTCCTCGCAGAGCCCCTCGGGTGCCGACTTCGTCTTACCTGCCCGTTGGCTTGCGGGTTTGCCCGGCGCCCCCAGGAGACCCTGAGCTCCTCAAGGGCAGAGCACCATCTCCTGCGTCCGCAGCCGCAGCCCGTGGCCCACCTCCAGCAGGGAGCGCGCCCGGCAGGCCGAGGCCTCCCGGTGCCCAGGGGGAGGGGGGGTGAGTGGTTAAATGATAAATAATGAATGGTTAACAGGCTTGTTGGGAGCCACGAGGCGTGGGCACAGGTCGTGCCCGCACGGGAGGGACAGGCGCGCTGGGACGGGCCTGGTGGGCTGGCACCGGGTGGCGCGGGGTGGGGTCGCGGGGGTCAACGAGGCCAGGGGAGCTGCCCGAACTCTCTGGGCTCTGCTCCCCTTCAGGGCCGGAGAACGAGGGCAGCGGCCGGCAGCAGGGGGGAGGCGCACCTGTGAAGCCCGGTCTCCTGCGGCCCCGGATGCCCCTCTAACCCTGTTCACATTCAGGTCTCCGCCCGGCGACGCACCAGGAAAAGGGGTCTCGGCGACTGGGAGGCCCGGTCCAGACAGTCTCCTGCCCTTCACCGGACGCGGCAAGCGGACTCAAGGAATTCACTTCTCACGGAGGCTCGCAGGGCGTCCGCGGCTAATTAAAGGACAGCATTGGAGCCGCCGGTTTCAAAGCTGGGCCCGAATCCAGCCGACTCGCCTCACAGACGCGGTCTGTTGATCTGTAAACAGAGTCAGATCGCAGGCTTCCCGGGTCAGGCCCTCGGCCTGGGACGGGGCTCTCTGAGGACAGAGGCAGGAGGGACACGAGGACACGCACGTGGGGGTGTCACAGGACACGCTCCGTCTAGGGCCGGACGGATAGTGGTGGGGCGCGGGGGGTGGGCGAGGGAGCCCCAGGGCCGAGGGACCCGAACCGAATCACTGAGCAAGTTTTGGACGTCTCTGAGCCTCAGTCTTGCCATCTGTAAGGCGGGGTTCCTCACTCTTGGATTGCCCGACGGGCAGACCAAGCCGGGGGCTTCAGGCACGCATCCAAACAAAGGAAGTAGAGAGGCAGAGAGTTTAAAACTTCTTATTTTTAAAGTTTATTTATTTTGAGGCGGGGGGAGGAGCAGAGAGAGAGAGAGAGGGAGGGAGAGAATCCCAAGCAGGTTCTCAACTGTCAGCTCAGTGCTGGATGTGGGGCTCGAACTCAAACCGTGACATCATGACCTGAGCCGAAGTCGGAGCTTAACCCGCTGAGCCCCCCAGGCGCCCCGAATTTAAGATTTCCAATTGAGCGGTGAACCATAGTCAGCAGCGACGGGCGAGAACTTCTCACACTTTCTCGTGCTTCTTTCAAGGCTGCCTTGTGGCTCTTTGCTTGACACGTCAGAGATTCTCAATAAACGTTTCGGCTCCCCCTGTCTGTCCTTCCTCCTCGGAGGTGTAGTGGGATGAGGCCGGAGAAAGACCAGCCTGGCCCTTCAGCTTGGGGTCCTGGGGCATCTTCTGGAGCACGGAAGCCACCTCCTCTGTGTTCTGCGTCCCCGGAAGTCACGGGCACAGTCGTGGGCCTGGAGATGCAGCTTCGGAGGGAGCACTGGCCCTGGGGGCCCCGCACAGATGCTGAGTCAATGCACAGGTGAACTTGCTGTCTGCCAGGTGACCGGTGTCGGCATGCCAGGCTAGAAAATGGGGTAGGGGCTGGGGAGTGGGGAGTCCTGGGGGGAAGAGGGCAAGTGCCACTTCAGATGAAGGGACGTTTGAGGAGAGCCCCAAAGGAGGAGGGGGAACGAACAGCACCCTGGGGGGGCAGCTTTGCAGCACAAGGAGCAAGTACGGAACCTTGGCGTCGGGGAGGGGCTGGAATGGCCAGCACACAGCCAGCGGCGGGGCCGGACGGACGGAGCGGCCAGGGAGACGACGCACTCTGTCTTTTATTCTCGGCGGGAGGGGAGGGGACCTCCAGAGGGTTCTGAGCTGAGGAGCGGCAGACCGGACTGTCCCCTCGAAGGCTCGCTCTGGCTGCTGTGTTAAGAACAGAGGCCCAGGAGGCCAGCGTGAATGGTGGAGACCGGTCACGAGCATTCGGCGACCGTTCGAGGCAGAGGCGACGGTGGCTTGCGGTAGAAGGTCGCCGGATCTCTGTGGCTTGCTCGCAGTAATCGAAGGTGAGTTCGGCCGCGAGTGCCCGTGAGTGTCGTGGCGCAGCTAGGACAGCAGCTGTCTGCTGGGCTCCGGCTGGTGACTTCCGCACCGGCTTGCCCACAGAACCTGCCGGTAAGAGCAACTAGCGTTTATGAAGTGTCTACTATGCGCCAGGCACTGCCAGCCCGAATCGAACGAGGCTCAGAACCGGGGCTGCGGGCAGGGGGCTTCGTTTCACGGGTAGCGCCGACTGAGGCTTTACTCGGCCGCTGCCAGGGACCGGGGCAAAGCTAGGGACATGCACGCTAAAGCAGCTCAGCAGAACCGGGCAGTGACCGAGGGTTCTAGGGCGAAGCAGACCAATGTCACCGGTGCCTTCACTCATGTCCCCCCTCCCAGGGATGGTGCCCTGTGCCGGGCAAGGGGAACTAAGTGGATAAGCTACAGGCCTTACCCACCGAAGGGTTTCAACCCAGCCGGGAAGAGAGCACGGCGCCCTCTGGGAATACTCTTTGGAGCCTGAGTAGCAGAAAACCCAGCCCAAACAGATTCAAGGGAGAAGGAGTTTTAGAGTCTCATGTCACCAGAGTCCAGGAGGGTGTCTAGCTTCAAGAGACGCTCATAGGATGGCACCAGAACCCCAGGACCTTGGCGACCGATATGGGGAGGGGCGGATCCCCAAGAGGCCATTACCAGAAGTAGAGAACTGGGCGCTGGGTGTCCACCAGGCGTCAGAGAAACTGCAACAATCACCTGAGATGCTGGTGAGAGGGGGCGGGGGGGGGGATTGATTCTGACCGTGTGATCAGCAAACGGTTATGAAAGGGAACATTTAGGCTGCGTCTTAAGGGAGCATGTCCGGCCAGTCCGACAGACAGGAAGAAAGTCACGCTCCACGGGGGGTGGCAGGAGCCCAGGCGCGGGGGGCGCGGGAGTGGCCCGCTGCGTGGGGGTGGGGAGACAGCTCGCGGCCACGGCATCGGGCGGTTTCGGAGCTCAGGGAAGAAATCGGCCAGGGCTGGTTCCTAAAGGGCCCCTGGTGTCCGCTTCCTTCTATAAGCAACGGGCAGGAGCTGGGGGTTTGAGGGCAGGGGGACGATGCGTTCTGTGCTTTGGAAAGATTGCTGGCAGCGGCATGGGGAGTGGGCAGGCGTGCGGGGCGGCCCGGCAGAGGGCACAGTCTGAAGCTGCGGCCAGGGGAGGAGAAGCTAAGCCCTGTAGGACTCAGGCACTGGCGAGACGTGGGAGCCGATTCCGTATCAAATATCCATTCTCCTCTTTCTTGCCTGCAGAAATTTAGTTTTGGGCAGGGCCGCACAATGCCTAGGCACTACTCGCCTTTCCAAATTGTAGGGAAAGGTGGCCCCGTAAGCCTGTCGTGCCGGCATGATGGAAACAGGAGCCCACCAGGCAAAGCGAGGGATTGCTTCCCGTACGAAAAGGAGCACACTTGGGCGACATGAACCTTCACCCTGGCTCTTTCCCTTTCTTCCTGCTTGGGATGTAGTTGCAATGCTCGGAGGTAGAGCAGCCCTCTTGTGACCATGAGGATGAGAGCTTCCGGATAAGGCTGGAGGAGCAAGAGGCTTCAAGGAATCTGGGTTCTCGAGGACTGCCTCCAATAAGGGCACCAGCCCCATGCTGCTCCCTCCAGAGTTTCATGTTACATGACAGGAATAGATGCTTCTTTGGTTAAGTCACTATGGTCAGATCATGACGCATTATAGGTCAAGCCCGTCTTAATGTTAGCAATGACTTCGGAGGCTTGAAGAACCAGGCGGAGGTTGATGCCCTCAGCTACGATCGGGAGCTGGTTTGGAAGAATCAGGGCGGTAGGAAAAGCGCCCACCACCCAGAGCCAGCCCAAGCTGGGGCTCCCCGGGGTCCTGGGAAAATCTCTTATCTGGCTCGGCGCCCGGATCCCCAGCAGTGAAACGGGATTTGAAAGCCGAATTTATCGAGGAGACCAGGAAGAACAGGTCCATTATACAAGGCATCTGATACGTGCTTCGGGGTTCCAATCACTTGCAGATTTCTTTTTGGGGTGTCGGGAAAGAGGACGCCAGCCTTGCGAGGGATCTGAAGTCGAGGTCGGAGAGGCCGGCACAAGAAGGGCATTGCGGACTGTGACCTGAGTGTCCCCGTCCAGAGGGTCTCCCAGCCTCTCTCGGACGAGGAAGACTCTGAGCCAGCGGTGGGGCCAATGTGGGTCCCGAGGGATGAGCTGGTGGGGGCGGAGGTGGTTGGGGGGGGTGGGAGGGCTATTCCCCAGCTCAGGCATGTCCAGGGCAGAATGATGTAACAGAACAGACACACAGATGACTAAACGTGGGGTGGTCAGATGTTTGTGGGCTCACCCTTCACTCTGGGGCAGCAGCATAAACTCTACGGAGCACGCACACGGCGGTGACCAGTGCTGTGTTTACAACAGCTGCTGGGGACGAAGGTGGCTCGGATTCAGGCATTCCTGGGGTGACTCAGCTCTCACTCACTGCCTCCACTCACGGACACGAGACGGCCGTGGGCAGCAGGAGGCTGGGCCCCCGTATCCTGCAGAAGCGCGATCTCAGGGGGTTCGGGGAGCACTGGAAGCCATCAAGGCCCCCGCCGGCTGGAGTTGAGTGCCTGGCCCACTGTCTGCCAAGCCATCATTCCGCCTCTTCCTCAATACCCCCGGAGGCGGGGACCTCACCTCTCTAAGGGTGCCCTTTCATCACGACCCCAGGAGCGGGGTGCAGGTCTTGTTCAAGTCCTACGCTCGGAGTCTGGCGCAGTGTCAGACTGCTCACCCCAGCCTCTTCCGCGCCGCAGCAGCCTCGCCGGAGGCTGGAACTGAGCCAGAGGGTCCGAGATGAAGAAATCCCAGCCGCAGCCGGAGGGTCCCAGAGTCTAGAGAGAGAGGAAGGGAGCGAGCAGGCAGAGACAGGACAGTGTAGCAGGTGCCACCCAGGGCACGTGCAGTATGGTGGCTGGGCGGGCGCTCACGCGAGGGGCCCCCAGCGGGGCGCGTGTGCGCAGGGAGCGCCCGCAGCCTGAGGCCCGCAGAGATTCTCTGACCCGCGTCATCTGGATAAGCTTGGCTGGAGCCCCCACTTCTCGCCCTGGGGGACATTCAAAACTTTTTCCAATATTTCTTAGGGATTTAGGTTCCTCTGGCCCCCCAATTCTTGATTCCACGAATTCAATCCGTGGTTTCTTTCCCCGCCCCACCTCCCACCTGTGTGTCCAACCTGGCGGGGACCCCGGCTCCCTTGGTTTTGCTAATGAATTGAAGGAGTCGAAGCTCACGCCACGCGTGCACACGCATGCGTAGAAGCCTCCCCCGAAGGTCCATGGGGAGAGGCGGCCGTGCCTGGGAGCGACCACCCACGGGCCCTTCGGCCACCCCCACCCGGGCTCTCCCTGGCTACTCGGCCCCAAGCGTCCCAGCAACCTGTGTGCGTCTGACTCTGTCTCGGCCCTTCTCCTTCTCCTCACCCCACCTCCCTGCTGGTCCCCGGAGGGAGGGGACCTGTTCCACAGCGCAGCCCACCTCTCCACCTGCTACCCGCACCTGTCCAACCCCCCTCGTGCCCAGCGGGACAGTGAGACCTTTCCCAGAGCGGGGTCTTTCCCCTTCGGGTAGCAAGACATTTTGCACGGAAGCCCTCTCCCGCTCTGGGACTCACCGAGTTCCTGGAGTGAGCTCAGTCCGGGGCGCCCCTTGGGCGTGGTCGTGTCCCTCGGGCTGCACAGAACCAGCGTGTCCCCTCCTTCCCCGGGCAGAGGGCTGGGCGGGCCCGGCCGGCATCAGGTCCTCGCTCTGCGCCAGCCTCGAAGGGAAGCGACAGGCCAAGAACAAGACAAGAGGGCAGGTTTCAAGTGTTACGGATCCTGCCCACCCCGGCAGGCAGTCCAAGGTGCACAGACGTTTGTCCCTGCCGCCTCTGGGGTCAGGGGTTTTGAGTCATTCTCTGTGGCAAGATTTGGTGTTAAAGGAACGAGACTTGGTGTGGTCAGAGGGCATTTCTCCTCCTCCTCCTCCTCCTCCTCCTCCTCCTCCTCCTCCTCCTCCTCCTGCTCTTCCTCCTCCTCCTCCTCCTTCTGCTTCTCTTTAATTTTTTACTTTATTTCTTAGAGAGAGAGTGAGGGAGGGGCGGGGAGAGAGGGAGAGAGAGAGAGAGGAAGAGAGCCAGGGAGAGAGAGAACCCCAAGCAGGCTCTGTGTTGCCAGTGCAGAGCCCGATGTGGGGCTCGAACTCATGAACCGTGAGGTCATGACCTCAGCCCAAATCAAGAGGCCGACACTTAATCGACCGACCCACCCCGGCGCCCCCCAAGGGCATTTCTTGGGAAGGCCTGTGGTTTGGGCTCTCATTTCCTTCCACTTTCCTGGGGACAGGCAACTGCCCACCACTCGGCTCGGGAGGCAGCGTGGACACACCGGCGGCTTCCGTGTCCCTGGGAGTCTGCCGTCTGGTCCTCGCGGGCAGGGAGGTGAGTCTGTCTGTCTGCAGCCCTGTCATTTATGGCGCGCACCCCCCCGCCGACCCTGTCAATTGTCCTGGCACCTGGGGCAGCGCTGGGGGCAGGGAGGAGGGGCCGGCAGGGGCCGGAGAGGAAGAAGACTGCCCTTCCCTTCCTGCTGTGCCTCTCGGGCTTGAGGGTGACAGCAGTGTCCTTTCTGCTTTGTCCCAGGAGCAAGGTGACCATTGAAAGAGCTGGAATCAGCAACCTGGCAACTGGTCCTCATTTCTTCCTTGTTTCCCAAGGGACACAGGAGCCCACCATTCCCTCCCCCAATCTGAAGGAGGAGACAGCGGGGCTCTGGAGAGGCGGGCTAGGGCTGGGCTTTGGGGCCGGCTCCCCGTTCCGGTCTGAAAACAAGGATACTGGCTCAGAGAGCGCTCTGCGTGACTGAGGTCAGGGCCTCCCTTCAGCTAATCTCCTCCTTCCTTATTCTCATCCCCCTGCTAACTGTCCCCCACAAATCCAAGGGCTCGTCAGGGCCAGAAGCTTCATGGGGCTCGCCTCCAAGTCTATAGCGCCCGGCCTTGGGCGGCCCGCAGCGAACGTTCCGGAGGTCGGGCAGGTGGGGGAGGCGTTTGATGGGCGGGCGGCAGCCCCGCAGCCTCTGTGGACCCTGTGGGGTTAGAACCTCATCCGTAACGGGCTGAGAATGTCCACCCCGCAGGGCCGGTGCAGTGAGGACGGGGGGTTCGCTGAGCGCACTGGTTTCCTACTGCTGCGTAAGAAATCACCCCAAACCGCTCAAAGCAAAACCCATTTGTGACCTCGAAGTTCTGTAGGTCAGAAGTCCAGGCGTGCCACCTGGCTCTCCGCTTCCGTCCTCATGAGACCGGGGCCGAGGTGTTTCAGGCAGGCTGGGTTCTTGGCCGGAGGCCCTGGGAAAGAATTTGCTTACAAATTCGGCTGATCCAAGTTCCCTGCAGTCATAGGACCAAGGTCTCCACTTCTTGGCCGGGAGCCAGCTCCCACTCTCAGGTTCCAGAGCCCACCGCCTGCCTTGGCGCGTGCCCTCTCCATCTCCAAGGAGCAACGGTGCGTGGAATCCTTCTCACGCTTCTAAAAGCACTGACTTTTTCATTTGTCTCTAACCAGGGAAAACTCTCTCGAAAGGGCTCACCTGATGGGGCCAGGCTTCCTCCCCTCATCCCGGATAACCCCTGCAAAGTCCCTTCCCAGCAGTACCTACCTTAGTGTTGATTGAATAACAAGGGGATGGATGAGAATCTGGGGCCAGCTCTAGAATCTTGGTAATGTCGAGTGCCCAGAAAAGTAGCCAGCACACAGTAGGTCCTCGACCTTATTAGCAGCTGGAAGTGAGGTCCTGCTGCTCACTGGGCTCATGTAGATCAGAAGGTGCTCTGGTAGGTATGGAGATTACTAGAAGCTGGCAAGCACAAATCCCAAGCGTTGCCTGCTGGGATAAGGCAGCCTTTTTGTGACCATGAGGAAAAAGGCCAAGACCATGACAGAGACGAAGGCCCTGACACCCCCTGGCCACTGAACCCATACCAGCACCACCGGAAAATAATGGGGGGGGGGCGGTTTAAGCAGGGGAGTGACTTGATTCAGTGGAACCTTTGGGAAAATAAAACCAGCATGGCTGCTCCGCGATGGACGGATTTTAGGGAATAAGAGTGGAATCTGAGAGACAAGTATGAGGCCACTGTGTTAGTCCTGGTGCCTTAAACCAGGGTGAGTGACGGAGAAGGCAAGAGAAGTGGCGGATTCTAGAGCCTGCAGAGGAAGAGTGGTGGGATTTGCTGGTAGACGGGACGTGATTTATAGGAAAGAGGGGGAACTGGACAGACCGGAGAGAGCATGCAGGGGGGAGGCTGGATGGGGGTGGAGGGTGGAGACACCTAAGGAAAATAAAAGTGGAGGGCTCCGGCATGCAGACATATGTGTGGCCCGGAGCAGAGGGGACAGCTCAGAGAGGCGATGGTTCTATGAGCCGGCCTTTCCCGGAATCCCAGGAAGAAGGTTCTGGAGAGGACCGTGACTTTGCACATTTAGCAAGGGCCATGGATGACTTCTTTCCCCTCCAGTCTGAAAGCTTCAGCCCAATTCAGGTCTAGTCCTTAAGGCCAGAGAGGTCATGATTTGCTCAGCGTCACCGGCCATGTAAAGGTCACCTGCCCCATGGCCCCGTGGCTCACCCATCACACCTGGCTGCCTCCCCCAGGGGCTTGTTCCATACCACTTGTCCTTTAGAAGGGCTAAATGTTGCTTTGCTAACACACGAAGTGCACCTCTACACTGTAGGAAGGAACAGAGGGGGTTTCTAGAGATGGAAATTTCTGGAATTTTGCGTCATGCCCGAGCGATGATGTCCTCGGGGTCACAGGCCTGGCGTTGGCGATGCCGGGAAGTTCTCATCACGTCGACACGTTCCTTCCCTCCTCAGAACGTAGGGCCCGGGAGGAGCGATGCAAAGTGGGAGTGGTTCGGAAGTCTGGAAGGAGGGTTGGCATTCCCAGCAGTCGTGGTGCCCGAACGCCTGGCAGAGGAGTCCCGATGGGGTGAGCGCTCGGTTACGGGGCGGTCGTGGGGGGCTCTGACACACGGTCCCCTTCCCCCGGGCGGTGGGGAGTGGTGGGGAAAGTCCCGACTGGAGAGGTGGGCAGCTTGGTTCCACCACTGACTAGCTGTGTGGCTTCGGGCCAGCTGCCTGACCTCTCTGAGCCTTGGTTTGCCAGCCACGAAGCAAGGACAATCACACCCACCTCACTAAACGGTTAGGAGTGATTAGCCACAAGTGCCAGGTCACGGTAGGTGCTCAGAAACAGCCATTTCTCCCTCCCCTCCTTCCCATCGAATGTACGTGGCTGGGACAGCTATCCTTGTGGTCTGACGCTTTCCCCAGGACCAGCCCCCGCCAAACACCGCCCGTGGTTTCTGTCTCAGTGGATACGCAGGTGCGCTGGAGACAAATGTTTCCAGCTTTGTACTCGGGGCCACCCCCTGGAGGTAAGGATGCGGTTGAACCAGCCCCCGGGCCTCTGTCCTTGAACCTGGGTGTCTCAGAGATGACTGGGGCGTCAGGTGGACCACTGGCCCCCATCCTAGAGAGGGAGACTCCTACGACCCGCCCCGCCCTCATCGGCAAGCAGGAAGGAAGCAGGTGCGAGGCCCGCACACGAGGCATGGCCTGTGCCTTCCTCCAAGGAGCTGGCTTCCCAGAATCCGCTGGGTCGTTTTCTGCCTCCATGGCTTCGCGCTGTTCAGACCCTCTCCCGGAGCCCCCTTCCCACCTGCATTTAGCCGGCGAGCTCCCACAGGCCCTTACGAGGCAGCTGGGGCCTCGCCTTCTTCAGAAACGCCTCCCTCAACTCGAGAGGGGCCAGTGCTTGCCCTCGGGGCTCCCGTGTCTCTGCACCAGCGACATTCTCACTGTGCTGTTTTAAAGTTGTCTAGTTCAGGGGCACCTGGGGGGCTCAGTCTGCGGAGCAGCTGTCGGTGGAGCATCTGACTTCGGCTCAGGTCGTGATCTCACGGTTCGTGAGTTCGAGCCCCGCGTCGGGCTCTGTGCTGACAGCTCAAGCCTGGAGCCTGCTTCGGATTCTGTGTCTCCCTCTCTCTCTCTGCCCCTCCCCAGCTCACGCACGATCTCTCTCTCTCTCTCAAAAATAAATAAACCTTAAATTTTTTTTTTTTAGAGGGAACACTTATTTTTTTTTTAACGTTTATTTATTTTTGAGAGACAGAGTGTGAGCAGGGGAAGGGCAGAGAGAGAGGCAGATACAGAATCCGAAGCAGGCTCCAGGCTCCAAGCTGTCAGCACAGAGCCCAACGCGGGGCTCGAACCCATGAGCCATGAGATCATGACCTGAGCTGAAGTCGGACGCTCAACCGACTGAGCCACCCAGGCGCCCCCAAAAATTTTTTAAGCAAATAAAATAAAATTGTTTAGTCCACACCAGTTGGCCTGCGGGCTCCTCCGTGCAGGGACGGGCTCTAATTCAGCTGCATCCTCGTGCCTGGCTCAGGGTGAGGCGCGAAGTAGCTGCTCTGGGAACGTTCGCAGACACGACCCCAGCTGCCCTTGGCCTGCCGAGGTGGAGACAGAGGCCGACCGGCTCAGCGGACTCATTGCCCTAGAGGTTTAGCAGCCTGCCTGTGAAGTTTATTTTTTATGCTCATGAAATTATAGATCCTTTGGGACGCTCAGAGGAGTGTAAGGAGGAAGACAATGAGTAAGACTTCGCTCCATCCGAAGAGAATTCCTGTTAATATTTGATTCGTTTGCTTTCAGACTTGGTTCCTAATGCATCGTTCCGTCTCGTCTCGTTTGGCAGGGCCGTCGTCACTCACACGGATTGCAGGCTCTCCTTTCCCTGCTTATCGTCCTTGTATCATAAGCGTCTCTCTCGAGTTACTTGTAAATATCTTTTTTAAACAATTACATCGTCTCGCACCAGGGAGACTCGCCTTACGTACTGAGCTGATCCCTGTTATTGGAAATGAAAGCCGCCTCCACATTGTCGGTGTTTATGAATAAGGCCCCGATGAGTCAGCTTTATGCACAGTCGGTTGTACCTTGGGAGGGGCAGGGCCCAGTCTATACAGCCTGGGATCTGCCCGACTGCGCCCTGGCCAGCCATCAGCACGAGCAGCCCTGCACCCATTATGTTTGACCCATACAGTACTGATCTGCTCTTAACATTTTTTGATGTTTAAAGACAATTTTTTGGATGTTTGTTTATTTTTTTTATTTTTTTAAATTTTTTAATGTTTATTTTTGAGAGAAAGAGAGACAGAGCATGAGTGGGGGAGGGGCAGAGAGAGAGGGAGACACAGAATATGAAGCAGGCTCCAGGCTCTGAGCTGTCAGCCCAGAGCCCGACATGGGGCTCGAACTCACAGACTTTGAGATCATGACCTGAGCCGAAGCTGGACGCTCAACTGACTGAGCCACCCAGGCACCCCTGATGTTAGTTTATTTTGAGAGAGAGAGAGAGACAGAGCGTGAGCAGGGGAGGGGCAGGGAGAGGGGGAGACACCGAATCTGAAGCAGGCTCCAGGCTCTGAGCCATCAGCACGGAGCCCGATGCGGGGCTCGAAATCATGAATTGTGAGATCATGACCTGAGCCAAAGTCAGACGCTTCACCGACTGAGCCACCCAGGTGCCCCATCTCCCTTTTTTTTTTTTTTTTAAGTTTATTTATTTTATTTTGAGAGAGAGAGAGAGCGCACGGGAGGGACGGAGAGAGAGGGAGAGAGAGAGAGTCCCAAGCAGGCTCCACGCCGTCAGTGCAGAGCCTGACGTGGGGCTCCGTCTCACAACCATGAGATCATGACCTGAGCTGAAATCGACTTGGACAGTTAATGAACGGAGCCCCCCAAGAGCCCCGATCTGCTTTTTTTTTTTTTCAGGTGGAGAATTCACATCCAACTCCTATTTGACAGCTTCCTTTGAAGAGTCAGAAGGTTGGTGACCCTGGGCCCACCTTCCTGCGTGGGAACACCTGAAGGAAGGGGGGAGGCCGTTGGCTGGGTGGGGGGAGGGCGTGAGGCCGCTCTCCTTCACCCCAGCCTCCTACTCTCCGTTGTCCCACACACACAGAGACCGTGTGGCGGCAACTCTGTGCTGTTGTGCCCTGCTGATGTCTTTGGCAAGAGAAGAGTGAGGTGTTTTCCTGACCTAACACTTCTTTCAAACGTGGGGAATGAAGGCCACGCCGAGAGGGCCTTGCATCTCATAAAACACAGGAGAGATCGTTCTCTTGGTGCAGGCGAAGAGGGTTCCTAGTCATCACTCGGCAAAGCAAGTGTATCTTTGTAGAAAGAATGCCACTAAAACAGACATTTAATGGAGGCTCATGACCAACCTGGCAGGTTCCGGAGCCTCGGCCTGCTTCTCGCATTAGGGTTTTCCGTAGGGTGCCCGCTCACATTTCCGTGGGCAGCCCGTGCGGAGGGGGGTGGGGGGTGGGGACGCTGTCTCAGCCGGGAGGTTCTGAGCGGCAAACGAAGATGCCAGACGCAAGAAACCACGGACAGTGAGGGCGCGGGCACCTCCTGTAACTCGCAGTCCGGGAAGGGGGGCTTCGGGCACTGCTCAGTCCATGATCGGTGCTCTTGTCAGGGACCCGGCTTCCTTCCCATCTCGCCGCTCAGCGGACGTAACCCTGAAGCTGGTCCATGTCCCGACTCAAGATGGTGGCCAGTGACAACTGGGGGGATGTGTCCCCTGTTCACACTCACCAGACCAGACCGAGAAACCTCTTCCCCGTCCTTTCCTCCGGCCTGAGCAGGCCAGCTTGGGACACAAGCCACCCTCTGCCGGATGGTGTCGCCAGGGGCGTGCTGAGCGCCGATTGGTGGCACTAACGGGGGGGGGGGGAGGGGAACGGATCCTGGGGGCCAACCTCATGTCACCGCAGGCGCCTCCCTTGAGGCCTCCTGACCCTGCTCATCTCCGTTCTGGCTGTGATTTACACTTGCAGGGACTCGGGCTCAGCTCCTCACAAGCAAAGTCTCATACTGAAGCCAGTTCTCCCCAAACCAGGCGATCGGCGGGTCCCTGTGTCCCCCACGGTCCCCCCCCCCCCACAGCAGACGGGCCGCTCCGTTCCCGGCACCACCATCACCTCACTCCCCGGTTTGGGACTCCAAACTTCAGAACAAAAGTGTAATTCTTTTAAATGTTTATTTACTTTTGAGAGAGAAAGACAGAGAGAGAGGGTGCTGGAGGGGGAGAGAGAGAGGGAGACAGAGGATCTGAAGCAGGCTCCATGCTGACAGCACAGAGCCCAGTGTGGGGTTCAAACTCACAAACTGCGAGATCGTGACCTGAGCTGAAGTCAGATGCTTAACAGACTGAGCCCCCCGGGTGCCCCTCAACATGTCATTTTTTCACGTTGACCCTTAGGACACCAGGTGATTAAGGCAGCACCTATATGGGTTATAGAACAGCAAACCTTTCAGTGAACAGGAGTAGAGGTGACGTCTCTCAAATGCCTGATTCCGTGCCATGGGATCTTGGGCTGGGCCGGCACATTCCAGCCTGCGTCCGCGAGGGAATCTGGTTATGGAGTCATGGGGGGGGGCAGCTTCCCAAATTTCCAGGTTCCGTGCCTTGCACCCTTGACTCTCCTGGGGCAGGAGGTTTTCCAGCCCACCTCGTCGCCTCTTGCCACCTGACCCCGCGTCCCGCGCCCGCACCAGCTACAATCCAGGAAGCGCTCAGCCGTGCACAAATTCAGGTCTTAACAGCTGCCTTCCCGACGCTAATGTAATGAGGACTCTGCCCCCGTTCCTCTGGAGAGGGACGGGTCTCTGGAGACCTCTCTAAATGTCCATTAGGCCCACGGCCAGGCCTGCGTTCCTTGGCAAAGATGCTCCTTCACGGCTAGCGGGAGAAATCACAGACTGTTAGAGGCAGAGCCAGGAATCCAGGGGTCTGTGAGGCCAAGTCTTGTAGTGCCTGCGCAGGGGTACCTGGGAGGCTGGTCAAAAAGAATCATTCTTGGGCTTCGGCACCCGCCCTCCGATTAGGCCCATTTGGTAAACATACGATGTGCCCTCAAAATACAGCCGGATCATACAGTCGTGTGCACGTGGTCGGTGGCCATGTCGTTCGGAGCACGTACCTAGGGCTTACTGAACTCTGTGCGAAATTGTTTTAGCAGTTGTCAAGAGAGGGATGGTGAGCCTTCTTTAGATGAAGCTCGGTGTCCCTTTCCAAAACGTGCTTTAAACCATGCTACGCTGCTTTTCAGAAACAGGCAAGGGAAGGGGGGCACCCTGGGTGGCTCAGTGGGTTAAGCATCTGACTCTTGGTTTCGGCTCACGTCATGATCTCACGGTTCATGAGATCGAGCCCCACGTCGGAGTCAGCGCTGACGGCAAGGAGAGTGCTTGGGATTCTCTCTACCTGCTTCCCGGCCTCACCGCCCACCAAGCGGTGTAATCCAAGAGTCCTTGAAGGGTCTCGCTGCCAACGGACGGACACCCAGGGCGTGGGGAGTGTCGCGGAGCGGAACTCACCCCCTCAGCGCTCCCTCCAGCAGGACAAGTCGCTCCCCTGTTGGGCCGGCGCTTGGAAAGAGCCCCGTTTGGAACAGGAAGTCAAGAGGGCCGCTTAGCGTGTGGCGATTTTGAGCAGACAAAACACGTGCTCCTGCCGTGTCGACCTTCGGTTTCTGGCTCTTTCTCAAATGGAAATAGGCGGAGAGAGGGAAGCAATAAAACCCTGTGATATCACAAAGAACACGGGCTACTTTCCAATTTCTCAAGAGGAATTCGAGACAATGTTTGGATAAGTAATGGAGTTTCAGAACGAGAGAGTGGATGCCGGGAGGCCTCTTGGAAGACCAGTAACGAAGTGGCCGACAACAGTTAAGGTTGATTGATTGATACTGGCATTGCCAAATGTTTGGGTAGCTTTCGTGGGGCCTCCAGGCTCTAGACCTTGGGCACCTGCCCAGACAGCTGGGTAGGGCGGCGGTTCCCCGCTGCCTCACTTTTAGAACCGAGTTCATCTGCAAAATCCTACTCCAATGCCTCCTCCTCCATAAAGCCTTCCTTGATTTCCTTCTGAGTTGCTTCGCCCCCTGCCCCCTCGGCTGACTCATCACAGCCCCGTGAGAGTTTGCACATATTCCACTTTAGTGTAAAATGATGGAAACCCACACCGGCTCTGGAGACAGACTCTGGATTGTATCCTGGGTTCGCCGCAGTCGGCTTTAAGGTGCTGAGCTAATTGTTTGACCTTTCTAAGCCTTGGTTTCCTCACCTATAAAGTGGAGTTAATAGTAGGGACTGCCGCGTGAGTTCTTGGGGGGGATTAAAGGGGCAACGTGTCTAGCCCAGAAGAGGCGTTCCACTGTGCCGGGGGGCTGTGACGTGGACGTGGGTGACAACGCTCGCGATCCCGGGGTTCACTCTGTCCTGAATTCGAGTGGTTCTTTTTACCTGTCTCCCGTTCTAAACCGTAACCTCTGGGAGGAAAGAGATTGTGTCTGATTTCTGTACCCCAGACATCTACCGTGTGCCTAGAGCACAGCAAGCACTCGGCAAATGCCTGTTAAAATGCAAACTGAGATGACCCAGCCCCTAAACGCTGGCATGAAAGCACGTTTCTTTCTCAACATTGTAAAGGGCCCACGATTTCTGGAACCGGCCAGAAGATCAGCATTCGGTCGGGATACATATTTTCAGATGTATCTCCTGTGTTTGCCTGAGCCGCCGTGTGCCCACGCCCCCCCCCCCCCGGGGGAAATGTGAGGTCAGGCTTGCTTCTCCCTCGCATCTTTGAGTTCTTGTCGGTGCTGTGCCCTTGCTGAGTTCCAGGATACAGGGTGGGGTAGCCAGTTTCAGAAGCTGGCTCCACTCCACTTTTAAACACTTCCCCCTTCCCCACACTGGGTGACTGGGCAGGGCAGGGACGGAGAGGTGGGCCAAGGCCAATCTCCACACCTCCCATTTAATGGATCGGTCCAGAGGGAGCCAGCTGGCCCTGTTTCCCCCTTCTCGGCACATTGCCCGCTGAAGTGTTTGTTTTGCGATGTCCAGGGTAGCTGCAGGCCTGGAACAATGGTGAATGATTTATTTGGTCAAGTGTATTTGAGTTCCAAAGTGTTGCTAAGCACACGAAATAGCTGTGTGCTTCCTTCTCACTCCCAGC
This sequence comes from Paguma larvata, assembly GCA_030068075.1. Taxonomy (NCBI): domain Eukaryota; kingdom Metazoa; phylum Chordata; class Mammalia; order Carnivora; family Viverridae; genus Paguma; species Paguma larvata. The sequence goes on along the minus strand of CM057827.1, from coordinate 40,607,187 downwards.
CAGTGGTTTCCAGATACATCCAGGCAGAATTTCACTTAGTTCGCATGATTCTACAAGGCGCTGTTTTATCTCTCCTCTCAAGCTCCCTCAGTCTCCTGGGATAATTGTCACTGTGCCTCTCGACCTTCTAGGCGTGGGTGATCAATGTTCAGTGAATGTTAAAAATTACATTTAAAACATTCCCTCGGTTGGCAGTTACGGAGGTCAGTCAAAACAAGCCCTAGTCCATTCTGCTCAGAATCCTAAGGCTATTAAATTAATCATGAACGAAACAAATCCTTCCCTTGGGGGGCCAGCTTTCAGCAAAATTCCAAACAAAGAGTTACGAAGCACCCATTTGCTCAGAATGACTCAGACACAGGCCGATAAGGGATAACCCGTTAAGCTGAGAAATATTTTTTTGTGCGTGTTTTTAAACAAAACTGTTGGTAATTTATATGCTGTCTTGTAGCTCTTGCCTTGCAATTACAATATAGCGTGAGCATTTTATATCATTAAACAGTTTATGCCATAATCGTTTTTAATGGTTGCAAAGTATGTCGTTGAATGGCTATTCTATAATTTGTTCACCCAAAACATTATTGTTGGATGTTTGGAAAAATCTTCTCTTGATGCAAATTCATTAATTTATTTGCCAAATGTCAAGTAAACATTAACCACTTGCCAGGCCTTCGGACGGATAAAGAAGGCACAGTCCTGGCCCTTAGGAAGCTCCCAGTCTGGGAGGAATGATTTTATGGTCAAATGTGCTGGAACAAGAGTTCTCCCCACGGACGCGATGGACACAGAGCGGACACGGTCTTACTTCTCTAATGGGTGGGGACTGTCCCTAAGCCGGCTGTCCCCTCTCACCCAAAGCGCTCGGACCCGAGCTGTGCCTGTTGGAGACGGAAGGCTCACACTCGGCCAGGAGCCGGCATCTCCTCTCCTTTTCTACCTCCTTCTAGCATAGTGGTTCCTGACCACTCTGCACGTTAGTGTCAGCTGGTAGACTCTAAAAACCCCGACGCCCACACCGATTAACAACAAACCAGCAGTGGGGCTTGAGCCCCGGTGTGCTGGCGAATACCGAACAATCGGCTCTCGGAAAATACGCGTATGGATGTATGTACATCGGTTTATTATCAATTTTACTGGTATAAAGGATGCGTAAGACACAACCTACAAAATCACTTAAAAATACGCAATACCCTTTCCTGTAAATTCCAGAACCAGTGATTCTTCCAGGGAGCTTTCGCCAAACCATAGTCAACCCGGGGTCGCAGACGACGATGAAGAAGGGTCTGCCGCCCACGACGACTGAATTGGGTCACGGTGTCGACACACCGGGAGAATATTCCCTCTCTTTTCTGGTGCTATTCACGATGTAATAGCTAAAATCACGACACTCTTTGAAGTCTCACCTACATTATTAAGAGTTTCCCCATCAATGTCTTGAGTGTAGACCGTCAACAAAATAACAAATCTAGCCTTGGTGTGAAGTATCTGCTCATTCCTGTGGCATAAACTCTTCAGGGGCCGATTTCAAGTGACTGTCGCGACATCACCGAGCACAGCCCCAGAGGAGACGCATGGCTGCAGCCGTACCGATAGGACCCCCAACACACAGGTTGTATGTAGTGAAGTAGTTAGAAAATGAGGACTTTTGAGTATTTTCCACCATATTCTAAATATAATTTACATAATGTTAACTAACTTGAGAATAAATACAATTTCAAAAATATATAATTTACTATACATTTATGTCATTTAATGTTTGAGACTATCCACACAAAACTCCCGAAACTGTAATCATTGGGTCGCACAAGCCAGGACAAGCCAACCCTCCCACGACGCCAGGTCCGAGCCTTGGGGGGCTAGGATCTTTCCAAAGCTTCCCCGGGGCAGGGTGGGGGTTGGATTCGGATGTCCAGCCCAGGGTAGAGGTTCCTTTGTGTTGGTTTGTTGTTTGTTCTGGTTTTGTTTTGGTTTTTATGGATAAACTTTTTAAGGCAATTTAAAAAATAACCCCTTTGTATATACCTAGGTAGACACCTAAAATTCAGGTTAGGTTGAGACAGTTGCAAAGCCTCTATTTCCAAAATTTTGTAAATAGTGAGATTTTCAAATTGAACCAATTTCAGCTCTCTCCTAAAAGCATCCCGTGGAACTCGAGCGACCGTGAACTCCCGGTTAAGAGAACGGCAGTTCAGGTGCGGTGGGCGGGGTCGTGAGGGCTCATCTGTTCTGTTCCCGGAGGCCTTTCCAGACCTACCATAGTTTGATTCTTGATTTTACAGCTTCCTTTGTTCCCCCACTTCCCAGAAAAATGATAACAACAACAACAACAACAAAAAAGCACCTCAGGGGCACCTGGGTGACTCAGTTGGTTAAGCCTTTGACTCTTGATTTCAGCTCAGGTCACGATCTCACAGTTCGTGAGTTTGAGCCCCAGGTCAGCTCTGCGCTGAAGGCGTGGAGCCTACTTGGGATTCTCTCTCTCTCCCTCTCTCTCTGCTCCCACCCTGGCTCATGCTCGTGCTCTCTCTCTCTCAAAAATAAATAATAAACATTCAAAAAACCTCATTCTAAACCTCACAATAATAATAATAATCAAGTATCCCATGACATCTAAGTGCCATAGCAATCTGATATTATGTAACAGAAGAAAAAAAAATCTTTCTTCTTTATACCTTCTAGGCTCCTGGCGAGGGCTCTATAACAAAAAGATTAGCAAGAGAAAAAGAGAAATGTATTAACAGGTGTATCTCATACATGCATGGCAGAGACTCAGGGACGAAGAGCTCCGAGGGGCGGCCCAAACTTGGGCTCATCCGGTGTCTTTAAAAAGAACAATGCATTTGTACAGAGATGGCAGGACAAGGTTTCAGGCTCCAAGGGCAGCCGACTTCGGGAAGGTAAACAAACAGGGGAAGCGAATGGAATAAAGTTATCCGCGGTTTCCTCTGGTGCTGTCTCTGGGCTGATGAGTCGAGACCTGTGTCTAGTACAGGAAGATTTACACCCTGCCTTGAGGAAGAAAGAGGGAGGGTAGAGAGGGCTTTTCCTGCCTTGTCTTCATCTTAATTGCTAGCAGCTCAAAATAATTCTTATGTAAAAGAGGCATCTTTTGACATGATGTATTCTGGCTTCCTTCTATGTCCAATACCAAACATTCATATGAATACATAAATAACTCATTGTCAAAAGTTATACATTTTGTACTGTTTTTTTTTCTCTTTGAACTTGTATGTCTGTTCCCCTTGTCTCCCCAAAATTGGGGTTTGCTGTAATAAATGTAGTCCTTGCCTGCTATGAGAATACGGATGTACAGTAGAACCTTGGATTGTGCGTATCTGATTCTGCAAGTGTTCTGCAACACCAGCAAACATTTCTAAAAAATTTTAACTTGATAAAAGAGCGACGTCTTGCAATTCAAGTAGTACATGATGCCGAATGTCACCTGGTCACAACTGAGCCAATGGTTCCTGAAATCCGCTTCGATAGACAAGTGTTTGGATGACAAGCATGTTTCTGGAACGAATTATGCCCGCAAAGCAAGGTTTTACGATAAATGGAAATGCAGACAATTGCAATTCCTTCCGAACATAGGCGCTAAGTGTAAAGAGGTTCCTGAACGGAGTTGTCATGATCGCAAGTTCACGATTGATTAAGCCGGAGACTATATTACGGGTTATGTTAATTACCAAACAAACAAAAAAAAGTACAATGTTACTGGAAACGCATCTTGCGATAGATGCTTAATGGCTTTCTCCCCCCATTCGTTCATGCATCTGTGGATGCGTGTTCTTGCAAAAATTTGTGTGGGACCGGCTTCAGTTCTCCATTTTTTTTTGTCTTTATAGATGTTAAGTCCCGACCAGCCTTTCCTACATAAACAAGTAGACAGGATGGAAGGAGCTTTGCTCCAGTGTCTCTCAATCCTTCAACCGTCTTCCAAGTTATTTTCCTAAAGACACCGTTATTTCTTGTCAACAATGCTTTTTGCTACTCTATCAGCACAATTAGGTCATTCTTCAAGTTCATTGGAGGAATCAGAAGCCATCTCACTAACACGAGGGCAATTAGACGTGGATATTTCTGGCTGTCCCTTTGTTTCGCACTCTGAGGGTTGACAGCCCAAGACGAGGCCCATAGGAAGAGAGGCCACGGGTCTGCCTTTCCTTTGTGAGGTGGGAGAAAGCTAGAGGAGAAAGGGCAGAGGCTGCCTGCCTCATGGCCTGTAGGCGGGGTTCGTGGGTAGACCGGCCTGAGGAAAGAGTCAAGTGGATGTTGAGAATCTGGAAATGTCTTCTCTTAAGCAAGGCATGCCTGCATTTCCTGTTGGTGAGTCTTCTTGTGCCCCAGGAGGCATTGCAGCCCAGTTTGAAGACGAAGACCGCTGCTAGACTCTCCTAGAGAAACAAGGAGGTAGGGGGTGCCCCAGCGCTCCCCCAGCCCCAGCTTCAGCAGTGGACAAGTGCTGAAGTAGACAAGTGTTTGGATGACAAGAATGTTTCTGGAACGAATTATGCCCGCAAAGCAAGGTTTTACTGTAAATGGAAATGCAGACAATTGCAATTCCTTCCGAACATAGGCACTCAGTGTCGTGCCTGGACCCAGAGAAGCCTGAAGCTGGAGCGAGGCAGGGGCAGACCGTGCAGGGCTGCGGCAACTGGCGGACATCAGAGCTACGGCTCTGCCCAGTGACCATGAGTTCCTGGGCCATTTTTCACGGAAGGCCAGAAAACCCTGCTTCTAGCAGCAACAGAAACCATCAAATCCTCTGCCTCGGTTTCCCCATTTTGAAGTGGGATTTACAACGGCAGCTTCACAGGGCCGATGTGGGATGAAATGAGACAAAGAATCCTTTGGTGTTCTGGGAGCATCTGGCATGAGTCAAGCCCAGGGAAGCAGTCGTCCCCCCGCCGGTGTGTCGAGGGCGGAGGAAACACAGGGTCGGCAGGGGAAGGACACTCCACACTTGCCGGAGACTGCTCTGCACTCTCCGAAGAGTCACCCCACACTGGGAAGCAAAGCAAGTTGCAGGGGCTCAGCCTGTCTTCTCCACGTCCTCCCGGGACCGTGCTTCCCCGGGCTCACCCAAGGAGAGAGGACCTGTGTCTGATTTTGCCGACGCACACGGCGTGCAAAGTTACACGCTGGCTTGTGGCTCTTTCTCTGGCAGAAATGCCAACTTTTTGGATTCAGGAGAAAAGATGAGCCTAAAGAGTATACCTTTGTTGGCATCGACCCATTTTGTGTCTAGTCCAGCAGGTCCTTCTAACCGTAAAAAATACGTACTTTAAATCTCCAGTTGCTGCATGCTCCAGCCCAGAACCTTCCTGGTTCCCTCACAAATGCACCGAATAAATCTTTCACCTGAGTTCATTCTTCGTACTTTCTTCATTCTATATTTTGAGGAGAACCATGTTTTAAACTTTTTGAAAGTTATACCTTGGTAGTGCCCAGGACTGGTTGTATACATCTAATCTAATCCGATACGACATAGATAGATATAAATTCGCTCCTGATCTTATTCCACTCTCTTGGTCCTCTTGGAAATAGACACTTTCATATCCCCATTCTACAGACGAAGACGTGGAGGCTCCCAGAGTTTGCCCAAGTTGCCCCAGACAGTGAGCGGGGACAAGTAGACAGCGGGGGATAAGAAAACCAAGTCTTTGAGGTCTTGGGTCACCTTATTTACATTTGGCTGAAACAGGTGAGTTTTTAATGCCAAACTCATGACCCCTCCCACTACCCTGAGCCTGGTCAGGTGGCCCCAGGCTGGGTGAACTGGCCCAGTTGGGGGGTTATTTCACCCATGTTCTTGCCAAGTCTACTGCCTCAGATCACTGATGCGGTGGCCCCTGGGGGCCACCGAGGGCTCTGTCCCTGCTCAAAGTCTCCAGAACCTGCCTGAGACCCGTGTCCAGGGGCGGAGCCTTCAGATGCATCAAATTAGCCAGGGGGTGGGATGAACTGCCCTTGACTCTCCTCAGTGAGGACCACCCCGATCCAGGCGCTCCCTCCTCCTCCCCCAGCACCCAGCCGTCCTGGCCCCGGAGCAGCAAGGGCTCTCAGGCAGCCCCAGCCACTGCTGGTGGGACCCGTCGGCCTGGGAGGCTGGTGGCGACCAGAGCCCCTGATGGCACCATGTGGCAGAAATGTCCCTTTTCAACCAGGGACCCAGATATGGGTGTGCGTGCCTGTGCGCGTATGTGTGCGTGTGCGTGTACATGTGTGTAAATTCAATTGAGATTCTACGAAATTTTAGGTCTGAGACCTGCCCTTTGGGCCCAATGACAAAACACAAATATCATTTCGTATGATCACATTTCCTCATCCGTTTATAATGCTCCCTTGTATGGATGGCTCCACGCTTTAATAAATCCCTCTTGAAGGGCATCGATGTCGTTCCTAGTGCTTTGCCATCACACACAACGCTGTGATTTTTTTTTAATGTTTATTTATATCTGAGAGAGACAGAGAGAGAGTGAGCTAGGGAGGGGCAGAGAGAGAGGGAGACACAGAATCCAAAGCAGGCTCCAGGCTCCGAGCTGTCAGCCCAAAGCCCGACGCGGGGCTCGAACTCATGAACCGCGAGATCATAACCTGAGCAGAAGTCAGATGCTCAACCGACTGAGCCACCCAGGCGCCCCAACATTGTGACTTTTAACAAGGCAAAATGTAACGGAGTTAAATACAAACCTATTATGGGAGCCCATCACACGCCCTGCACTCATCAGAATTCCAGATGCCCCTTCTCCAGCGCCCAGTGCGTGTCAGAACTGTGGCGGGGGTACACCCACCGCGGGGCGGTGCTATTACCCCCACCACACCATCTACAAAGCTGACCTCCGGGGACTTCCAGCTGCTTCCTGCGGTCACACCACGCAGCTCGAGAAGACCCAGAGGTTGAACTCCACGGTCCCTCGGACTTTAGAACCCCAGGTGGAGGAATCTGCTCCGATGAGTGTATCAATCATCTTTTTTATTCTCTATATTTTGTTCTGCTTTGACATCTTGAGGCCTTATCACCTGGAAGGGATGGTCCAGCCCAGGGCTGACGGATTCCTGAGGACAGCAAACAACTTGCCAGTGAGACAGGAGCCCATACCTCCACTCACCTCCTGTATCAAACTCGCACACCAGGTCAACCTACCCCCCGCCCTAAATCACCCCAGGGCCTGGTTTTGAGCCACCAGGGACCATCCCTGCAGCCCGGAGCCTGCCAGACATATCCAAACCATCCAGTTCTTAACTCACTCAATGTACCTACCCTGCTTCGCCCATTCTGTCCCTCAAGAACCACAGAGAAGGCTCGGGTCCATGCTCTCCCCTGCTCCTGTCTCCTGACCACCCCTTTTGCTTTCCCAAGTGGCCCTGGGGGACACGGCATGGCCTGCCCCTTTCTCTGGGGGATTGTAAGTCATCAACTGTTCTTCTGAGGCAGGGGGTAGACCAGTTGTCTCTGTGTCTGTCATCTCCCCATACCTGATTAAAAACGAAGTCCTGGGTACATTTTAAAATAATGAGGAAGCCACTTGGGCTCTGGCTGGGGACATGGACAACCCACCCAAGAAAAGCTACCTCTCACAGCCCGTGCTCATGCTTCTGTGGGTTTGATGGGTTAGAAGAGAGGACTCAAGGCCAGCATGAAGCCCCGTGAGCTTTGTGCATTCTCCTGGACTCTGTGTGGCCATGTGCTCTTGACTGCCCTGATATCGGGGTGTCTAATAACGGGTGCCCCATCAACCTCCCACAGTGAAGGTTCGGTGCTCCCACTGAGCCTGAGGCAGCTGGTAATATAAGAGGAGTGGAGAGGGAGAGAGCGGAGACATTAGCAGTCTTATACGAGCGGCGTCGAGAGATAGATCTGGACCACTACGTCATACATACACAAGCCCCGGGTCAGAGCTGCTGTATTGACCAGGCTCAGAACTAGCTTGACTATAGGCTCCAAAGTCCATGTGCACATCCAGAGACCAGGAGGCTCCTACAGGAAGAGGCAGAGCAGGAAAAACTAGAAAAGCAGAAACATTTTAACAGGTCCAAGTAGGGTTGGGGGGGCATTCTACGTTCTTTCTGGAAGTTTCGTATACTTGGGAGGGGGGTGCTGGAGCTGGCTTCTGTAGGCTTACAACAGCGTATGGAGCCTGTCTTCCCGACTCTGAGTTTGTGATGCCAGGCTGGCAGCTTGAACGTGGCCGTGGTGGGAATACTCACATCGACCAGCAGTCGCTATGAATCGGGATGCCTTTTTCCCCAAAGGCTGGTTGTTAAGCATTTATCAGCATGTCTCTGGCAGTAGGTAAGGGTAGTGGAGAGGCACACAGGAGATCTAACACACAGCTCCCGAAACATGCAGAGGGTTTTGACAGTTCTGCACTGGAGCCAACTGAAAACTAATCATAACCCAGGCATGAGAGAGAGATCATTGTTTGTTTGTGAATTCGGCATTGAAAAATGAAGGGCGAAATAGCATGGGCTTGGGGCGCCTGGGCGGCTCAGTCGGTTCAGCGTCTGACTTCAGCTCAGGCCACGACCTCGTGTTCTGTGAGTTCGAGCCCCACGTCGGGCTCTGTGCTGACAGCTCGGAGCCTGAAGCCTGCCTCAGATTCTGTGTCTCCCTCTCTCTCTGCCCCTCCCCCGCTCACTCATGTGCTCTCTCTCTCTCTCTCTCTCTCTCTTTCTCTCAAAAATAAATATTCGAAAAAAAAGAAAGAAAATAACGTGGGCTTGAGAGTCAGTTCTGCCTGGGTTTGGACCTGAGCTCTCCCACTTATCAGTTTGTGACCTTGGGTGCATTGAGGTTCAATGTCATTTGTATGGAGCAGGACAGTAGTATCTGCCTCTTCAGGGGGTGCATTTGGTGAGCTAGGTGTTGTGTATACACTGTCTCTACTCCTCACGTGCCTTTAATAAATGTAGAAAAGCATTTACTCACTTAGTCAATAAGGACTTCTTGGCCACCCACTAGATACAGTGTGGTAGGTAAGGTGGTGCCCAATATGGCAGTAGTATTTGGGAGTGTGTGGGCAGAGAGTGCACCTTTGCTGTGTGACGCCCTCAATGTGTGACCAACAGCATGTGATAGAGTGACGGTATGTCACTTTCCAGATCAGGTTATGGAAGATGCAGCTTTGTCGGGGGCTCTCTCTCATGAATCATTCACTCTGAGGAGTCAGCTGCCACGTTGTGAGCAGCCCTATGGAGTGAGCTTACAAACAGATTCTCCGGCCCCAGTCAAGCCTTCAGATGATGACAGCAGCCCTGGCTAACAGCTTGCCCACAGCCTCCAGAGAGACCTTGAACCAGAACCACCCAGCTAAGCCCCTTCCAGATTCTGACCCACAGAGACTGCATGAGACCATAAATACTCATCGTTTGAAACTGCTATATTTGGGGGGAATTTGTTACGCAGTGTCAGATAGCTAACACAGGCGGGTCTAAGGATTTGGAAGTAGAAAAGTACTGTGTAATTTTATGGATGAGGAAGTAAAGGTATATAACTTACTCAAACAGGAGGGCATAGAGCACTAGAGAGGAGGAAAGTCTTAGAAATCATGAACTCAACCACATCATCAAAAAGATAATTAAAAAGGAATTTTAAATAGCCTTATGGCATCAAAAAAAATTGTACCCTAATGCCATGCCCCCATCATGTGAACTACCTGCGTTTCTCCATGGCCCCTTCCACTCTTCAGCTAGAAGTTGAATAGTTATTATTCTAATGTATATGCAATTTGGGAGTCAATTTCTTAAATTTTACATTGCTTCATTTACATGGTATCACCTCTCCACACAAATACCGCATTGATCATTTTAAATCTGTAGTATTCCTTGAGATCATCGAATCACGTTTCCCAGGCCTTCTAGTAGAATAACGTTTCTGCTGTGTATGTGAACGACTTTCTAAGACAACCCTATGTATGTGATCTTTCCACTTTTCCCCAGTCATTTCCTTTCAATACATTCCTAAGAGTGGAATTAATAATGATATCTTTTTTGGCTCTTCGTATATAGAGAAGGGGTGCCGGAAAGGGAGTCTTAGTTTTCTTCATCCTACATTTCTGACGTGTCTGGGCGTCCAGACGGGTGCTCGTTCTGGGTATCTGGCACACAATGGTCTGATTGGTCTCTAGGAAAAAACTCACCTCGACAGAAGGTGGGGGGCTGAGCCAAAGGAACGACAGCCATTATTTATTGACAGCCTACTGTATCCCAGACATGCTACGTTCACGATCTCTCATGGCTACAACTCTCACAGGTATCTGGGTGAGTGTGCACAGATATAGGTACACCCCATTTTACAAACGGAGAAAGTGAGGCCAGGCTACTGGTAAGTGATAAATCTCGCAATCCAAACCGAAATCTGAGAGACTCCAGTGCTCTCCTCACTACACAACACTGCCTTGAGGTCAACTTTTATTGCTCATTGCCATTCAATTTTGTGACTACACTGACCCCCGACACCCTCCCATTGATTGACCTGGGGACACCAGGTCAGGACGGTGTGGCCCTTTCCAAAACTCATGCCAGTCTCCACATCCGCGGGGTGCACGACTGCAGATATTGAACTGTCAACTTGTCTGCACAGGTTCTCCGTCATTTTCTTCATTTTCTCTGGTTTAAGGCAAACCCCTCAATTTAAATTTGAAGTGAAGGAACTCGAAAAGGTCACCCAGTGAGCTACTGTGCAATTCCAGCTCAGCCCCACCCCAAACATTCTGCATTATGGTTTCTGTCCTTCCGTGGCTCTCCCCCATCCAGCCTACCATTTGCATTCCCAAGAGACGTTGAAAGTAGCCCCTTCTCCACGGTTCTCCAGGAAAGCTGACTGAGAATCAATTTGTTCAAGAGTCCTCTCCTTTGTAAACTGAGCCGGGGTGTGACTAATTCCACACCTCCAGGTCCGTCCCACAAGACAAAGCCGGGGACACCAACCACTGTGTGTCTTCGCAGGCCACAGGAAACCTGGACGGCAGCCACTGCCAATCTTTGAAGTGCCTGTTTCCTCCACCTCCAGGCTCCGGGGCAGGGGTTCCGCCTCCCACCTCTGACGAGTCAGATGCCTTCAAAGGAGAATGTCTCCCTATATGGTGGTTGTTTTTCCAGGCTCCAGGCTGGTTCCCAAAATAGGTGCTGGGGAAGTGGCTCTCTTTTACTCACCAAGGGAAGGGCGTCTTCCAGAAAAGACGAAGATAGCCTAGGATGCAATTGGGGAAGGGGAAGGCAGAGCGACAATTAGACCTTTGGGGCTGGTCATTAAGGGTTGTTAAGTCTTGTGTTGTGGAGTCCAAGCCCATTAGTCAGATGTGAGGAAGGGGACGGGCAGCCCCGAGGGGCTGTGACTAGTTCCAGACGAGTGACTTCAAGTAGTCATAGGGGCTTTGCTCTGTCATGAAGTGATCCTGGAATCGTTTCTTCCCCTTTTCTTTTTGTAATCAGGGTGACGTGCATGGTAACATCAAATTAGCCATTTTAAAGTGTACAATTCAGTGACATTCATTACATGAACATAGTTGTGCAACCTGTCATAGCCACTCTAGTGAGTGTGAAGCATCTCACCTTGGTTTTGATTTGCATGTATATAATGACTAATGAGGTTGAGCATCTTTTCTCATGCTTGTCAGCCATTTGGAGAAATGCCTGTTCATGTCCTTTGCCCATTTTTTAATAAGGTTGGAATAGCTTTTAACCCGAGATCTGAATAGGGCCTTGGGGATCATCCATTGCCTGTCCGCTCACCTCCGATTTTAGACATGAGGAAACAGAAGCCCAGACAGGTGCATGGCTGCCCTCAAGATGACACAGAAGGTGACTGACTGTGACAGGACATGGACCCTGTGAGGGCCCATGTCCTGCACAGCCTCTTCGCAGATTTGACCAGGAGGGAGGTCATGAATCTGGACAGGCTGGGGTTTGGCTGGAAGGAAAGCTCCAGAGCAGTCGATCCAGGGTCCCGTTGATCTGGCTTGCTGGTCACCCCACTGATGGAGGGAGGGCTTTAAGAGTAAGACAAGGGCCATGGAGAGTGAAGCTAGCCAGAGTCACACTCCTGTCAGCCTCACTCAGCATCTAGATCCTGTCTGTCCCTCCTGCTGTTGTGCCTCACTGTATTTTTATTCCCATGCAAACTATGTATATAAAGACATACATGCACATACACTCATTCACACACAGTGTACACATACATGCGCACACATGCATGTACACACGTGCACACATACATGCACACACGTGCACATGCATGCACATACATGAACGTGCACGTGCGTACACAGATACACATGCATATGAGCATCCATGTGCATACCCGCACACATAAACATACATACAGTACATACACACACGTGTGCACACACGGAGCATTTCTCCTGTCCCACCGCTCTCCACTCTCCTCAGTTTCCCACCATGTTCTCTGGAATCCCTGTTCCATGACTTGCTGAGTGGTTTGTAGCTGCCTCTCCGGTGTAGACCCCGTCCCTCAGACGGCTGCATATACAGATGGCCACGAGAGAGCAGCCCCATGGGGGAGGGTGGAGGCTTTCATTCTTGTCGTCCATGTCCATCTTCACACAGGTCTCAGCCTCTCTGGGACCTCCTGCCTCTCTCGAGTCCTCAGGGGCCCACACCGACCTCCTTCTCAGTTCCTTCCCAGGAGCACCAGCAAGGTTCAACTCTCGTCTTTGCAAACCTCGCCCTGAACTCACCTCTCACCCACTGCAGCTTTTTCTCTTCTTGCCACTACGTCTCCTCCCTGGCTCCCCTTCCTCATCGTCGCTCATCATTCGGCCAGTCCTCTGGCTCTCGCCATCCACTCCCCGTTCCACTGAAACGCCTCTTAGCCAGGTGACCCGCGTATCTCTAAATACAACCAATGCTTCTGAGACTCTGTCTTGCACAACCTCTTGAAAATGCAGATGGTGTTGGGACCAGCACGGGAAGCCATTGTTCATCATTAAAAACTGCATGGGTGACCTTCCTCCAGCTCAGGACTGTTAAGTGACTTCGATATGGGCTCTCTTGGGGGCCCTAAATGTGGACGGTCCAAACATAGAAAGGACAGGAAACCCACTCCTGCGGATTCCACCTGCAGAAGACCAACTGCAATTTCTCTGCTATTCGTGAATAAACCAATTTTGCTGGTGAAATACCAGGCTGTTTTATTTTCAAGGTCCATAATTCCAAGCAGAAATTAGAAGTTCTCTCCAGAAGAGATCCCTGATATGAAGACAAATAATCTCAGAGACCTCCTTGAAGGCTAACAATTCGGCAGCTTTTCGTTGAGGAGGAGGGGGGTAGGGAAGTCAGGTTAGAGTCCCTTCTCAGAAACCCCTGTGTGACATAATAGGAAATATATATTTGGTCTTTGTCCTTGATTCCGGACACAGAGATTCTAATACCTTTGGAATTTCCTCAGTGATAAAAGTGTCTTTTGTTATTCATAACAAGCTCCTTTCAGCTTTACCTGAGTTTATGCTAATGAGGTGACTCTTGGATGGGGCTGGTCACTGGAGGCACCCACCCTGTGATTCTAGAGGTAGGTCTTTCAGCCCCACCCGCAGACCTCTGGTAGGTGAGAGGGGCTGGAGATTAAGTTCAATCACAAAAGGCCAATGATTTGCTCAATTGCGCCTATGTAATGGAACTTCCACAGGAACCCTGAAATGATGGGGTTTGGGGAGTTACCAAGTTGGGGAGCATATCCATGCATTGGGAGGGAGCTGCACTCCGAACTCCATGCTCAGAAACTCCTCTGCTCAGGACCCTTCTGGCCCTCACCCTATATACCTCTTCATGTGGTTGTTCCTTTGTGTCCTTTATAATAAACTGATAATAAAGCTGGCAAAGTATTTTGTGGAGTTTTGTGAGCTGTTTCTAGTGAAGTATCAAATATGAAAGAGAAGGGAGGTTATGGGTGTAAGGTTACGAGTCGCTGATGGATAAAAGTAAGACCGCCAAGGCAAAGTGTGGTCTGAGAGTACACTTTATTGCAAGCGCCCTCGGGCGAGGTTCCGTGACTCGAAAGAGAGGAGTCGGGGAAGTCGCGCCCGAGATTGGGGTTAGGGGTTTTTAAGGGGTTTGGGGGTGACGCTGAAGTTGGCTACATATTTTTCCTTTTTAGGAGATTCTGTCTGCTTGCCAAGGTCCTATTGGTCTGTCAGAGTTTGGGGTGGGGGTTCAGGTCCCTGTCAGGTTCCGGATTCCTGAGAGTGACGTGTCTCTCCTTCAGGGTTGTGGCGGGAATGTCGGCCATCTTGGGTCCCTCCTTCAGGGTTGTGGCGGGAATGTCGGCCATCTTGGGTCCCTCCTTCAGGGTTGTGGCGGGAATGTCGGCCATCTTGGGTCGGTTTCCATTGTATAGAGCCTTCCCTCTGCCCTAGCCCAACAGTGGGAACCTCTTAATTTTGTAGCCAAGATGGATAGAGGTGTAGGTTGCCTGAGGACCCGACACTTCTGACTGATATCTGAAGCGGGGCAGTCTTGTGGGACTGGCCCTCAGCTTGTGGATGTGAGGCTAATTCTGGGTAGTCGGAGTCGTGGTTGAGTTGTAGGACACCCACCTGGTCTCTGGAGAGTTGGAGAACTGGTCGGTGTGAGGAAAAAAAACTACACACGTTTGGTGTCAGAAGTTTTGCGTGTAAAAACAGCTCACCCTGGGATCAATTATTCTAGAATTCAGGGCTTTCCAGATTTTAGAAAGAAAATACTGTGCATACATCATACATTATGTCACACCCCCAGGGGAGTTTGAGAAAGACCCTAAAATGGAACACTAATGGTTCTGGAGCAAACACTATTGGCAAGGCCTTAGGCCAGGTTTTTCTTGGAAAGGGGCTCAGGTCACATTGTTCCACCAAATATGGGAAGCCTCTTGGAATTCAGAGTTTTTTGGACTTCGGCATTGTGGATCGGGGACTGTGGATCTGCATGGGAACCCTTGCAACATCTCACTGACTTTGTGGGGGAGGAAAAGTAATTTTCCCTCTACCCTTCTAGGTTCTTGGCTGAGGTCCCCTGCAACAAAAGACAGATGAACAGGGGGAGAAACAAAGAAGTTTCATGACATGTACGCCTCCTGTATGCATGGGAAAAACCCAGAAAAAATGGAGTAACTCCCCCAAATGGCCTTAGCCACCACTTTAAATACCATATCCAGCTCTTCAGCTGGAGAAAAGAAGATATTGGGGTGGGGGAGGAATTGTAGGAGGCACCTGAGAAAATTACAATAAACAAGAGTAAAGTTGCTGTACAGATTTAAGTGGTCGCTTTCCTCATTATAAAGCCTTCCTCATGATAAAGAATTTCTAGAGATTCGGTCATCCTCGTCTTCCTGATACAGAGAAGAAGACACCCTTATAAATGGAGATTTCTCTTACAAATGCTAATGTCTCTTATGAAAGGGTAACTTGGACTCAGTTTTCAGAGCTTCTCCTATGTCTGCTGTTGCTTAAAAATAACCAGCCTAAAACAATCCTTATGCCAAAGAGGAATATTTTGCGGTGGCAAACTCTGCTTCCCTTCAACTCGCAAAAATCCCAAACAACATGTAAGCTGGGGCACCAGAGGCGTCTTTAAATTTCATGATTGGAAGGAGCAGCCAGTGCCTGTGCCGTGGTTTAGGTCTGAACAAAAGCACCAGGGGCTCCTCTGTGTATCGGATGCTCACGACCACCTTGTGAGAGAGGCTTCACGGTCACGTTCCTTTAGCAGATGAGGAAACTGAAGCTTACACTTGGCCAGCATCTCATGGTTAGTTAGTGTTGGTGCCTGTGTGGGGATCCAAATCCCAAAACTCTTTCCATAAAGTCCAAACCTCTCAAATGGTGCCCAGTGAATGCATTTTGGGCGGTGCTGTTATTCAGTTACCCAACACTGCTGTGTTCAGTGTTGAGCTTCTTCCTTATAAGGTGACAAATAATAAGGGCCCTAAGCCGCCTGAGGCCTCCTGCCTTGTCCTGCTGCCCGAGCTCCTTCTCTGGAATCTTCCAGACTCCTGCAGAACAAAAGGCAATCCTAGAGGCCAGACACTGCACCCTATCGTGACCCCGTATTTTGACTACTACACCTATTAGTGGAACACGAAGATACTCATCATCCCAACCCTCAGGACGCCAGAGCACCTGAGTCTGTTGCCTTCTATCAAGAACAGTGCCCCCGCCACGTGTGCACCCCAAGTATTTCCTATGTGTCCCACTGAAAAAAAGTTTAGAAAGCCCTGCACAACTACACGTTAACATATCCCATGCTTGTCTGAGCATCACAAGCACCTGGAGCTTTGGTTAAAAACACAGACTCCTGGGTCCCACCTTGACCTACTACAGAGTCAGAATCTCTGGGCAGGGGCCCAGGAAGTTGTGCTGTGCATAAGCTCTCCAGGTGAGTCCTATGACTGTGCAAGCTCAGGGACCACTGTGCTATTCCATTTATTCTGGTAAGAAGGATCGACGTTCACATTTGGGGGCGCGATAGTAAACATCTCTCCCTCGTTCTCACGCATAAGCAATTTGATAGACCAAAGCTCCCAGCTCTAACTTTTTCCATTCTCTACAGCCACTTCCTCCCATTGTCAATGTATATGTGTACATTTCCAGCTCCCATTTCCCGAGGCCCAGCCTCACTTCCGGCACCGGCCTGGCTGCTCCATCCCCAGCTGAGGGCTGCAGAGCATTCAGTAAGCACGGTCTCCCATTGTTCTCCCTTTGCTCCAACCCATTGTGGGGGGTCTCGGAAATAGTGGGCTCCCTCCCCCGCTGGCATTTGACCCCAAATGTCCATTTGTCTGGCCCAGTTCCAGACTGGTTTGTTTTGGCAATAATCTGATAATGTTTCTAATCAGGGGGAGTTTTCCATGTATTCTCTTGCCCAAGTCTTGAAATGGCTACACAGGAACTTGTAGCGTAGTTACAGAGAGAAGGCTTTGCTCCCCTCCCTTTCCCTGGACACTAACTGTGGCCACTCACAAACATTGTAGCTGCATCCATGGACGTTGCTCTTATACCCCAAATGGCTCTTGGTAAATAGACTGGTGTTTTTATGCTCCTCTTTTTCGGAAGGATAAGGAAATATGGGGCCGTTGGGGAGAAAACCATTTTCTTTCTATCCTAGATTCTTCCATTGGTCTCATAAATTAACATAAAACAGACTATTGGAGGAAAACAAGTTTAATGACATAAGTACAGGGGCCTGATAAGAATATGAGACCCGAGGACAAGCAGGCAGTTGAGCTTATGTGCAATCTTGAGCTACGGATGGGACAGGGGCCTGAGGCTCCTAAGAAGAGGGTGATTCAAAAGATAAGAAGAGCACATGTTTGGCAAACCATTAGAGACTCTTAAATACAGAGAACAGGGGCGCCTGGGTGGCTCAGTCGGTTGGGCGGCCGACTTTGGCTCAGGTCATGATCTCACGGTCTGTGGGTTCGAGCCCCGCGTCGGACTCTGTGCTGACGGCTCAGAGCCTGGAGCCTGCTTCCGATTCTGTGTCTCCCTCTCTCTCTGCCCTTGCCTTGCTCACACTCTGTCTCTATGTCTCTCAAAAATAAATAAACATTAAAAAAATTTAAAAAAAAATACAGAGCACAAACCGAGGGTTGCTGGAGGGGAGGGGGGTGGGGGGGGATGGGCTAAATGGGTGATGAGCATTGAGGAGGGCACTTGTTGGGACCAGTACTGGGTGTCGTATGTAAGTGATGAATCACGGAATTCTATTCCCGAGACCAATACTACACTATACGTTAACTAACTTGAATTTAAATTAAAAAATGCAATACGATACAATACAGTTCAATACAATACAATACAATAGCACATGTTTGATGATTAGATCTTTGCCCTGCCATACAGATAGGTCATTCAAATAAAATAGTTATCTCTTGGTAAGAGTTCTCTTGCTGGGCCCTTCTCTAAGTTCTTTTAGGTAGTTTAAGAGAGAGGTAAACGTTTTTCTTGAGTCTGCTGGGTCTTGATAGCCGGAAACCAGTCTCATGCCAAAGTGGCACGTTAGGGGGATGCTTGTTCTGAAGGCCTTTAGGGACAGAGGGACTATTTTGAGGGGACATTCTTACGCCCTGATGCTACCAAAAGGAAGTGAAATTCTTTTCTGTTTAGATCTCAGGAAATAAACTGTTACATTTGAAATCATTACTGCTCGTAAACTTCCTGTTGGTTCATTTTCTAATCTGTTTATTCTGTATTACAGGGGGAGGGATAGTGGTTTCAACAGCATGAAATCCCGTAAGTTCCTTCAGGCGATGGTCCACACTTTGTTGTGGAAACAGTCTGGAATCGGAGGCTGGCAGTCTTGTCATTTACGGTGTCACCACAGAAAAGTCACTTAACTTCTCTGAACCTTTTTTTTTTTTACATGCAAAGGGGGTAGGTGCAAAAATGGGCACAATCCTCCACCCCTTCCTCAATTCTCACCCTTTGCAGTGGGCTTTACCCATCAAGAAGTGGTGGTTCCCAGATCGCCATCCCTCTGAATCTGGGTGGACCTTTTCATTTGCTTTGGCCAAAAGAATGATGGGTGCCAGTTGGAAGTCTAGGCTCGAGAAGCCATGCACACTTCTGCTCTCTCTTGGAACCCTGCCAGTCGCCACGTGAGAAAATGTAGGATGGCTTGCTGAAGGGCGAGAGACATGCGGAACAGAAAGGAGCCACTCCAAGAGAGGTCATTTAGGTCATCCAGCCTCCGGTCTGCTTGGCAGCTGAGGACAGAGCCATAAGTGAACCCAGCGGAGGCTAGAAGACGCTTCCAGCTGACCCAGCCCAATCTGTCTACATGTAGAAAAGTGAGCTAAGTAAGTGGTTATTTTTTAAGCCACTATTTTTGGGGTGGTTTGTTATATAGCAAGAGCCGACATAATATGCTTATGTTTCAGTACTGTTGTGTGAATAAGATTAGACACTGTACATAGAACAGCTGAATCAATATATGTTGATGAATAGACTGGTTTGGATGAACTGCTAATCTGGCTGAAGTATAAACTCATACCTCCCCAGTAGAATGTGTCAGCTTCGGTGTCCATAGCCTATACTTAAAAAATAAATGTTTCCCTGAAAAGATATGACAACATTACAATGGAATGTTTCAAAAAGAACCCATAAAATTTAGCTATAATCCTAATGCCTCTAACACAGGATGGAGTGCAAATACCTTAGCAGGACTTGCAAAACCCTTCAAGGTCATGGTCTAGGTTCTTCCTGTCTTTTTTCCCCCTCCCTTCTGTTCCTCCTGGTTATCTTCAGCTGTTCATATAAGTAACATCTGAGACATCCATGATGTAACATGCCTCTATTCAGGTCCTTCGGGAAACAAAAACTCACAGGTAAAATCTGGTTTTCATCGACTTTATTGAGGTATAATCTACATACTATATACACAGTTTGATGAGTTTGACAAACGCATACACCATGTAACCGCCACTTCAATCAAGACAAAGTCATTTGCAACACCCACATTCAAAGTTTCTCTTAATGCATTTCCGGTCAATTCCTTCCCCACCAACAGTTGCAGGTAGTCACTTACCTGATTTTTGTCTGTATAGACTCTTTGCACCTGTTTGGAGAACTTGTCAGTGGCACGACAGTTCAGTATGTACCCTTTCTTGAGTGACTCCTTTTCCTCAAGGTAATGTTTTTGAGATTCATCTATGCTGACTTGTTATTGCCTTTCTATTGCCAAGTAATATTCCATTCTATGGCCAAGCTACAATTTCTTGTATCAGTTATCAGTTGATGATATTTGGGTTGTTTCCTGTTTGCAATAACCTTCTTTATGAAGAAAGCTGCTATGAACATTTGTGTATAGGTATTTTTGTGTGTATGTGTGTACACACGCTTTCATTTTTCTTTGGTAAATACTTTAGAAGTAGAATTGCTAGATTATATGCTCAGTATATACGTAGGAGAACTACCAAACTGTCTCCCAAACAGTTGTACCATTTTGTGCCCCATCGGTCATCCACGACAATTCCAGCTGCTTCTTATCCTTGCCACACTTGATATTATCAAGTATTGGCCATTTATAGATTTTATCTTGTGGAGTCTCTGGTCATGTCTTTTACCATACCCTTTTAAGTATTATTTTTAATGTGTATTTATTTTTGAGAGAGGGAGAGGCAGAGAGAGAGAGAGAGGGTTCAAAGCAGGCTCTACACTGACAGCAGAAAGCCCAATGTGGGGTTTGAACGCATGAACAGTGAGATCATGACCCGAACTGAAGGTGGATGCCTAACCGACTGAACCACCCCGGTGACCTACAATCCCCTTTTAAATTTGGCTGTTTTTAAAATTTTTATTACTGAGTTTCAGATGTTCTTTGTGTACACTGGACATAGAGCCTTTGCCAGAGATATCTATTGTGTATATTTTCTCCTCACCTGTAGCTTGTTTTCTTCCTTTGTAAATGGTGTGTTCTGAAGAGTTGAAGTTTTAAATCTTACAGATGTCCAATTTTTTTTATGGCTGTTGCTTTTTGTGCTTTAAATCTTGGCTACAACGTCATAAATGTTTTCTCTTCTGTTTTCTTCTGTTTTATAGTTGTAACCTTTAAGTCTATGCTCCATTTAAAATAAATTTCATGTATCCTGTGAGGTAGTTTGAGCCTTATGTTTTTCCTTTGGATACTTACAGTCGGCCCTTGAACAACACACATGTGAACTGTGCGGGTCCCCTTCAACATGGGTTTTTTCAGTAAACACAGTGCAGCACCATAAACACACTGTCTCTTCTTTATAATCTCCTTAACGAAGAAAATAAACCTTTCCTCTCTCTTACTTTATTGTCAGAATACATTATGTTATACATATAACATATAAATATGTATTGGGGCTCCTGGGTGGCTCAGTCAGTTAAGCTTCCAACTTCTGCTCAGGCCACTATCTTGCAGTTCACGAGTTCAAGCCCCGAGTCAAGCTCTCTGCTGTCAGCGCAGAGCCTGCTTTGGATCCTCCATCTCCCTCTCCCTCTCTCTACTCCTCCTCCCACCTCCCCCTTGCTCTCTCTCTCTCTTTCACTCTCAAAAAATAAACCAAAAGGGCTCCCGAGTGGCTCAGTCAGGTGGGCACCCAACTTCAGCTCAGGTCATGACCTCACGGTTCTAGGGTTTGAGCCTCACGTCAGGCTCTGTGCTGAGAGCTCAGAGCCTGGAGCCTGTTTTGGAGTCTGTGTCTCCCTCTATCTCTGCCCCTCCACCGCTCACACTCTGTCTCTCTTTGTCTTAAAAACTAAGTAAACATTAAAAAATTTTTAAAAAGTAAATAAACATAAAAAACATGTGTGTTAATTGACTTTTATATTATTGGTAAGGCTTCCAGTCAACAGTACACTATTAGTAGTTAAGTTTTGGGGGAATCAAAAGCTATATGGAAAGTTTTGGCTGTGTGGGGTGGGGGGGTTGGCACCCTGACCTCCGTGGTATTCAGGAGTCAACCTCACTTGTTCCAGCCCCACTGCCTGAAAAGATTCTTCTTTCCCCAGTGAATTACGTTAGCATCTTTGTTGAAGATTAACTGACTATATTTGTGATTCTATTCTGGTTCTCTACTAAATTAGTTAACTGGGGCACCAAAAGCTTGGTGCCTTAAACAGTAGAAATTTACTAACCCACAGTTCTGGAGGCCAGCAGCCTGGAGTCGAGGCATTGACAGGGCCACACTCCCTCCAGAGGCTCTCAGGGAGGGTCCTTCCAGGCCTCTTGTACTTCCGGTGGCTCCTGACATTCTTGGCTTAGATCTAGGAGCATCAACCCAATTTTTGCCTCTGTCTTTACATGGCCTTCTCTCCTGTGCGTGCCTTCATCTCTTGTCATAAGGACACCCATCACTGGATTAGAGCCTACCCTAATTCCAGGGTGATCTCATTTCTAGGTCCTTAACTTAATGATATTGGCAAAGACCCTATTTCCAAATAAAGGTCATGTTTTGAGGTTCTAGGTGGATGTAAATATTTTCAACTCACTACATTTATTGTGTTCCATTGACAGACTTGTTGAAGATTAATGCCAACACTACACGGTCTTAAGTAACTGTGGCTTTACAGTGGGTCTCAGTATCAAAAAGTGCAAGTCCTCCAACTTCATTCTTTTAAAACAATGTTTTGAGGCACTTGGGTGGCTCGGTTGGTTAAGCGTCTGACTCTTGATTTCAGCTCAGGTCATGATCTCGCTGTTTGTGGGATTGAGCCCCGTATCAACCTCCATGCTGACAGCATGGAGCCTGCTTGGGACTCTCTCTCTCCTTCTCTCTGCCCCTCTCCACACACACTTGCTCTCTCTCTCTCTCTCTCTCTGTCTCTCTAAATCTAAATAAATAAACATTAAAAAACTGTTTTGACTATCTTATATCCTTAACATTTCCATGTAGATTTTGGACCAAGCTTGTCAACTTCTCCAAAACACTCTATTGGAATTTTCTTGACACCGAGTCAAATCTATTGGTGGTGGACACCTTAACAATATTGCCTTCCAATACATGAACATGGTGTATTTCTACCTTTTAAAATTGTGTGTGTGTGTGTGTGTGTGTGTGTGTGTGTGTGAAGTTCTGCAGCTTTCCATCAACAGATCTACACTTGTGTCTAAGTATTTTTGATGCTACTATAATACCATTATGTTAAAATTTTATTTTCCAATTGTTTAATGCTCATATGTGGAAATCCAATTTATTTTTCTAGGTCAGATTTTATCCTGTAACATTGCTGGATTTACTTATTCTAACAGATATTTTGCAGAGGTTTTGGGGTCTGTGACATAGACAATCATGTCATTTGTGACTAGAGACAGTTTTACTTCTTTATTTTCAATGTTTATGCCTTTATTTATGCCTTTATTTTTATTGCTTGCCTCTTTGCACTAGTGCCCCCAGTAAAATATTGAGTAGAAGTGAGAAGAGCAGATGGATGTCCTTGCCTTGTTACAATATTAGGGGGGAAGACTTCGGTCTTTTACCATTAAATATGATGCTATCCATAGATCTTTCATACCCTTTATTAGGATTAGGGAATTTGTTTTTCTACCCTTTAGGTTTCTGAGAGGGTTTTTTGTTGTTGTTGTTTTGCCTTTTTTTACTTTAAACTATGAATGGATGTTGAAACTTGTCAAATGCTTTTCTCTCTGTCTATTAAGATAACTATTTGGTGTTTTTCCATTCTGTTACCGTAGTGAATTACGTTCATTCCTTAAAATAACTTTAGGTTGTAAATGACTTCAAACTTACATAAAGTCCACCCCTTCCAATTACATGTCTCAATGACTTCTAGTAACTTTATCAAGTGGTGCAACCTGTCATGATGAGTTAGTGTTAGACCGTCTTCACCCCCCATTAAGATCCTTCATGCCCATTTCAGTTCACCTCTGTACCACCCTCCATTCCCAGGCAAACACTAATCTACTTTATACTGGTTGCTTTTTCTGTACCTTTCCTTTATACGTGGAATCATGCAATGCGTGGTCTCTTGTGTCTGGTTTTTCTCACTCAGGCACACTATATTAAGGTTTTTTCCGTGATGTAACATGTGTCAGTAGCTTGTTCCCTTCTATTGCTGAATAGTACGCCATTGTGTGGCCATACCCATTTTCTCTATTCACCAGCAGATAGACATTTAGGTTGGTTTTGGCTTTTATGAGTAATGTCACTATGTGTGTTGATGTACACATTTTTGCGTGGGCATGTGCGCTTCCCTTGGGTAGACACCCAGGAATGGAACTGCTATGCTGTCTGGTAGTTCTATACTCAACTTTTTTTTTTTTTTTAAGTTTATTTATTTAAGAGAGAAAGAGCAAGAGAGAGATGCGCAGGAATGGGGGGGCGGGGCAGAGAGAGAGAATCCCAAGCCATCAGCTAGGAGCCTGACTCGGGACTCGATCACACGGACCATGAGATCACAACCTGAACCGAAATCAAGAATTCAGATGCCCAACGAACTGAGCCACCCAGATGCCCCTATGCTCAACTTTTTAAGAAAGTACCAAGCTGTTTCTCACGGTGGCTACACTGCTGGTTTTCTTTGCGTATTAAACCAAACTTGACGTCCTAGAATACACCCCATTTGATCATGACATAATACACCTTTTTCCCCCTTGTACATGTCGTTGATTGGACCTATTAATTTATTTGCGTATTTTTGCATCTATATTTACAAGGAATATTTATCCATACTTTTCTTTTCTGGAAACTTCTTTGTTTTGGAATCCGGGTAAAGCTAGCCTCATAAAACAGATGAAGAAATGTTTCCTCTTCCTCTGTTTCTGAAACGTTTGCGCAATTTTGGTATTACTTCTTTTAAGGGTATTTCGCAGAATTCACCACCGAAGGCACCTGGACCTGAGGTTTTCTTTGTGAGGTTTTTTTTTGTTGTTGTTGTTGTTGTTTTTTTTTTTTTACAACACGTTTAACTTCTTCCACAGATAGAGGGCTCTTTATAGATTATTTCTTCATGAATTAATTTTGGTAAAGTGGGTGTTTTGGGTTATCGAATTTATTGGCATTATGTTTTTCACAATATACCTTAACTCTTCTTTAACCGTGTGTGGGGGTCTGACTGGCCTGGAACTCTAGTGTCTCCCAAGCACAATTCAATCTCAGGAACGTTTATTCTGTTCTCAGCCTCTAATAGACACTACCTGGAGGCGTTGGGCGACCTCGCCCTGTGCGCGTGCAGCCTAATACTCGTTAAAGGACTTGTGAGGACGCCGAACTCAGACATATGCTCACCCCAGCTCCCTCTCTCTGCTCCGGATTCCAACCACTTCAGCTGCTCAGCCTCTTGCCTGCTGGGATCAGAGGAACCAGGTGGTCTGTTTAGACTCCAGCTTGCTGCATACCAGTTGGGAAACTGTCCTCATGGAGGGGCTGGGGCTTTAATGGGGCTCATCCGGTAGATTCCCCTTCTTTCAGGGCTGGCACGCTCGCTCTACTTGATGTCCGACACCGAACAAACAGTTGCTTATCTATTTTGTCCTTTTTATGGCTGTTTATGGTGGGAGGACTAATTGGGTAGAGTCGCTCCATCATGGCCAAAGCCAAATCTATTTTTAAACATTAACCTTTTTACCATAAATATTTTCAGATGTTTTCATGCAATCACTGTAATTGCTTTAATGAATCTATACTCTTTCACTTTTGAGGCACCATGTTTTATTAACCTATGCTTCTCAGAAAGCACACTCAGGCCATTTTCAGGAAGCAGCCATCATAGGTAACAGAGACTATGTTTCTGCCTGAAGGCTTTCGCTTTCGTTTGGCTATGTCTATGGAATAAATCCCTCAACGTGAAATTATTTCAAATCAAAAGATCTGAATAACTCTATGGCTCTTTACACGTATTAGCGTATTAGTGTATATATTAAATGTATTAGATGGGTATATTAGATGTATTTGCATATTAGCATATGCATTGGAGTTATTTTAGTGTTTTCAAGTTTAGTTTATATTTTACTGATTTCTATGACAATCAGTGCACCTGGGTGGCTCAGTCAGTTGAGCATCCAAGTTCAGGTCAGGTCACGATCCCGTGGTTCATGGGTTTGAGCCCCACATCCAGCCCTGGGCTGACTGCTCAAAGCCAGGAGCCTGCTGCAAATTCTGTGTCTCCTTGTCTCTCTGCCCCCTCCCCCGCTCACGCTCTGTCTCTCTCTCACTCAAAAGCAAACGTTGAAAAAAAAGTTTTATATGAAAATCAACATTTACCCCCCTAACCCTTTGCTAGGTTTCTTGAGAAAATATAAATTCAGTTGTGTGTAGCAGACACTAAGTTTTCATTTTTTTCTTTTACATACACATTGTTTAATTCCTGCTTGTTTTTGTTATATTCTGTCTTAGCAAAGACAATGCTTCTCTTTGAGCACCCTAGACATACTTATTTTATAGTTTGATCATCTGTAGTGCTTCCCAAAGCTTTCGCATCTAGAAAGAAAGTTCCTTTGTTCAGTGTGTTGACACTTGCCTGGCATTAATTTTTTCATTTCTGATATTTTGTTCATGAACTCAAAGTAAATTGAGGTTTTGGAGGGTTTGCATCTGTTTGCATTTTTCCTTCTTCCTATCTGTATGTGTGTTTTCTGTTGCTTGCACGTGGCCGTATGGCCCGTCAGAAGAGAACCTTGACTTGTACTTGGGTTTTGGAACTCTTGTTTCCCGTCGACACGAAGGAAATCGTAATCTGGTTATAGAGAGAGGGGGTGGGAGAGCCTTGGGCCAGTCTCTGAGCCTTTGTCATCCCTACTACCCTACCTCCTTACCCCAAAGGCTCTGATTAAGCTATAGTCACAGGCGACAGGCCATTTTTTCCCAGTCTTTTCTGGGAATTGAGCCCTCCCCCGCTGCTCCTCCCTCTCCCCCTATCCCCGACCTGAGCCTGTGCCCTGGGCTTTAGTCAGTGAGCCTGGCTAACTCATCCCTTGTTACACAGAATTTCGCCCTGAATTCCTGTTCTTTCTAGTTCACAGCGATGTATACCTTGTTTTCAAGTCCCATGTTGTCTCCTCTGGAGATCTCTTCCTTCTATTTTCTTCTCTCGTTGCTACCCATTTGGGAGTGGTGTTCAAGCATGAACTCCCTCCCTCGCCAGTGACCCAATGCCTGACCCGACACAGGGGGAAAACTCTTGTTTTTCCCCTGTGTCGGTATGCTATACCTCACCCTGACTGGGGCCCAAACCTAGGCCCCCGTTCTTCCCCCCGGAGCAGTTAGCACGCAAAATGATGCTTGATTGCACAACCTGCAAAATGCTAACTCATGCCAGGGCCGTTGCCCTTTCGTTCCAAAGTGGAATGACTGGAGTCCATTGAAATCAACAAATGTTTATTGCCGTCTGCTGTGTTTGGTTGGTGGGGTTGAGGATTAAAATACAACAAAACAAAACAAACCATGTTAACTGCTCCTCCTAATAAGGAAAGGTAACAGTCCTTGATAAATCTTCCCCAAATGGCACTTGGTCTGAAAATATTTGGTGGCCACCAAAAAATCCACTGCTTCTCAGCGCTTGACAATTCCACTGCAATCTACCCATCCAGACTTCGTTCCCTTTCCTCCCCACACTAGCTCCCCCTATCTTCTCCTGCCTTAGTCAGGTCCTGCCTTTGCACCTTGGCTCAAACCTGGGGTATATTGGCTTAGAGCCTGTTCAAGGCAGGCCGTTGAACATTCCAGTTGGGGCTTAGGCAGTGGTGTGTGCTGGGGACATGGACTGAAGATCTAAAGCATAGAGCTAGATCTGACTCTCAGTTTGTGAGAACTGTCATTACAAAACACCAGAATGGCTGGCCTTAACTAAAATTGATTTGCTCACAGTCCCAGAGGCTGGAAGTCTAAGATCAGAGTGCAGGCTGGGTGGGGTTGGTTTCCTCTCTCCTTGGCGTGCATGTGGCCACCCTATTGCTTCTCCACATGGTCATCCCTCTGTGCACACATAACCCTGCTGTCTCTCTGTCTTCACCTCTTCTTCTTATAAGGGCATCAGTCGGATTGGATGAGGTCCCACACTAATGATCTCATGCTAACATAATCACCTCTTTAAAGACTCCCATGTTCAAATACAGTCATGAGGGAGGTACTGGGGGCCAGGGCTTGTTGAAAGAAAGAAAGAAAGAAAGAAAGAAAGAAAGAAAGAAAGAAAGAAAGAAAGAAAGAAAGAAAGAAAGAAAGAAAGAAAGAAAGAAAGAAGGAAAGAAGGAAAGAAGGAAAGAAAGGAAGGAAGGAAGGAAGGAAGGAAGGAAGGAAGGAAGAAAGAAAGAGAAAAAATGAAAGAAACGAAGGGCCCTCAAAGGAGTTACTTTTGCTAAGCCCCATCAAGATTTAATACTTAACCCGACTGCAGATTCAGCCTAACCCAGCAATGGAATCTTAAACCAATCAATCTGGAATTTCCTGATCAGCCCTAAGGAGGAAGTCTGCATAAGACCCTCTGCCTTCTCCTAAGAGAAGATAACCTTGACTGAAATAATCAACTCTTTTACCTTCTTTGTCCCACCCTCCCTCTGCCTATAAAGCTTTTTATAAAGCTCCTTGGAGCTCCTTTCTACTCAGGTAGGTGAGATGCTGCCTGATTCATGAATCACTCAATAAAGCCAATTCGATCTTTGAATTTATTCAATTGAACTTTGTTCTTCAACAGGCATCAACCTGGGTTCTGGGGGTACACAGTTCAGTCCATTACAATATGGGCACTGAGACCACGGGAATGGGGATCTGACGGTGGGGGGAGGGGAGAAGAGAGAGCAGGGGTGAAGTCAACCACCCAGAGATTGATGAACAAAGGTCCTGGTAGTAGCTCACTAGCATCTTGAGCTCTATTCTTTTAGCACAGATAAACTTTATTTGACTATTATTCTCATTTTTTAAAAAAAGTGATTTTCACAAAAGTGAGGCATAAGCCCACCGCCCCAATCAGAGGAAGGACACAGAAACTCAGGACACAGCGAGGTGAGGCTTTAATCAACGTTCTTGCAAGAGCGTTCTTGCAAGAGCGGGTGTCTGGTGGACAGGTACACTCAGGGCGGTTACGGCAGACAATTTATCTCCTAACCTGCAAGTCCCTCCCCTGGTTCCTCATTGGCTGAGCACCACAGAGGTTACGGCCTTACCCGGATGTTGCTTATGCCCACAAGAGGTAAAAAGTAGTCTGATTGGAACAAATGTACTTTCCCTGAGGTGCCGCAGAGACTTTCGGTCCCTCCTCCATTAGTTCTTTGGTGCATGCTCATTGCAAAGCCCTTGAAAATAAGCCTGTGAAACAGAGAGGGGAAGAAGAGCCAGGAGGTGACGTATCCAAGGGTTCGAGACCCCACTGCAGGGCGGGGGTGGGGGGTTCATACATATTTCTGTTAGGACGTAAGTCTACTTGTAAACTAGATAACTTAGCTTTTCCTTGGTATTTCTGAAAATGACTCATCTCCCTGACTTCTCACAACAAACTTTCCCCTTATTACTTTTCTTGAAACCAGTTTCCCTTTCTGTGTATCGTTGGGTTTCCAACTTTTGATGGACCCGTTAGCCCAGAGAACGATCTTTCTATCATAAGGAAAACAACAGAGCCAGTTTCTGGTAGATGCAACAGATGCTTAATATCATTCTGGGGACAAAGAAGGGCGTGGCGGGGGTGCAGAGACAAGGAGGGCACACGGTGTCCAGAGCGTCAGCCACTCGCCTGATCTGCTGGCCTGCCACCCTGTGGTCAGGCAGACCCATCGCCGCTGGATTCTCGGCTTTTCAAAGGAAGCTGAAAATACGCACTTTTTAAACGTCCAACACCCTCACGTCAAAATATGGGCTCAACCGCTTAAAAAGCACTGTGGAACAAGACAGATTTCCTCAGGTTGTTTTTCTAATCTTAGACAAAATGAGAGAGAAGAGGCCTTAGGACGGAGCTCAGAGGGGTTCTGCCTTATAAATTTCGGCTAGAATTCTGCAATCTTTCATGGCCCAGGTAAGATGCTAAAATCATCGGAGGGAAGGTTAATGTGGGACTTTATACGGAGGGACCTTACCCGGCTCATTGTGCGGCAATAGACATGATGCATCTGCTGTCGTGTGATGCAACAGGAAATACCCAGGACCACCTACGAACTGCCGAAATCCCTACACTGGAATTTAATCAAGCCTCTAGATCAGATTCCCAGCTTACAGGAAATACGAAGGTCAGAGGAACCCATTAAAGGTCATGACAAGGATGTAGGAAGTTCTACTGGAAGAACGGCCTGATTTTTTTTTTTAGGGGGACAAAAAGGAGAGAGGGGCTGTTACAGAGATTTAAGAGACAAATCAAATGCACCCAACTCTGCACCATGTTGAGATCCCAGTTAGAACGCCTGCTTAAACGGATAACACTTTGAAACAGTTGGAGAAACTTGGACCTCGCCGAAGTGTTGATGGACACGAAAGAATTACTTTGTTTTCAGAATAATGATTTTTTTTATTTAATGTTTTTTATTTATGTTGAGAGAGAGCGCTCACGTGCAAGCACGAGTGGGAGAGGGGGCGGACAGAGGGAGAGAGACAGTCCTAAGCAGGCTCCTCACTGTCACCGGCGAGGCTCGAACACACAAACCGTGAGATCACTACCTGAGTCGAATCAAGAGTCAAAAGTTTAACCGATTGAGCCGCCCAGCTGCCCCATGAAGGAATTACTTTTATTTTTATTACACATGACAATGATGTTGCAGTTATACATTTTTTTAAGATTTATTTATTATTTATTATTTATCATTTTTATTTTTTGAGAGAGAAAGCATGCAAGCAGGGAAGGGGCAAGGAGAGAGGGGGGCAGAAGATCTGAAGCAGGCTCTGCGTTGACAGTATCAAGCCTGATATTGGGCTTGAGCTCACGAACCATGGGATCATGACCTGAGCCCAAGTCGGAGGCTCAACCAACTGAGCCACCCAGGTGCCCTGTGGTTATATGTTTTTAAAGCCCTTATCTGGCGGAGATACAAATGAAGTATTTATGGGTAGAATAATACAATATCTGGGATTTGCTCTAAAATATTCTGGGAATAGAAAAGAGGATGCTTGAAATAAGGTGAATAAAATGTTGATAAGCACTGAAGCTGGCAGTGAATAAGGGGGGTGGGTCATTACAGATTCACCCTACCTTTATGGATATTTAAAACAATTTGTTTAACTTTTATTTATTTTTGAGAGAGAGAGAGACAGTACATGAGCAGGGGAGGGGCAAAGAGAGAGAGACACAGAATCTGAAGCAGGCTCCAGGCTCTGAGCTGTCAGCACAGAACCCGACGCGGGGCTAGAACCCTTGGACCGTGAGATCATGAGCTGAGCCAAAGCTGGCCGCTTAACCAACTGAGCCATCCAGGTGCCCCTGGATATTTTTTAAATTCTATAATGAAAAAGAGAAAAGAAACCCAGCATGAAGTCTGGGTAAGCAGGGGGCCCTTGCAGACCGGTGGGAGAAGACCCTGAGCTGTGTGTCCCCCCTCCCCCCATCTGCTCCCTTATCTGACCACTGTGCTTTGACATTGTGCCTTGACATGCAACGGTCAGCTGCGTTCGTCTTCATTTTCGGTCTCTCTTTCAGTAAACATTAAGTAAGCAGCTACTATGGGTAAGCTGGGCAAGAGCCGAGTCCAAAAACAGATGTCGCTTTGGCATTCTGTACCCGATTCCAACATGTGGGGACCTTTTTCCACAGCAGCCACCAATCCTCCGACACCAGCTGAGTGGCTTATAATTCAACTCAATTCTGACACTATTTCCCTGGAAGGAGCCTCAGATCCCACAGGTTAAAGGCGCAGTCCTTAGTCCTCAGTCCCGCCTCAGGCAGTGACCACAAGTCCAGGCGGTCACCTGTGCTTGTGGCCCACCAGCTGTAGACCAGAGGTGCCAATGGCTACCCCCTTGGGTTTGATTAATCTGCTGGAAAGGCTTGCAGAACCCAGAGACACATTTTAGATACTGGGTCACCAATTTACTAAAAAAGGACGTCACTCAGGAACAGCCGGACGGAACTGTGTAGGTTAAGGCGTGGGGGAAGGGCGTGGAGCTTCAGGCCCGGTCCAGGCGCGCCATTTTCCCGCACGTCCACGTGTTCGGCAACCCGGAAGCTCTCTCAGACTCTCCCTTTTGGGTCTCATGGAGGCTTCGTTACACAGTCATGACTAATGAATCACTGGCCCTTGGTGACTGATCCCGCTTCCAGCCCCTCATCTCTCCCCAGAGGTCAGGGTGGGTGGGGCTGAAACTCTAGCCCCTATCGCTAAAGTCACCTCATTCACACAACGACAGACACCTTTATGGCTCTCTTCACTTGGAAATTCCAAGGGTTTGGGGAGCTCTGTGCCAGAAATGGGGATGGAGACTAAACATGTATTTCTAACTATAAATCACAATATCACCCGTTTTCACAAAGGAGTCTTCTCTTTCCCAATTTTCTGGAAACAAGCTTCCCTTGTTTCCCAGGGCTTCTGGGGCTCCTGGCCTGTGCGCTGGACCCTCCCACTTAGAGCCGGAGACAGCTGCACAAGACCCGTCTTGTTCTTGTCAGTGCTGTGTGGCTTCACAACAACGCTGTTTATGGAGAGCTTCGTGTGGGCCGGGCCTGGCGCTATGTACATATCTACGTTATTTAACATTGTGTGTTTCGGGGCGCCTGGGGGGCTCAGTCGGTTAAGCGTCCGACTTCGGCTCAGGTCATGATCTCACAGTTCGTGAGTTTGAACCTGGTGTCGGGCTCTGTGCTGACAGCTCAGAGCCTGGAGCCTGCTTTGGATTCTGCGTCTCCCTCTCTCTGCCCCTCTCCTGCTCACGCTCTGTGTCTCTCTCTCTCCCTCAAAAATAAATAAACATTAAAAAATAATTTAAAATTGTGTATTTCATTTGTCATGGTTTTGTTTTGGGTTTTTTTGGGGGTTTTTTGTTTTGTTTTTGCATTAAGATAATATTTGTCTTGATTGTTACAACTTGTTTTTGGTATCCCTTAAATTTTGTGCCAAGATTAGTGACTTACTCGCCCTACCTGATCCTTGCCCTGTAGGTAGGTCTCTCAAGAAACATCTAAAACTGTGTGAACCTCTGTTATTCTACTTGTGAATGGTCTTTTTTTTTTAATTTTTAAAAAATGTTTATTTTTCAGAGAGAGCCTGAGCAGGGGAGGGGCAGGGAGGGGGGGGGGGGACAGAGGATTTGAAGCGAGCTCTGCACTGACAACAGACAACTGGACGCAGGGCTCAGACTCATGAACTGTGAGATCATGACCTGAGCCGAAGTCGGACGCTTAACCGACGGAGCCGCCCCGGCGCCCCTCCACTAGTGAAGGCTCTGAAACCTATGGCACCTGCAAACATCACGACAGAAAACAGGACGAAGAGGATTGGCCCTCCTGGAAGAACCCTGGGTGGCCCTGGAGACCTACTGTTCTCGCCACGTCCTGTTCTCATTATCTTACTTATACTGCAAATCAGTGGCTAAGAAGACGGGGAAGGAAGGGGGAAGAAGGTTCTCTTTCTAGAAGTTAAGGCCTTCGTATGGCCCGAATGGGCCACTTCATCGCTAACCTTCTCCAGCTGGCCGCTGTTTGTTCCCACAGACTCCAGGATTCCTCCTCTGTTTCAGGACCCCCTCCCCTCTCCCCTTCATGTGTCAAGACATCAAGACCTCAAATTTGGCTGGCAGTTTCTCTGGGTGCAACAGGAGGCATCGCACACCACCCCCCCAGACTCACTGTGGTCATCCCCATTTGTGTCCTCAGCTCCGTCAGCGACGCGTCCTCCTGGGGCTGCATGACAGAGTTCCCTGGCGATGCCATTCGGGAACCACCTACAGAGTCTGCGTGGAATGGCATCCCTCCCCCGTCTTTTTTCTTTTTAAAAGTTTTGAACAAAGAATCACTCACGGTGTTTGAGAGGGGACATTGCCAACTGTCTGTTTCTCACACAGAGCCTATACATCTACCATTTAACTTGTAAGCAGAGGGAACCCCACGTCTGTCTGGTTCAAGCTAGACACAATCTCCGTAGTTTAAAATAGAGGCCAAGTCGGTTTGGGGCTTATTTTTCCGCTGTGAGGACTCGCGGGGGATGACCGCGCAGCACGCTGTGCCTTTCAACGAGACAGAGAGCGACTTTCTCCCCACACTGATGAAGCAGAACAGAATATACCAGCCCAAAGTATGCCATTTGGTCATACTGATTAATTTGAATCAAGAGTATTTGAGGGGGCGCCTGGGTGGCTCGGGTGGTTCAGCGTCTGATTCTTGGTTTCATCTCAGGCTGTGATCTTACAGTTTGTGAGTTTGAGCCCTGAGTTGGGCTCCGTGCTGACAGCTTGGAGCCTGCTTGGGATTCTTTCTCCCTCCCTCTCTCTCTGCCCCTGCCCTGCTCTCTCTCTCTCTCTCTCTCAAAATAAATAAACAAACAAAAAGTACTTGAGAAACAGCCAGTCAAGACAGCTGACACCTTCCTTTATCTCCTCAAAGCAGGAGGCAAACGTCTCCTGTGAGGTAACTTCCCTGTCCCAGGAAGGGTGGAGTCACCCTTATCACCAGAGGTAGGGAATTTAGGGCTGAGAAGTGTCTACGACCAAAGTTATCACTTCACCAGTTTACTACCCCGAAGGCCCAAACCTTTGTCTTGTCAGTTTTTCACAAATTTGTTGTTTCTTTGTCTAAAACGTATAAAGGCTTCCTGCTTTGTTCACCTCCCTGAGCTCAATTTGTATGGGGTACCCATATGTACGCAATTAAATTTATTTTTCTCCTATGACTCTGTCTTCTGTCAACTCAATTATTAGACCAGCCAAAGAACTTACAAAGGAAGAGGGGAAATTTGTTTCCACCCTTAGACTGACATCCCTCCCAGGGAGTTATTCCTCTAAGACGTTCTCGAATTAATAATGGCAGCGGTTCTCCTGAGAGGAAATCGGTGGTTTTCTTACCAGGCAACCCCCGATGTGATTCTCGGGCACCTACGACGGAGCCGATGTCAGCAATGCCGGACGTGCCTGTGGATTTCTGGTACCATAGCCTCAGCTCAGTCTGAAACGAAGAGGAAACAAGAAGGAAGGCTTCTGCATTAGTTACGTCGATGACGCCATGCCTAGCACACGGTAGGCACTCAGTGAGCGTTGCCAACTGGATGGATGATCGGCATTTAGGTATCACCCGTGTGATCCAGTTTCCAGAGATTTTGTGAAAGGTCCACTCTCCTCTCCCAAACTTCCCTTTGGCTTTATTGGGAAGATTACAATTCCTCCATAATTCCCTGTGGCTTAAAACCTTTCTCCTCGTCATATGTTAATAACACTCCGTGTGAAGGAAGCCTCTGGAGGACGTGTGGGAGACAGGGGTCATTCTTCTAGGCTTGTCGTGTTTCACGTGGTCTGCATTTGGAACTACGAAGTCCTCTGGGGGCAGGGACCGGGTGTGTCAACGTTGTGTCCTCTGGGTCTTGCACAGAATATGCCACCAGGGGCACAGGGGTGGCTCGGTCAGTGGAGCATCGACTCTTGGTTTCGGCTCAGGTCGTGATCTGGCGGCCGCATCGGGCTCTGCGCTGAAGGTGGGGAGCCTGCTTGGGAGTCTCTCTCGCCTCCTCTCTCTCTGCCTCTCCTTCACTTGTGTGTCCTCTCTTTCTCTCTCTCTCTCAAAATAAATAAATAAAAACTTTTAGAAAAGAGTATGCTGAGGTGCTTGGGTGACTCAGTCACTCGGGCGACCAACTTCAGCTCAGGTCATGATCAAATGGTTTGTGGGTTCGACCCCCGGGTCGGGCTCTGTGCTGACAGCTCGGAGCCTGGAGCCTGCTTCGGATTCTGCGTCTTCTTCTCTCTCTGCCCCTCCCCCACTCATGTTCCGTCTCTCTCTCCCTCAAAAATAAATAAACATTAAAAAAACTAAAAAAAAAAAAGAACATGCTGCCCCAAAATACGCTTGTTTGCCACAAGGGTTGTTTTGAGAGAACTCCGGAGCCAGAGAGGCTGTGAAAACAGAGTAGAAGTTAGTTGTAAGGGGACATTTGTATTTGTAAAGGAAATCTTCATTTGCAAGTGTGTCCCCCTCCTTGTACCAGGAAGAGAAGGGTGGTTCTAAATCACAAAAGACTCTTGTCACTAGCGAAGGCTCGGCTTAAATCTGCATAACGACCTTGCCCTCGTTCATCGTGCTTTTTCTGGTAATTTTCCATCACTGGCCTCCTCCCACCCCCTTCGCCGCACACACACTTTTCTTGGTCTTTAGCCGAGGCGGGTATTGGAGCTGGTGGTTTAGGCCACCTTGGGGGAACGGCTCAAGTCCCCTGGGTCCCTCCCAGGTGAATGAGGTTTACATGTTAATAAACCTGTGTTCCTTTTGTTAATCCATCTTATATCGGGGGTCTCAGCTGAGAGCTCAGAAGGAGAGAAAGAAAGTTATTTTAGCAGGCACTCAGAAAATGTCCTTTGAACGCGCACTCTGGCCTTGCTAGCGGTCAGCACGGGGATCGGTAGGCAGCGGGCGCTCGGTGAAGGACTATTTAGTGGCAGGCCGAACCACTGATTTTTCAGGAACAGCTGAAAGCGGGGAGGGTTTTGGCCTGGAAAAGTACAGCCTCAGGCTGGATGAGGAGGCTTTTAAATATATTCTAGTCACACCCGCTGCTGACAAACTTGCTTCCAAAATGTTAATTTCCCCCCTTTGACTCAGTGCCTCTCGGAAGGGATAGGATGTTTACCAGTGAAATCTTTGGAAGGATCCTGAAGCCGGCGCTCGGGCCCTTGGGAGAGAACCGAGGAATTGTGAAAATTGTGGCATGGGGCAGCTGGAGGCCTGTGACTCTCAGCCTCGCCTCCCGCCTTCTGTGTCCCGTCAGGGAAAAGGACGTTAGACTTTGCTGCACATTTATTTCATAACGATTATTACCTCCTAGAGTATCAAACTCCAACCGCACAATAATCCCAGACAGTAGGCATTATTTCCACTTCACAGATGGAAACTAATCCTTAGGGAGGCTAGATAACCGGCCCCCATTCATGTGTGCCGGAGGGTGAGTGGCAAAGCTGGAGTTCAAACGGGGTCCCCAAGCTTGTGCCTTCCCGGCTCGCTGCTCCCTGCAAGGCTGCGTGATGTTGGCACGTAATATCGCCAGGGCTGCCCATGTGCACTTTGTGGGCACAAGATGGGACCTGGTGGTGTTGTGCCCGAATTCTCGAATCCCCCCACAAGAGCCCACCAGAGTCGAAAGTCAAAGCCAAGTGGCAAGGGTCATTTTATTTCAGGATCGATCCAGGTCCTTTCGCATATCGCTGCCAATATGCAGAAAGGCCTCGAACATGGTTGGTACAGCGTTTTTATAGACAGAGACAAATAGTATAGGAAGGTTTCAGGTTATAGGGTGACTGATTGGTCGATATTTGAAATACGAACATATGCAGCCCTCTGATTGGGGGTTCTTTGTGTGTTCTTTGGCGGGAAGTCTCTGTCCGTTATGTGAAAAAGTTAGTTATTTATCCTAATACATATCAGAAAAGGGGGAAGGGGAAGAATGTGAGGGAAGCAAGGTTCTCAAGCTAGTAAATGTCCGCTCAAGCTAATGAATGTCCGAAAGGTGAAGGTCTTCCGAATGTGAGCAAAGCCAGTTACACAAACTAATGCATGTCATAAAGGGGGAAGGGGAAGAATGTGAGGGAAGCAAGGTTACAGAAGTGAGAAATGCCAGATACTCAAACTAATACATGTCAGACTAGACTCAGAAAAAGTTTTACAATGTTTACAGCAAACAATAAGCAAAACAGAATTCTCAGCAATTGTATCTCTTATTAGCGGTCCACAATCGGCAGAAGGCCAGGGCAGCTATCTTTAACCCGGTATCTGTCCATTGATTTACAGAAAAAGAGAACTTAGCTTCAAACTAAGGCAGAGCTGCCATTTGGACATAAAATTTTAAAATCGCTCCCTTCAGTGGTACCTCCGTTTTACGGTGGCCCGAGGCCACGCAGCTGGAGCTCAAGAGTCAGGACTCGAACCCAGGGTCCAAGCCCTGAGGTCCTACTGGCCTTCTCTCCGGCTGGTCTCGCCGCAGCCATGCTATTCTTGGCACAGACCACCCAAGAGTTGCCCAGCAGGCTTCCCTAAGTCTTGTGTGCCTTCAATTTGCCCCCCTGCCCCCACCTACCACTGTTGCCTAAGTTGCTTTTCAAGGCCCAGATCGCCAGTGCCCGTACCAAAGCCTTATAACGGCAGCCACTTCTGGAAGATTCACTGTTTCCTGAGAGCAGACACAATCAAGGAAGCCGTTCCTCTTTGAAATACTTCCCGCAAATACCTACGTCTTTTCTTTAAGGTTTCTTTATTTATTTTGAGAGAGAGAGAGAGCTGGGAATAGGCAGAGAGAGAGAGGGAGAGAGAGAATCCCAAGCAGGCCCTTTGCTGTGAGTGGGGGAGGGGCAGAGAGAGAGAAGAAGGCAGAGAATCCGAAGGAGGCTCCAGGCTCTGAGCTGTCAGCACAGAGTCCGATGCGGGGCTCGAACCCATGGACTGTGAGATCATGACCAGAGCTGAGGACAGACGCTTAACCGACCAAGTCACCCAGGCGTCCCAGGCTCACATTTTCTAAGACAGTCGTTCTCTTTGTTTCTTTTTTTAACATTCCAGTCTTGGGGAGATCATTTGCTTAGTGGTTAACAGCCTTGCACATGCATTTAAAGCTGTTGAGAGAATACAGTGCACCGGGGGGACTATTGTGACTCCCAATATCTGCAGTGCCCTTCGGAGCCGTGGTCCCCGACGCCCAAGCCAATCAAAATCAAATAGTCATAAAAAGATTCCAGTGAAGGAGTCATTTCCTCAAGCCGAATGGTTGTTCAGTAATTACGGATGTCTTCCCCAGAAGAGTTACCCAGGTTCACCGAGTGGTACTGGCCTCAACACAGTTGGCTCCTCGCTCAGTTCCAAGATCATCAAAGGCTATCTTATTACCGAGAACATCTGTGGCTAGGGAGTCTAAGGAATTACGTTGGGCACTTATTGCTTTAACAGCAGATTCTGTAATATCTTCGGGAGTTAAGGAGAGGTTCCTCATTATGGCCTCCTTTGTACTCACTCTTAGACAGGGAACTGGGGAGAGCCAAGGGAAGCGGATCCTGAATCATGAAGACCTCCTCAGTAGGTCCTTTGTTACTCAACGGTGTAAATTCAGGGGAGCTGACTAATGAGGTGTCTCGGTGTGTGCCGTCTGGGGCACAGATAATTTAAGAGGCTTTGCCTGGCTCTGTGCCAGCTGTCGAGGCATTCATGGGCCCAAGGAGCGTGCTAACCAGCACAGAGCTAAACCCTGTTGGGGCACAGACCGCTCCCACTAAGGTGGCACTGTTAATGGGCTCATCACAAGATGGGCGCATCTGCCCATCCAAGCCAGGGGTCAGTTAGGGTTCTGACACTTTCAGGAAGTAAATCTCCTAGGCTAGGATCAAAAAGTGGTCTAAATTCCTTGCAAAGATGGGAGCCGCTGGAGAGATCTTTCCGTGATTGGGGGCAGATCTGATGTAGGTAATCATGAGAACAGGGCAGGGGGGGGGGTGCAAATGTGTTCTGATCTGCACAGGCGTGGACGTCCAGTTGGGACGGTTGTCGTTGGAGATATGCAAAAGCGAGGCCCTGGATATTCTGGCCTGAAAAGACTGTAGGTGACTTCCGGGGCGGGGGCTCAGTTGTAGTTTACAGTAACATTGGGAATAGAAGAAAAATCGGTCACAGGGAGACCCAAGGGGACTCTGGCATTATGGACAGATTGGAAAGACAAGTGCCAAGAGTCTGAAAGATAACCCACCTTGGCAGCTGCCTGGCATTTAGGGATGATGGCATTATCTTTCCAGGGCAATGCCAGAGTGAGGGAAAGAGAGAGAAAACAGGGCTTCATGTCCGTTTAAGTATGAGGTTTTGATCGGCATCTTGGGAGGCAGCAGTCTACTTCCACGCCAGCTGCTTGTCATCCTCGTCAGTGTGACCCGGAGCCCTCTAGGGTTGGCACAGGACCAGGTAACAGGTGGAACCTTCTTGAGTTGTGAGATGTGAACCCGAGGTTTGATGCCCTCTAGTTCTGCCGCAGTGTCAGTGGGGAGAAGCACATGTTAAGGTCGCTTTCAACATGGTTCTCGGGCTGTCTTCCTCTGGTGATGTTTCCAGAATACCCAGTCCCTAGGCTCCATGCTGTGACCAACAGGATGTCTTAAATAGGGATCTGGGGAGGCTTCTTTAATCTGCCGATGACAGGCTTTAACCTGAGACATTCGGGACTTACAGTAGCTGGTTACACTGACTCGAGAAAACAAGGGGTCAGCAGAAGGTTGTACACCAGCAGACTTTGGTCCACCTGTGATTATCTCACGTGGAGGGAGTTTCTGCTTCCCAAAGAGGGTACTGAAGACTCAAGTTTGAAAATTTTGAGTTTGAGGAGCCCATCAGTTCTCTTGACCTTGCCTGATTATCGAGGGCAACAGGGACAGTGATAATTCCAAGAAGTTTGCAAGACTTTCCTTAAGCCTTATGTGATTCGCCCAGTGAAATTGGCATCCCGATCACTGGATATGGCAGAAGGTATCCCCCAACTGAGAAATACATTACCTAACTGTTTATTTGTCACCATGAGGGCATCGATCTTGGGGCGGGGGAGTTTCAGCCCATTCAGGAAACGCATGTCCAATAACCATAACATATTGATAACACGTATGAACAGGCAATTGAATCAAGTGTGGTTGCGGGCAATCAAAGAGTCCAGAGGGAGGAGGTTTGAGATCTCTGGGAACCGATGATGGTTTTTCCAGGATTATGAACCCCTCCGTTTCCACAACATTCCCAAATCATGGACAACCAGCTGTCAGCCTAAATATTAACCATTTGTCCTCCAACAAGTGGACTGCTCCTGCTCAACCAAGGCCCTGGGGGCTCTGCTGGGGGTGGATTTAGCTCGAGGGAGGTGTCCCCTTCTCAAGTGGTTCATACTGGATGGTAACAGCCTCGCCAGCTTGGAAATTTCCTTTTCTGTCTTTACTACCTGACCCATCAACAAACAAAATTAGATCGGGATTAGTCAAAGGGCTGTCTCGTAAATCAGGACGGGATGTCACGAGATGGGGTGTTGTTACGTCACCATCACGAGCCTGGCCTTCGTCAGGCGGGGCGGTAGCATAGCAGGATTAAGAATGTTGCAATGTTCAA
The DNA here is from genome assembly GCA_030068075.1 of Paguma larvata. Taxonomy (NCBI): domain Eukaryota; kingdom Metazoa; phylum Chordata; class Mammalia; order Carnivora; family Viverridae; genus Paguma; species Paguma larvata. The sequence goes on along the minus strand of CM057827.1, from coordinate 40,566,556 downwards.
TGAAGATTAGGCGGGGAAAGCACAGGATCATAGAGCACGTTAGTCTGCTCGCAGAGCGATGGTGGGTCAATTCAGAATTGAGGAGACTTTGGGTGGGGGATTGAAAAACACCGTCATTTCCTAGGGTTAAATCTGAGGAAGCTTCTACTAACTTTGCCTCTGCCGCTACAGCCGGTTTAGACGTACAGGAGCAACGGGGACAAGGTGCATGCTGCAATCATGGGCGGATGTTTCCTGCCCAGTTCTTGGGTGAGCATCCCCAGGGCTTGGTGCCTTTTTCTTTTTTTTTAACGTTTATTTTTGAGAGACATAGAGACAGAGCATGAGCAGGGGAAGGGCAGAGAGAGAGGGAGATACAGAATCTGAAGCAGGCTCCAGGCTCTGAGCCGCCAGCAAAGAGCCTGATGCGGGGCTCGAACTCACAGACGGTGAGATCGTGACCTGAGCTGAAGTCGGCCGCTTAACCAACTGAGCCACCCAGGCGCCCCATTGGTGCCTTTTTCCAGTATGAATTTGGTGAAGGGTTTTGAACAGTTAGGTAGACCCAGGGCAGGTGGTTCTTGGACCCCTTGTTCTAGTCTTTTCTCTTTAATGTCTATTTATTTTTGAGGGGGGCCTAAGGGGCAGAGAGAGAGAGATAGAGACAGAGACAGAGACAGAGAGTCTCAAGTAGGCTCCACGCTGTAGGCTGTAGAACCCAATGCAGGGCTCGAACTCATGAACTGTGAGGTCATGATCTTAGCTGAAATCAAGAGTTGGATGCTTAACCAACTGAGCCACCCAGGTGCCCCAACCCTTGTTCTAGTCTTATAAAGACCTACTCACATTCATCTTGCCAAGGAAGGGACTCGAGGACTGACATTTGAGCAAGTTCCCCTAGAATCAGGAAGCCAATAGACAAAAATTGGGAACCTATAATCTATGTAGGAATCTGAGAAGCTGCCATTTAGTTGAGCACCTAGGGAATTCTTGGATTAGCTTCATTCTCTCATTGGATTCCTTCAGCACCTCGTTTGCGACCTAGGAAATGAACAGTATCTAGAAGTCATTGTAATTTTTCCTTAGAGATGTTATGCCCTTTTCCAGCTCAATTGAGGCAAACGAATGAAATCTTTTATGGACGTCTCCTTAGTAACAGAGAACCAGCAAGAGATCGTCTGTATATTGTAATAAGGTCGATTTCCTGGGGAACAGGGGGTGCTTCAGTCTCGGTGGGGCACTCAGGAGAAATAAGAAGGGGCCGGAGGCATGACTGTCCAGGTGGATTGTTGAGTGTTCCAAATCAAGGCCAGTGGTCTGGCTGCTGGGGTCGGCAGGGATGTTGAAGAAGGCCGACCATACGAACACAAAGTGAGCTGCTATGGGAGGCTAGAACTCCTGACAAAAGGGAGTGAGGGGCTGGGACAGCTGGCTGGAGGGGAAACAACTCTCTTGTTAATAGCCCTCGAGTCCTGGACAAATCACCATCCTGCCCAGTAGGTTTCTGGACTGGCCAGTTTGGCGTGTTCCGGGGGCTGGGGCGGGGCAGGGTTGGTGTGAGCCTTGAGTGGTCTTGGGCTTGCATGGATATCGAGGCCATTTGGGACAAGGTTTAGTTATGTCTCCCTCCATCTTTCTAGGTTCTGCATTGTTTATTCTTCCAGTGTCAGTATTAGAAGTAGCCCACAGATTTGGGGATACCTCGATTGAATTACAAGGAGTTTTGTTGGAATTTGTCCTCTTCTGTATCAAGGACGGATGGTAAAGAACATAAAAGACCAGTTTCATGTTGATCAGGAAATTCTAAGGCGGGGCTTCCATCAGAGGGAAACCATACTAGCCCTTTTAATTTAGAAAGGTCTCTACCTAACAGATGGACCGGAGCCGAATCACAGCAAAAAGGAATGTTTTTCAGTGAAAGGTACGAGAGTCGTTTGTGCTGGTCGAGATAGAAAGTATCTCTGAATTTTATACGATACTCCCACTACGGAAACACCAGTTTTCACTTTGAGGGATTTATTGTCTTAGCGGAGAGTACAGCTGTGGAATCTACTAGAATTTAGAAAGGTTTCCTGTTAATTTAAATTTCAGTTTCCTCTTGGCTAGTTAAGGAAATTACTGGTATGAGTTTACTGGAGGATCCTTAGAGTCCCATCAACTCTGGGGGGGGTGGCATTCATGGGGGGGCCACCTTTGGGGGCGGAGATGGGGGCATCTAAGTTGACACTGAAGGATTTACATAAACCTTTGAGGACAACCTTTTCCCAGTGTCCTAGCTGATTACAAAGGAGACATTGCCCTCTGGGCCGGCAGTTTTTTAAGTTGAAGTATAATTGAGACAGAACATCCCTTTGGTTTCAGGAGTTCATCATAGTGATTTGATATATATATATATTTATTTTAAGTTCATCTATTTACTTAGAAAGAGAGAGAGAGCAGGGGAGGAGCAGAGAGAGGGAGAAAGATAAAATCCCAAGCAGATTCCACACCATCAGCTTGGAGCCTGATGTGGGGCTCGAACTCACAACTGTGAGATCATGACCTGAGCCAAAATCCAGAGCCAGAGACTTACCAACTGTGCCATCGAGGTGCCCCAGTGATTTGATATTTTTATACATTACAACATGATCCCCGCAGTAAGACTAGTTGCCATCTGTCACTGCGCAAAGTTATCACTATTAACACTATTGCCTATGCTGCACGCTATGTCCCTAGGCCTTGTTTATTCTCTAACTGGAAGTTTGCACCTCCTAATCGCGTTTGCCCATTTTGCCTGCCCCCAACTCTCCCCGCAGCAGCTGGCGGTTTGTTTCCTGAATCTCTGAGTCTGTTTCTATTTTATTGTTTGTTCATTTGTTTTGTTGTTTCGATTCTACATATTAGTGAAATCATACGGTATTTGTCTTTCTCTATGACCTATTTCTATTAGCATGATACTCTCTAGGTCCATCCACGTTATTGCAAATGGCAAGATCTCATTCTTTTTTTTTTTTTATTAATTTTTAATGTTTATTTTTGAGAGAGAGGGAGTGGGAGAGGGGCAGAGAGAGAGGGAGACACAGAATCCAAAGCAGGCTCCAGGCTCCGAGCCGCCAGCACAGAGTCCGACCTGGGGCTCGAACTCACAGACCGTGAGATCATGACCTAAGCTGAAGTCAGACACTTAACCGACTGAGTCCCCCAGGTGCCCCAAGATCTCATTCTTTTTAATGGCTGCATGGCATTCCAGTGTGCATATACCACGTCTTCTTTATCCCTTTATCCATCGATGGCCACTTAGGTTGCCTCGCCTACGCCAGCATTTTGACGATGGACCGCTAGAAGGGTGCCATGCGGGAAGCTCAGGGGTTAATTTAGGTTTCTGGCCTTGGAGCTGCTGCAGCTGTAAGACTAAGAGCTTGGTGACCATGTGTTCACGATCTAGTTCCAAAGTCCTTTCAAAGCGCTCAGTTATGGTCCTGAGCTCAGTCAGACTGGTGGCCTCCCCTCCTATTTTCTTCCTTTGTATCAACCCACTAATCTCAGAAGATAATCCATTTACAAACAGGGCAGCCTAGAACATGTTGAGTGACTTCGTTCATTGTTTACAACCCAGAATGCCACGGGAAGAGAGTTTCTTGACTGATTTCAAAGCCTGCTGCCGACTCGTCTTTCTTGCCTCAGGTTTGAATAATAAATAGACCAATCAGTGCAGGCAGGGAAGTCTCCAGAAATGGCTTTTAAAAGATCAGTCGCTATTTCTTGAACCTTTTCTGGTTCATGAGGACCAGGTCTTGGTCTTGAATATCATGATCTTGAACACCATCTTCAGGGTCACACGATTTTGCTTCCTGCATCCATTCTTGGGCTCCACGGGGTCCTATCAGGAGGTGCACACGCTGATAAAGAAATAGAAGCCCTGGATATAGACCCCAGTGAAGACTCTAAGTTCTTTGGAAAAACTTTTGGAGACCATCCTTGGCTTTAGGAAATTCTTTAACCAGGCCCTTAGTTCAGTCTTTGACCACAGTGTGAAAAATGCCTGAAGGTTGCCTCCTGCAACCTTGGGGTGAGTTTTATTTTATTTTGCCTTTAGTTTTATTTATTTACTTTAAAATGTTTATTTAGTTTTGAGAGAGAGAGAGACAGAGCGTGAGCGGAGGAGGGGCAGAGAGAGGGAGGGAGACACAAAATCCGAAGCAGGCTCCAGGCTCTGAGTTGTCAGCCCAGGGCCCGACGCAGGGTTCAAACTCATGAACTGCAAGATCATGACCTGAGCTGAAGTCAGAAGTCTAACCAACTGAGCCACCCAAGCGCCCCAGAGTGGTTTATTTTAAAAGATAACTGTTTAATAGTCTCTCCAGAGTGGATAGCAGTTCAGACAATTAGTAGACCATGAGCACTCAGGGTAAAGAGGATAGAGGGGAGGGGTAGGAGTCACATGAGTCTTACTGTCTTTTGTTTTAGGTACCTCTGTGTCTTTAATTTTATGTTCGTCTTTTGCAATAAATCTCCGAATGAAGCAATTTTGGAATTTTAAAGTTTGGAAGCTTCTACATACCAATGAACATAGGCGTCCCCTTCTGTTCGTTTGATTTGGGAAACCTTGCTTCAAGTCCACTTCTAAAATGAATGATCTTGTCTAAAGAACATTGCCCATAATGCCCATCGTAATTCTAGATTGCTTCTGGTAAGATCTTGCCATCTTGGCAGAGAGCTGCCGCTTCCGGGATTATAGTTCTTGGACATAAAAAAAGCAGGTGTGCTTAGAAGGTGGCATGCTCTACTCTTCGGAGTTTAAAGATCACCCTACAAGATCGCTGGTTTTGTTGTTGTTGTTGTTTTGTTTTTTCTTGTTTTTGTTTGCTTTTGGTTTTTGGGGGCTAAGTCTTTGGGTTTCTCGGAGCCAAACTAATACCCAGGAAGGCTGTGTCACTGGTTTGGGGATCGTGTGGTGGTTCACAGTGGATCTCATTGCCCAGAAATTTTCCTGAGCTTGGCAGGTGACCTAGTACCAATCTAAGGCATTCCATGACCAACTTACCCTAACATGGCGGTCTTGCAGTAGGCGGTAAGCGCTCTAACAGCTTTTAAGTGCTCCCCCGGTGCCCACCAATATTTGTGGCTTTTTGGTCTCTGAGATTTCCATTAGCAACAACCTGCACCTCGTGTGCACCAATAACACCCCTGCCGCGACAGGAGAGATGTTACGGCAGCTTGGCTAAGGGAATCCCCCCTGCGCACACCAGCAGCTCCCAAGGTGGAAGTGGGGGACAGAGGACAGGGCTTCGCCACAATGGGGAACCGTAGCCTGAACCGCCAGCAGTTCCCAGTGTGGGATCTGGGGACTAAGCTGAGGGCTCAGGTTTGTAATCAAATGGGGAGTGTGGAGAGCCGGTTAGATCGGGAGCTTGAAGCAGAGAGAGCGGAGCGCAGAACTGAGGGCAGCTCCCCACGGTACTCAGAAATGACAGGAAAGGCAGAGAACTCCAAGCGTTTGCTCGTGGGCACCATGCCTGTGTGCCTTCTTGCCCCTGAATCATTGGAAGTCTGCTTCAGATCTCACCGCTGCCTCCAAGTGTGTTAAAAAGCAAATTTCAGCTGAGTGCATTTAAAATCTTATTGGCTTTATTCGTGATTCGTGAATAGGGCAGCATCCCACCCGGCACATAGAAAGCAGCTCCGAGCAACCGTACACAACGGAACCCTTTGATAGTAGAAGACGGCGGAAAGGAAGTTACCAGCAAAGAGTGGATTGTTTCAGGCAAGGTCACGTTCCTTTAGGGGGAAGTATGGTCTCTCAGGCAGAATACTTCGCTAGTGCTGACCAGGTAATTCCAGGTTGCCTGGTTGAGATTACATTCTGGGGGAGTAGTGGGGGGAGGCTGAAACTGCGTTAGGTTAGGCACTGCGTCTTGACTTGATGATGTGGGCTTAGCACAAGTGACTCCGTTTTGGGCCTGTTGTCTGCTTTTAACTGCACTCGCTATGCGCCAAGCACTGGGGGGAGTTGGCGCGTGCAGCGGAGCCCACTGGGAGAGTCAGTGACCTCAGAGGCATTTCTCAGCCCGCAGAGGAGCGACCGTATCTATCCTTGGCTCCCTACATGCATAGGTACGGGGCCAGGTGCGTTATGCGTCTCAGCAACCTTAACCGGCCCCTTTCACCGTTGAGGAATGGCAGCTGGGAAAGACTAAGTGAGTTACCTAAGCGACAGGTGTCAGGGGCCTGGATTCAAAAGCAGCTGTGTCCCGTTTTCCCCACAACGGGCCCCAGGAAGGGGCATGAATGAAGGTAGGGGTCGGGGCGGGCTGAAGGGGGCCGACACTGGTTCCGAATGAGGACATGCGGTCGGCTGACTCCGGGCGGCACTCCAGGCTCCATTCATCTCATCCGCAGTGTGGTCAAGGTTCCTGGAACCGGAATCTGGTGCCGGCCCGAGCTGCGCAGCCTGGGGCAAGGTAGCTCAACTTTTCTTAGCCTCATTATCCCCCCAGTCAAAAAGGGGCCCCACACTTTCCTCTGAGTGTCGTGGCGAAGATGAAGGAGTAGAGGCGTGTGTCCTGCTCTGTTCCCTTGTCCAGGAGGGTTCCCTTTAGGGTCCCCTAGGGAGGGGCAGGCGGGCGAGCCCTGAGGCTGGGCTGGGGCTGGGCGGCTCCTAGATGCCCCTTCCCCCCACCCCCGCCCCCAGGCCCTCCCTCCAGTGTCCACACTGTGGCCACACCTGTGACTAACACGTGTTGGCTCTTCCTGTGGCCCCGAGCCTGCCCCGGAAGCTCAATGCGTGTTAACCCATTCAATGCCCACGGCCACCCTGTGAGGAAGTCCACCGTTGCCTCTACTTTGCAGGTGGGGAAATGGAGCGCGGGTGAGGGGGGTGTGCCGAATGTTCCAGGCGAAAGGCGAGATCCGGAGCGTGGGCCCAGGGGGTTCTGGTGCTGGCACCACTGCCCTGTGCCCTACGCTCGGCGCTGGGGCTCCCACCTTGGGCGGGAGGAGGGGAAGGTGTGGGAATGGGGGCACCAGCGCACAGGGAACTCTGTTCCCTCTCACTTCGTCCCCGGAGTGTTTCACGACAGACACTCCCCAACAGCCAAGGTGCCGTCGAACCCATTTCTCTTCCCCTTGAGATGCTCTCTTTTGAGTCGGGACGCACCCGTTGGGTCCAGAGTCATTGCCACACGTGTGTCCTCCAAGCAGAGAGACGCAGAAGTGGAGGCCGGCCGGCCACAGAAACGTGGTTTCCTGGGAACTTCAGCTTGGCGCCCGGCCCACCGGGAAGGAGAGCCACAAAACCAAGGCCACGTGCCCACTGAGATTTTAGGGAGCAGGAGACACCATCAGCTCAAGGGGCACCACGTTTTAAAAGGGGACAGAGAGATGTCTTAGTCTCTTGGGGCTGCCGTAGCAAAATAGCACAGACTGGGGGGCTTCGGAGCTCTGGAGCCTCGAAGCCCGAGATCCACCGAACCGCTGGCCAGTTCAGCTGCCAGGAGGGTGCGCTTCCTGGCTCGCGGCTGTGTCGCCCGCGGCGGAGACAGAGAGAGTTCTCTGCCGTCTCCTTGTACGAGGACACTGAGCGGGGCGCCGCTACATGGACCTTACTTGACTTTAGATACTCCCTTATTCTCGGTGTACCACGTGGGGGCGGGGGAGCTTCCCCGTAGGAATCCCGGGGGACACGTAATTCAGCCCCGAGCGGGCCAGAAGCAGGAATGGCATTTCGGGCATCTGCACGGGGGAGTCCGGACGTGGGTCCGAGTCTCGGAGTCGCTGGAGAGCTTCCCTCCTCTGACCGCCCCCTCTCTTCCCCGGCTGCCTCAGTTTCTTCTCCCGTCGAGCGAGATCACACACCTTTCCCGTAGGCTTCCTATGAGAACGTGATGAGAAAAATACATCTGAAATGCTTAGCGCAGGGCCTGGCACACGGGAGCCGTTCGTATCGCCGGCTAGACAGAGTCTCTTCCCGCCTCCGCACGCGGGCTGGTCCCGGGACTCGCTTTAACCCGTGGAATGTGGCGAAGTGATAATCCGCGAATCTCGGAGCCTGTGCCGAGGCATTATCGCTCTCACCAGGAGCCCCCAAAGAAGCCTGGCGGAGGAGGAGGGCCAGGCCCACAGCGGGTGTCACATTCCAGACGCATGAGTTAGATTATGCTAGACCGGCTAGCGGTCCGCTGACTGTAGAAAAATCCAGCAAAACGTCAGCCTGACTGGCCCAGACCGGAAATATCTCCCAGCTGCCCCACAGATTGGTGAGCTGAACACAACGGCTAGGGGGTTCAGCCACGTTTAGGACTCCGTGCGTGCGTGCGTGTGTGTGTGTGTGTGTGTGTGTGTGTGTGCTTGGTCAAACAAAGGCTAAGCAACAGTGTTCTCTGCCCAGTGAGCGAAGCCTGGGCGACGTGTATCTGTAAACGATAACACATCTTGGCAGATATTCGGGCTCCGTCTCTGTTGTCAAAGCGGACAATGACATCTCAGCTGGGGTGGAGGTGTACACACTGGGAATTACCCTGTTATCTTGGCTTTTTCCCTTTTCTTTCTAACGTTTAAGTACACCGATGTGAAAACTATGCAGGGAAGCCACGCGTCGTCCTCTGTTGTAGAAACCGGGAGTCAAGCCTGGGGCCTCCGATGGCGCCCTCTCTGCCCGGGTCCTTTCCCGGGGTCACCGTGGTGACCGTCGGCCCTTGGCGCGTCATTGCCTCCCTATCTACAGCCGCGTGGGGACTGAGGCGCTGCGGTGTCTACCCTCTCGGTGGGACTCGATGTCACTAATTTTTCTGCCTCCTTTTATTATTTAAAAAACATTTTTTAATTTTATTTATTTTGAGAGAGAGAAAACGAGCAGCGGAGGGGCAGAGAGAGAGAGGGAGAGAGGGAGAATCCCCAGCAAGCCCCACAGTGTCAGTGCAGAGCCCGACGCGGGGCTTGATCCCATGAACTGTGAGATCATGACCTGAGCCGAAATCAAGAGTCGGACGCTTAACCGACTAAGCCACCAGGCGCCTCTCTTTCCTCCTTTTATTTTATTTAAAAACAATTTTATGTTTTTATTTATTTATTTATTTATTTTTGAGAGAGAGAGAGAGCAAGGAGGGGCAGAGAGAGAGGAAGACAGAATCAGAAGCAGGCTCCAGGATCTGAGCTGTCAGCACAGAGCCCGATGTGGGGCTCGAACTCACAAACTGTGAGATCATGACCTGAGCCAAAGTTGGATGCACAACCGACTGAGCCACCCAGGCACCCTTTCCTTCTCCCTTTTAAATTGTTACTCCAGGGGCGCCTGGGTGGCTCAGTCGGTTAAGCGTCTGACTTCAGCTCAGGTCATGATCTCAGAAACCCTGGCCTGAACGGCACCTGCTCAGGTCCGGCTGTCTCCCCCTGTGCGCACAGCCTCGACTATAGGGAGACCCCTGATGGCCTCCCACCCCGAGAGCTCCCAGGAAGGTCCCCCGTGCACAGCCTTGCATTCCACAGGAGCATGGAAAGAGGGGCTCCGCGGCCCACGGTCATTGCCATGGACCCCAGCACTGATGTACTTGCAGGTGGGGGAGCAGAAGCGTGGGCTTCATTACCTGGGCGGAGGCGTCTGGAGGCTCAAGGCTCATGTGCTCTGGCCTTTACGACCGCACTCCAGAGCCTCGTCGGGGTCTGGGCTGCGGGCGTCTCCACTGCTCTGATTCGTGTCCAAGCAGAGTCGAGGCCCGGTCTCAGCACATAGCTTTTGAGGACGGGTCTGTGACTAGGCGACCTGAGAACTCGGCAGCCTGTACTCCCTTGACCTTCCGCCATGTTCTCCGGCAGACAGACCTGTTCTCACTGGATGGAGCCATCCTGCATCCATACCTGTTAAGTGCCACGCAGGCTGTCATTCGCCGGGAGTGTGTTTCGGTCACACCGAGGGCTGCGGATCTGAAGGATCCGGACACCTTGGGTCCCCCCTGCTTCCCTTCTCTTTTCCCTCCCTCTCTTCTCCCTCCCTTCCTCCTCTCTGTCCTTCAAAAAATATTTATGGACTGCCAACTCTACGTCAGGCACTTCGGTGGGCACTGAGGATTCAAGGTAAAGAAAGCAGAAATCTAGTAAGGGAGACAAACCCATACCATTGGAGGGTGGGTTGCGGCTTCTGACCGAAAGACATAGACACAGAGGCGGTGACACCAGTGAAGCAGGCTTTGTCACTGACATGGCGGTCGGGGGCCCCCTGAACAGGGCCAGCTAGGACAAAGCAGGAGGAAGAGGGTTCTGGGCGCAGGGTCAGTGTGGGGAGGGCCCCCAGGCCGGCAGAGCCCGCGGCACTCACCGGATCCGGAGGAAACAAGGGTACCCTGTGGGGGGCTGCGGGCCTGGAGAGCCCCTGTGGGGCGAGGGGGGCTGAGTCACGTGACCAGCTGTCCTGCTTGTGGGATTCTGGGGGGGTTCTCTGGCCATGGGGCCTTCGGCAGTAGGAAAGTCCCTGACTAACTGGGAGGAACCGGTCACCCCGAGGCAGGGGACCAGGGAAAGCCCCCGCACTGTCTCTGGGCCCGAAGGGGTGGGGGCTGGACGAGCAGAGGGGACGTGTCCAGGGGGTGACTGTGTTCCCGTGTGGTCAGTTTCTGTAGGGAACGCCCCGGCCCGCCGGTTCCGGTGACCAATCTGCGAGTAACTTTTGCTTTTCGCCCCCTCGCCCTCCTCAAAACCTGTTTCGCAAGCCAAAGCCTGTAACCGATGACCTTCACGGCCCTCTCGAGGGCCAGCGGCTCTGGAAAGGGCCGGGCCGGCCTTACTGTAAGCCCCGCTGCCTGGCCGTCTTGGCCGCCTGCCCTTCCACACACGGTCAGAGGTCACCCCTTATCTTCCCGGGGGGCCGTCTGGGGGCCGGAGGAGCGGCGGGGAGGGCAGGCTGGAGGTGAGGAAGCCCAGCTCCTTCCGGCAGCGGCGGCCACTGCGGAGACGACCGGGGGCTCCCTCGAGAATCATCCTTAAAACCACCTTCCCGGGTGGAGTGCGTGGGGGAGGCTCCTCGGGCCACTGCACCAGGTGGCCACGAATTTCGCGGCTCAAAGCGGCACAGTTCCGGAACTGGAAGTCCAAAGGGCTGTTTCCTTCTGGAAGCTCCAGGAGAGAATCCTCCTCCCTGACTTCTCCAGGACCCTGGACGTGCCCGCATTCCTCGGCTGGGGACCCCCTCCGCATCGCCCCACGCTCTTGCTTCCAGCTTTTCCTCTCCTACTTCTCACCCCGGCCCTCCACCTCCGCCCCCTTTTTTTAAAACTTTTTTTAATGTTTATTTATTTTTGAGAAACAGAGTGCGAGCAGGGGAGGGGCAGAGAGAGAGAGGGAGACACGTAATCCAAAGCAGGCTCCAGGCTCCGAGCTGTCAGCACAGAACCCGACATGGGGCTTGAACTCACAAACCGTGAGATCAAGACCTGAGCCAAAGTCGACACTCAATCGACTGAGCCACGCAGGCGCCCCTCTACCTCCCTTCCATAAAGGACCCCGAGATGAGCCCTGTGATGACCCCTGTGATGACCTTGGGCTCAGCCAGATACTCTCTCCACTCCAGCTTTTTGACGTAATCATGGCCGCAAAGTCCTTTTCAAGCACAGGGGACATTTCGACGGGCCCCAGGTCCAGAATCACATCACACAGCTCTGAAGGGCCTCTACTCAGCCCGTCACGCCCTGCTTTTGTTTCCATTTTACAGGTAGAGAAACCGAGGCTCAGAGGATTTGTGTCTCTTGCCCAAGGTCAGGGCCAGGACTGGAGTCAGATCCCAGGCTGCCGCCAAGGCCCCCACACTGGCCGTGCGGGTCGGAGGTACATTTATGACGAAGGAGACACCTTTGCCTCGGGAAGATGGAGCCGGTGCCAGACACAGAGAGCGTGCGACACGAGCTGGACCGCCCGGAGGCCCCGAGGCCAGATGCCTCTGTGTGGCGACAACACGGGCAGCCACGGGGGGCCACCAAGGCTGCCCCATGCATGTTCCCTCTTAGCCCCAGGTCAAGGGTGGGCTATGATCTGGGCCCCATGTTTGGTTAGCCAGGCGGCCCCCCGGGCTCCTCGGGAAGGACTCATTCAGTCTTACCTTTTAGGGTGGGGTTGGCGCTCCTTTTCTGGAGAGGTCCAGAGAGGACACATTTCCGACTTTGCCAGCCACGTGGGGTCTGTCGCAACCGCTCAGCTGCTATTGTCGTGCTTGAACCGCGAACAAACAGGCCTGCCGTGTCTCAATAAAACTTTATTTATAAAAGCAGGCAGTGGCCCCGGTTGGCCTCTTTTCCAGGGCTTTTCCCCCTCCTCCCGCCTCCCCTCAGACACTAGCCAAGGAGACGGGGCCTCCCTGAGGCACTTTAAGGCAGAACTGGCCCCGCCCCAAACCTTCTAATCAGGAAAGAACAGTTTCAAAGGGAGGCTGGGCTCATCTGTTGACCAGCGCGCCCTCAGAAGGGGAGCAGCCGCTACCGTGTGAGTGTGCCCCGGGTGCGAGGCCCGGCGCTGATCTCATCTAATGAAATCCGCAGGACACGCCTGCACCCTGCTCCCCAGAGATGAAACTGCAAACGACCTCACTGCCCCGGCCCCCAAACCTAACACGATGAGGAGGAGGCTGGGGCTTTTATGGAAGGTCACACATCGCCACAGAGCTAGAGCCGGTCTAATACCAACAAGGGGGCTGCTAACCGCCCCCCCAACTCATGTGGTTTTTTTGGTCTGTTTTGTTTTTAAAGTTATTTATTTATTTATGTTGAGAGAGAGAAAAAGCACGACGTGGGGGAGGGGGGAGGGGCAGAGAGAGAGGGAGAGCGAGAGAGAATCCCAAGCAGGCTCCGCACCGTCAGTGCAGAGCCCGATGTGGGACTCGAACTCATGAACCGTGAGAATGTGACCTGAGCTGAAATCAGGGGCTGGACTGAGAGCCTCCCAGGAGCCTGCTGCCCAAACCGGTGGTTTTTAAATCTAGGGCTGCGGATGCAATGCGTACAGGGGCCCAGTGAGGACGGCAGGGCTGAAGTCAGCTGCTGTAAGACAATCTGGAGTTATGGGCAGGCTGCGCCAGGCCTGAGCAACTGTGCCGACAGAACCCACCCGCCGTGTGGCCAAGTGCTTAAATCTGTAAGCCAGCTAATGAACTGCTGAATAACATCGATCTCATTCCTCGTATTCTTCTGTCTCGACGACTACACCTTCACAACAGCCTGGAAGGGTTTGAGTATAGGCTTGGATCGACACAGCCCTCTTGGACTCTATTATGGTTGACTGTAGGTGTCGGTTTGGCTAGGCTGGGGCAGCCCAGGTGTTTGGACAAACAGCAGTCTCGATGTTGCCGGGAAGGTATTTTGTAGACGTGATTAACATTCAGATCAGTAGACTCTGGATAAAGCAGGTTGCCCTCGAGAATATAGGTGGGCCTCATCTAATCAGTTGAAGGCCACAAGACGGAAAAAAAAAACAAACAAACCAAAAGACCGGAGGTAGATACTTCCCAGAAAAAGGAAGGAATCCTCCAGGCTGCAGCTTCGAAACTCTGCCTGAGCGTCCGGCCTGCTGCCCTGAGCAATTAGGAATGCTCTTACCGGACTTTCCAGCACCCTTCCCTGCGGAGTTTAGACTTGCCAGCCTCTGTAACAGCAAGAGCCAGTTCCTTAAAATAAATCTTTCTCTCTCTATCTTTGTATTTCCTACTGGTTCTGTTTCTCTGGAGAACCCTGCCTCAGACAGACTCTGTGGGGTTCTATGCCGGAACGGGGTCCCCAGACAGAGCTGGCTCTGGCCTGGGGCCTGATCCCACTCTCTGCCTCCCCCTACCTAGCTACCTGAGCTCCCTTCAGCGCCCTCGTTCCCATCCTGCAAACAGCTGAGCCTCGCGCTGCCCCAGAGCATAAATGTGCAGACACCTATGGCCGTCAGCTTTCAAAACCTGCGAATCAGGGGCACCGGGGTGGCTCACTCCGTTAAGTGTCCAGGTCATGATCTCACCCTTGTGGGTTCGAGCCCTGCGTCAGGCTCTGTGCTGACAGCTCAGACTCTGGAGCCTCTTTCGGATTCTGTGTCTCCCTCCCTCTCGGCCCCTCCCCTGCTCATACTCCCTCTTTCTCTCTCTCAAAAATAAATACACATTTAAAAAAACAACCCTACAAACTACATATGCCTTGAGGAGGGCACAGGAATCTGGGGTCCTGGTAGTAAAATTTGGTCTCGAAGGAAGAGTGAAGGGTCCCCTGGCCTCCCAGGCTCCCTGCCCTACTGGAAGGGCCGTGTAGAGGAGGACAGGGAGGTGTCCTTTAAAACGCAGGGCCGAGGACAGGGACGCCTCTGGCTGGGGCCTGACAAGGACTAACAACCCACGCCTGCTTTAGAGCCCGTGGCCAACCTCCCCGCCCCCCAGTCCCCTGCACAAGCAGCCCCGTGCGGGTATTTGCATTCCGTCCAGAAATCCGGGTTTTCTATTGCCGTTGCTCTTGGTAACTAACAAAAATGAATTTCACAAGACTGTACAGCCTGAAGGAGTTGCTGGATGAGCTGAGAACGTTTGTCTTCTTGACCTGAGTCTTGGGTTCACGGGCGTGATGATTTTGTGAAAATTCACTGAACTGTACACGGAATGAAAGTGTGTTTTTCTGCCCGAACGTCACACTCCAATCAGGAGCGTTGTTAACACAAAGCAGAGCCAGGCCCAGGCCCATGGGAAAGGGTCCGAGGGCTGGGTTTGGGCCGCTGCCCACCAGTTGGGACCCCGGCAGGGCGGGATCTGGCCACACACGCAGGAATTTTGACCCATTTCCTCTATGCCGTAGGGCTCCTCCCTTGCTTGGGAACACGACCTCCTGAAAAGTACCATCTCGGCTTCCCCAGGTGCTTCCTGTAGGCGGGGTTTCTAACAGTCCCCGCCCCCCAAGTGGGCTGCCCCGGGCCGGTTCATTCCCGACGCCATACCGCCCCCTGCTGGCCTAGGCCTGCAGTGTTGTCGCAAGTTGTCGGACCCGCGAGTCATGGTGCCCTCTAGGGGCAATTTTGGGGAGTGAATTAATGCACCGGAGTTTTCTGGGCAAAGCAAGATTTTGAATGCGTTTCCAAAGAGATGAAAAGTGAGCGTCTGAAATGATTATTGCACTGTGGGTTAACCAGCTAAAATTTAAATTAAAATACATAAATACTAAAGACAAAATCCAAATCTAGATTTAAAAAGAAAAAGAAGAGTGAGTGGCAACATAGGTGCGCGTGCACGCGCGCGCGTGCGCGTGCGCGCGCACACACACACACACACACACACACACACACACACACTCCCTTCCCCAGGAAAGGAGAATCCTATTCGCCAACAAGGCTTATTCCACGCTCTGCGCCCACAGCTGATCGCAAGCAATGACTGTATTTTTGTCTTCATATTCACCAAATCGGGCTCCTTCCTCCTCTCTCCTCCCTGCCTGGAAACAAAGTAACCCTACGCCTTGGGCGGGCACAGGAAATCTCCCAGAGTGGCTTTGTAACAAGCATATCTCCCCCACCCCCATTAATGGAAACAAATTTCATTAGGTAGCTTTCAAATACAGAAAATTAAAACTTCTAATTCTCTCTGCAGCAAACGTATAGTATTAGCGCTTTGGCCGTCTTAAGTCGAATGCCTTCTCATAAAGTATATGATATTAAGCTTTACACTAATTGAATATTTTATCCCTTTGACTTTCCTAGATATGCATAACAAAAGCGTGCGGTAAGATTAGCAACTCCTAGACTACCAGTCAGACCCTCAGACAGCATGGGGTTGAATGGTGCAGTTTGAATCTGAGAGGCAGATTTTTTTCGCTAAATACAGCCCAGTACTGCAAATGTCCTTGCTCTTTCTTATGATTTTTCTTAGCAATGTTTTCTTTTCCTTAGCTCGCTTTCTTGTGAGAATACGGTGTATGTAATACATCTAACGTACAAAATGTGTGTTCGTTGCTAGGCTCTGTCACCAGTAGGCTCAGTTTTAGGGGAGTCAGAAGTTATATGAGGACTTTTTGGAGCACCTGGGTGGCTCGGTCGGTTAAGTGACCGACTTTGGCTCAGGTCACGATCTCATCGTTCATTCGTGAGTTTGAGGCCCACATCGGGCTCTGTGCTGACAGCTCAGAGCCTGGAGCCTGCTTCGGATTCTGTGTCTTCCTCTCTCTTTGCCCCTTCCCCGCTCGCACTCTATGTCTCTCTCTCTCTCTCTCAAAAATAAATAAACATTAAAAAATAAAAAATAGGGGCGCCTGGGTGGCTCAGTCAGTTAAGTGGCCGACTTCGGCTCAGGTCATGATTTCTCTGTTGTGAGTTCGAGCCCCGTGTCAGGCTCTGTGCTGAAAGCTCAGAACCTGGAGCCTGTGTTCTGATTCTGTGTCTCCCTCTCTCTCTGCCCTTCTCCTGATCACGCTCTGTCTCTATGTCTCAAAAATAAATAAACATTAAAAAAAATAAAAAATAAAATAAAATAAGTTATATGTGGATTTTCATGTGTGTGGGGGGTGGGCACCCTAACCCCTGCCTTGTTCAAGGGGCAACTGTATACTGGTGATTTATTGTTCTTACTCGGTGGGTTAGAACTGGCACAAGCACCTAATACATTTCGATTCCTGCTTCTACTCGCTGTGCACGTGCCCCAGAACAGATGCTTGGTGAGCATTTGTTCGTATCTACAGGACGGTTTACAGCTAGAGATTACGTTTCAGCACCGACGCCTGTCACAGAGCATCTTTTTGCCTGGGAAGCAGTTACGATTGTGCTTGGATTCCACGACCACTTCTCCATATCGGCCCACTTCAAGGGACTAGGGATGGCCCGGTGATGGCTTCTATCTCAGGATCCGCACTACTGGCTCACAAAGCAAGAAAAAGGATGGGCACGGCCAAGGGGAGAAGGGGGATGACACGCGGGGCTCTGGCTGCTGATGGTAGAGTCCCATAATGACTCCGGGCCACAGAGCGCCCCCTAAGGCTCTGGCCGTGGAAATGAGGCTGGCGCTCAGCCAGTGCCTGGAGACACCATGATACGACAGGAGAGGGCACACTGACGTCTAGCTCATGAGGACTGATTGCTGGTGACAGCTTCGGGGAATCAATCAATGGAGGAAGAGGCGGCTTGGGTTGTGGGGTCCAGAAGCGCTGGGTTTGAACTGGCTGGGTGACATTGGACAAGTCGCCTAACCTCTCCGAACCTCGGCTTTCCCATCTGTAAAATGGAGATGAACGTATCTAGGTCTCGGGGAGGTTAGGGAGATCGCTTTAGGTGTATTCCCCAGGAACAGACCCGAGACCAGGTTCACGTGCAAGTGATTTATCCAGGAAGTGCTTCTGGGGATAGGTCAAGTCCGAGGAAGATAGCGAAGGGCAGAGAGGAAAGCCAGGGTAGCAGTTCCAGGCAATGCCCTGCAGAGGGCAGCCTCCGCCCGATCCGGCCAGGAGCTGGGACAGATAAGGTACAGCCCATCCGAGGCCAAGGCGCGGCGCCTGTCAGTCACTGGCTAAGGGCCGCCCCAGGGGCAGCAGTGGAGAGTAAGTGAAGGCATTTCTAGCTGCTCCCTCAAAGTGGGCAAAGCCATTTAACTGGAGGGCAGTTTGCTGGTGTCACAGGTGGGGGCAAAATCATAGGGCAGCTGGGACCAGGCCTGGGAGGGACTCTGGGCGGAGCGCGGCAGGGGGCGTGATAGGATCAGGTTAGAAAATTTGTGCCAGGGGGCGCCGGGCAGCTCAGTTGGTTAGGCGGTTAGGCGTAGGCGTCCGACTTTGGCTCAGGTCATCATCTCGTGGTCCGTGAGTTCGAGCCCCGCGTCGGGCTCTGTGCTGACGGCTCAGATCCTCCTGGAGCCTGCTTCAGATTCTGGGTCTCCCTCTACTCGCATTCTGTCTCTCTCGGTCTCGAGAATAAATAAACATTTTAAAAAATGTATGCTGAAGAACTCTGCCAGCTACAGTGGGTTGTGCATGTGCTGGTCTCGGTAGGTTCCCCAAAGCAACAGTAATCACATGGGGTTGAACTTGGGCTGCCCCTGCCCCGCACCCCCCACAACACTCTACTGATAAGAAGAAAAAGGGGGAGGGTGCTGATAGGTTGTTATTCTTTGGGGACCTGGCCCAACGCGACGCTAGTCACGTAGGTTGATCCTAGGGGCAGGTCCTAGGTTCTGGGACTCACTGGTGGGCAGTACTGGGGGTCACCAGAGGCCAATGGACAAGCCCAAGGCCAGGGGCTGTGTGTGAAGCCAGAAAAGCTGTATCTGTAGGGGGACTCAGAGCGCCAGCCCCCAGGGTCAGGGGGAGCCTGTGGGAGCAGAGAGAGACGAGCCCGGGATGGTTGGCGCTGAAGGGGATGGGGCCCTGGAACTTGTCACCTTATCAGCTGCTGGGCCAACTGTCACAGGGGTTAAAGGTCAGAGTGCATTGAGACAGCATCAGTGAAGACGATCCCAAAGGGCAGAAACCCAGTTCAAACTGGTTCAGACATACGGGGAATTTATGAGCCCATGGCGACTGAGAATCCCACAGGTCAGCCTTCAGGTGTGGCTTGATCCAGGAGTCCAGTCAGACCCTTCGGGAGCCAATCTTTCCTTCCATCTCTGGGCTTTGTGCCCTCTGCTTCATTCTTAAACCGTTGTTCTCGTGGGGGCAAGGTGGCAGTGGGCCAGGGCGGGCTCGCGTCCTGGTGATTCTCCCCGGAGTGGAGTCTCCCGGTGCTCCCATACAAGTCAAGGCATCATTCTGCCTGTCCGCACTCGGCCACGTAACTATCCGCGACCCAGTCACTGGGGCCAGTGGGATAAGATGTCGCAGCTGGAGCCACGTGCCCACCCTGCACATATCACTGTGGTCACGGAGCCGAAGCGGGTACACAGATGGAGAGGGTGGCTCCCTGAAAGAAGACGGGGTGCTATACTCAGAGGGGGGACGGCGGATGCTGGGCAGTCCAAGATCAGCACACACCCGCCGCAGAACCCAGCAGAGGAGCCCGGGGGTGGGGCTGTCCTCTCCACTTAGAAGGGGCCAACAGGGTAAGCGGCGTCTCCGGGCGCCCACCGAGGACAGCAGCCCCCTGCCGTGTCTTAGGAACCCCTGTAGGTAAGAAGGTGCCTTCCAAGGCTCCATCTGGGGGGAGGGCTGGGGCACAGCACACGGTCGTGTCTCTGAGTGGGACCTCAAGACCGGACAGCGGGTGCCTTGGGGGCAAGAGCCAGGCCGTATTCCTGTGTGTCGGGCTCAGCCGGGAGGCTCAGTGAATGCTGGCGGAATGAAGGAACGGTACGTGAATGATGCTATTTCCCAAGGCACTTCTGGGGACAAGAGCACGCTTTGTAAAGAGCTGAGGACAAAACTCTGTTCTCCACCCGGCTCCACGGGGTGGCCTGAGCACCTCAGGTCGTCGTTCGAACTGTCGTCTTAGCTCGAGCCGCCACCACGCGTCTCCCCTGGGAAGACGGGGTTCGAGAACAGCAAACAGGGCTCTCGCACTTGGAGACTCCGTCTGAGCCCCGCGCCAAGGGAGGGCCTTGCGTGGCATCTCGCAGCCCGAGGCCGGTCCCTGGGGGGTCCAGCCCTCTTTGAGTTCCTGTCTGGAAAAGCTCTGAGCCTCGGGGCCGTCAAAAGAATTTACTGTCTTTCTAGCCTGCACCTGACACAGGCCCCGACCTCCTTTTCTTAAGAGCATTTATTAAAGAAAAGGGTGAGTGCCTTTTGGTGCTGTTGTTCATAGCGGCAGCATCTATTATTGCAAAAAAATGTTAACCTAAATATTCCCCAATGGGAAAACGGACACATCGTGCACATTCAAACAACGAACGAAGGAGAATACTACAGATCAATGAAATGAACAAACTAAAATCAAATTTATTGAGTTAAATCTCAACCATGTAATACTGAGCAAAAAAGAGCAAATCTTATTTCATTATTATTTTTAAAATTTAATTGAAGTGGGCTTGGCATACTATATAAACAAGTTCAAGTGTACGCACAGTGAGCGGTCAAGTCGGCCTCCTACTCAATCGGCACCAAAATAAGTGTTTGTTACGATATTGTTGACTATGCAAAGTTATTACAATATTTTGACTGTGTTAAACTGTGAATCCCTCCTACAACCCAGGAGGGCCTCGTCTCATTCGCCTGAAATGTAATTGTGGGGAAGGGCAGGGACTCTGTCTCCCGTCTCTGCTGGAGCGGTGACTTTATGTATAGACGCGCCAGCTACCAGACACAGCTGGCCTTGTCATGTATCTACAGACCCTCCTTCTTACTTGTCCACTCCTGAGTCTACCTGAGCCCCCCACCGGTGCCCTCGCCACCCCCTTCCGGCTCCCTGCTGTCACCTCTGCGCGAATCCGCACCCTGGCTGTCTGGCTGGCCCACTGCCCGGCTGCCCAGCTGTCCGCAGTTACTGGGTTCTCACACTTGAACTTACCTGAACTTCCCCTGCTGGACCTTGTGAATTTCGGCCAGTTTCCTGACGGACAACCTTCCCCCAAACTGGGCGGCCCTGCCCTCCAGGAGGCCTGCGGGCTCAGACCCACCCACCCGAGCGCCCCCGCGTCAGGTGGTCCCCAGGGTCCCCACGCTTGTGCCTGACCCGCTGTAAGCCGGGGGTTCCCACGGCTCCTTCCTCGGATCCGATGATTTGCTGGAGCAGCTCCCAGAACGCAGGGGAACACGGATAAAGGACGTCAGGTCCCAGAGGAGACGGACGGACGCCCAGATGAAGAGGGGCTTGGACCAAGGCTGGGGGGGTCCTGGTGCTTCCTTCCCCGTGGGGTTTGGGGTGCGCCACCCCCTGGCACGTGGGTGTGTTCCTTGACCTGGGCCTTCTCCCCACCCTGGAGTCGAGGGGTTTTGCAGGCAGGCAAGAGGACGTATTCATCTCCAGCCCTGCCCCTCCCCCCAGACAATGGGGGTGTGGCTGAAAGTTCCAAGCCTCATTCACGGGCTGTTTGGTGACCAGCCCCCACCCAGGAGGCAAGGGGAGCCCCCCCCCAAGTCACCTTATTAGAATGAAAGACGTGTATCACCCAGGAAATTCCAAGGGTTGGGGTCGTGCCTTGCTCCCCTAGGCACCTCAGAGCTCAGCCCAGACACAGGTAGGTGCTGGTTGGGGTGGGGGGCAACACAGGAGCCCCCAGTTAGAGGAGCAAAGCAGCTTGGAAAGAGCTCTGCAAAGCCTGAGGGCTGCACCGTGCAAGTGTGGTTTCCATGGTGGTTAATGTTATTTGTGTCGTTTGCAGAACGGCCCCCCCCCACCCCCCGCAGCCTAGCTTGAATAAATTTTAATCATCCAACCGTTTCTGCCGCTCTGGTCAGGCCAGCACTCTGCAGGGACGGAGCAATTAGAGGCCTGCCCGGGCCAAACGAAAAATCACTGGGGAGGGCAGGCTTTGGAGCTATGCAAACAGGCCAGGCCCCAGAATTCCTAGGCGGCCCACGATGGTGCTGGGAACCATCCCTCCCCTCCTCCTCCTCCTCTCCCTCCTCCCCTCTAGCTAGGCTCAGGCAGCACCAGCGGTGATGCCAGGAATGGCCATTCCCCTGGGCACCCGAGGGCGGTGGTGCGTGTTTCCTCCCATCTGCTCTCACACTCGCATGGAAGTACGATGCGGTGCCGAGCCTGGGTTGGGCACTGTGGCGGACACAAGGGTAAGCCAAAGGGGACAGGCTGGCTTCTCCAGGGGAAGGGAGCACGCCGGCCCCACCAACTCAGCAACCGGTTAATTTCTTTCTTTGCGGCCCGATGTTGCACGTTGACATTCTGAGCCAGCAAACCCATTACAAACCATCGAAGTATCCAGATTGCTTGGCAGGGGGCAAACAGAACGCAAACATATGTATTAACAAATCAAATCTCTAAAACCAAGAAGGTAGTATAAACACTAGCAGGGAAGGGGTGGGGGGAGCAGGGCGCGTTTTTCCGTGTGGGCTGGCCTGGCAGGGGCCTCTTAAAACACAAATAAGGGGCGCCCAGGCGGCTCACTCAATTGAGCATCGGATTCTTGACTTCGGCTCTGGTCATGATCTCACGGTTTGTGGGTTCGAGCCCCGCATCCGGCTCTGCGCTCGCAGGGAGGGGCCTGCCTGGGATTCTCTCTCTACTTCTCTCTGCCCTCCCCCTCAAAATAAATTAATAAACTTAAGAAAAAAACACAGCCGTGCTGGGCTGTGGCTGCCACCTTCTTTTCATGGAAACCCTTGCTGCCGGCTCTCTTTGTTATTCCGAAGTCACGCTCCCCATCAATCTTGAGAACAGTCTGCTGGGCCACGTGAATGCCTCTGTTAGGTTTGCGTGGCTGTCGGATGGGGGGCGGGGGTGGCGGCGGGGAGACCTAGGGCTTTGGCCCAAGTCAGGACAGGCTGTGGTCCCGGGGAGGCGGATGGAGGAGCTGGTTTGAAAGACAGAATCAAAAGTCACTCCCCAGCTTCCTTGCTGCCTTCCTGTTCCAGACGCTGCGTCCCCCCCGACTCCAAGGACCAGCCCTGCTTGCTGTAGCTGATAGTGGCCCACTATCTACCCTGACTTCCCACCCTGACATCCAGGGCCCCTTTAAACTGACTTTATCTGCTTATCAGCCTCCTCCACGTTACCGCCTTGACCTCCAGATCCAGCCTGGCCTCCCAACCCCCCATGCCCAGCACCCATGCACTCCTCGGCTGTGCACCCGCTCCTTCGGATACCACGCCTCCTCCAGGCAGCCCTCAGTGATCTATTTGGCTTTGCTTCCTGCCCAGGCAGCCCCATGCAGTACTCAATGCTGTGGAGGGCCTTTTTTCCTTGGCTGTCCCCCCTCCCTTGGTTCACTTCCCTGTGGCTGTCAGCTGGTGCAGCGGGGCCGCAGACCCTGGGCTCTCCTCCTCCAGCAGGCTAGCGTTGGCTCTGCAGGATTCCAAAGTCACTAAGACCAGAAATGGCAAGCCTTCTTGAGGCCTATGCCCAGGACCGGCCCAGTGTCAGTCCTGCCAAAACCACTTGGTCAATACAGGTCACGAGACCAGCCCAGAGAGTCAGACGTTGGGGAGACAGGCCCCGCCTCTGGATGGGGGAACTGAACAGTCACGTTGCAAAAGGGGTTTGCATGCAGGAACGTGAACGTTTTCTGGTGCTTTCTGCATCTTCCATAGCAGCCAACATTAATTCCTCTAAAAAGCATCCTAAGAGATGGGGCGCCTGGGTGGCTCAGTGAGTTAAGGGTCGGACAGCGGCTCAGGTCACGATTTCACAATTCATGAGTTCAAGACCCGCACTGCGCTCAGAGCCTGGAGCCTGGAGCCTGCTTCAGATTCTGTGTCTCCCTTTCTCTCTGCCCCTCCCCCACTCCCCCTTGGTCTTTCTCTCTGTCTAAAATAAATAAACATTAAAAATAAAATAAAATAAATAAAAAGATCCAGGAGACAAGGCTGCATGGTGTGGCATGGAGTGTGTTGATCTGGCCTTTAATTCCCCTGACCACATGGTTCAGAGCAGTGGTGGCAGGGTCACTTCGTGGGCATGTGACCCATGCAGCCACAAGGGTCCCTGCACTCAGAAGGGCCCTTTGCTTGGTTTGATGCCCTGTGGTCACCATCTTGAAATTCTTTTTATTAAAAAAATTTTTTTTTTAATATTTATTTTTGAGAGAGAGACAGAGCACGAGCAGGGGAGAGGCAGAGAGAGAGGGAGACACAGAATCCAAAGCAGCCTCTAGGCTCCCGAGCTGTCAGCACAGAGCCCAACACGGGGCTCGAACCCACAAACCGTGAGATCATGACCTGAGCTGAAGTCCGATGCTTAACCGACTGAGCCACCCAGGCGCCCGCCATCTTGAAATTCTTAATAACGTTGAGCAAGAGCTCTTGATCTTCACTTGACACTGGGCCCCACAGACTGGGTAGCTGGACCTGAGAGTGGCAGGTGTGGATGGTGTACCCAGCACTGGGAACCCCGAAGGTCCAGGGTCTTGCTGCCTGCGGAGGGCCCAGAAGAGCTGGAACTGGTCCAACGCTGTACATATGGGCAGCGGAGTGAGGTCTGCAACCCAAGACTTCTTGGTCATGGAGACGAAGGCTCTGACCCTTGACCACGGATCTTCGGCCTGGCTTGCCCCCTCCCGCACCGGCCCCCGAGGTAGACCGCTCCTACTTTTTAGGATGACCAGACTTTAAGTTGGGATCCAGGGCTTCGGGTCCCAGCTCCCATTAGCTGTCAACCATTGCCTAGTGGGGTCCTGGCCACCATGCTGGTCCTCCTTTGGGGCCCGATATGGATCCTTCAGAAGGGGCCCCGGTGCAGAACCCAACGCTTGGTCCCTTATCATTTCGGCACGTAACACCTGGCGGTGACATTATTTGTACCTTTCTCCCCATGAGACCTATTCCAGGGCGGAGGCTGCTAATTTGGCCCTGCGCCCAGCCCTGCTCCTGGCACACGGCCTCCAACACAGCTGGTTCTCAACGGACGTCAAGGGGGCATTTTACAGCCATGAGAATATGGACTCTGAGCCCAGCCGGGTTCCGGTCCTGGTCCTGCCGCTCACCAGTACGTGGCCTTGGGCAAGGAACCGCTCCCTGCCTCGGTTTCCTCCCCTGTAAAAACATAAACAGCCTAACAGCAGTTCCTACGATGGATAGTTGCTGTGGAGACGAAGCGACTTAATACATATGTAACGAGCTCAGAACTGCACAGAGCACCTAGTAAGTGCCGTATGTTTGCGGTTTTCAGTGAATGAATGAAACTACTAACTGCATCCTCACTGTCCCGTGTTGTGTTGAAGTTTATTTGGGCTGGTCTTTTGGATATCATTCATTCATTCCCCGAAGGTCTGCAGGGTACTCACCGTGAGCCCGGCGCCGCGCGAGGTGCGGGGGGTTCAAAAGTTGTGGAAGATCCACTTTGCTCTCGGAGGACGCACGGCAGGAGGGCTACTGACAGGTAAGCGGGTGTGGCTTCTGGGATCTGGTGCAGGTGTGAGGCTGGGGGTGCAGGGAGGAGGGTGGGGCAGAACGGAGGTGACCTGGAGCTGAGCCTTGTAACCATAAACAGACAGCATCCTTTAGCTTAAAGCCCAGATTGGAATCAGACACTTAGAAGTTAAGGGTTTTTCTTTCCTTTTTTTATTGATCATAATAGAAAACAACCAGAGGGATAGTGCTAACAGTCAAAAGGTCACGATTCTACAGTCACGGGTTTACTTATATCTTTAGATATTTTCAGTCAAAAGAGCACACTGAAGCCCTACATTAAGAAATCGCCTTTTCACTGTAGTAAAAGTTAGTGATCTCGTCGCGAAACCGGGGCGGTGGGGGGTGGGGGGTGGTTTGAGTAGCAAAGGATTACAAGAATAGTTAAAATACCTTTTCGTTAAGTAAACTACTTACAAGTTGATTATGAAAACATTAGTAAGACACACAGACGTTTCTGGTTCTCTCCGCGTGGAGAATTGGAATCCGGAGAGCGGCTCGTTACAAGAATAAGGTTTCTGTAAAACTTTAAATCGTAGAAAGTGTTACTATGCCGTCGACTGGGGGAAACGGGGTGGGGCACGTGGGAAAGGGTCAAAAGCAGGGTAAGATACAGGTGTACCCGAAGGCTGTTAGGCAGCCCCTCCACCTCCATCCCTTCTAAGCTGTCCCCTTCCCTCGCCCCTCCCAGCAATGCTTCTCAGATGCCTTGGCGAGAGAGGTCAGGTCCCTCAAAGTCCCAGGGACCAAAGTTCCTGGGGCGAGTTCGGCCCGACCCCACCGTCCACTTTGTAGGGCTTCCTCTATCCGCGCAGAGTCTCCCCGTGAAAACCCGAGACGGTGGGGACGGAGCGTCCGTGGATACCCAGAAGACTTGCTTGACGGTGGATCACTGCCCTTGGCTGGGACTGTCTGAACTTGGGGCAGCAGCCATGACACTGCCATCGCCCAGGAGAGCTCTGGTTTAGTCCACGCCTTGCAAATGGGGAGAAGTGTTGCCCAGTGCCGAGCTTCCCGCCACAGCACTGGTGGTATTTTGGGGTCAGATCATGAA
This sequence comes from Paguma larvata, assembly GCA_030068075.1. Lineage (NCBI taxonomy): Eukaryota > Metazoa > Chordata > Mammalia > Carnivora > Viverridae > Paguma > Paguma larvata. Next base: position 40,540,624 of record CM057827.1, on the reverse strand, counting down.
TTCTTTGTCACTGGCGGGTGGGGGGTGGTTCAGCAGCATCGATGGCTTCTATCCACAAGATGCCAGCAGAACACCACCCCCCACCAAGCTGTGAAAAACTAAATTGTCTCCCGACATTGCCAAAGGTCCCCCGAAGGGCAGAATTTTCTGAGATCGAGAACCCCTGGCCTAATGGTTCAGCAGCTTTGCTACACGGATGCCCCGGGCTCAAGACCCCACTCTCCTGCCGACCAGCCCGACCCGGCAAACTCTCCCAAACTTCTCCGACACTCGGTTTCCTCAAGTGCCAAAGTCTGGAAACTTCCTTCCTGCCGGCTTACAGAGCCACGGAAGGATCGTGGGGACAGCGGTTTGAACTGGATGCGCGGTGATTCTCCCGTTCCTTAAGGCACCGGTGGGACAGACGCCGGGGTCACTGCTGGCTGCTTGGCCTCACGGAGGGGGCTCGGTTAGGGATCGGGCTCTGGATCTCCCTAACTGCCACAACACACAAGCTCCCTGCAAATACACCTGCTCGGGATTTATTCCCGGGGCAGGAGAGCTCTCAGACCTCCTCCTGGGAGGGCGGGAAGTCAGCCTGCGAAAGGACCCAGAGGCAGAGGGTGAACCTTATCAAGCAGCTGGATGGACTGTTCTGGGCAGGTGCATGTCCACACCTGGGCCCAAAGATGGGCGCCGGGCACGTCCCGGGTGCCGTGCGGCCTGCCCAGCCCCTCCAAGGGCTCGCTCTGCTTTTAGGACCCTTCTCGACGGAGCGCTGGTGTCTTTCAAGCTGACTCAGAACAAACATCCCAGACTCACGTTCCAAAACGAACGTAGCCAATTTTCTGTACCTTCGACCACTCCGTCACACTCCAACAGCTGCCCTTTCCTCACTCTGGGGAAATCGCTCCACTCCTCTCCCCGATCACTGTGGTTTGCACTATCTTGTCCCCCGTCGCTCCCACCACCTGGCTAAAAAAGGGGCAAGAAAACACTCAAGGTCTAATCTCAGCAGTGACTTTCTGGGAACATCCGATGAGCTGAATTTCTCGGAGAGGCGCCTTTTTCCGATCGGAGATTAGGAACCCCGTCCCTCTGGGCTCTGAGGCACTCAGCTCGGCCAGCCTGCCCTGCGCCCCTGTCGCTGAATGCCCAAGGCCAGGGGCCGGCGGGGGCAGGACATTCAGGCTCCGCCTACTCCTTTCGGGCCCCTGAGCACAGCTCCTTGGCAGTCCGTGGTCACGGCGGCCCAGCCCACCTAGGACTCGCTCTGGGGATGGCCAAGGGCACGCACCACGACACGGTGCAGGGGCCAGCTAACAGGTGGCAGAGAGCATGCTGTCTGTCCCGGGGCTGGAGCTCACAGCCGGGGCCACCCCTGCGCTCCCCGGGGAATGCACAGCACGCGGGGGGATGGCGCCCTGGACCAGGCAGCCATAGACTTGCCAGGTCTCCATTCAGAAACCGCGTGGCCCCAGCTGCCCCCCCAAATATTACAGATCCTGACTAGAGGCTCTCTAATGCCTCTTTACCGCTGCGAGCTTCTGACACTGGTAAACGCATGGGCACCGCTCCTGCGCGGACATCGGCTATGCGGGACCAGCCTCAGAGCCCCCCGGCCCCATCCCAGGATGGTCCCTTCCAGGGCGCTCCCCGTCAAGTGCCTGCATGAAGGAGACACAGGGTTAATATCCAGCCTGGAGGGCCGACGGTCAGATCCGAATCACAGCTCTCTCGCTGGGGGTTCTCGGGCACATGAGCCTGGCCTCAGGCTTCTCAGCAGAAGAATGGGGCGGTGAGTAATGTGTACTTCTCCGCCCCTCGCTTCTGCCCCCGAGGGGTGAGTCGAGAAGCGAAGGGGATACGAACAGAGCGCGGCACAGGGAAGAGGTGCGCTAGACAGGACAACAGCAAGGACGGCGATTACTAATCATATCGCTACTAACGATGACGGAGGGTCAAGCTCCTGAAAAGAGACCCTCCATTCGCCCGGAAGGAATCAGGCAGCAGAGCAGACGATGGCGGAGCCTTTCCAGCCTCCCGGGAGGGATTCCCAGGTGGGGATTCCCAGCGGTCTGGCGGCATCCACGCCTTCCATTTAGAACAGGCCGGAAAACGGCCCATTGACTCTCCAACCAAGTGGACGGGCCCGCCCTCCTAACTTTCTTCCTCGGATTCTGGGGAACCCCTCAAGGGAGAGAGAACTGTCTCTCTCTGGGGGGTAAGGGAGGCCAGGGGAGTCTCACTTGCCTTGTAACCTGGATCTCAGGGGGAAGGGGGGGGACGGTAGAGCGATCATCCTGCTCGGGCCCATTCAGGAGGTGGGAACCCCTTGGGACGCACCCGCCTGAAGCGTCTTCTGGCCTCTCCTCCAATGCACCAGTGATGGGCTCGAGCCCTCCTAAAGCGGGTGTTCCCTCTGTTCAGTGACGTGTCCCACGCACACACAAACACAGGTGTGGGACACCTGTGGCAGAGGGGAGGAGACGGGGACACACGTGGACGGCCAAGCATGAAGAACATTCTAGCAAATGCAGGACCCTCTTCCCTGAAGAGCCATTACCGAAGAGGCAAGCCCCTTCTTCCTCAGCGCTGGCTCTGACGCCAACCTCGCCCAGGAGAAGCCAGAACCGGAGCTCCAGGCTGGGGTCAGCGAGAGGAGCCTCTGTCCCTCCTGCTGGGGACAGCCCTGGGGCTCGGCAGAAGGCCTGAGCCTGGGCTGGAGCCCTCCCGCAACACAGACCGTCCCACCTTCCCCTGCAATTCTGGCAGCCTGCTCCTCACTCCCGGCGTGGGCCCCTTCGTCGGACTCCAGGTCTTGGCCAGGGTCCTTCTGTACCTTCTGTATGGTCCCAAAGAAAGCTGCTCTCTGGAAATTTCTGTGGCCCCATAAAAAGACTTGCGCTCAACTTTAGGGAGCAGGCGACAGGGACCACCGTCGCCGAAGCCTGGACAGAGAGCGGGCAAGGGGCAGGGGACGAGTGTGCCCTGTTCTGAGGACTGTCAGACTTGTACCTGTGGAAGAAGCCAGAGCCGGCCCAGGCCACACCGTGACATGGGACCTTGGGGAATGACCTCTACAGACCCAGAGCCTGGTTCAAATGTACCTGGAGGTGCCACGCAGCCTCTGAGGGTGGCGTGATGTGGCAGAAAGAGACTGGCTTCAGAGCCGGATGGTCCAGACTCAAACCCCAGCTTGGCACCTTCGCGCCGTGTAGGGCTGGGCAAACTCCTCTGAGCTTCCGGTTCCGTATCTGTGTATTGGAGCAACTGATGCCGGAAGGGAACTGTACAGATGAAATACGTGGATGAGTCTAGCGTGGTGCCTGGCGCAACACTCAGACGCCACCTCCTGGCCGCCACCTCACATCTAAGAACCCAGCTAAGTACGGCACGAGGGACGGGACAGCTCAGCCTCTGGCTGGAAATCTGTCCTTCACCCTTCACTGGACATTCACACACACATCTATCCTCATTGATATTTAAGTGATGGTGGAAAAAAAACAAACCACAGAGAAAAACACCCTCAGAGTCTTCACGGAATGCAAAGTCTGGGCAAGATGGCCCCTAAAGTCCCAGGGACTTTATGTGTCTATGGCCCTGATGCCGGATACAGAGAAATACTTGGGAGCTGGATTTATGCCAGGAGGAGAGAAAGCCTTCACGGGGGAGACCCCTGTGCCCCAAATTATCCAGAGAACACCCGGCCTGCCAGGGCTGCCCTGGATGCTTGGTCTTCCTTAAGAGCTAGGACCACACTCTCCCCTCCTTCCCCATCACGGTGCACAGAATGCTCTCTCCCCTGCCGTCGCCCCAGGCCATTTGGGGAACGGGGAGGTGTCGGCTGCCTCTTTTCGGGGCCGCAGGCTCCTCTGGGGACGCGGGGTCAGAGGGCAAGGCATCAGGGCATCTGTGGCTCTGGCCCTCCTCCTTGGGTTCTCATGAAGACGCTTGTCTAAAAAAAGACCTTGCTCATGGGGCGGACGTGGGGGCCTGAGACAGGGAGGGGGCCTCCTGGAGAAGCAGCCGGGGTGATGGGCCCGGCAACGGCTAGTCACCCAGCCCGGCCTGGTCCCGCCGAGAGCACAGCTGTGTCGGTGATCCCAGAAGGAGCCCAGGCAGCAGGTGCCACGTCCCTTCTCCTTCTCTGCAAAGATCACGCCAGCTCTCCACACTCGTGACCTCCGCTTGAGCCGAAGCATTTATGGATGCGTGCATGGTCGCGGTGACAGATGTGGCTAAGAAGAGCTGGCAGCCGTCCTCCCGCGCCGTCTGGAGGTCGGGCTGGTAATCCTGTTATCACCGCAGCTCAGCGCCAGCCTCCCAGTGACCGGCTGCCTCTGGACGATCGAGATGTCCCTTTGTCTGTCACCCACCAGGAACGCTCATTTCTTCTGAGACCACAGGGACACATTCGGTCTGTTTGCAATTGTCCCCAAACGGTACCATGGCTTCTTACCCAGTCTTTCCAGTTTCTCAGCCACAGAGGAGGGGGTATATGCCACTCACTCTCTTTTGCACGGCACAGGGAGAAAGCCACTCCTGGCCAAGCAAGGGAGCCCGGGGGCGAACCTCTCTCCCACTCCAGTCGGGACAGGGGTGCTGCCTGGGGAAGGGGGTACCATGCACGGGCCTTTTCTAAGGACAGAAGAATGAGCCCTTTCCCATGCCGCCCCGTCCCCACGGCACGTCCAATCCTTCTCCAGTCTTCTCACAGGGGAGGATGTAGGGAGATGGACCAGCCAGCGTGCAGTCACGCCACAAGAGAGCATGGCAGCCACACCATATGTAAAACGCAGGTGTCCGAGCAGCCCACCTACCTGGCACACGGCTTCGGGACCCTCTGGGCATTCTCCCCGAGGGCAGCTGAGAAGCAGGAATGTGGTCAAGAGACCGCTTTGTGGGGGCCCCGAGAGCCCCGAGCCGCGTCAGAAAATGTCCCTCCTGCTCTGACCGCCCCGTCATCGGCCCTGTGATCACCGGAAGTCACGCCTCTCCCTCCCATCCTTCAGGTGAGCGTGAGCCTGCCATCTAAAATTCCGTGATTTCTCAGAAGGAAAAGCATCTTCACGCAGGTGGTCTGAAGACTCGACTATTTGGCAGATCTAAAGCTTAAAGGCTCTTCTCTTTTTAAAGAAGAGTAGAAAGTCTGTCCAGCAGGTAACCCCCCTGCCCCTGCAAATCCTACCCGTCCTTGGGTTTCCTGGTGCATCTGGGTCTCAAAAGGGGACAAAGACTGGTGACAAAGGTGCCCTGTCCAAGTCACATGAGGAACGTCCTATGGCCCAGGTAACCACTGCCGACATTCCGAAGGGCGGAGCGGGAAACCAAGGCGGTTCTGGGAACACCGCAGATCCGACCGCAGCTCCTGCCTGGCACCTGACACACCGGGTGTGATAAGTCGGTGTAAAAACAAGACACGTGTGTGATTATTTACTGTCAGCAGGCGATCCACCGCGTTCGTACTTCAAACCTGACCGGCTGTTCCTTCTGGTCTCACGTTCTTGGAATGCGGTTTCAAGAATTCCCCACTTTGCTCCTAGAAGGCTCTGACCGGACTGGCCTCGGGAGGCGGGGGTGGCGGGAGGGGGGCTGGAAACTCACACTCCCTGTTTTCTGGATCAGCTGGACCACAGCATAGAACGTGAGAAATCAGGGCTGCCTGGGAAATTCCTAAAGCACGGCGGTTGCCCCTGATAGAGCCTCGCGCTTGGTCAGAACTCCTGGTTCCAGAGCGTGGGCACAGCCGAAGGCCAAGGGCGACAGTGCTCCGAGCAAAGCCTCGCCCCGCCGCGAGCCAGGCGCGGGCTGAGCCGGCCCTCAGAAGGTGAAGGCGTACACCACCCCAACCACCACGATGTTCCCCAGCGTGGCTATGATGGCAATCCAGAGTAAGACCGCGTCGTTGGAGGACCGCGGAGCCTCCTCCGGCTGGCCCTGGCCATTGGAGGCCGCGTGGACGTTGGTGGAAGAGTTAAAGAGCGAGTACTCTGTGCTGAAGTCCTCGTTGGGCGAGTCCATGAAGGCGCCTCCCATCATGGGCAGCTGCGGAAAGGGAGAGAGAGGATTAGCTCAGGCCCACGGGGCTCTCCTTGAGTTTGTTATCATTGGCGGTGCCCATTTTAAGCTATAAAAGTTAGTACTGACAGCAATGCCTGGAGGCAGGCATCCTCACGCCCATTTCGCAGATGGAGGCATTAAGGCGCACAGCAGCGGGGCAGCCCGACCTGGCTGCTGGTAATCCGCGGAATTTACAGACCTGAACTTTAAAATCCACGCCCCCTTAAAGTCCACGCCCCTCTAATGGCCACGCCCTCCACGCCCATAACACTTCTTCCTTCCTCTCCGCATTCTAAAGGCAGGATGCTCAGCACAGAACATTAAGGAAATGTGAGAAAGGCTAAAGAAAAAAATGAGAATCGGCCTCACCACTTTAGGATAAGCCCTGTCAACACTGCGATTTTTTTAATCCTTTTTCTGTGTGCCTGTGTATGTGCGTATGGGGGGAGAGAGAGAGGCAGAGAAATGTTTCAATAGGTGGTTTCACATTCCTGAAAGAGGCGTGGCCTTTAGAGGGGGCGTGGCCTTTAGAGAGGCGTGGCCCTTAGAGAGGTGTGGCCTTTAGGAGGCAGGTCTGGAAGCCCCGCTGATTGCCAGCAGCCATGGGGTACTTCCATCGAAGTACCGTTTTAACTGCTGTACCCTATTCTGCCGCAAATACAAGCCGTAATGTAACCATCCCCCTAGGGTTGGCGATTTAGGAATTTCTCTTTTTTTCCTATTATAAATAATGCACTGATAAACCTCCCGTACATACGTCTGGGGGTGCAAACACGCTTGTTCTTGTTCGTGCATTTTTATTTCCTGGGGGTGGACTCCCGGCTGTGGAACTTCCGAGTCAATGTGTACGAACATTTCTTGGCTTCTGTGCACAGGGACACACTCCCCAGAAGAGAGATTCTTCTTCCCAAAGCCTCAGTCATGACGCCGCCGGTAGCTCTGCACCCCGGAGACAGGAGTAAGGCTCCAGGCTGGGGACAGGCGGGCCGGGGGGGGGGGGGGTGGAGCCGACCCCTCCACACAGTTGCGGAGAGACCCCTCCCTGCCCCAGCCTGGGAAACCGAGGTCCGGGCCTTCTAGGCCCTTCCAGATCACTCCAAGGGCTGATGTGCCTTAGGTCCCAGGGTTGCCTCCGGCAACTATCAGGCCCATAATGTTCTGGATGGCAGCCGAGTGAATGAACACTGAAGCCTTCCTTCAACACACGTTTCCTGAGCACTACTACCGGCACGAAGCCCTGCCATGCTCAGGGAATGTGCAAGAGATTTTAAAGTCCCCTCATTTAGGGGCGGTGGGGTGGCTGAGTTGGTTGGGCATCTGACTTCGGCTCAGATCATGATCTCATGGTTCATGGGTTCAAGCCCCGTGTCCGGCTCTGTGTTGACGGCTCAGAGCCTGGACCCTGCTTCGGATTCTCTGTCTCCCTCTCTCTCTGCCCGCCCCCTACCCCACTCCCACTCTGTCTCTCTCTCTCACACACAAATAAACATTAAAAAAATTAAACTCCAATAAAATACCCTCATTTAATCACTCAGCTATCCTGTTGGAGGTATCGCTGTATCCGCATTTCACAGGTGGGTAAACAGAGGTCAAGACTACAGCGCTACTTCATGGCGGACAGGTGAGAGCCCGTCTGGCTATGGAGCCCGGTGCCTCCTGCTCTGCACACAGCTGCCCCGACTCCGGGGTCAGACTCCACGATAGGACTTGGAGACGTAAGGGTCACGGCCCCCAGGAAGACTCGGGCCACAGGGGGAGCACATCGGGGGCCATTCCACTCGGCCACTCATCCGACAAATACATAGGAAGGGCGTAATTAGGTGCCCCAGCTCCCGACTCCAGATACGGTGGTGAGCAGGACGGATGGGGCCCCTGCTTTCGTGGGCCCACACTCCCGTCGCGGGGTGAGCCCGGAGGAAGGAGAGGGACGCGGGAGGGAATATGTAAGGCAGAACACCTGACTGGAGCACAAGCCCTCCGGATCCCCGCAGGAAGGCCACCTTCAGGCAGCTCTGTGCTTGGCTCCAGAAGCTTCTATGGGCTCTGAGGAGCTCGCCGTTTCATCCATAACACAGCTCCATTCTTTATTTAGGTGGGGACCTGCCGGCTGTCGGCCTGGGGGTGCAGCAACAGGAGGGGGGCACTGGGCACCTCGGGACAGGCCAGGGGCTGAGACCTGGGGGCCGGTGGTCCCGGGGGTGTGTTCACTGTGTGGGAGGTGACATACGGTGCATCACAGTTTAGCAGTACAGTAAATGACCATGTTGAGTTAAATTAACATATTCAGTATATATTAATAGCTATAACAATGAACACAAATGAAATAACTATGGATATACATTCTACGAAAAACAACAACCTAGAGTTTCAATAAGAGAGCTGTGACCTCCTCTTGCCCCCAAGCAGGTGACAGATGGGATGGGTTGCAGCTGACTCAGGCAGAGGCAGCCTAAGGGGGGCGGGGGGGGGGGCTGGGACAGCTGAGCCTCTGGCCTTCGGGGAGGGTCCAGGGCCTTCCCGTTAAACCCATTCCTGCTTTAGATCTCAGCCCACGCTCCTCTCCACTGGAGCCCTCCCTCCTGCGTGCCCCCAAGGCCACATCCTGACCTCGCGGCCACCCGTCCTGAGACACAGTCCCACTCAGCTTCCCCAGTGGCCTGGAAGCTTCGGGAGGCAGGACCAGATCTGCCTACCCTCATCATGGAATTCCCAGAGCCTTGCACAGGTCTGGCACACAGTGGTGTCTAATAAATGCCTGCCCACTGACTGATGAACGACAGCCTCTCTCAACTGGGACCAACAGCTGTCACTGCAACGTTGGCCTGTCTGGCATGTCCCCGCGGCTCCCACTTCCACCTGCCACCCGCCGGGGTCGTGGAGGGCAGTGGGTTCCTACTGCTCGCCCTGTGGCAGCCGGTGCCCCAGCCACCCCAGAGGGCCCACCTTCTCTAGTGTCTTCCTCTGAGTGCCCACGGCGGAAGCAGGGCTGAGGTGAGGCCACGGACACTCGTTGCTGGCGGCCTCTCGGACAGTGGGGCTGCAGCCAGGCCAGGAAGCTGCACTTTCTGCCTCCCGATGTGCTTGGGCTTGTCCTGCCGCGGCCTCCCCTGGGCCCGCTGTACCCCAGAGGCAACCCGCCTCCCAGTCCTCCCCACTGGCCACTTCTCCCCCACCCGGGGCCCTGCTGGGTTTCCGGGCACACCTCTGCCCCCAACTGTGTGACAGGACCGCTCTTCCAACCCGCTGCGGCCTCTGGCGAGGCCCGTGCCCCCCACGCCTCTCTCAGGGAGCGCCGGCTCAATGGGTATTTTCATCAAATCTCTGGAGAGAAAAAAGGGGAAACTGGTCGGAGCTTCTGCTGGGGGGCAGGAGAGAGCAGCCCCAGGTGGACCTGGCCCCGCCCCTACCACCACTTCGCCCAGGGTCCGCCGCCTTCTGCCAGCTCTCCCCCTGCACCTCCTTCCCGCGCTCCGCCCCCCTGCACGCATTTACTGCACCTGTGACAGCTTCCCACGCGGCCTTAACGGGTCGCCGCTGCACACTCAGTAGTTTACAGGCCTGTAGGTTGGAAGCCTGACACAGGTCTCACTGGCCTCAGTCAAGGTGTCAACCGTGCTCCTGCGGCACCCAGCTCCCAGAGGCGCCCACCACGGCCCGAGCCCCCTTCCTCCGTCTCCCAAGCCTGCAGTGTGGCATCTTCCGACCTCTCTCTGACCCCCCTGCTTCCCTCGTGTGAGGACCCCGGTGACCACACTGGGCTCACCTGTATAATCCAAGGTCATCTCGGACCTCAGTGTCCTTAACCTTAAACACACCTGCAGCGTCTCTTTGCCCTGTGAGGTGACGCACCCAGAGGCTCACCTAACTGGGGCTCAGTCTCCCACCACCAGGGAACTCTTCTGGAAGGCAGGCATACAGCCCATTCATCTCAAGCTCCCTCAGCCCCGTTCTTAACACAGAAAAGGTGACAAGAACGACCATGTGGAATCCATGAACTGAAGTCAGCAGAAGGGCCCCCCACGGGCTGTACGTCACAAACCCGGTCCCAGAGACCCCAGCGGCCGGCCAGTGCCTTCTCCACAGAGTGCGACCCCTCCCGGCCCTGCACCTGCTGCGGCCAGCCAGCTCAGCACCGCCAGAGACCACGGCTGGGGTCTGACGGACGCTGCTGCCTCGGAGTGTGGGGACAAGGGTGGGTTCTGGGGCTCGAAAGACTTGGGGGTGAATCCTGCTTCATCACATACAGCAGAGCTGGGGGTCGAGTCCCTTAACCCACCTGCCCAGAAGTCATGAAGATAACTCCTTATCTTCAGTGGAGCCGGCAGGATTCTTGCAAGGAGGGACTAAAATGAAATACGATAAAACGTGGGGCACCACAGTCACCCAGTAAACCCTCACATTCTCTCCTTTTATCGCTCTTGTAGAAATTCAGAACCAGGAGCACCGATTATGAAAAACATCTCTTCTCCAGCTGCTTAAGCTGGAGGGAGGGACTGGGGAGCCCGGCGTCTCCAGGCACGTGCATTTATGCGACCAATTAATCCAACACTCGTTTGCAGGTGCAGCAGACAGCCCGCCTGCTCCCCAACTTGTGTTCAGGCTGAGAGCGCTCCAAGTCCGGCCGGCGAAGTCATGTGACCCATCCATCTCGGGTGTTTTTGGTTTTTCCCTTTGTAAAACCACTTCTACATTCGAAGCACCGGGGCAGACACGAAAACAAGTTTGAATGGCAAAATCTTGCGAATAGAAAACAAAGACACTAAAAGGCAGCCTCTATTTCATCATTTGGAGGACTCATGATGGGAGTGCGGGGCGGTGGCTGGAGTCGCCCAGAAGCAGGTGGTGAGAGAAGCATCTGGAAGGTCCTTTGGAGATGCCGCCTCCCCTCACCCCCCCCCTGGGTGGGAGGAGGCAACAGGGCCCTTCTCATACCAGCGGGTAGGTGTAGTCACTGGTCCCCTGGGAATGGAACCCTTGGTTCCAGAGCAGATTTGGGGGTTAAGGCTCCTAACTTCAAACCCCGAAAGGGCTACCCTGCAGAAGAGAGAGGCCCCTGAAGGCTGAGCAAGAACGTGGGCGTCTTGTGGCAGAGTCACACTCGCCATCAGGACGACACAGGGTAGGGCAGAGGCTGGGGGAGCAGGGAGCTCGTTCCCCCGATAGCCATGTCCAGGTCAGAAAAAAAAATCTGTTGACTTATTGAGGAGGGGACACCAGGACAGGTCAATCTTCAAGGTCAGTGTTCTCGATAAAGGCTGTGCTTCTGGTCAGCAACTCCCAGGAAGGCAGGGACCCTCCCTGTGTCTCACAGTATCCCCCGTGCCTAGAACAGAGCGGGTGCTCGACAAGTATTTGGTGAACGAACGAATTCCAGAACCATCAGCCGAGAACTCTGAGGGCACACTGAGATTCAGCCTGGAGCCGGCATTTCCCGGCTGGGGGATCCGGGCCCGTTTCTTAACCTGCTCGAGGCCCCGGATTCTCCCCAAAACACAGGGAAAACGCCAAACGCTGCCTCGTCAAAGGGGGCTGCCGGCAGGTACAATATGCTTCCTGCGGGGGGAAAGGCAAGTCACAAGAGAAACTCAGATACCCTCGCTGAAATTAAAGACATGCCTACAGAACACTGTATATTGTGCATGAGTCCACACACGTGAAGTCACGGTATAAACACGAATCGAGAACATACGAGCCAGGCTCACCACGGCTTTGCCTCAGAGAAAAGGGTTGGAGGCAAAGGAGACCGGCTTTGTCGGTAATACTTTGTTATAAGAAAAAGATGAGCAAATATACTGAAATATTAAAAATGGTCTCTTATGATCACTGGGCAGTTGAGTGTCTGTTAACTTTTTGGTATTTTTATTTATTTTTTTTTAGGTTTATTTATTTTGAGAGAGAGAGAGAGAGAGAGAAAGAATCCCAAGCATGGTCCTCGCTCTCAGGGCAGAGCCTGACTCGGGGGCTCAAAATCACAAACTGTGAGATCATGACCTGAGCAGAAACCAAGAGTCGAAGCTCAACTGACCGAGCCACCCGGGCGCCGCACTTTTTGGAATTTTTAACCTTCTAACATTGAGAGCAATGCTTTGAACAGTGGAGTAGGTCGCAGACTGTGGGCCCGGTGGCTCTGAGGCCTGGATGGTGCCCGGCCCCCGGGGACCCCGTCCCTCACTGTTGGGAGTCACGACGTGGCACGGAGGCGCCAAGCACGGTGTGGAGGGGTTCCAGGAGGGCGTGGCTGTTGTGGACCCGTCCCTGAGTGGCAGAGCCGCTCCGAGGAGGCGGCTGGCCCCCAGGTCCCCCATCTGTTCCTGCCGAGAAGAGGGAGGTTAGATAAATCTCCCCCAAGCTGGGCCTCTCCAGAGGAAGGAACAGAAAATGCTTTCAAAAGGAAATCTTCAAAGCCCAGTAACCAGAGGCGAGCTAGCAGCCACTTCCTGAATAACGCCCAGGGTTCAGAGGAGGGGACGTGAGACACAAAGGGCATTTGTTGCCGGAGGCTCTGCGCAGTGGGCTTGCTGGCCTCATGCCCGTTTCCACCAGACCCTCCTGCCTTAAAAGGCCATCCCCGGGGCCTCTGGGGCGTCCTGGCCCAGCCAGAAGTAGGATCTGACACTCCAGGGCTGTGGGTTTCAAAGTTAAATTCATACGGGAGTCAAAGGGGTGAAAAACATACGTATTGTCCCCGTCCCCAGGGGGTGGTGGCACTCTGGTGCCGCCCATGGATGGCCGGGACACCCAGGTACTGGCCTCGCTGGAGCCGTGTTTCCCTCTCCGAGCCTCGCTCATCCGGGAGAGGCTCAGGCAAGTGTTTGCCAAGGCCAAGCCCAGAGCTCAGACGCCCTCGCCAGACACGAGGAAAGCCAGGGTCAGGTGTAGACGGTCCTAACGTGAGAGCCGTTGTGGCGAGGGCTGGCAGACAGGCCCTCAGAGACGGTCCTCTCCCAGTTAAATCTGAATTTCAGATACACAACAACGAAATCAGTTTTTAGTGTAAAAAACGTTGCGCTGGACATATTCCCAGCAAAAACTGTACTGAAAATTTCTCTGAGGTTCCGGTTTGCCTGGGCCTCTTGTGTTTTTATTTGCTAAATCTGGCCACTCTGTGCGGGGCCGCTCCGAGAGATGGCTGCAGTTTCAGCCACGCCCCCGGTTCCGTCTCTCCAGAGCACGCCATCTGCAGCCTGGGCTCTCTGTGTGACCTCGTTCACTGGAAAATTCCAGGGATGCTTCTGGCCAGCCTGCAAATATTATAAAGGTAATTTCTCTCATTACGAACTTCTGGAGTCTCTCTGGGGTCCAGATCTCAAGCTTGGGTATCTTGGGAGTGCCATCCATCTGTTTGTTACTCATTCGACAAACACCCAAGGCCTCCTCTGCATCCTCAGGTGTTAGACAGACACTAGGGATGCCGAGGGGACACCTGTGACCTCTGACCTTGGCGGGCTTGACATTTAAAAGGAACCCAGACGAACGCGCAGTCGTGAAATGGCATTTCATGAATTTGACAGAGAGAAGGACAAAGCAACAGATCTCACAGCACGAAGTAGGGCACCTTGGGGTTAATTCCTTGAGCTGAAGAATCAGGCGTGAGGTGAGACTCTGTTCCCTTCTGGCTGTGTGACACGAGCAAGTGACTCGCCCTCTCTGGGCCTCCATTTCCCATCTGTAAAATGGGGTTAGTACTGGGAACCACCCCGGGGGGGCGCTGTGGGGAGGAAACGCCACATTCCCGCTTTAGGACTCAACTCGCGGGGGCCCTAATTGTAAGTATCGCCCTCCCTGTCATCCCCTGGGTGGACCCCAGGCGCCCAGGGCCCAGAGCCAGGCCTGCTCCCTTCTCGGGGCCTCGCCATCGTAGGGCTTTTTCGGTTTTATCCATTTTCCACTTCTGGATCCGGGTAACGAAGTGGATTCCACCGGGGGCACGAGAAAAAGAGGAGAAAGCCCACCGCGAGACAAACCACGATCCCCTAACCGTGTCTTCTGGAGGTGCGTCCGAGGACACAGGGAGGGGGCCGGGCTCTCGTTTCCTGCCCGAGGACTCCACAGACCCCCACGGACTTCGAGGAGGCCGGGACCGGCACCACGCACCAGCTGCAGGGCCCCGCGCTCCTGCCTCCTGGGGCAGGGGGAGTAGCTGTGGGGCTGAGACCGGGCAGGAGTGCCCGAGACGCCCCCCCTCCCAGGAGGATGTGCGGTCCTGGCCCCAGGATCCCAGTACCTGCTGGACGCGGTCACCTCTGCCGCTGGGGCTTCTTCCTGCACCAACACAGAGGACTCTAGCCTCGCGCCCAGGGAGCCTCAGGAAATAGTTAAAATACAACAAAAAGGCTTCCGGTGCTGGTCGGGCAGAGTGAGCCCATTAGGGAACCCAACCAGGACCTCTGGACAACATGAACCGAGGCTCCAGGAACTCTGCGGAGCGAGCCTCGGCAGGTGCGCTGGACGGGAGGAGAGACCCTGAAGACGCGGGCACGGTGAGCTCGCTGGGGCTCTCCCTATCTCCCAGCTCTGACCGCAAAAGCCCTAGAGAATCCCCCTCTTTCCAGGGGGTAGGGGAGTGGGGCTCCCGGGAGCCGGAGAGTTTGGGGGAATCCCCAATTTCTTTCTCTTTTCTCACTCTGGCCACCTGGAGAGAGTTGGCCGAGATTCTGGGTCAGTGGTGGCAGCGGCAGGGACACGGAACCTAGGTGCAAGAGGAAACCCTTCTCTCTGGCCAGGGGAACTAATAAAAAGGCCCTTGCGGTCTCGCGAGTGTGGGGGAGTTCCTCTTATTCCCCGCCCCCCCCATCTCCTGCTTTGCTCAGCAGGCATCGTGGAAGTGCAGAGCTGTGTGACACACAGGACAATCGAGTTGACAGGAATACTGATTCTCACATAGAGGGTTACGAAAGAAGGCCTCCGGGAGCCAAAGAGTATCCCAGGGGGAGAGGGTGGGGAAGGGATCCCCTAATTCTGCACACATCCTGGGCTGGCTCCGTGTTGTGCACGCCTGTGAGGGACCCAAAGACATGGATGGAAAGAAGGCTTTGACAATGGAACTGAGCCGGAACGCCCCGTCCAGGTCCAGACGCGCCCCGGAGAGGCAGCTGTGCAGGGCAGAGCCGAGCAGCATCGCCCACGGCTTCACGGTCAGACGGTCAGACGGATGCAGGGGCCACTGCCAGCAGAAGGCGGGGCGAAAGCCTTCTGAAAAAAGAAATCTCCACGTGGGCTCACTGACAAATTGTACCACACCTGTAAGGAAGAATCATTCCAATCCTACACAATCTCTTCCAAAACACAGAAGACGGAAGGACACTTTCCAAGTCTTTCTGTGGAACGCTTCCCAAGTCAGGTTAAGGATGCCAGCACTGCCCTGCTACCAACGTCAAAGTTACGGCAAGAAAAGAAAATTGAAGATCAATATCCTAACTGAGCACAGACAGGAAGGAGACAACAGGCATTAGCAACCCGAATCCAGGAATACAGGAAAAGAGAATGTATTTTTTTGTTGCCTGGGTCGATGTTTCTAAAATCAGTTAACGTGATTCATTACACTAACGGACGTAAAAAGAAACAAAACATAATCGTATCAATAGCTACAGAAAAATCAACTGACAGAATTAAACACCCAGTCATGCATGGTAAAAATTCTTGGTAAAAATTCAAACTAGAAATAGAAGGGGACTCCCTAAATCTGACAAAGACCATCCACGAAATCAGAAACCCAACAACACCACCCGAAACAACAAGAAAACAACTTAAAGCTAACATTATACTTAAAATATTTTTAAAAATCGGGGCGCCTGGGTGGCTTAGTAGGTCAAGCGTCCGACTTTGGCTCAGGTCACCATCTCGCGGTTCTCCGGTTTGAGCCCGGCATCCAGCTCCGTGCTGACAGTTTGGAGGCTGAAGCCTGCTTCGGATTCTGTGTCTCCTTCTCTCTCTGCCCCTCTCCTGCTCGCACTCGGGTCTTTGTCTCTTTCAAAAATAAATAAACATTAAAAAACATTAAATATTAAAAAAAATCAATTGCAGGTCTATCGTCAAGCAACGAACAATTCGAGTTTTTAAAAAAGTTCCGTGTAAAGAACACTAAAAACTTAAAGCACTAAGTATAAATCTAACAAAACATGAACACGACCTGAATGTTAAATCGGCAAAGTACTGACGACATAAATCGAAGAACAGCTAACTAAACCGAGAGAAGAGTATGATCAGGAACCGGAAGATTCAATATCCTTAAGATGCGAATTCTCCCCAAACTGTTACAGAGATTCAGTGCAGTACCGATCCAAACTCTAGCAGGCCTGTTCGTAGATGGAGACGAGCGGATACCCAAGCACGTATTTCAAGGCAAAGGACCAAGTACAGCCAAAGAAGAGCAGAGTTGATGGCTCACAGGAGTCCTTCATTTCAAGACTGACTATAAAGCTACAGTTCTCCAGAAAGAGGAGCACTTAAAAAAAAAAAAAAAAAAGAGAGATACATAGATCAGTGAAATAGAACACAGGGTCTAGAGATAGATTCACATCAATATGGTTCATTCAGTTTTTAAAAAAGTCACAGAAGAAATTCAATGAAGAAAGGGTAGTCTTTTCAGCAAATGATGGTAGAACACTTGGATACCAATATGCAAAACATAAAACTAAGGCACGTCCCTGCAACCTGATCTCTTATAGAAAAATTAATGGGGCGCCTGGGGGGCTCAGTCGGGTAAGCATTTGACTTTGGCTCAGGTCATGATCTCATGGTTCATGGGTTCGAGCCCCACGTCGGGCTCTATGCTGACAGCTCAGAGCCTGGAGCCTGCTTCGGATTCTGTGTCTTCCTCTTTCTCTGCCCCTCCCCCGCTTGTGCTCTCTCTCTGACTCTCAAAAATAAATACATGTTTAAAAACTATAATTAAAAAATTACCAAAAACCCCCATCCTTATATAAAAATTAACTCGAAATGGATCATAGACCTAACTGTCAACATAAAAGTAAAACGCTTTTAGAAAAACACAGAGGAGAAGACTTTCTTGACTTAGGTAGGCAAAGAACTCTCAGATCCGACACCAAAAATGCAATCCATCCAAGAAAACATTGGCAAACTGGATTTCATAAAAATTAGAAACTTTTCCTCTGTGAAAGGCACTGTTAAGAGTATGAAAAGACAAACCATAGGTTGGAAGAAAATATTTACAAATCATGTATCTGACAAAGGACCTGTAACTATAACATATAAAGAGCTCTGAAAAATCAACAATAGGAAAACAATCAGAGCAAAAGATCGGAACAGCCACTGAACGGGAGATATACAGCAGGCAGAAAAACACATGAAAAGATGTTCAACATCATCGATCATTAGGGAAGTGCAAATTAAAACCATCCTAAGATACCACTGTACATGTATTAAAATTAAAATTAATTTTTTTAGAGATCATTAGTTCTGGCAAGAATGTGGAACAGCTGGAACTCCCATACAAAGCAGGTGGGAAAGTCAAATGGTACAGTCATTCTGGAAAATAGTTTGGCAGTTTCTTTTAAACCTACATTAACCAAACCACCTGGAAATACTACCCCTATGTATTTGCCCCCCAAAAATGAAAACTTCCGTTTACACAAAAACCCGTGCAAATGTTTATGAGAGTTTTATTCGTAACTGCCCCAAACTGGAAACAACGCAAAAGTCTTTCAACGGTGCAGACAAAAAAATTAAAAAACACCCCCAAAATGGTGGTACGATCACGCAGTGAAGGACCACTCAGCAATAAAAGTAGATGAATTCTTGATGGACACAGACCCATGTGGATCTTAAGTGCACGAGGCTACGCTGAAGGAATCCGGACGGAAAAGGCTACACGTCGTGTGATTCCACCCCCATGATACTCCGGAGGTGGGTGGCGGGTTCGGGTGTGGGCGTGGGGTGACTGCGAGGGCAGCTGGAGGCAGTGTCTGGGGGGAGGGGGTTCTAACTCTTGACTGTGGTCGTGGTCACAGGCGTCTGTCTACGCATCGGTGAGAACTTAGGGAACTGCAAGCCCCGGACGCCGGATTTCACGGTTTGCGCGTTAGAAAGTCCCTCCAAGCGCACCTCGGAAGGTCGCTGCCGCTTCTGCAGCCCGCCTGAGCCGCGCGGTCCTCCCTGCGCCCTGGGCGACGCCAGCAGCCCCAACGCACGGGCTGGAGCCGAGACCTGCGTGCAGAGCCAGGCTGGCGAGGCTGGGCCCCCACCTGCGTCGGGCTCTGAAGCCCGAGCTCTTTCCACAGCCCCCAGGTTTTCCCGCGTGGGTGGCAAAGGCAGACGGGGAAACTGAGGCGCTTGGTCCACTGCAAAAATCCCCGTGACATCTCCACAGGCTGGCCGAGGGCTTAGGACCTGAGGACACACCAAGCACCTGACCGTTCTGCCTCCCGGCAGCCGCTCACACCCTTCCCTCACCCGGAAGCCCGTCCTCGGCCTGCACTTCCCAAATCCCCCCCGACTTTCCGGGGCCAGCTACTCTTCCCGGGACCTTCCCTTCAAGTTTCAGGTTCCTCTGGTTCTCAGCGGTGTTGTCTGTGCCTCTTCCTCCCGTCTCTCCAACGCCAGAGCACCGCACACCGCGTAAGACACGGTGCGTGCGCACACATACACACGCACACACACTCACACACATGCACACTCTCACACACACTCACACTCACACACTCACACACACTGCACGCTGCCTTGGGTTCGAAAATGCCTTGGAGAATTTCTTACTTTCTCTGCACCCCATGTGGTGTCCAGGCTTTTCACACAGAGTTCCTTCACACATTTTAACAGGAGGGAAGAAAGGAAGGGAGAGAGGAAGGGAAGAAGGGAGGGGAGGAAGGAAGGGGGGAAGAGAGGAGGGAGGGGGAGGGAGGAAGGAGGAAGGAAGGGGGAAAGGAAGGGGGGAAGGAAGAATGAAGGAAGAAGGAGGGGGGAAGCAAGGGGGGAAGGAAGGGGGAAGGAAGGAAGGAAATTCTGGCCCAAGGACTGGCACCGAATCCCACTGCACTGCTTAGCACAAACCACGGGTAAGAACAACATTTCTGATCAAGGAAAGAAAGGGACAGTCATGTGAAGGGTCTCCAGAGCGGGAGCCACTGCCCGTCACCCGCCCCCTGGGGCAGGTCTCCCGCTGGGTGTCTGGGCCTCTCACTCCCACAGGTATCGCGCACGGCCCTGCAGGACCGAGGGGTGCCGTCCCCAGGGCTGGCTGCAGGGCTGGGGCCGGGCACCCCCCGGGCCCCACCAGGGGACAGGGCTTGGGCTGGGGCCAGTTGGCCGAAAGCTGGGGGTCCCCACTGGGCGATGCGGGGAGTGCTAAGGGCTTAAGCAGAGGGATTGCAGCAGGGACACCGGGGTTTACGCCACCAGGTCCGGGGGAAGTCTGAAGGCAGCGGGGGTTTGTTCAGGGCACCTCACGGTACGAGGAAGCCCCTTTATGATGTAGGCGCGAAGGCCACGTGGCCACCGGGTGGGGAAGAAGCGAAAGACCTCACAAAACAGATGTGCAAGTGTGTGTTCACGCCAGCACTTGTACACACGTCTGTGCAAATGTGTGTTCACTGCAGTCGTACACACGTGTCTGTAGCGCAGAACTCAGAGCAGCCGCGACTGGGAAACAACCATTGCCCATCGACAGGAGAATGGATACGTGGATGCGTACCTTGTGGCTTATTCACACAATGGAATCCCACACGGAAGAACCAGGAACCGCAATTATACCCTACGGCACGGAGAAGTCTCACAAACACGACGGGGACCCAAAAATCTCAGACGCGAGCAAGGACCTATCAGGTGATTCCGTTTCTTTTAGCGGTTCTCGATTCTGCGCCCCCAGGGGACTTGCGGCGGCGGTGTCTGGAGACAGTTTGATCGTCACGGCCGATGGGGAGGACGTGCTATCGGCACCCAGCGGGTGGAGGCCAGGGACACTGCTGCACGTGCAGTAGCGCCCAGGACAGCCCGTGACAACACAGAACCATCCGGTCCCAACACCGACAGTGTGCCCACTGAGAAATCCTGATTTTTCTAAAGGTCAAAACCGGGCAAAGCTAATACCTCGTGTTGGATTGAGCCTAGTTGCTGCAGGGGGGAGGCGGGGTGGTGAAGCCTGGGAAGGGGCGCAGGGAGTTTTCGGTGGGGAGGCTGGCTGTATTCCGATGGGAGAAAGTACACCAGGCTAGACGCCGCCCTGTGTGTCTGTCCCACTTCCAGAGCTGTCCCTTTAAGAAGCCGGAGGGAAGAGCCAGGCTTGCACGGGGTCCTGAACTCGATTCAGATGGCTTTCGAGATGGACCCTCTGCTCAGACTGTCCACAGCTCTCGGGACACCGCGTCCCCTTCTCCGCACTCAAGCCAGGCTCAGCGCCAGCTCGCGTGTCTGCGGACGAAGCGTCCCAGCGTGGCCGTCGTTAGCCGTGCTGGTTCTGCAGCCCGCCGAGACCCCGCTCCCGTTCTGGGGGCAGGGCTCTTGGGCGTGGTGCAGTCTTAAGCGAGTTTCCTCCCTGGGACCTGGGAATGTGCACAGCTAACGGGCACGGCTTTGAAGACCTCTCCTTGATGAGAGGTTTGTGCTAAGGGCACCCTACAAACTCCCAGGTTGCACAAACAAAGGTCCTCGTGCCACAGACTGGGAAGAAGGACCCCCAGATAAACGGAGCCATCCCCTCTGAAACGGTAACACGTATGTCCTCTAAGACACAAGAGAGGCAGCATTTCACGGCGTCCGGCTTAACATCCTCCATGCCCCTCACCTCTGTCTCATGCCTAATTCATGAAGGCCAGGGTCAGTCATCAGCCTCTGAGTCCCGGCCTTCGAGGAGAGTGGAGGAGGCGGAAACCTTCAAAAGCCACCCCACCTGCCCCGGGCTGGTGGCTCTGCCCCGCATTGGCCACCAGGGGTCCCTCTCATGTCATCTTGCTTTTTTTTTTTTTTTTTTTGAAGTTTATTTATTTTTGAGAAAGAGTGAGCCGGGGAGGAGCAGAGAGAGAGGAAGAGAGAGGACCCCAAGCAGACTCTGCACTGTCAGCACAGAGCCCGACGAGGAGCTTGAACCCACAAACCGTGAGATCATGACCTGAGCTGAAATCAAGGGTTGGACGCTTCACCGACGGAGCCACCCAGGTGCTCATGTCACCTTGCTTCCCATACCCGCCCTAGTTAGAGAGAATGCCTCTCAGGGAGGTGGTATTTCGCCATCTTACAGACGGTAAAACTGAGGCTTGGACAGATTAAACCTTCTCAAACTCCCGAAGCCTGAATTCAAACTGCCTATTATGGCGTTTGGAGCAATACTCCAGAATAACTATTATGGAAATCAACAGTCGGAGTATTAGGGGGTTCGCAGCAATATTCCTAGGGGGTTCACAGCAATATTCCAGGATGAGTCTTATGGAAACGAATGGTCTCTACCGTATCCCAGTGCTCAGCGCCTGGAACACAGAAGGCGTGAGGGTGACACGGTGCTAGGGGACAGAAACCTACAGAAGCCCGGAAGCTGAAACGAAGACTCAAACACACCCTGCTTTGGTCTCCTTCGGAAGCGGGAAATCCCTTTCTCCTCCCCATGGGGGAGTCAGCAAGCGGCTTGCCTCCTTCTACAGATGGGGAAGCTACAGAGCAGAGGCAAGGCCGGCCAGTCTGCAGTGAGTGTCCTGACCCCCGGCCCCAGGCTTCTGGCCGCCAGCCCACCATCGCTCGAAGGAGCATCTGCCCAAATCCCAAGTCTGAAACGCCTTCCCACGAAGTCGCCCAGCCCCGGAGCCACTCTGGATGGCGTCCTGCAGAGACCCGGCCAGCAGCTTGGCTGTGTTGTCGAAAGAGCATGAGGCAAAAGGCCACTCTGCCCTGGTGTCGGGTTTACGACACCCAGCCAGCCACCCGCCTGTCCGTGCCCTTCCTCGTGTAGCTGGAGTTAAAACACTATCGCTGCCTAATGTCAACAGCTGCCACTCGTGTTGGCTAATGTTTATAACGTGACGTTATATCTCATTCAGCACCCCAGATGGCAATGGGTCAGACCCCATCCCCCCCACGGATCACACTGCCCTCCCCCTCCTCCTGGACCGAATATGCCAGGTGCTTCCATGCTGAAGAGTTCTTACTGAAAACCGAAGTGTAGGAAATAATGGTAAAAGCTAGTATTTATGGAACGCCTGCTCCGCGCCAGTTGTGTGTTGGGCCCTTTACGGACACGATCCCATGTTATCGCGAACAGCTCCATGAGTTGGGCACCATCACCATGCCTACTGACAGGGCAGGAAACTGAGGCACAGAGTGAAAGGAGGGTGGTGAGACATCACCCCACAATCCTCTCTGTAACCGCGTGAGCGGACACCCCCGTGTGCCAGCATGGCCCAGACAAGGAGAGACACCTCCTTCTCTTCTTGGGCATCCAAGCTGGCCAGGAAGGCAAAGGTCACAGCGGTGACATTCGCCAAAGCAACAAGGCACAGTGACATCGGGCGAGTGCTGAACACACACTGAGAGCTCTTAGAGCAACGTGTGTTCATTTCAAGCACTGAGCCCCGGTGACATCGATCTCATCTAGCACCCGGGGACGGCAGTGGGTCAGACCCCATCCCCCTCCCGGAGCGCACCTCCTCCTGGACCGGACGTGCCCGGTGTTTTCCCGTGGCCACCTCGCTGCTCAGGCCGTCGCCTGCACCACACACTGGCCTTGTCCCTCCACCTCCTGCGGCTCCCCCCTCTGTGCTCGCGTCCCCATCCCGAGCCTCTCCTGAGCCGCAGCGGGAAGGAGCAGTTATCCACCCGTGGAAGGGCCTCGTGGGGTCGCCGCGACCCCACAGCAGCCCAGCAGGCGGTGGGTGACTCGGGGGCTCAGCGGGGTGCGGTCGTTTCCCTGAGCGTGCACAGCTCTAAGGAACTGATAAACCCACATCAGCTAACTCCTCGCCCTGGTCCCCGCAGGTGCATTCCGGCTTTCTCCACTGGGATCCCCTATTAATTTGTTCCTACAACGGATAAAACATGTCTTACATTGCTTTATATTGTATTTATTGCATTGCACCATACTTATTATATCATTGTATCATGTTATGTTAGGTGATATAATGTTATGTTATAGTCAACCGCCTACTGACCTGTTACCTTACAGTACTTCATGGTTAGCCGGGTGCTGGCATTAGGTGACAGTAAGCTATGTTACATTGTATTACAGTTAGTTGTAGTAACACTATCTTATGTTATTTTATGTTGCATTAGGTGATGTTCCGTTACCTCAGGTCACAGTTAGCTGTGTACTAACGTGGCGTGATAGTACACTGTGTTATATTAAATTACATTACATCACACGGTATTACAGTGTGCTGAGTGCTTAGCTATCTTTCTTGGGGACCGTGAGCTTCTTTAGGACAAGAACTGAGCCTAACTTCTTCTGAGTTTCCACTGCCTAGCACATCAACTCGCATAGAGTATTTATTTTATTTAATTTTTTTAATCTTTATTTATTTTTGAGAGAGGAGGGCGAGCAGGAGAGGGGCAGAGAGAGAGGGAGACACAGAATCCGAAGCAGGCTCCAGGCTCCGAGCCGTCAGCACAGAGCCCGATGCGGGGCGCGAACTCATGAAACACCGAGTTCATGACTTGAGCTGCAGTCAGATGCTTAACCGACTGAGCCCCCCAGGCGCCCCTAGAGTATTTTTTTTAAAACCTGTGCTCCGTTGGTGGCTGTGCCTTACGCCATCTGATATAATATCTACACGGTGGATGACATGGTTCTACTTGTGACCGAACATGTCTAGATCCAGGAAAAACCTAGGACCCAGGAAAACAAGGATATTTTTAGAAAGCCTCAGAGCATCACAGAACTACGAGGAAAAAGCGGATTCACCACTTTCGAAGCCGTTGCCATAGAAACACAGCCCCACGGGGCAGGGGAAAACGCTGGCTGGTCAGAACATGCATCGTCTCTGATGACCAATAATGAAGGGGACGCCTGCCTTGGGGGACGGAAATGCCAGAGGCAGGTAGTCTAGGACTCCCAGGACCTGGCCCTCCACGGTGCGTCCGCGGTCCTCAGGGAGAATCAGGGGTCACTGCTTGTTCTTAGGCTTCTGGCTGAGAACCTCAAGGGCAACCAGGCAAGACCGGGTGGGGATGCTTCCGTCCTCCCTGGCTGCACCTGACGGCCGCCTCCCCAAGGCCATGGCTCCCTGGGGTGGAGGGGTCACCAGGCCTCTGTTGCCTCAGCTAGGAGAAACTCCTGTCCCTGTCACTGGGTAGGAGCAGCTCGGCAAACCCAAAGCAACGGGGACTCCTAACCTTTTCCCTTAGGGACTAGCTGGCAAAAGCGGTCACGTTTTAGTACCTATTCTGCCCCCAATTCACGGACGTCGTCGGAATGATCGAGCAGAAACAGTGGGACCAGTCCCGTGTCGGCCCACTTCCTCCCGATCACACTAAATTCCCTCCCACCCGGGGGGGAATGGAGTTTCAGGGCCCTGGGGTGAACGGTGGGAAATTCATTCAATTGTTCATTCCTTCATTCATTCATTGGCTGGACAAGCTGAGACTACGTGCCAGGAAGCCTGGTCGGAAGCCGGAGGTACAAAGAGCAAAACCGTGCAATCTCTAGTTTGGAGGAAGAGAGAGAAAGAGAGGAAAAGAGAGGAAAAGAGAGCAGGAGGAGAGAGAGAGGGAGGGAGAGAGGGGCGGAGAGGAGAATGAACATGAAATTAGTGGAACACAGCGGGGCTCCGGTCAGCAAGCGAGGACATTCTGGGGTGAAGGGAGGGAGGGACAATGCCATCCCAGCATGGGTACTCCCTCAGTGGACCCTCTGGGATCTTTTTTTTTTAAAGGTAAGGAAAGACCTTATTTGAAAGCATTACTGCCATACGTGGAAGGTGACTATCGCAGTAAGGAAATTTCTGGATCATTTTTCAATCTCCTTTCCTCTCTACCACAAGATCATTTCCAGTAGTGACTGTGACATGAGACAAATAACAACGCAAGGCCAGACGCTCTCCACGGACGGCGCCCGCCGGGCCCTCCAGGGGACCGTTGTTAAAACGCCAGAGTCTCTTCCACAGAGGACGTTCCCAGCGGACGGGCCACACCCTTCCTCCACAGGGACACCTGTGACAGCAGGCAGACGAGAGATGCCCGACCCAAGGGAGAGAAATGGCAATGTCCTAGGAAGCTTCCAGAAGGCTTCCATAAAGGGCGTCCCTGGAGATGGGTCCCGCTAGATGGACAGAAAGCCTGCCAGGCAGAGAAAGCGGTTGTTTGTCCGCTGCTTGCCGGTACAGTGAGCTGGGAGCTGGGGAGCAGCAGTGTCTCCCCATCTTCTGTCGGCCGCTCTGCTTACGGTCCGGGAGAGCCAGTCATCGTCGACACAAGCCTGCCGGGCCGTGTGCAGGCGCACTCACAGGTGTTTCTGCGAGTGCAGCCGGGTCAGAAGCCAGAGGAAGACTCCTCCTTCAGCCGTGTTCTGGAAGCCTGCCTGTCCGTGGGAGGGAAAGCCCGTGTTGTAAGGGAAACAGGGCTGGCCTAAAGAGTCCCAGTGTGGAAGGGACCAAGGGCTAGGAAAGCAAATAAAGACAGAGACGTGACTTTCGTAATTCCCCAAAAGGACCTCGCAGTCCTGTTCTTCAGGATAAGAGGGCTTTAAAATTTTTTTTAATGTTTCTTTTATGTTTGAGAGAGAGAGAGAGAGAGAGAGAGAGAGAACGCTCGCACAGGGGAGGGGCAGAGAGAGGGAGACACACCATCCGAAGCAGGCTCCAGGCTCCGAGCTGTCAGCACAGAGCCTGATGCGGGGCTCGAACTCACAGATTGAGATCATGACCTGAGCTGGTCGGACGCATAACCAACTGAGCCCCCCAGGCGCCCCCGAGAGGACTTTTTAAGAAGAACCTTAATTCCTTTGCAGTGCAATGGGCAGCAAGGGGGCCTCCCAGAAATTTTGTGAGCGTCAGATGAAAAGATTTTTCTTTCTTTTTTTAAAAATGATTATTATTTACTTAGAGAGAGAGGGAGAGAGCACGCAGGTGAGCGAGTGGGGGAGGGGCACAGAGAGAAAGAGAGAGAAAATCCCAAGCAGGCTCCGTACTGGCAGCACACAGCCCGATGCAGGACTTGAACCCATGAATGGTGAGATTGTTATCTGAGCTGAAATCAAAAGCCGGACGCTTAACTGACTGAGCCACCCAGGCCCCCCAAGAGTTTTCTCTCTGTGTGATAAAAGCCATGGTTTTACCAGGTACTGGTATTTGTTTTATGATTCAGGGCTAGGGAGAGCTGAGCTGTCACCTTTGATCCTGAGAGCACACAGCAGGTACTCAATAAATGCTCCCAGGCTTGTCTGGGCAGAGCAAGTCCGTCTTACGGCTCCACCGGAAACCTGCTCTGTTGGAGAGAAATCATCTCGGAAACAAGGCCATATTCTTCCCAAGAGCATTCGGGGCCAACGAGGCCCAGGGCGCCCCGGAAAGGTTGTGCTCGACAGCCAGGAGCGAAGAAAGTGCTTCGATCCTCTGTCGGAAAAGCCTGGTCCAGTTTCAGCGGACGAGTTTGAAAAGGGATGTGGGGCCGTCCCCTGAGCGGCCCGGCCGGGACGCCGCTCAGAACAGGGGTCTCGAGGGTCCCTGATCACTCCTGGCGGCTGGCAGGGTGCTGGGGCGGTCGCGTTTTCTCTCGCGACGAGGAGGAAAATGCCTCCTTTCCAAGCGATGATGACAGCCCTGGTGTTTCAGGTGATCCATGTGTGGGCTGTAATCTCGATGTCTGCTGTGGCGAGAGGCAGGGAGGAACGGAGAGGGGATAAGCCAGAAGGTAATACAAAGATCCTTCGGCCTCCTTCCCTCCTCCTTCCTTCCTTCCTTCCTTCTTTCCTCCCTCCCTCCCGACCCTCCTTCTTCCTCTCCCGATTGGCTGGGAGCAATCAAAGGCTGTAATGCTCATCGGAGTTCAAGTGGAGAGAGGGTGAGGGGCTCAGGTCCCTGCCGCCGTGGCCACAGACATGCCACCGCACCGCGAGCCCGCCTTCTTCACCTGACCCACGGGACAACAGCCCGGCTGCCCGACGGGGCGTGGCAGGTTCAGAGACAGAGGACTCATACAGCAGGCACTTGATTCGTGCGGTGACTCTCTGAGAAAAGCAGTGAGCAGATAGGAGAGCTGCCTTCGAGGGCTTCTGACTTCACAACACGCTGAAGGGCCGGGACAGATGGAGAGAGACTTTCTCTTCCGGAAGTGTGCTTAAAATCACTCCTCACGAGGGAGAGACGTGGTTACCGGGAGAGGAAACCTAGCATTAGGATGACCATCCCACTGAGGATTATGCCGAGGTGTTGGTTTCTTTAAATCTTGCTCACCACCCGAAGGCCTCGTCTCTTACCTGCTGCTTCTACGGTGGCCAGCGAGTTCTGCCGGAAAGAACACAGTGGACGAAACACACCCACGCCCAGCGCACACTTCCTGCTGCAGCCGGACGGTCCCTACACCCAGCCCCAGCATCGCAGTGGGCTCTCCTGGCGGCCACAAGGGCTACTCGGCAAACACCCGAGCAAGAGCGAGCGGCTCCCGGAGTGACCTTACGGACTGAGATGCGAGCCAA
This sequence comes from Paguma larvata, assembly GCA_030068075.1. Lineage (NCBI taxonomy): Eukaryota > Metazoa > Chordata > Mammalia > Carnivora > Viverridae > Paguma > Paguma larvata. Next base: position 40,513,017 of record CM057827.1, on the reverse strand, counting down.
CGGCATGCACGTCCGGTGACAGCACGTAGCGCCCGACCCCGACGACCCCGACGGGGAGGAGTGCAGGGACAGGGAGCTGGGCCGTCCGTGTTCCGCGTCTGAGGCGGCTACCAGGGAGCTGGGTGACCGTGGACTAATCCCTCACCCTCTCTGAGCCTTACGCGTCTCATCTGTTCAGAGGCTAAGAGAACACTCTCACTGGGGAGCTGTGAGGGCTTCACGGGCCGACAGATGTAAGGACCTGGAGGTCAGTGCTTGGCATGTGGGGTTAAGCCCAGGGCCTGGCGAGCTCGATGAGTTCCTTGCAACTCCAGAGTCCACGGCAAATAAGCAACGAGCGGGGGACACGGGCTGGGGGAGTGCGCTGGGGGTCTGGGGGACCTCCGCCCACCCCCTGCCCAGGTGGCATCTCGGGTCCTCTGATGTTTGGTGTGAGGGTGCGTTCCTCTTCGGACACATGCGTGTTTGCTGTGTGAGGGTGGCGGGCTGTCCCTGGGGGTTGGGTGTGGGTAGGAGGGAGGGGGGCCTCTGGCTGAAGCAGGAGGCGTGTGAGAGACAGGGAGAAAAGGCACACCACCACCGGCTCGGCTCGCTCAGCACTTGCTAGCATTCCAACTGTGCCATCGAGGAGATAGTGCCTCGTGGGGCGAGGACTTGACAGACGTCCCACAGCAAGTGTGGGGACCAGTGCAGGCCTGGGCCCGGCCACCAGGTCCCACCTGCCTCCTCCCCCCATGTAGAGCCCACTTCGCGAGGCCCCCTGCTCTGTGCTGGGGAGACTCGCAAGTCCGGGCCAGCAGGGCCCCCCCGCCTGACGTCCGCAGGGGTGACAGCCTAGCGGATTGAAGGGGGAGGAACTTTGAGAACAGCATAGAGAAAGAGCCGTGCCTTCAAGTGTGGGGTCTGGGGCACCCGGTTTCATGGGCGAGACGGTTCTGAACCTGGCCCCGGAGGCGGGGAGAGGGGCATTCCAGGGACAAAGCCCACTGGGGGGCACCATCGGGAGCTGCATGTGTCTCTGCCCGGCTGGAGCCGGGACCAGGAAGGTGCATTCGGGGCCCGGGCCTGCTCACAGGACTGAGGGTCAGCTCGAGGACTTGGACTTGATCCCCCCACGGGCAGGACAAGGAATGGAACCTGGGTCAGGACGGGACTCGAGGCACCCAGCAGGTCGGACGCACCTGCAATGGTCCAGGAGAGGGGGGGGTTGGCGGGGCCGCGGCAGCGGTACGGGAATTCGCGGACGGATGTCTCTGTGTTAAGAAACCCCCCACCCCGCCAGGGAAGAGCCTGCGATTTATCCTGCCCAACCGGTGGGCTTCACACGACAGACGACAGCAAGGACGTCCAACCTCAGACCTTCAAGTCCCTCCGGCCGCTCGCTCGTTGTAGGACTCGGGCAAGCGTCCTCGGTCTCCTGGTCTGTAGAATAGGAATGATGACAGGAGCACTTCCCAGCACCAGGCTGTGGTGAGACAGGCGTACAGCGGGCACAGCACCAGGCCCTTAGCAGACGTCCAGCGAAGGTCGGGCCATGCCGATACCACTACTGTTAGAGGTGCAAAGCCGTCTGCACACACCAACACAGCCGAAGTCCCAAACGAACCCGTGCAGGTGGGATTGAGCCTGTTTTCAGATCTGCCAACGGACTCGGAGACTTATGACTGGTGCAGGTTCCTAGCGCAATGTGGCAGAACCGGGCCGGTGGGGCTGGACCCTCTCGGACAACCAATGCCCCCCCTCCCCCCACAGAAGACGAGTTATCTTGCCACCAGCAGGCCATCGGCCGTATGCCAGAGGGACGGCAGGGCCAACTGGTCTCCCTGGCTCCCTGTTCAAGTCCATCCTGTCTAATGGAAAGTGCGTCTGGTTTCTCCTCTTGCTTTCAAACGTCATTTACAAACAAAAGATATGTATACATACAGTTTAACCCAATGTGATGACCCGGTCCCGTTCTGTGCCAAACATTCACCCGACGACTCCATGCGCAGGGAGCGGTGGCTAAGGAACAGAGACTATAGCATGAGCCCCTCGCCCCCCTCCTGGCTTCCAAAAGGGAAACTTTGGAGTGACCTCGACTTTTGCATCAAAAATTAGTGATAAGAGGGGGGCGTCTGGGTGGCTCGGTCTGCTAAGCATCCGACTTCAGCTCAGGTCACGATCTCCTAGTTCGTGAGTTCGAGCCCCTCATTGGGCTCCACGCTGACAGTGCGGAGCCTGCTTGGGATTCTCTCTCTCCCTCGCTCTCTGCCCCTCCCCCATTTGCTCTCTCTCCCTCAAAATAAATATATAAACTTAAGAAAAAAGTAAGTGATAAAAAAGATGAATCCTATTTATACACGAAGGAATGTCAACACAAACTCATCAGGGTATTTCATTCCATAAAAGCCAGTAAAGCGGCTGGACTCGGCGGGCGGCTCCGTGTTGTTTTGGGAGCCTCATTCACACCCCCCCCAGAAATACACTGGTCTCTCGAGAGTTTGCATGACAACGAATTACACAGAAGACAGGAGTTAAAAATAGTTAATTACATCAATGCAAGCGTCATGGGTGTTTCCCAACACTGTCGTTTCAAGGCGTCAAATTGTTTCTGAGCCTCTATTTGCCGATCTTGACTTTCTGATGCTATTGCTCCTGGTCACCACGGTCGGCACAAACCGCCTCCTTTGGCTAAAACTACAAAGAGCCTGTCACTCTGTACGAGGCCCCTGATCCCTCTGGGGAGGACAGCAGCCTCTTGGCTGCGGTACCCCCTCGCCCCAAAGCGCTCTGCCTGAGACGACAGATTCTGACCCATTTCAAGAGTCACCTGTAAGTCTCTACAATATGTCTGAGTGTCTACGTGGGAAAACCCAAAACGTTAGCGTTCATTCAAAATGGTTCTGAACGGACGTCCGGGTGGCTCAGTCGGTTGAGCATCTAACTCTTGATTTGGGCTCAGGTCATGATCTCACAGTTCATGAGTTCGAGTCCCAAGTCAGGCTCTGTGCTGCCAGAGCAGAGCCTGCTTGGGATTCTCTCCCTCTTTCTCTGCCCCTTCCCTGCTCATGCTCTCTCTCTCAGAATAAATAAACATTAAAAAAAAAAAACAAACAACTGTTCTAAAGGGGCGCCCGGGTGGTTCAGTCAGTTGAGCATCTGACTCTTGACTTCAGCTCACCAGGTCATGATCCCAGGGTTGTGGGATCGAGCCCCAAGTTGGGCTCTGCAATGAGCATGAAGCCTGCTTAAGATTCTCTCTCCCTCTCTCTGTCTCTGTCTCTGTCTCCCTTTGCCCCTCTCCCCTGCACATGCTCTCTCTCTAAAATAAAAAACAAAATGAAGCAACAACGACAACAACAACAAAGCTGTTCCGATGAACCCTGTTCTGCTTTAACATGTTCTCAGGTCGGGTGAGGGGTCAGAGCTTGTTAGGAAGTCTCGGCAAGAAAGTTAACTATTAACCCCCCCCCCCGTAGCATTTTAATAACGTGCATAATTATAACAAGCCGATAGTCACAAGGTTTTTCAAAGTAAGAACAGGGAGTTAAGTGCTGGGGGTCAGGGAAGAGGGTCATAGAAATGATGTCATTAAGGAATGTTCTAGTGGCTCAAACATCGCTGGGTCAGGGGCAGCTACTTTCAGGAGACAAAAGATGCATTTGTGCGGAAGCCGTGTGCAAAAGAAGAAAGCAATTCTTCTGTGTGCAAACAGAGCCAGAGAGGAGGACAGGTGAGGGAGGTGGGTCCCAAGTTTGGCGGGAATGGGGGGACAGGGACGGTGATGGGTGAGCAAGTCCTCGGGAGACACTGGCCCTAAGAAGGCATCCTTAGGGGCCCCGGGATGCTCTACTTCCTGACCTGGATGGCAGTCGTGGGGGGGCATCTCTATGTGTATGCCGGGTCCCCAAGTGTCCCCCAGGTTCCATGACGTTCCAAGAAGGCTCGTGCCTACTGTGTATTACATACAGCACAGGACACAAAGCAAGGTCGGCAAAGGGAAAGGTGCAGGGGTGGAGCCCACAGGCAACCAGGCACCTGCTCAGAAACGCCTCCTCCCGGTCACATAGGCTGCACTGCACTCCCAACAATGGGTTAAGACGAAATGTCCCCAGCGTAACCACAAGCCACAGGGTTTTTCCCAGGGGCTGGTCACACAGGCACCCTCTGCCCAGCACGTACCCAAATTCCAGACTCCGGGGAGGAGAGCAGGTGTCCCGCACTAACCGAGCTATCTGCACAGCGTGGGCGGGGTGAGCTGATCTTAGCAACTAGGATGGGGAGGGGGGAGGACCCTCCGGCCAAGTGTTAACCTTGTAGGCAGGGCAGGCGATGTCAACAACCGTCTACACGATAGGTACATTCCTCAGCCCTCACGCTTAAGAGATGGGCTCCGGATTGTAAGTTACACTTGCCCAGAAGCAAACAATAAACCAGAATCCATAGACACGTTTGCTTGAAATGTGAGACACTATGAAGCTATGGATGCAGGGTCTTTTGTTTGCCTTCCCTGAGACAGAAAAGAAGAAACGTAATTACATATTTATGTAACAGTTACCATAGCGTTTCAGGTAAAGCTGATTCTGAGTCTTGTCCTCAAAAGGTCAAGCTTCACTGTTTACCAAGAGGGGCCACCAGCTTTGATGTTACAATGAATGCTTTGTTTCAACAGCCCTAAAGGCTATTGCCTTACAACTCTGACTCTGTGAATATTGTTGTCCTTTGTTAGAATATTCTTGTAGAAAATGATCTGGTCCCCTGAGGTTATGAGCCACGTCTGAGCCATGTCTGCTGCGGGAGGAGGGTCTCCACCAACCTGGTTGTGAGTTGCCTTCTGACCAAACTGGCAGGAATCAATTGAAGGCACCGATGGTCTTAAAATCAGGACTGTGACTGGAGGTTTTGGCTTCCTTGCACACGACTATTTTTGCAAGCCAGTCACTGACAGATGAGCTTTCAAATGCAACACCCTGAATCTCCCCCGGCCGCCTACCAGCAAACCTGACCCATAAAGGAGCCAAAAAAAAAAAAAAAATTGGCAACTGAATCAACATATTCGAGACAAGGTTCTGGGAGAAGGGACTGGCCTGAGGCAGGAGGCTTTGCCAGCCGGAGCAGGGCCAGTCAGAGGAAGTCAACAGACCCAGACAGGGGACCCGGACGCTCTTTCCAATCCCCACTCAACCCTTCCAGACAAATGTCACTTGCTCAATCTTACAGGCAAGGAAAACGGGTCCAGAGCTGCGAAGTGACTGGCTCCCTAGACGGTGAGGCAGGAACTTGAAGGCAGCTGCGCCTTCCTCCAAAGGCAGCACAGCTCGGGGCGGGGACACCGGCAGCGGGATGTCCCTCCCCCCTCCAAAATTGCAGGCTTTTTAGGTTGTTGTGAGGACAGGTGAGTCATGAAGACAGAGGAGAAGAGCAGGTGGTCTAAGAGGCCATTCTTTCCGGAGGCCAGCTCCCACCACGGACGCAGGCCCTGTCCCCGGCTCATCCCACGCCCCCGACACTCTCCCACACAGGACTGACTGGGGCTCTGCCTGGAGGGAGCCAGTCCCCTTCAGCGACAGTAGGACGTAGGTCTATGATTGGTGGTCTGAGCCTCGTGCGCGCTCTCCCTGCCCAAATGGGGAGCCAACTGACCCTGTGGGCAAATGTCCCAGGGCCGATACCTGGAGACGGGAACACGTGCCCGGGAGGGGTCTCAGGGAGGAGCCTGCACCTAGTCCAGAATGACCTTGGCGGGCATGAGGCCCCCCGGGCTCTGGGCATGAAGTGGACAGCGGGCCTTCTGCGTTACAGGCGGGATGACAAGCAGGGACACATAAAGGGGTTCTGAGCCTCATCGAGTGGGGAGGAGAAGGTGGAGGGACACCGGGACTGCACCCCTGCTCTGGCTCTCCTTCCCTCCTGAGGGCACTCACTGCCCCGGCGTCAAACTTCGCATGCCCCCAAAATGACAGAACCCGGCACCGGCTGGAGCCGAGTTTCAGGAGTCGAGGGCCCGCCAGCCTGCTCCCTCCAGAGCCTGGGGCCACACCACGGCTGCTGCAGCCCACAGGAGAGACCCAAGTGTGCAGAATTAGAGCAGCAGGACAGAAAGTCCTTAACAGCAGGACTGGAGACACCACCTCCTCCAGGAAGCCCTCCCAGAGAGCTTGCCCCTGCAGGCTGCTCGAAGTGCCCTCCTCTGAGGCCTGCCCCAGCCTTCTCCCTGAGGCTCATCAGTTCTCTCGGCTCCTCTGCTCTCCCACCAAATGACTGCCCCCTCGGGAGCAGGGGCTGTCCTGGCCACCTCTTCTCTCAGCACCCAGTGCGGAGCCGGAGCCAGACCCAGGCACGGGGCCCAGAACACGGCTGTTGAATGAATTAGCGGATTAAGGAAGGAAGACTGGCCTTGCTTGGCGTGAGGGCCTGAGCGGTAGCATTGGTTGGCACATTGCTGGGTCTGGGCCCCTCTGCTTTCCAGGCCCGGGGGGCTCATCGCCGGGGGGCACTGAAGCCAGAGGACCTGGCATCTGTCCTACCGTTCTGTCCGTTGGTGCGGTTCCCCCCCTCCAGCTCCCCCTGCACGCTGAGCACCTCTCAGATGCAACACCACTCCCCTGCTCAGGGACCTCCCGGGCTGCTCACCAGCTGCTTCCCGAGCCTTCCACGGGGCTGCCCCTTCTCCCGAGCTCCTCTGGACCCTCCCCTCCCCCGATACACCCTGTGGAAGGGCTGGCATGCCGCCTGGCATGGGAAGCCCACTTTTCCTCTCTGCACCTGCGTTTCTACTTTTGAAGGCAAAGCTGGTGACGCATGCTCCCACATCGAGCAAGCTCTGATGCCTGCTTTTTCTTTTATTTGTTTTTTAATGTTTACTTATTTTTTGAGAGACAGAGCATTAGCTGGGGAGGGGCAGAGAGAGAGGGAGACACAGAATCCTGAAGCAGGCTCCAGGCTCCGAGCTGTCAGCACAGAGCCCAACACGGGGCTCGAACTCACAAGCTGTGAGATCGTGACCTGAGCCAAAGTCAGACACTTGGCCACCAGAGCTGCCCCGGCGCCCCGACGCCTGCTCTGCTTTGCAAACCAAAAACCACTGTGGCAATGCGAGGGATGCCCACGACTGCCCTCCTTCCGACTCTTCTGCTCGGGCTGAGCTCTGACCTGGCAACGCGTCAGCCACACTGCAGAGCCGCTGAGCCCCAGGGAGTGAGGCGAGGAACAGCACGCAGGCGCCTGGGGGCGAGCCAGAACCCCCGCTCTGTCTGCCACTTACCCACCTCTCCGAGCCTCAGCTGCTTTGTCTGAAAAATGGGCACAGTTGCGGTTTCTACTTCAGGACGGAGCGCGGAGGCTTGTCCGTGCTGATCCGAGAAAAGCACTCGGCGAAGAGCCCGGCGCCCGGCAAGTGGCCGGTGTCAACACGGCTGGCGCCCTGTAGTCACCCGAGGGACCGACGGCACCTGGAGGTCAACTCCTCCACCACCGTGACACGAGTCAAGACAGAAGGGGCCCTGGGGTCTTCCCATCCTCCCCACGATGGATTCAGGGAGTGGGGGCCTGCGTGTTCCTCCCCCACGAGCGTCCCCAGCATCACTGAATGTTCCCGACCAAAGGTGTAGCAAAATGGGCTCTAGCCGGAGGGAGCAGACCTTCCTTCTGCAGAAGGCATTGCTCTTTCCGTCCCCCGCGGGCCAGTCTGCACTGCTTGGCGCTGGGGTGCAACGAGCTGGGCGGAGGGGTCCATCAGCCCAAGCTGCCCCAGTGCGTGTCCTGGGGGCCAATCCTGAGTTTGGGACGGAGCGATGGGCAGCTCCCGCCATTGGGACCCGTGCGCAGGCCCACCCTGAGAACCTGTTACCTTCCTGCCGGCTACGACCCCACGTGGAGGAGCCGTCTCCGGGGCCGGCAGGCCTGCTGGGGGACAAGCTCGGAGCTGGGAGGCACCCTGAGCACCGGCCCAGGTCCCGGGCCAGGCATGGAGACCAGTGCTTTTTGTCATATGTGGCGGAAGGAGGTGTGGTCAGCTGGTGAACTGGCGGTGGGCGCGGGCAGGTGGTATGACTCGTCCCGGTCACACACAACCAGGAGGAGGCCGGAGAGAATCTGGACCAGGGTTTCCGCAGCCTGTCTCCGGGGGTCTTCCCATCTCCCCATGCGGCAGGAGGTCTTTGGTCCGCCTCCCCTCACCACCCCGTTTTGCAGGAAATGCAACATCCCAACAAGGTGCCCGCACCCACCCGGCCCGGTCTGATCCTCGCAACGGCTCCACGAGGCAGGAAAGCCCGCCAACCCCGCTCCACAGGTGAGGAAACGGGGGCCTAGGAAGACACGTGACATGTTCGAATCTCCTGGCCGGTTTCAAGTGCAGGTTTCAAACCCAGTCTGTCTGACTCTCCCTTAACCGCCGGGTTACGCTGAGTCCCTAAAGGAAGCTTGGAGAGGGGCGTGAGCGGCGTTACTGAGGCCAGGCAGCAGGTGTCGGGGGCGCGAGCCACCCCCACCTCTCCGGCCCGCGGGAGGACACGCGGGGCAGTTGTGTTCTCTGCACGGGAGGTGTTGCGCGGATGCCCGGTAAATCGCTGCCCGTGCGCCAGCATGCGGAGCGGCCTGCAAGGTTTGCACCACCAGCTCGCTCCGCGGCCCCTCCCTGATCAGTCCTCTCCAGGGGGGCGGCTAGAGCGGTCGCCTTTCTCGCCAGGTTGGAAAACCACGTCCTCAGCCCCACGCTGTGTTCCAGGAAGCTCGGCCTCCCGGAACAGCCTCATGACGGCCCTGCTGAGCGCTGGTCACGTGTGGGAAGGTCCCAGCGTGCTGTGTTTATCCTCTCCTTTCGTTGGCCCCCTAGCTCCCAGGAGGCAGGTTCTAGGACCTGGACGAGGAGGCTTGAGACTCAGAAGTGACTCACTCACGTCCCCCGAGCCCGGGCGTGAGCCAGACTCCGTGCCTTCCGCCCACGCCTCCCGACCCCAGCTGCCAGGCGCTCGCCACCGGCTGGTGGGCTCCGGGCCGGGACGGAGATTCTGCCCGTTGGACAGGAGAGAAGGGGCAGGAGCCCGAGGACCGGGTCAGGGAGGGATGATGAAGACACACGGGTGAGAGCCAGGCGCTGGACGGATGAGCTCCAAGTCATCGTGATGGCAGCTCGGAGCCCTCTCTCCACGGGCTCCTCTGTACTGGCACGGGAAGCACGCTTCCAGAAGAAGCTTCCAGAATCCCTTACAACACCTCTACCTCAGGCTGTAGAAACAGAATCAGAGAGGCAATTCCTTGTGCCCAGGGTGACACAGGTCAGGAGTGGCCAAGGCAGATGGAGCCCCCGATCTGGGCACTGCCGTCCGAGGGATGAGTATAAATACATAGTCGGGAGAGAATTCTCCATCGGTCTCTTGCTCACCTTCTGAGCAAAGGCGTTGATGGCTTTCGTTTCAGACAATCTCTTAAAGGTGTTTGTACGGCACACCGCCTCGAAGAAAGAGATGGTGTCCCTTTGTCTCCTGGCCACGGTGCCATCTCCCTCTGAGCAAAGGTTGGGCAGGTTTGCCAGCCTGCGATTTCTCGGCTGTTCCACAAACCCAGGGCGTCCCCCCCAGGCTGCCCTGCATCTACCCCCCGGGGGCTCGTGCAGTAAGGTGAGCACATGCAAACATGAAGTTCGCGCTGCTGGCTGGGCTGGGATGATAAAGTCCTTTATCCGGAGCCCCATGTCTTCCGTCAGCACCTTTTATCGTAGGTAAACCTGCAATTTCAGACGCTTCGCCGTTCTTGACATATCTGTGCTAAGGTTCAAAAAGATCAGGCGTACACATTCTGGAAGGCAGAGGTGGCTAACTAGCACTCAGAAGACAGATGCGTCTCATCAACAGGAGTCAAAGGTATGGCATTACGGAAGGCAAGATTTGGCTCTCAGTGGCCACGTTAATGGGAGCATCAGGGCTGGATCCAAGGAGGTGATGGATTTTTCGGGAGCATCATGTCTTATTTTAAGAAAACCGATTTAGAAGAGCCGGGCGGAGATTCCAGAGAGAATATTCCTTTGGGAAAATAGTTAATGGAAACGGCTACATTTAGTCCAAAAAAAGAAAAAAAAAAAAAGGAGTGAAGGAGTGGTACCAGGGGAAGATGCAGGAGGAGGTTTGAACACGGTGTTAGTTCCTGGCATCTGTGCCATCTTGGGCAACATCGTCTCCTTTCATTCTCCTGCCCACGCTGTGAGCTAGGTGTTACTGCTCCCACTTAACAGACGGAGACACTGAGGCTCCAAGAAGGTAAGCATCTTACTCTAAGTCGCAAGTGGAAGGGCCAGCCCTGGGCCTCGGGCCTCCCGCTTCCCCGTCTCAAGTGCTCTCCCGGGCCCCTGTGCAATCGCAGAAGACGCTACCACGTGCGGGCAGGAAGAGGCTGGTTTCCGGGGACCAAGGGGCAGAATTGAAGGGAAGATGATTTTTGGCTCAAGGGAGGAAGACCGTAGCGAGTAACTCCCGCTTACTGACACTAGGAGCCACATTACCGGGTCTGTCATAACTTATTACAACTCCCACCGTGCTGAGCGTGCCGGGGCTCGGAGAGAGGAAGTGAGGTCCCCGGCTGCCCAGTGGCGGCCTGGCAGTGCAAGTCACTGTCTTGCAAGGTTCCCTGTCGCTGAAGATACACAGAGGGCCGCTCCCCCTTTCTAAGGAGCGCTGGGCAGGATTCTGGCAGCACCTTGGATCGGCCCCGTGACCTGGCCGGGGTCCTGGAGCGATGACGACGCAGGAGTCAGAGCTCCCCCTCGGGCTCCCTGACTTGGGGGCTCCCTGGGTCCAGCCCGCGGGTTTTTCCTAAGCACCTTCTGCGGGCCAGGCCCTGGGGCTCCAAAGAGGAATAAGGCACAGCTTGTCCCCTTACCTCTGCGGGTCTCCTGGACAGAGAGGGGAGGCAGACATACGTGTAAAGAGCGATGAGCTGGAAGACTTCAGGGTATGGGGGGGTTCAGCCGCAGCTTGCCCAGAGTGCTCCCCACCAAGGCCTCGTGACTCTAGTGGAAATGTCTTTTTTTTTTTTTTTGGCACTTCTTTCCAGATGGGCTACCGCGGAGCAACAGGACGAGCCCGGTTTCTGGCTAGGCGTGCTCCCAAAACAGTGCTCCAGACCCCTGGGAGGCTTCTGGGTGGCGGGTGGCCAGCGGGAGACAGAAGGGACCGAGGGCCGTCAGGCAAACCAACTTCCCCGAGCCTTGGGATTTATTTCCTAGAGGTGGCCCTGCTCTCCTCATGAGGCCACCAACTGCTGTCAGGTCCAGGCTGGGATTTCCAGGCAGGTGGGGGTCCCCAAGAACGAGGCAGGGCTAGGACACTGAAGAAAAGCACAGAGCGCCGGCAGCCCAGGGGAGTCAACTCCCGGGGCCATGGGGGTGAAGGGTCCTGCCTTCCCGGTGAAGCCACAGGTGTCACCAGTTCCTGGGCATCCCTCGGGTGGCTGCTGGGACACAGAGGTGGGGGAGGGGCAGCAGGGGCTGTGCGGTCTCCCGGTCTTTGGCCACCTTTCAAGGGAGGTGCTGCGGGGTCAGGACCGGGTGCCCTCGCTGACTATAACCGGTTGCCTACATGCTCACCTCTCCCTTCATTAGCTGTCCCCACGCACGGAGCGGGGACTTGAGCACACAGTCTCCCGCATGCCCAGGGCCCAGAACGGTATCTAACCTATACCGGGCGCTCATGAAATATTCGAGAAACAAATAGGTCAGAGAGAAGGTGCTCATTCCATCATCCGATCATTAAAAATTTTTTTTAATGCTTATTTATTTTTGAGAGAGAAAGAGTGTGGGCAGGGGAAGGGCAGAGAGAAGGAGACACAGAATCCAAAGCAGGTTCCAGACTCCGAGCTGTCAGCACAGAGCCCCATGCGGGGCTCAAACCCACAAACTTGTGATCGTGACCTGAGCTGAAGTCTGATGGTCAACTGACTGAGCCGCCCAGGCGCCCCCCGCCCCCCCCCCCCCCCCCCCCCGCTTAAAGAGTAAGAGTATTAGAGAAATTCACAGCAAAGTGCACTACACTCTGGAAAAGCACGTCAGTCACCCCCGAGGGATCCAAAGACCCCTGGCGAGCCCCAGATGACTTGTGAGTTGGGCAACCAACACCCTGGTTTGCCAGGAAGTCCCTGGGTTTCAGCGTTTGAAGTCCCGCATCCTAAGAAACCCCTCAGTCCTGGGCCGACCCGGACGGCTGGCGACTTCACCTCCGAGTCCCCACTTTGACGCCGAGGTCCAGAAGTTGAGAGGGATCAGCCCTCTATTCAAAGCCAAGTCCATCGGCTCTGGGCTGCGGAGGTCTCACCCTCTCCGGTGGCGGAACGACCACCACCATTGGGACTGTTCGGAGGCTGGCACGGAATGCTTCCCGGAAAGGCCTAGTCCTGGGCCGCAGCGGGGCCATCACCCTGCAGGGGCGGGGAGGGGGGTGCGGGGGGGAGCAGGGGCCTGGGGAGTTCACGGACAGGGTGTGGGGGGCAGGGGCAGGACTGGGTGTCGTCAGTAACTGGTGGCCCCGCCCTGGGGAAAGCAAGCTACGATCCGGACTCCAGCGGTTAGCGCCCGTGCCTGGCAAGCGGATGCAAGACACGGTTTTCTATCCAGCCTCTCTTGTGCTTTTATTGATTCCTGGCCGTCTCGAGCCATTTATTAGGTATTTACCAGGTCTGGCCCTGGGCCGGGCAGTAGTGATCCTGGCAGAAATGAGACAGGAACTCTCGCCCTCAGGGAACACCAGGATTCTCTGATGCTCTGACGGAGACAGAGGGGCTGCAGGGGTGCGGAGGAGGAGGGGCAGGGGGCAGGGATGACCACTTCCAGAGCAACCTTCCCCGGCTGCAGCCCCATCCCGGGTTCTCGCAGCCTCTTCCGGGCCCCCGGCCAGCCTCTGGCGCCAGCCCGTCTGGGCTCTGGAACAACTCCCTGCAGCCACAGTACCCTCTGCGCACAGGCTCCGGGGAGGAAGACAGGCTCATGGAGGACTGTGACACAGAACCACACCTGCTCGGGCTCGGGGGCTCCCCGCCCTCCAACTTCAGCGCTGCAGTCTGCCAGCTGGCACCTCAGCCCTGGTTCGGACCCAGCCCGCCCTTGCCTCTTCCTTCCTGGGTGACTTTGGGCCAGACCAAAGGCTCTCTGAGCCTCAGTAGCCCCCTCTGTGAAGTGGGCGCGTGGCAGGGCGGTCGTGCAGCACGGAGCCTGGTCCTCCAGGTGTCCACGATTCATCCAGCCCATCCGTCCCCTCGTCCACCTGAGGGCAGGCTCCCGCCTCACCTGCCTGCGTGCCCGATCGGGACATTCTGTACAGGGCGTGCGTCCAACAATGCCGATCAGGGTGGCCAAGATGACGAAGCCTGGGAATAGCTTCTTTTGGGCTCCTCGGACCCCGTTCCCCCAACACAGCACGGGGGGCCTCTCCGTGGCATGCCACTGCGTGGCCTGACAGATTTGGTTGTTGGGATGCCCAGCGGGGTCCCCAGGGGAACCTCCACGGGGAGGAAGAAGGGCTGGAGGGACATCAGAGAGGAGGCAGGAGGTGCGGGCGGTGCTGCCAGCTCGGCAGAGAGGCGGGGCGCGGAGGCCTGGGAGAGCGATTAGTCACCTCCTTTAAGTCCCCCTCCACCCCCACCAAAGCTGCTGGAAGCCAAGTTTTACTGCATTTCTAACCGGGCCACACAGCCCCGTGCTGAGGAGACGGATGAGGGGCTGTCACGGGGTCTGGAGCGGACACACAGGGACCCCGCTGTGGGCGGTCACCCTTGCGGGACTGAGGCTGCAGCAGTCTGGTGCCCACCCCCCACCGCCCGCTTGCATCCCTCTGCGGAGGGAGACTCCCCATCGTGCAGGTGCCTGGGTAGAGGCCTGAGGGGACCCAACCTTGTCACTAAGCCACTCAGCTTCAGGCTGCCGGCGCACAGGCCCGACTCCCACACCACAGCACCGACTCTCTTGATGTCTCAGACGGCGGGTCACAGAGCACCGGAAGAAACTCCAGTGGCGATGGCGGCGTGGAAAGGACCTTGCCCTGTCCGTGCACAGTCTGGCTTCCTAACCCTGGCGTCAGAGACTCACCCGTGAGGTTAAGTGCGTGCACTGCCTACCCTTTACAGCATCCAGAAGCTTCCAAGACGTGCCAGACCGAGCGAGGGGCCCGGGGCAGGGGTGGGGGGTAAGCAGTGGGCCAGATTCAGACTCCACTGTTTCATCCCTTTTTCCACAGTGCAGGAAAGGAGGAAGGTGTAAACACAGGTGTTAAAAACACAGGCTCCAGAAAATTCTGCTTCCAGCCAAGATGGAGTGACGGGGACCAGATCCCCCCTACCAGATGAAACAACGAAAATGTACAAAAGACATGAAAATGGTCTCCAAGACATGGGACACCAGGGAGGTGCAGAACAGTGACCCTGGCGAGACAGGAAGTGAACCAAGTGATCCCTGCAAGTGACTCAGTTTCCCGTCTGGGGAGAGTTTCCAGGCTGCGGAGCAGGAAAGGGGAGCCCAGGCAGAGGCCGGCGGGCTCCTTGGTTGAGAGTCCAGGGAGACCAACGTGGCTGGAGATGACGAGGCACAGCGTGGAGGGGAGAGGGCTGTTCAGACGGAGGATCCTGGGGGTCGGCAGGAGGACCCCTCGGATACTCGGCAGACGACTGAAGAGCCCACCTGGGTGATGGACGCTCGAGACGCAGGAATCACCCCAAAGCCTGACAGGAAGTTGTTCCCGGCACCCACACAGGCTGGAAACAGTCCCTGTTTCCACCAGCCACTTTGAAAATCTCCTCGTTCAGGGCGCTGGGTAGGATCCTCAGAACTGCCTGCCTCAGCAGCAGGAGAGACTTACTTTTAGACTAAAGACAGCTCCAGGCCCACCTGAGAAACCTTAAAGGCAAGACCCCAAAGGATCAAAGTGTTTCCAACTAACAGGACTGCATCTCAGAATAAGGCTCAAGAACGTTTATAGGAACGTAAGAATAATTGGCATCCCACAAGGTAAAAGTCACAATGTCTGGCACCCACTCAAAAATTACCAGGCATGCAAGGCAGCAGGAGGGCATGACCCGCAATGAGGAGAGAGCCAGCGATCAAACTCAGCCACAGCTGAGGCGGATTTAGAACTAGCAGAGGAGGGCGGGAGGGCAGTTGTAACTGTTCCCCACACACAGAAAGCTAGAGGAGGGGGGCGCCTGGGCGGCTCTGTCGGTTAGGCATCCAACTTCGGCTCAGGTCATGATCTTGCGGTTCGTGAGTTCGTGAGCCTGCACCGGGCTCTGTGCTGACAGCTCAGAGCCTGGAGCCTGCTTTGGATTCTGTGTCTCCCTCTCTCTTTACCCCTCTCCCTCTCACACTCTGTCTTTGTCTCTCAAAAATAAACGTTAAAAAATTTAAAAAAAATGCACACATACACACACAATCAGGTGCGCCTAAGCATCCAACTCTTGATTTCAGCTCAGGCCATGATCTCACGGTTTGTGAGATCGAGCCCCGCAGGAGGCTCTGCGCTGACAGCTCAGAGCCTGAAGCCTGCTTGGGATTCTCTTTCTCCCTCTCTCTGCCGCTCCTCTACTCATGTTCTTTCTCTCTCTCTCTCAAAAAAAAAAGAAAAAAAATTAAAAACAAAACCTCACACTTGTCTGAATGGCTACCACCAAGAGGAAAGAAGACAAGAAGTAACAAGTGTGGGCACAGACATGGAGAACAGGGAACCTCGTGCACTGTCGATGGCATGAAAATCGGTGCAACTATTGTGGGAAAAAAGTATGCAAGTTCAAAAATAAAACTAAAAAATTATAAACTAGAACGGCCATATGATCCAGCAACCCCACTTCTGGGTATATAGCCCCCCCCAAAAATGAAATCACTATCTTGAAGAGATATCTGCACCCCTATGTTTCCTGCGTCGTTCTTACAACAGCTACTGAAACAACCTAGGTGTCCGTCGGTGGATGATCAGATAAAGAAGATGGCACGCACACGCATGCACACACATGCACGTGCGCGCGCGTGCACACACACCTGAATACGATTTAGTCCTAAGAAAGAATGAAATCTTGCCATTTGCACCGCCACGGATGGACCCTGAGGGCTTTGCGGTGAATGAAAGAAGTCAGAAAGAAAAACAAATACTGTGCGATCTCACTTATATGTGGAACCAAAAAAAACCAAACTCACAGAAACAGAGACCAAACTGGTGGTTGCCAGAGGCAGGGGCAGAGGAGCTGGGAGAATATAATCAAAAGGTATAAATTTCCAGTTATAAGATAAATAGGTTTTGGGGACATAACGTGCAGCATGGTGGTACAGGTTAACCCTACTGTACTGTGTATTTGACAGTGGCTAAGAGATCCTGAAAGTTTGCATTGCAAGTGAAAAAGAACTGTAACTATGTGAGGTAAGGATATGGTCACCATTTTGCGATAGACGCACATATCAAGTCGCCATGCCGTATACCTAAAACTTACACAATGGTATAGGTCAACTCTATCTCGATAAAACTTGGGGGGGGAGGAGAAAGAACAGCAGAAGACTTTCCCAAGGTGATGAAGGGCATAAACCCGCAGATGTGGAGGCTTCCAAACCCTCACCATAAGACACACGGAAAAAAAACCACACGGAGCCATACTACATGTAGAAGTCTCAAAATCAATAAGGAGACAAATGAAAAAAAGGAGACAAAGTAAAAAAAGGAGACAAAGCAAAAAAAGACACATTACGTTCAGAGGGACAAAATCCAACGATAGCAGGTTTCTCAGGGGAAACGTCACAGGCAGCAAGATGGTGGAACAATGTCTTTGCTGAAAAACAAACGCCGACCTGGAATTCTATGCCTAGTGAAATTAACTTTCAAAAATGAAAGCTAAAAAAAAAATAGACATGTTCCCCCCCAGACATATAGAAGCTGAAAGAATTCGTTGCCAGCACTTTCGCACTACTAAAAGTGTTACAGTCCTTTAGGCAGAAGGAAAATGGTACCACATTTGTGGTCTTCACAGAGAATACAAAACACTGGAAATAATAACCATATAGGAAAATATATAGCCGCCTTCTCACTATTTAGATCTTTTTCTTTTTAATTTTTTTAACGTTTATTTATTTTTGAGAGATATAGAGACTGAGCATGAGCAGGGGAAGGGCTGAGAGAGAGAGGGAGACACAGAATCCGAAGTAGGCTCCAGGCTCTGAGCTGTCAGCACAGAGCCCGACACGGGGCTCGAACTCACAGATCGTGAGATCATGACCTGAGCTGAAGTCAGCCGCTTAACCAACTGAGCCACCTAGGCACCCCTATTTAGATCTCTTTAAAAGATCATTGATCTGGGGGCGCCTGCGTGGCTCAGGCAGTTAAGCGTCCGACTCCTGATCTCAGTTCAAGTCATAATCTCACAGTTTGTGAGTTCGAGCCCCGAGCTGGGCTCTATGCAGCCAGAGTAGAGCCTGTTTGGGATTCTCTCTCTCCCTCTCTCTCTGCCCCTCTCCCGCTCATGCTCTCTGTCTCCCTCTCTCAAAATAAACAAATAAACATTTAAAAAAATAAAAGATAATTCCATTTTAACAAAAATAATAATGTAGTGTGATGTTCATAATTGCAGAAGTGAAATGCGTAACAATAACAGCGCACCGGCTAGAAGGGAGAAAGAAGTGTTTTGTTATAAGGTTCTTACACTACATGGGAAGTTGCATAATAGCGCTTGTACCCAGGCTGTGATACGTTAATGATGTACACTGCAAATCCTAAAGCAACTACAAAAATAACAGAACAGTTATAGCTAATAAGCCAACAAAAGAGATCATATGGAATAATAAAAATTTCTCAATCCCCAAGAAGGCAGGAAAAGAGGTAAAAATGAACAAATAACTTATGGACCAATAGGCAACTGCGAAAAGAGTAGATTTAAATCCAGCCATATAAAGAATCACACTAAACACAAACGGCTTAAAGACTCTAATCAGAAGGCAGAGACTGTGAGGCTGCATTTAAAAAACAAACTGGGGGCACCTGGGTGGCTCAGTTGGTTGAGCGGCCGACTTCGGCTCAGGTCATGATCCCACGGTCTGTGAGTTCAAGCCCCGCATTGGGCTCTGTGCTGACAGCTCAGAGCCTGGAGCCTGCTTTGGATTCTGTGTCTGCCTCTCTCTCTGCCCTTCCCCTGCTCATACTCTGAGCTCATACTTCTATGTCTCTCAAAAATAAATACACGTTAAACAAACAAACAAACAAACTGACTGGCACAGAGATCTGGGTTTGAATCCCAGCTGTGTGTGCCTAAGCCTCTGTTTCTTCATCTGTAAAATGGATCTTAAAGCTGCCTAGTCCATGGAGCTGTCATACAGGAGTTATGAGATTCTGTGTAGTATACAACACCCTCTGAGCACTTGACAAATGGCAGATATCATGGGAAGGTACAGAGACATCCTGGGGAGGGCAGAATGGGGAGAGAGTGATTAGAGGTGGGTCTCCATGACTTCAGAGTAGGAGGCGCTGGGGCTCAGACCCTGAAAGCAGGGTGAGCAGGGTCGAACACAGAGCGGCTGCTCCTTACGCACTCAAGTATTTAATTGGAGACTGCAATCCACCTCCAGATGCCCCAGTTTTCTTAGTTCTGTGATGTACAGTTATTGCAAGTCAGAAGGAATGTCTCGACTCTTAAAGTGCTGTCTAGAAATCTGGTCCTACGGATTTTTCACTCTTCCTTCACTGCTCATTACACCTCTGTACAAATGCAGTGCTATCTTCTCTCCCCGAAGCAGGTCTAATTAGAATGATAAAATATTCAAATCTCTTAAATGAGAACTTGAAGTACAACAAGAAAGGCCCTTGGGTTAAAAACATCTGAGATAATAGACAGTTCGTATTTTAGTGATACGTCTTGCTTTGAGGGAAAGGAGCAGCCACCAACTGGGGAAAACATTCTCTGAGCAGCAGATGGCCAAACTCCCTAGGATTCTATTTTTCTGGGAGGCACTGTGTTCCCCTGGGGAGGGAAAATTTCTGCTGGTGTTTACGGATCTTTTGGAACACCCCCACAAGCCCATGAGTGTAGCCGCGACCATTTCAAGAGGCAACAGACGGCCTCTTCGACACGACCAGATTTTCTTGCGGATTTTTTTCCCCCTCCATGAAAAATGACTGAAATGCAAATTAACTGTGAGCCTCCCCAGGTCCAGGGGGAGGGGGGCTGGCAGTAGACCTATGAGTATCTCAGCTCTGATTGGACTACGCATGCTGTCTTCCAGGAAGACCCACCCACTGTCAACATACTGCTCCAGGTGTGACTATGTCCTTCCAGCAAGGCCAAGGGTCTAAGAGCCCATCTGTGGGGGCCAGTGTGCGCGTGGGAGTGGGGGAGGCCTCTACTCCTCGGATCTCCCCAGCAGGTGCTGATCCCCCTGCCCCACGGCTACTCACTCCACTCCTCCACAGCTCAAGAACTTACTGTCTTACCAGGTAGTACTTATTGAAACTGAACTATATGAAACTGTCAGGTCGAAAATGGCCGTCTGGGCTCTTTCCATAATTTGGCTATAGACGTTGGGGTGCATGGGCCCCTTGAAACTGGCATTGTTGTATCCTCTGGATGAAAACTTGGTAGTGCCATTGCTGGGCCATAGGGTAGTTCTATTTTTAATTTTTTTGGGGGGAACCTCCATACATTTTCCAGAGAGGCTGCATGAGCCCAAGTGTCCATCCGCTGATGAACGGATAAAGAGGTGATACACACGCACACAGAGGAATATTACTGAGCCATCAAACGGCAAGAATGAAATCTTGCCATTTGCAACGACACGGATGGGACTCCGGTGTATTCTACTAAGCAAAGTAAGTCGGTAGAGAAAGACAAATATATGATTTCACTCATGGGTAGAACTTCAGAAACAAAACATGAAAATAGGTAAAGGGAAGGAAAAATAAGATAAAAACAGAGAGGGAGGCAAATCATAAGAAACTCTTAAACACGGAGAACAAACGGGGGTTGCTAGGGGGGAGGTGGGCGGGGGGCTGGGCTAAATGGGGGATGGGCACCGAGGAGGGCCCTTGCTGGGATGAGCGCTGGGTGTCCTATGTAACTGATGAATCACTAAATTCTGCTCTTGAAACCAATACTACACTCTACATTAGCTACGCCGGGTTTAAATCTTTAAAAATTTACAAAATTTAAAAAATGTGGCCCTGGAATACTATTCAGCTATAAAAGACAGGAATTTTGCCATTTGTGACCACGTGGATGGGCCTTGAGGGCACTGTGCTCAGTGAAGTCATTTAGACAGAGAAAGATGAATACTTTTTGATCTCACTGATACGAGTAACCTAAAAACCAAAACCAAAATCAAAACAAACAAACAAAAAAACGTGAATTAATGAACACAGAGTTCATGTTGGTGGCTGCCACAGGAGGGGGCGGGGGGTGGGCCAGATGGGCGAAGGTGGCCAAAGTTATTTCAAACTTCCAGTTACATCCTGGGGGTGTGATATACACATCCTGGCAAGCACAGTTAGCAATTCTGTATCGTATATTTGAAAGCTGCTCAAAAAGGAATCTTCAACATTCTCGTTGCAAGAAAAAAATGTAACCACGTGTGGTTAAGGATGTAACCAAACTTACTGCGGTAAGCATTTCACAATATATAAATGGTGTATATAATCATTATGGTGCCCCTGGAAACTAATCTAATGTTGCATGTCAATTATAGCTCAGTAAAAGTGGTTTTATTTTTTATTTATTTAAAAAAATTTTTTTTAACATTTTAATTTATTGAGAGAGAGAGACAGAGAATGAGCAGGGGAGGGGCAGAGAGACGGAGAGACACAGAATCGGAAGCAGGCTCCAGGCTCTGAGCTGTCAGCACAGAGCCTGACACGGGGCTCGAACTCACAAACTGTGACATCATGACCCGAGCTGAAGTCGGAGGCTTCTGTCCCTCCTGGATGTGTACACGGTTCGAGAGGTGGAGTGCGCCCTCTCCACTGAAACCTGGGTTGTGTTTAGGACCTTCTTGGCCAAACCAATGCAGAGTTGGTGACATCCAGGGACTTCCAAGGCTCATTCATAAGAAGCTTCGTAGCTTCTACCTGGGAACGCCTGTTAGGGGGAGGAAGGCAGGGCCACACAAGGAGACCACCGTCCTGGGAGGAAGGGCCAGCTGCCTGAAGAAACATCCGCAGGACGAAGAGGAGAGAAGTGGAGAGGAGGTCAAGTTGAACGGAGTTACCGGACGTGTGTTCAGAAGCAATGCGGGAAGTCTCAGACTCTAGGTTCAGCTGCCCCAGCTGATGCCACTGAGCAGAGAGAAACTGCCGAGCCGAGTCCTTCCCAATTTCTGATCCCACAAAGTCGTGAGCAAAATAATGATTGCTTTAGGCCACTAAGTCACTGAAATAATAAGCTATAAGTAACTGAAACAGTTCCCATCACGGTTGGCTGGCTTTTTAAAAATCTTTAAAAAAAATTTTTTTAACATTTATTTTTGAGAGACAGAGCTTGAGCAGGGGAGGGGCAGAGAGAGAGAGTGAGAGAGAGAGGGAGACACAGAATCCGAAGCAGGCTCCAGGCTCCGAGCTGTCAGCACAGAGCCTGACATGGGGCTCGAACTCACGAACCGCAAGATCGTGACCTGAGCCGAAGTGGGATCTTAACCGGCTGAGCCACCCAGGCGCTTGGCTTTTTAAAAATTTTTAATTAGTGGCCAACATTTAAAAATCCAGAGTTTTAGTTGTCTTGAAAACCCACAAGAAGCCGCAGCTCTGGGCCTGGGTGTCTGCACGGCTGGAGGAAGGAGTGCGGCCTCAGGCAGCAGCCGTCCACTTTCTGGGTCACCACAGCCCCCCGCCCCACTCTGCTCCTCCCCTGCATGAGGTCCCCTGCTGGGCCCCGGCCTCCCGCTCTCTCGCCCTCTCCCCACCTGCCCTCGGCCCAACCAAAATGCCCTGACTTGCAACCCCCACGCCCAACAGGAGACACTATTGCAAGCCCCATTCCATTCCACCCTTGACCAAGCCACCCCCCCCACAAGCCTGGAATGTTCTCCCTCCTTCCTGGTCTACATAACACCCAGGCATCCTTCAGACAACTCAGTTCAAACCTCCTTCCCTGACCTCTGGGTTAGATGCCACCTCTGGGCTCCCAGAGTACCTGTGTCACGTACCACATGGCAGGCCTGGGGCCCTCTCCTCCCCACAGCCCCAGGCCTGGCCCACTCGACGAACGGTTCCACGGGGAAGGCGATTTTGCACCCATTTCATAGAACATGAAACTGAGGTTTAGAGAAGTGATCTGTCCGATGTCCCTCTAAGACCAGTGACCACCCACACAAGAATCAAGATCCTTATTCTTTATTCTTTAGGTCTGCAGAACCTATTATGGGTTGAACTGTGTCTCCCCCAAAAATATGCTACTGAAGCCCTAAGTCCCGGCACTTGCAAATGTGACCTTCTTTCAAACTAGTTTCTCTGCAGCTGTAATCAAGTTAAAATGAGGCCATTAGAGTGGGCCCTAATCCAACATGCTGGTGTCTTGATAAGAAGCGGAGAAGAGACACAGACATGCAAGGCAGGCGCCCGGCACGCAGAGGCAGAGATCAGAGCGACACGTCTATAGCCCAAGAGCTCCAAGGCTTCAGGCAAACACCATGAGGCACAGAGAGAGGCGGGGGATAGATTCTCCCCTGCAGTCCTCAGAGATGCCTGGATTTGGGTTTTCTAGCCTCCAGAACTGGGGAAGACTACATCCTGTTTTAAACCACCCTGTTTGTGGCTATTTGTTACGGCAGCCCCCGAAATAATACAGTCGTCATTAAGAACCTGTTTAGGGGCACCTGGGTGGCTCAGTTGGTTAAGTGTCCAACTTTGACTCAGGTCACGATCTCCTGGTCCGTGAGTTCAAGCCCCGCGTCAGGCTCTGTGCTGACAGCTCAGAGCATGGAGCCTGCTTCGGATTCTGTGTCTCCCTCTCTGTCTGTGCCCCTCCCCCACTCATGCTCTGTCTGTCTGTCTCTCTCTCAAATATAAATAAATATTAAAAAAATTTTTTTAAAAAGCTTCTGCAGGGGCGCCTGGGTGGCTCAGTTGGTTGAGCATCCGACTTCGGCTCAGGTCATGATCTCGCAGTTCGTGAGTTCCAGCCCCGCGTCGGGCTCTGTGCTGACAGCTCAGAGCCTGGAGCCTGCTTCGGATTCTGTGTCTCCCTCTCTCTCTGCCCCTCCCCCTCTCACACGCTCTCTTTCTCTCTCAAAACTAAACATTAATTTTTTTTTTAAAGAACTTGTTTAAAACTAGAAAGGCAAACCCCAAGAAACTCTTAAATACAGAGAACAAGCTGAGGGTTGCTGGAGGGGAGGTGGGTGGGGGGGTTGGGCTAAGCGGGTGACGGACGTAAAAGACAACACTTGTGGGGATGAGCACTGGGTGTCACATGTAAGTGCTGAATCACTGGCTTCTACTCCTGAATCCCATACTACACTGTATGTTAACTGACTTGAATTTAAATAAATAAATTTAAAAATATATGCATAAACACAACACTCTGTGTACTTCGGGATTGCTGATTCCCTGAAGCTGATCCCTGATGGGGCCCTAGAGTCCCCCCCAGTCCCCCAGCCCCTGATCTGCTCTGTGAGGTGGTTTTCTCCCATGCACGGTGGCCCCTGGGGTCGGGGCTCCACTCCTGGCTCCTCTGCCTGTCGGCCGGGCCACCCCGGCTCCCCATTTCTTCTCTGTCCAGAGAGCGGGACTAACAAAGCCACCTACCTGACCACAGGCTTCCCACCTGTAGCAGGTGAGGTCAGGAGGAAGGGAGAACCTCCCTTTTGGGGCCAGTTCCTGGGTCTCACTACTTGAAGTTACTGACTCCATACTCAGGTGACTTCCTTCCAGTGAGCGCGTGACTTTTTATGACCTGGAAGGAGGGACCAGAGCACCACAGATCTGTTCCAACCAGAGGAGGGGGAGGGAGACAGCTCTAAGCGCAGTTTCAGCTTCGAGACTCAACCCTGGCCACTGGCTGGAATCGACTGGGGGAAGGACAGATGATACTGATGTCCACTTCCAGCCGAGACTCTGAGAGGGGGGCCTGGGGGCACGATCTGGGCAGCAGGTCTTAAAAGCTCCCAGGGGATTCTAATGTTCTAATTGCAGCAGTGTTTGGGAACTACTGGGTTGAGATGAGTCGCTGTAGGGACGGCGCAAGACAAACAGGAGACTGAGCTCTGTGCCGTAGGCGGGCTCGTCCAACACGGCCAGCCTTACAGCCCGGGACCTGTGACGAGCGCCCCCAGGCCCTCTTGTTCATTTCTGCCCATGCGGCAGCTTCCTTGAATTTCCCTCTCTCCTCGCTTGCTGGAGGTCTCAAGGTGTCTGTGCTTCTTGCCTGACGGTGGGCTTGCCCCAGAACCAGCAAACTGGGAGTCGGTGGAAGTCCTGCCGACGGGTGTCCACGGGGAGGGCACCCTATACCCTGAACACACTGTTTTCCTGTCCTCGTCTTTCCACACCCATACATCTCATCTTGCCCCATGCAATCATCTAAAGGAACTTGCTGCGGGCCTACTATGTGCGAAGTGTCTTGGTCCACCCAGCCCTGGTCCATTCCCCTTGCTGGGGATGGGGTGGCTCACCTCTCTCCAGCCCTCTGTAAGCACCCAGAAAGAAACCCTGTATCCCATGCCACTTTGCCCCCAGCACCTTGGCCCCGGTGCCTGGCACGGAGCTTGGCACAGGGCGGGTACTCAGCTTTTGCCCAACAAGTAGACGGAGGTATTAACATTCCTCTGTCAAACTGCACAGTGCTTCTGTGTGGGGACGCAACTTGCTGTCATGCCCCTGCTGGTTACCGCATAGTCCAAGCACGTGCTGGGCGCTCGCAGAAGCCAGGCACTAAGGGCTGCAGATAAAAGAGTCAAAGTTCCCACCCTCGTGGGGATAAGCGGCACAGAGCCACACCTGAAAGTAACGCACCCCGCCCGGGGAGATGGCTTCCTGGGAGAAAGCAGAAGACAGGACCCTTCTTAAACATGTGCCCCTGACCCTTACGGCGTGTCTTCCTCAGGGCAGAGCAGCAAGAAGGAAAACCCAGCAGCTGTGCAAATACTCAGACCCGGATTTAAAACCCAGTTCTCGGGGCACCTGGGTGGCTCAGTCGGTTTGGTGTCCGACTTCGGCTCAGGTCATGATCTCACAGCTCGTGAGTTCGAGCCCTGCATCGGGCTTTGCACTGACAGCTCGGAGCCTGGAAATCTTACAAGTAGGAACAAGTATATTTTTGCTTCAGATTCTGTGTCTCCCTCTCTCTCTGCCCCTCCCCTGCTCACACTTGGCCTATCTCTCTCAAAAATAATAAACATTAAAAAAAAATTAAAACCCGGGTCTCCATCTTAGAATGGCGTGCCTTGGGTAGATTATTTAATCCTGCTGAAGTTCAGGATACTGACCTATAAAGGGGGAATAATAGTGCCCACATCACAGACTTGTAAGGATTTACTATAACACAGTGTGGAAGCGTCTAGCACACAGCAGGTGCTCAAGAAACCCCAGCATCTCTGCCCATCTGAGCGCACGTCGAGTCGCTGTTCCCTGCACCTGACTCGAGGCTGAGCATGTGATCGATGCCCAACTATCTGCTGGCAGGAAGGCACCGACCACACAAAACATAAGAGTAAACAAAACAGAGAGAGAGAAAAAAAAAAAACCAATCTCTGTGCCGGCTCCGCCTACAGATGGTGAAAAGCCCTATGTTTATTTTGTCAAGTTACCATGGCAACTTAACGTGCCAGCCAAGCCTCTGGGTTAGCAGCCATCCATTTATCTTGTAACCAGGGACACAAGCTGCTGGGTGGGATCCGGAAGGGGAAGGCAGGGACAGACGTGTGTCAGCTCCTCTCTCCCCTGGAAATAAACCCGGTGAAGCTGCCTCAGTTACCACGTAGCTAAAGTCACCACTGTCTAAAATGATGCCCGCTTGACAATATTTATAAACATGGGTTTAGAACAGGAGGCGGAAAATAAGGGGAAAAAAAAACTGGTGTTGCTAATAGCAGCAGTGAGCTTTTCGAAAATCAAACAAGAGGCTGCCAAGGGCTGGAATCTGGGGCCATCCCGGGATTCTGTATCCTTCCATCACTGTGCTGGGGCCTGTTGTCCATACAGCTTGGGTTTTGCTGTTACTTTTTCAACAGGCTCGCACTAGGGTGAAATTTGGGGGGAAAGGCAAGTGTCTTTCTAAATTCCATTCCCTGGAAAATCAAACAGCAGCAAGTGGGGCCCCTGCCACACACACACGCACGCAGGGGACAGACAGAACCTCGGTGGCCTTTCCACCTCTGGGCTCCCAACATACCCAACGCCTAGAAGGTGCGAGGTCTGAATGTGGTACATTGGGATTTACTGTCCCGGACCAAACGCGGCCTTCCCAGGAGCCACACTGCCCAGCGCACTGGGTCCTGGGAAAGGCCACGAGACGCTTCACAAAGCGGGTGTCTGCCTTTTGTTCTAGCTCAAGAGAGCTGAGCACAGAAACAGAGAGATCACCCAAGGCTCAGAACTCAAAGGGATTCTCCTTCGGCAAAAATCAAGCGATCAAGCAGGAGAGGTCACCTGTTTTTTCCTGCCATCGGCAACCTGTTTTGTGCCGAGGAAGAGTTATGGTCGCGGCGGGCGCTGATGGCTACAAACTCAGCACAACGCAAAAAGAAAAAAAAAAAAAGGATAAAATGATCGCCGCGCACTCGCACCGCCACCTTGGCTGTCCACCGAGGAGGGTCTCACCGCCTTCCTCAGGCTACAGGGGCTGGGGTCTCCGCTCAGCGGGGAGAAAGTGCGACGGGCGGGAGCGCCCCAAGTCACAGGCAAGTTGCAGATAAATCTGCGCCTCGGGGAGATGTGCAATGGAGAACAGCGAGGTCGCCCGCCCCCCTGGGTCTGCGCGGATCTGGGCTGCACCGCCTCGGGTGCGTCCTGGGGTCCGGAGCGGGGACGGCAGGAAGGGGTCGACTCGCACCGCCCTGGCCCCTCGCAGTGCGCGAAGAGGTCGAGCCGGCGCGCTCGGGGCGCACTGCCGGCTCCACCCCCAGGCGCCGCGCTCGCCGCCTCCGACGAGAAAAGCCGGTGGGGATGCCCGGCTGAGGACAAAGGACCGGGACGCAGATCCGCGGCGGGCGCCACCGCCCGGCCGGAGTCCTCCCGACGCGCCCCGCCCAGGGCCCCGAACCTCCTCAAACTTGGCAGCCCAGGAAAGGCGCCCCGTTACCTGCGCGGCCATAAAAGACAGATCCATGGTGTCGCCGCTGCCGCCCGCGCTGGAGTCCTCGCTGCCGCCGCCGCTGTCGCTGCTGCTGCTGCTGGGGCTGCGGGTCCAGCCGCCTGCACAGCTGGCCGGGCGCGGGCCGAGCAGCGAGCGGACACCCTGCACCCCACGGCGCAGGCGACCTCACAGCCCCGCGTGGCGGCCTCAGCGGGCGCTGCGCTCGCCGCTCCAGACCCAGAGCCGGCGGGGGCGGGGGCGGGGCGGGGCGCCCTCCACGTGACCGCTCCCAGCCCCGCCCCTCCACGTGACCGCTCCCAGCCCCACCCCAAGGGCGGGGCCCGGCGGAACTCCTGCGCGCTCCACGGCCTCTTCCGCGTGGGGACCTGAGGGGGAAACTGAGACCGGAGGTCGCCCAGCTGGCACGAGCAGGACTTCAAGTACAACGCTGCTGGCGCCCCGTGGGGCTGGCGTGCCTTGCTGGGGGGCTCGCGGGTCAGAGTCAGGGTGACCCAGCTGTCTGCGCCGGCCCTGCGCCCGGCGTCGGCGTCGGCGTCGGCGTGCTTCGGCCCTGGCCCTCGGCCAAAGGTTTAAATCCTAGCTGGGTGCGTTCTTTGTTGCCGCGCCCTGCTTCCGTTTCCTGAGCGGAACTTCTAGGTTCCAGGAGCGTGGTGACAGCGGACAACCATGCTCGCTGCTCCTCCCTGAGGCCTGCGAGGCTAGGGGGGCGGTGACAAGGTCAGAGACACCCGCGGAGGGAGAGCCTGGCGCCCCCGCATCCTCGCGGCTTTGTGCAGACCATGCTCCTGGAAGGTTCTCGGCAGACCATGGGTTTGCGCGGTTACCCGCCTGGCGAGCCTGGCCTTGCTCGGAGAGAAGCGGGGGGCGGGGGGGGAGGCACCCTGACCTCTCCTGGGACTCGGCTCTGAAGCAAAAACAGACAGGACGGGAGGTGAGCGGATGTCGGATGGACCTCCGCCTCTTGGCTTGCTTTGCTTTTACGTTCTTAACCCCAAACCACCCCCCGGAACAATGCCCTGTGGTCAGTACCTGTATCGGGTCGTGGGGTCCTTAGCCAAGTCTCTCCTCTCTGGGTCCCAGTTCCCTCCTGCACTCGCAATTGCTGACTCCATTTTTAATGCCCGTTAGGCCCTGGCCGTGAACTGAACTGGTACGCCAGTGTCCTCGAAGAGAGAAAACATTATGGCGTTACCGCCCTCGGAGTGACAAGGAGGACCGAAGGACTTAGAAGGTTGTCAACAAAGGCTTGAATGGAGGTATTTAAATCGCTCTGCCGATGTATAATTTACATACAAGTCCCTATTTTATATACACAGGTCTTGATACACATAGGCATCCTGCAACCAGAACCATAATCGAGATCTAGAACCTTCTACTCACCCCTCAAAGTTCCCTCTTGCACCTTTGAAGTCAACCCCCGTTCCACCCGCCGTTAGAGCTGTCTTTTCTGGATTTCTGGAATCATACAGATTGCGTTCTTTTCTTTGCCTGGCTTCTTTCATTCGGGGTCGCATTTTCTAGAAACTTCCATGTTGTGGCATGTATAGGGGGTTACATTTTGATTCCTGAATACGGTTCCTGGGAATGGATGGACCACAGTTGTTTCTACCTTTTCTCCTGCCGAGGGACACTTGAGTTGTTTCCAGGTTTTTGGCGATGGTGACTCAAATGTCTATGAACATTGGCGTACAAGTCTTTGTATAGACTTCTTGTTTCCGGTCTCAAGTTGGAATTCCTCAGTTGTGCGGTTGTGATAGACTGCCAAACCGTTTTCCAAAGGGTTTGTACAGTTTACATTCCCACCAACAGTGAACGGGAGCTCTAGTTCGTTCCTGTTCCCACCAACACTTGATATTATCTTTTGTTTTTAAGTTTTTTATTTATTTATTTTGGGGTGGGGGGGCGACGAGAGGGGGAGAGGGAATCTCAGGCAGGGTCCCCATTGTCAGCTCAGAGCTCCATGTGGGGCTCGAACCCACCAACAACAGGATCCTGACCCGAGCCAAAATCAAGAGGCGGATGCTTAACTGACCGAGTCACCCAGGGGCTCCTCTTGATACGGTTTTTAATTGAAGCCAGACTAGTGGGCATCGTGGTTTAAATGCGCCTTTTCCTGATGAACCCAAACATCTCTTTCACTTGCTCACTCTCGGACATTCGTATATTTTCTTTGGTGAAGGATCTGTCCCAGTCTTTCACCCATTGAAGAAAATCGGATCAATTTGCCTTTTATTATTGAGTTGTAAGAGTTCCGTATGTGTTCTGGACACAAGTCCTAGCTCAGATGTATATACCGTGTGTATTTTCTCTCCATCTGTGGTGTGTTTTGTTTTCTGAATGGTGTGTTTTTTGAAGAAAAGTTCTTAGTTTCGATAAAGCCCAATTGATTTTTTTCTCTTTTATGGTTCATGCTTTTTGTGTCCGAAGGAATCTTTGCCGGCCTCAAGGTCATGAAGATTTTCTCTTCCCCCTCCTCCCCCACCTCAAAGTCTTAAACTTCTAGCTTTTATGTTCAGGTCTCTGATCTATTTTCGTTTTTATACAGTGTCAAGGAACAAGTGAGGTGTGGTTTTTTTTTTTCCTATCACAAATGGGTGTGCAATTGTGCCAGCACCATTAATTGTTATGACTACCTTTTTCTCGTTGAATTACCCAGGACCAAGACTAGATTTAAGAAGACGTGAATTTTTGTTTTAATTTTTTAATGTTTATTTTCAAAGGAGAGAGACAGAGCATGGGCAGGGCGGGGGGCAGAAAGAGAGGGAGACACAGAATCCGAAGCAGGCTCCAGGCTCTGAGCTGTCAGCACAGAGCCCGGGGTTCGGGGCTCGAAGTCACGAGCTGGGAAATCAGGAGCTGAGCCGAGACATTCAACCAACTGAGCCCCCCAGCCATCCCAGAAAGACACGAATTTTAAAGTGGCACTCACTCTCGTGTGCCACTCTGCACTTATGTGACCCTGGGAGTGTCTCCTTAATTTTTTTAAAGTTTATTTATTTACATCGAGAGAGACAGAGACAGAGCGAGCAGGGGAGGGGCAGAGAGAGAGAGAGAAAGGGAGAAAGAGAAAGAGAGAATTCCAAGCAGGCTCTGAGCTGCCAGCTGCAGAGCCCAATGCAGAGCTTGAACCCATGAACCATGAGCTCATGACCTGAGCTGAAACCAAGAGTTGGATGCTTAACTGACTGAGCCACCTAGACGTCCCCTCCATGACGTTTGATTCCTAAGCACCTTGTTGGGCCCTCTCACTGACTAGTAAGCACCTTACAGGCAGATCTGCATGTTGGAAATACGGCTCTGTGACTGCGGCTTTCCCTGGGCGACCTCGTCCGGGTGTGTGTCGGTCCACCGAGACACCTGGACCTCTGCCCTGAGCTCCCGATGGGCACATCTATCTGTCTACTCTGCGCCTTCCCCTGGATGGCTAACGGCATCTCAAATTTAACCTGGACAGGGCTGAGCTATGATTTCCCCCTTCTATCCGACCGCATCGCCGGCAGATAACGCACTCCCAGGTCGTGCCTGTACAATTCTGAGTGTTGTGCACTGCACGAGTGGGCGTGGCAGATAGGCAAGTATGGGTTAGAATTCAGCCATGCCCCTCTCGTGGAATCTCGTGTGTGGATAAGGGGCTATGTCTGTGTAGAAAGAGGGCTCTCTTCCCCAGGGCCCTCATAAGGACCGGTAGATCCGGTCTTCTGTCTCCCTTACGCCCCACTCACCCTCTCACTCACTGTGCTCTGGCTACACTGGGCCTCCTTCTGCCCCAGGAACACCCCAAGCATGACTCCTGCAGGGACATGGCCTCGGCTGTTCCTTCTGCCCACAGCTGTCTTTCTTCAGGTGTTTCTTTTGACGTTTCAGGTTTCACTTCAAAAGCCGCCCTTTCCAGGGGGCCTTCTGTATTTTAAGCAATGTGTCCTTAAAATTAAAAAACACCTTATTTTTTTCCCCCAAAGCATTTCTCCATTTTTCAGTGTATTTACTGGTTGGGAGAGGCAGTCAGAGCCCTGAGCTCTGATTTCAAGGCACCGGCGGGCTCTAGGTCCCGGCAGCTTGGCCTGGGGACGGGGGGGAGGCGTGCGTCTGTACGTGGCCCATTTAGAGGATTTGGGTCCCAGAGACCGTCTCCAGACTGTCCTTACGCCAAGTCCTGGTATGGAGTCCAGGTGCCCAGAGAACTGGGGATCTTGGGAGGGGAAACATTCTGCTCCTTAAAAATCTGTCGGCCTGAAGGCCACAACAGAGGGGGACCTGTCCCTGACATTTCGTCTTGCCTCACCCAGGACCTCGACACAGAGGACGGGGCCGCGGAGACCCTGGAGGGGACGCCCTCCCTTCCTGGGAGGCCTTTAAAAGGGTTTAAGAATTCATGAGCTGAGCGACCTGATAAATTTTTCAAGGCCCATCACAGGGGCAGAGAGGGCCCAGGACCCACCCTGCTTTGAGCAGCCCGAGAAAATGGAGGGCAGTGGTGGGCGCAGCACAACGCACAGGAAATCCGGCTCCGCTTTGAGGCCTGCCTCCACTGTCCCTCCACCGTCAACCTTTGCTGCATGACACGCGTCTTCCGGCCATTCGCTGAGTGATCCTTAGCTCACCGGGGTCTGGGTCACCAGCCAGATGGCTCGTGAATCTCGTTCTCTGAAAGGGAGGCTCGCAGTCGGCGCCGTACGTGCTTCCCCGAAAACCGATGCTGGCTCGTCTTCCTCATCAGAACTAAGCCGTCTCTTCCTCGGGCCTCCCTCAGACTCTGCTGTAAAAGTGCGATCCGGCTCCACTCCATAACAGGTATTTTCTGAGCACCTATTCTGCTTTGCTTCCAAACCTCAAAAAAACAGAGCCTCAAAGGGGTTAAGAAACTCGCTCAGGTCACTCAGCAAATAGGAGCCGAGCCAGGATTTGAACCCAGATCCAGCCAGTGCAGAGTCCACACGCCTTCTGTGCCACAGCTCCTGCCCATAAGGAACCTATACTTCAGTCAGACCAATGCAAGACCAAATCATAAAGTGATAAAGGATTCATCCATTCATTCTTTCATTCAAGGAGTATTCCGTTCATCCATTCGGTATGTATTTCCCGAGCACCTGCCGTGTACTGGGCACTGTGTGCCGGGAAGGAAAGGAGACAGCTGCACAGGACCTCAACAGCAATGACAAGGGGCTGCAGCAGCATCCAAAGCCCCCCATTTGGGGAGGCTGAAGAGTTGGGTTTGAATCTTGGCTCTGCCAGCTTGCTAGCTGGAAGCCATCGGGCAAGCTACTTCACCTTTTCTGACCTGGGTATTTTTCATTCCTAATAATGGAAGACGGTATGAGATGGTGGCTAGAGGACCTTGCACTGCGCCTGGCACGTAGTAGGCGTAGGGCCAATGGAAGGGGAGAAGGAAGATGAAATTCCATGGGGGAAGAGAAGGTGATGGTTTTATACAAGGATTGCTCGCTTGCTTGTTTATTCTAGTTTAAACACGTGTTCTGCCAGAATAAGTTCACCAGAGGATTACAGAGCAAGAGACAGGATGGTTTCTTATTTATTCATGAAACACACCAGCACCTAGCAAACGCCTGGCTTAAATGAAGTACTCTGGGAGCGTTTCCAAATTGAACAAACTAATGAGCTAATAAGCATTTGTGGTGGAATAAATGAGCGGGTGAAATTAAGTAAGGGGGGGTGTAAGATGTGGAATGTCTCCCCCCCGCCACCGCCCCCCACAATGGACTTACCTGCTTTCCTTTGCTGGTGCACACACATCGGGGCTGATATTTGAAATGAGAGAATGCCAGATGCTGGGAACTCACCTGTTGGACCCACTGATTCCTCTTTGGTGCAGGGCTCCCACAGTGTGGGAAGGAGCAGGGAACTTGGAGCAGGATTCCTAGGTCATTGCCAAGCCCACATCTCCTAGCAGTCTCTCTTCAATAAGTGGTGTTGGGAAAACCGGACAGCTATATGCAAAAGAATGGAACTGCACCGCTTTCTCACACCATACACAAAACTAAATTCAAAATAGATTTAAAGACCTAAATGTGAGATCTGAAACCCCAAAACGCCTAGAAGAGAACATAGTAATTTCTCTGACATCAGCCACAGTAACACTTTTCTAAGTATGTCTCCTAAGGCAAGGAAAACAAAAGCAAAAATAAACTCTTGGGACTACAACAAAATAAAAAGCTTCTGCATGGTGAAGGAAACCATCAACAAAAAGGCAACCTACTGAATGGGAGAAGATATTTGTAAATGGTATATCTGATGAGAGGATAATATCTAAAATATATAAAGAACTTATGCAACTCAACACTAACTAATCTGGTTTCAAAAGGGCAGAGGACCTGAATCGACATCTTTCCTAAGGAAACATGCACATAGCCAACAGACCCATGAAGACATGCTCAACATCACTCATCATCAGGGAAATGCAAATCAAACTTAGGATGAAATGTCACTTCACACCTGTCAGAATGGCTACAAAGAAAGACAAGAAATAACAAGCATTGGCAAAGATGTGGAAAAAGGGAACCCTTGTGCACCATGGGTGGGAACGCAAACTGGTGCAGCCGCTGTGGAAAACAGTATGGAAGTTCCTCAGGAAATTAAGAATCGAACTACCCTATGATCCAGTAATTCCACTACTGGGTATGTACCCAAAGAAAATGGGAACACTCATTTGAAAAGAGACATGCCCCCTTATGTTTATTGCAGCCTTATTTACAATAGCCAAGATAAGGAAGCCGCCCAAGTGTCCACTGATAGATGCATGGATAAAGAAGATGTGGTGTGTACACACAATGGAATATTACTCGGCCATAGAAAAGAATGAGATCTTGCCATTTGTGATAATCTGGATGGATTTAGAGAGTATTCTGTTAGCGAAATAAGTCAGACAGGGAAAGACAAATACCATGGGATTCTACTTACGTGTGGAATCTAAAAATCAAGACAAGTGTGTAAACAAAGAGCAGAATCAGACCTATAAATACAGAGAACAGACTGATGGTTGCTAGAGAAGGTGGGGGCGGGGGGGACGAGCAAAATCAGTGAAGGCGGGTGAAGGTGGAGTGCCGTTGGGGAATGACTAAGTCACAGGATTAAAAGGCACAGCGTAGGGAATATAGTCAGTGATATTGTAGTCGTGTGGGGGGGGGGACAGATGGTGGCTACCCCTGTGGCAAACATAGCATAAAGTACAGAGCTGTTGAATCACCATGTTGTATGTTTGAAACTAATGTAACACTGTGTGTCGACTGTACTCAAAAAAAAAAAAAATCTGTCAAGTTCGAATTCAGATGTCAGTGTAAAAATACACACAGGATTTTGGAGAGACTTAGTATAAAAATGTAACGAGTTTCATCTGACTCTTGGTTTCAGCTCAGGTCATGATGTCATGGTTCATGGGTTCGAGCCCTGAATCAGCCCTCTTGGCTGTCAGTACAGAACCCGCTTGGGATTCTGTCTCTCCTCTCTTTGCCCCTCCGCTGCTTGTGTGCTTTCTCTCTGTCTTTTTCTCTCTCTCAAAATTAATAAATAAACTTAAAAAAAAGCTTTAAAAGAGTAATGATTTTCAGTACTGATCACAGGTTGAAATGACACTATTTTGGATATAATGGGCCAAATAAAATGTATGCTTAAAATCGATTTCACCTAGGTTGGGTTTTTTTGTTTTGTTGCCTTTGTTAATGTGGCTGCCAGAAGATTTCAAGTTGCGCGTGTGCCTCGTGTTCTGCCTCCATTGCCAGAGCACCGGCTCATCTGTGGTGCGGGGGTGGGACGCGGGGGGATGGAGGGGTCCGGGCCAGCTCGGTGGCCTTCGAGAACAGGCCGAATGAGCAGAGAGGAGGAAAGACCTCGTGCTCCAGCCAGAGGGCAATGTTAATCGGAATAAGTCCCCAGCTTCCTAGGTACACGAAACAGAAGCATTTCAGATCCAGCCCTGCTCCTTTAGCCGTCTGGGGAAGGTAACAGCCCCCTCTCCCCCAACACCAGGGTCCAGCTGGGGGGTGCAATGCTTAGTCAGAAAACCATGCACGGCCGCCAGTGTCTGTCACACGCAGAGAGGAAAGTGTGCCCCTCTCCCCAGACCCACGGCTCCGTCATGCCTGGCCGTTCCCACTCCCTTCTCTTCACAGGGAACTTCCACGCCCTCCGCACCGCCTCCCGAAGCTAATTGCTATTTCTGCTTCCTTTGCTGGCTGCGCCTCCAGAGTCTGATGAACTGATTTTAATTAAAGCGCTGATTGCGTTGGGAGGAAATGGTGGGGGGCGGGCAGGCCTGCGGGGGAGGGCGCCGGGCTGCGATGCAGGAGGACTTGCTCCCTCCCGCTCAGCCTTCCCCGGACCACGCTTCCCATCCCCTCCCCGTGCACGACGACGACCGTGAGATGACGCTCTTCATGGTGCTGGCTCCAGGCTGCTCCCGTTTTCCTGCACCTCAGTTTGCTCCTCTGTGCCCGCTGCCCGCTGCTCTGCCACTTGCCAGGGCGAGGAGTCTGAGTGTTGGGGTCGCCATTCTGGGAACGGAAGGCGAACTTCCCCAAAGTCACAGGCGGATGAGCAGAAGGGCAGGACTTGAACTCAGCATCTGGGCTGGTGATCTGTCCACTTACACCACCTCATATCCCAACCCCAGGGATAAGAGGCGTCCCTGGGGGACTCCCAGGGTCAGACCCCAGGCACACCGGGCCTCTGCCTCTGCCTACACAGCTTCGATCTCTGGGAGCCTTGGTTTCTCTCCTGTGTCAGATTGAGCTAGTATCACCGACCCCATAGGACAGTGAGAATTTCACTGAAATCAGCACCTTTATCAGGTCCCCCACGTACCCTCACATGGCTTCTGTCAGAGCTCCTCCACGTGGCTCTCCCCCTCTCCCTGGTCTGCTCCCGCCAGCCTGTTCAGAGTCCTCTGTCTCATTTCCCTCTGACTTCTCAGCTCTGGGTCCTGCTGAACCGTTCCATCAAATCCAGACAAGCCCTGTTCCCCCTCTCTCCCCGCGTTTGTCCTGTTCCCTTCTGCCTGGAATATGTCCCCCTCCCTTCCATCCCTGCCCCTTCCTGCCTGCATCCTGCTCAGCCCTCATGGCTCTATGCAGATGTCCCCCCCCCTCCTCCAGGAACCTTCCAGGTGCTGGGCAGGGTCCAGTGTCTGTGCCCAGCCGCATCAGAGCGCTCACTGCTTACCTGGTGTCTCCCCACCCTGTGAAAGCCCCCGAAAGGTACACAGCTGGCTGGGACCCCTGTCGCTGTCTCCCAGACCTGAGACCAGAGGGAACAGAGGACTCTGGGACCTGGCCTGGCTTGGATGCTGCGAGTCGAATTGTGTCCCCCCAAAAGATATGGTGAAGCCCCCTAGTACCTGTGAAAGTGCCCCAGGTAATCTTGTTTGCAAGGAGGGTCTTGCAGATGGAATTAAGCTAAAATTAGTCATTAGGGTGCTTAATCCAATGTGACTGTGTCCTTATAAGAAGAGAAGAGGGGCGCCTGGGTGGCTCAAACAGTTAAGCGTCCAGCTTCACCTCAGGTCATGATCTCGAGGTTCCTGAGTTCGAGCCCTGCATCAGGCTCTCTGAGTCAGCACGGAGTCTGCTTCGGATCCTCTGTGCCCTTCTCTCTCTCTCACTCCCCGCCCTCGCAAAAATAAACATTAAAAAGAAAAGAAGAAGAAGAAGAAAAGAGACCGTGGCCACACCATAATGGGGCAGAGACAGGGGCGGCGCATGTGTAAGCTAAGTGAGCCCAAGTGCACCGGCCACCACCAGCAGCTGGGAAGAGACAAGGAATGAGTTTTGCCTAGAGTCTCAGAAGGAATACAATAATGCTGACACCTTGGTTTCAGGCTTCCAGCCTCCAGAACTGTAATAATATATTTCTGTTGTTTCAAGCCATAGGGTTTGGGGTTCTTTGTTCCAGCAGCACTAAGAAATTAATACAGAGTTGCCCAGCCCTGCAACCAACTGAATGGTGCTCCAGTTTCTTGTAAAACTGGGAAGACGGCTCTGGGACTTACCTTGTAGAGTCGGGAGCCACGTGAGTAGAAGTGTGACGCTTAGTAAACTGTAAGTGCTACATAAGAATCCGCTGTTACTATTCCTGGTAACAGCAGGTGCTCAAAAGTTTATGTGGAGAAAATAAACGGATGAAAGCCACATAGTAGGTGATCTAGAATTGTGCCTTCCCTGTTTCCTCGTGCTCTCCAGGGACAGCTGCCTATTGAAGCTACAAAGTTCTAATAGGTGCATATTGTTGGCGTCTGTGCAGCACCCATTCTCTCTCTTCCAGCGCCAGCACCCTGATTTTCCTCAGGTAATCCCCGTCCTCAGCTCTCCGTCCCCCGGCGACCCCAGGACTTTGATCGAGGGATGAACGTGTAATCCCAGGTTGGTCCAGTGAGCGTTAGCCCTGGAATTGTGAGTGGAAAGGGAAGCTGGCGTTCCGGGAAGTTGTCGGCTGGTAGGACACGAGGTGGAGTTTCCACTCGTCGTCTTCCTACCGAAGCGGCCCACCAGGAAACGGAGCTGAGACATGAGGAGGGAGGGTCCCCGGCGTCCCCGTTTGAGCACCCGGGTCCTCTGGTGCTTGAAGGCCCATCCACCTCTGGGCTTTGCAGTTGCTGGAGAAAATAGATAAGGGTTTTGGGTCCTGAAAGCAAAAGATCTGGCTCAGTATTGGAATTTGTAGCAGAGGGGCGCCTCAGAGGCCCCGTCGGTTAAGCATCCCACTCTTGGTTTCGGCTCAGCTCACGATCTCACGGTTTCGTGGGTTCAAGTCCAGTATTGGGCTCTGCACCGGCAGCGCGAAGCCCGCTTGGGATTCTCTCTCTCCCTCTCTCTCTGCGCCTCCCTGACTCATGCTGTCTCTGCTCTCTCAAAAATAAATAAACAAAAAAATTTTTAGTCTCTTTCTAAAAAAAAAAAAGAAAAGAAATTCGTAGCAGAAGTGAGGTGTTGCAAGTAACAGAACCCAAAGTGAGGAATCAGCTAAACAGTAAATGGTGTTAAGCAATGAGAATTTTAAAATCTACAGTGGGGTGTTATTTAGAGCAAAGTAGCAGGCTGAGAGTATCTTTTCTTCTCCTGGGACAGAGACTGTGTGCCTACTGGCATTGGTTTTAAGAGACAGTGTGTGTGGGGGTGGGGGCACCTGGCTGGCTCAGTTGGTTGAGCATCCTACTTCGGCTCAGGTCATGATCTCACGGTTTGTGAGTTCGAGCCCCACGTCAGGCTGTGTGCTGACAGCTCGGAGCCTGGAGGCTCCTTCAAATTCTGTGTCTCCCTCTCTCTCTGCCCCTCCCCCACTCACACTCTGTGTCAAAAATGAATAAACTTAAAAAAAAAGAGAGACAGTGGGAAAATGGATATTGGTTTAAGCTTTTGTGGACTTTAGTAAGCTCTTACGAGAAAGAACTGAGCTTTTCTGGAAGCCAGGGCTGCCCAAGACATGGCGGAGAATAAAATCTGGCTTCGCTGAGCGAGTTTTCTGCCTGTGGTTAACAATCCAGGTTGACCGAGAGTCGGATAGGAGGAGAACAGAGGGAGGCCTGTTTCTCATCTAGAGACTTTCCCAAGCTGTGGCCCAGACGCCAGGCCCACCTCAAGCAGGGCGCTAACTGGCTTGGGGATTTGCTCTGAGACAAACAGACCAGGATATGAACTTGTCAGGGTATCGGGCTTCTAGAGAAATCCCAGCACTGGAAAGCTGAAAACCGAAAGCCTCAGTTGCTCAACCCTGAAGGCAATCGTGAGGCCTTGAGCCGACACGATCAGAAATTGGATTGCCAAAGACATACAGCTGTCAAAGGAGCATCCTTCGGACCCAGCCGCGAAGGTCCGCAGACGAGGGGGTCTCAGAGCGCAGGCAGCCGATAGTGACCGACCAAGGACTCGTTCATTGCCAGGAGGGAGTCCTTGTTCTAGTTCCTGTGGCAAGTGGCGGTCTCTCTTGTTTCTCCTTGTCTTCTTTTCCCAAAGGGATTTTTGTTGCAGTTTTTCTTTTCCCGTCTCCTCTGTCGTACAAGAGATGAAGTTATTTTATCATTCAGCTGCGCGTGAGGTGGACCTCCGGAAATCATCGAAGACAGCTGATCGAGGTTAATGAAATTCGCCCAGGGATCGTGGGTTCGGAGCCGGGTACCGACGTTGCCGCTAGGTCGTCTCTGTCTGGGACTGGGGGAGGGCAGTGTCTGACCGCGCGCCGTCGCATTGCCTCCTGTCCGGTGGAGGCCGTTTGAAGGCGTGGGAAAGCCGGGGTACGTGCAAGTCGGAGTTCAGGGTGTAGGGGACATCCGTTGTTTCTACCTGCCCAGCCCCGTTCTTGCCTTTTCTGTGCTCAGCACCCTTGGGGAGAAACGACTGTGGAGAAAAGACTTCCCCAACTGTCACACAGCGCTCGACCGGGCTGACAGCTTCTCTACCACCCACTCTCTCAGACTTAGGGGTTCCCCCATGACCCAAAGGCTAGGCGATCAGTGATTGCAGCCCCAAGTCCATCAGGCAGAGACGTAGTGTTCCAATAAAAGTCAAGCAAGTACCTCCTCTGTGACTACTGGGCAAAAAGAGGTTCCCTTTTCCCTGAGGCCATGAAGCCGGTGGGTGGAAGGTGCGTCTGGGACTGCCAGGAGCATCTCGCTCCTGTGAAGGGAGAGCCAGCTTGGGAGCCTCGGTGATCAGAACGGAAAGATGGAGACTGAAGTGTCTGTGGCCAGCCAGCTTGAATCGAGTTCCTGCCATTTCGGTAGAAAGAGCCTTGACATGTAAGAACTCACGCTGGTTCTTGGGGCGAGGGCGTTTGGGATAAAGGAGCCCCGTGATTTCTGCGAGGGTTTGATCTTGGTGTTCTTTGTCCTCCGACTCCACACGAGTGACTTGGAAAACTCCCCGTCCCCAACCGCAGAGTTCCGCAGCTGCGTGAACCCGGTTAGTCACCGAGGCGTGGGGATCTTAGCTGTGTGCCTGAATTTGGCTTCCCCCTCACACATGGGGCGAGTATGAGCGAGTAGAATTATCTGAGCTCTATATAATTATCTCTGAGTTTCATATTATCTTCAAATCTCTAGATTTGAAATTATGTCAAACACCATGAAGTCGTAAGAATACTCTGAGGCACTCCCACGTACCACCCAGATTCACCAACAGTGGAGCATCGGCTTTTTATTCCGTCTCTCCATATATGCACAAATTATTTTTTCTGAACTATATTGATTCACCAATAATGAAGCTAATGCTTTATTATTATTAAGCATTGCTATTAATAAAGCTTTAGCTTTATTATTCTCTCTCTACATATCCAAACTGTTAATTTTTTTCTAAACTATTTGAGATTTGCCTTGCAGATATTATGCGTCTATAACCCACAAAGTTATCATGTGCTTTTAAGAATATTTCTTACCGTATGATGATCGATATCAGACAGCAGCGATGTGACATTATTATTTAATCTCTGGAATTTATTCAAATTTCATCAATTGTCTAAATGTCCCTTGTGGTTGTTTTTATTCTTATCCAGGATCCTGTGTTGGGATTAAGTGTTGCATTTGATTTTCGTTGATTTTTCATCTCCTTCAGCCCGAGATGGTTCGTTGGTTCATCTTGTTTCTCTCGACATCTTGGCATTTTTGTTCTGAAGACTGTTTCTCGGTTGGTGTCTGAGTCCGCCTGGGTTTCTGTAACAAAGTGCCATAGCAGGGCGGCTTATCAACAACGGAAATGTCTTTCTCACAGTCACGGGGGCTGGAGGTCCCAGATCAAGGGGTCATCCGATTCTGGGTCTGCCGAGGCCCCGCTTCCTGGGGTCACAGGTGGCCCCGCGCTGGCGTCTCTTCTTACAAGAGCACTGGTACCCTCCCGAGCACCCCTCCTCTCGATCTCATCTAATCCTGATTGCCTCCCAAGTCCCCGTCACCAAATGCCGTTTCATTTTAGGGCTCCAATATGTAAATTTTGGAGGAACATAATTTAGTGCAGAGACTATATTGCTTTGAAGTTCATATTGTCTCAGATTTGTCCATTGGAAACCCCTTTGGTTTCTGTGTCCTTTTTACATGTCCTTCCTTCTTCCCTCCCTCCCTCCTTCTTTTCTTTCTTTCTTTCTTTTCTTTCTTTCTTTCTTTCTTTCTTTCTTTCTTTCTTTCTTCTCTCTCTTTCTCTCTCTCTCTCTCTCTCTCCTCCCTCCTCCCTCCCTCCTCCCTCCCTCCTCCCTCTCTCCTCCCTCCTCCCTCCCTCCTCCCTCTCTCCTCCCTCCTCCCTCCCTCCCTCCCTCCCTAGCACTTGCTTATTCTTGAGACACAATTTGATGTTACAGACCCAATGTCATGCTTTTCCTGCCCCAGCCTGAGGCCAGACATTTTTCAAAGAAGCTCTGGTTTCCTTCAATGGGGCTGGTGTTTAGAAATCAAGATCTAGCAATCACTGGGCTTTTGAACCCAGAGTGGGGCAACGTTTGCAGCTCTGATGGGCTTCTCCAGCTCAGAGACCCTAGGGAAGCCCTTGGTCTCTCATCTGTAAAGCACAAACATTTTCCAGTTGTTTCAACCACTCTATTTTTAGCTGTGGTATGCAGTGTTCAAAGAAGCCCGGTGTGTGAAACAGATGTGGCAGGGGGAGTGTTTGAGAAAGTAGTTGGTTCCTGGCTTGTTGGGCGGTGGGGACACCTGAATAAGAGTGAAGAGGGATTTGTCCCCTTTCCTGCCCCAGTAGAACGGGCAGTCAGGCTTAGAGTTGCAAGAGGATTTAATGGCTTTTGTGTTTCATAATTAAGTTGGTTCTCCTCTTAGAGGGAGGGGTTGTTTATTTCTGAGCTTCGAGGTCATGAGATCGGGAAGGGCAGATTGTGCATGTTCTCGGAGTGGGGGTGCCCGAGCTCTATTCCTAAGAGCAGCCTCCGTGGGTGGGGAGGGAGATGTGTTCTAGCACGAAGTAGAGAGCTCGGTCTGTCCCCCAGTTTTAGGGTCTAAGTAAGCTTTGGGATTTCGAGTATAACCGAAGGCAGAGGGAGGGAGCCCCCAGTGTTAGAGATTAGACTTCTTAGAAAATGTTTGAGAAGACCTCAACCAGGATCTGATTTGATTTTTTTCAGTGTGGAATTTTGTGTTTCTGTGTGTTGGTCGGGGGCTCTTACTACTCAGCGGAGGGATGGAAGGAGAGCTCTCTTGTTGGAGAGGAGGCTATCCGAGGCTGCAGGGTCTTCCGCATTCTGTAAACACTCTGTGCTGAGATTTGACATGCGGCGTCCCCGTGCCCCGACCCGGGTGTTGCACTGGAGACATCTCAGGACCTGGAATCCAACGTTTCATTTGTAAAGTGAGGACCATGATAGGACACCGTAGGGTTTTTTACGAATGTTACATGAGGGACCCCTGGCCAGTGGTGTCTGTAGGGCACGCTCCATAAAATAGGCCATTATCCTTGCTTACTTACTGATTGCCGTACTTTTTAGTTCATCCACGGGGCTCCAAGTTCTTGTTCTTTTCAGCGTATTTTTATTTTTTAATGTTGATTTATTTTGAGAGCGAGAGTCCGAGCAGAGCAGGGGAGAGGCAGAGAGAGGGAAAGGAAGCATCCCAAGCAGGCTCCATGCTGTCAACACAGAGCCCAGCTTGGGGTTTGATCTCACAACCGTGAGATCGTGACCCGGCCCAAAACCAGGAGTCGGACGCTTCACCGGCTGAGCCCCTCAGGCACTCCTTTTCAGCGTGTTCTTAAAGTGTCGGCCTGCCCAGCCCACTTCCTGGCCTTTGCCTCGGGGCACCCTGTGGACAGATGTCCCGAGTAAATGCCAAAGCCATCATAACTTGTCCCTCTTCAGTTTTTGAATAGGGACTCTCGTTCTCACACGTCACACCTCTCAACCAACCTCGACATCAGCAAGGTGGGGGGGTGGCCTCGGCCTGCTTGTGTTGTTTGCCAGAAGGGCGACACCTTGCGTGGTTCCGGAAAGGGTTCCAGCCACCGATGGGGCGCAGCCAGGTGTCGCTGGCGTCCTGCCTTCTCTCGGTGTCGTACACCCCGGGAGGCAGGCATGGGAAGCAGGAGAATCCCAGGACGACGACCTTGATTCCCAGTAACGGATATTACGCTAACTAGGTAAATGTTTTTCAAGCTGAAAATCATCACTTTGGGTATCTACTGATGCGTTCAATCCAAGGTGAGTCTCCATCACCACCATGGGTGGTGGGCCTGATGACCGGGGAAGCTCATCTGTCCATTCCACACTGGGGAGGGCTTGGAAGGCTTTGGGAAGAGGCCCCAGGGGATATTTGGCAGGTAATGAGGCAGAAGATGGTGACGCTGAGGGTCCATGTCCACATCACACCACTTGGACTCAATCAGAAACTGTTTTTTTCAGCCGCCACAGTAGGGACCGAAGGTCAGAGGCAGTGTGTGGGGCAGGAAAGGCGGCTGACGTTACGACACCTTTCTAGGTGTTTCTCCGGACATCCGCAGAGGAGCTCCGTGAGGTAGAAAGATCACCAGCTAGATGTCAAGAGACTTAGGGTTTCGCCCTGCTGTACAGCAGCTGGTTGGGGGACCCCAGGCTCATCCTCTCTAGTAAGGCTGGGTTAGAGGCCTCTGAGACTTTCAGAGGCAGTGCAGGGCTGTGGTCAGGAGTGCCTGAGGTTGACTCTTGGTCCTACCTCTTCCAGTCTGATCACGGTGTTCTGCCTCTCCGTGCTGTACTTTTCTCCTATAAATGGGGATGATCATAGTACCTGTGTCACCGGCAGTTACGAGGACACAATGAAATGACGGATTAAGACAGATTGCTCCTTCCTAATTTTCGGGAGCTGTTTCTGCTGTATTTCCTGTGCTGTTCACTCGGGCTCCACAGATAGCCTACGTTGTTCGGTGGAGAGAGAGCCTCAGGCTCTCCTCGAGTTGCTAATCATGTCTTTCCTTTTCACATTGCTTTCCTAAAGACCCTACGTCATCCTCAGCTCTGGCACCGGGAGCCCTTGCGATCCGACCGTAGCTTAATGGATGTCTACCTGGAAGTGGGCCCAGTAGACGTTCCCTGTCTTAGGAATTCGGCACTGAGGTAAAGGCCGGATTATCAGTCATGGAAGCGGAGTTCGCGCTGAAAGAGAACACAGATGGCAAGCCGAGAGCAAGAGATGAGAAAGCACGTAGCCTGGGAGAGACAGAAGTAGAGACTGGGTTCGGTTAATGGGATCAGGGGTGGGGAGTGCAGTGTTTAGGATGTAAGTTCAGCTGCCGTGGTAGAAAAGCAAAATTACAGTGAAATAAACAAGACTGAAGCATACTCTGTCTCACAAAATAGTCCAAGTCTGTCTACTTGGCTTTACTCTCCAAAGTTACTTGAGTCCAGGTTCTTTTCATTTTATTTCTGTACCGTCCTTTGGTGTGGCCCTTGACCCCATGGTCCAAGATACCCCCACCCCCACACCATGTCTGCCTTCTAGCTCTCCAGTTGCAA
This sequence comes from Paguma larvata, assembly GCA_030068075.1. Taxonomy (NCBI): domain Eukaryota; kingdom Metazoa; phylum Chordata; class Mammalia; order Carnivora; family Viverridae; genus Paguma; species Paguma larvata. The sequence continues at coordinate 40,468,377 of CM057827.1, read as the reverse complement.
AGAGGAGGCTGGCACGTTTCCAGTTGCCACGTACGCCCTACGCTTGACACCCATGGCCTTCCCTGTGATATTTCGTAAGCCGATTTGTGTTTTGGCTCATCGGAGTAGATTTCTACTTCTTGCAGTCAATATGTCTCTAGTTCATCCTAATTCTTAAGAAAAATATAAGTGAATAGATCAAATTTTTTTATGTTTAAGTTTTCTTTCCATAATTCAGCATCCAAAATGTACACGCTATCGTTAAGACTCTCTCGGAACTGAGCATCTTGGCTCAGACATCAGGCTTACCCTGTCCGTTACAAGGACGTGGAAGCTGGCATTATTTATCCTTATACTGTCAAACAGAGGGAGGATAACATTTTGAAATGTATGTATATGTGTACGTGTATATATATATATACACACACATAGTGTATATATTTGAGATATTTGATACATATATATTCAAAGGTAATCATTTTGATGCTACAATCTTTTCACCGCTAAGAGTAAGCTAGGTGTCTAAGGCTTATGACTTCAGGGGAAATTATTGATCTCTGAGAGAACAAAGTTGTCAGTTGAGTCTTTACATTATTTTTACGCTCATAGCTAAGGCAACGGTCGTGAAAGCCAAGGTTTCAATCGATTATAAAAGCAAGTATCTTGTTTAAGTTCCAAAGTCGTCTTTCTTTTTTTTTTATTTTAGAGAAAGAGAGATTGAGAGAGAGAGAGAGGCAGAGGGAGAGAGAGAATCTCAAGCAGGTTCCATGCTTAGAGTGGAGCCTGACACAGGCTTGATCCCACAACCCAGGGGTCATGACCTGAGCCCAAATCAAGAGTCAGGTGTTCAACTGACTGAGCCTCCTAGGTGCCTCCCCGCCCCCTCCCCCAAAAGCATCTTCAAAATGAAACATTGTTTGACAATTGGAGAATGGCATGAAGGAGGGCACAGAAGTGAAGCAAGAGGTTGGGAACAAGTTACAGTCATTCCGAAACCTGGGCTGGAGACAGCTGTGATGTGGTGATGGATAGGACCAGTCATTTCCAAAGGCGTGTGTGGAAGACGGTTAGGGGGTGGAATCAACAGGACAGGGAACTGGTTGGGTATAGGAGTCTGACCTAAAAAAATGGTGTGCGGGTTTCTTGTTGGGCCGACCAAGTGGGTCGTTTCACCACGTTTGAGGTGAGGACGCTGCAGGAGGAGAAGGGAGGAAGCGGAGATTCCATTCTGAAGCGTGTTGTTGTTGAGGGGTTGATGGACCAGCCCGGTGATGGTGTCTGAGAGGCAGACAGACCTGCAGTTCGAGGCCTCAGAAAGAATCTGGGACGGAGAAAGAGAGGTTGGAGTAGGGCTCCAGCAGACAGATGTCTGCTTCCCGAGCTCGTGAGTGTAAATACTTGCAGACTGGTGTTAGTGACCTGGAGCGATTGTATATTTACTGTCTACAGCTACTACACACCACGCACTGTGCTAGACACTGAGTGTTCTGGAATTACTACCTTTGTCCATGCTTCATTCCCTTGTGAGTGCAGTAGTAGGTTCTTCCTAGTTTCAAGTCTCCATGGCTGAATATATACATGTATGTGTATGTCACCTTGGGAAATTAATACTTCCTAGGGATTTTAAGTTAGACATAAATGTGGCACGAATCATCTGTGCATAGTAAGTAAAGCTATCAATTGTGGTAACCGAGGCTATCCAACATTGCTTAAAAAGTATCAGTGTTGCTGCCAAAACCCCGTGTAGCTTTGCGATCAAATCTATTACCCACCTCATGAAAGCCAGGGTTGTTGGAAAGCAGGATAAATGAACCACTCAGGGGATATATGTCAGCCCATTCATTCCACCAACCAGGGCAACGATGCTGGAGACAAGTCCCTGAATAAAAACGTAACCAACCCTCAGACAGTGAAACTGGGCAGCAGCGCCTCCGTATTCAGCGCCATATTGGGCTGCAGAGGAAAGGTTTGCGGCTGCCACCGGTTAGAAGAATCCCTGAGGGTCGTCTGTGTTCAGACGCCAGGGTAAGACGTGACCTAGGGATTCCCTTTGCAGGATTGTGTCTTAGAGAAGTAGAACCATGGTGCAAGGAGGCAAGTACAGGAATATTTATGGGAAAGAATGCTATAATAGGAAAGGGCAGGGGAGGGAAGGGAAGGGAGGGGAGTGGAGAGGAGGGAAGGGAAGGGAGGAGAGGGGAGGGGAGGGAAGACTCCTACTGTCCCCCAATTAAGAAATGAGTACATAAACTAGGATATAGTTTATGGTGCAGCACTGTGCAGCACTCTAAAAATGAGGTGATGTTCCAAACCCTGACATGTAAGATTTCTAAGACATTGAAGAGAAATAACTCATATTTTCTATTAAGTTATAAGACGCATGAAGTCAAACTTATCCTGTTTAGAGCACAAGTCTGTGAGTTTCGGCACACGTAGGCGATCATGTGACCCCCACCACTATCAAGATATAGAAGAGCGGGGCACCCGAGTGGTTCAACTGGTCGAGTGTCCGACTTCGGCTCAGGTCATGATCTTGTGGTTTGTGAGTTCGAGCCCCATGTCGGGCTCTATGCTGACAGCTCAGAGCCTGGAGCCTGCTTCGGATTCTGTGTCTCCCTCTCTCTCTGCCCCTCCCTTGCTCACTCTCTCTCTCTCAAAAATAAATAAAGATTTTAAAAAGTTAAAAAAAAAAGATACAAGAATTCCATTATCTCCCCAAAGTACCTCCTACCACTTTCCTTTGTGGCCATCCTCTCCCCACTCCCCCAGTCACAATCCACCGCAGATCTGTTATCTGTCCGTACAATCTTGTCTTTGCAGGAAGGTCCTAGAAATGGAATTATACAGTATGCAGCCCTTTGAGACTGGCCCTTTTCATTTCACATAATGAGTCAGAGATACAGCCATGGTGCTCTGTGTCTCAGCAGTTCCGTCCCTTTTTCTTGTTGAGGAAAATTCTACTGCGTGCATGTACCACTTTATCCATTCTCCACTTGAGAGACTTGAGGTGATTTTCCTCCATTCCTTCCATCCTTCCCTCTTCCCTCTCTCTGCCTCTCTCCCTCCCTCCCCTTCCCTTACGAACAAGCCACTATAAACATTTGTGTACAGGTTTTTAAAATTGGCTTATAACTCACATCTCTTAAAATTTACCATATTAAAGTATACAACTTGGTGGTTTTCCACGTATTCACAGAATTGTGCAGGCGTTAACCACCCTCTAATTCCAGAATATTTTTACCATGCCATTAAGAAACCCTGTACCCATTAGCATCTACTCCCAAGTTTCTCCTCATCTCAGCCTACGGCAACCATCAATCTATTTTCTCTTTCTATGGATTTGCCTACTTAGGACATTTCATATGAATGAAATCACATAATCCATGGCTTTTTGTGTCTGGTTTCTGTAATGTTAATGTAACGTTAACGTTAACATTTTCAAGGTTGTGGCATGTATCACTACTATGTTTCTTTTCATGGCTGAAAACATTCCATCGTATGGATAGACCTCATTTTGTTTACCTATCAATTGGTGGATGTTTGAGTGTTTTCACTTTTGGACTGTTGTGAAGAATTCTGCTATGAACATTAATGTGCAAATTTTTGTATAGATATATATTTTCAGATCTCTTGGAGTAGAATTGCTGGCTCTGATGGTAACTCTATGTTTAACTTTTTGGAACTGACAAACTGTTTTCCAAAGTGGCCACACCATGGAACATTCTCCAAAATAGATCACATATTAGCCCACAAAACAAGTCTCAACAAATTAAAAAAATTAAAGTCATGCCATGCTTCTTTTCTGACCACAACACTATGAAAGTGGAAGTCAACCACAAAAAAAAATCTGGAAGGAGCACAAATACATGAGGTCGAACAACATGCTGCTAACTAATGAATGGATCAACCAAGAAATCAAAGAAGAAATAAAAAATTACATGAAAACAAATGAAAATGAAAACAAAACAGTCCAAAATCTTTGGAATGCAGCAAAGACAGTCCTAAGAGGAAACTATATTGCAATACAAGCCTGCCTCACGAAGCATGAAAAGTCTCAAATACACAACCAAACCCTACACATAAAGGAGCTAGAAAAGGAGCAGCAAACAAAGCCTAAAGCCAGAAGAAGAAGGAAAATAATAAAGATTAGAGCAGAAATAAACAATATAGAAGCAAGGATCATAGGATAGATCAATGAAACAAGGAGCTGATTCTTTGAAAAGAGCAACAAAACTAATAAACCTCTAGCTAGACTCATATAAACAAAAGAGAAAGAGAGAAAAGACTCAAAGAAACAAAATCACAAGTGAAAAAGGAGAAATAACAATCGACACAACAGAAATACAAACAATTGTAAGATAGTATTATGAAAAATTACATGCCAACACATTGAACAACCTAGAAGAAATGGATAAAGTCCTGGAAACATAACCTACCAAAACTGAATCAGAAAGAAATGGAAACTTTAAACAGACTGATTACCAGCAATGAAATTGAACCAGTAATAAGAAAAACTCCCAACAAACAAAAGTCCAGGACCAGATGGCTTCACAGGCAGTACCTACCAAACATTTAAAGAAGAGTTAATACTTATTCTTCTCAAACCATTCCAAAAAATTTAAGAAGAAGGAAAACTTCCAAATTTATTCTATGAAGTCAGCATTACCCTGATACCAAAGCCAGATAAAGACAATGCCACAAAAAAATAGGCCAATATCTCTCTGATGAACATAGATGCAAAAATAGTCAAGAAAATACTTGCAAACTGACTCCAACAATACATTACAAAAAATAATTTACCACAATAAAGTGGGATTTATTCCCGGGATGCAAGGGTGGTTCAGCATTCACAAATCCATCAACCTCCTACGTCACATCAATAAGAGAAAGGATAAAAGCACACATGGTCATTTTGATGGATGTAGAAAAAGTACTTGACAAAGTACAACATCCATTCATGATGAAAATCCTCAACAAAGTGGGTTTAGAGGGAACATACTTCAACACGATAAAAACCATCTATGAAAAACCCATAATGAACATCATACTCAATGGGGAAAAACTGAGAGCTTTTCCCTTAAGGTCAGGAACAAGACAAGGATGTCCACTCTCACCACCTTTATTCAATATAGTAATGGAAGTCCTAGCCACAACAATTAGACACAAAGAAACAAAAGGCATCCAAATTGGCAAGGTAGAAGTAAAATTTGATTATTTGCAGATGACATGAGACTATATATAGGAAATCCTAAAAACTCCACTAAAAAGCTACTAGAACTGGTGAATTAATTCAGTAAAGTTGTAGTATACCATCAATGTACAGAAATCTGTCGCATTTTTACACATGAAAATGAAGCACCAGAAAGAGAGATTAAGAAAACAATCCCATTTACAACTGCACCAAAAATAATTAAATATCTAGAAATTAACCTAACTGAAGAGGTGAAAGATGTGTACTCTAAAAACTGTAAAACGTTGATGCGAGAAATTGAAGACAACACAAAGAAATGAAAACGTCTTCCATGTTCATGGATTGGAAGAACAAATATTGTTAAAATGTCTATATTACCCAGGACAATCTACATACTCAGATTTAATACAATCTTTATCAAAATGCGAACAGAATTTTCCACAGAATGAGAACAAACAATCCTAAAATTTGTATGGAACCACAAAAGATCCCAAAAAGCCAAAGCAATCCTGAAAAAGAAAAACAAAACTCACAAGTCCAGACTTCAAGTTATATTACAAAGCTGTAGTCAAAACACTATGGTACTGGCACAAAAATAGACACATAGATCAATACAACAGAATAGAAATCCCAGAAATAAATCCACCATTATATGGTCAATTAATCTTCAACAAAAGAAAAAGGTATATGCAGTGGGAAAAAAATGGTCCCTTCAAAAATGGTGTTGGGAAAACTGGACAGCTACATGCAAAAAAGAAAAAAGAAAAAAGAAAAGAAAAGAAAGAAAAAGAAAAAGAAACTGGACTACTTTATTACACTATAAAAAAAAATTCAAAGTGGATTAAAGAGCTAAATGTGAGACCTGAAAGCATAAAACTCCTAGAAGAGAGAACAAGCAGTAATTTCTCTTCAATCTGCTGTAGCAACATTTTTCTAGATTTGTCTCCCGAGGCAAGGGAAATAAAAGCAAAAATAAACTGTTGGGACTACATCAAAATTAAAAGTTTCTGCATAGTGAAGGAAACAATCAACAAAACTAAAAGGCAGCCTACTGAATGGGAGAAGATATTTACAAATGACACATCAGATAAAAGGTTAGTATCCAAAGTATGTAAAGAAGTTATACAACTCAGCACCAAAAAACCAAACAATCCAATTTAAAAATGGGTAGGAAAAATTTCACTTTGCTTTGGGTTTAGTTTGATTTTCTTTGTCTTGTATCTTAAGGTGTAAGGTTAGGTTCTTGATTTGAGATCTCTCTTCTTCTTAAATGTAGGCATTTAGAGCTATACTTTACCCCTACCTCTGCTTTAGTTGAATCTTATAAATCTTGGTATATTGTGTTTCCACTTTCATTTATTCAAAGTATTTTTAAATTTTCCTTGTGATTTCTTCTTTTATTTATTATTTAGGAATATATTGTTTAATTCTCACTTATGCTAATTTACCAAAGTTCCTTCTGTTATTAATTTTTAATTTCATTCCATGTAGTCAGAGATGATACTTTGTGTGATTTTTAGTCCTTTAAATTTCTCAAGATTTGTATTATAGCCTAACTTAATGATTTATTCTGGGAAATGTTCCAGGGACATTTGTGTTCTTTAAGGAAAGACCGATTTGACTTATAATATTGTTCAAATTTTCTATTTCCTTGTTGATTTTCTGTATAGTTGTTCTTTCTATTATTGAAATTGAGGTGCTGAAATCTGCAACTATTGTTGAATTGTCTATTTCTGTTCTTAATTTTGTCATTTTTGCTTTATGTATTTTAGGACTCTGTTCTTAGCTGCATATATGTTTATAATTGCTATATCTTCTTGATGATTTGACCCTATTCTCATTATATATGTCTTTCTTTGCCTTTAGTAACAAAATTTTGTCTAAAAGCCCATTTTATTTGATATTAGAAGAGCCAGTCCAGATCTCTTTTGGTTACACTTTGCATAGTATATTGTTTCCATACTTTTATTGCCAAGTTAATTGGGCCTTTGAGTCTAAAGCATGTCTCTTGTAGATAGTATATACTTGGATATCTGTTTTGCCAATCTCTGCCTTTTAATTGGAATGTTTAAGCCACTTACATTCAATGTTATTACTGATTGGGTAGAATTATGTCTGCCACTTTGGTGTTTGCTTTGTCTATGTCTTAGGTCTTTTTTATTCCTCTATTCATTATTTTGTATCAGATATTTCTAATACCATTATAATTCCCTTGTTTTTAATATCTCTGTATATGTTAATACCATATATATAATAATCTAGTTCAAATTAATACTGATTTAATTTTAATAGTCCACAAAATCTTTGCTCCTGTAAAGCTCTGTTCACTTTCCTCCTTCCTTGTGTTATTATTTTTCCCTTGTGGTATTGTTATTATACAAATTACATCTTTATGCATTTTATACCCATAAACACAGACTTATAATTTTTGCTTAATGCAGTTTTTTTTTTTAATCAGATAGAAGGGGGGAAAGTTACATATAAAAAATACGTGTTGGCCATCCTTTATACTTACCGCAGAGTTACCTTTATCAGTGTCTTTCTTTCTTCTTCTGGACATTGGATTAGAATTACTGTTTAGTGTCTTTTCCTCTCAACCTTTTCTCTTCAGTATTTCTTGTGGGAAAAGTCTGTTAGTAACTAATTCTCTAAGTTCTTATTTATCTGAGAATATCTTAATTTCCATATCTTGAGGGGCGCCTGGGTGGCTCAGTCGGTTAAGCGTCCGACTTCGGCTCAGGTCATGATCTTGCAGTCCGTGAGTTCGAGCCCCGCGTCCGGCTCTGTGCTGACAGCTCAGAGCCTGGAGCCTGCTTCAGATCTGTGTCTCCCTCTCTCTCTGTCCCTCCCCCACTCATGTTCAGTCTCTCTCTGTCTCTCAAAAATAAATAAAATATTTTTAAAAAACATTCCATATCTTGAGATTTCATGGCAAACTATATCCGTAGTTTTGCTGGGTACAGTATTCTTATTTGACAGGTTTTTGCTTTCATCACTTTGAATATACCATCCCACTGCCTTCAGGGCTCTATGATTTCTCTGAGAAACCACTGATTACTCTTATTGAGAGTTACTTGTAGTTTTGCTGCTTTCAAGACTCCCTCTTTGTCTTTGGATGTTGAAAATTGTACTATGATATATATATATATCTAGGCACGGGAAGTTTTGCATTTATCTTGGACTTTGTTAAATTTCTTAGATGTGCATATTAGCGTTTTTCATCAAAATTTGCCATGTACTAGGCCATTCTGTTTTAAAATATACTTTCTGTCCTTTTCTTTCTTTTCCCTTCTTCTGGGGCTCCCATTATGTGTGTACCGTCACCTTTGATGGTGCTCCACAGCCTTCTGAAGCTTCGTTCCTTTACCTTGCTCTATTTAAAACATTTCTTTTTTTAAATTTCTGTTCCTCAGAATGGATAATCTCAGAAACTATCTCGAAGTTCCGTGTTTCTTTCCTCTGCCAAGTTACTGTTACTTGACCCTTGTTAGCCTGGTAACAGGATCAACAAAGCAGTTTGAAGTGAAAAATGAAAATTTGGATCACCCTGGTCAAAAATAATTAAAAAATTTTAAACCGGCAATAGCAGAGTTTTAAACCCAGCAGGGGACACTTTTGAGCATGGGCCCTCTGTGACCACACGCCTCACATGGCCACAGTGTCATTTTTGCCTCTCGTGGGGTTTGGGAGACATTCTTTCTTGTTCTGACTAAGCCTTAGTTTTAGGCCAAAGCTCTGTCCTTAGCTCTTGGGGGAGGGGGTTCGCAGTGGTCTTGCCTACCTCCAACTGCGGTTTGGCCCGCGGACAGTGATCACGCCCTTTCCCCTCAAATATGGGACTCCCCCCACCTTGTTTTTCAGCTGTAATGGGTTTTCAGCAGCGCCCTGAGGATGACAAGGTTTATTGCCCTGTGGCAATACTTGGTTGCCCTCTGACCTCAGCTTTCTGAATTCTAAATTTCTAAAATTTCTAAATTTGTCCGGCAGTTTTATTGTTGTTGTAAAGGTGGAAGCAGTGTTCTTTCCATTTTCCGACATCCTACGTGGAGACTGGAAGTCCAGAGTATCTAAAAAACCTTTAGTCTGATAAACTGAAGTTCAGTGAGCCCAGTCACCCAGTTATGACAATTGTCAACCCAAGACCCCTCCTGCTTCATCTGGTTTCCTCCCGTATCAGTGGATTATTTTGCAGCAAATCCTGTGCATTATCAAATTTTAAACATAGTATGTCATTGTAAGATATATCTTAAGTCAATAAGTATATCACAGCAGTGACATAATAATTCAGCATGAACTAGTTTGTGCTCAAATAAATACATGTTTATAAATGCATGGACAGGAGTCTGGAAAGGGACACGGAAAACTCATATAAGAGAAGGCTGGGTTTGGGTGGGGGTCCAGGGGGACATATATTTTATCCTGAACGCCTTTGTTAACAATGAGAATGTATTCTTGTATTATTTGTGTAATCTGAAAAGTGTGAAAAGGAGGGCATCTGGCGGCTCAGTCGGTTAAGCTTCTGACTCTTGATCTCAGCTCAGGTCACGACCTCACGGTTTGTGAGTTTGAGCCCCGTGTCAGGCTCCGTGCTGACAGCACGGAGCCTGCTTGGCATTCTCTCTGCCTCTCTCTCTGCCCCTACCCTACTCATGCTCTCTTTCTCTCTCTCTCTCAAAATAAATAACTTAAAAGAATTTAAATGTGTTGAAAGGAAATAAGAAATGAAGAGAATAAAAACAGACTTTGGAATTTAACATGGGTTTGAATCCTGACTCCACGGCTGACCATATATGTGTGACCTTGGACATGTCCCATCACCTCTGGGGTTAAGAGGTGGGGAGGAACGGAAGGCCGAGGAGTTTGAAGGGCAGGTAAGAATCCTTTACAGGATTAAGAGTATTTACTGACTCACCGTATGTAAACATTCCGACATATAGTAGGCACTCAATAAATGTAAGGAACCTAATTTCCTTCTGTGTCTCCACCCAGTGTAGGGCTGTGAGCTGGCCAAACTCATTGAAGAAGAAACCCTAATTAAAGCGAGCTTCTTCTGCCCCCATGTGGCGTGTTTCAGTTATTGCTAGGATTTTTCTAAATTGTGGAAACATCAAATTGAACATTATTTATTTTCCTTTTAAATTGCAATTCATCTCTTTCACCTCTTGGAGTCCAAGACCAATTCTGCTGTGTCTCACTTAGGTTTCTATTACTGTCAAAGGCTTTCCCCACAAGCTCGTAGGGTAGGAACGTGTCTCTCTGTCTCTCTCTCTGTCTCTCTCTCTCTCTTTTATTTTCATCAAAACCTGGGAGAAAACAGTGTATCAAGCCTGCATGGCTGTTGTGATGATTACATCACCTCAAGTCTGTGAAAACACTGTGCAAACGACACAGGGCTTTCCAGATCTACTCACTGGCTCGCTCACAAACGTTTGCTAACGATGTCTCCCAGCTGCACGCCGCACAGTTTGGAGGGCACAGCTCATTTCCTTAAAGAATTGGTGGCCTCCTGGTGGTAGGAGAGAACGGCTGTTGAAAGCAGCAGAGACCGTGGTCCCGGTTGTACAGAGTGCTGCGGGAGCGCAGAGAAGGGAGGGAGACTTCCGCTGGGGACAGAGGGCAAGGGAGGAGCTCACGGCGCAGGGCTGAGCCTCAGCAGCAGGTCACCGAGGACAGAAAGATGATCACAGAGGGAGTGTGGGCAAATCCGGGGGGCGGGAGACAAGGAGGCATGCCGTCTCCCAGTGCCGTCTCGGGGTCCTGCGTGGGGGCTCCTTGAGGGCTGTGCTGGGTGTGGCTGGAGAAGCGTCTGGAATGATAGGAGTGGTGAAGAAGAATGTGAAGAACCTTGAACCGTATTCAGAAATATGAACACAGGTCCTTAAGCGTAGCCTGCTGCCTTCCAGACGGTAGGTATTCGACGGGTTCCCGTGAAGTTGAATTAAGTGGGTATGAAGGTAGGAAGCTTCACTGTTTCTCTCTCGAACTGTCTGTTGTCTTTTATTTCGACAGTTTTCAAAGTTTCAGCCTCACCCTGTCTGTTTTAATGATAGCATTGTCCCCCACACATTCCTAGGCCAACATGTGAGATCGATATTTGACCCTGTTCAGAAAGAAAAGTCTCGGGGCGCCTGGGTGGTTCCATCGGTTAATAAGTATCCGCCTCTTGATTTTAGCTCAGGTCATGATCTCCTGGTTTATGGGATCGAGCCCCGGGTCAGGATCCACGTTGGAATCCGCTTGGGACTCTCTCTCTCTCTGCTCCTCCCTCCTTGCGTGTGCTCGCAGGCGTGGTCTCCCTTGCCCTCTCAAAACAATAAATAAACTTTAAAAAAAAGGAGTAAAGTCTCATGGCTTGACAATGTGATTTTTCTTCTTCAGAAAATGATCCTTAAAAAAATGTGGCTTAAAAATTTTTTTAAATGTTTGTTTATCTTTGAGAGAGAGACAGAGCATGAGCAGGGAAGGAGCAGAGAGAGAGGGAGACAGAGAATCTGAAGCAGGCTCCAGGCTCTGAGCCGTCAGCACAGAGTCTGACACAGGGCTGGAACTCAGACTGTGAGATCATGACCTTAGCCAAAGTCAGATGCTTAACTGACTGAGCCCCCCGAGTGCCCCCCAAAATATGGTTTTTTAAAGAGGCTCGTGCACATGTGCACTTCTTAGAATACGAGATCCGGTAATCATATGTAGATTTCAGAACATCTAGAAATGGAGCTAAGTGCCTTTTTTCTAGAAGACAGGTTTCTCTCAAAAGTACTTGATTATTATTATAATGTTGACAGGCAGCATTCATCAGACTTGTTGCCTTGAGGCCTTTAAGAAGCAGGAAGGGAATGGAATCCCACTGAAATACAGCTGGTTGCAACAGAGAGTAGGAATAAATTAGGATGTAAAGGTTTTCTGTTCTTAAGAATACATTTAAAGTTTTATGATTATGAGGGTAGAAGAAAAGTCTTCAGCTCCTAGTTTGCTCCCAAGTTACCTTTGTAAATTGGTTGTTATCCAAACTCCCACTTGCTGGAGAAGCCAAGTTTAGTTAGTAGGAAAAGGAGCAAGGAAGCCAGCTAAGCATGTCACAGAACATGGGGGCAGATCAGTAAATACATGAACAGAAAAGTGCCTTAATAGATTAAAACAATATTCAGTGTTTACCTGTGAAACTGGCGGAGGTTTAAAAACGTCACTCACCCATGTTGCCAAGGGTCGGGTGAAACGGACGCAGATGCCGGTGGCGTGTGGATGGTGTGGGGTGCTGTCCGGATTTCCACTGAAGGACACAGGTACTCGCTTCCCCGCTGCCAGGAGTGTTGGCTGCGGATGAAGGGCCCACGACCTAGTCCCTCCCCGAGGAGCGGTGGGCATCTCACCTCCTGTGACCCGTCCAGCCCTCTGCCTTAATTCAGAACAACTGGAGGCCGAGCCCCAGATCTAGAATTGCCTGTGAGGTCTGTTGTGTTGCAGTCACAATGCCATCCAGTGTTTCTCTCTCCAGTCTTGCTTCTCCACTCCCTCCCTGGCAGGTGTCACTGTGCGAGCCCTTTCAATACATACCCCGCACACCTGTCTCCGTCCTGTGTCTGTTTCAGCCTAAGGCCACTGCCATGAGGAAATGGACATATTTCCCCTTGTCAAACCTTTCAGTATTTTCTCTTATGAATTCTTATTTTGGTTCTATTGGTATAAAGTATTTTCCACCAGGCATCATCATGCCCCTTATCATCTCTTGGCTTAGTGGTCCATATATTTTTTTTAAATTTTTTAAATGTTTGTTTATTTTTGAGAGAGAGACAGAGCATGAGCAGGAGAGGGGCAGAGAGAGGGAGACACAATCCGAAGCAGGCTCCAGGCTCTGGGCTGTCAGCACACGGCCTGATGCGGGGCTCAAACCCCTGGATCGTGAGATCACGACCTGAGCCGAAGTCGGATCTTAACCGACTGAGCCACCCAGGAGCCCCTGTGGTCCATAATTTTATATGTAACTCTAGAATTCATATAGTATAATATGCGAAGTGGCATCTAATGAGATCCCCTCCCACAGTTGGCCCCCAGCACTCATTATAGAATAAGCCACCTTCTTCTCTGTGGATTCTGAGTGGCGTGTGATTGGATATCACAAATAAGAAGCCTGAACACTGAACCTCTTCACCTGGGAGCTTTCCCTCTTGGGTCAGTTTAGGCAGGACCAACGCGATTCACGTGTAGCCAGCAGGGGGCGCTGCGGCATAAGAAGTGGGTCTCTGACCACAGGCTAAATTCCTCCGGTAGATCTTTTGCTTTCTTTGAACGAAATAAACTCTGAAATTGGCAGAGCTAGACCCCACCCCCCCTCGCCCGCCGCCCCCAGCTCCGGGCCAGGGCCCACGGAGAAGAGGCCTCTCTGTCTGCTGTCGATGATGTAGACAACCTAAAGTCTGGGGAAGAAAGAGTTTGAACTTCACCCCCCAGCATCCCTGCACAGAATATTCTGTCTTAAATCGTGCGTTTCCTGTGCTGAGGGCTCAGACAGACGCTCCAGGAACGTTTCTGTTCGCCTTCCAGAGACCCGAAGCTGACCGTCAGCACCGCTCCAGAGTGCCCTTGTACTTGACCTGATGGAGTGCAAAGTTCCTAACGACCTTCTTTGATGACAGTTTCTCCGCAGTGACCCCGGTAACTGTTGTGTGATGATTCTAGTTTTGGGAGGAGGACCTCACCTGCCCCCAGCTCTGTCTCGTCACAGCACCTGTGCTGACGTCACCGCAGATTCATCCCACTGGTTCCCAAGAGCACTTTATTCGGTGACTATGCTCCGTAGGAGGCACAGCAGGGCCCACCAGCTGACCAGTCCTGGGTCCCAGTCAGCCGAGAGCCAGAGGTGATTTTTCTGCGATCACAGTTTTGTGGAGACGTGGCCGTGGCTGTGGCGGTGCGAGCAGGGAAAGAACGTGGCTTCGAATCCCAGCTCGCCCATTGGCAGACCCGGGCTGCACTCTCTCGAGCCTCATCTGTGAAAGGCATAGCATGAGCCAGGCCCTTGTTTTCTCAGAGGCTCTGAATCTCGATTTTACGAGATGGTGGAGTGAATGCCACCAAGCAGACTGAAACTCTGTGGCGCAGTTGGCTCTTGTCTTTGTCAGCCAGGGCGGGGTTCGGTCAGGGCGTTGTCTGCGGGCTCTGCCTCTCTCGGGGCAAGCAGGGCTCCTGGGACCACGTGCACAGGGCTACCAGCTGCCCGTCAGACGTGCCGACTCCCAGCCTCCTGCCCACCTCCTGCCACGCCCGAGTTGCTGGTGTGGGCCCACCAGCCCGTAATTGACCCCTGGGGTCCCTTTATCCCTGACCCGTGGTTAAAGTCCAGCCTCTCCCCGGCTCGGCTCACCGGCCCCACAGAATCGGGCCTCCGCCTCGTGCCCGTGCCCGTGCCCTCTTCTTCCAACAGCACACACACACCCCGTACACTGGAACCTGGCCCTCCCCTGCTGCCTGACTTTGGAGAATGCACCTGGATGATTCATACAGCTGTAATCTTGCTCGTGCTAGTTCCTGCTCCTGAATGTCTCCCATCCCAACCCGCCAACCCCCTACTTCTCCTGGAAACCCCAGATTAGCTGCCCATGCTTCATGCTTATTTTGAACTGTCACCTCTTCCCTGAAGCCTCTCTGGAATCATTGGCCCTCAGAATACATTGACTCTCCCTCCCCTTGTAACCTTGTGCCGTGTCCAGACTCCTGTCACCTCACCGGTCATACCTCGGTGCCCTTGTGTGTCCACTACCCGGTTTCCAACCCGCATTCTGTGCCGGCAACACCACCGTTTTATCTATCATTGTAACCCCAGGGTCTACCCAAGGGAGCCCAGCTCCCTGCACGGACTGTGTCTGCCGGATGAGCGAGTGGATGAGTGGTTGTCCGCAGAGCTGCTGGGAAGAAAGAGCACAGTGTGCAGTCAGCTGAGTTCCGGGAGACGAGGCAGTGGGTTGGCCAGCTTTGACGCGGAGGATTGAGAGTCATACTGGAGAACAGTGGAGAATCCTGCAAGGCACCTTGGATATACTGGTATCAGAGAACAGATTGAGGAGGTTGCAAAACAGGGAATGCGGGAGGCTGAAATGGGAAGGAAAGCATTGACCATCCGGGGCCTTTGTCTTCATTCAACAGAGATCAGCCTTGGTGATTTAAATGGTGCAGATTTCAGGAAGCTGACCATCTTGCTTGTGCTGCATTCTGCTTTGTCATCCCAGACTCTCAAGGGCTAGCATGGCGCTGGGTCCGTGGTAGGCAGCGGGGCAGTGATGGCTGGGTGAAACTGAAATGACGCAGAGTTGACTGCTAACAGGGAAGGGACAAAGCAGCAGGTGCGAAGCTAAACTGGAGGTAGGAACAGCATAAGCTTTGAAATCCAATGAGCCCGGGTTCCGACCCCAGCCCTGCCATTTGCTGTGGTTCTTGGGCCAGTCACTTGACCTCTCTGAGCTCCAGATTCTTCCTGTGTGAATGGAGGTGGACACTTCAGCCGTAAATTGCAGTTTAGATGATTAGAGATATGTTCGTGAAGTGCCCGGCAGAGTGGATGCTCAGTGAGCCCTGGTTACTGCTACCTGAGGTTCCTGCGAAGAGCCTCCTTTGTCCGTGCGGAACATGAAGGAGAAATATTGACCTCCGTGCAGGAGGTAGCTATTGCTCAGCATTCAGGCCCTGTTCTCAAATGAGTCTTAGAAAGAGTCTTTGGGGGAATAGATTCACTTATTGAAATATACCCAAGGTTTCAACTGACAGGTGCAGGGTGGTAACAGCCCGCCTGGCAGCCTTTGTTCGATTCCTGGTAGCTTTCCTCTGATTATCGAGGTTCCCACGTGATGTCTTCACCCTCAAATAACGTAGCTTGCATAAGACCAAGCTTCTGCCCTCAGATCCCTATGCCGAGGCCACAGGAATTTCCAAAGAGGTCCCTGAATATCGATGGGGACAACAGAAACATGAATCTAGTTTGCCCAGTGCGTTCGGATGTCTGATCTTGGCAGGGTGAGTTTCTACCGGGCCTGCCCTGTTCCCCGAAGATTTCCAATGAGAGAGCTCACTCAGGGAACCCTCTCCTTTTGGCCCTTAGGTTTCTTTGCCCAGCTTTCTTCCTGGGCTCCCTTACGTTCAAATATTGAACCAGCCTTGCATACCTGGGATAAATCACACCTGGTTGTGGTGCATACTTTTTTTGATATATCGTTAGATTTAATTTACTAATATTTTTGTTGAGGATTTTTACATCTATGTCCATGAGAAGTATTGGTCTGTAGTTTTTCTCTTCTTGTAATGTCTTTGGTTTGGGTATTAGGATAATGCTGGCCTCATAGAATGAGTTAGGGGAGCATTCCCTCTGCTTCCATTCTCTGAAAGAAATTGTAGAGGATTGGTATAATTTCATTCTTAAATGTTTGGTAGAATTCACCAGTGGCCCCATCTGGGCCTGGTGCTTTCTGTTTTGAAATGTTATTAATTACTGATTCAATTTTTTAAACAAATACAGGACTATCTAGATTGTCTATTTCATCTTGTGTGAGTTTTGGCAGATTACATATTTCAAGGAATTGGTCCATCTGATCTAGGTTATCAAATTTGTGAGAATAGAGTTATTCATAGTATTTTTTTATTATCCTTTTAATGTCCATGGGATCTGTAGTGATGTCTCCTTTTTTATTCCTGATATTAGTAATTTGTGTTCTCTCTCTTTTTTTCTTAATTAACCTGGCTGGAGGCTTATCAGTCTTATTGATCTTTTCAAAGATCCAGCTTTTGGGTAATTTCTTTTGTCTACTTTTCAATTTCATTGATATCTGCTCTGATTCCTGTTATTTCTTTTCTTCTGGTTACTCTGGATTTATTTTGCTCTACTTTGCCTAGTTTTCTACAGTAGAGACTTAGAATTTTGATTTTAGATCTTTCTTCTTTTCTTTTTAAATGTTTATCTATTTTTGAAACAGAGCAAGAGAGAGAGAGCGTGCGCGCAAGTGGGGTAGGGGCAGAGAGAGAGAGAGAATCCCAAGCAGGCTTTGTGCTGTCAGTGCAGAGCCCAATGAGGGGCTAAAACCCATGAACTATGAGATCATAACCTGAGCTGAAATCAAGAATTGACTGCTTAACCAACTGAACCACCCAGGTGCCCCAGTCTTTCTTCTTTTTTTTTTTTTTTAATTTTTTTTAACATGTATTTATTTTTGAGAGACATAGAGACAGAGTATGAGCAGGGGAAGGGCAGAGAGAGGGGGATATAGAATCTGAAGCAGGCTCCAGGCTCTGAGCTGTCAGCACAGAGCCCGACGTGGGGCTCGAACTCACAGACTGTGGGATCATGACCTGAGCCGAAGTCGGCCGCTCAACCGACTGAGCCCCCCAGGCGCCCCATCTTCTTTTCTAGTATTTGCATTCAGTGCTGTGCATTTCCCTCCAAGCACTGCTTTTGCTGCATCCCATGAATTTGACATGTTATATTTTCATTTTCATTAATTCAAAATAGTTTAAAATTTCCCTTGAGATTTATTCTTTGATCTACATGCAATTTAGGAGTGTGTTGCTTAGGCTTCTTCAAAGACAAGACCCTAGTCCTGACAGCAGGAGACTTCACGAGTGGTCGGTTGCCCAGTCCTGAGGACCATTATAGCCCCATCTCCCCACTCGGCATGGTTTCTCAGTATACCAGGAACCCCAAGGCACAAGTTGCAAAGTTGTGCAAGTCAAACGAATAAATAACTCAAAATGAGACATTTTGGTGGGAGGGATAGAGAGACCATGAGGCTTAGATCTTGGGCTCAGACAGCTCACAACTGAGAATAGAAGATAGATTGGAATCGTCAGTAGGACCTTCGAGAGGCAGGTGTGCAGAGGGCTCTGTAGGTTCACCAAGGAAGAGACAGTCTGTTCTCTCCAGGCACCCAGAGACCCCAGTTCGGAAAGATGAACAGGTATGCATCAGGTAAGCTCGGGGCATAGGGAGGCATGGAAGGACATTTCAGGAAGGCAGTTTCAGACAGAGGGGAAAGTGCAGCCAAAGTACAGGAGTGTGACCTGAAGTCTACTTTATCCTATAGGCCAGTCTGGGCCTCAGTTTCTCCATCAGTAGACTGGAGGTTGTTTGGATGAGATTTTAATTTAATTGTCTTAGTAGTTAAACTGTGCTTTTACCCTCGCTTCCTAAGAACTTTATGTGGCCCTCCATAATATAAAATAGATCAAACTGATTCTGTTGTTTGAAGCAGTTAAAGCATGAGGCATCCAGTCTAGGAAGTACCCCCATTATGGCTTTGGGTCGCTGACTCCATAGGACACTCCCATGGCCCCTTGCTAGTTGATCTGCAGTGGCCCCTCTACGGCAGGAGCACAATGACTCTGAGTCTTGTAATGGATTCAAAGTCATGTTCTTTCTTTATTATATAAAGTTTATTTATTTAGTAGAGAGAGAACACGTGGGCGTGTGAGTGGGGCAGAGGCAGAGAGAGACAGGGGGAGAGAGAGAGAATCCCAGGCAGACTCTGAACCACCAGTCTGGAGCCCAATGCAGGGCTCAGACTCATGAACCATAAAATCATGGCCTGAGCTGAAAGCAAGAGTCAGACACTCAGCCGACTGAACCACCCGGGTGCCCCCAGAGTCATGTTCTTAATAATGAAGATGGTCAAAGTTGGTGTCATTAGGAATGTCTTTGGAGGCCCTCTTAAACATTTATCAAAGAGCCAAAAATACAATGTTTTCCCTGTAGGTGAGATATTCAACTCCCTAAGAGGCTCATGTTTAGGCTTTAGGGGACCGTTGAACGTCCTACAAGTGAAGGCAAGTTAAGAACTACTGGTAAAGAACTACTGGATAATTTAGACAATGTTGTATTTTCAAAAGTCCAGGGTTTACTTGGGGAAGAGTGAGCCAGTCCTGTTTGCCTGCCAGTTGATGGCTAGTCTCAGGGGGGAGTGGCCTTTCGCAGAAGTGAATGAAGTTTCTCAACTCGGGTACAGCAGGTGCAGAGATTGGATCCTGACCTGAGCCCTCTTTGGAGCTGAACCTGTTTCAAGCTTCCTTGTGCCTTCCACACTCGTAAATGCCGGAGCTGGGAAGATGTACCTTTAGGCTTTCATATTTGAGGCTCTAAATCTTACACTTCTAACGTTGGGTAAAGGCATCCTTGGAGCAGGGAACAGGGCGAGCTCTGTGTCTCAGAAAGGATAAGACCCTTTTGGCCTAGGTGCACGGGACAAAGACGCCACAGTGGGAAGAAACGTTCCAAGAAAGCTGGCTCTCTCAAGGAGTGAGCTATTGTCAGGCTGACTGGGTTCTGAAACGGTGAAGATCATTTGCTGGGTACCCAACACTCTTTCCTGCTGGGATGAGCAGTGAAAGACTTCATATGGAAGACTTCGTAGGAGAGTCTGAGCCACACAGATTACTGAAGGGCTGGAGTCAGAAAGAGGAGGGAGGGCAGTGAGTCCTCCAACCCCTCCCTCACACCTCAGAAATAACAGCAGAGAAATGAATCGAACTCACAGAGGCTCCAGAAGTCCAGAGACAGCAGCTTTAGAATCCTGTGAGATTTTGGAGTTTTTGTAATAATTTGATTAGGTCGCCTTGTAATCCAATGTCTGTTTCTACTCAGCGACTAGAGGCAAGTAGCATATAGTAGGAATATTAGTTCCACAGGCTAGGCTGTGCTGCGAAGTAAGCCCTCAATTCTCTGTGACTTAATGCAACAAAGTATAAAATTCAAGGAACTTTGTGTAAAGTTCAGCGTGCTCAGGAGGCTCTTCTGCACCTTGTAGCTGTGTGACTTGGTGCATCCTCCCTCTGCGAGAGAGAGAAAGATACATGTGACGTCGTTCATAGGCTGCTGGTCGAAACTAGTCACCTAGCCCCAACCTGACTGCAAGGGTGGCTGGTAGAATAGTGGGTGAGTACTATCTCTACCGAGTATGCCCTCTGGGCTCCGGGTGTCCCTGTGATCTCTTCTCCCCACCCCCCACCCGCCTGGTCCCCCCACAGCTCACTTAACCCCTCCTCCAAAATCTCTTCCAGTTGCTACATCCAGTTTCAGACGCAGGATTTCCAAACGCTGTTCATCTATTTTCGTCCCGTTTACCTGGGCTCCTGTTGGTCCAGAGATCTTGAACAGAAAAAAGAGTCACTTGTTTTACCCCTGTCCTCAATATATACCGATAGAACTGGGAGAGTCTGACCTCAGTACACACTCCCATTCGGAGAGAGGAAGGATGGGAGATACACAGCGGTCTGTTATGGTTCTGAAATCCCATTGGGCAGACACTGTCAACACCCTCTTCGATAGGCAGGGCATGGTCCACGGTGAGGCCCTGTCATCAGTCTCAGGGAGATGCTCCTTGTTCATTTTTCACCATTAGCCTTGATTCCACCCTCTGGGTGTTTTTTTGGTTTTGTTTTGTGTTATCTTGAAGGAACCTTCTTGGCAGCATGGAAGTTGGTCACTGAGGAATAATCCCTCTCTGGGGGACTGCTTGTCTCTCCGTCTCACTTGGTATTCTAGAAGTTTGGCACAAGATTGCCTTAAATCTTGAACGGTGAAAGGCGTGCTCAGCCTGGATGTGTGGTTCCATCGGTAATATGACCTCACAAACAGTACCTTTCTGGTATATTAGCTTCCAGCTGAGTCCATGCACCTAAACACTGTTCTGAAACTCGTTCCCAGTCTGATTCTTTCTCTGCTGCCTTGCCCCGTGCCCCTCCCTACTAAGTGGAGGCCTCGTTGCGTTATCTGGAGCTTGGCAATCCACACTCTTCTTCTGATCCTTGCTGCAAATTTGATCTTCCCTGGGAAGTTTGACTGGCCTTTATACCTTAAAGCCTCTTTTGATTCCATTTCTTCCTGTTTGGGATCTAAAAAGAGTTGGCTTTTTTTTTTTTTTTTTTTTCCATCCATGCGAAGCCCCAAATTTCTGGACTCTGCATTTTCCCATTTTTTGGTCCTAGGTCATCTCTTCGTATAATAACTTATCAAATCCAGCCAATAGCAGTGAGCACACACCACTGATGGTATTTCTCTAAGCCTTCCGTGGAACCTGCCAGTTCAGTAAGTCCGTAGTCTGCCTCTCAGACAACTGCAGGCAACAATTCCACCATATGGTGTGCTATTTTATAATCAGCTGAATGGACATATTTCCATCCTGTCTTAATTTCCCCCAATGCCTGTCACTCAAGCACTAAGGAAGTGTCACCTAATTCAGGTTTGTTGCTCTGGCAGAATTCCACTTCTAGTCCCAGTTTCTGTGACAGTTGGGATAATTAAGTGCCAGTTGCCACAACTCAACGCTGAATTTGCTTGCTTCCGTGGAAGGCTTTGGGCAGCAAAGACCCTGGAAACAGGCTCTGAGGATTTGCGTGTGGGAATTATTGGAGAGTGTTCTTGGGAGATGGACCTGTAAGGAAACAAGGAAGGGAGGACTGGGTTGGAGGGAGAAAGCGACCTGCAATGTGTTGCCTGGAGACCTCAACCAATCGAACGGAGAGTTCTGGAGCTGGGACGGCCCTTCATTGTTGTCCCGTCCTGGAGCAAGAGACCTATGCCTTTGTATCTAGGCATCGGCCAGTCACTGGCTACTGGCCATACCCTTAGAGAGGATATAACCTTGCATGTGGATTGACCCCACTCAGAAGGTGATTCCCAGTGAGACATGTCTGTCAGCACCCAGGAATGTGTATATCATCCCTGAAGAGTGGACCTGGGTGGGGGGGGTGGGGGGGGTAGGGGTGGGGGTGGGGACACTGTCGGGCCCATCCGAGATAATAGAGCCGTGGGTGCTACAGGGAAGGCCCCGTCACTGACCTTGCTGCCCACGGCACTGGAGCAGGCTGCCTCCAGTGGACACCGAGGCGAAGGCATTTGATGCTGAAAATCCCAGCTGCCTGCCCCCAGCTTCACTCAAGTAATAATTCCTCCCTTTTCCCTTCCATTTGTCAGTCGAGGGTCTCTCGTTTGCACAAACTAAGTAGGAGCCAGATTAAAAGAGGATCCTGGGAAATTTGGTTTTGTGCATTTCTCCCGCAATGCAGGAGATGGAGGTGGTGAAGGAGATGGTGATACTGCTAAGCTGAAACAGACCCCCGGACTGTGTAGGGGTGTGGCATAAGTGGTCAAAGACATGAACGACCTAAAAATTGGGAAAACCTTTATGCCCAAAGATACTAATTCTGGAATCATTTACAAAAGGGGAAGTCTGAATGAACCCAAACATCCAGTAATGGAATATTTGAGTGAGTGTGGGCACGAAATCACGAAGCCAGGCTGTAATCTCTTTGAAATCCAAGACAGACCAACACAGTGCCCAACTATGATATAGAATGAGTGTGTGACAGACAATCTCGCAGCCCACTTGCTGCGTTTGTGCAAACGCCTTCATGGGCGTTAAAAGTAATAAGCAGCAAGCAAATACAACTGATGACATTGAGTGGACATGGTATTGAATGGGAAAGCAGAATTCAAAATCTTAAGCTCGCTGTGATTAAGACGATGGAAGTGCACGTGCGGGACCAGCAGGCAGGCAGTGAGATGGACAGGAGAGCAGCTCCAGGGGCTCCAGGTGGTGTCTTTGGAAGCTGAGAGGCTGGAGGAGTCCGAGAAGAGTGGGAGGTGACCTCTCAGAGGGATGGGGCTGGGAGCAGGTCAGGGGAGCAGAGCAGTGAGCCCGGACAGAAGTGATCAGCCTATGGGGTGTGGGAGCCAAATAGGCCTTTTAGCCCATCAAAGGTCAAAGGCCAGTCGAGCCAGCTGGGCTCAGGGAAGGAGCTCACTGGGTGCTAATGGGCCTACTCGCCTTGTTCACGGGCCTCAGCTGGTCATAAAGGCTTCTTTGTTGCCTGTTTTCTGAGCCTAAATTTTCCCCAGAGGACTTATAGGGAGTGGTAGCCAGTCAGAGGCCGAATTTGGCTATCTGTTGGTTCTTGGGATACATATTTTCTAAGTCTCCTGGACAAACGAGGCTCAGGCAGGTCACACTACTTGCTATGACCTGTTGGAAGTGGAATGAGAACTCAGCATGATGGCATCAAGTGTATATCCTTGTCACTGCATATCTTCGCTTCTCTCCCAACTGGGTGTTGTTAGAGCAGCGCCCATAGGCATGTACTGCCTTCATCATGCCATCCTCATTCCGTCATTACTTCCTGCCCTCTTCATCACCATCATCCTGTCATCATCGCCACCATCACCACCGTGATCACCACCATCACTATCACCATCATCATTACCATCACCAGCACCATCATCATCAGCACCATCATCACCACCACCATCACCACCATCACCATCACCATCACCATCATCATCACCATCATCACCATCCCACCCTCTTTATCTTCATCATCCAATCAAAAGCCTTCAGAGTAAAAACTGAAGTTTCCCCAAGAAGAAATTCTGCCCTCAGACTGCAGCACCAACTCCTGCCTGAGGCTCTAGCCTACCGACCTGCCCTACAGATTTCAACGTCCACACCCATATGAGCCAGTTCCTTAAAATAAGTCTCTTTATATATCTGTATATGTACAGATAGATATATAAGGACATAGATACTTGGATATATGTATGGATGTATATACGGGTAAAGACATATAAAATATAGATGGGTATATAATATCTATACACAGAAAGAAAGGATATACATAAGGATATATATTACATATATTACTTATAAATACATATATATATATATATATATATAAATACATATATATATATATGTATTTGTTTTGTTTTTTCAGCAAAACCTGACTGGTCTAATGCCTTCATGTGATGCATGAGAGACTAAGCAGCAAGGGGAAGTGACACGCCCAAGGTCACACTTTGAGTTGGCGGCTAGATCATATCCGGGCCCACAGAGGCTCTTTCCTGCCCCCAAAAGCCTCCTCGCGGGCTCTGTAACAGTGAGAAAGCTGAGCCCGGCACTGCTGTCTCTCATCTCCTTTCAAGTACAGCCTTTTCATTATGTGCAGAAGCAGTGGGGTTTGGGTTAAAGCGGATTGGTTTTCACGTCTCAGAACTTCAGCCCCAGAGGGAAGGAGGGTAGCACAGAGTGAGGGACATTTTCCCTGATTCTCATTTCCTTGAGATTTTGCATAATTTTGGTCATTAACTTTGGGGAGCATTGTCAGACCGTTCTGTCCCCTGGGGGGCAATCATGACGTCTGTGGTGCGTGAAATGCTGTTCCAGGTAGAAAACTCCAGGCAGAGAGGGCGTTCGGCATCGCGAGCTGACCCGCTTTCTCAAAGAACCCGAGAGGATTCGCTGCGCTTAAAATCCCGCATTTCCATTGTCCCTTGTCAAAGAAATTTCCCCTCATTGTCATTTCTGCTGTCCGTGCTCCGAACAGCACACCAGGTCTCAGGAATCCTCACGGTCCACTCCTATCCCACGCGAGGGCAAAGAGCTGGGGCGCCTGTCCTTTGCTGATGAGCCTGGAGCACTGGACTGGGAGTCAAGGAAGCCAGGGTCCAGCCCCTGCTCTCTCCTGCCTGTGCTGTGCAATTTCGCGGAGCTACTTACCCTCTCTGGACCTCCCCGACCGAACCCCTTCTTCTGGAGTATCTCACAGGCCATGGTTATACTGAATAGTAGTTGTCACATGGTTTGACCAGCTCTCTAGGAGATGCAGGGCCGCACGGTGGAGAGCTTACACTCTGGACAGAGAGAGTCGGTTTGCGTCCCACATGGCCTCAATAGCCGTGTGATCTTTAACTTGTTACTAAGCCTCAGTCTGCTCATCTATAAAATGGAGCTTTCACAGAGAATGACCTGGAAGACTCTTGTGAGAATTAACTGAGATAATGCCCTGTGACTCCAGAATTTTCCACACCATGATTGGTATTTGGGTGTCTCTCTCTCCAACTAAATCATGGGGCCTGTAGAGCAGGGACTGGCTACTCATGGTTTTACCTTTGCCGTCTAGCCTGGCACGTGGTGGGTCTTCCTCACATAAATGAAGATACCCGTTCGTGGACTAGTAAATGAATGAGAATATGCATTCCTGAACAAACGGAGCCGGATGGCAAGATTTCAGGAATAATTTTGACCTCTGGTTTTCAAACACGAGCTCAGCAGTGCCGCTCTTTATTGAAATGAAATCGCCGGGGCACCCGGGTGGCTCCGTCGGTTAAGTGTCCGAGTTCGGTTCAAGGTCAGGATCTCCCGGTTCACGAGTTTGAGCCCCACGTCTGGCTCTGTGCTGACAGCTCGGAGCCTGGAGCCTGCTTCGGATCCTGGGTCTCCCTCTCTCTCTGCCCCTCCCCCATGAGTGCTCTGTCTCTCTTTCAAAAATAAATAAAAACATTTTAAAAAATCAATGAAATGAAATTGTTTGCAGAACTCTAACACATCAGAGATGAAGACGAGGCCCAGGCCGAGGGAAGGCGGGGCCGCCTGGACCCTCCCCGCTCAGCCTGCCCCTCGCCTCTCACCTTCCTGTGAGCCGCGGGCACCATCTCTGGGTGTCCCTGAGGGCCGCGCGAAGATGACGCTTACAGAACCCAGGTTTAGTGCGGCCTCTCCCTTCCACGCACCCAGCGACCCATCCATCCACCCTGAGGAAATATCCCCAAACGGCAGAACCCCTCCTCGTGAAATGCTCTCTGCTGTTATTTACGGCGGCAAAATGTGCAAACAACTAAAAAGAAACAGCAGTAGGGATATTTACACCACAGAGTAAATTAGGAAGTTCCACTCGACGGAATAAACCCTGGCTGGCAGCAGCCGTAACTCTGGAAATAATCTGCAGCACAGGAGAAGACAAAGTGAGAAGCGACTGGAGCCTTGTAAAAATACGTCTTCATCTGAATAAGGCCTGCAGGGGAGTGGGGGGGAGGTGAAGACAGAGTGTCGTGCTGGACTGGAGGGATTCCGGCCGAATGTTTCCCCTTCTTTCTCATTTCCTTTATTGCTAACATAAAGCTGCTTGTGCAATATATACAAATCAGGAGGGAAAAAAAGACTATTTTTTTTAATACAAAAGCATTCACTGGGAAGTCCTCACCTTCCGCTGGCGTGTTAAAGCTGTTTCATGAGTCCAGCAGACGCTCAGGTTCGAAAAGGTATTTAAACTGTGAGCCGTGTGTGTGGTGTGTACATTGTATGCACACGTGTGTGCATGCATTTGTGTAGGGCACACGTTTGTGTGTATGCGTGTGCATTGCGTGTGTATGCGTGCATGCACGTCTGTATACAGGTATACACACGTGTGTGTGTGCATTGTACGTGCACGGGTATGCATGTATGTGCATATGCATGCACGTGTGTGTGTGCATGTGTGTGCGCGTGCCTGCCTAACCTCTCTGAGGTCTGCAGCCCTGCCTCTGCACAGAGACCATGGGCCTCTCGCTGCCTCCCCTCTCCAGCCTCACCCATGGACAAGGGGACGCTTCACCAGGCTGCTGTGCCTGGCTCAGAGTGTCACCCACAGATCGTCCCTGGCCGATTCTTAGTTCAGGCAGATCCTAGAGGAAGAAAAATGAATTCCTCCCCTGCTCAGGAGCAGCCCATCCATTCCAAGTAGTGTCACCACAGAGAGAAGTGAATGCTATACAGCCTCATAAAATAACCAGGCTCTCTTGGCCAGAGGGATTGTTGCGGGTTTTTTCCTAAGAAAAAATTTGGAAAGAATGCCTGTGTTCAGCATGGTGTAGCACGAAGCTTATGACCCTTGGAAGAGGGAGATCTCGTCCTTGCCACTTCTGGCTGTTGGACTTTGAGAAAAATATTTAACCTACTTGCATCTCTCCCCTATAACTGTTTACTCATCTGTGATAGGGGTTGTGAACTTAATGTTTGTGCCTCCCCCCACCCCCACCAAATTCATATATTGAAGCCCTACCCTTAAATGAGATGGTGTTTGGAGGTGGGGTCGTTGGGAGGTAATCAGGCTTAGATGAGGTCAGGAGGGTGGACCTCCCCCTCGATGGGAGCAATGCCCTCAGAGGAAGAGGAAGAGACACCAGAGCTCCCTGTCTTTGCCAGGGGAGGACACGGCGAGATGGCCACCACCTGCAGATCGTGACGAGGACTCTCACCGGGAACTCATCAGCTGACACCTTGATCTTGGGCTTCCCAGCATCGAGGAACCAAATGTCTATTATTTAAGCCACTCGGTCTGTAGTGTTTTGTTACAGCAGCCGGAACTAAGATAATTGGAGATAACTGTATGTAATTCAAGGTTGATGGGAGGATGAAATGACATAACATACAAAAGCATTGATATCTCTCTGTAGGCATATGGTCGATGTTCAGTAAATATCAGTCCCAAGTTCCTTCACGCCTTCGTCCCTTCTGCTCACCTTCCTGGGCCGTCCTCCCTCCTTCTAACGTTTATATGAATGATGATAAGGAGGGAGAATCTGGAAATATGTGACCCGAACAGTCCTTGTCTCCCTTCTCTGTTCTGTTGGCCACACCTGTGGGATCCAGGGACAGCTGAGTTCTGGTAGGACCCTGCGTTCTGAGGCAATTACAGTGTTGTCCCTTGTGGGATTGAGCAAGGACCCAGAGACCGCCTCCTGGGAGTTCCAGGGTGAGGACCAGCATTTTGGGATGCCCTGTGGGAAGAACTTGGACCTAGAGAAGCTGAGGACTTTGGGAGGATAAAGGAAAAGCTAACGTTCACTTGCATGTCGGGCCATCAAGAGCGGACGAATTGATGAAACAATTGGCTGTTTCCCCCCAGCCCTTGACGCCCAGGTAGCACCGGAAGACTGGGGGGCAGGGCGGTTCCTCCAGCCAGGAGCCTTAGCAGGGCGCTGCCCATTGGTCTGCCATCAGCTCTCCCTTCTTCCCTGCAAAACTTGTGTTGCATAGGACACATTAATAATCAAATTAAACTGGAGCCCTGAAGAAGGGACAATCCCCAGTCTGGGGCTTTGGAGCAGAGAGAGGGAGGCACATCAGGATACATAGAGTCAATGTCTCTGGTGGACGCAGATGACAACTTGAATTTTAAAACAAAAGAGTGACATAAAGTGATTCAAGTAATAGGGTGAATAACACTGTCTGGGACCAAGATATGTTAGCTCTGAGCTAAAAACAAAACAGCAACCAAAAAAACCAAGCAGGAGATGTTGGTCATGGGCGAGGCCCACATTAGTGGCCCAGAGAGGCGAGCGTATAAGACAACTGAAATCTCAGAACCAAATTATAGAGACTTGGAATTGTGAGAGAAAAGAAGGGAGACCAGAAGGAGATGCAGGCAGCAGGACTTTCGGAAAAGAGAATCGTTGGAGGAAAGATAATGAGCGAACAAATAGAAGACAGCTTTTATGAGCCGAAGAAAAACACAGCCTGTGGACTGAAAGGGTTTCCTGAGTTTCAGACTAGATGAATAAGAAAAGACACAGACTTCAGCCTATCCTGCCGCAAGCCCCAAACTCTAAAGAGAGAGAGAAGCTCGTACAAGCTTCCTGGTAGAAATAACAAATTACATCCAAAGGAGAAAGAATCCAACTGACATGGGACTTTTCCCCCACATCACCTGGAAGACTGAAGATGGTGAACAGATACAGAGAGTTGGGCCAAGAGGCAGGGCACCAACTCCTCCATCCCACCCAGGGTGTCCCTCGACAGAAGTATGCACCCACACGATCTGGGAAAAAATGGTTTGGTAATGATGCTGAGTAAATGAAGAAGCTCAAAGAGAGACTTCAAGATGGGGGAGATGCAGAGGTGGGAAGCAATGGTGAGCAGCGCTGTGTGACAAAATACGTTCTATATAAACATGCGTGTGTAGTTAAATATAAATGAATAAGGTTAGGCTATCTAGGCCGTGTAGTATATTTGTTCAATAAAGACTTGAAGTAGAAAGGACTTGCTATACCACATGGTTCAAAACTGAAAGAATATTAAACCTTCTCAGTGAAACCTCAGAGTTGGGAGAGTGGTGGTCTCAGGGGGGAAAGTAGAAGCATCCTCACAGTCTTATCTGAGGTAGAAGGAGGAGGGGCAAAGAGGAAGAGGAAAGGCCAACATGAAAGCATCTCCAGCAGTTGTCTGCCTGGGCGAGGAGGAAGTGTGGACGACATAGAGCATCTTGGTGGGGACGCGGTACATCTTCGGTGGGAAAAAGTATAGTTAGCATCTCTGTTCCAATTCTTTTAAATTTTGTTAACGTTTACTTATTTTTGAGAGAAAGAGAGAGACAGAGCACAAGCAAGGGATGGGCAGAGAGAGAGGAAGACGGAATCTGAAGCAGGCTTTAGGCTCTGAGCTGTCAGCACAGAGCCCAACGCAAGGCTCGAACCCACGAACCATAGGATCATGACCTGAGCCAAAGTCAGAGGCTTAACTAAGTGAGCCACCCAGGCGCCCCATCTGCTCCAAATATTTTTAACAAAATACACACCTGATAAAGACAGCAAGTAAAGGGGAAGCAGGGCACTATTGGAATGGAAAAGGCCAAGAGAGTTTCCAGATTAACAAAGGGAGAAAATAAAATGAATAATAGCTTCTCGATCGCATGGCCCCAAAACAGGAAGACAGAAAATGACACAGAGTGAAACAAATAGTAAATATACAATAAATTGTAAAGAATAGATAAAGTCTATCCATAGTTACACTAAATGTGAATGGCTGGATTTTCCTGCTCAAAGGCAGAGACTTTCATGTTGGGTTTTAAAAAAAAAGTTTACCCAGTCACAAATGCATAACATGAAGAGGACAGCAGCAGTGGAATGATTATAAGATAAAAACAAGAATCAATCAGTTTTTGTCTCTTCCAATAATAAACATGTAGAAATGGAAACTGGGAGAAATATTTCATTTGTGTAATGACAAAAATAAAGTATTTAGGAATAAAAATAATAAGACAACATCTATATGAAGATCATTAGAAAAATCTAATTGAGGGGCACCTGAGTGACTCGGTTGGTTGAACATTCGATTCTTGATTCAGCTGAGGTCGTGACCCCAGGGCCTCACGATCAAGGCCCGTGTCAGGCTCCACGCTCCACATAGACCAAGTGGGCACGAAACGGGTCTGGGAAGAGGCCATCGCCAGATACACGGAAGGTGTGGAAGAAGAGGAAGGACTCCTGTGGCCTGATATCAAAATATCTTACAAAACCCTTGCAGCCGCGTCAGTCTGGTCCTGGGTTGAGGCTGCAGAAATAGATCAAGGGGACAGGACGGGGCATGCAGGGCCCACTTAGCGTGAGAAAATGGGGCTCAGTATGATGGGGAAACTTCACTGTGGAGGGAATGATGTCGCACAACTGACCATCCATTTGGAAGGAAGCAAAAGTGAATTTTAGGACATACAACAAAATCCAGCGGATGAGGGACCATATTAAAAAAGATAAAATTAAACCTTGGCAAGATAAACTATGTATACAATCAAAGGATGGGAGAAACTTTCTGAACCTGGATGCTATCAAAGGAAAGGTAGACTGACATATTCGTGTACATACGTGGGCAAAAAAGCTCTCATGAACAAAGTAATAATACAAATGGTAGTATTGGAAAAGAAATCTGTGGCAGAGGTGATGGTCAACCTATAGGCAATTTATACCCAGTGCTTTAAAATTTGACAAGAACGAACAACGAACGTGATAGAAACCGAGCCGCTTATCCGAGGAGGCAGTATGCATAGCAAATCCCAGTGGCCAAAATCTACATGGAAATTCACTAGCAGTCGAGAATATGCAAATTAAAGTTACGACGATATATCGATATATCGTTCTTTCCCCCAAAACCCCGCAAAGTTTAAGAGTGATAACTGTTGCAGGAGGGCATGTGGGGGGGAGGGAGGCTGTCTCCTCCATCGCGGGTGGAAGTGTGAATTGTTAACAGCCTTCCAGGAAAACACTGCCGACATCTGTGAAAATTAAAAATTCATATGAACCTTGACTGAGCGATCCCATTCCCGGGAACAGACCCCACAGAAAAGAAGCCACAGCGTGGTGGCTCATGTGGACAAAGAGGTCTGTTGCCACATCGCCCACGGGGGCCAAAACCAACCGGAATTAGGCAGATGTCTGTTCTCCCTGGAATCAGTCAGCTGCATGGCCCTAACTCTCGTAAAATCAGGTAACTCTCTGCACTGGTGTTCAGGCCAGCCTGGGCCAGTGTCTTTTCTCTGGGGCGTTTGCTCTTGTAACAGGGTAGCAGAGATGGAGAGAGAGCTATGTTTGGGACCAGGGCTCCTTCTGGGGGAAGCTGCAGGGAGGTGGGCATTGGCTCAGGCGTCTCTGGGCCAGCTGGGCATTGCACTTGGGGCTAAGAATTGAACTCCGTCTGCAGGCAGTGCATCCCTACGGCCCTGTGATGGAAGCCACACTCTCAGAAGGAAGGAAGGGCTGAACTCAGGGACACCAGGTGCCCTGGTGTTTTGTTCTCTGCTTTCCAAGCTCCTCCTAACTGGTGACGTCAGACCACAAACACCCACAGCTGCCCTTAGATACAGATGTGTGGTGTATGTCGGCATGCGCGTTTTCCTGGGGACAGGGTTGCTGTTTTCGTTTGGGCTCTCAGAAGAGTCTGTACCCCCCCAAATGTTAAGAATCACTATTTTAAGGCAGCACTTTTTTCTTTGGAAAAATTAATCCACAATTGTGGGTCAATGACCTACCCTGTGTTGAGAGGCTCTTCCGTTTAAAAAGAGGCCTCCCGGGTGCCCCTGTGCACATTCCCGTCTTCCCCTCCTGGTGTGGGAGTAGCCTGCCTGCTGACGTGGCAGAGCCCAATCTAGAAATAGCCGGAAGCAGTCTTACCCCATTCGGGGGTTTCCAGGCTGGTTCTCAGACTGCAGGTGTACGCCGGGTTCCCTGAGGGGCTGATCAACACACCAACATCCAGGCCCCACCCACCGAGAGCTTGGGTGAGAAAGTCCAAGGGGAAGGCTAGAGCATGTGCACCCCAGGAGGTCGGGATGCAGAAGGTCTGCAGACCCCCCAAATCTAGACGGACAGCCAAAGGGCTTCTCGTTCCAGACTGTCTTGCAACATTGGGCTAGACCGAGGCTTCCCGTCAGGTGCGCGCCCGTGTTCACGGCAGCGCTGCTCACGATGGCCGAGAGAGGGGGAAGCAAGCCCGTGCCCACTGACAGATGATTGGTTACGTAAAATGGGGTAGCTACATGCCATGGACTGCGACTGAGCCTTAACAAGGAAGGGGATTCCGACACCTGCGACAACATGAAGGAACCGTGAGGAGACCACGCCGAGTGGAATACACCAGACGGAAAAGGACAACGATACAGAGATGCCTAGAGTCGTCAGACTCACAGAGACAGAAAGGATGGCCGGGGCTGGGGCGTCTGGGTGGTTCTGTTGGTCAAGCGTCCGACTTCAGCTCAGGTCATGATCTCACGGTTCGTGGATTCGAGCCCCGCGTCGGGCTCTGTGCTGACGGCTCAGAGCCTGGAGCCTGCTTCCAATTCTGTGTCTCCCTCTCTCTCTGCCCCTCCCCTGCTTGTGCTCTGTCCCTCAAAAATAAATAAAAACATTAAAAAATTTAAAAAGAAAGAAAGTAGGGCCTGGGTGGGGCATAAGTGGGGAGAGAGTTCCAGTTCAGCAAGGTAAAAAATAAAAGCCCTGGAGACTCGGGTCGCACAGCAGTGTGAGCGCACCAACATCACCGAACTCTGCACTCGGATGTGGTTAAGGAGGCAGATTTTATGTGTTTCTTTGCCCCAGATTTTTAGAAAATGAAACCGTAATGCTATTTACTCAGCATTGCCTCTGAGCCTGACACCGACTGCCGCATCGCAGCTCACGTATCATTCCCTCTCTTTGCAGACAACCAGATCGGGCGGCTGATGCCATCGGTTCACAGGTAAGAACGCCCCGGCACTCCACAATGTTCAAAGCAGCATCTCACTTAATCCTCAGAAATTAGTCACCCATTCAGCAAACGTCGGGTGAGTATCTGCCCTGTCCTGGACGCGGCCTCCGTAGGAGTGCGCCAGGGGACCCCCGGGTCGCGGCCCTCGCAGCCTGGACTGTGCGCAGGGATCTGAGTGAGGGACGGAGTGACGAGGGTCTGTGCGCCGGAGGATGGTCAGGTGGCATCACGGTCGGCCCCTGGTTTTTAGGGAGGGGGCCACCATGCAGCTCACTGCAGCCCCCATCCGGACCTCGGCTTCCACCAGCCCGTGGTGGGTGGGAACGGGTACCGTCCCTGCTGTCGCGGTGATGGGACCCGGGGACCGGGCCTCCGCCCTGGGGGAGGAGACTGGGGCTGCTCCGCCGAGTGTCACAGGTCCCCTGGGTGTGAGCAGCCCGAACCCCTCTAAAGACTCTGCTTCCAGCGGTCTCGTTCTCCCCTCAAACTTCCATCCCCACCGACCCGGGGAGAAGTAAAACGTGCTGAATGGTCGCCTTCCCCCCTTC
This sequence comes from Paguma larvata, assembly GCA_030068075.1. NCBI lineage: Eukaryota > Metazoa > Chordata > Mammalia > Carnivora > Viverridae > Paguma > Paguma larvata. Next base: position 40,434,868 of record CM057827.1, on the reverse strand, counting down.
CGAAGTACCAAGTAGACTTTTAGTGCTGGTTAAGTGTCACAGACACAGGGCGGAAGCACAGGAATATTGGGGTGCGGCACCCAAGCCCAGCAGAGGTCTGGAGATGCCTCCTTCAGAGGCAGGGTGGAAGCAGGCAGGGTGGGCCCGGGACGCCCTCCTCCCAGCTCAGGACGCTGCCCCTGCCCGGCACCATCCCAGCGGCTTGGGAAGTGGCGTTTGCAGGGGGAGGTGGGGTGTCTGATTTTGTTTCCTTTCATCTCAATGTTTATTTCTCTTTTCTCTGTTATTCCCGACCCACTTGTCCCCTCCCCCTGTACACACGCGCACCACGTGCTGTGTGTCTGCCCAGCATGTGCTCACCTGGATGTCTCCAGCCTCCTTTGGGGAATATATGCGTGTCATTTATAAAACGGATAATAGATTATCTTCCACTCGTTTCACGTTTCCTACTCCGTGTTTGGGTTAGAAATCAAGCTGACAGCTATCTGGTTGTGTGTACATCCCTCCCCACCAGCACCCCCTCCCCGCGGCGGAGGCCCAGGCTGCCTCGGTGTGGTGTCTGCTGCTGTGTGAACAAAGCACCGTGTAAACTACTGTTCGATGAACGCCTTTGACTTTGTCTCCTTGGGCCGCGGTGAGGACCTCTCCAGGGCCTGAGCCTGAAGGGGGCGCTGCGGGCCGTTGAGTATGGACACACCCAGGGCGGGCCGCCTCAGGCTGAAAGTCCCCTCCGAGTCCATGGGCATCCGCACTGCGTGAGACCCCACTTTGCTCACCTCCGGGCTCTCGCCCCCCTGACCCGGCGTTCTCGTGCTGCCGCTCCGATGAGCGCAGAGCGCTGGCTCGCTGTGAGTCGCGTCTCCTTGACTGCCGAACGCCAGCTGTCGGGAGGGCTGGTTACCTGACTTTTCGTGTCTCAGTTCTCGTCTCAGGGGGTGGTGAAGGCTCTCGAGTTAACTTCTACAAAGTGCTTCTGCAGTGCTTGGCATAGACTGACTGCTCGATTAGTGGCCGCTACGTGCAGTGAGGAGTCCCCGTTTCTCAGCTCGAATACATCCGGTGACAGGGAGCTCACTAGGCAGGCACCGTTTACCCGGGTCAGAGAGCATCGGGTGTTGGATCCAGGTTCAAACCTGGGAGGGCTGCTTTTGAAGGACACGCCCTGCCTTCTGTCCTGACTGAAGAGACAGAGTCGGTGGGTAGGGTTACAACACGTGACACCCCCCGACACCCCGCATCTGGCCACACGTGAGCTCAGTGCCCTGGGAATTTCAGCCCAGGGGCAACTGTTGACGGACACTGGACCAGAAGGACAGTGTGCATTTGGGACCCGCTGGTAATGGAGACTTGTCAAGAGACAGGCAGAGACAGAGACAGAGACAGAGGGAGACAGCCAGAGAGAGACATAAATAGAGAGGGACACAGAGTCAGAGACACAGAAAGAGATAGGCAGAGAGAGACAGAGAGATAAAGACAGATAGGCAGACAGAGAGAAGAGAGGCAGAGAGAGATAGAGAGGCAGACGAAGACAGGCCGAGAGAAAGGAGGAGAAGAGGGGGGAGAGAGACACGCACACGTAGGGAGAACAGAAAAAATGTAAAGACAGTTCCTAGCTCCTCCCCTATGTCTGACTGTCTCTTTGCTCCCAAGCGTCCTGCTCTGTCACTAGGCTGAACGGTTTCAGCCCCTGCAAATAAATGCACTCCAGCCGAAGCCAGTGGGTGGTACGGACCCAGGATCACTGCCTCTCTTTCTACCCTCTGGCAGTTCCTTTGAAAGAAGCACGGTCCAGTTCGTGTCCTGAGTAGCTGTTCTGTCGATACAGTGAAAAACCAGAGGCGGTCCCCACACCCAACCGTCAGAGGCCGCAGAGTCCCGCTGCCACCGCGGTAGGAAGGGGTGCAGTCATTTAACGTGACCAACGTAACGATTACGCAGACGACGAGAGACCTGCCTGTCAGTTAGAGAGTTAAGTGAGAAACGGTATGAAGCAGGAAGAGATATCGATTGCAAAAACATACCAACAATGCTGACACGCCGATAACGATCGGCAGAGGCCCTGGAGAGAGATGACGAGTTGCTTCGTTAAGATGACAGAGTTTTACATTTTTATGTAATGCAGATGCACGAAGAAGATACGAAATAATATTTTCCAGACCACTACGCAAATCCACCTTTAAAGCATTTCCTGATGAAACACCTCGAGTATGGAGTACACAGCGTGTCCTAATGACGCCTGCCATGGGGTCCGTGCCACCAGGCAGGAGCGATGGGAGAGAAGAGCCGGGGGTCTGGGGCCAGGGAGACGCAGGGTGAGCGCCGGCTCCGCTGTGAAGTCTGCGTGAGGCCGTTGGTATTCTCCGCCCTTGGTCCGTCCCAGCCTGGTGGGCGAGGCGCTCGCTGCGCTCAGCTGGTTTCCGCCCTCGTCCTGGCACATTAGGTTCCTTCATCAGACGGGACTTGAGCACCCGGTGCCGGCACTTCCGGTTCTGAGCGGCTGCCACGTCTCCTGCCAGGCGCTGGCCACCGGGACACAAAGGCGGTACGGTATCGGCACAGGGACTTCGAGTGTGAGTGTCAGAGGACCCAACTCAGACCGGCTCACGCAGAAGGGGGCTGCCGTGCCGGGGGGCGGAGAAACCCAGCGCGTGGTTGGAGGATCCGAAGGTTCCACGGTGTCACCGGGATGTAGGGATGTCCCATCCCTCTCTTCCGGCCCCCGAGGCGGGGTTCCTCATGGCCAAGGAACCACTGAGCCAATGTTCTTCTTCAGTCATGGCCAGTGTGGGGGAGAGGGGAGACGCAGACAGAGAGAGAGAGAGAGAGAGAGGTATCTTTTTTGCCACTCTACAGGCAAAGCTCTTGGCCCCCTCTGACTGGACCGGGTCTCATGCCTACCTACGCCTGACCCAGCAGCCGCCTCCACCGCAGTGCCACCACTGAGTGGCCAGCCCTGGGTCCCTGACAGTCACCACTGATGCGGGCGAGGTTACTTCAGTAGCTCGGACTAAGACGTGGTCATCCTTACACCGGGATCAGTTTCTCAGTCTTCATTCTGTCGTGTGGTGGGGCGATGGAGCGGGGAGGCACCGGGCCACCAGTGTGCGTCACACAGGCTCTCCGTCCTTGGGACTCACGGCTTAGTGGAGGGAGCAAGCCCGCCATCTGATACGGGAGCTAGCGGAGGGACAAGGCTCACCTCTGGGTTGCAGGGGAATGACGGGCGACTCAGCCTGGGACCCTGAAAGATGCCTGGGGGTCCCCAGCTGATGGGGGCAGGGAAGGGTGGGGAGGCATTCCTGACGGGGGAGGGGCAGAGGCAAAGTGAGAGGTTTGAAATGGCCACGCGATGCGTGCCCAGCTGAGCCGTCTGGGGGAGCTGGTGCAAAGGACGCGGGGTGAGAAGGCAAGTCTGGAGCGCGGACGACCAGCCCTCGGTGCCCTGCTGTTCCGGGTGACCCTGCTGGTGAGGCGGGCAGAGCACGGTGGTTCCAGCGGTAAGCAAGTACGATCGATAGCGCCCTTACAAACACGCTTCCTCTCGGAGCCGGAGATCCGTATTCAACCATCCAGGCAGGAGTCTCCGAGGGTGGGGGAAGGCCCGTCTCCCCGACCTCATCGTCCTTTGGCTGGTTGGCTCTTACCACGTGTCCGCAGAGGAGCCCGGGCGCCCGGGCTGTGACTCACACGGATGCTTCCGCAAGCCTGATTCGGAGCTGCCTGCTGTGAAGCCTGACTTGGCAGCCTGTTCCTCCACAGCAGGCAGGGGACAGCCGGTGACTGACGTGTGGACGCAGACGTGTTGCCCAGGGCACACGCAGGAGGGAAGATTAACAGAATCCATACTCGTCCTGCATTTGGGGTTTGGGGGCGGGGAGCCGGTTGTGAAGCAGGGGTGAGTCACGAGGCTGACTTTCACCTTCTGATCAGACTAAACGACGCGCAGTCGGGATTCCGGCCGGTGAGCCCGCCTGCTCCCGGGGCTCCTCCTTTGCTCTGGGGGCCACTGAACTGTAGTAATGACTGAGCGACACAGAGTGTTCTCGCTTTCTTCTCGGTGTCTGTGTCGTTAAGCTTCTGCGCCTCCAGCTGTTTCCTTCTCTGCCTCGGCTTTCTTCCCTCCTCTCCCCTCTCCTCCCCTTCCCTTCCCTTCCCCTCCCCTCCCCTTCCCTTCCATTCTCCCTCCCCTCCTCCCTTTCCTTCTCCTCCTCTTCCCTTCCCTTCCCCTCCCCTTCCCTTCCCCTCCCCTCCCCTTCCCTTCCATTCTCCCTCCCCTCCTCCCTTTCCTTCTCCTCCTCTTCCCTTCCCTCCCTTCCCTTCCCCTTCCCTCCCTTTCCTCTCCCCTCCCTTTCCTCTCCCCTCTCCTCTCCTCCCCTCCTCTCCTCCCCCCTCCCCTCCCTTCCCCTCCCTTCCCCTCCTCTCTCCTCTCTCTCCACCCCCACTCTTGGCAGCATTTCGTGTGGATACCCTGCCCATCTGTGCCGGGTATTATTAAGGATTCAGAGAATATGAATCATAATTCCCGACCACGGCTGGGCCTATGGGGATACGCGGGGGGTGGGGGTTTGGCTTGGCAGAAGTCAGGACTGCGTCCACTGAGCCCCTCCTCTGTGGTCAGGCCTGTACTGGCTTCTGGGGATGCAGATGTGAGGGTCAGCCCCTTCCGTCAGGGAACCCGGGGTCCGGGCGAGGGACGGACGCCCGGGCGTGGCATGCAGCAGGAGAAGCAGATCCTGCGGGTCCCGAGCAACTGGCCCGAGCTGCATGTTCCCGGGCCTCAGATCCTCGTGCGCCAGGAGACAGCCTGGACTCCGTGACCTTGCGGCCGTCTCCCATCTACTCTCTCTGAGTCTTTGATTTCTGTTTTCTACAGAAATAACTGTCGCTGTCCATGCTCTGATGGGTAAAGAACACTGGAATCAGGAAGGGGGATTTCTGGGGACTGGGGAGCCCCAGTGTCTGCTGAAGATGCTCTCCGTGACTGCCCGACCCAATCAGCCGACCTCTTGGGAGCCCTGCTGCCCGCGAGTGGCTCCCCTTACCTATCAGGAGAGAAGCGCTGGCCCAGGACTCAGTTCCCCTCTCTGTGCACCGAAGCCTGGGCCCCCCGCAGCTGTGGGGCTTGGGGGATGGGTCAGGGCACTTGTCTCCATGAGACCCACGGTGACTCAGTTGGACTCTCTCTGTCTCCGATTCTTCTCCTACCGCAGGGACAATATGGCAACCCCAGGTTCAGAACCCGGTTCTCCCGGTGGTACTGAAGTTAACTCACCACCCGCGGGTACCGTGCACTCAGACACCCCAGCGCCAGAGCCCTGTGTGAGTCCTGCTCACTCTAGTCTACGACCTGGGGCAGGACATGAGGCGGGGGCTTTGGATCGGCCGGTTACATGTGCGATGCCTTCTGGAATTTCTCAGCCCACTCCCCACCCCGCTGTTGGTGCTTTAGGAATTTCGGGTTTGCTTCCATATTCTGTACGGATTACCTGGAGGGGCGTGGAGATGTTATATGTAAGTCCCGCGTATCATTTGGCAAACAGTTAGGGGACAGGAACAAACAAATCTGTGTTTCCAAACCCCTCTCTAATCACTTTGCACGCCCTCAGAACCCCGAACAAATATTAAGACAATTAGTCGCGGCCAGCCTGTCGGTCGTAAGGACAGCACTTCCAATTAATTATGCCGAGTCGGCGCTCGGTCCCGGAGCGGGCTGAGGTTTTGTTCAAGGTCACACCGAATTCTGGATCTCCTCCGTGTGGGCAGAGAGTCAAGTCAGCTCTGAGGCCTCTTCCAGGATTATCTGTTCCCGGCGTGGCCGTCATCGAGGGAGTTCTGCACCGTCTCACCTATTTCGTCGGAGCATCTTCTGGGTGACCTCGTGAAACCTTCCGTGCTCTGCGAGGGCGGGAGGGACTCCCCGGCGATCTTACGGAGACCAAGGCCAAGTTGCGGTGCTGTTGTCACACCCAGGTCGTCTGGAGGATCGGGTAGGTCCGGGAGAGTCCCCGTGCTTGGAAGGAGAGTGGGGGGTGCAGACGGAAGCCTCCTCAGGGTCTGAGGCTGGCCTCAGAAAGCAAAACAAGTGAATCCTCGGTGGGGTGAGGGCACAAGGGGAGATCCCCGGCTGCGACGACGTGACGGAGAGTGACGGAGACTCGGCAGCGCTCACGTGGGGTCCGGCATGCGGAGCGAGTCAACTCGGATCAGCGGATGAATAAGCACAAACTTCACGGCCCCCGGTCCCCGGTGCAGAGCGCATAGGAGTAGAATCAAACCCTTGCTCCCCCCTTACGATTCCGGTCGCACGCTACTTCTTTGGGGGGGCTTTCTGACCTTTTCTCTGCGTTAGACATGCTTCCTGGACTTCCACGCTCCCCTTCCCTCCCATCCCAGCTCGGACAACGGCCCAGAGACGGCCTGTTTACCTGCGTGTCTTCCAGGGACTGTCAGCTCCCGGGGGCAGGGACTGCATCCCTGGGTCCCCTTAGGACTCGGCGCAGAATAGGTGTTCGGTCAGGATTTGTTGAGTAAGTGAAGGAACCTGGCAATGAGAAACAAGCAAACAAAGGTAACCGAGTGTAGAGCAGTTGTGGATATGTGTGTGCAAACAGGAAAACTTCGTAGCAGAGCCCGAGGGACCCTGGGAAGGTCGGCCTGGTGGGGTCTGTGGGTGGGGGTCAGGGAGCAGCCGCGGAGAGAAGCCCTCTCCTCCCCCAAGGCAGAGTTAGGCCAAGTACATTCAGCGGGAGGTGGGCAAGGGCGGAGCTGCGGCAGCTGTGCCTGAACGGGGGGGGGGGGGGGGGGGGGGGGGGGGGGGGGGGGGGGGGGCCTCCGTGTACCTGTGGTGCGATGGCTTTCAGCACTCTCTGCGCGGGACAGGGGCTGGAGCTGCGGGTCTCCTTCGCGGGCGCTGAAATCATGATGGCCCCAGGCCACCGCTGCTGGATTGGGGGGCAGGAGCTAAAAGCCCGACTCTAAGAGAGTGAGCACACCATCACGGTGTTTTTCTCCCTGAGCTCCTGGGCTCTGGACCCTGACTGCCGCGAGCCCTCATCTGGCTGTTTTGAGCCCAGCTGGCCTGTCTGGCCTCATCTGCCATGGCAGCCATATGCCCATGACCTTCGGGGCATGGCTTGGGCTGCCAGAACTCCCTCTCAGCTGTGGGTCCCAGACAGTGTGGCGCAGGGCTCCCTGGCTTGGTTTCGAATCCCAGCCTTCCTTCTTACTGCTGTTTGGCTGTGAGTCTGTTTCCTTGTCTTTACTAGTAAAATTTAAATTGAATAGTGCCTCGTAAGGCCCAATAAAGGCTAGTTAACGACCGCAGATGGAACATAGGGGTTGGACTTTGCTCCCTTCTGAAATCTCATCAAAATTGCAGCAAAGGGTTTTTTTCAGAAACCTTAGCCTCTCAAGGCCAAAGAAGGAAGGAGAGAGCACATTCGAGAACTGGAATGTTGAGCTGGAAAGCAGGTGGGTGAGAGGAAATGGCTGAGCAGCCCAGAGGCACGAAATCCTGAGCCATCTGCGCCTGGGAAACGACAGATAATATTGCAGAACCCCCAAAGACTGGAAGTGGTATGCCGGAAGTGGGGGTGATTTGGGGCTAGAAACAGGAGAATTGGTTGAAAGTTCACAAAGTGGTTAGACCTCCAGCTTCCTCCTGCCACCTCACTGGGCATGCCCCTGTCGCATTCCAGCAGAGGACGAGAGCCTTATTCTCTGGGGAGGTGAAGTGTGGGGCTCTGCATTTAGCATGTCCAGGGCGCCATGTTGGAAGACGGTGGGGGGGGACGGAATTTGCTGGAGAACGCTACATGCTGGACGTCTGCCAAGTACAAGGGCAGGCGGTGGAAGGGTCTGCCTTGGGTGCAGGCAAGAAGGGCACGCATCATCTGTAGAGAACCTCACAAAAGTGATAAAACTGATTAAAAGTCAGTCTACCTTGCGTACATTAGGATGGCTATTGTAAAAAAACAACAAGAACAGAAAATATTAAGTGTTGGCAAGAATGTAGAGAAATTGGACCACTTACATGATTATTACTGAACGTAATTTTTCATAGAGAGGAGGGGGTCGTAAATGCAATCTGTTCTGGAAATAGGCTGGGTATGGGTCTGCTAACATGATTGAAGACAATGGTTATCGTTGACATCCAGAAGGACATCAGGAGTCTCTCTGGAGAATTTAGCCGGGCTGATAGGAAAGAACCAAAGGTATCAAAATCTGGGATTTTCCAAGGAAAATGCCCAGCTGGATGACCTAACCTGAGCACCCACTACCTTAGCCAGACTTCCCGTTAGCTTTTTAGTGACTGCTTGTGAATACTACCAATTGGCCAAGAAAATCTGAAGACACGCTTAATATACAAAAGCTATCGAAACAAATGAACCAAAGTCACTCGAAAGAAACAGAAGCGATCAGAGACGAGTAAACTTCAAATAAATGATCCTCACTGGTCTTAACAATCAGCATCATTAACATCTTCTCTCGCAGCGAAGACCGCTTGAAACAGAAGGAATGCTGTGAAAAGGACCATTCCGAGACTGAGAGAACTCTCAGAAATTAAAAGATATGTTTGCAGAAAGAAAGATTCCATTTGGGGGCGGCCTGGTGAAGGTGAAAAATCGCCCCCAAAGCAAGAGGAAGCGGCAGAGCTGGGACGGCAGTTCAACGGTAAGATACGCGAGGACTGGTTTAGGAGGTCTGATATCCAGATAAAAGCAGTTGTGAAGACGAAAAAGGAGAGAAAACAGACAGGAGGAAGTCATCCATTAAGAAAAAAAAAAATGCAGGTTGCTTTCCTAGATTTGAAGGAACTGAGTTTCTCGCCTTTAGAGACCTGCCGAGACCCAGGCCAATGGAGGGAAATAGGCCTGCCCGCACTAAGGCACAGGGCGGGAGGTTGTAGACTACGGTGGGCAAGGAGGAATCCGGCAGGCTTTCGGAGGGGGCACAACATCACATGCAGAGTGGGGAATTGGATTGGCTTCAGACTTCTGAACGCCAGCCCTGGGTGTGAGGGGACCATGGAGCAAAAGCCTTCCAAATTCTCCAGGAGAGAGTGATCCCCGCCCGGAGTGACGTGCTGGCCGGGCCCTCATCACCGTGGGAGGCGGGGCTAAAGACAGTCATGCAGTGTACAACTCTCACACCCCTCCTCGGGAAGCTTCTGCAGGATGCGGGGCACCACGTGAGGGGGTAAGTCTCGGGAGAGCAAGCATGGAGACTGGGGAAGTGGGGGGCAAAAAGAGAGAGGTGAGTGCGAGACACCCCAACAGCTGGAGGGAGGTCGGTCCAGATCGGGCCCTGAGAGCCTCCAGGAGAGGCTACTTGATGACGAAAGTGGTGGATCACCTGGTGTGGGGGGACGCATCGGGGAGGGACCGCCACACAGGAGAGAGTCCAGGGTTGACTCCGTGACGAGCGCGTGGCAAATCTAGACAAAGGGCGTGGAGGAGAAACAGTGGCCGACGGTCCAGGTTTGACGAGAAGCACAGAGATGAAGGAGGTGTTCAAGAGGTAGCCCAGGGAGACGCCGTGACCGACAGAGGGGGAGGGGAAGTCAGGAGGGCCCTCAGGCCGCATGCGGGGCTGACCGGAGAGTCTGGCCTCTGGTGCGGTTCTCCGAAAGGGGCGTCTGAATGACGGAAAGTTCTGCAGCCAGCGATGCACATTGGAGGAGCGTGGAGCTTCGCAGGGACAGGCCTGTGCTCAGTTCCCGGGCTCCGGGGACTTGGTCTGGAGCGGACGTGGCAGTGGACTCCGAGGGGAGCGCTTCGGCAAACTCCCGCAGCGAGAGAGCTGACAGGTGCGTTTCTGCGGCCGCCAGGCCCAGGGAAACAAAACGCGCTGCGTGGCTCCGCTTGGTTTTTGCCGTCACATCATCATCATGAGGCAAGACTGGCCGCCGACCTGAACAAGATGGGGAACAAGCCACGGGGGGAGGGCGAAGGCAGGACATGTGTACGTGGGGGGGGGGCGGTGTGGGAGGTGGTAAAAGAGAGCCACGCTCCACGGCAGAGAGTGGAGAGATGCTCCCCTAAACCCAGCATGTCCCCGTGGACGCGAATGTGCAGTGGAAGAGCGGAGGGAATGGAAAGCGGGTGTCCCCCAGGAGCGGGACGGTGGGGAAGGCAGGACAGGCGCACGGGCCGGAAGCAGGTGTGATTGGAAGCTAGGATCGGGAAGCCTGGTCAGGCCCCTGGCACACGGGGAGTGTTCGCGGCGTCGTGGGCGTGATGACAACGACGGGATTCCTGCGCCGGCCGCCTGACCCGCGGAGGTCTTCACTTAGTATTTGTCCACCCCTCCTTGAAAGGTGGGCACTTAGCCAGGGGCACTGGGTTTTCAGGAGTCCTTATAAAGTGATCAGAGCCCTGAGCAGCCCTCTGCCTCAAACCAGTCCCCTTACGCGGAGCCGGAGCCGCTGTTTCTTCAGAATGGCGGACGCGCCGTCTCTCTCCCTCCCTTCCCCGAGCGGGCTGCGTCTGTGCCGCCGAGCGCGCCTCCCAGTGGTGCGGGAGAGGAGGACGCACGTGCGTTTTCATAAGCAGAGCGCGCTGGGGGGAATAGCCTCCCGCTCGGGTGACGCCAGTCCACAGATGGAGATGGCAGGCGAGTGGAGCAGCGCTGGCCGCGGCCACAACCTGCGCCAGCTGTGCCCGGGGTGAGGCGCCAGACGGGGCGGGGCGCACACCTGGAAGTCTGCTGCCGTGGACGGGCCGCGGCGGGGACCTTGGCCGTGCCAAGAGGACGTTCCCAAGGAGGCCTGGGCCCTAACCCGGCCAGCCGCAGCTGGAGGTGGAGCCTCGCAAAGACAGGCCGGCTCTGCCCGTCCCTGGCGGCTCCAAGGTGCCATCGCACGTGCAGCTGGAAAGCTCGGGCGTGCGTGTGGCTGGTCGTTGGCAAAGGCCACTGGAAACGCAAGCGTGGTACTCGCCTGGGTTCTGAACCCCGGGTTCTGAGACAGGCTCGGCTGCCATCCATGGGGCCTGGGCGTCTCCTCCCCTTTCTGGGCCTCAGTTTCCCCATTGGTAAAAGGAAAGGTCCTCTTCATCCATTTCAGAGCTGGCCGATTTCTGTTGGGCACTGTGACTGCTTTGAGGGCAGCTGTTTGGATCAGCCCGTCCTACCTCTTGAGTGTAAGACACAGAGAAAGCAGCAAGGATGGGATGCTGGCTGGGACATTTAAGGACAAACAGGGGAGGCCTAGATGTGGCAGGGGAAAGACCGGCCGCACGCCCAGGGAGCAGGGGAGGCGCAGCTGAGACACAAGCAGGCAGGTGCCTGTGGGTTACCATGGCAACAGCAGCTGGTGGGAAAGGAAGCCAGGGGATGCCGAGAGCGGCGCTTCTCCCTTCTCGTTTAAATGACCAGCTTTATTTCTGCAGGAGAGATAGAGGAGGAGAGGTCATGGGGAAGAGGGGCCAAACCTGAGAGACCTGGGAGTGGGGACAAAACTCACCTTCGAACCTGTACGGAGACTCAGCGGCTTTTCAGCGCATCGGCTGAACCTGTTTTGCGACCGGAAGGCGATAGTCATTTTCCCCAGCTGCAGCGGCTCCCCGGCAGCTCCGAGGGGTAGGCTTCTCACTCGGCCCTTCAGACCCATTTTACAGGCGGGGAGACCGAGCTTCGGATAGGGTAGGTGCCCACACCCTAGCACAACGCAGCCACGGAGTAGGGTTGGCACGCGGGTCTGTCTGGCTACGGAGCCTGTGACCTACGCCTTCTGCCACATCACCACGGTATCACCCCGCGTAGGTGATGACTACCCTTCCTTCCGGGGGGCGGGGGGTGAGGTCACCTTGCGGTGCGGAGGGGCGGGATCAGCAGGGTCCAATGCCGCCCCTACCACTTAGCAGTCATGTGACCTGGGACCATGCCTCAGTTTCCCCTCCTCTCAGCCGGGATGGTCATGAACCTTTCCACGGGGCTGTAGCCACGACTGAATGTGCTAACGCACGTGGAACCCCCTGGAGCATCGGACCCAGAGCTTGTGCTCAACACGCCTCAGCCCTTTGACTGAACATGCTCATTTCAGAGGAGCCGGGAGGAAGCTGAGAGGAGGGGTGAGTCCCCCAAAGTGTCACAACAAGTTGGGGCAGGGCGGTGGCCTCGGCCTGGACTCAGCCTCTGGGTTCTCAGGGTGGGCGTGTGATACCCAGCCTGCGCTGGAGCCACCGCCTCACACATGCGGTGCACCCAGACCCTCACCCACGGTGAGCCCAGCTTCGGGTCACAGGTATAACACAGGAACACGGCATCAGCTCTCCGGGGGCTCCCAACCAGGGATGGGGTTCTGAATAAGGGGAACCATAAGCCCGAGGAGCCTTTGCCGGCGCCTACCGCGCCATCTCTCTTCAGTTCAGGTACTGCAACAGAGGTTGTAGTGGTTTGTTGTGTGTGTCATTTACGCCGCCACCATTCAGCTGTCGACTGGACTGTCCTTTTAGTTCATTTAAACAGGTCGCTGCTCTGGTTTCAGGCACGGCGAGGCTTCTGGGGCGGGGGCAGTCAGGACAGAAGACAGGTGCGAGGGCAGAGTAGGATTCGGGAACATGGGTGCCAGAAGGAACCCCGAAGTCCCCAGGAGACACGTCTGAAGGGAGTGGTGGGACTCGTTTGGGAGTCCCCTGGAAAAAAGAGGGGGGTCCAGGTAACACGGAGGTGTCGAAGGAAGAAAGGGAGCTTATTCTGAGTTCCTAAGGGCCGGGCACTGGCTATGATCTTCTGCACGCATTCACTTGCTAATTCTTTGTGGCGGGTGATTTGGGCTCCATTTTTCAGGATGGTGACAGAGAGCTTGCTTAGGAGGAGAACTAGTAGCTTGTCCACAAACAGGCATGTCAGTGCTAACTCCCACGCTCTAGGACGACTGGGTTCTAGCCTGCAGGAGGGAACGGAGGCGTGAGACTTTGTGGTACCCACATGACAGGCTGCCGGGCAGGTTCTCCAGGGACACAGACTGCTGTGTTTATGGTGCATGCGTTTTGCAGGGTGAGAGATAAGGAAGTCACTCCTTCTCACCGGGAGCCAGTGTAGACAGTCACCGGTGTAGGCAGTCGGTGGACTCGTTGGAGGAAAGTGGACAGGAATGTTGCACGTGGGACCGCAGGGGCCAGCGGGGCTGGCAGAGGCTGGCGTTTAAGGCCAAGCCGTCTGTCTTCCCCAGGTGGATGAGTCAGCTGGGCAGTTGGGCTTGGTGGCACACCTTTGGGGAGAGATTGTTGTATTATTAGAAGGCGTTGACGTGGTGCTCTGTTCGCAGAACACTCCTTGGTCACTTTTAACTTGGGAGATATTTGGGGCAAGGTCACTAATGCTCGAACATCGGATTTCCTTGGGGAAGTTGCGTTTTGGTGATTCCTGCAAAATGGACAGAAACTCCAGAGTTGTACTAGAGTTGCTGGATATGACGACCTGTCTTTAGGGGCAGAGAATAGGGCAGCGAGGACATCTAGACACCAGCTGGTCTGACTCACCATTACAGAGCGTGGACGCTGAGGCCCAAAAGGGTTCTATGACATTCGCAAGGTCACCAACCCAGGTAGCAGCCAAGCCGGGACTAAAGCTCAGCTTCCCTGACCCTTCGCCCTGGACAATGAAGTGCGAGGGTCTGGGGCTCCAGGTGCAGAAGTCTCAGGGTGCCCACCAGCTCGCCATGCCCAGTCTGGGAAGTGACCTATCCCAGCAGACTGGAGTTGAAGGGAAGACACGAACCTGGGTCTTTAGATTTCCAGTCAAGAAACTTAACCACTACTACTCCTGAAGTTGTCACATAAGCCTCCCAAACTGTTAGTGCATCCAAAAAGAGTTTTCTAGAGAAATCAAAGCTCTGAACAGATGGAATAATGGACTTTTGTCATGTCACTCAACATCTAGGAACACTTTATCCGTATTTGTGGAAACTGCCACATTTCGAGTCCCTCTTTCCCGAGTGGAGACCAGAAATCAATTCCTAGGCTTTCTTGAGGCTAAGAATGGAGGCTACCCTCAGACCACCAGACGCATCCACGCAAGGCTTTGATTTGGAAAAAAAGAAGGATCGGAAAACAGAGCCCATGTGGACTCCTTTCCTGAGGAGGATGGGGGAGGGTGGGGGCAGAGGGAGCCTCCAGATCTGAGAGCCAGCAGGGCCCAAGGACATAGCAGCTGTGTCCTGTGAGCAGTATCTGGGGAGCCTGTACCCGGAGGCCGTGAGTTTGAGTGAGCTGGGAGCAGCGCAGGGGGGCGATTTGGACGCTGTTCCTGGACTTGCAGCCTCTGGCCCTCGTCTCTGGCTCTCCTGGAGGTTCCGTGAGCTCCTAACAAACATTATAAATTCTGCTTCCATCTACACTAGCTGGATTGGGCCCCACTGTCTGCAACTAAAAATCCTAATCAGGGCGCTGGGGGGCTCAGTCAGTTAAGCATCTGACTTCAGCTCAGGTCATGATCTCATGGTTCATGGGTTCGAGCCCCACGTCGGGCTCTGTGCTGACAGCTCAGAGCCTGGAGCCTGCTTCGGATTCTGTGTCTCCCTCTCTCTTCCCCTCCCCAGCTCACACTCTGTCTCTCTCAAAACTAAGTAAACATTAAAAAAAATTTTTTTTAATCCTAATCAGCACAGACGTCAATATCATCATCATGGCTATGATTTATATTTTGGATTTCGGATGGCTAGAGAGAAAAAAAGTCCTGGTAGACTTTGAGACGGCAAGTTACACCTGGACAGTAGGTGCTCATGAATGATTTGTGGGCTGCTGGCTAGGTGGGTAGAGCGATAAAGTTTCCATGGCGAAATCTACCACTTTTATTCTTGGTGGGTGTTTTTATTAGCATGATCTCAGTTGCATGTAATAGATGCAGCTCAATAGATGACTCCATTAAAAGTTGCCTAAACAATAAAAGGCGGTGATCAGTTCACGTAACCAGAAGTTAGAGTGGAACCAGAAATAGGGTAGAGTCGGCACTGCTTAATTGAGAGGCTCAATGATATCGTCGCCACCTCACCACCTCTACTCTGTCACCTCTCCGTGGTCACTTTTGTTTTCAGGCTCCTCAGCTCATGGTCACAAAATGGCTGCAGCACTTCCAGACATCACAGGCAGACCCCAACATCTGACAATGCAAAACGCCTACTTATTATATTTCTATATTTCCTTTTGAGGTATCTTTTTTGCCTTTTGACAGGTCGATCGGAATGTGTCTGCGGTAATTTTCTTTGGGTGGATCTTACACGGGGTCCTTTGAACTTCCCGTATCCTGATGTTCCCATCCCTCCCAAGAGCTGAGGAGTTTTCAGTCATTATTGTTTAAGTAAGCTTTCTGTCCCTCCCTTTTCTCCTCATGTGTGTTAGGTTAGTTCATTGATGATGTCCCAGAGATCCTGCGTGCTTTCTTTCACTCTTTTTCTAGTCTTTCTTCTTTTTGCTCCTGTCGAGAGTTTAGCTAAGCTACCCCATGGTACTGCTGTCTTGGTGTCCATTTTGGTTGGCCGGGCAGCCTGCGGGGGCCTTAAGGTGACACCAGCCCCTTATGCAAGCACGTGTCCTTGATAACGGCTTGCAGAGTCGCAAGTAAATGGAAGTTCCTGATATGACTTCCCAGCAGCCCTTGTGCCAAACAGTCTCCCCCCACTTCGGTGCACCTCTTAGATAAGACCTCCCTGGAGTTTACCAAAATCCTGCTCTTTTTGGTTCGACTTGACCAATCCAGACTTAGCCTGGGAACCTCAAAGCTGTCCAAACACAGACCCTACTGAAGGCGTGGCCCCGGGCGCCATTACTCTCTGCCTGCCTGCACTCTAATTCGATGTCCTGTGTGGTCCCAGAAGGAATGCCGTGTATGTTCTCCAGCACCTGAGAGGAATAAACTTCATTTCAATTTCTCTTGTGGCCTTTTGCGGAACCCCTAGTCATCTGGTACCCTGAGCTCCACGTAACAAATTATTAATTCGACAAAGCCATAGCCGTTACTTCATGTAAGTTGGCTCAAGTTCACGGATTCTTTCTCCTGCATGTTCAAGTCTGCTGTGGGAGCCCTTTGTTGTGTCTGTGTCTGTTCTGTCCCTGTGGTCTTCAGCTCCAGGGGTGCTGTTGGGTTCTTCTCTTGGTTTCTATTTCTTTATTAAACTCATTTTGTTCAAGTCTTGTTCCTGACCTCATTTCGTTGTGTACCTGTGTTCTCTTGCAACTCACTGAGCTTCTTGAAGACGATCATTTGATTTTTTGAATTGTCAGATAATTTGTGGACCTCCATTTCCTGGGGGTTGGTTCCTGGCGTTTTGTGAGTTTCCTTTTGTGACGTCATGTTTTTTTTTTTGATTCATCCTGTTCCCTGTAGCCTTGTGCCGGTGTCTGCATTTGAAGAAGGAGTAAACATCTCTTCCCATATTTATGGAGTGGTTTCATGAGGTAAAGATTCCTCATGTCAGGTCCTCAGGCTGATGGTCTTGTCTCTGGGATTGCAGTTGACTGGGGTTGGATCCGGTCACCTGGCTGTGACTGGGTCTGCGGTGGGGTCTGTGGTTGGTCGGCCTGTCACCAGGGCCTTCAGTGAGTGTGTATTCCGTCTGGTCCCTTGGCGAATGGAGTGGCCAGCCTTCAGGACATTGATAAGTCGGGTGTGCACTGGGACAGGGTCTGTTTCAGGGTCTATAGACGGTGGGCCTGTTCTAGGTACACGCTTGGGTACGGCTCCCTCTGGGACCCTGGGAGGGCTCTTGATAGGTCCCTGAGAAGGTCCCTGGGTGGGCAGAACTGGTCCTGGATGATGGCCAAGAAGAGCTGGAGCCGAGTCACAGGGCTGATTCAGGGCCCAAGCTGGGATGAAGATCTGCAAGTCTGCCTCTGGGGGGCGCAGGAGGCTGCAGGTCTGTCTCTGGGGGGCGCAGGAGGCTGCAGGTCTGCCTCTGGGGGGCGCAGGAGGCGCGTCTCCCAGCAGGTCCCTGAGCAGGCGGAGTGTTCCTGGCCCACAGTGGAGAGGCATTAGAGCCAGGTTACAGGGTCGTTTCGGGGTCCGTGGACAGACCATGAATGGTAGCCTACCTCAGGGGCACGGATGGGTGTGTCTCCTGTCTGGTCACCAGGCGGGCAGGCCTGGTGACTAAGAGGGGCTAGAGCCAGGTCATGGGCTGCTCCAGGGCCCACAGCCAGGACTGAGGTCAGCAGGACTGTTACATGAGACACAGGCAGGCGTGATCCCTGTCGGGGCCTTTGGTGGATGGTGTTGGTGGCAAGACCAAGACCAGCTGAGCTGTATTTGGTCTCTAGCCAGGACCACAGTCTGTGAGTCTGCCTTTGCACCACGGCCCTTCCTGGTCTTGGGCCCCACCAGGGTTTCACAATCTCCTCCCTGGACCCAAAAGCTCCCACGGAGGCTGCCAAATTATTGTTGCCAAGGGGGGAAATTGGTGATCGCCCCTCTTGCCGACGTCACTCCTTAAGGTATCCCTTTTGGACGTGAAGATACGTTTGCCAGAAGGCCCTCACCCCAGCCCATTTTCCCTTCGTGTCTCAGCGGCCAGTGTATCGTATCTTCTAGTCTTTCTTAAACCAGTCATGGAAGGGGGATACGATTACTACGTCCTGGGCTGGGAAGGCTGGAGCTTCTTTTTATCCATTTAATGAAACAGGGGCTTTGTTAGAGAGGAAGAGGGCAGCGGCTCTCGGGTGGACATCAAGGCTGCTGATTGCCTGCAGTGTGCCAGCCCTGGAGCCGGCTGCTGCCGTGTTCTTTAAACCACGGAAGCCTCTCCGCAGCATGCAGGTAGGCGTTTCCACCCCCCTATTCTTGGACTTGGAGCCCAGGAGGCTGCACAGCGATTTGCCTTAAGGCCGCAGAGCCAGTTCCTGGGAGAGATGGGATTTGACTGTTTGCAAGTCTGGAAGGCTCGTGGTCCCCCGAGGGGGAGAGCGCCCCACCTGCAGTTCATGCAGAGGTTTGCTAAAGAAAAAAAAACAAAACAAAACAACAATAACAACAACAACAACAACAAAACCCTCCTCTCTGAAGGAGCCGGCTAATTGGAGGAGGAAGCAGGAAAATGTATCGCCTTGCTGGACGTTAACCTTGTGTTTTAATAAACAGTTTAAAGGAAAGAGAAACAGCTTCCTGTGGGCCGTTGAGAACCTAACTCCGTGCGGCTGAAATATTTACGCACCTCTAATTGCTGGCCATCCCTCAGGCCATCCCTCAGGCTGGCCGCGCAGGCAGGGACTTCAGCGGTGACTCAGTGGGGCTTGCACAGGAAGAGGCTCCTGCCAGCGGGGGACTGTGGGTCGCTAATGGCCTCCTTGGGAGGCCTCACTGGGGATTTATTTCTGGGTAGAATTAATTTCTCTTTAGAGAGAAGGATCTCGGTTGCCTCTTCCAGAGGGAATGGAGGTGGGGGGCGGGGCACATCTTGCTGATTTTCTTTCCGTGCGACTGGCGGAGGTTCCCGCCCCCCCCCCCCCCCCAGGCACATGGGCTGCACTGGTAGATAGCTTTGAAAACAGTTTTGTTTCTAATTCAGATAAATTCAGTTTCTTTTAACTCTCGTGGACCAAAAGCATCTACTTTGTGCTAGGAACCTTCATGACGCATCTGGAAAGATCCCGTCCAGTCCCAAGGTCAGCCGTCAGCCGTCAGCTAGAATATGCTGATAATCTATGCTATACGCGGGGAAGCCCCCTCGGGGTGGGGGTGGGGCTGTGCATGTCCACAGAGGTCCTTGCCGCCAGCGGCAGGGCAGGGGAGGAAAGGAAGACTTCCTGGAGGAGAGAATAACTTGCATCAAAGAAACGGTAAGAAAGGGTATTTCAGGGGAAGAAATAACCACAAAAGTCTAAATTACTTGTCACTGCCCCCTCCCCCGCAGCCCAGGCATGTACTCTATAACAGTAAAAGGAACAATTACAGATCCCTTAATTATGTTTCAAATTCCATCCTAAGTGTTTCACATTTATACAGTCATCTACCTCTCATAGCGCCCCTGTGTGTGGTGACATTGATTATTGTTGCTTTACGGATGAACAAACGCGCAGAGATTCAGCAGCTTGGTCAAGTACACGGCAGAGGTGGGAACAGAACTCAGGCAGCCTGGCCTCCAGAGCCCCTTACTCGGAACCCCCAAGCGCTGGGTCCTCTCTCTTTGTGTATTACACACGGAAAATACATCATATACATTTCCGCACAAATATACATATTTGCGCACAATATTATTTATTATTGCAGCAACATTCGTGTATATGATATACATCAAATTTAATACTCACATATAGGAACTTATATTTTGTTCCAACCCCTCAATGGATTGTCTCGGGCATCTACACCCTCGAAGCAGCAGTGTGTTGGAGGGAAATGAACCACAACAGAGTACGATTGAAGCAATCTGACCAGGGAGGGCCTATGTTTTGTAACGAGTGGTAGTTGGGATGAGAAAAGAAAAACCTGCCTTTGTTTTGAGATCTCGACGTACATTGAATTGGCTTCAAAGGCCCTTTCCCAAAGGCTTGGCTCCCAGCCTCTTGCCACCTTCCTTCCCCTGCCCTCGGAGTCCCAGAGACCTTGACTCTTTGTTTCTGACATTGCGGTAAAGCGGGAGTGAACAGGGAGGCAGGGGGGTTGCAAGGGGCCCAGCGAGCTGTCTGCACGGAGATGAAAAGCAGCAGTCAGTGAACTGGCAGCCGGAGAAGGGACGTATTGGAGAAGATGCTCCTCCGTGTAGCGGTGTATCAGAGATGCGCTGGACCCCGTGTTTCTGCATTAATTATTAAGTCCCTGTTGTATACCAGGGACTGACCTAGCACCAAGGACATGCTCCGGCCACACTGAACTTTTTCGACGCCCCCCATACATACTATAGTTTCTCATTTCTTAGCTTTCCGACACCCTATTCTCTCTGTGGGAATGCCATTCCCTTCCCCGCCTGGATCTTTTGCCGGGGTGATTCCTACTCCTCCTTTGGGTCAGGGATCAGTCGGTTCCTTCCGTGGGAAGTGATGCTCTGACTTCCTGAATCTGGGCTCGTGCTCCCTCGGACCCTGTGCTGCCCATGACCTCCCTCACTATTGCGTTTCTTAGTACTCTGCAATGTCGTCCTTGGCTTCCTTATCGGGGTCCCTCTCAGGAGGTGACTTGGGGGAGGATAAGGGTCCCTGATGTGCTCCCTGGCATATTTCCATGGTGCCTGGCAGCCATATTGTAGGTACTCAACAGACTTTCAATTGGCTAGCTAAAGGAGAACATATGAATGCAGTTTCCAGTGATGGCAGCCACATCATAAACCTAAATTATTTCCGTTCTCCATTGAAGATGGCAGAGTGTCCCATCTCCCTCCTGCTCAGATAGTCATGAGTCCGTTCTTCTGACCCTTCTGCCTCATGGAATTAATATCCATGGAATGGGTATTGCCTTCCTCAACGTCTACTGAACAGAGATATTACTTGCCAGGTACTGTTTTACTCCCCGATGCACATTAGCTTAATTGATTCTTAGAACAACTCTCTGAAGCAGGTACTAGTATTAGCATTGTCTTCATCTGATAGATGAGGAAACTGAGGCACAGAAAGGTGAAGTAATCAGCACAAGGTCATATACCTTCTGTTTCAGCCAGGGTTATGGCAGGAAATAGCACATACACATTGGTATATTGAGGCAGGTTTAATAAAAGAATAATTTATTAGGTTGATACATACGAGATTGCCAGTATTTGATAATTTTTGATCTTCAAAATGGTAATTTTATAAGATTAAACGAAATACAAAAAAAAATGGAAATAGAGCTACCCTATGACCCAGCAATAGCGCTGCTAGGAATTTACCCAAGAGATACAGGACTGCTGATGCATAGGGGCACGTGTACCCCGATGTTCATAGCAGCACTTTTGACAATAGCCAAATCATGGAAGGAGACTAAGTGTCCATCAACTGACGAATGGATAAAGAAGATGTGGTACATATATACAATGGATTACTACGTGGCAATGAGAAAGAATGAAATCTGGCCATGTGCAGCAACATGGATGGAACTGGAGGGTATTATGCTGAGTGAAATAAGTCAGTCAGAGAAAGACAAATACCATATGTTTCCACGCATAGGTGGATTTTGAGAGACTTAGTAGAAAACCATGGGGAAGGGGAAGAGAGGAAAGAAAAAAAAAAAGCCACAGAGAGAGAGGGAGACAAAACATAAGAAACTCGTAAATACTAAGAACAAACTGCAGGTTGGTGGGGGCTATGGGAGAGGGGAGAGTGGGTGACGGGCACTGAGGAGGGCCCTTGTTGGAATGAGCACTGGGTGTTGTATGGAAACCAATTTGACAATAAATTGTTAAAAAAAAAGATACAAATCTAAGAACAGAGTTTAAGGCAATAATAACGAACGGTGCCATACATCTGGAGGAACTGTAACCACCATCTGAAGGAGCAAGAGGAGGGAGTAGTTACCAGAGCCTGGAGAGAACTGTCTAGAGAGGCCACCCCAGAGAAGACGTGGCCTTGCAATGAGCCCGTAGCGATCCATCAGGGAGGGAGCTGGAGGAATCCATTCCCAAACCCGCCTCTCCTCAGTTCCCGCATTCTCTTCTGCGGCTCGCCACTGGCTGCACCCAGCTGGAAGCCGGAGGTCAAGGCCACCTATTGATGCTGTCCATGGAGTTCAGCCCCTCGGAGCACAGAGCGAAGTGGAGAAGGACAGAGGGAGGTTTGGAGAAGCAGACGGGAGACATTCGGCACTGCTGGTACGTGAGGGAGCTAGTGGGCAGTTCTGGGCAGCCCGGCGCCAGGCCCCGTGCTCGGACCCAGCGCCTCTCCCTCTGAACTTGGTAGAAAGAGTTGGGTCTAGAGTCCCTGGAGCACCAAAAGCTCCTCTTTGGGATTTCTACTGAGTTTCTCAGGGACTCAGGCTCAATAATGAATTATTCACCTTTCGTATTAATATTTGATTTCTAACAAAAGAGCTGATTTCAAGAGTGCCTTGGAGCCGAATGGAGCCAGTCCGAGCCCAGGGCTGTAGCCCACTATCTTAGCAGGTCTGCTTCCCCTTTGGCTGTTAAATATTTTAGAGGGCAGATAAGGGCCTAGAGCATGGCTCTTGAATGTTTTAGAAGTTGAGGCTGGCTGTCATAATGATGGCACATTTATGACCATGGATGGCAGTCAACCGATTGAAGGTAGCCCACTCCAGACCACCAAAAATGGACTCCGGAAAGAATCGTGTGAGCCTGGAATTTAAAGGCCCAGGCTTTGAGAAATTTTTGAGGTTAAAAATAACAAACTGGTGATTGCCAGAGGTAAGGGGATGGACAAAATAGGTGAGGAGGATTAAGAGGTAGGGACTTCCAGTTATAAATAAATAAGTCCTGGAGATAAAAAGTACAGCATAGCACACATAGCAATATTGGAATAACATTGTATGGTGACGGGTGGTAACTAGACTTGTCATGGCGAGCATCACATAATGTATAGAATTGTGGGATCATTGGGGTACCTGGCTGGCTCAGTTGGTAGAGTGTGGGACTCTTGAACTGTGGGGTCGTGAGTTCAAGCCCCACACTGGGTGTACAGCTTACTTAAAAGAAAAACTTTAAAAAAAGAATTGTTGAATCGCTGTGTTGTACACCTGACACTGAGACATCATATGTCAACCTATACTTCAGTCATAAATACATTTTAAAAAATGACCAAACGTGATTCAAACATGAATAGGTAGTGACAGAAAGAAACAAGGATTGTGATGAATCAAATTCTGTGCCCCTGAAGTCCATTAAGGAAATAAACAAATACATAAAATCTATGTTATCTGAAAAAAATAAAAAACCCACCAAAACGCCAGGTTCTGACAACCCGGTGTTCTTACACAGCGCTGGAGAGTTCTGGCATATGTGCCAATAAGTCTGCCCTGGAGTTGGAGACGGCCCCGTCATTTCTCCCCTTTTGGCACCTTTGTACTTAATGTTTCTTCTACCTAGAACATCCTTCACCTTTAATCCCATCACCAAATCCTACTCGTTTTTCGAGCATCACCTTTTCTAGAAGAGCTCCTGTTACTTTCCATCTCACAGCAGGCTGACGAAGCATCCTGGGTAATGGATGGTGACCTGTTTCCCCCAGCAAGCCGGGACGTAGCTGTGGCCAGAGACCACATCACAGCCGTCTCTGGAGCCTCTAGCCGGCATGGTGCCTGGTGGTCCACACGGTCGGCCGCCTGAGTGAACAAGTCGTGGACCCTGCAGTTTCAG
Organism: Paguma larvata; assembly: GCA_030068075.1. Lineage (NCBI taxonomy): Eukaryota > Metazoa > Chordata > Mammalia > Carnivora > Viverridae > Paguma > Paguma larvata. The sequence goes on along the minus strand of CM057827.1, from coordinate 40,411,662 downwards.
AAGAAGCTACCTTCAGGTGCCGGAAGAAGGGCTCACAGAGACCCTGTAAGGAACCCCACTGAAAGCTGCTGTGCTTGTCCTGCGGGCGCCACGGGGGAGCACCTGCCAGAATTCCAAGTGTTTAAAAAAGGCAAAAAGCAATGCAAGAGATACGCGCGCTGAGCAACGGGGCTCTTCCCTGGAATGTGCATGGGATTCCAGTCCCAGGGGGTCAGTCCGTCCCTAGTTTTCATTTCAGGGAACAGCTACTGGAGTCTTTTAGCAACATGAAGCCAAAGTGCCTGAAGCCCCAAAGCCTTTGGTGTCAGACAATTCTGGTTCGAGTTCCAGCCTTGTCACTCACTTGGTAAAGGACTTCCTCTCCCTGTGCCTCTGTTTCCTTATCTGTAACATCGGGGTGACCGTTCCTAGCCCCTGGGCTACTGCAAGGTTTAGAGGACATTACATATGCCAACTACTGGGCATACATTCAGCAGTGAATAAGGTTTACTCTTTTCCTGTTCAGGCTGTTTTATCTAAAGTCAGGGACATCGAGTGTAGGACTCTGCATGGTACCGATGCCCGGACAACATGCAGAGGGCTGTCTAGGAATTGCCAGAGCGCCAGTCAACGGGCTGTCACTTGTCTCTCACTCTTCCCTCAGTGTTTTCCCTTCTCATCGCCCTAGTCCTCGTCTATGTCCCCAGCGCCTTTGATCTCAACCAAGTCCCGAACCGCGTGACCTCCCTGGGCCTGATTTCTACCACCTCAGTCCAGCCCCACGATTCCAGCAAGAATTATGTTCCCAGAGCACAACTCAAACCAAGCCACTATCCCGCTTAAAAACCTATCCATGGCTCCCCGATCCCAGCTGAGCTGAGCCCAGGCCCCCTAAGATGACACCCTCTCTCGCTGACGCCCGGCTCCCGTTTCCCTTGCTCTGCACCTACTTTCTCACTCACCCGGGGCTCTGCAGAATTCCGTCTCCCTGCTCTGCCCTGCGTGGAGTTCTCAGAGCAACTGGATCTTCAAGAAATCACTACCTAATAGCTAGAAACAGAAGTCGTCTTGCCCTCCTCTGACCCTACCAAGTGGTTCTGTGTTGCTCTCTCTGACTCACACGCCACCGCCAGCGTCACCGCCACTGCTTTCATCTGAACGGCCTGTGTGCCCCCGCAGATTTCTGTGTTGTAACCTGATCCCTAGTGTGACGGTATTTGGACGTGGCGCTTTTGGAAGGTAATTAGGCCATAAGGGTGGAGTCCTGGTGGTTGGGATTAGTGGCTTATAAAAAAGGCCCCCGGGACATCCCTGGCCCTTCCCCATCCCCAAGAGGATGCGGTCTTAGAACTAGGACGCGGGCTGTCACCAGACATCAAATCTGCCAACACCTGATCTTGGATTTCCCAACCTCCGGAACGGTGAGAAATAGATTTCTGTTATTTAAGCACTCGTTACAGCAGTTTGAACCGATTTAGACAATTGTCACCACCGCCACCACCATCAATCATCATCATTGCTTCTCTCTTTACGTCTTACTATTATTTTAGTATGTCTTTTCTGTCATTCCTGGCTGAATGCCCTCACACGGAGGTTAAGTCTGTGTTGTCATTGTATCCAATTCCAATGCCCAACCTACTATCCATCACAGGGTGCGTGCCCAGGAACTGTGCATTGAGTAAGTGAATGAATGAAGGAAGGAATGAGTTTGCGAGTCACTGAGTCAAAGCTGTCTCACTACCACAGAATTAGCATGGAAGACAGGAAAGGAGGAAAAGGTATGGCCCTTGCTCTTCCAAGGACCTCATGCCCAGTTCTGCGAAGTGGAGCCCAAACCAGAACACGAGGGTGGTGCCAGGTCTATTAGGGGAAGCCATGGAGGGGTGCCATTTGCATCTCCCTGTAGGACGGAACCCCCGTTCCGCTGTAGGGGGTGCAGGAAACTGACAGCCTCTTGCTCCACCGCCTGTAGCCTCCACCTCAGCTTTTGGTCCGAGACACAGCCTGTGACGGAGCTCGGCAAGGGTACTCGGGTCTTGCCTTTCCTACCCAGCCTGGAGCTCCCCCGATGGGCAGGCTGCTCTGGAGCCCGCTGCTGATCAGATCCGCACTGAGTCCGAGGCTCTCCCTGCCTACTCCTGCTTCCTCTCCTCTACCTTTCATGACATTCCACCCCAATAAGCCTTGTAAATTCCTAACTTGACCTTGGCACTTGCTTCCCAGAGGACCCAGATGCCGCACTGTCTTGCTCATTACTCTATCTCCAGTGCTTGGCAGGGCCAAGTAGGGCTCCACAAGTATTCGTCGGATTGAAGAGCAGACAGATGCCAAAAGAAGGGGCTACTCTATGTAAAGAGCTTCCTATAAGCTCTGATCAGGCATCTATCCATGTTTTGGCTCCTTTTAGCCAGCCTTACTTCTGGTCCTCTTGTCATTGGCAAGTGCTTGTTGAATATTTTATCCCCCAGAAGCACCACAATGGCCCTCCTCTCTCCTGAAATGACAAAGCAGTTTTTTGTTTTTTGTTTTTGTTGTTTTTTTTTTTTTTTTGCGATATTATTTGCAGTAGATGCCATATCCCCTCAGCTTGGGAGGTATTTTCCATACATGAAGGAGAATATTCAATCAGTCACTCAGTCAATCAGTCAACAGGTACTCTATGCTAGACACTGTTCCTGGTGCCAGGGGTACAGTATACACAAGACATTTAAAGTCTCTGCCTTTCTGGAGCTTCTGTTTCAGTCACAGGACCTTCAAAACCTACTGTGGTCAGAGGTGGTAGAATGACAGGCCCAAGGAGCTCCAGGCCAAGGATGCTGTGTGTGCTGGAATCTTCCCCTGGTCCCTTAGATCCACCCTCCAACCATCTCCCTCACCGACATGCATGGACCATCAACAGGTGTCCTTGTCTTCTGCCTCTGGCTTCCAATTGGTGCACCCAATGGAAAGTTCCAGTAGGAGACCAGGGAGTGGGAGAGGAGTCAAGAGGAGATGTCTCTCTCCCTCCCCACCAGCTCCCTCCCTGCTGTGCTGCCTGGGTTGGCAGAGTCCCCATGGCTCCTGTCAAGCAGCCATCCCCTGCAGCTACTCCATCTGGGCTCTGGAGACTTCTTCCTCCTGTGTGCCTTCAGGTTTGGGGGAGTGGTGAGAGCTCTGCACTCTTGCTAGCCCTGGGCTGCTGCTCCATGCTGTTTTGTTTCTCTTAACTGGCCCAGACCTTTGAAAGAACTGGTTCACGTTCACTGAGCCTCAAAGATATCTAAAGCAGATTCTTCCTCCCAGGGGGCTCCTCTATGGAGTCTTCAGAGACTCCATCCCACTCCAGAATGAAGGACTGCTTATTTCTCATTCCCTGGACCAGACCGTCTTCCTTTAGCTGCCCCCAGCCTCTATTTTTAGCAGTGTCCTCCATGGGGCTCCCTTCTTAGAAGTCCATTGCCATTCCAGGTGGTCTTCTTGGGGGTAGGGTTGGAAATGGGCTCCCCTGGAGTCTCCTATGTTCCTATGTTCTGTGTTTCTTATGTCCTGACAAACTCTGAGTGCAGCCAGTCCCAACATAGCCGTACTCTATTGGCGTGTGCTAATGGTCAGTCAGTTACACCCTTGTTCTTGAGAAATCAGTCCTCTGTATTATCCACTTACAACCTGCGAGAGCCCCTGGTTACTTTCTGAGTCATCTCCTTGAAGCCCATCTTTAGAAGTGAAGTGGGGAGACACTGCCCTTCGTCCAGAAAAGTGGGTGGGATTCACTGCCCCTTGTCCTTTCCAAAGACATACTCCCTGCAAACTATCTCCCAAACTCCATGTTTGAGCCTTTCATACCCCAGTGTGACCGAGAGAGGCTATCTCAACACCCACTTTGACATCTGAAATCTGTTGCACCTTGGTGCCTCAGTCAAAGCTATTAGACATCCCATTATATAATTTTTGTGTAGTAGCAAGAGAGGAAAGTTGGCAATGGAAGCCAACTCTAAGACAGCTTGACCTCAAAGCTAAGATATCTTAGAAAGGATAATAGTGAACGATGGAGATTTGGAAGGTCTGCCCATGGGACTGGGGGCAAGGGTACCTCATCCCTGAGCTCTTGTTTTCCCAACAATATGAGTTCAGAAGCACTTCATGAGGTGCGATTAAGATTCAAGGAGGCTGTGAGTTGCACAAAGCCATGGCAGGTCCTTGATCATAGCAGTGGATCACTGGTCTTGATTATTCACACATAGGAGAGCTCGTGTGGCTCTCACAACACGCCGATATAGCAAGCTCTATTGTTAATACTCCCTCTTCACAAGCAAGATTATTGAAGCACAAAGAAGTTGAGCGATTTGCCAAGGTTTTCTGGTTAGTCAGTAGTAACGACAGGGTCTGAACCAAAGAGTTGAACTTTAAGACCTTGGTCTTATGCACCGTGCTCTGCAACCTCCCCATCAGTCACAGCTCCATTTGCTCCTTGAATTGAGGCCAACTGGCTTTGACCAGTCGTCCCTGCAATATTTTCTACACCGAGTTCTGTCTTCATTGTAGCTTGACAAGCGACATAGCCCTGTGACGCTGATTGTGCCAAAAATTCGGAGTTATAGCCCATGGATGGACATTTAGAGGAGTTTGCACAAATCTGAGTTTTGGAAAAAAATCTGGCTCTTTATCTACCTGACAGTGTGCATGCCAGACTTAGGAAGCCAATATGTATTCTCCGCTGAGACAGGGATTCCAGGGCATAAAACCTAGTGGCCAGCTGTTAAGTAAGAAAATAAATATTTCACATCACTTGGCAGGAAGGAGTGCCACATTTCCAAGTGACATCAGGAAAATGGGTTGTGTCTTCTTTCCACCAGCTGTCCTCTTCTCAGATAGCCAGGCTGTAGCCCAAAGCAGCCTGCGAGGCAGGACCCACACCAGGCCTGGCCCTTCCGGCTGGTGTCATTGAGGAGCTGTGACATCTGGTCATGCCACCTACTCAGAGTGTGACTTTGGGCTAGTCACTTCCCCTGTCTGAGTTTGTCTCCCCAACTAAAACAGAAGGGGTGGACTAGAGGCTGCTGAAGTTTCCCTAAGGACGCATAAGTGTTCATTCACAGGTCCGTGCATGCTGGGCAGCGAAGGGTTCAGATGCTGAGGAAAGCCCACAGGATACCAGCAAAATGGAAACCGGCATTTTGTAATCAAGTGTGCTAAGTGAAAGATGGTTGGGAGGGAAGATAATGCTTGGGTTATCAGGATCTCAGGATAGGTTCGTATCTTTTCTCCCTCCTACCCTACTCCACATAGACCCTGACAGATCGCGAGAAGAGATTTGATTGCTAGTTACAGTAACACAATTCTAAGTTCCCAGGACCACAGCCCAGGACAGGAATGATGTATCTGAACCTGGTTTCCGACTCGTCTCTGTGTCTTACTACACGTGGGCCCCACTCTCTCAGACAAGCTTCCTCCCACCGCAGAAATTAAATGGGCAATGTAGAGTAAGGAGTAAGCATGGGAGCCTTCGTGTCAGTTTTCCCCAGGCTCCAATTGCAGCGTTTGTACTCACTAGCTGTGTTCCATAAGCCGGTCTATTAACCTCTTCATGCCTCGGTGTTCCTACCTGTATAATGGGTTTGATATTGGAGCTTACTGCATAAAATACAAATAGTATTGCGAGTACTATGGAGTGGTTAGCAAATTTTGGTGATGATGATGATGATGATGATGGTGATGATGATGGTGGTGGTGGTGGTGATGATGGTGATGATGATGGTGATGATGATAGTGATGAAGAAGGAGGAGGAGAAGGAGAAGACAACAATGATGTTTGCTGGCATCATAAAGCTTTGCATTGAAGGGACTGGTATGCTTTCCAAACTTTAGTTCTAATTGTCCCTGCTTGGGTCAGGTAACTATCCCGGGATCATTTAATGCTGGCCATGTGGGAGATTAGTCTGACTGGCTCACCCAGGAGCCAATCAAGAGGAAGACAGGATCAGAAAGAAGATGGTAGGTCCTTCTAGAACCACATCAAGTAGGAGGAGAGCACTGGTGAGAAGAACGAGTTCTGGTTTTACAACCAACATCGTAGGCGTCTACTGTAAGACCCAGTACAGATTCAAAGCCAACATTTTGAGACTTCTCAGACCTGAACAGGCTACTTACAGGCCCTCAGCGGGGTGCTTACAATGTTTCCACAGGGTCATATGTTTTTGTAAAAGCAAAGTCTTTTAACCACAGTGGGATAACACTGCCGTCTTTTTCCAGTCTGACTTCTCGTCCGTCACACTTGCCTCTGTAGGAGGTGACACCGGAGTGGCTGTGAACATTTTTGGTATCTGGCTAAAAGGATGTTGAGTTAGGGACAGATTTATTTTTAGTTTTGTGAAATAAATGTATGTCATTCACAGTTACTTCCATATATATATTCCATATATAGCTCGCCCAGTGCAGGAAGAGCTTCCAGGAAAATTGCCACTCATTTAACGAACTTAATTGGCATTGTGACCAAAAGTGCAAGGGCACAGACAGATTCCTGACCTGAACATGATCTGCGGCACCAGCACCAGGAGCGTACGGTTAATGGAGGAGAAATAAGGTTGAAACAGACAAGAGAGAAGCTTATCTGCAAAATTTCCGACCCTTTCAAGCTTTCAGAGTCTCATAATGGGATGGCTTTTTTCTTTTTTCTTTTAAGTTTATTGATTTTGAGAGAAAGAGAGCACCAGCAGGGGAGAGACAGAGAGAAGGAGAGAGAGAATCCCAAACAAGCTCCGAGCTGTCAGTGCAGAGCCTGATGTGAGGCTTGACCCACAAATGGCAAGATCATGACCTGAGCCAAGACCAAGAATCATGATGCTCAACTGACCTAGCCACCTAGGCAGCCCAGAGTGGACCATTTCAAGCACACATGATGAAAATCCACCTCTCAGCCTGGTACACATCTTTGGAGGCTCAGAGGACACAAACAAGATACAAAATCTTTGTCCAAAATGTGGGTGTATCGGTATTTTAAATTTGTATTTCCCTGATGATAAATGAAGTTTTCATATGATGATTGGTCATTTGTATGTCTTCCTTTGTGAGATGTTCAAGCCTTTTGCTCATTTTTAAAAAATGGGTTCTTTTTATTATTATTATTATTATTATTGAGTTGTATAAGGTCTTCGTATATCTGATTTCAAGTCCTTTGTCAGATAAATGGATCTTGAATATTTTCTTTTAGTCTGTGTCTTGACTATTCATTTTCTAATGATGTCTTTTCATGAGTAAAAGTTTTAAATTTTATTAACTATAATTTATCAATTTACTATCTTCTAATAAGTGCATTCAATGTCTTTTCTGGGAAAGCTTCGCTTATCCAAAGGTTGAGTAGATATTCCCTTGTGTTTTCTTATAGAAGCTTTATAGATTTAGCCTTCACATTGGTCTTTGACTCATTCCAAATGAATTTTCTATTATTTGGATGAGATATGGTGTCAAATTTCTTTTTTTTTTCTGATATGGATTTTCTTTTTTTTTTTAATTCAAGTTAGTTAACATACATTGTAGTCTTGGCTTCAGGAACAGAACCCAGTGGTTCATCTCTTACATATGACACCCAGTGCTCATCCCAATAAGTGCCCTCCTTAATACCCATCCCCCATTAAGCCCATCCACCCACCCACCTCCCCTCCAGCAACCCTCAGTTTGTTCTCTGTATTTAAGAGTCTCTTATGGTGTGCCTCCCTCTCTGTTTTTTTCTTATTTTTCCTTCCCTTGCCTTATGTTTATCTGTTGTGTTTCTTAAATTTCACACACGAGTGAAATCATATATTTGTCTTTCTGTGACTTCTTTCACTTAGCATAATACATTCTAGTTCCATCCAGTTTGTCCATTACTACCAAAAAAAGGCTGCTGAACTTTGATAGCGTTTGTGAGAACGAGGAGGGCAAACCTGGGGAAAACTGAAATCTTACCATTGTTGGTCTTTGAATCCATGAATGTGGGATATCTCTCCATTTAGTTAGATCTTTTAAAACGTCTCTTAGCAAAAATCCATAATTTCAATGAGCAACTATTGACCATATTTTTAAATTTATTCTTAATTACATCGTATTTTTTGCACTGGCATTTTCCTCCCAATTTTAGGAAGAAAGCACTCAGTTTTTGACTATTAATTATAATTTTATCTATAGTTTTTCTTATTATACACATAGTTAACACATGAAGAAAATTCGCCAAGACTTTTTTAAAAATAAATCATGAACATGTGTTGAATTTTGCCAACTGCATTTTCTGCATCTATTGAGATGGTCATATGCTTTTCCTCCTTTATTCCACTAATATAATGAACTCACTGCTTGATTTTTAAATGTTAAACCAACCTTACATTTCTGAGAAAAACTACTTTGTCATAACATATTATTTTTTTCATATATCGCTACATGTGATTTGATAATTTTAGAAGGATTTTTGCATCGATGTTGAGAGATAATAGTGTGTAGGGGCTCATCTTATGTATTTCCCCTCTCTTAGGGACCAGTCCTGCATTGTTTGTTGCTTGATGATGTTGAAGACGGCAGGCTTATATATTTTGTCTAGTTTTTAGTTGTTTATGGCAAGAAGGCTGGTGTGGTATCAGTTACTCCATCTGGCCAGAAGTAGGAAGTCTGCTCACATTTTTAAAATCCAGTAATCTGTTGGGACGTTTTTGTCATTATAAATAAGGATTCAGTTTAGCACCTGATTTTGTCTTTGTAATTCTGTGTTATTTTTCTAAAGGAGGGCCCTGCACTGTAGAAACTGTAGACACCCAAAACTGAATCTGTCTCTCATAAGACTATTTTCTTGGGGCACCTGGGTGGCTCCATAGGTTAAGCGTCCAACTTCGGCTCAGGTCATGATCTCCTGGTTTGTGAGTCTGAGCCCCACATCAGGCTCTCTACTGTCAGGACAAAGCCTGCTTTGGATCCTCTGTCCCGTTCTCTCTACCCCTCCCCCATTCTTGCACACACATGCTTGCTTGATGATGTTGAAGCAAAACTTTTCAAAACTTTTTTTTTTAATGTTTATTTATTTTTGAGACAGAGACAGAGCACGAGTGGGGGAGGGGCAGAGAGAGAGGGAGACACAGAATGTGAAGCAGGCTCCAGGCTCTGAGCTGTCAGCACAGAGCCCGACATGGGGCTCGAACTCACAGACCGCGAGATCATGACCTGAGCCGAAGTCGGACGCTGAACCGACTGAGCCACCCAGGCGCCCCAAAACATTTTTTTAAAAAAAGACTATTTTCCTGAATGAAAGTAAGAGTTTGTACTCTCATCCTTGGCGCTGCCTGAAGGGGCAGCCATCTCCTACGTGGCGTCACGGCTGCCCTCAGACCTCTGGTGAGGCCCAGAGTCAGTAAAAAGAGGGCCAAGAAGTTCACCAGTGAGACTGATATGTCAAAATTAAGTGCCACTGGCGGAAACCCAGGAGCACGGACAATAGGGTGTGCAGAAGTTCAGGGGCCGGACCTTGATGCCCAGCATCGCTGCTTACGGGAGCGACGAGAAAACAAAGCACACGCCACCCAGTGGCTTCCAGAAGTTCCTAGTCTACAGCATCAAGGAGCTCGAAGTGCTACTGTTGTGCAACAGATCTTACCGTGCAGAGACTGCTCACAAGGTCTCCTCCAAAGACCACAAAGCCATTGTGGAAAGAGCAACCCAGTTGGCCGTCAGAGTCCCCCCATCTCGATGCCAGGCTGCGCAGCAAAGCAAGTGAACAGACAGACAGCTTATGTGCATGTTGTATTTGTGTTAATAAAACTATTTAAAGAAGAGTTTATTGCACAAATACAGAAAAGAGCTCCATGAAGACCCAAGAGGAGGAGTAAGAGCACCGCCCGGTTCAGGAGGCGGCCAGGTTGGAAGGGTCAGAGGGAGAAGCTTCTGGCCGCCATGGTGTGTCCCTTGCTCTGCCTGCACTCGTCAGCTCTTGACGAGAGACAACCACGGGAGCTCAGTGTCGCTCAACGGTAACGTCTTATTTCTCAACAGCGTCTTCAGGTTCACAAGGGCGGCTCAGGCTGCAGTCTGGCCAGGGAAACTCTGATCCTGGTGACTCATCTTCAGACTCAGGCTGCAGCGACAGCAGAGACCCAGAGTATATTCCCCCGTGACTGTGTTGGAAGCTCTAAAGAGAAAATCTAAATGCAAAAGCAAATTCTAAACCCCACCTCGGATCATGCCCACTAGCATTCCTTTAGCCCAAGCAAGTTATGTAACCAAACCCAAAGCAAAGGCTGGAGAATTAACTATGAGAGGTGGGAAGAGAAAAGAGTATCTGATACCACCATATAGGAGTAAAGGCTCAGAACCCATAATTCAATCTATCACACTATCCATGGGTTCAGTTTGCCTGTTCTGATCACTGTATTCAAGCCTTCGGGCTGTGCGTGTGGTCCCTAAGATTTTCCCAGCCCTCTCTATGTCATGGAAACTCTCAGTATGTTTATCCTTCTGACTAGATTTCTCCTGGAAACTCCTATTTATATCTCTTGGGAATTACATTGGCTCAGTCCATCTTTCTAAGTCAGGCTTTATATATTAAGGGTCCAGTCAATGGAAAGGCCATGTGTGGGCCACTCATTCATCCCTGGCCATCCCTGGCTATTCCTGAGCAAAGAAGAGTCTGGTATGGCTTCCTGTGGGGTGATATTGGTGATGCAGCACTTCTAGACAGGGAAAGTTGGGCACAGTTGGCATCATGACTGGCATATCCTGTGATAGGGAACTAATGCTGGATAAATCATAATGTTTGAGTAGACTTCCCTCAAAGATTCTTCCACCTTTGCAGGAAGCATGGGGAGTGCAGATGGGGGAATAGTGGAGGAGGATTAGCAAAAAGTGGAGTACACTGGTCCTTTGTGGGAAGCCTGGGGCTAAGGTAACAACAGATGGGGGCAAAGTGATATTTAAAATATCAACTCATCTATGTGGCATGGGAACTAGCTAATGAGAATGGGCTACCAACAGTAAATGTTGGTGTGCTGCTATCTATTCCTGAAGATTCTATTCAGGTAGCATTGCCCTCTCTAACAGAAGTGCCTCAACATTTGTCTGAAGGTCGTGCAGCTTGTAAGTAGCGGAACCTTTTATTACATAAAAAATGTAACCTATACACTTACACTGGGAGAACAGATTTACTAAACTGATGACAAGAAAATCAAAGTTCAAAAACATCAAGATTCTGGTCCAAGATCTATAGTCGCATATTTGGGACTCGAACACAGATTTGTCAGGTTCTGAACCCTACCTTCATTTTTGAGTGACTTCTTGGCTCTCAGAAAAAGCTAGGGGGTGGTCATTGGTGATGAGCGAGCTAGAGGCTTTCTACACATGCTTATTATTGTTCAAACACCCAAAGCAATGGACTGACCCGCTGAGTTTTCCAGAGAGAGGTGAGATAAGAAAGAGCTATTGCCCAGGGCTGGTGGCCAAGCCAACACCAAGCCAGAACCCTCCCTTGAAGCTGAGTTCACACATCTCTTTAACATTGAGGTGGAGTCTTAGAACTTCAGAACCCAAAGTTCTGCAGCCAAGTCTTCAGAACTAAAAACAAAGTTACCAAAGAAAAACCATGGCCAACCAAGGTCAGATAATGTCCCTTATTAGGCCCCTAATGGGACAACAGGGTCTCAGAAGGCGAGAAGCAGGGAGGGTGATAACCGCCACAGAAAAGACAGCCACTTTGTGGGACGTCGCTGGACCCTGTTCCAGTAATTAGGAGTCTCTTTGGGAGCTGACTCCGGGTTTGGGGAAGCCAACTACATATGGATTCCAGTGGCCCCTACAAGAGTATTCTGGAATATGCAGTTATGCGAGGAAGTGCCTGACGTTGACCTTTCCTGGGCTGGATTTCCCACAGATTAAGTGACCTGCAGGCATCCAGGCAGCTTCGATTTGTGGCTGGTCCCCATCAGTGGATCCTCATCGGTCTGCGCCTTTGGCTTTTCATGACAGAAGGGGCCCCTTTCTGATTAAAAGAAAGATGGCGGCTCACAGGTAGGGAAGATTTAAGGAGTGACCCATGGATCTTGCCAGAATTAAGGCTGCCCCACCTCTCTGCTCGTTCTAACTTTGATTCCTTTAGTCCCAATGAGACAGATCTAGTTAAAGAGGTTGTTCTTGTATTTCTTTACCAACGACAATGCTTAGGACCTGTTCAGCTGTTACCAGAGCTTCCTGCCCTTGGCTGAGAGGTGGTTGCTCCTACTGTCAGAACAGGACATTGGGTCATGCTGTCCTCCCAGTGACCAGAACAGAGTTGAAAGCCCGGGCTTTAAAGCCAAGTCTATGTACCTTGTAGGCTGTGGTCCCAGGCAGGGAGGAGTGCTGACCCTTGAGTACCCTCCTGTGGAAGTATCGGTCTCTTATTTTGCAGAGTTCCCCCATTATTGTCTAACAAGTACGCGTCTTAACAAAAGGTCTTGTAGGGGCAAGTTTACAGATATTTTGTGATCTTGTTTCTCCTAGCGCTAGTGTGGACCTTCTGCCGGGAGTGTGTGCGTTTTTGTGTCCCTTGTTTACAAATGATGGAAAATACCAGCAGTCTGTTCATTCCATCTGCTTCCGTGACAGAGAAGAATCGTTATGTCGTGACGTCAGACAGCTCCCCCCCCCCACAGCTCACAAAGGGGTCTTTCTGGGGATGTCCCACAATAGAAAATCTGCCTTTAGGGAGGTCGAAGCCACACAGTCTTCTAGGAGAGCGCTGTCGGAGGAGGAATCAGGAAATTTGGTCTCTGGAACTTTCTCCTCCTAACGTGTGGTGTTTTCGCAGCCAGTCTGGGCTACTGAAGTAGCTCTCAGGAAAGTGCTTACGTGGAGGATGGGATCGTTCCTACAGAGAACAAGGAAACAAGGAGGCGAATGGGCTTCCTGATGCTCTGTGGGCAGCTGACGGGAAAGGACAGCCCTAAGAGTAAGCATGGCCGATGGCAACATTCACAGGAAAGTGGGCTGAGGCTCAGGTGCTTAGAGAGGGAGGAAAGAAAAGAGGGAGCACAAGAGGGAGGAAGAGAAATAGGGAGAGAGGGGGGCCCGAGCAGTGAGGGAGACAGGGAGACACTCTAACTGAAAGACTTCCTGTGAAGTCGTATACAGTTGGCGCCAAGACAGTGCACTTGTTCTCCCAGGCATTCTGCTGGGAGCTGTATCTGCATGGTCTCATTGCCTTTCCTAAGGACCTGGGATCGGGGTGACACTGTCAGCTTTGGGTAGATGAGGGAACCCAGCCGAAGAGATGGAGAGGTTCATCTAAGACCAGCACAACCACCTGCGTCCCGGGCTCCTGGCTTCCATCTGCCTCGCCACCTCCCAACACGCCTGGTCACCTGCGAGTCCCTGTGAAGCCCCAGGCCAGGCTCCACTCTGGAGCTGGGATCTGGGAGACCGTGTGTGCTTCCTGGGCATCCAGGGATGCCCACCGTCTCTTCTGTTTGGGAAGGTGACTTCCCCAGACACTGTCCTTGTAGCTGTCATGAAGGATACCACTGAGACCCCTCCAAGGCGTCATGGGAAGGTAAGGGCAATGCTTGGGCTGCTTTGAAGAGAAGGTTTGTGCTTGGTTCGTAGCAAACACTGTTGACAACCCGAAGGTCCCACGGTAAGAAAACAGGGACATGGGTGATGGTACATCTCAACAACAGAACCCCCAGATTCATCGATACATGAACATATTCCGGATTGTTAATGACCGCGTTATCTGGGAGCAACATTCATAGCGTGGCACCAATTGTATAGATTATAATTTCAACCTCCTCATGAGGATGTGTCTGGATGGCTGTTCGGGATGGCCGTCTACAAGGCCTTTGAACCCAGCCAGTATGAGAAGCAAGGGAAGCTGTCCACTATAACAGGGAATGTGGGGACAATGACTATAGGTACTGTTTTAATATTTCAAGGAAAACGGTCTCTCCAAACAGATGTGCAGGCCACCTAGTCTATCATGTATATGCTAAATTTCATCTTGATTCTGGGTGGGCGATCTCTGGAGAACACTAGAATTTGCTGAGAAAATGTATAGAATTGTTTTTAAATTCTTTTCAACTGGGACTATGCACGTAGGACTCCTGGAAAGACAGATAAGGATGAAAGACCGGACTGAGCTCCTGGGTCAACCGGTCCCCCTTTCGCCGCGGCATAAAGCGGTCTCTCTCAGCCCCCGCTGTGCAGGAGGGGACCCCAAAACTGTGCTCCTTGGGGTCAGGGTGGCACATTCTGGGAGTTAAGGCAGGGGCAGAACTCAGGGTTCACGGAGAAGCCATTTGCTTTGTGCAGAGATCACAGAAACAGGCAGCAGGAAGAGGCCCTGTGGTCCACTCAGTATCCACGGAACTCTTTTAAAAAGAAAAAAGTCTCTATAAACTTTCCCCAAACTTCCCTTGACATCTCTGGACTCCCGAGGTAGCTGACTTGAGGGACTTGATCCTGTCTGGGTGTCAGTTGGTTTACCGGTTTAAAAAAAAAAAAAAAGGTGGGGGGAATCTTCAGGAAACGGTCTCTCTGCCCTGCCCCTCCCCCATTCCGAGGAACCAGAGGGACCCCAAGTACATCCTGTGCCTTCACAAGGTCTGGGTCCCTCTCACTGAACTTGGAAGGTCTTTGAGGCACCCCGTGCCCTCCACTGAACCGCAGGCTCCCCCAGGGCGTCTTTCTCTGGGGGTCGCAATGCGGTTCTTGGGCTGCAGTGGGGAAGACGGAAATCCCCAGAATTTAGGCTCAGCGCCTTGCCGCGTGATCACACGGTCCTCGCACCTTTGTCAAGTCAACTCACCTTGCAGGTCACACTTTCTGCATCAGTTAAATGAAGTAAACACGTCCACCCTATGGGATTAGGGGGCTACCATCACCCCCACTTCCAGGGAAGGAAAACCAGGGATCACGGAGCTGGTGTGGGCTGCCCACGGTCACCCAGATCATAAGGGCCAGAGGTGGGATTCGGGCCACAGGCAGGCACCTCGCAGCTCCAAACCTCTGCTTCCGGGATCAGGCTTTTATTTTTCTGGCTTTCTGCGTTTCCCACCCGCCCCCCTCCCCCCAAGGGTCGAAGTGAAAGGCACCTGTTCCACTGTGCTGCCTGGGCCAGCTGCAGGGAGACCAGAGAGAGGCAGGGCTGGTGGGGAGCGGTGCGCTGAGCCCGGACTGGCCAGATCCCAGCAAACTCACCCCCAGACCCTCGGGAAGCCGTGAGTTTGCCCAGTGTGCGTTCCCGGGTCCCGCCACGGGAGAGTGCAAGTAAGACCACGCACGCCGGAGACACAGAACAGAGCGCCGCCCCTCGGCCCAGCAGGCACCGGATGGGCAGCTGAATTTCCAAGCTGCGGATTAAGACAACCTAGAAGAACCATCGGGAGGCTGTTCCAGGGGCGGGAAGGGCAGTCTTTCCCCCTCCATAAATTTCACATCTGTATAGTTGAAAACTCGCTGGGGCTTCCACGGCCCGAACAAATCAGGTTCTGTTTAACAGAATCACATTCAGGTTGGTTTTTTTTTAATAAAATGAAAAAGTATAGACGAAGGACAGTGAAGTTTTAAAATACCACAGTGTAGAACAAAAAAAAAAAAAAAAAAAAGACAACGGTAGGTTTTTTTTAATCCATTGCACCTTTATTGTTTGCTCTGTTCACTGTTCAGAATTTTCATACAGTCTTTCTAGAATCACACAGAACCTGGTAGACGGCTCCCTCCCCAACAGCCCGTTTTATTCCCAACCAGCCTCCTCTTGTCTCTCGTCCTTACTTGTATGATATTCTGCCAGTGTCCAAGGAGTTCCCAGGGCTTACTTATTCTTATGGAGGAGGGGGAGTGAGGTGTGCACGGCTGGCCTTTCGCAAAGCCGTCGGGTTTGGGGCTGATCCTGAGGGCCCTTCTGTTCCTGCGCCTTCCCCTCCCGTGAGTCTCCTCTCTCTCCAGCAGCCCAGCAGCCCTCACTGGGCTAAGGAATCGGGCAGATCTGGGTTTCACTACGTTATCTCAGGGAAGTTTCCCGATCTCTCTGAGCCCTCCTTTCTTCTACAAATGGTGGGAAAAGAGCCCCTCCCCCCCATATCTCACAGGGGGATTACAGGGTCACAGGGGGATTTCAATGACCTAAGGAATATAAACTGTCTGGCACATAGTGTGCCCTAAATGCATGTCTACTTCCTTCTGGGAGGGAAGAGAAGACACCTGATAACTGTCAGAGTCAGGTGCTCAGGGGCATTTGCTTTATAAAAGAACCTGGTCCCTTAAAAGAGCACAAGAAGTGACTCTCTAATGGTGGAATTTCAGACACCACAAGGGAAGGGAGAGATCTGGCAGCAGAGACCTCCTGGGCATCATTTGAACCCAACTAGGCAAGCTGCTGCTGCTTTCATCCACAGGCGAGCCTGGCACTGGCAGACGGAGCCGTGGCCCTCTCTGTCGGGGCGTGCCGCCGCAAGCCAGGCAGAACACATCTCAGGGAGCCAAGCGAACAGGGCAAATTCATATATATTCACCCGTCCCTACCAGAGAGGAAGTAGCTGCGCAGGGGTGTAAACCAGGAGCTTTAAGAAGCACAACGATCTTTTAGGGCGATCACTCCGTCCCCTTCGAGTGCCCTCAAAGAGTCCCCGGTCACGGGGGTGTCCTTGCAGCCTGAAAGAGTCACGCGAGCTCTCTCTCCCCCCACTGGGGAGCCCACGTGCCATTTACACCCCTCCTACTTTGGAAAAGGTCCCAGGCGGCTCGCCAGCTAAGGAAGGAATTATGCCGCTGGGCTGGCCTTTCCCCCTCATCCTCCCGAACCTGCACGGGATGTGGTCGCTAAACTAAAAATCTGAGTCCATGGTCACCAGAATCAAATAATAACGCTGCCAATAAGAAGCCGCCTGTTCCGTCCTAGAGTCGATCTGTGAGCACACTGCCCTCTCCTCTTCAAGGATAGTCCTTTTTCCATTTTTTTTCCGAAGCTGATCGATCGCTCAGCCCTCGTCCACGCAAAATTCTCAGCAAGGATACGGTACGACTAAGGTCCTCGTGCCCACGATCCTTTCAGAGCTCCCGTGACAACGAAAAGCCACTCAATGGACGGTCTTAAAACACGCGTCCACCAGGACCGTGGCTGCTACTATGGAAAAATGTCCTCCAGACCAGAGAGAGCGAGACAGAGAGAGAGAGTGAGAGAGGGGGAAGGCAAAAGATTGAAGATGCTCGAAGCAGGACTGGAATGGCTATACCGACACGACACCTGCAGTCTACGGGGCGAAGCGGACAAAACCAACGAAAGCTCTAGGACTCCAGGAGCGTCTCTCCACATATTTGGCTCATGCTAAAAAATAGAGCACATTTATTAAAAATATATCATTTATAAACCTCGATGTGAACAGATACACACGTCGAGCCAATGAAAAAAGAAAAATAAGTTATCTCCCCAGTATCAAATAGTGAGACGCTTCCGACGGATGGGATTCTGTCAAAGGGCTGCCCCTGTGGTTTCGCGCCCCGAACAGCTCGAGGTCGTCGCGTTAAGGGGACGCACGTGTCCCGGGAGAGGCACCGACGAGCCTCGCCCCCCGTTCCCTCCTTGCCAATGCGTGAAGTCCATCAGAAACCTGGGATGATGCGTTTCTGCACCCGTCCGCTCCCCGGCGGCGCCAGAGGCTGGTCTTCGGAGCGTTCTTTCGGGCCCCGGGCCGAAGACGTGGAGTTCCTTGTTGCGTGAATGAGTTTTGTTGGATTCATTGTGCTTTAGTGTCTGCTCTTGGTAGCAGGAGTGGTTTGTTTTTTGTGACCTCTTCTAAAGTTCGAAGGCGCATCTGCCTGAGCTGCGTGCGCAGGTCAAGCCCGCGGCGTCCAATCACTCACCTGCCGACACACACGACTCCCGTCATCCGGCCGAGCCCGAGGCCCCGAGGCCCCCTCCGAGCCATTCACAGGGTGGTGTATATGTATACAAATATGATAACGATCAGGTTCAGAATGGTCCCGATAATTCCCAGCATCGCCAAGACACTCTCTTCCTTACTCTCTCTCTCCTGGCCTCCTCTGTCCTCATCATTTCCACCCGTGATTACCATCTTGGTGGCCAATGTCTTTATCTTCCGCCCCAGGCTAACCTGTAGTGGGAAGAGGCAGCACAAAAGTCAATCATTTGTAAGCATCCGCTCCGCGGCAGGGCAGCCCGGTGGGGGACATGACTTCACGCCTGGGTCGCTAGACCACGCGTGGGAGCGAAAAATCACCCACAGGTCCCACCCAGGGACGCGCGTCGCTCTGAGCCCTGGAGAAACAGCAGAGCGTGGCTCGTCGATTTCAGGGACAACTGTCCTGCCACGGGCACAAGGACACGAGCCCAGGAGTCCAGCCTGGCAGCCCGGGTGCCGCCTCTCCTGCCAACCTTGTTCTCTCCCCTCCTCCTCGAAGCAGAAAACAGAAGCCACTGCCCAGAGGTCGAACTAGAATACAGGCACTCTCCACGGCAGCAGGAGTTTTGCACGCGTTCACATGCTAAATCGCACCCAAGCAACGCCCCGTCCTGCGTCGGCACGAAGAAGGGCTCCTGCACACTCCAGGGGGAGCGCAGGCTGCCACGGGGGCCGGAGGGCACGGAGGGCGATCCCCTGGGGCCAGGAGGACGGCAAGGGGAGGAGAAGACTACCTAAAGAAACTCTAGCAGGAGTATAAACTGGTAGTGTCATTCTGGAAAGTTCCTTGGCATTACCCAGAAAAGGGAAAGGACACCTATTGTACACCTGGGCTGGGCACCTGTGCACTTGGGGACGTGGAGAAGACACTCCTAGAAGCTTCGTTTGTGGCAGCAGAGGACCAGAAGCCCCCCAGGCGTGCACCAGGTGTGGAACAGATGGACACGGGGTGGTCCGCCCACTAGACGCGTCTGGACACGGTGGAATATTCTACAGCAGGGAAAGGAACGAGCTGAGGGTACACGGGAAGACGCGGAGGAAGTGCCAACGTGTAATGCAGAGCGAACGAGCAGAACGAAGAGGGGTTCGTGCAGCGGGACTCCATTCATAAAGGCTCAGAAGAGGCAAAAACAAACAAAATACCGTTTAGAGACATATACAGTAAAAAGCCTTGGTTTTCGAGCATAATTCGTTCCAGAAACATGCCTGTAATCCAAAGCGCTCGTATATCAAAGCGAATTTCAAGAGCCACTGGCTCAGTTGTGACCAGGTGACGTCGGGCGTCCCGTACTACTCGTACTGCGAGACGCCACTCATTTCTCAGGTTAAAACGTATTAGCAACGTCTGCTCGTCTCGTGGGACGCTCACGGAGCAGGCTACTCGCAACCCCAGGTTTTACCATATTTGGTTTTTAGAAAAAGCAAGGGAATGATTAACACAAAATTCAGGAGAGAAGGCTTCTCCCAGGCAGACAAAGAGGGAAGCCATTTGAAGGAGCACCGAGAGCCTTCGATACTCGGGTCCCCCTCCGTTTGTTACGCCGGCTGGGGAACACCTGGGGGTCCACTGTTCTCATTATCCTTTCAACTGTTCATAGGTTTCAGAGTTTTGTTTTGTACGATGCATTTCGCAGTAACTGAAATCATTTCTTTCTTTTCTTTAAGAGGATACACGTGGTTATCCGGGGGACCCGATGCCTTGTTTTCCACTAGTCACTAATCTAAACCGTTTGTGAAAAATGATCAGTGTGTGTGGTGGTAGCAGCTTGTCCGCCTGATGGGATGGGGCCCGGCACCCACCCCGCCCCGGCTGCGCTTCCTCCCTTACAGCCAGAAGTGTTTCATGCTCCAGCACTGTGACGGTTAATCTTATGTGTCAGTTTGCCTGGGTCACGGGGCGCCCTGGCATTTGTCAAACTTTATTCGGGGCGACTCCGTGAAGGTGTTCCTGGATGACATTAACATGTGAATTGACAGACTGAGAAGAGCAGATGGCTCTTCCTAAAGCGGGTGGGCCTCGTCTCATCAGTTGAAGACTTAAAAAGAACAAAAGGGCTGGGTAGGAGGGATTTCTCCTGCCTGCCTGCCTGCCTGCGAGCTGGGACATCACTTTCCCCTGCCTCTGAATTCAAGCTGAAACACTGGTTCTTCCTGGTTGAGCTTGCTTGTTGCCTTTGTACTGAAACTAAGCCCGTCGGCTCTCCTGAGCCTCCTGGATGCTGACTCACCGTGCAGACCCCGAAGCTCGCCAGCCTCCATGACGACAGGGGCCAATTCCTTACAATCAGTCTCTTTTTATCTATATCTGTCTGTCTGTCTATCATCAATCCATCATCCATCTTATTGTCTCTGTTTCTCTGGAGAACTACTACAGGGGTCAAAACGACATCTCAGGGGCCCCCGGGTGGCTCAGTCAGTTGGGCGTCCGACTTCAACTTCAGCTCAGGTCACGATCTCACAGTTTGGGAGTTCGAGCCCCACATCGGGCTCTGTGCTGACAGCTCAGAGCCCAGAGCCTGCTTCAGATTCTGTGTCTCCCTTTCTCTCTGCCCCTCTTCCGCTCCTGCTCTCTCTCAAAAGTAAATAAATAAACATTAAAAAAAATTTAAAAAAAAAGACATCTCAGGGCAAATATCCAGAAAGATCACAAGGAATCCAGGAAGGTGAGGAGTGTGGCTACAAAGTGAACTGTCTGCTTATCTCTCCCTCTGGGCACGCGAATCCCCGAAAGGGCTGGGTACAGTCGTGTGGATCGAGTCTAGATTTGGAGCACGGCACACGCGAACAGATGTCTGTGTACAGGACAGACAGACAATGAGTGAAGACACGGGAATGAATGAATGAATGAAGAATGAATGAATGAAGTCTTCAAGCTAAGTCCCATTTCGTTCACAGCTCTGGTCTACAGACCGGCTCGGAGTGCGGTCCCACCCCCGCAGCTCGGCCAGGCGAAGCTTCTGGCTGGATCTATTTGGTTTTCTTTCTTCTTTTTCCTAGTATAGTTTTTAACGAGGCATAATACACACACAGAAAAGTGCACAGACTTGAAATGTACAGCGTGATAAATGTTCCCATCTGTGTAGCTAGCGTTAAGATCAGGAAACAGAACCTTCCAGAACCCCAGGAGGCCCCCGTGGCCCCCTATTCCATTTACCTGTCCTCTCTGCCTTCTCCCCCTAAAAACCATTACCCCAGTTTCTACACCCTCGGTTCGTTTTGTGTGTCTGTAAATTTTATACAAATAGACTCATACAGCAGGTCCTCATTTGAGTCTGGTTTTCTCCCCCTCAGTCCTATGCTCGTGAAATTCACCCGTGCTGCGTGTAGCCGTGGCTCGTTCATTCTCATTGAGAACAGCAGCCCGTTATACAAACAGACCCACAATTTACGTCTCTATTTGCTGCTGATGGACATTTGGCCTTCTTCCAGTTCGGAGCCGTAATGCTGCTCGGAACATTCCTGAACACATCTGCCGGCAACCGTTATTCCCCCCGCGTCTTATATACAATTTTTCAACATACAGCAAAAAAGAACTTTCCGGCGAGCGCCCATACACGCACCATCTAAATGCCCGCGTTCACAGGTTACCATACTTGCTTTATCAAACATCTACCTGTAAGTCTACCCGTCCATCTTCCTTTGTGGGTGTATTTCAAAATAAACTGCAAATATGATTACACTTCCCCTTAAATGCACGCACTGACACGCGTTCAATATTTGCTTGCGATTTTTCTTCTGACATACAACTTGTATGTGTGCGATTTCCTCCTGGCTCCCTGCGCCCAGGAGAGGAACCTCTGAGGTGCGGGGTGCGCGTGTGCTCCGGTTTAATGGCTGGTGCTCAACTGTTTCTCAAAGGGGGCGTGTCCACCAGCTTGTCTGTGAAAGCTGGAACGATCGTCTTTCCTTCTGGTGACTCCGCGGGCCGGCTTCTGGACCGAGTCACGAGAAGGTGCGAGAACTTGAGAAAGCCACTCTTGGCTCTGCTCTGGTCAGACATCTAGCCAATAAGCAGCCGTTATCCCCTTAGCGGGTCTCTTGTTTCTTGGAGTCTCTTTCGCTGGACTGCGAGCCCCAAGAGAGCAGGCTGCTGAAAGTTCACCTCTGAGCTCGGTGCCTGGCACGGGCTGGGCGCTGGGAGCGGCGTGCGGAATGAATGAGCGTGTACCGCGGATGGACAGGCGTCTCCCCGTCTCTGCAGGGCAGGGAAGGGATCTCCGCGGTTGGTCTAAAGAGACGCAATTAGTGCCGCCCTCAGAACCAAAGACCGATCATCAGAGTCACTCGAGCAAAACACAGTGCCTGTCAGGGAGGCCGCTTGCTTTCAAGGCTTAATTTAGCCTCTTTTCGGAGTGAACCCGAGATAACTCGGACTCCGGGGGAAGTGGACGGGAATGATCGGTCGACCGTGTTTACTTTCAGAGGCTCTGCAGCAAGCCGGGGCCCCGGAAGGGACCTGCTCTGCCCCACAGAAGCCGCACCCCAAGTCTGTTTCTAAAACAGCGCCTGACTCATCAGACTGCGTTTCGTCGCAGAAACCGGGTGGGGAGTGTAGCTGAATTCCCAAGGGGAGCTATCGAGGGCTTCCCAGGAAAGAAGTGGGTGGAACATTCTTGTCCTTGGAAAAAATCGTCTGGCCGGTGTGTGCAAGATGGAGAGTGGAAGGTTAGCTTGAAAGTCACCGCAGTGACAGATGTGGGAGGGACACGAAACCCAAATGACACGGAAAGCAAAGTCTGGGGCTGCGGGACATAAAGCTTGCTCCACATGCATTCATTCATTCACTCCCTCATTCACTCGTTCCGCCCTGCCAGGGGCTGGGTGGGAGGGGAATCGGGGAGTGACGCCCGATGGAAGAGAAAGGCACTTCCTTTGGGGGTGAGAAAAATGCTCTAAAACAGCACTTGGTGATGGGTGCACAATTCTGTGTGTGCACAAAACTGAACTGTATGCTTCAAATAGGTGAATTTTGTGGTTTGTAGAGTGCATCTTTTTTTTTTTTAAGTTTATTTATTGTGAGAGAGAAAGAAAGAGAATGTGAGCAGGGGGAGGGGCAGAGAGAGAGAGAGACAGACAGAGAGAGAGGGAGAGAATCCCAAGCAGGCTCTGCACTGACAGCACAGAGCCCAATGCGGGGCTCGATCCCCCGAACTGTGAGATCATGACCTGAGTGAAAATCAAGAGTCTGATGCTTAACCGACTGAGCCCCTCAGCCACCCCTTCTGTATTTTGGTGAAGATTTACTTACAATAATTTATTTAAAATGTAAAGATGTCTCAGAAGTCTATTTTAAAAGGTTAGCATTTGCAGTTGTACCTGAAAGACAAAGCACCTAGAAACAAATCTAATGAACGTGTAAAATCTTTATAAAGAACATCAGAAAACTTTACTAACAGGCTTAAAATTAGACCAACATAAAGTGGGAGCTATACCATCTTCATGGAGGGCAAGATGCCACATCCCCAAAGCATCAGTTCTTCCCCACGTGATCTACAGATCTGCTGCACGTCCAGGCAAAAGTTCTTCAGGGTGTTTGGTGCTCGTCGATAGACTGGTTCTAAAACGTGTATCAAAATGCAAAGAGATAACGATACCTAAGATCTTCACTGACGAAGAACAAGGGAGGGGGATTTGCTTCAAAAGACACCAAGAATTACTATGCTGCTTTAGTAATGAAATCTGAGACAAACGGGCCAAAAGAACAGAAACAGCTACACATGCATGGGCAGTGCTGATCGGGGGGAGGAAACGGGCCTTCGGATCAACAGTGCTAGAATAACCGAGCATGCGGGGGCGTGGGGAATGGAATCGAACCAGTATTTGATCAATTCCCGATGGATTAGAGACCGCCGTGGAAGGGAAAACTTAAGAACTTTTAGAAGACAATACAAGCGACTATCTTTATGACCTTTTTGTAGGGCATATCTTAGTAAGACATAAAGGCTCAAACCGTGAGAGAGAATACTAATATAATCAATCACATTAAGTTTAATGTTTATCAAAAAAGACCATAAGGAAGTGAAGTTATTAAATCACACACCGTCGGACGTACACGGATCACATACACACCACACACTGTGTGTGTCACACGCATCATGTTAGAGTCAAGGCAGGGAGAAAATGATACACTTCCAGCAGAAGGCGGGACAAAAACCATGTTCAGAAACTTCCCCGAAGAGTGAAGAAGCATGAAGAAACTAAACCTCAGTAATCGGAGAAACGCAAATCAAAACACAGCGAGCTACCACGCGACAAGAGTCATCAGCTTCGCAAGAGCTGAGATCCAACCAACCATCCAGCACTGACGACACAGGTTCTGAGGCTCCAGTCCCACGAGTACAGGCTGGACGCTGTCACTCTGGACAGCGGGATGACATCATCTTATAAAACCGAACACACTCAGATCCTGGGGACCCGCCGTCCCACCTTTGGGCACCCCTCCGGAATACACCTGCGACCACGAACGTTCACGGACAGCGTGAGCGGCGTGCTGGAGACAACGCAACGTCTGACTGTGACGGCCGGACCTGTGGTCCCATTTCGTACCTGGAAGTTACGTACCGCGGTGACAAGGCCATCGCACTCACGCACGATCGCTGAAGCAGAGATGCATGAAAAGGCTTGTGGCCAAAGACCGCAGGAAGGGTGCTGCCCTTTACAGAAAGCTTGGAAACCCACCCCTCCATCATCCAGAGATAGAAATGTGATTAACACTACAAGGAAAGGCGAGAGAATCCCGAAGGCAAAGGCCGGGCAGCCAGTACCAGTGAGCGGAGAGGGGCAGTGGATGGGTCCGGGAGGCGTGCTCAGGAAACCCCAGAAGTACTAGTAATATTTCTTAAACTGGAGAGTGGGTCCATGGGGGTTAGTTCTTTCTACTTGACACTTTATAAGGATGCTTCTGTTATCTAATAATCAATTAATTAATAATTAGTACAGCAGAGTACTGATGACTAGTAAAACAATACTGATAACAAAGTAATAGTAACAACGATAGCAACAAGAGGGTAAAGACGGGGGGTACGGAGGGCTCCACTAAACGGTCTGTAACCAGGAAGGGGGCTGCCCAGTTGACAGACGGCTCCGCTTTGAGCACGGTTGGCTGCTTCTGAAAAACACACCCGCAATTGGCCCAGTGGGGCTGCAGGGCCTCGGAAAAGAGGCCTCGTGGGTACAGGGTGCTGGGCGTGGCCCGGGGTGTGGGGGCTGCAGGGCCACGCGTGGGGCGAGCCTGGACAGAAGTGACTTGGGTGCACTGCTTCAGCTCTCTGAGACTCCGTTTCCTCATCTGTCAAGTGGGTGTAACAATTAGCTTGTAGGACTAGAGAAAATGGCGTCAACCGCCGGGCTCAATGACAGAAAGTCCTCTCACGGTCCCACGAGCCGCCTTTTCACCAGCCAAGCACCCCTCCCCCCATTCCCAGTTGTGGTCCCGGTCCTGGAAAGCCCCTTCTAAAACCCCAGCATATCTCAGCTAAACGTAACTGCAGGAAAGGGGTCCCCACCCCAGAGGGACAGCCATCCCCTCCCTCAATCCGCTGCAGCGCGTCCACTGAGGCCGCCAAGAAGCACGTGGGCTTTGGGGCCGCCACGCCATACTGTGGATTCATGATGTGGCAAAGTCCCCTTGCTCCCTTCCTGGTGGACGAAAGGGAGTGTGTTTGATCCCCAAAACAGGAGCGCGTATTTGGGTCATGTTACATTTCAGCGGGCTGACTTTTTTTTGTGTTTTTTTAGTTATTCATTTTTGAGAGAAAGAGAAAGAGAGCATGCGTGTGAGCAGGGGAGGGGCAGAGCGAGAGAGGGAGACAGAGGATCTGAAGCAGGCTCCAGGTTCTGAGCCATCAGCACAGAGCCCGATGCGGGACTTGAAGTCAGGAACCTCGAGATCATGACCTGAGCCGAAGTCAGATGCTTCCCCGCCTGAGCCCCCCAGGCGCCCCGGGCAGGCCGACTTCTGCTCACTGTCAGCCTGCGAGATCATCTGGACTCCTAGACGGACCTGTCTTCCGACAGCCCCCTCCTTTCAGATACTCCACGAGCGGGGTGTGCACACCTCCCGGATTTCTGTCTGACTGCCTCCCAGCTTCTGACCCAGCGCCCAGCTAATACTAGCTCACTAATTAGCACGCTCCTGAGTCCTCTTCTGTCTGCCTTCTCCTCCTGTCCACATTCCGCCATCTTTTCTACAAGCTTCCGTGGAGTCCAGCGAGGCCTTCTAGGTCCGCTGGGTCAGAGGCTTTGCCAGAAAGAGAGCTGGCTGGGGAAGGGGGGTGTCCCGGCTCAGGAATCCATGCAGGGTCCCGGCACACGCTGCACCTTCCACCGGCTGGTGGGGTTCCTCTTTGCTTCTTCTCTACACCGACTTCCCAGAGACACACTTACTAGGACTGACAACTTCTTTCAGCAAGCTACCCCATGATCAGTAAGAAACAGATGAGGGGCGCCTGGGCAGCTCAGTCGGTTGAGCGTCCGGCTTCAGCTCAGGTCATGATCTTGTGGTTCTTGAGTTCGAGCCCTGCGTCAGGCTCTGTGCTGATGGCTCGGATTCTGTGTCTCCTTCTCCCTCTGCCCCTCTCCCGCTCCCACTCTGTCTCTCTCTCTCTCTCAAAAATAGATAAACATTAAAAAAAGGAAAAAAAAAAGAAACGGATGGAAAAAATCATGGAATTATGACCTACTGAACATCGCACAGCAGTTAAAAGCGATGGTGACAGAGACCGCCTGGCACAGAGGAAGGTGTCCATGCTCTGGGAAAAGGGAAAAACCCCAGGTTAACATCCAGGTCCACTGAGGGCTGCAAATACTATTGCCGAAACCTCACTTGTACGAGAGAAAATACTGGGGGAGAAAAATCCAGAAATTTTCTGGAATGCAGCCACTGATGTTATTTTACTTCCTCACATTCAAAGCACACAAATACGTAAATACAAATAGGAAGATTCCAAGCGTTCCTGCTCTCCTAGGATCTTTGGAAAGCCTCACCACCGCAGGGGCAAGAGCTGGGTGGCTCAGCTGGTTAAGCGTCCAAGTCTTGGTTTTGGCTCAGGTTGTGAGATCAAGCCCCGCATCGGGCTCTGAGCAGAGCACAGAGCCTGCTTGCGATTCTCTCCCTCTCTCTCTCTCTCAAAATAAATACAGATAAAAATAAGAACAAACCATCCAATGCCAGCGTGCTAGGGGACATCTCTGCTCGAGACATGGGAACCTGGGCCGGAAAAGGGGGGTCGCCGAGTATGAGAAGGCAAAGTGACAAAGTTTCCGACAGCCTTTCCAGAACTGAGCAGAGACCTACAGGCGGAAGGAGCCGGCTTCGGTTTCACTGAATTCTAGTAGAAACTTATTTTTCAAAACAATGCCAGTCTGGGAACTGTATCTGTACTGAAAGGTACCACACAGTCGAGACAAGGGGAGGCCCCGTGTCATCCAAATTCTTTCTACAGCTCGCTGGCCGTGTTCTCTGGAGTGACGCAGGCTCCGCCACCGTTCCAAGTGTTTCTTGGTCTCGAGAAGACTTCCGTATTTGGGGATGAGGAACATTCACTCCGATCCACTCCTGCCTGGAAGTTCAAAACCACTGGGGTGGCCCATCAAGGGGAGGCGGCAGGAACCTCTCTCCCCAGAGAGAGACCTCGGTGGTCACCCAAAACACGGCGCCCCTCGGGAACCTGGGGCCGTGTTTCCAACAAACATGCCCAGAGCACCACCCGTGCTGGTCCAAGCTCCGGACTAAGCCACAGGCAAACGCCAACGGACAAGGCCTTGGGCGCTCGAGGACCTCGTGGCCCAACGAGGGGAAAAGAAAGGCAGATCACCATGGTGATGCGAGCACAGGGTACTGGGGGTCACAAAGAATGCGGGGGACCCCAGCCTGCCTGGGACGGCACCCAGGGAACTGTCCCTGAGAGACGGGCAGCGCCGAAGCGGACACGTGCAGGCCGGTGGGATCAGAGGAGGGGCGTGCGGTCGGGAGGCGAGCAGGCGCGAGGGGAAAGCAGCAGTGCGGAGGGCTGCAGCGCGTCGGGGCGATGAGGCTTCCTGGTGAGCGTGCGAAGAGCCGAGGCTGCAGGCGGAGAAGAGGCCAGAGCGGGGGCTCCTGCAAACCACGCAAGAGAATCTGGGGACTCCACAGGTGCAAGGCACCCGTGACGTTCAAGTTGTGTGTGTCTTCTCGATGGCACGTGTGCGCACGAATACTCTTTCGGAAGCCTGAGCTACCGCAGTGTAAATTTTAGAGAACACATTTGGCTCCTACAAGCAGTCTGCATTAAGTGGAAGCTGGTGACCTGCTCTCCAGGTCAGACAGAATGTTCTAGATGGAACGTTTCCATCGGGCGGCTCCGAGCTCTGCCACTGTTTGAGGCCTTGCTCTTTGCCTTCCCGGGCCTCGGGAAACCTGCTGGGAGCCTCTCTCCAAGGGACAGGAAGCCCACACCCAAGTGAGGGCCTCGGCAGGGGCTGGGCGTGTCTCCAGAGGATGAACCCCTCCACGTATGCCCATGCCCAGCCGGGGCGGCCACGGAATGGCCTGGGTGCCACGGATGGCCACTCAAGGAGTGGCAGAGGACAGCCCCAGGGACCGGAATTTTCTCCGAGTCCCCAGGAGTCACCGAAGAGAAAGAACATTTGTAAAGCATTTAATCTGCTCGACAAAAGTTCACGATTCTTCTTCGGCTCGTGAACAAGTAGACCGATGTCCCTCATTAACTGCCAAGATGTTGCTGGATGAGGCCCTTGCACACGAGGCCCGTCTCTGTCAGGCTGTGGCCCGTAGCTGCTCCTCCAGCTACACACGGCCGTACCAGCCATAGCTGCTAATTAGTAAGCACACCGTACGGGCCGGCTTTCTCCAGCACCTGCTATCCGCTGGGTCCTTTTCTAGAACATTGGGATACAGACAAAAAGAAGTGCTATTCCTGTTTCAGAGATAAGGAATTGAGACTCAAAATAATTACTCAACACCCACGAGACGCCAGCCACTGTGCTAGGCAGCAGGGACACAGCAGCGAATAAAACAAAGAACTCAAACAACAGAGTCGAGATCGAACCCGCAGCCGAGTCTGCTACCCGAAGCTGCGCGTCTCCGCCTGCCCTCGGGTGCACCCCGCATCCCACCTCACTGTGCTCCCCCCACACGGGGCTCCTGCCACAGTGCCTTTGCTCACGCTCGCTTCTTGGCTTGGACAACTGTGCTCACCCTTCCAGGCTCAGCTCGCCTGGCGGCACCTCCAGGGACACCCCCTTCTTGATGTCGGGAGGCCTGCGGCAGACTCCATCTGGGCATCTCCTGCCCGAATCTGTAACCATTCCTGCATCCGGAGTCCTCCCCGTGGACCTGTGAGTTCCTCAGGAGGGACGGGCCTGGGTGCGATTCCCCTCCCTGTCCTCCTGCCCCTGCGCCTGGAGTGCCGATGGCGCGCAGTGTACTGAGTGAAGGAAAAGACGGACCTCGAGTGAGCACGGGGAGGCCCGGCGTCCAGGTCAGGGGAGGGAAAGTCACAGGCGGCAGATGAATGGAAGACAGGGGTGGTCTAGCCCAGCCAGCTGGCCCTTACTTTCTAGAAAGACCAGGTAGTGAGAAGAACCTTTGGGGGCACACCCCCTTACCGGCCTCTCCAAGCAGGGGGTCCGCCAGGGGAGGCAGGTGTGGCTAGTGTGTGTGTGTGTGTGTGTGTGTGCGCGCGCGCGCACCCGTGTGTGTGCATGCGTGTGTCGGGTGGCTGGGGACACCTGGTGGGGAGACCAAGCGGGCCTCTGCTCTGAGGCCAGGCCAGAGAGATCACTCCTGCCCCAGCAGGCCTGGCATCACACTCAGAGCCCTGCCCAGGGTAGGACCGGTCTTCCCGCTCTGCTCCTGCGTGGGAAAGAACCCGGGGGAATCTCCCTGGGCTCGGTGTGGTCATGTGACCGAGGAGAGCAGGGACCCGGACGGTAAGGTACAAGGGCCCGCGGCAGGCTTCTTTCTCCCCCGACTCAGGAGGCTCAGTTTACTGTGTGTGGAGTAAGGAAAGTTTAAACGCTGACTACAAAGAGAAAAAACGGCTCCCTGTGCTAACACTTAAGAATAAATTAATCAGTACTTCCCATGCTCAGATGAGAACACATTTTTTAGTTTTGGGGAAATTAATTACATTAGCCTAGACTTCCCCAAGGAGCCCAAGCCATGAGGTGGCTCTGTGATGAGGTGGCTTAAACCGAGCGGTGAAAACGAGACTCAGGCCCGCGGTGTGGCCCGCCAGCCCCAGGAGCAGCAGCACGCCCGCCTGCCAAGCACCCATTTGGCCACGGACCCCACTTGCCAGGAGACTCCGCCCCCATTTTCCAGGACCAGCAGGAACCAGGGAAGGATCCTGGGACTCTAGAGAGCCAGCTTCGGGTTCCCGACCGGCCCCCAATGAGCTGTGTCACTGAGGCAAGGCACCTGACCCGCCCCCCCAGTCCTCATCTGCAATGGACTCGGAGCGGACACGAACTGTTGCCTTTCAACAAGAAATAAATGGTTTCCAACCGCTGAGCAATAAACTTACTGGAAAGGCACCCGGCCAACAAAACCACGTGTGCACTGGCTCGCCACTGGAGCAACTCCACCCCTGGGACTCTACCGTGAAGCGAACCCCCAGCTCTACAAAAAAATTACACCTGCAAATTGATTCACCGAAGCATCATCTGTAAACGCAAAAACAGGCAAAGGAACCTAAGTGCCCGGACATAGGGGAGCGGCTGAAGCAACTCTGGTACCCGCACCCAAGGGAGCACTACGCAGCTGTGAAGGGAGGAGGAGGGCGGTGAACAGATGTGGAGAGAGTCCCACGACAGACCATTTGGTCAGAAAAGCAAAGGGTGAAAGAATACTCGTGGTATGCTACCATTCACGTACGAAAGGGTTACAATACACATAACCTGCTCTGCGGACAACGGGAGTCAGATATGGAAGAGACTGGCTCTCTAGAGGGGGTGGGCGATACGGGGGGGGGGGAGGGGAGTGACGGGGATGGGATCGGGAAGGCAGAGAAAGTGGCCCTTCTCGGAGTCGGTCTTCAAGGCACAGTATGGTTCCATGTGACGCTCATATACCCAACACACAAAAGGTTATTATAACCAACCAAGACGCGAGGGAAACCCAAGGTAGGTATACATACCAACATACGGACCAAACCAGCACAAACACGTAGCTTACCCGCACAGACGGGGATGCGGGAAAAAAGCACTCACCTAAGAGACTCTGGAGAACAGTATCCCGACCCAACAGTGGAGAGCCCAAGACAAAACACCGAACACGGATGCTGTCACCCCGTCACTGCCCGGTGCCCCACAGACCCTCAACGTCGTCTGGTCTCTGCGTGCCAGAGAGACTTTTTCCCAGCTCCCCAAAGAGGCAGATCCCAGTCTCAGCCCATCGCCCAGGCCACGCAGCCCGTCTCCGGGTTATGTCAGGCCAGGCTCCAGATCGTCCCTAAGGGACTCAGCAGACACGACGTCCCATGGGAGTGAGCCGCCAGACACACTCAGACCCCACGGAGCGTGCCAGTCCCCTCCTCCCCAGCTGCGGTGATTACAGATCCCAGCAGAGCTGCTGACATCCTCTCCCGTCGAGAGGCAAACCATCTGCGTCCCCTCCCCGTGGGTGACAGCGGACAGTGGTGGTGACCCCGGGCCGTTTCTGGGCCCAGCCCTAGGAGACTGGCAACTTTTCCCTCCTGTCTCTCGGAGCACTCCACTCCGGGAAAAGCTGGCCACCAGGTAGGAAGTCCAACGACCCCGGGACTGCCTGCTACGAAGAAGCCCGAGCCAGCCCCCTGGAGAGGAGCGCGGAGGCAGAGGCCGGCCAGCCAGCCGCCACACGTCCCGGTGGGGGGCCCTCGGCGCCCCAGCCCCGGCCACCATCTGACTCCACCGCGGGGTGGGCCCACGTCAGAGCTGCCCAGCTGAGCCCATCCACCCACAGAACCCCGACAATAATAATGACTCTTGTCTCAAGCCGCCAAGTTTTAGATAGGGAACAGGACCCTGGCCGAAAGAGGCTTTTGGTTGAGATCCTGAAGGAAACGTTCCTCTTCTTCGAGCAGAAGCAAGCGCTTCCAGCAAAATCTGGTCAACAGCGAACAGAGCCTCTACGGGAACAGCACAGATCATGAACGCTCTCATTTGTAAGGCTGGGGGAGGGTCACGATTCCCTAGGAATCGGATGAGCCCCGTGTGCGCAGGACCAGGGACCGAGCTGGCTACGTCTGGGGCTTTTGTCCCTGTGTGTCACTCTGTGTGTGTATGGGCACTGGGTTGGGGGGGGAGGGCCACTCAACTCAGTTCCGAGTTTTCTGCAGATCCCGGGAATCAAAGTCTCTGGATTCGGGTCTGATCGTCGCTCGCCTGGACAGCCCTGCTCGGCTGTATGCCCTCCTCCCTTCGGGACACAATCTGGGACCCAGGGAAGGCAGTTCGAGGAGCCTCTGGGCTCCCGGGCACTTCATGGGGGTCGGGCGGTGTTCCGAGCACTCCAAATGCACTGGCAATCGTGATCCTCATGACGAGAGGGGGTGGTGCTATCTTCACGTTTATAAACGAGCCAAGGGGGGCCAGCCAGGTGGAGAGACCGTCCCTGGCAGGTCCCACCGCTGGCAGGTGTAAGAGCTGGGATTCGAACCCACACATCCCGAGCGGGCCCACACTCCCGGAGGCCCTGGTATATGGTTTCCTGGCACGCGGCCACGAACCTCCCTTCTTCCATCCCTGAGCCTGTTTCCTGGTCTGCAAAATGGGATAACACTTACGCAGTAACTGCAGCGTCGCCTGCATGGGAGCTTCACGTGTCCGAGGCACATTCCTCCCCTTCTCTCCATCAGCGCTCTTTCCGGCTCAGTTCAGTGTGGCAAATAAAAGATATTTACTAAGAAAACGTATGTTCCTTTTTTGTTTCTCCTCCAAAGTCCCACAACGGGAAGGAGAATTCTTTTCCGGGAAACCTCACTTGAAGACCTTGATCACATCAGAAATAGAAGCTGAACGAGTGTGAAGGAAGGTGAGCCTCCCTGAGCAATACGGAGGCATCAGGTTTTTAAAAAGAAGGTTTATTTTTGAAAGAGAGCGCGCGCGTGTGAGTGAGGGGCAGAGAGAGAGGAAGACGGAGAATCCCAAGCAGGCTCCGTGCTCTCCGCGCGGAGCCCGACATGGAGCTCGATCCCACGAACCGTGAGATCACGACCTGAGCCAAAATCAGGACTTGGATGCCTAACTGACTGAGCCACCCACGCGCCCCAGCGAGGCATCACTTTTCATTCCTTCCTCCCAAGGTCCATGGTGAGAGGTCCAACTAGAATATGGAAAGGTTGTGGCCAGGAAGTCCTTCTAAGAAGCCCCCCCCCCTGTGATTCCCTAGTGCCCGTGCGTTCCCACTTCTCAACACCTCTGGGGAGACCCCAGGGCTTCCTAACAGCTCCTGTAATTGACATTCCTTGGCATTCGCGTCTTGCTGAGCAAATGGCTCAGCCGGCTAGCTGTGGCTCAACAGTGGGCATTTCACGAATCTGTTTCTTTGGAGGGCGGTACTCATCACCACTGCACTCAGGAACATCTGGATTGCAATGTGATTTTTTTCGACACAGCCAGACAGCTGGGTGGGTTTTACCCACGGCTGAGATACAAAAATCTCATCTCTGCCTATGGGTCTCTCCAAGTGTGTTTGTATCCAGACTGCAAACCGCATCCATCTGAATGACAGCATTTTTTGGAGAAACGGCTACTGACAGACATACTGAGCAAAGCCAGGGTTACAATTTTGATCCAATGCTTGTCCAAAACGAACAGGGGGAAAAAAATCGTTTCAAATGGATTTTGCTACAAGGTGTCATCACTGGAAAAATCTACAGGCTGCGGCTCCTGCCTGCCTATCCAGGTTCCTCTCCTTCCTCTCTCAGTCATTCCTGCACCAGCGAGACCAGCACCCTCTATCTTTTTCGGAACTATCACCCCAGGGCCTTTGCACTTGCTATCTCCCCTATCAGAATTCACGTTGCTCTAACTTCTGTGCCGACTTGCTCTTTCACAGCTTTGAGGCTTGGCTCGGACCTCCTGCCATCAGGAAAGCCTTGCTGGCCACCCTGTGGATAGGGTCTGACCCTTTTTGCTCTCCATGCACACGCCCTACTGTATTCTCATGGAAGGGCTGATCGCAGCCTTAAAGTACATTATTTTTTTCACCACTCCTCACCTCGCTGAAGATAAGCTACGCGGCGACAAACTCATCCTTCAAGGGGAGCCCCTGAGCCAAGAACAAAGAAAGCACCAAGCATACCGCAGAGACAGTCCGCTGTGTTTGAATGAATGCTTAAGTGCCCATTTTCCAGAAGAGGAAGTTGTGGCTCAAGGGGGAGCAAGTGATCTGTTCTCGATGGGATGGCCAGGAGCCAGGGCCGTTAACCCTTGTGTTGCCATGGGCCCAAACCTACTGGATTCCCCCCTACACCGCACTCTTAAAATGAACTCCTAAATTGCTTGCATCATTTCCTTTTTCTGACTCGATCCAAGCACTCTGGCTCCTCCAACGTCTCCACTACCATCTACATGGGGCCTGATGCCCAGGAGACGCTCGGGAAATGCCTGCAGAAGGAGGGCTCGGTGCATGAGCAGAACCGCCCCCCCCCGCCCCTGCTCCTCCCACCTGGCCCCTCAGGAACCCTCCACCTTTGCCGCATGGTGGGCCGCCTTTGGGGCTGCACGAATCCCCGCCTCCCGCGAGCGGGCTCTTGTCAGCGCCCAGAGCGGGAACGTTCCAGCCCAGCCCGACGACGGCACTTGCTCATTTGGCTGCTGAGCACCATTTCTTGGATCGCCTCCCACCATCTCCAACGTTATGTTAGAAAATAAAAGAGAATCTGTAAGCGATCACTGAAATAAGAAAAAGTCAAAAATATGCTTTTCAAAGACAGGTAAAGAAGGCCAAAA
Source organism: Paguma larvata (assembly GCA_030068075.1). NCBI lineage: Eukaryota > Metazoa > Chordata > Mammalia > Carnivora > Viverridae > Paguma > Paguma larvata. The sequence continues at coordinate 40,376,869 of CM057827.1, read as the reverse complement.
AGGTAATAATAATAATAAAGAAGGACTCGCAAAGCACTTGCAAGGCACACGCCCTCATCCTTGTCTCGCCGCGCCTCAACAGGCCCTACTTTCCTTCCACGAGCCTCAGTCCGCCTGTCCGTAAACTGAGCGTTTGGGCCATGGGGGCTGGCGCCTTCTGAGGGCATGCGGCTCCCCTCCCGTTTGTGAATGCCAACAGTGCTCGGGAGCGCAGCGAACGACTCGCTAGGATCCTGAGCCACCTCCTCACACGTGGGACCAGCCCACAGTGATTCATCACTTACACTGTCCTCAGTGCCTACCACCTGTCCCGATGGCTCACTCGCTCCCCGGCACAGCCCCGCGCACGAGGTCAGGACGGTGCCCCGCATCAGACAAGCACCGCAGGCCTCCTCCTGGCAAAACCCCTGCTGCCCAGGCTCCCCCCCCCCCCGCCGGGCCGTGCCCTGCCCCCTCGCAGGCTCCACCAGGAAACACGAACGCCCGCTGCTCGCAGGGCCGAAGACCCGGCTGGGAGCAGAAACTAGGTCTTAACTGCTCCTGCGTCCTCGGCAGCCCCGGCCCCGCGCAGTTCTGCAGGGAGACTTCAGGCACGGCAGCTGAGTGAACGAGCAAAGCGAAGGATGAAGACCGGCTCCTGGCGACACCTCGGTCTCAGATCCTGTCATCTGAGGGGCTTCCGGAAGCTGGAGGACTGTTGGAAACGCCTGGAAGTGACTTCACGGGTTCCTCCCCGCCAAGTCAGAACGTTCAAAGGAGAAAGTTCGCAGTCGCAGAGGGGGGGCCAGATGAGCTGGAGGACCTACAGGTTAATGTTGCGTCCGCGTTTCCTGCTTCACACCTGCCTGGAGTCCTACACCGGCGGGGATTCTGTCTGCAGGTGGGAGCGCGCCCCGCCCCAGGGCCCAGGGGTCCCTCTTGGCAGCCAGCGAGTATCTCAGGCTCCTCATATGACAGCCCCAGCTGGAGCCTCTGTGTCCTGCAAGGGACAAGCCCGAGTCTTTCCTGGGGGCCGCGGAGAGCCCCTGGCCAAGGACCCCGGGCGGGAGAGAAGCATCATCTCAGGAGGGAGCCGCAGCCCCCCTGACAGGCCCAGAATCACCAGGACCTCCGGCCAACCTCGCACTGGGGCAGGGGACACCAGCACGTGGGAAACCTGAAACCAGTCCAAACGGGAACCAGAGACCCAAAAGGCGCCTGCACCTGCACAGGGCACGGAGCACACACGTGGCCTGCTCACCGGCCAGCCGTGCGACTGTAGGCACGCCACTCGCCCTTCATGAGCCCCACTGCCCCCATCTTTAGACTGAACTGGAGGGGCGCCCGAGGGGCTCAGTCGGTGAAGCGTCCGACTTCGGCTCAGGTCACGATCTCATGGTTCGTGGGTTCGAGCCCCGCGTCGGGCTCTGTGCTGACAGCTCAGAGCCCGGAGCCTGCTTCGGATTCTGTGTCTCCCTCTCTCTTCTCCCTTTCTCAGCTCGTGCTCTGTCTGTCTGTCTCTCTCAAAAATAAATAAATGTTAAAAAAAACTTTTTAAAAAAGAAAGCTTAACGTAGCCTCCATTTTTCCTTTGGAACTGGTATTTCTAGGGCTTTGGGGATCAAATCACTTGTCCTCTTACTGACACACCAGCACCACACTGGTCCCGCGGCGGACTATATGCGGAAAATTCCAGTCTTCACACGATCAGCAAAGCGGATGGGTCTGGGCCTCCCTGAATCAGTCAATCAAGTCTTTCGGGCAGAACACAGACACTGAAGGCCTACTATGTATAAGCACCGGGGTGGATGCCCTAAATTCGCTGTTTCTCTAACCCCTAAAATCAGGGTACGCAGTCTGAGAAGCACGAGTTAGAAGCAGCAAAATAGAACAACTGACGTGGAGAGTCCCAGAAACCTCCAAGATGTATGTATGGAGGCCGGAAGAGGGGCATTTGGGTATGAAAGACCCCAGCCTGTCCCCCGGGTGCTCAGTGTATCAGCGAGAGGTGGTAGTCGTGTTTGAGAAAAAGTAGCAAGTCTCATCACGCTGCCGAGAAGCAGAACTGCCAGGAGAAAGGGGGCAGGTCAGAAATCCAAACGTCGGGGTCCCCAGCTGTGGCATTTCTACTGTGTGACCTTGGCCAACGATTCGGTTGTTCGGAGTCAGACTGCTTACTGGCCAAGGAAGAAACTCAAGAGCCGCTGATTGTATCTCAACTCTGGATGAGCCGGCGCACGAGGAAATGAGCAACTCGGAGAGAAAGACCCAGATAAATACAGAAACTGACCTTAGAGAGGACGGAAATAATTCATGAATGAAAGCAAACGAACAAAAACTCTAATATTTCGCTACCTAGTACAGTAACAACTATAAAACAAAATGAGATTCTAGGACAAGGAGCAGAGAATAAGAAAAAAAGCTCTTAGAAATGAAAAATACTCGTACTTTAAAAATGTTTTTTAAAAGTAAACCAACAGGGCCGCCTGGGTGGCTCAGTCGGTTAGGCACCCGACCTCGGCTCGAGGTCCTGATCTCACAGTCTGTGAGTTCATGCCCTACGCTGGGCTCTCTGCCGTCAGCACAGATCCTCTGCCTTCCTCTCTCTCTCTGCCCCTTTCCCCATTTGCACGTGCCCTCGCACTCTCTCAAAATAAACAGACTTAAAAAAAGTAAACAAAAATGACGGGCTGGAAAATGAAGTCAAGAAAATGTAGAATAAATGGTACAACAGCAGGGAAATGAGAAAACAGGAGAAAAATGCAGCAGATAGGCCCACTCTGGAAGGCAGAAGAACCAACAAATCAGGGTTCAGAAATGCAGAATGGGAAGAAATGGGGTTTTAAAAAAATTAAATACATTAGGATTTCCCAGGGTTCAAGGTCTCCTCTTCAGATTCTACTACGTATCTGGAAGAACGGATGGGGACTCCCCCTAAAAGTATCTTCATGTACTAGATGAACGCCAAGGAGGAAGAATAATTACTAAAATCTGCCAGAAAAGAAAAACAGAAAATAGAAAATCTACAAAGGATGTAGAATCAGACTTCTCATCAGCAACGTGGAAAGCTCTCACGTCTTCAAAATTCTGAAAGAAAATGATTTTGAACCTGGACATCTACCTTCAGTGTGAGTATAAAACACAGACATTTTCTGACAGTTTTACTATCCACGTAGCTTTTCTTAGGAAGCTCCAACCGAGGGAAGCAATAAAAGATGAGTCCAGGATGACCTCTATGGAGCAGATGTGCAGAGGAAGTGTACAACTCAGTACAGGAACAGAGAGGGTCTTGAGAAGACAACAAATGAAAACCAACACACACACACACACACACACACACACACACACACACACTCTCTCTCTCTCTCTCTCTCTCTCTTTCTCTCTCTCACCAGTGAGGAGCTCAACAGAACACGTGGTATGCAAAAAAGAGAGAATATGATAAAGATAGATAAAGCAAGAAGGAAAAAGAAAGGCAAAAGAAATTCCAGGAAACACACACGCCCACAAAATCCTGCATAATCCAAACGCCTACGAAACCAACAAATGGCATGATTTTAAGCAAAGGATGAAATGCAAGCAAACAATTCATTTGACTCAGTATCGGACATTCTGCCTTGAGCAATCCAGGGGTTGTGAAACCGATCTCTGGAGAAGAAAATGTAATCCCAACACATGGTTTAACATAGCATTAGGCACTTCTGATACAGCAGTAATTTTACCAGTGTCGCCTAGCAGTTTCGATTCCTAGAGCCAAGCTCCGGACAAAGCATATGGTAGAGAGTCCAGGACAGGATGTAAATATAACCAAGTCTGATGTAGCATCGACTCTAATGCAGGAGGTGCACAATGCTGAAAGCAAGAGGAAAGGGAAAAAACACTAGGGCGCTAATCACGTCTTACAACATGAGGTGGCAGAAGCACCCGAAAGGGTGATGGAGAAAGGCATCCATTTCAAGATTAAAAAGTAATTGATGGAAACAGTTTAATAAAAATAAGAACTGGCAGGGGCACCTGGGCGACGCAGTTGGTTAACTTGACGATTCTTGGTTTCCACTCGGGTCACGATCTCACGGTTCCGGAGTTCAAGCCCCACGTCGGGCCCTGCACTGGCAGCACGGAACCTGGTTGGCATTCCCTCTCGCTCTCTGCCCCTCCCCCACTCAAACTGTCTCCATCTCTCTCAAAAATAAATAAACTTTAAAAAAACTAAGAACGGGCAAAGGAGGAGTCAAATCTTCCATTTTCCCTTTAAAACATCCACAGCTGGGGCACCCGGGTGGCTCAGTCGGTTAAATGTCAGACTTCAGCTCAGGTCATGATCTCGAGGTTCGTGTGTTCGAGCCCCGCATCAGGCTCTGTGCTGACAGCTCAGAGCTTGGAGCCTGCTTCAGATTCTATGTCTCCCTCTCTCTGCCCTTCCCCCACTCATGCACGCACTTTCTCTCCTCTCTCTCTCTCTCAAAAATAAACATTAAAAAAAAAAGGAAAAATACAGAACATTCACAGCTACGACATAAAGGTGACAATTTGCTGCCTGGATGTGAATCCTGGCTCGTGCAGAAAACGGAAAAGGGCTGCACTGAGGATTAAATGCATTTAAACAAGGAATATCCGTGGACAGCGCCTGGCCCCAAGTAAGCACTGGAAATATACCAGGTATTTTATTACACCCAGCCCTGCCTTACGATGCGCAAACAACTGATTGGAAGAGAAATGTTGCACGAAAAGATACGCCACACAGAGCAGTTTAAAGAAACGTACGTAAAAGTGAACTTGAATCAGAACATAGAGCATGGCGTATTTTAGAGACTGCTAAGCAAGGCAAGGCGACTTGCCCCGAGCTAACAGGTGGCCCAGAAAATATGGGAGGGGGGCTTGGGTGAGGGAGGCTTCCCAGAGACAGCCTGGAAAGAGCCGCTGCTCTCTGCACTCCCCAAGTGTTTGCAAACTGCAGAGGTCTCTACTGCTACACTATTTGGACGTGACGTGACGGAGTATTATTATTATTATTTTTGTAAACAGAAAACAAGTCTGTATACCTTTTGAGGAAACTGGGTACTTTTTAAAACCTACTTGGAAGCAGTTTCAGCCTGCTTCTCTGTTGCTTACATTATTTTGCAGAGGAAAGCAAACATTTGCAGAGGCTATGTTTCCGTGAAGAGAGGAACAACTAAGGCTCAGAATGGAGGCCAGAGGGCGCGGTGCAGCTTCTGGCTGGACTCTGGTCCACCCCAGGCCTTTCCCCGAAGTCCCAGCCTTCTTCTGAGCCATACAGGGTAGGAGGTCCCTCGTTCGAGGAGGTGGGGCTGGAAGGATCGTTGGGCCCAGAGTAAGGCCTGCACGCTTCCCGGGTTAGCAGGATCAGCCCAATGTCTATTTCTGGGCTTCTGCCTTTGTTTCCCCACAAAGCCCAAACAAGACCCTGACCCCGTGCCTGGCTCATCCAGTGCCCTCCCTCTAGGAGACGAGTCTCTGAGCCCCTTTTCTCCCACAGCTGGCCGCAGAACTGTTCAGGTTGGCAAGGGGAAGCGGAAGCTGGGTGTGCCCCCAAAAACCCACAGGTGCGGGGCCGTAGAAAAGACAGTTCAAAACCAACACTGCCACTCGCTGACCACGTGACCTTGGGAGCATTACTTAATTAACCCCACTGAGCTTTGGCCTTCTCAACAATTCATTAATTTACTTAGCACATACTTTCCTTAGCACCTGTCCGGGGCCAGGTACCATGCGAGGGGCTCGAGGCTCGTGGCACACTTGCAAGGAACTTAGCAAGGAAAAAGGCCACTTTGCGTGGCTGCTCCCAGAAGCAAGCCGTCTGCAGGAGAGCGGCCGGGAGAGCAGCCCATGGTGGGCGGGGCCGAGGGCAGGGAGAAGGGGAGGCTGGGTTAAGATGCGAATGAGAAGCAGAAGCAGGAAAGGGGTCCGGAGGCGCAGACGCCAGGTTGGGGGCACAGAGCGGCGTCAGTGAGGTTGGATCAGAGGCTCGGTGAGCCCCCGATGGGACCTTCTGAGGATTCTAAATCATTCGTAAATGCAGACAATAACGTGAGATTTAGGGAACCGTGACCCGGGGGCGGGTAACTGAGCCCTGGGACCTCGCACTATTATGTATCGGGAGCCACCCTGGAAAGCACACGGACTAGCTGACCGGACCATCCGGTCCATCTCCTCCTGGAGACACCGCTCAGAGGTCCCCGCCTCCAGGAAGCCGCCTCTGACCCTCGCCTGCTCCCTGGGCTGGTGGGTGCTCCCCGCAACTTACCCGGCTGCCCGCATTTGCCAGGAACCTCTAGAGACACTGCTGTCCGACGGGACTCCCGGAGCGGGGACAGCGTGTCTGATCCAGGTCTCAGCTCGGCACAGCTGCACGTGGTCGACCGGTCCGCCTACAGGGGGCCCCACGCGGCACCCCACGCCGCCCCGACTGCCCGGGGCCTCTGGCCCTCCTCCCGCCCTGACTACCCCCTGCACCCTGGCCGCACCTCACGCCAAGGCCATCTGAGGTTCGCCGAGGGGCCGGCAGCTCCGCTCTGATGAGGTCCCGGAGCTCCGCGTGGCGCAGAGAGAAGCAGGTCAATCGTGAGAGGCTTGTTCTTTCAGGCATGGCCTTAGGGACTTTTTTTTTTTTAATGTAAAAACCGAATAATCTATAGACCCGCAGCTCAGCACCTGCAGAAGGTCACTGGCTTGATTCCAGATCTCATCTCGCAGTTGACCGGGAACGGCTTACACCGAGGGGAAAAAATGTTCCCAGGATCTCGATCGCCGCCCGTGACCCACAGGCCGGGCTGTCTGCCTCGCGCCCGCCCCTCACGGGCCTGGAACGCCCTCCCTCCCCTGCTCTTCTTCCGCCGCCCTGGTTTAAGAGGGGGTGGCGGGGGGGGGGGGGGCGGCGCCCAAGCACACTGGGCTCCAAACAGGGCACGACTTCATCTAATCTAATTCATTTAGGGGGTCCCCGACCCCTTGTTCAGACGCGGCTCGTCACCAGGAACTGTGCTGCCTCGTCCCCAAGCACGGGAGACAATGACAAAATGGCACCGGGGTCACCAAAAGCAGGCCCGTTTCCCTCAAACGCCCTCAACACATGGCAAAATCAGCTTCCCACTTTGGATCAAGAGTAGCGAGGGCGTCCGTGTGCAAGGCACGGGGTTAGACCCACCCCACGCGCCGCGTCCATGAGGCTTCGCCTGGCGCCATCTTCGAACGCTGAGCCAGGCCCAGCAAGGCCATCGTGGGCCCAGTGGCGGAGCCGACGGGCCAGCCCTGAGCAGGGTCAGCGGGGAGCTTTTAAAAGTACCGGCGCCCAGGCCCTATCTCAGGCCAGCCGAACCATAAGTCAAAGCGAGGGGGCCCAGGCATCAGCATTTTTCAAATGCTCCCAGAATTCCAGCTGAAGCAGGATGCCTGAGGCAACAGGAGGGTCTTCTTATCTTAACTGCACACCTGCTCTGCACCTCTGCTGGCAGTTGGAGGTGGGGGGGGGGGGACGTCCCGTGATCTTTCAGAAGCAGCCCGGTCCTCAGGGAGCATCCAGGCAGCTTGGGAAGTCAGGGCGCCACACAGCGGGCAGATCTGAGTCCTCGAAGCTCTAAGGAGTTCTTGGAGGACGGCCCCTTCCCTGCAGGCCCGGAGCCTCTCCGGATTCTTCTCGGCCACGAAACTTTCCTTAAAGGGCCAGACGGCTGGTATCTTCAGACCTGCCGACCCCATGCCCACCCAGGGTGCTCCAGGCTCCCGTCTGCTGAGACCCCGAATCCCTATCCTCCAAACCTAACCTTGCAGGGGTGGCTTCTGTGCTGCCCACAGGACAGACCGCCCCTGCCCAAGCTCCTGCACGGCGTCCCACCCCCTGCGCTGCCCCCAGTCTCCTCCAGCCCTTGGCAGAAGACCCCCTAACACAGTTCTCAAGAGCGCACCTGTTTGCCCCCCTCTGGGCTCCTGCGGTGAGAACATTTTCCCACCACTCAGGCCACGGTCACTGCGGACGGACAGATCGTGCGTTCACTTGCAAGAGCAACAAGCTTCCACAGGGGACCCCCTTCCCGGTCCAGGGAGCTGTTCCCACCAGGGCCACGCTACCGCCCACCTCTGCGGCCAACCGGCCAGACGCCATCTTTGACTTGGCTCCAACCTTCCATCACGCCCCGACGCTTCTCCCTTAAAGGTCTCCCGGACTCTAAGCAGAGCTGGCATCTCTCAAGCGCCTGGTTTTAATTACCATACGCAGTCTCGTCCAATCCCACGGCAGCCCCGCAATGTGCACAGAGACTCGCCCCGGGGCATCTCAGAGTCTCCAAGTACCGGCCACAGGGTGACCCGATCTGAGAACACGTGGCAGCTCCCACGCGACCGAAACTGTGCTGGAGCGAAGGCAGAGCTGGCCGCACGTCCCTGCCCTAGAGAGAGGTCTGCGGTCTGGTGGCGGAAAGAGACCAGACTGGCCCAAACGACTCACCTCTGCACCCTCTTCTCCAGACTCAGCTGTCCCCTGGCCGCCCTGAGGTCAGAATGATAGCTGATGGAACCACGTGCCAGGTGCTGTCGGAAGCCCTGAGCGAGGATGCCATTATCTAGGCGGGGAGGGGGCCCTGCTCCCCAGAACACGTAACGTGCCCAATTCGCCACCTACTCACCCCTACTTTGGCAGCATCCCAAGCAGAGGCCAAAGCAGCACAGCCCGCCCCCGTGAGCTCTAAGCTGGCCTGCAGCCGACTTCACGTCCATCCTTGGCAGAGGGGCCAGGGGACACGGGATCCCACTGGGGGCATGCGCCAGGTCAGCCTGAGCAGGGGACAGGTGAGACCCCCAGGGGCTGGCAGCACTGATGCTCCCGGAACCTTCCGGTGGAGGGCGTGGTCCACTGGGGACCCGTCCCTAGGCAGTCTCTCGGTGTGATGGGTTGAATTGCGTCCCCTCGAGAGCTATGTCCAAGTCCTAACCACTGGTGCCTGTGACCTTATACAAAAATATAATCTTCGCAGATGCAATCGGGTTATAGTAAGGTCATACTGGATTAAGGTGGGCCCTAAATCCAACAGGCGGTATCTCTGCAGGAGGAAGGGAAGGGAGGTTTGTAGGGAGGCAGGCGCACAGACACACAGGGAGACATCTTCCCCCGCGAAGATGGGCGCTGTAGATTACGCAGGTGCAGCCACGAGACCAGAAGCACCAAGAAATTGCCGGCAGCATCCAAAACTCATGAAGAGGCATGAAACAGATTCCTTCTAGAACCTTCAGAAGGGGCCAGCACCTTGACTTCAGACTTCCGGCCTCCAGAACAGCAGGAGAGTAGATTTCTGTTGTCTCAGGCCGCCCTGCTTGCGGCTCTGTTACGCAGCCCACCACGAAGCGGCACTCGGCAAGGACACAGCACGACAGCTGGAAAGTCCCTCCCTCCTGCACAAGTCCTAAATAGTGACAGGGGAGGAAGTCCTCCGGGGTTCCGACCCAGCGGCAGAGAGACCCCGGTTCATTTTCCCGCCCCACCTGTGTGACCATGGCCTCGCTCCCAGAGCAGCCTCGTCTGTCATTTCGGGCCATTAGGCCCTGCCCTACTTACCCAGAGCTGAACTTGACCATGTCCATGACAGGAAACCTGACTGTGTGAGTTAGGGGACCCTTGTGGAAGAGGGGGGAAGTGAGCTCTAAAAGCCAGTGTTTTCTCGGGGAAACGAATCAACATAAAGTCCACTCTCCAGGTCACCCCCCCCCCCCACCTCGAGCTGGTGTCTTTGGAGCCCGGGAGGTGGGGACAGACAGGGCTCCACTCAAGCTCCACAGGTGGCACAGAGGCGGCGGGACCCTGGTGTCACTCCCAAATGGGAGTGCGTTTTCGCAAATCAGTCGATTTGAGCCTATCTGCATATGCCAAACATTTGCTCTTTGAAAAGTGTTTGCCGGCACACATTTCTGATTTGTAAATGTTGGTTCAATCTGCATGGTGTAACAGGGCTGTCCTTCCAAATCCCAGCCTGGATCCCACGGCTTTCTCAGAGCCCAACCCTGCTCGGCTCCGATAGGCAAGTCCGGTCTGGGCTCTCTACGCTCGCTCAGACCTGTGTCCACCCCTCTGTGGCCGGCCCTGAGCCCCCCCTCCTCCCCCGACCTTACGGTCTCTGAACAGCTGGTTCGTTCCATCATGAGCACCCCACATCGCAGCTTGACCCATCTCCCTCACCTAGAAGGACCCTTTCTGGAGCAGTCAGCAGCCTGGAATCAAACCTCGCTCCTGCTCTCACCGGCTGGGCACCTTGGGCGAGACAGGCGGCCTCCCTGAGCCTCGTCCTCTCCATCCTACAAGGTACAAGCAGGAACAGTGTCCTGCGGAGACTCGGTACTGATCCCGGCACGTCGGGCTCGGAGCCCCGGGCCGGCGCGTGTCAGCCCCTCCTGTTGCTCAAAGCGTGTTGTTACCGCTACGTCGCCTCGGCAGTCTCCTTAATGCCCATGGGTCCCCAGCTCACATCGGGTCTGAGACCAAAGTCTTCGTGGTACTTGGCAAAATGAAAAAGCCAAGAACAATGAACGTTGATTGGTTAATTAGTTACACTTAATTAAATGAATGGATTAAAAATATCCAATTTGGAAAACTCTAGTATTAGAGTCTTCCTTTTTTTTTTTTTTTTGAGATTTTATTTTTAAGTAATCACCATACCCAACGTGGGGCTCGAACTCACAACTCTGAGATCAAGAACCGCACGCTCTACCAACTGAGCCAACCAGGCGCCGCCCGATTTGTCCTGTTATTTATTGTACCGCGGTGGGAACGCAGGGCAAATGGAAGTTTGGCAGTGTCATGCAATTCTTTGATTTAACAGATTTCCTCACCTCTGTACGTCAAAAGGAGTGCGACCGGAACGTGAAATGGTGCCTCCTCGCAGTGTGGCGGAGGCGTCCCATCTTTCTCCCCACCCGCATGCCCTTCCCGGGGCCCCGTCCCAAACTGCCTCTGCGCACAGACGGTGCGCCGGACCACATGACTGCACCTGCTCGGTCATAGCCGTTTAGACGAGAGGGAGCCCCCCGCCAATCCGGGCCCCTCAGTTCCCCTCCTGGGAATCTGGGCCCCCAGCGGAAGGAGTGAGTTGGGAGGTCGTGCAGCTGCAGGGCTGAGGTTGCCACTTTGGAGTGAGCGTTATTTGGCCACATGCTCAGAGGAGCAGGAAGGGACAGCCGGGGGCGGGAGGGGGAGGAGGAGAGGGTGGGGGCGGGGGCGGGCACCGCCAGGTGGCGAGATGTGGCGCTCCAGACGGGCAGGAAAGAAGGTGCCAGCGTTCCTGGGACCGTTTCTCCTCTGTGAAGCCAGACCGTGCTGCTCGCTCTGGTTCCATGAAATGCCGGTTCCTTATTTAAAATCTCCTATTGCTTAGAAAATTCATGTGCTGAATGTCTCGTCTTTGTGCCCCTCTAAGCTCCAGGAGGACGGAGACCCAGCAGGTCCTGTTGGCATAGAGCAGGTGCTCGATGAAGCTTCTAGATGGATGAGAGGCTGATTACGAGCCGGCCGGGGGTGTCTGATTCTTGCCGCCCCGCACGCCAGCAGCAGCCTGGGTGGCGGCGGTGGGGGGGGGGGGGCGGCGGCTCCTCTCTCAAAGCTTTCAGGGAAAAATGAAGTGAGGACTTCAAAGACAAGCCAGAAATCAGACAGGGGTGACTTCTCGCTGGCTTAGGGCAGAGAAGCCTCTGCCGAAGCCCCTTCTCATAAAGAGGATCCACCCCCAGGGAAGGGCCAGGAGAGAAGAGGCAGCGGGGACACTCTGTGTCCAGTGCGGGTACCGGCCCAAGGGACACAGACGAGAGCCCAGGAAGAGGTGAGTGGCCTGCGACGTGGCGACCAGAATGAAGAATGAAGGCATGCAGGCCCGGGTGGGGGAGGAACGGGAAGGAGGGGGAGGTAGACAGGGGAGGAAGAAGAGAGACGGCAGGGAGGCAGGGGAGAGAGAAGAGGCAGGGAGAGGAGGTGCGAGCAGGCACCCCACCCAGTGCCCATGAAGAGGCTTCCGTTTCCTTTATTTTTTAAAATAATACTTATTTAGTTATTTTGAGAGAGAAAGTGTGCACGCCAGTAGGGGAGGGGCGGCGAGCGAGAGAGAAAGACAGAGAAGAGCATCCCAGGCGGCCTCCACACGGTCACTGTAGAGCCTGACTCGGGGCTTGATCTCAGGAACTGCGAGATCATGACCTGAACCGAAATCAGGAGTCAGACGCAGTGGGGAGGCGAGGCGAGGGGGACCGAGTAGGGTGTCTTTGAACCAAAGGAGCAGACGCCTGTGATCTTACACAGCTTTGCTTGCTTCTGCGGAGGGGGGAGGGGGGGATGCCCGGCAGCCAAACAGGGCAGCGTCCAAGCGCCTCCAACGTGAAGGCCTCAGGAACTTGCTTCTAAGGAGCAGGACATACGCCGGGAGCGAGACTGTGTGGTTTCCGAGGCCGGGCCGTACCAGGAGGTACAGACGGACACCCAGCCGGCTCTTTCCCGGAACACACCCGGAAGCCCGCGCGCCGTCGGAATCCGGGCTCGCCGGGCCGGCCGTGCTGGAAAGGGCGCACGGAGACGCTGTCCCGAGATCCGAGGAGGTGCCCGGGGCCCCCAGGCCGCCTGCGTCTTCCCAGCCCGGGTGCCGGACGCGCGAGCGAGGAAGCCTTCGAGACGATTCCAGCCCCGGCCAAGGTCAGAATGCAATCTCCCGTGAAGCCTCCAGCAAGACCCACCGGCCCGAGCCCAGGCAGCCCCTGGACTCGCAGGCAACATAAAGAGGACTCGTGTTTGAAGCCGCTATTTGGAAGTATTTTACGGGCAGCAAGAAATACTCTAAACCTTGGTTTCCTTGTCTGTATACTGGGAACAGTAAAAGCAGCTACTTTATCGAGCCGTGGCTCCGATTACGCCAAGCAGTCTCCGAAAAGTACTTATTGAAAGCACGGGGTCTCCACCCAGAGGAAGCACCGAGTGCAGGAAAGCTCTGAGGATCACTTGCTGGAATCATCACGGCCGCTGCACGGAGGAGACACGAGGCCTCGAAAGACCACCGCAAACCGGCCAGGAGTCACACGGTGCGTCCGAGGCTCCACAGTCTGACCCTGAGAACAGCCTCAAACACGACACGCGCGCTCCTGGAAGCGGCCGTGGCCGTAATCACCATCTCGCAGGAGAACCGGCACTCCTCTCCGGGAGGTGCTAGGTCCTTGACCAGAAACACCAGAGGGACTGAGGTCAGAGGCTCGACACGTCCCGGTCATCGTCGGCCCCTCCCTAGCTGCATGGTGCCCACACGCTGCTCGGCACCTGCCGTAGCTCCGGTCCCCTCCCACCAAGAGTAAATCAGGCAGTGACGTCGATGCAACGCACCAGCAGGCAGGTGACTGCTGTCCCAGGCTGCGGCAACGTGGAGGCCTCCCGAGGTTACTCACCTAAGCGTGGGGGCGACAACCTGGGAAAGTCTGCCAACAGTCCCCCCGCATTCGGCAGGGCTGTGACAGACGCGTTTTATGAACGGGAACTGCACGTGTGTTCCTACCTAATAAAGCCTCGAAGGTTTTACTGTTTCGGAGTCGGCCCGCAGGGCTGCCGTCAGCTTCTCTGGCAGCTGGGAGAACCTACTTGGTAAGGCGAGAAGCAGCCAGGAGAGCCGGGGAGCGCCCGAGGCTCGGCTGGGCTGGCGCTGAACAAGCCCCTTCCCGCGCCGCACCCCTCGCTTGGCACCTAGAGCACCTCCTGGTGCTGAGCCGGCTCCATCCCTGGTGCTGGGGATCCAGGGAACACACAGTTTCGAGGAGACAGAGACACGGATGGTGAGGCCACGGGGCGCGTCATGCCACACCCAGGTACGTCGAGGAGCTTTGAGAGGCAGTGTGACCAGCTTTCCTGGGACATTTGATGGGCTTTTTGTGATACTCAGAGCTCTAGGAACCTCAGTGTCCTTTCTTTCCATGACCAGACCTCGAGAACTGTTTCCATTTGCTCAAAAAAAAAATTTTTTTTTTTTTGAGAGAGAGAGAGAGAGCACAATAAGGAGAGGGGCAGAGAGAGAGAGAGAAGGAGAGACACAGAATCTGAAGCAGGCTCCAGGCTCTGAGCTGTCAGCACAGAGCCCGACGCGGGGCTCGAACTCACGCACTGCGAGATCATGACCTGACCTGAAGTCAGATGCTCAACGGACTGAGCCACCCAGGCGCCCTCTCCAATATATTTTTTTCCAAAATTTTTAATGTTTATTTGTTTGTGTGTGTGTGAGAGAGAGAGAGAGAAAAAGAGAGAGGGGAGCAGAGAGAGAGAGAGAGAGAGAGAAAATCTGAAGCAGCCTCCAGGCTCTGAGCAGTCCCCGATGTGGGGCTCGAACTTATGAACTTCAAGATCATGACCCAAGCTGAAGCTGGATGCTCAACCGACTGAGCCACCCAGGCGTCCCAATATTTTTTAAAGTTTATTTATTTTGAGAGCGTGAGTCAGCGTGAGCAGGGGAGGGGCAGAGAGAGAGGGAGAGACAAAGAGAATCCCAGGCAGGCTCTGCCCTGTCAGCGCACTGGCCCCACGCAGGGCTCGAACCCATGAACTGTGAGATTATGCCATGAGCCGAAAGAGTCAGACGCTCAACCGACCCGAGCCCCCCGGGGTGAAACGCCCGCACAAGCTTCAGAAACCCAAGAAGTGAAGAAAGGGCCAGAGACCCGGGTGTCACACCCAGCCCCCTCCGGCTCCGACGGCCCGAGACCCTGGTTCTTGCCCGGGCTTCCGAGAGAAAGCCACGTCCTCCGTGCCCAGTCGGCGGCAAGGCAGCGTGAGTACAAACTGTCCACCGCCACGTGGACGCCTGCCAACCCCGGGCACTGGCCAGCCTCACAGATCATGGCTGACTCCGGAACGATCCGATGCCCCGCTGGGCTGCAGCCCGCTGTGCGACCTTGGGCCGGCCGCCTCGAGCCTCTGGGCCTCCGTGTGCTGACCTACGAACAGGGCCAGCGGGAGGGTGGGGTTGCCTTCCTTCCTGGGCCCACGTCCTGGGGCAGTGAATTCTCTAGCATACGGCGGCTCTTGACGCCGCCCGGGAGGCTTCGCCCTTGGCTCGATCTGGCTGTCAGCCGGTCCCGAGGAAGGCTCTTTGCCAGGGCCAAACTCCACAGAAACAGCTAAAAATTTACCCACTGGCCTGGGGAACATTCTCTCTCTCTCTCTGTCTCTCTCTCTCTCTCCCTTAGCAATGAGAAGGTAGAGGTGACATAGGCCTAGTGACCCCTGGAACCTTCTTCCTCGTGGCCCCTCTGCCCCACCAGGTCTGCGCAAGGCACCGCCCGGCCGAGCAGGATGGTTTCAAAGCAAACGGGCACAGCACCCAGGGGCGCACGCTTCGGTTCGGGACACGGAACCCCTCTCCCACCCACCGAGCCCGTTGCTGGGGGAGCTGCTGCCCGGTGGATGTCTGCCCTGGATTCTCTCGGCTGTGGATGCAGGTCTGGGAGCACTGTTTTTAGGCCAGGAGCAGCCTGAATGCGTTTGCAGAGGCGCAGGGAGACCCACGGCTCGGTGAATCAGGCTGGGACACTGCCCGCTCCATTTCCTGTTGGCCGGAGTCCATCGCGGCTGGGCAGCGAGCGCCCGGGCCAGCGGCTCCCTCACCTTCCCTCCGAGCCCAGCCCCAGCAGGGTCGGTGGAGCTGGGGCCTGGGCGGCAGGGCCTGGAGATTCACTCTGTACATACAGACAAGTGCACACGGTACAGTCAAAACAATCGGTCTGGAGGTCACGGCCCAGACGATCACGCTTAGATCCACACAGCACGTCTTCCTGAACGTTTCACCCTGTCTACACTATAATGTAGAAGTTACGGAGGGAGCATGAAACAGGCCCACCAGCTGGCTTCTTAAAACCCACACCCTCACTCAAACACCTCCCATGGCTCCCCATCACTTGTAAGACACGGAACACTCCTTATCCTGGCATTTAAGAGCCACGCCCATCAGGCCAAGGCTGATGCACCCGCTTCCACGGCCCGACACTACAGCCCTCCACCACCCCGGTCC
Source organism: Paguma larvata (assembly GCA_030068075.1). Classification (NCBI taxonomy): domain Eukaryota; kingdom Metazoa; phylum Chordata; class Mammalia; order Carnivora; family Viverridae; genus Paguma; species Paguma larvata. The sequence continues at coordinate 40,360,868 of CM057827.1, read as the reverse complement.
ACCTGTCCCCAGCAGTCCAGCCTCTGAGACACCCGCTCATACTCCCCCTCCTGGAATGCCCTTCTGCTTCACCGCTGCTTGGCGAGGTGCTCTTCCTCTCTCAAGGCTGACGTCAGATGCCCCCAACCTCCTCCGCCCAAACCCCTCTTTCCCGCCTCTGCCTGCTCAGGCGCACACCGGCCACTCTGAGGAGCTACGGGTGGTTACATAACACGGTTCCCGACGGTCTCGGAGTCCGCCGAAGGCAAGGAACACCTTGTCTACCATCACCTTCCTGCCCGATGGACTCTCACGAAAGGCTTGGTCAATGTATACAGAGCAGGAATCTGCAAGAAGACCGAAGCTGAGCGTGGAAACTCCCCCTTCTAGAAGATTCGAGAAGCATCTAGAAGATTCGAGAAGCATCTGCAATGGCCAGGGCCCAGAAGGGTCCTGAGTTTTCACGGCCTTTTCCGTGCTGATACACTGCTGGGCAGGTGGGTTTCCAGAGGACCCCAACTAGCTCCCCGGACTTACCGCGCACCCCGTCTCCAGGACTCCTTGCACCTTACGTATCTCTACCCAGTTACGCACTCAGCTTGCCTCGGAGGCAAATATGACAAGAGGGTCCACCTCTCCCTCCTCACCGCGCGATCGATATTTCTGAGTCCGGTTTGCTGTGCCCACCCCAGGCCCCAGGAGAGCCACTCCTGATACCCAAGCCACAGCTCTTCTTCTCTGGCGGGAGAAGCCAGGGGAATAATGCCCGGGCCTCCCTGTCCCATCTGTAGGAAAGCCAGAGCCGGAGGCAGAGAGGAAACCAAGCCAACTCTCTTCCTCTAGAGCTGCCATCTCCGGACCATGCCAGGGCCTAGAACGGTGCCTGGATGTAGCCGGTAGCTGGTATTCTGGGAGTGTTCGTGGAAGGAAGAGGAGGAGGGATGGCAGGATCACACTGGGATTAATGGCCGCTGGAAGGAACTGTCCGGCCCAAAGTGGGGGAGGAGGAAAAAAAAAAAAATCTAGCCTACTTCTAGAAACTTCTTTGGAAAGAGATTTCTAGACCCACTTTGAGAACTCTACCGGTTGATAAGTCACCCTAAAATATGGCGCCCGGTTGAAGGGCTGCTCCGAAAACAACTTGCACTCTGGTGGACGCCTTTGAGATTTGCCCTGGTGAGCTTACGGGTGTCCGTCTGCATGGGTCTCCACAGCAGGGGTGGGTCAGGAAATGGCAGCTCCTCAGGGTTATCCCCCAACCTCCCAGCGCCCCACCTGGTCAGTCCCCAGCTCCCCCAGGGCTCTTGCAGAGTGAAGTACCTGGTAGCTGTGTGGTTTTAGGGATGGCACAGAAATCGGTGTGCCTCGCAGGGCAGAAGCAAGGGGTAGGAGAGGCAGTCAGACCCAGGGCCAGCTGGTGCAGGGCCTGGGACCCTCCCAAAGTCACCGGCCACCGCCCTCGGGGAGACCGCAAGTATCGCAGAGCTCTGAGCAGAAGGGAGGCGTGAGCCTGGGGGCCCGCTGGAAAACACACTGTAGAGGGCGGAGGGGAAGCAGGAAGGGTGGTGAGGAGAGAGGAGGGTGGCGTGGGGAGAGCTGAGGAGAGTGGCCAGCACGGGAGGGGTGCCACAGTCTGAGGCTGTTGCGGCAGGAAGGGCCACCATTAGTGATCGGTCAGCCGTGACAACCAGTGGGTCTAGAATTTCGCTGTGGCTGAGCTAAGAATTACTCGGAAGGTGTTAAAAACACAGATTCTGGTTCTGATTCAACGGGTTGACAGCAGGGCTCAGGCACCCGTACTTTGGAAGGCTCCCGGGGGCGTGCCTGGAGGCGGTCCCCAAACCCACTGGGGAAAAAACCCCGCATGGCCCCGTCCCTGCACTGACCGCCCAGGAAGCCAAGGGAGGAACAGAGTGGGGCAGAGGCTTGTCCCCGGGCGCCCAGGTGAGACAGACAGAAGGCAGCCCCGACGGACGGGCCCCTGCCTACCCTCCCGGGAGTGCCCGCACTCTGCTGCAATAGCCAAGTCTCCCAGATTTCGAACAGACTGCTGAAGGGCGGGGGTGCTGCCCGGGGCTCAGGCAGAACCAGAGGCCGGACACTGTGCCAGGCCTGGACAGATGGACGGCGCAGCTCTCGAACTCCACGGCGGGGTCCTGGGTGGGCCTGGGAACAGCCCGCCCTCAGGGAGAAGCAGCATCGACATCTACTGGGAATTTCAGGGCTGAGGCCATGCTGACCTCGTCAGTAACACCGCCCGAGGAGAGTCTCAACGCTCCCTCTTAGCAGTCAAGGGTACGGCTCCACTCCTGCTTTCTGGGTGGAGAATCCAAGGCCCCGCCTTCCACTTCCACCACCAGATTTCCACGTCGCAGAGCCAGGCTTACTTCCTCAGAAGCATTCAACAAAGCCCTCCCAGCACGTGAACGGAACCACGCGCGTCCATCAATCATTTTCAGCGTGTGCGTTAGGCGCTCAGGACACGCTCATCCTATTTAAAACTAACGGACTTGTCAATATCGATGATTAAAAAGATGACGGTCGTGATCATCCACTTTCTGAATTAAAAGCAATGGAGGGGGGCACTTGGGTGGCTCAGTCAGTTGAACATCCGACTTCGGCTCAGGTCATGATCTCACAGTCTGTGAGTTCGAGCCCCACGTCGGGCTCTGTGCTGACAGCTCAGAGCCTGGAGCCTGACTTCAGATTCTGTGTCTCCCTCTCTCTCTGCCCCTCCCCTACTCATGCTCTGTCTCTCTCGGTCTCAAAAATAAATAAACATTATAAAATTTATAAAAGCCATGGAGGGTCCTGTGGGGGTCACATCAAGGCCACCATGAACTGAAACGATTTACCTGCCGCAGAAGGCAGCGCTGTGTTGGTCGGGATCGACGTTAGCAGAGAGAGGCTGAAAACCTGGGGTGACCGAAAAACCACGAGGCCCTGGACACTCCCTATTTCTGCTGCAGGACAGTAAGTGCGGCATGTATCAGCTCATCACGGATCTTTAAGGAACTGAGCCAACTGTGATGCCCCCCCCCCCAACACCACCACCGACCCTGCGATTCGAATTTCAGTAGCAATCACAGAAGCACACAGCAGGCTGGCAAATTACCAAGACACATCACTCTGTGCCCCCCGGAAGGGCTTTAACCCCATGTGAAGGTGCTCCTGTCATCTCCGCTCGTCCTAAGCCATAAACACAGACAGCATGAAAACATCCAAAACTCTTTAGTGAATTTATTCTAGGATTCTTGGTGCTGAAGGTGGGCTTTCCATCACTTCCACGCCCAGGCCCTCGATACTGCTCCTCGTAATCACAGAGCGAAAGCCGCAGACTTCAGGGGCGCCCCAGGGGGGCGGGGGGGCCCAGTCAGTTAAGCACCTGGCTGTTGACTTCGGCTCAGGTCATGATCTCGCGGTTCGTGAGTTCGAGCCCCCTATCTGGCTCTGCCCTGGCAGCACGGAGCCTGCTTGGGTTTGTCTCCTTTTCTCCCTCTCCGTCCTCCCTTGCTTGCTCTCTTTCTCAAAAGATAAATACAAATAAACTTAAAAAAAATTTTAAGAAAAATAAATAAATAAGTCACAGACTTCCATGCCCTCCTGCCTTACCCCCCCCCCATTGCCCCTGCACGGCTGCTTTTGTGTTTCCCGCCATTTAATAGCCATATGTACTAGAAATCTGGCCCCCGGAGCTGAAAACCCTGGGTGTCTGTTCTCCCAAGGTTTGGGGGCGAAGGGTTCAGACTCTATGGGTCTCAGGAGGGCCGTGTAATGTTATTTCTAATTCGCTGAATCAAAACAGTGTGCCGGCTGCAGACTTGGGGATCTCACAGCTGACAGGTGGATCACAGTGGAGTTTTCCAACATACTAGCTCCTTTTCCCGTTAATCACCTATCACGAAACTCGCAGCTCTCGGCGGATCACCAGTTTAGTAATCCCGGGGAGGGAGGGGGAGGGGCAAGGCCGGCGTCGGGGCTGGAAGGACGTTACAGCTGCCGGTGAAAAGCAGCAGCCTGGGCGTGGTTACACGGAGCCAGGTGACTTCGGGACCCCCTTGCTCGTCTGCACGCTCTGTGTCTGGAACCTCCCATCCGGGGTACGGAGGACCCGCGCCCGGATCGCAGAACTGTCCGCAAAGGACAGCAGCAGCTCTGCGAACGCGCGGGGACTCCCGCCGGCCGCTCCGAGAGCCTGTTGTGGTGACCTCTCTATTCAGAGGCTGGAAAAGGTCTTCAAACCTGCATTTCCTCCAAGTCCTGGAAGTTCTTAAAAGCTGCAGGTGAACCTTGAAGGCCCGGCAGACATTCCTCTAGTTCCTCCCGGCTTGTTCTTTCGGGAGGATTCACCCGTGAGGCGTCTCGGAGGGGCGCTCGCGCTCCTTCGGACAGTGTCCGTGACCTCGCTTCCATCCTGGAGCCCTCTGAAGAGGTGCAGGCTAGAGACGCCTCCCGAAACGCCCCACGTGCCGGCATGTGATCACCTCCCCCAGCACCCCAGGGCGACACGGGGTCTCGAGGGGTTACTTTAGCCTCCCCCGAAGAACTACGACCACTCACCCTCTGTGGGTGGCACGCGGCTTATTGCTGAGTATCTTCGGAATCTAATACGTGTGCGGGACGCAGAGTGACAAGAAAGCCAATGTCCTAACAGAAATGCCGGCGAGTTCAGAAGTGTCTGTGGTCAAATCAACCCCACAGGTCACCCACGTCAAATCTCCCGACTGCTTTCTCGGTGCCACGGTGTTATTTAGAAATTTGGAATGAAGGACCCAGGTGCACTGCGGTGACAGCAGAAAGGAGGTGTGGCGCGCGGGTGACTTACTCTGAAGACCTCCCTGGTCGTGCCGGTCACTAACTGCGCAAGTCTGAGCGACAAGCTCCAGGTGACACTCTCTCGAGCCCCGGGTCGCTCATCTTGAACAGGAGGTTGGGGACGTGCAGAGAAGACAACGCATTTAAGGATGGCCGGATCCCTTCCCCACCGTCTCCTGTCTCCTCCCTTGCCCTCTGTATCCGCCGGCGACCGCGGCTTTGTTAGGAAAGGCGACCTCGGTCGGACAGCAGCCGACTTCCAGTGTCGCAAGAAAGCCCTCGCGGAGAATCCGGCAAAAATACCACTGCCAAATCCACGAACTTCTCACCATTTTTTCAGCTTCAGCTGAGTTCAAGGCTCTAATTAAAGTACTTTCCATTTTCAAAACAACTGCAAACAGTAATTACACACTTCCCCTCCTTACCTTCCAGGAACGGCCTGAGACTGAAGCAGAAGCTCGGAGTCCCCAGGACCTTGAGTTACACAGACAGAACGACATACTCCTCCTACTCCAATAACCCCAAATATACGAAGGCTCCTCCCACACGGACCCTGGAAAGGGTCACAGCTCACTCTAGACTTCTCGGACGTGTACCAAGACGCTACTCTGCAAGGCCAGCCCGATCAGGAAGCTAGCATAATCGCCTTTAGAATGGAAACCCCATCATCACCCATTCGGAGCAGAGTCCCCGCTTAGGGTGACAAACAGCATGTTTTATAAGGACCGGTTCTCCTGTTTATACGGATGTCTAATTGAAAATGTTATGTAACCTTAAAGTACGGAGCATTCCGGAGCTATTAATAACCGGCTGCTGCATCCCAATCCGAGGACCCTTCAAGCTTAGAGTTGGAGAGATCACCTCCTACTAACACACACGCACACACGCACGCACACACGCACGCTCGCTCGCTGCAGGTGCCTGAACTGAGGCCTCGAGGACAGGAAGAACGCGTCCAAAGTCCCAGAGCCAGTGAACAGCAGAGCCAGGAGCGAATCCCAGGTCTCCTGGACTCTGGGGCTATACCCTTCAGCTGTGGCTCCCGCAGGTACCTCCATCCCTCCCCAATGTCGTACGAATCCCCGGCACTTGACTGGGTTCTCGGGATGCTGGGCATGTCAGCTCCGAGCAAGACCTCAGGGTCTAGATCCCGGCTCCGAGACGGGAAGCCCACGAGGGAAAAACCTCGCTGTCGTTAGGCACTTGTGATGCACGCCCGTCCTGTCATCCCAAAAGCAACCGAAGGCGCCCAAAATAGATCTGCACGTGAAGCCACTGGGTGTATGATGCGGTGAGCTCCGGAAAAGAGGTGGGTTTAAGACAAACCCAAAATCGAAAAGGGAGAATTTATTCCTCGTCGTACATTTTCATGTTGGGGGCTGGGGAGCAAAAAAAAAAACCCAAAAAAACAAAAAGGGAAAGAAACGATAAATTCGAAACAAAATTATCAGGAACGGGAGTTACCGTTTAACAGTGTGTGATGTGTGACTCTGGCTATCAAGAGTATGATACACAACATAAAAGCTGTCCTTCGGAATTACGCTAGCATTTCCAAAAGTAACTCCACGAAGACGGGTTCTCTGCGCTCGTTTTTATTCGAAGCCTGACCGTGAGCCACGAGGAGCCGAAGCACGCGGTGCAGGGAGACGGAGGCGCCCGCGGGAGACGCAGGACTCGCTGCCTGCAGCCCTAAGAGCATGTCTCGATGGAAGCTTTGCTCTGGTTTTGTGAATTTCGAACGGTCACGAAACCTTCTGGGAGCTTAGTTTCAGGGAAAGAGGTGAGACGCATGCCCATTTCGCTGGGGAGTCAGGAACACTTTAAAGGGTCATTAATCCACATCTTTTAAAAGACCTGTGACAACCCCATTAAGGGCCCATACGTCAAGTTGACGGATTTAGCTGAAACAGGCGAAGCATTAAGTCAGGGTCTCAACATCCCTGTGACCCACCTTTTTTTGTCACAGTCCCTCTGTGTCCCTGCTTAGGGCCAGACTGCACCTATCACTAATATAACCGGCAAACAATGGAGTCCGGGGGAAATCTAAACATCACTTTATTTACACGACGAATTGTTGAGGCTGGAAAAGCTTTCCCTGATTCAACTATGATAGATTCTTTCTGGAAGGCACACCAGCTTGCCACTTTCTAGCCGGCTGGACATCTAATCGACGCATTGTATTTCCTCAGTTCCTAGAGGCCGAAGACATTTCTCCCGGTGAAAAGCCTGACCTATGCCATAACCTCAATCTGGCGCTCTGGGACATGTCACAGCCACCACACTTTAGACCAGTAACTAATCCACCAAAGCGCCGGTCAACCTTCCCTTCTTAGGGTGGAACCTGAATCTCGCGGCTCCCCGCTTCGAGAGCCTGTTCAGTGCAGACCCATCAGTCCAAATGCAGGCGTCTGAGGGGCTCACGCCCCCTGGCTCAGGCCAGTAACCCCCTCTCCTCCCGCTCACAGAACTGTTTCGTTGGACAGGAACAGAGCGGTTTATCCAGTCGGACTCTGGGCATCGGGAAGCCGAGGTTCCTTACTGCCGAGGGCTTTCCCTGCACGGACACGAGCACTGTACACGGCGTGACAACCGAGCCTAACGCTTGGAGACTCCGCCGATGAAATAAGCAGCTCAGACCAGGACCAAAGGCTTCCCTGTGGATTCCCCCTCCGGTACCGACCTACGTGCACTCAAGCCAAGAGTGAAAAGCTTCCAGCCGGAGAACTGGGGACACGCGGAGGCCCCCGTGTCTACCTGAAACCCCCGCCCCTTTCCGTCCAGGCTGCAAAGTGTGAAGTTCTGCTGAAAGGGAGGGTTGGCAAGCGTGAACCAGGATAAAATTTCAGACAGGGTTGGTTCCTGAACGGTGGCCATCTGGGATCAGCCCGAGTACTTGTTAAATAACCATCTCCAAGACTTACACAACCAGGGACAGGAAGCCTTGGTTACCCCTCAACCCACAGAAAGGTTTAGGTCACGGCTTCTGAGGCTGAGCGTGTGCGGGCAGGCATAGCTTCGAAGGGGCTCAGGGGAGGACCCGAATACTGCCCTTTGCATCCTTGAAGAGGCAGGGGAGAAACAGGACTGCAGAAAAGAAAGCACCCGAAGAGGGGGGTACATTTTAGCCTTTCTCCTCAACTCAGAGAAACAACCTTCCGCTTACAATTCACATTAGGGGTTAGCAGCCACGCGATGGAGAAATAGACAAAAATTACATGCTAGCGGTAATGTATTTCGCCCGAGCAGATACTCACTGGCACAAGTATTTCCACGCACACGCAACGATTCCAGAAAGAGGCAGTTGGTAGAACTGGGACAAGAGTGTGTTTGCTACAAAAGGGATCGGCTTGGTGGAGAAGCGCGTTCCCAATCCTGGTCTCTCCCACGCTGGCCCTGTGACCTTGATTAAGTCATTCAACCTCTCTGGGCCTCAGTTTCCAAATCCGAGCCATGGAGGAAGGGGAACCGACTTCCCTGGGGGTTTCTGAGGCACACTGCCCAGCTCGGCTTGGGCACCCGTTACGTAGTCACTATAAAGCAGTCGTCTCCCTCCACGAACGAGTCTCTCCCCCCACCTCTGAGTCTGAACCAAGATGCATTTACCCTTATCTAGACCAAACAGGTCTCCTGCCTGCGTGTCAGGCCCGCACCTGCCTCCCCGATGGCAGAGGAAAGCCCCGGGTCTCGAAGGCGCCAGGGCGGTTCAGCCTCCCAGAGGCAGGGTTGGAGAGGAGAGGAAATGGAGGGGTTCAATGGGAAGCCCCGCAGGCTGCCAGGCTTTCGGTGGGGGCCGGGAAGGGGGCTCAGAGGGGGCCTCCGGGCCAGAAAGGGCTTTGTTCCCGAGGCGGAGGGCCTGGCTTACCGAGCAGCGCATCCGGAGGCGGGCGGGGGGCGCGCGGGGCACGCAGCAGAGCCACAGCCCGGCCGGGGCCCGGGGCGCGGGAGCCGAAGGAAGGCGAAGAGGAGGAAGAGCAGGAGGAGGAGGAGGCGGCCGCGGGCTCCTGCCTCATTCTCCCGGGCAGCGCTGACCCGCTGGCCGCCGCCGGCTGGGGCTGGCCGCCGGGCGCCGGACCCCGCTCGCGCCGCTCATGTCCCCGTCCGCCGCTGGCGAGGTGTGCGCGCAGCCGGGCCGTCTCCGGGCGGCGCCCCGGGGCTCCTCATGCCCCGCGCAGGGGCTCGGCGGGAGGACCTCGGGGAGGCAGCGCGGGTGGGGGGGGGGGAGAGGGAGGGGGAAAGAGAAAGAGAGCGTGAGAGCGCGCGGAGCTGCACCCCGCGGGGGCCGGGGGCGGCAGGCGCCCGGCAGGACCGCGCCGCCCCACCCACCGTGCCGCTGCGCCCCGCGCCTTGCGCCCGGCGGGGCGCCGAGCCCCAGAAACTTTAGCACATGGCCGGGCCGCGGCCGCGGTGGCGGGAGCTGCCTGGCTCCACGCCCCCCCCCACACACTCCCTCCCCGCCCCAGCCCCGGCCCCGGCCCCGGCCCCGGCCTCCGATCCCAGCTTACCAGCGACGACGGCGACCGCGGCAGTGGGGCGCCCACCCGGCCGCGCGCAGAGCGGTGCGCACCGGCTGGCCTCGCGTCAGGGTCCCCGCGAGGGAGGGGCACCTGGGCGGCGGCGATCCGGGCGGGTTAAGGCATCCTGGAGGAGGGGGGGCCGCGGGCGAGGCGGGGTCTGCAGCCCGGATGGGGGAGGGTCCGTGCGCCCCCGCCCGCGCCCCGCGGCACGGCTGCTGACGGCGCGCGCGGGCTTCCCCGGCCGCGGGTCTGCGGAGCCAGCCCCGTTACCTAGCGACTCGCTCCGGGGAGCCCACGCTGACGCGCGCGACGAACTGGGCTGCGGCAGCCGAAGGGAAGGGAGGGGAGGGGGAGCGGGGGAAGGAGGGGCAGGGCGGGCGGCTGCGGCCGGAGCTCCTCCCTCCCACCGCCTCGCCCTCAGCGCCCGGGAGGCGGCCCCGGGAAAGACGAGGCTTCAGCCGGGTCCGGGCGGGCAGCCGAAGGGGGAGGCGCGGAGATGCTCCTTCCCCCTCGCCGGGGACGCAGCAGCAGGTGGCGGCGGCGTGGCCGGCCGAGGCCCGGCGCCCACAGGCGCGCCGAGATGGGCCTGGCCCGGCCGGGAGCGCGGCGAGTGTGGCTGTGGGCGCCTGGGTGTGTGTGACACGCTCCCACCCACGTGGCGTACATGGGACCTGAGGACGCGAGTGAGGGAGGAGCCTCCTCCTTCCTTCCCTCCTTCCTGGATATTCCGCTCCTGCGATGACTGTCTTTCATCATGGAAGTCCAGGTCGCTCAGCTCCCTGCTCTGAGCTCCTCCTACCTTCCGAGAACAGGAACAGGAGGTCGGGGGCAGCTGCGCAGAGATCAAGCCTCAGGCACCATCTCCTCTCCCTGGCCCTAGGTGATGCCTCCCCAGCCCACCTCCCCTGTCTCCTTGCCCGCAGCCTCGGAGACCCTATAACCTGCCTCCGGGTACCTTCCTGTCTTTGCACTGGGGGCCTCTCAGACTGGGGTTCACATTCAGGCCCTGTCAGTTGTCTGTGGTATGTCCGATGTTCCTTAAGTTATTTAACCTAACTTTAACCTAACCCTAAAATGGAGTGCTTGTCCCCAAGAGTCCCTAGCTAAGTACTAGCACCCAAGGGGCTCCATGAATGTGAGCTCGTGTTTGCTGGAAGGTTTGCAGCCTGTCTCTTGATCCTCCCGGACCTCACCAAAATCCACCCCAACACCCAGGAAATGGTGCTGTGACCTATGAAACATACCCCGGCAGGCAGGGACCCCTGCTCTTACAGAGGAGAGAGGTAACTTGCCCAGATCCGCTGGGTGCTTCAAAGCAGAGCTGGGCCCAGAACCCAGGCTTCCTTGTTCCCAGGATCTCAATACCCCACCCCTGTCCCCTCGTCGACAGCTGGGTATAGGAACCACCTGCCACCTCACCCACAGGACCAAACTCATGGCCCTTCCCCACCCTGCTCTCTTCTCTTGTCTGGGATGGATGCGGGGAGAAAGAAGCAGAGGATGGAGCCTACAGAAGATGAGGGGGACCCTACCTCCCCAAGAACAAGCCGTACCCCAGCTGTGGGTCTCCACAGGGCACATCCCCTCCCTCAACGGGCTTTGAGAAACATCAGGGCTGGCCCAGTGACGGGATACTTCCTCCAATCACCATCACCATCATCGTCAACATCATCATCATCACCATCACCATCATCATCACCATCATCCAGATGCCATAACTCATAACGAAAAACCCTGCAGACCCAACCAAACAGAAACCGGTCTCTTACAAAACTGAGGTCAAAGGCAGCACTTTTCTGAGAAAACCACTTTGCGTCTCAGCCTGTGTGCAACGGTTGAGAAGTGACATTTTCTAGTGAAATCGGAAGCAACGCCCTTTAATCCCCGAAGTCCCCAACCAGTCGTTATGGTCGGCGACAGCCAGGTAGCTGGCCTACGGGAAATCTAGGAGAGCCGTGTCCTGGTGCCATGGGGGCAGCCGGCTCCTTCCTCCGGGCAGACTTCCCAATATGCAGGTGGAAGCGATAGCTAATCTGGTCAGAGAACCCAGCGCTTACAGCAAACGCAACCTCGGAGCCCGTTTTTCCGCTCGCAACCGGTATCTGGGCCCTACTATTCCGGGAGACAAGGCAGCCCACGGGGAAGTGTGATTGGACGGCACGCATGTCTCAGTCACGGGACGCAAAGATTTGAAAAATGCTAGCTTATGCCGTAGCCAAGGCCGGCACCTTCATCCTGCACCGCTACGCATGGGGTGGTGCAGGGAGGCAGCGGGTACGACGCCCCCTACTTTGCCTGGTCATCCCCCGTGCTTCTCTCCGTGGAGGTGGGGAGTTCGTGAGCCCCGAGGTCTAGGAGGCCCATGAATCCCTAGGGCCACAGCTTTCCAAGATGTCCACCTGCAAGCGGTGCAGGAACATGTCCCCAAATTTGCAAGTGGCATCCACACCGTCAGACGCTAGGGATGCAGAGATGCACTAAAGAAGCCCTCTGTCCTAGGGACGTTTCTGGGGGGATGAAACCCATGCAGATACTCTAGATACCAAGTGCTTTGACTACGAGAGCTCATTTCAACGTCACCAAAGCGAGTAAGGTAGGTCCGTCATGCCTTCCTCGAGGGAAGCTTAAAAGGCTTACATGGGTTCCCTGAAGCCGCGCAGGTGACAGATGATGGACTCGTGAGGCGCAGGCTGGTCTCCCTGATCCCACGCTCCTAGGCCATTACCCCATTTTGTCTGCCAGGCTGAAGGAAAATGGGGACACTGAAAATATAGAAAGCGCCCGCCCGACGCTAGGATTACAAATGACACGTGTGTGTAAAGTCCTCAGGAGAACAGGGCCCCCGCCTGCCAGCAGCCAGATTCCCTACTGTGCCTGCTGTCCCATCCCTAGGGACAATGGGGGTTGTGGTCCCTGCCTGGGCCACTGCGAGGGGCATGGTCCACCACAAGGGGCGCTGTGTGTGAGGCGAGGCTTGGTGACCTATAATGGGTGCACTGCCCGCTCGGGAGGCCTGACTAGTTCCCCCATACGCAAGTTTTCTTCCCCAACTCAGTCATTGCTTTGTGCATTCGTTCATGTGATAAACGCGTATTGAGCACTTACTATGCGCCCGGCACTCTGTTGGTTCTAAGCGTTGAGCCATGAACACGCCCGCAGCCCCTGCCCTCATGTCACTCACAGTCTAACGGGGAGAGAGCAGTCAGCAGGATGGGTAGCAAGACCCAGGGTCAGTGCTGTGATGCCTGTGGGCTGCGTTGGTCATGAGGGGGGCCCTTCCCTGGATTTCAGGCATCGGGGAGGGCTTCCTGGTGGGGAACATTCTAAGATGACTGGGAGTCAGCCAAGTGGCAGGGGATGGGTAGGGGCAGTATAACTGGGGTACCATGGAATGTTCCCCGGATAGGGATTACACTCGGCGGGGACCCGCAGGTGAATCGTGGGGCACTCCGGATACTGAAAACTAAGGCCCACTGAGCAAAGTCAAACCTAGTTGTAACTCATAGAGAATAATTATGACTAGACCAGCCAGGTAAGCCTTTGATGTTGGGGTGGGGGAGGTGGGGTGTAGGAAGGAGTAAGGAAGGAATTCTTTAGAATTACTTCAGAAAAAGGGCACCTAGTTGAGCATCCCACTTCGACTCAGGTCATGATCTCCTGGTTCGTGGGTTCGAACCCTGTGTTGAGCTCAGAGCCTGGAGCCTCCTTCAAATTCTGTGTCTCCCTCTCTCTCTATGCCCCTTCCCAGCTCATATTCTGTCTCTCTCTCTTTCTCTCTCTCTCAAAAATAAATAAACATTAACAAAATGTTTTAATAAAAATGGGTATCTCTGGGGTTCCTGGGCATCTGACTCTTGATGTCTACTCAGGTCGTGATCGCAGGGTTGTAGGATCGAGCCCCATGTCGGGCTCCATGCTGAGCATGGAGCCTGCTTAAGATATTCTCTCTCTCTCTCTGTCTCTGTCTCTCTCTGCTATGCTCCTCTCCCCCAACCGTAAGCACTCTCTCTTTCTCTAAAATAAAATTAAAATAATTAAAAATAAATAAATAAATAAAATAAAAATAGGTATCTCTGCTTATTAACTACTTCCCAGTTGTTTGCAGTGCTTTACAGTTTTCCAGAACCTTCCACAACCATGTCTCACTGGCCCTCGTCACGTACAAGGGAATCTGGTCCAGACAGTCCGTCAGCCTCAAAGCTGATACCTGGCAGACCCCACAACTTGAAACTGGGGCTTCCGCGTGGCCGGTCTGGTCCTGATAATCCCCGATCATTTCATAGGACTCTCTAAGGTTCACCAAGCACGCCCACCTCCGACAGTCCCTGTCACCTGACTGAGCTAGCATCTCCAGCTTCCAAGGAAGAAAATGCCAGCCCCCTGGTCAGCAAGGGACTCGCTGGGCTCGAACGGAGGGCCTCTGGGCTGAGCGGCAGCGTGAACCATCTGCATTCTGCTAACGGGATGAGGGACGGAGCCGGGGGCGGGGGGGGCGACACAAAGGGCAGGTGGAATGAAAGGAAGAGGACTCCAGCACCATTTTTGTGTAGGAAAGGAGGCTTTGGGGTCTGGAATCTTCCTTCTTGACACCCATAGCAAAGCGGCTATCAAAAAAAGATAATCCCGACGGGCACACCCAGGAGGGGGCGAGAGCCTTGGCCAGGACAAGCTGAGGACAGACGAGAGAACGGGTAATTTGGAAAGAGGGTGTCATCCATTTCCGAAAGCTGGAGACGGCTTATCGGAGACGGTTTCATCAGCGCTTCGGTGTGGCCACAGAAGGTCCATCTAGGCTGCCTGGGAGACGGGGGCTTCTTCGGGACAAGGAGAATAGCACTTAGGAGAGCGGTGACCGGCCACACCCCGCCCACTGGCTACTTTTGTAAACCAGGTTTTGCCTGAACAGAGCCGGCCCATTCATTCACATCCTGCCCGCGCCGCTTTCTGCTATGAGGGCGGAGGCGAGTGTTTATCACAGAGACTGTGTGGCTTACCAAGCCGGAAAGTATTTAGGGTCGGGCCTTCTTCGCAGAACAGTTTGCCAGCCCCTGAGTTAGAGCCACCCAGCTTCCAAACGGGCTGCCTCCCTGGGTGGCAGTTCCCCGTCGCTTGTAGTCCTCAAGCTAACGCTGAAGCCTGCGGGGCCAGCTGGGCGGCTCAGCCGGGTGAGCATCCGACTTTGGCTGGCTCAGGTCATGATCTTGCGGTCTGTGGGTTCGAGCCCAGCCTCAGGCTCTGTGCTGACAGCTCGGACGCTGGAGCCTGCTTCCGATTCTGTGTCTCCCTCTCTCTCGGCCCTTCCCCAGCTCATGCTTTATCTCTCTCTCTCTCTCAAAAATAAAGAAACATTAAAAAAAAAGCTGAAGTTCTGCTAAGCAGTGATGTTGCAAGTGCCCGGGTGACCTTTTAAGTCCCTTTGAGATGGGAAGAGTCCAGGAGTTAATGACTCAAATGATTCAATTAATTATTCAAATTTCTGCATTGCGTGCCGATCGAGATAGTCGCAAGTACAGCTAACTCATCCATCCACAGAGCGGCTTCAGTCGGATCTCAGGTGTAGACCGTGTAGACCGTTTCACCCCCGCAGCTTAAGTCCATCGAAGAGAGCGAGAGCTTTCTCTGCCTGTCTCATAGGAGATGGACGATGTGCAAATTCAGGCGATCCCAACAGCCAGCAAACATCTGCTGGAAATCTCCATTTAAAAAAAAAACAAACTTATTTACTCTGAGAGAGAAAGAGCTTGTGAGCGAGAGCGGGGGAGGGGCAGAAAGCGAGGAGAGAGAGAGAGAATCCCACGCAGCGGCAGCGCAGGGCAGGATGCAAACTCGGACCCACGAACTGTGAGATCATGACCTGAGCCCCAGTCGAGAGTCGGATGCTTGACCGACCGAGCCACCCAGGGGCCCCTGCTGGAAACCTTCTTCCACCTGAGCCTCCTCCACTGGGAAAGACGCACTCACGTGCAGACTCGATGACGAATGACCACGCGGATTGCGTCCAGGCCGCCAGCATGCCGTGAGGCTCGCACGTGACTGCGTGTTTCAGGTATCAGGTATAAGCTAACTTAGCATCATCAGGCTTCTGTGGGGGGGCTCTGGGGGCCATCATTCAGCGAACTCAGTGCCAGACCTTGAACTGGGCAGAGCACCTGCTCTTGGAGCGCTGGCCGCCTAGGCACCGGCTCGCTCGGCCAGCAGGTGATGAGAGTCTCGCGGATCCCAAAGGCAGGGAGAGACTGACTCGGCCAGCTGCCTTTCTCCAGCAAAGCAACGTCGCTGCTCAGCGCTATCAGCAGAGAGTTGCTTTCTTTTTTTTTTTTTTTTAAATGTTTATTTACTTTTGAGAGACATAGAGACAGAGTGTGAGCAGGGGAGGGGCAGAGAGAGAGGGAGACACAGAATCTGAAGCAGGCTCCAGGCTTTGATGAGCCGTCAGCACAGAGCCCGACGTGGGGCTCAAACTCACAGACTGTGAGATCATGACCTGAGCTGAAGTCGGCCGCTTAACCGACTGAGCCACCCAGGCGCCCCGAGAGTTGCTTTCTTTCCAAGCGGGACTGCGACGAAAAGCAAAACGGTCTCTTGAAAGAAAAATGAGGGTCTGTGGCCATTTCTCCGTCTTTTCTTTGGCCTCACCGAACTGGGTACCGACAGGTCCGATTTCCCCACCCCAAACCGTCTTGCAAACACCATCACGGACACAAGGGAAGGTTTTCGCGTGCAGTAACCCACAGCGTGCGTGCCGAAGCAAAAATCTTCCAACAGGAAAAGCAGAAGGTCCCCTTAGGAGTAGCACCAGCAAGGCCGAATTGATGAAATACTGTCCCTAGTGCCCGCACGAAGGACTGCGTCCCTGGTCCTAAGTGGCCTGGTCCGGTTCACACCGCGGTGAGTTCCAGGCCCCGATTTTCCTAAAGCCATCATGGCTTCGAGTTTCTCTTCCTTTCTCCTCTCACGGCCTGAAGACAGCAGCAGCAAGCCCGGTGTACATTTTTTACATTTCAGATTTTTCTTGTTGCTGCTTTTGTTTCCAGGTGACAGATCGTCAAGGTATCTGGTTGCAGGCTGCCCTTGGCAAAATGCCCCAGCCGACAAGCACCCCTAAGAGCTTTCCTCCGGAGAAGCGTCCAGATATTACTCAGGCCCTGGCGCACCTGCCCTCAGACACTTCATCATGCTCAAACCCCGTTTCGACCACGGTTACGCTAGCTCTCCTGCTAGAGGAGGTCTTGATGTTCTGTGTTCTGTGTTTACCCAGAATTGAAGAAGACCGTACAGAACGCGGGGGACCTCCACCTGGCGATAAACAAAGCAGCATCGTGCAAAACATTCTAAACGTTCCGTGCCTTCAGGGAGATCCCCGAAGCCGGTTACTCTTTGGTCTTTTCTTCCCGTTTGTGATATGTGATACGGACCCTCTAATGTCAATGCTTACGCCTCCTGTCTAAGCCTCTCTTCCGAACCACAGAGCGCATGACTCTTAGCTTTGGTTTATTTTTGTCATCTCTCTCGGCCATAGCTTGGACGGTGTTGAATTCTTAAACGAGTGTTAATTCCTGTGTGTGTGTGTGTGTGTGTGTGTGTGTGTGTTAAAAACTTACAAGGCAGGGGGCAAGGGAATAATAGCCAGGTCCTCAGTTAATTACAAACGAAATGATTCCTAGATATTTTCTTGATAATTACCTGGTGACAGCATGCTTCGTCTCTGCTCCCAAGGTATAAATTGGGAAGTATTGTTAAATTAATGGCTCTGTGTACATTCAGGTACAGGCTGCCTTCTTCCAAGGATTAATATTAATGTAGTAATTCAGTTCTGCTGAGGAAATCTTCCCATAAAGTAGACGTTTCCCTAAAACTACTAAAAATGCAAAGGTTGTTGAAGTCAGTCGTTCCTCCTCAGGCTCAACTCGCCATAATGTCCGTGGCTCTAAAAACTGACAAATATTCTCTGATGCCAGGGAAGCCGCGGTAGCGAAAAGATCACACGCCACAGAACTGATCTATGATCAGACACCGTTTCTCGAACCCGTGCCCCAAACACACAGCCAGTCAGCCGTGTCATCTGCTAACGTTAAACCGACCGTCACATTGTCAGCTGAGTCACGTGTAAGGAGCAAGGCTCCTGACTGCAAAGGGGACAGAAGTTTCCCCTCCTTGTCTTTCCGATCAAGGTCCTTGCTAAGACTTTCATTTGTTCCAACAAATCGGCCAGAGGCTGAGTTGCCTCGCGAGACCCTGCATAGGATCAAGTCCCGTTCAAGGACGCTGGCCTCCCTGCACTCGGGATTCCTCTAAACGAGTAAGTGAATAAAGAGGGAGGGGCTTTGGGTTGCTTATGAAAAGGTAACTTCTCCTAAAACTCGTGGATATGGATTGCCAGAGGGGTGACGTTAACACGTCTTCCAGGAAAATTTCCAAAGGTGTTTCATGGAGTTAGGAAGACTTTATTTTATTTATTTATTTTTTTGAATGTTTATTTATGCTCGAGAGGGTGAGAGACAGAGTACAAGCAGCGGAGGGGCAGAGAGAGACAGAGACACAGAATCCGAAGCAGGCTCCAGGCTCTGAGCTGTCAGCACACAGCCCAACGTGGGGTCGAACTCAGAAACCGTGAGATCACGACCTGAGCGGAAGTGGGATGCTCAACCGACTGAGCCCCCCAGGCGCCCTTTAGGAAGACTTTAAACAGGAATATTAGGAGGTACGGATCTCTGCGATAACGCCTTCATCACCGTCACCGTCATCGCCATCCCTGCCAGCATTCATGGGACCTTCCTCTGTGCCAGGCACTGCTGCATACGTTATTTCCACCTAAAATCTACAGCCACACTGCAGGTACGCATCTTTATCCCCATCTTACAGACGAAGAAGCGGCGTCCCCCAAAACCCCCAGGCTCTTTTTAATCTTCAAAAATCTGAACTTTGCTGATGATTATTTCAAACTGTTAGAAGTCATTGATTTAAAGGTAGTCATAAAACATATTTACGTCCGATTAGCCAGAGGCTATAGCTGAGAAAACGCAATGCATTCTGTCACGTCAGTGAGCATAAATGCAGAACTTTCAAGAACTAATTTCTCCCCTTTCAGAGAAACAAAACAGGCAGTGGCTGAAAGACTTACCTCGCTGCCTCCGAAACAGCTATTATTTTAAACCAGTGTTATTTTCAGAGTTTACCCGTTCAAAACACTTAGTCACTGCCCGTACTTTTCAACAAAGGAAAAAAGAAGGTTCTTTCACCTCCCATTTGTTTTCTCGAGACCATTAAGGTTGAAATACCAGCAACCTTGTTAAAACATCATTGTAATCCATTACGTCTTTAGAGATCATGGGATATACACGTCCAGAGGGTACCCCTCTGTTAGCTTCCTACCGACTTTGGTCTTCTTGGGTCCTCACAAGGACCCCTCCGACTGCATCCCCTAGCAGCGCTTAAGCTAACAGAGCAAGCCCCACTGCTGGCTTGGGTAGGATGGACAAGGTGGAGGGAAGTGTAGTCAGTACAAATGGTGATGACCCCCTCATTCCCCAGTCTCAGAAGCCAGTGGCGTCCTCTGTGTGTGTGCTTACTCGAATTGGCGGAGAAGTTCTAAAGAAAGAGAGATGTAAGCGGTCGTGCAGAAAGCAGCAGGCAGCGATGGGTCTTTTGTGATGACTTTGAGCTAATACTCCTCACAGGGAAAGCGGAACAACCAAAAAGAGAAAGCACTAATACAGCAAAATCTGTCCTCCAGAGTGAAAATCTGTTGGATCAGCCGAGCTTTTCTGGCAAAGCAGGATGGAATATGTGTTTACCTTGTTCATTTTAAGCATTACGAGCGAGTGACTAATAGCCAAAGGTTATAGTCTGCATTGGGGGTTAAGTACGATGGAACAGTGATAAGGAACACACTTACTTTTTTTACCGTGACTCGGGAAGAGGCTGCCTTGAAGAACTAGCACATTGCCCTTCCCCTGCACCGTCCCTTGACGTAAGATAAACTAATTAATAAGTATTATAAACCTAACCGTAGCCCTGAACCCAGAGTTTCTTAGGTGCCGTGTTTTTGAGAATCACATACAGTCAGGACCAGCCAAGAAACTGAGGAGTTTGAGGAGTTTAAGGCATCTAGAGATTTTTTTAATCTTTTTTTTTTTTTTTGCCCTTATTCTAAAGATAAATTTCTGGGAGCCGTTTACAGGGCCATCCATATTGATTCTCCTACTATGTGAGAAATATGCACATCTTGGAAAAGTGCATTGGGGGTTGCTTCTCCTTTATGCACTGTTGAGAGTGCCGGTTGGGGAAGCAGGAGTGGCTACCGTTTACTGAACATCTACCACGAGCCTCGCAGAGTGCTGCATCTCCACATCTTGTTTCATCCAGTTCTTCTACCAAGCCCGAGAGGGGGTTCCTGCATTACCCTCCCTTCCAGAGAAGAAAGCCAAGTATCAGAGATAGCGAGAACGTACCTCAAGCCATCCGCAATCCATTGCTTTGCGACAAACTACCACATCGCTCAATGACTTAAACCAGCACACACTTATTATCTCACAGTTGTGGTGGGTCAGAAGTATGAGCATGGCTTAGCTGGACCCTCCGCTTTATGGTGTCTCACAGAGCTGCAATCAACCTGTCAGCCGGGGCTGGGGTCTCATCTGAAGGCTCAGCTGGGGGAATAGCCACACTAAGGCTTTTTCTCACATTGTTGTTGGCAGAATTTAGTTCGCTGAGGGAAGCTGGACTGAAGGTCTCCCTTCCTAGCTGCCTATTGGCCAGTGGCCACTCTCGGTTCCTCACCACATGGGCCTCTCCAACATTGCAACCTGCTTCATCAGCATGTATAGGTGGAGAGAGCATTAGAGAGAGCCTGCCAGAAGGATGGGAACCATAATCTTATGTAACCTAATCATAGAAGCGACACCCTGTTACCTTTGCTGTGTTCTGTTGGTTAAAAGCAAGCCAGAGGTCCTGCCCACATTCAAGAAGAGGGGATTATTCTAGGTCGTGAATACCAGGGGACAGGGTTCCAGGGGACATCATTGCGTCTGCACATCACACCAGCCACCTAGGTTAAGTGGCCACTGGACTGGCATCCAGACTCCGGGATTTCTATCATGTTCCTTTCTTGCCCTCCCCAGATCTTTCTTGTCCATGGAGGTTCTGCACCAGCCACACCTTCCTGCAAGAAATCATCTCTGGAAATCCCAGCCTTCTGTGTCCTTTCTCTCCCCAGTGAATCCCTCTAGGGTTGATAGCAGTAGATGTAGTATCTGTGTTTTGATGCATACCATTTTGTGTGCGTGTACGCTGTTTTGTAGACTCTCAAGGCCCACTTTCAAGGGCAACGTTCCTTAAAAAGTGAATCATGCAAACCCAGGATTCTGCAGAGCTTGGGGCTGATGTTTTGGAGAGGCATGGAGGGTAAAATTCTGAACCCAAAGCCCCTTTCCACACAGATGAATAGCCCCTGTCATCTGCTTTATATTAGATTTCATTGGAAGAAAAGACTCCATACCGAGTAGATATTTGGAAACCGTTTGTCAGAGAGGCAGTGTTACAAATGATAATCGAATCCCCCAGATAGCGCACCACTTGCAACACGATTTCTTTGGGAAAACACATTTAAAAATCCCAATTTGACCCTACGTACAGAAGAAGATCCCCAAGAGTTGCTAAGATGGGGTGGGGCAAGAAGGGCAATGTAATTTATTGAGTATTTTCACCTACGTAAGAGAAAACCCTCCTGTGTGCGCCTTCTAGGACCCATCCTGAGATATCCTTCTTCTCATTAGCATTGCACTAACTTTAGGTCAGGCACTTAGACTTTCTCACCTCGATGCCCGCACCAGGCTCCCACCTGGCCTCCTGGCCTCCACTCCATCTTCCACTCCGCAGGCCAGGTGAACCTCCTAAACTATAGCAAACACACCATTCCTCTACCTAACCCCCTTCAATGACATACCTCAGGATAATGGCAAAGCTCCTGGATTGGCTCATGAGGCCTTCACAAACAGCTGTTATTCATGGATGTCTAATACCCTTTGAACACCTGTCTCCACTTTTCTAGCTCCCATGTATGAGTCCTACATTCTCATGGCTGAGTGAAAAATAACATCAACAGCAACACTTCCCAGTCACCTTGCAGCTAAGCATGTGACCTGGTTCTTCCAGTCAGATCCCTCCTGGGAGAATTGGATGTGGACGTGTTCTATGAGGCAGCAAGACCAACTGTAAGCCTGGAGATGGTCTTCGTCAGGCACAACAGTACAGTATCGTGGGCAGTATACTGTCCAGGATGCTTGGTGCCAAGTGGTGGGGACTGGCAAAACATGGTGCTATGGTGTGCTCAGTCTTAGTCATGGCTGCCTAGTTTCTGACTTCTTGGTGTCTTAACCCTGTGGGCTTAACTAATGGAGTGGAGTCTCTGATTTGTCAATAAGAATCCTGACCAATACAAGGTCATTATGTCCCAGTTCTGACACATTTCTTCAGCCTCCTTCCTGGCACTTTTCTCACTCCCTCCATGCCATGATGTGACTGCATTAAAAATGTTTGGAGTCCACCAAATCCTTTATTCCCTAGCTCCTGCGGCTCTCCTCATGACGCTCCTTGTGCCTGAGACGTTCTACCTGTCCCTTATTTACCTGGATTACTTCCATTCAGTTTCAGATTCTATCATAGGTGTCACTCTCTCTGGAACTTCTTGCCTGACTCTCAAGCGTATATTAAAGACCCCTCTTTGACCTGTACTTTCTGTAGTACCGCAGCACACAAACTGCATTGTCAAAGGCTATTAACTCCTCCACATCTGCCTCTAGATGATGGGCAAAGAACATATGTACATTGTTTGCCCTTTGCAACGGGCAGCTTCTGTTCTGCCTGCCCATAATTGCACTCCCTCTTATTGTGAGAACTATCTATCTAATTCAGTTAAAATGCAGCCATTTTCTTTTTGCTGAGTCCAACCTGCTTGGTCACAGCGATTAGTAAGATGGAAAGCTGACATAAGCTGGGCCAATCAGAGCCCTTCATTAGGATTTTGGAACGTGAAAGGAGAAAGAGTGATCTTTGGATCCATCGGGTTTAAACGTTTGAGATACGGGTCTCGGGATTTTAGGGGCCGTGCTCCTTGCATTATTCAGCTATTACATAACAAAAGACAAACCCAGTGGCCTACAACAATGCACATTCATTATCTCACAGTTCCTGTGGGTTGTGAATCTGGGCACAACTTTGCAGGATCTCACCTGAAAGCTATAACCGAGGTGTTGGCCACTCTCATCTCAAGGTTCAAATGGGAAGGATCCTCTTCCAAGTTTGTATGGTTATTGGCAGAACTCAGGGCCTTGTAGCCTGTAGGATTGAGGGTCTTAGCTTGTTGGATGTTGTTGGCCAGAGCCCACCTTCCGTTCCTACCTGGCTGGAGGCTGGGGGCTGCCCTCAATTCCTTGCCACATGAGCCTTCCCAGCATGTCCGTTGGCATCATCCAATACAGCAAGGGAAAATATGCTAGGAAGAAAGGTCTTAGAGTGTTATGTAATGTGATCACAGAAGGGACATCCCTTCACCTTTGCCATACTCTTCTGGCTAGAAGCAAGTCACAGATCTTGCCCATATTCAAGGGGAAGAGTTTACATAAGTTATGAATGTTAGGGGGCTGAGATAGCTGGAGGTTATCTTAGACTCTGTCTGCCACTCACATGATTAATAGAAGAACTCACTTTGGAATAAAGCAGAAAGAATAAAGTAAGAAGAACTGAGAGTTTAACAGATCTTCATTCCAATTATTCCTTAGTCCTAGCTGCAATTCTATAAGTTACCCTATCATTATTACACATTCCCCAGTGTGTTTTATTTCTATTTCAACCAAAAGTTTCTAATATACACTTGTCTATTTAGTGTCTGGTATAGTACCTAGAACATGAGACATGACCCTTACTATTTTATTGAATCATTGGGAGCCCTGCCTCTTGTTCAAAGATTCTGGCAATTTAAAGTCGCCAAACCAGAGGATGTTGGTGCTTAGAGCCCTCTTGTTTAACTTGTTCACTTTGCATTCAGAGGAAATCAAGGTTGAGAGAGAATAAGTGAGTAATCTGTCCCTTAGCACATAATTAGTCATATAGTTTAGAATGAGAACAGGGCCCTCTACGGTGAAATGAAACAACCAGACCCTAAGAGGAGTTGATGGGTGGTTCAGAACCACGGACAGCGGCTCACAGGCACCTCTGCATGTTAGCCTTGGCTGATCAATGGTTTCTTGAATCCACGAATTAATTAAGGATTGATGTAAAAATATCTGATGTACCAAGCAAAAACTCAGCTGGGTGGAATTATTCGTTTTTATGTGATTTAGCGTTTCGACCTACGTGAGACTCATAGAGCACGTCCTTTTCCTTGATGCCTTCTTGTCAGACAAGGCATTTAAATCTGTTGCTATTTTTTAACAGTTTTGGTAATTCTTGATAATGAATTTGTTTCAGAAAGAAATTAGCATACTTGCAGTTCAATGATCTAAAAATATGCTCTAAGAAAAAATTATTTTATAGCCTTATGCAGAATGCCTGTCTTTTTTGCTGAATAATGTTCTTTGTTTCTGCAGAGTCATGTACATTCCCCACTGGTTTGTTGCACATAGTTAAAATAGTTGAAATGTTTTGCTTGCTCTTTTTAATACTTGAAGGGTGTCAGCATGCATTTTGGCAGAGCAGGAAATGGCCCGCCGGGGTTTTCTTTACAATATTCGAAAAAGGTAATCTCTCAAATTTGCTAGTTGTAGAAAATTGAACACACATATTTTCAACTGAAAAGTATCGCCTGACTTAAATAGTTTTGATTCTGTGGTTTTAAGGTACACTGAGTCGGAAAGTGTTTTATAAATTTTAAAAGCACTGTACAAATGTTTGTTGCCCTTGTTAGAAATGATAGTATTATTTTGGTGGAATATGTTTTTAAGAGATGTAGAGATGAGAGATACCTTTTTCTCCTTGACAAACGCAAAGAAGCAATTGTAAATAGGGCAAAAACTTGGACTTGAGTCTAAGAAGAGCCTGAGGGAGGGGCAAGTGGGTGACTCAGTCGGTTAAGCGTCAGACTTCGGCTCAGGTCATGATCTCACGACTCGGGTTTGAGCCCTGTGTGGGGATCTGCACTGACGCTTTAGAGCCTGGACCCTGGTTCAGATTCTGTGTCTCTGTCTCTTTTTGCCCCTCCCCCACTTGCGCGCGCTCTCTCTCTCTCTCTCTCTCTCTCTCTCTCTCTCTCTCTCAAAAATAAATAAACATAAAAAAAAGAAGAAGAACCTAGGGGAGGACTATTAGAGAAGCCACTCAGAGAGGCTCCTACTCAAGTTAGCAATGGCTGGACCCTTATCCCCAGCCGATGTCAAGCTCCTCGGAGTAAAGAACCATGGGATCCATATTTCTGTAGGTCCCTCCCCACGCCAAGTGCCAGACTCACAACAAATGCTACTTTGCTTTGAAATGAATCCCTTTCTAAGCCACATCATTCAAACCAAGCAGTTATGGCGTTGGGTAAAAACTGAATTTGCATTACCCTCCAAATTATATCTTGTGTCTTTCCATCCCTTTCCTCTTGGCTTTCTGGGAAATATCCAAAGTTGTAAAACTCCAAAAGGATGTTAATTAAAAGTTAATGTAACTCACAGAGAAAATCCTTTCAAACGGGAGCAGTGAAGATGAACCATTATAGAGGAATTTGCAAAATGGGTAGTTAGTTTACTACGCAGTGTGGCATTCAGGTAAATGCTTTTCATGGAACCACATCTTCCAAAAGCAGAGAGCCCCTGCTAGCCGTTTTCCTTGTGCTTCAGTGAATTGAAATTGGTGACTCACATTGCTGTTACCCGGTAGGAGAGGCTCACCTCACGTTGTTTTGGAGGAAAGAAATGGCCTGTTTGGGGCTTCACTCTTTCTCCTTCCTGCCATGTCGTCAGCTCTAGAGAATGGAATCTCAAGAGGGCTACAAGATTTGTTGGCCGTGTCTTTCACCAGCAGTGCGACATTGGGCAAGAGATGTATCTAAGCCTCCGTTCTTTTGTCTGTAAAATGGGCATCATGGGCTTGCCCCAGAGGCTTCTAATGAGAACGGAATAAACCTACACGGAAACACTTTGAAAGTCCAGGAAGGAGCTTCC
Source organism: Paguma larvata (assembly GCA_030068075.1). NCBI lineage: Eukaryota > Metazoa > Chordata > Mammalia > Carnivora > Viverridae > Paguma > Paguma larvata. The sequence goes on along the minus strand of CM057827.1, from coordinate 40,335,421 downwards.
TTCCTTGAAGGGATAATAGAAGAGAGAGTGAAAAAAAAAAAAAAGAGCAAAATGGAAGCAAACCCATGAATTTTCAGATTTTCGTTGGCAACAATAGGGTCGGTTGGGGAGGAATTGAGGAAGAGGGCATAAGCATGCTTCGCTCTGTGGTGTTGCAGGAAGGCCTCCCGGACTGCAGCCCCAGCTCAGCTCCTGACCGCCTGTGAGACGTTGGGCAGGTCACCCCACCTCTCTGAACGTTGGTTTCCTCACCTGCCAAATGCGTATAACAACTCCTGCCCCACAGCTCATGAGACAGTGGATATGAAAGCCTTACATGAACCATAAACTCTACAAAAGTACCAGTGATCATTTTACTGTTAGTTAATAGTGAACCTAAAAACATCTGGAAGTTTTGAACCCCACACTTAAAGGGAATATTATCAAGCAAATCCTTTCATTTCAAAGATGCGTAACCATGGGATACCGGTGCTGTGGCTGGAAGAGGCGTGTTTTATGTTCAGGTCATTGGGAAGAGATGGCATCGAATTTCATCATTAATGAATCTGATGATTAGGAACGCGAGTTCCTCTTATTTCCTCAGCCTGTATTTGTTGCGCATCTACTCTTGCCTTGCTCTTTGCGGCTGGGTTCCTGAGATAGCATGAACCAAGCATGTGTCTCCCCTCCCCCTCCTCCTCCTCCAAAAACAAATTGGGAGGAAGAGGATTGTCAGTAGAGGAAGGAATCAGGATCAGTAGAAGCAGAGGGCTTCTGAAGACCTGCAGGTAGTGGGCGGTCTATGGCTAGGACACTCCTTGTGAGTGAATTTATTCTATAATGAATGTAGTGGGTTGACTTCCAGAAAACCTTCTGATTTTTTTACTTGTCTCATTATTTTCCTTCAATTTGCTGTTGATGGTTGAACACGTGGAAAGTACACCTACTACTTACCCCTCTACTGGAAAAGTTCTCTCTTCATTGTTAACCTCTGAGTCCTTCCTGTCTTTCCAAACGAGCTCTTCAGATATAAAACCATAGAACCTGAGAACTGGAAAGGGCCTTAGGGAAAATACATTCTGGTTCCCTCGTTTTACAGAGGTGTGAGCCGAGACCCAGAGAGACCACGCGACGTGCTCGAGGCCACACAGTAAATTAGCGACAGGGCTGGAGTATAATCCAGGCTTCTCTCTAGGGCTCCTTCCCTCGCTCCAAACTGCTCCCAGCTCTGAAATGTGCGCTCATCCTTCCGCGTCGCTGACGGCCTTTGTCCAAAGTCACTCTTGCCTGTTTTGTGACTAATCGTTCAGGCTATAAGGGTAAACTAGCAATTTCCCGGGTACCTCTCTTGCTGATGAGAGACTGAGCTTGGCCTCACAAATGAGCCGCGTGCTCACTTGGTTACTTGGGGATGACTTTGACTTACTGGGTATGCGTTGTGGCACTCCAGAGCCTTGGGGAAAAAATATAAAACTAGTGAAATCCCCAGCTTCTTATCTGCGCTAAGAAGGGTTAGAAAGAACAGAGAGCAGGAAGCGTGATCACCAGGACGTGGTCCCAGCTCTTCCCCCTGCCCCCCCATACGAGCACGGGCAAACGACACCAGGCATTTTCACTCGCTCATTTGGCCAGTTATTCAGTTCGTGGTTCAATCGGTCATTAAAACTCAGGGCCTCCTGCTACACCCTAAGGATGCACTCACATAGATAACATGATCTCCGTCCTTGGGTAAGACAGTCTGCGAGGAGAACAGACACACGGAAAATATACTTTGCTGCCGTTCCTGGGCTCCCAGAAGCCTTCACAACATTGCACCTGAGGTTACCTGGGAGTGAGGTCCAGGGAAGACTTCACGAAAGAGACAAGGTTGAGGGGAAGGAAGGTCTGAAGGAATATCAGGTAGTAGGTGGGCTCCAGAGGTAGAAAATAGTATGTCTCTATGCATCTGTTCATTTCACTGATAGGTGTTAAGCATCTCCTCTAGATCCAGGAGTAAGGAGATGAGAAGGCGTGCTCTTTGTCCCCAAGGCGCTCCCGCAAGCTTGAGCAAAGACTCCAGGGCCCTGGGGAGAGCATCTGGCTTCGGGGAATAGGAAGTCGCTCGCTCAGGCTAGAGCGGAGGCCCCTGTGGAGGAACAGAAGGAAGAGAAGAGCTTGGAGAAGAGCCCTCACGCTCTGTCACGGGAGGTTCGGGTGCACCGGGACGACCAGGAGGAAGGTTCATGAGAAGGGGGTGGTGCAGAGGGCAGCATCACCCCATTTCAATTTTTGGAAGACCTTTCTGGTGGAAGAGGGAGAAACGAATGAGAGCGGGGAGCAAGGGGCAGCAAAAGCGGACAAACCAGGAGGCTGTGGCTGATGCCCTGTCGTGGTGGCCTGGAGAAGTGCATGGACAGAAGAGAGGGAGGGTGTTCCTGAGCAGGAATCGCAAAGTTGTATTTTCTGTTACTAAAGAGGAAAAGAAAACAAGCTTGGGGCACGTGGGTGGCCCAGCTGGTTGAGCATCTGACTCTTAATCCCAGCTCAGGTCTTGATCTCACAGTCTGGGAGTTCCAGCTCTGCATCGGGCTCCGTGCTGATGGCACGGAGCCTGCTTGGGATTCTGTCTCTCTTCCCTGCCCCTCGCCTGCTTGTGCTCTCTCTCTTTCTCTCGAAATAAATAAATACACGTTAAAAAAAATGAAAAGAAAAGAAAACAAGCTTGCACACGGTCATGACCTTGCTTGGAATCATCCTACAGACCCACGATGCTCAGGCTCAGGAAAGCAGGGCCCTGCCTTGGTGTCCTGCTGCTGGCCAGAGAAAATCGCGTTGCCTTGTGCTGGGCCTGTTTCTTCACTCGTCAGACCTGGGACTTGAGCTAAGCTTCCTCTGGCTTCGGCTCTGTGACCGTCTACGCCCATAGTTCTGGGTGCCGACAGCTCATACCAACTGCTTTTACCAAGGACATTTAGGGTCTTAGGATCTGGGCTCTTTGAATAGCCTGGCCCTCCAGGGAGACAGGGGGGCAGATGACAGAAAGTGGCAAGCGCTGTCATCAAGGGAGCCATCTGTGGAGGAGGTGAGGCGGGGCGGTGCAGAAATGGGGAGGGACTTAGCCCGGAGGAGGAGAAGACACCTCATGGGGCCAGAGCAGGCGGACGGTGGCCCTGGCAGGAGGGCCGATGACAGCCTCTATCCCAGCTGGCTGGGAAATACAGTAAGAGCATCCCTGAATGTAAGGTGGCAACTTCCCTTGCTAGAATGCACTCTGTACATGGGAGGAGAGGGCGGAGGAATTAGAACCGGAAGGAAGCGGTGGCGCTGCAGGAGGGAGACAGCGCTTGACCACAGAGGCCCGAGAGGAGAGCAGAAGGAATGAGCGTGCACCTCTTCATCCCACCTCGTTCCCGAAGTCTGAAACCTCGACGCCGGCAGCCTAAGTGAGTGCCTAAGCACACCGGCTCCCTCTCCAATTCCAGGTCTTCCCAAGCCTCGGGCAAGTCTTCAGCCTCACTGGCCTCGGTTTACCCATCTGCAGTATGGGGTCAGTGATGATAGTACCAATATGCCGGGCTCTATTGAGATGGCAGGAGGAGATGCGTTTAGGTCCCTAACACAGTGCTTGGTATACAGTAGGCGCTCAGCGCAGGCCTGTGGGTCCTGGGTTTTCTGGCCTGTCTGTGCGTTTGGCGTTGACTGTCTTTACACGGCCCCTGCGCTGCCCCCCTCCCGCTGTTGGTCCCTCAGAACCCTGAGCTACTCCACCACCAGCAATGTGATTCTTTGCTTCTAAAAGACTGCTGTCAGTTTCATACATTTTGCATGACCTCCTCCCTTGGAAAGTGGGTTTACAAAACTAAATGCAATTTAGGATGACATCCTCTCCCTCGCCTGCTGCATTTCCTTGAGCCTCGTTTGGCTGGGAGGAAAACCAGCCAGGGGTTCTCAGGGAGTGCGATCGGCTGTGGAAATCCTCGGGCTATAAATAGTGTGTGTGTGTGTTTTAATATGATGGACGCGTTTTCTCTGATGTAAAATCCATGGCTTCTATTTATAGCCACAACGTAGCCGCTAGTACTGAGGGATTTTAAAAATAGGCTTCAGGAAAAGGGCTGTGCTGGGCCGCTCTCTCTGCATGAAGGCAGCAGAAGGGGCGTGGAGATTCGGGACTGGGATGGGGGGAGGTCTTTGCATTAACCCCCTGCTGTCTGTGAGTCCTCCTTGGTGCCGGATCCTCAGGCTTTGTGTCTCCAGCTTTATGTTGGCTCTAATGCAGAGATTGATTCATTCGTTCGTTGAGAACCTGCCCCGGGGGGGGGGGGGGGCATGATGTTGTGCTTTCAGGAAGCAAATAGCCGCCCCTGGTATGGAGACATTGGGAGCCTGATGGGGGAGGGAGGCATGTGAATACATATGGGACTCACGACGGGGCTGTGACGGATGCCAGCGCACAGGTGCCCCGCGCAGCATCGGGGATGGGACACTTCACGGAGCCCAGGGCAGCCGGAGAGCCCCTTCTGGTAGGCTGGGGGTAGTGGCTCCCAAAGATACCCGGGGCCTGGGGCCTGGAACCTGTGAGTGTTACCCCACGTGGCTCAAAAGATTTTGCAGATGTGATTAAGTTAAGGATCTTGAGATAGGGTGACTATCCTGGTTTCTGGGTGGCCTCAATGTAATCACGAGAGTCCTTGTAAGAGGGAGGCAGGAGGGTCAGATATGAGAGACCAGGAGGAGGAGGGAGAGGAGGAGGAGGGAAAGGAGGAGGAGGAAGAGAGGAAGAAGAAGGAGGAAGGGGGAGAAGGGAGGAGGAGGAAGGAGAAGGAGGAAGGGCGAGAAGGAGGAGGGAGGAGGAGGACGGAGGAAAAGGAGAAGGAGGGAGGAGAAGAAGGGAGGAGGAGGAGGCAGGAGGAAGGAAGAAGAGGGAAGAGGAGGAGGGAGGAGGAGGAGGAAGGGGGAGGAAGGAGGAGGGGGAGAAAGGACCACAGAAGCCGGGAGAGATTTGAAGAGGCTTGCGGCCGGCTTTGAAGATGGAAGCCGCACAAGCCAAGGAATGCAGCTCTAGAAGCCAGAAAAGGCAGAGAAACGGCCTGTCCCTGCGGAGCTCTCTGAGGGAGTGCCGGCCTGCCGACACTTTGGTTACAGCCCAGCCCCAGCGAGCTGACTGCAGACCTGCAGCCTCCAGCGTTGCAAATGAATAAATGTATGGGGGCGCGTCTGGGTGGCTCAGTCGGTGAAGCATCCGACCCTTGACTTCAGCTCAGGTCATGATCTCGCGGTTCGTGGAACTGAACCCTGCATTGGGACGGTGCGGAGTCTGCCTGGGATTCTCTCTGTCTCTCTCTGCCCCTCCGAGCTCACACTCTCACTCCCTAAAAAATAAATAAACTTAAAAAAAAAAAAAGAATAACTGTGTTGTCTTAAGCCACTAAGGCTGTGGTGATTCGTTTCAGCAGCCATCAGGAACTAATGCCACCCAGGGGTCCACGCTGGCTGGGCCACTGTAACAAAGACTTGGTGTCCAGAGCCATTCCCTCCCGTTGGCACCTGCTGCTGGCTTTTGCGAAAGTACCTCTCTCCTCGGCACAGCCCCTGCCTCGGTGAGGAAGGCTCAGCTCCAGCTCTAAGGCGGAGAGTTCGGGCCCCAAATCCTTAGCACGATCCACCCCCTGGGCCGTGAAGCTGGCTTGGGGATGAGCTTATGACCTACGGTGACCCAGTCAGATGCGAAGAGCCTTGCTTTCCCGCCACACTCCAGTGCCAGCGAGAGCCCCAGGGCCATCGAGGAGCCAGGAAGGACAAACCGCCCTGGGAAGGATGCGAACTCCAAGCAAGTAGAACCTGGAGATGCCGAGACACAGGGTCCTGGTCGTGTCCCTCCCCCCCCCACCTCCGGAGCTGGCGAACTATGCAGATGCACCGGCCGGTTGCAGGTTCAGGATGGTTAATTTTAGATGTCAGTTTCGCTGGGCCCCGCTACTTGATCAAACAGGATCTCTGGGCGGTTCTGGATGAGATTAACATCTGAATCAGCAGAGTGAGCAAAGCAGGCTGCCTTGCCCCTCTCACCTCCCCCTGCTGTGGGCGGGCCTCATCCAGAGCCGACTGTCTTCCAGCTGGGGCCTCAATCTTCCAGAAGGGTCACCAGTCTCTTCCTGCCTTTGGACTTGGACCGAGCCTGGCTCTCCCGGTCTCTAGTCCTACCTTGGACTTCTCAGCCTCCATCAGATGGGAACCAATTCCTGACAGTAAATCTAAGGCTAATCTAACATACAATCATAGATGTAAATAGAAATAGCTTTCCTATCCTATAGCTTCTGTTTCTCTGGAAAAGCCAGGCCGGTGCAACTGTATGCTACCTACCTGGAATTTAAATAAGAACGTAAAAAAATAGCTTGGCTGGGGTTTTCTGTTACTGGCCTCTGAAGTATCAAATAAAAAATGGGCAGGCTGTGTCGTGAGCAGAAGGAAGGAGGAGCTTGAAAGGGGTTCGGAAGCAGGTGCCGTGCCTGCAGTCTGTGTTTGGTATAGACGGATACAAGGCCCAGAGGCCAAGGCCACGGTCACACTGCCCGACGCGGGCCGACTAAGGATCGGATCTCAGTCCATGCGGTGTTGGAGCTGAGAGGAGTGTGGCCGGTGTGGACTACAGACCCATTGTTTACAGATAAGGAGACTGAGGCAGGGAGAGGGCGGAGGCTCGCTGGAGCTCATCCTGTGAACTGCTGGCCAGCAGAACCAGAAGCCGCGTGTCTCCAGTGTCTCGGCCCGGTCCCACCAGGCTCTGCTCTGCCTTAACTCTGCCGTCATGCGGGCGAGTGGGCAGCCCAGGTCCAGGTCAGTCACCTGCATGCTGGTGCCCAGAACCCCCATCTGGGCGGCCTACACCCGGGGGTTCCAGATGGGCTGGGCTCAGAGAAGAAATTCGTTTTGTGCTTTCTCTCTGTGCGTTGCTCACTGAAGAAACAAAGATGACTCCGCGAGGCCCCATCTGCAGTTCGGTGTGGGGGACGGCGCGGGAGAGCGGGGGTCCCAGAATGGGGTCCAGCCAGCCTCTGCCTCCTGCAGCTCCAGGTCCGCGGACAGGCGCTGAACACAGCAGGCCCACAGTTATCCCATGGGATCTTTCGAGGGCAGCCAACGGGGACAGATGTTGCAGGAACGTAGCTTCCGAATCCTAAAGCGCTGTGCGTCCACCAGGATCGTGAGCACGCGGATTTCCCCTTCTCCTGTGAGGGAGGCTCCGTGGACCCTGGAGCCCTGACAGCGGCCCGAGGCGCACTCCAGGGGCTGCAGCTTGGTCCCGGGGGCGGGCTCTAGGCCGATGCCTTTGACCTAGGAATAAGCCGTGAAGGAGTCTGCCTTAAACTGAGCCTGGAGAAGTACCCCAGGGACCGTGGGAATACTGCACAGGGTCTCACTGGGCTTCTCCATGCAAAAAAGAAAGCGAGCTGGTGTAGGGGTGGGAGAGATGTCTTTAAGAAGAAGCAAAGTTTCTCTTCCATTAGCTCAATATGAGAAGGTACATCCTGGGGCGCCTGGGTGGCTCTATCTGTTAAGCATTCGACTCCTGATTTCGGCTCAGTTCATGATCTCGAGGTCGTGAGATGGAGCCCTGCATTGGGCTCTGTGCTGGGCATGGAGTCTGCTTAAGATTCTCTCTCTCTCTCTCTCTCTCTCTCTCTGCCCCTCTCTCACTCGCATGGACTCTCTCTCTCTCTCAAAAGAAAAGAAAGGGGTGTACATCTTTTATGCAACAAAAGTGGGAAGTCAGCAAATGGCGTAACAATAGGAGCCGTAAAAAACGGAATGTCCTGGAGACGGAAGGAACTTGATAAAGCATCTAACTTACCACACTCATTTCCGAAAAAGAACCTGAGGTCTCCAAAACGAATGCAACTTCCCCAAGACTACAGAGGAAATTTTTGGCATTGCTGGGGCTGCAAGGTGTTTCTACATCTTTATTGTGGGCTCCTCCCATAACTCCGCCGGGATGCCTGCGGTCCGGACCTTGACCCCTGGCACCTGTGAAATATACCAACCGTCCTCACTTGTGTGTGTCCACTGGCCACAAAACACACGGGGTCAATATCGCAAATAAGACCCTGATATTTATTTGCGAGGCTTATAGCGTCCAAGAGATTTCCTTCTAGAAAACAGTGTGGCGTTATAGCTAAGGGGTGCATTTCGACAAAGGTGAACCCTCTCTTTCCAAGCCACCATTATCCCCCGGGGCCCCGGTGAGCATCTGCGTTTCTTCCGTGGCCACCACGGCACTCTGGAAGCCCACGCCCAGCCCACTGAAATGCAAGGCGCACGATCCTGGCTTCGGTCAAACATGGCCTTGGAATCAAATCTGGCCTCCAAAGCCAGACCTGCCAACCGATTACTGGGTGACCTTGGCCCAGGGACTTCAATACCGTGAGGACCAGCCCCTTCTCTAACCAGGATTGAGGGAGGATTAGGTCCAGTGTACGGAAGATACCTCGTTTCTGGTTCCGTCTACCCTGCTCAGTTTTCTCTTGGTGTTGCTGTGCTAACCATGGGGATGGGCAGAAACCACGGACCCTGGGAGATGGAGAGAGGAGAGGCTTGCGACAGCCCTCACCGTCCTGAGATAAGGTCCTAGTGCACGAGAGGTGCCCATGAGAGGGGAGAGTGAAGCCCAATCGCGGGCGCTCCACCATTGTGAACACGAGGGGAGCATCAATGATCAAACGGTGTGGCTCCTGTTTCCATGGAGGGGTTGGCGGATCCCAGGTGTAGCCAAAACGGGGAGGCTGAAGGAGACGCTCCCCAGGGACCACAGCAGGGGGATATTTGATAGTGCGGCCCAGGACGGAGGTGTTAGTCATTAACTTCTGTCCAAGGAAGACTGTTTTCTTTAGCCAGAGCGCTTTTGAAGTTGGGCCCTTCCTGCCAAACCGAGAGGCGTACAAACACTCCCTGCATCACAACCGAGTGTGCTGGGCAGAAAAGTCTGCATGTTGGGGAAACAAACTAACTCGCGTCTTTCTTGCTGCGTGGAGCCATATGGTATCAGGCTCGGGAAGGGAGTAGCTAGAGCAACGGACCATAGAATTGTGACCTTTTTGGAGCAATTCCAGAGGTAGAGAAGGAAACATTCTCCGTAGTGTGGTAGGACCTTCTCACTGATATCTACTTTCTCTGACACCCTTAAAAATCAATGATTTATGGAATACAGGATGGAACCCAGCTTAAAAATAATCGGGCATTTTGCAGACTCTCTTTCCTACAGATCTAGCCTGTGAGATGTGAGCAAAATTTGGGATTAGGTTCCAGGAAAGCCTCCCAAACGGAGCAAATTGTGACTTTTTTCTTCCATCCTGCTCCTGCCTGGAACACAGATGTGATGGCTGGAGCTCCTGCAGCCATGTTGTAAGCATGTAAAAAAGGCAAAGAGTATCACAGCGTCACTGACCCTGAGCCAAATACCAGCCATCCCCCTTTCTGAACTTCTCTTTTTGTGAGACTAAAAACCCATACTGTTTGTGTCACCGCTATTTGGGTTTTCCACTGCATCACTGAAATGCAAAGCCCTAAGTGATAAACAGTGACGATACAAGGCGTCATTTCCAATGTAGGTGGTGTGGACTGAGTATCAGTGTGGGACACTGACAGGGGTCGACATATAGTGAAGAGCAAAGTAACAAAGAAGAGGAGCTGAATAGGACCAGAGATTCTCGGCCACTTCGGGCCAAGAAACACACCAGTTTATAACCAGGAGGGGTCGTTGTTTATGGGTATGACCAAACAGACCTGTATCCATCTTAATTTAATTAAAATTGGTTTTAACAGATTTCCTGATGTATAATGGATATATGAAAATTGCACACATTTATTTTATAACTCTTGACGGGTTGGGACACGTACACATCTGTGAAACCATCATTACAATCCAGGTAATAACCATCTATCACCTCCAAAAGCTCATCGTGCCTCCCCCCAGCTTTTTAACTCACTGTGGCAAGAACACAAGGGGAGATCTACTCACTTAACAAATGTTTTTAAGTTTATTTATTTATTTTGAGAGAGAGGGGGAGAGACAGAGGAGAGGAGCAGAGAGAATCCTAAGCAGGCTCTGCATTGCCAGCACAGCGCCCAACAGGGGGCTCGAACTCACCAACCGTGAGATCACGACCTGAGCTGAAATCAAGAGTCGGAGCTTTAACCGGCCGAGCCCCCCAGCCTCCCCCCGCCCTCCGCTTAACTAATTTTTTTTTTAATTTAAAATAGTTTATTTTCAAATTGGTTTACATAAAACACCCAGTGTTCATCCCAACATGTGCCCTTTTTTAATGCCCATCACCCCCTCTCCCCCCCCATCTCCCTCACCCTCAGTTTGTTCTTAGTCTTTGAGAGTCTCTTATGTTTTAGCTCCCTCCCTCTCTGTGTCTTTTTTTTCTTTCCCCTCTTCCCCTCCCCCTGGTTTTTGTTTAGTCTCACAAAGTCCACCTATTCATGGAAACGTATGGTATCTGTCTTTTTCTGACTGACTTATTTCACTTAACATAATACCCTCCAGTTCCATCCATGTTGCTACGCATGGCCAGATTTCATTTTTTCTCATTGCCACATAGTAGTCCATTGTATATATGTGCCACATCTTCTTTATCCACTCATCAGTTGATGGGCACTTAGTTTCTTTCCATGTTTTGGCTATTGTCGAAAGTGCTGCTATCGCTTAACTAATTTTTAAGTGCATTACACATAGTGCTGAGGATAACACGACACCACACAGCACACCCATAGAGCTTATTCATCCTGTATGACTGAGCTTCGTACTCAGTGAATGACTCCGCCTTCCCCTCCCTCACCTCCCAGCACTGCTGGTAGTTTCTGGTTCTTCGTTTCGACAATTACAAAATACCAACCCACTCAGTAACTGCTTTATTTTACTTCATTTTATTTTAATTATTTTTTTAAGAGTCTCACTCTTTTTTTAGGTTTATTTTTTTGAGAGAGCGAGAGCGCACACACCCATGAGTGAGGGAGAGGCAGAGAGAGAGGGAGACACAGAATAATACAAGGCAAGTTCCAGGCTCTGAGTGTCAGCACAGAGCCCGATGCGGGGCTCGAACTCACGAACCGTGAGATCATGACCTGGGTCGAAGTTGGACACTTAACCGACTGAGCTCCCCAGGTGCCCCAGTAACAGCTTTATTTTAGAAGGAAGAGAAGTAGCCTTATGTTAAGCGCACACATCACAGTAAACCTAGAATACATCTGTTTACCTGTTTATACTAGTTTCTTCTCTAGTTTTACAACTAGTTCAAAGTTATGCCCAGGCCTCCGGCCCAAATCAGAGTCTGAAATGTCACTCAGGTCATCGGCATAGATGCACAGCATCGAGGAGACACAATGTTTTCCAGAGTTTGTCTGGCTTTTTAGTGCCCTAAGAATGATAGCACATTCAAGGCGTATTGAAGAACAGGGAGGCTCTGTCTGAATTTCCTATTTGCTTTAACTCAACATTTTGGGGGCGCCTGGGTGGCTCAGTCGGTTAAGTGGCCGACTTCGGCTCAGGTCATGATCTCGCGCTCTGTGAGTTCAAGCCCCGCGTCGGGCCCTGTGCTGACGGCTGGGAGCCTGGAGCCTGCTTCAGATTCTGTGTCTCCCTCTCTCTCTGCCCCTCCCCCACTCATGCTGTCTCTCTCTGTCTCAAAAATAAATAAACATTAAAAAACAATTTTAACTCAACATTTTGGTTTTTCCTTTAATTGAATTCCTGTTTCCGGAAGGCAGAAAGCTTCTCCTAGAAGTCGGCTCATGAGCCCTAAACCCCTTTCCTCAGGAGCAGGGATGGGTCACACAAACCCAGGTTCGGCACGCGCTGATCTGTGCCAAGGGGCCGGGGCAGCCTCGCTGGCCACCAGTTGAGTGCAAGGCTTGACCGGTGCCGTCATTGCACACACGTCCCACGACAAGACGAAAAACGCAGCTGGACACAGACACTTCTCCAAAAACGACACGCCAATCGCCATCAGGTCGGTGAAAAGACGTGCACCACCACTCAGCATCAGGGAAATGCAAATCAAAGCCACGAAATCACCTCACATCTGTTAGGGTGGTTGTGTTCAAAAAATAAATACAAACATAAAAGGTCAATGTTGGCGATGGTGTGGAGAAATGGGAGTGCCTGTACGCTGCTGGCGGGGATGGAAAGGGGTGGGAAGTTATGGAAAGAGTGGGGAAGGGCCTCAAGAATTTTAAAATAGAATATCGCAGGACCCAGCCACCCCAGTCCTGGGTGTGTCTGCGGAAGACCGGAAATCGGGACTCGGAGGGATGTCTGCACTCCTCCGCTTCACTGTGATAATAACTCACGACGGCCCAGACAGGGACACGGTCCCAATGTCCTTGACAGATACGCGGATGAGGAATTTGTGGTACGCCCATGCAGTGGAGTATTATTCAGCCTTTAAAAATAAGGAAACTCCTCCATTTGTTACCACGTGGAGCTGGAGGACGTTACGGTGAGGGAAACGAGCCAGGCGCTGAAAGCCCACTGCTGCATGATCCCACGTGTACGACCTATCTAGGCAAACTTGTGGAAGCCGAGACTCGAATGGTGGTTGCCATGGGGACAGGACGAGGGGAAATGATGCTTCGAGGGTAGAAAGACTCGGTTACACAAGGTAAGTTCTAGAAACCTGTGGTACAGCCTGGCATCTGTAGATAGACACACGGTACTGTGCACCGAAAACTGTGTCGAGAGGCTAGTCTCACCTTGACTGTTCTTACCGCACACGCAAAAGGGAAGGGACACACACTTTTGTAGGTGACAGATGTTTATAACCTGGATTAGCATCAGGGTGGATGCGTCCATCCAAACTCATCAAATTGTATGTATGAAATATGTACGGTGATTTCGTATATCATTTATCCCTCCGTAAAGCTGGAAGAAATTAAATACGAATTACGTACACCCCTCCCCGCCCCGCACCCCACGGTAGCCATTTAGACTGTGGGATTAGATCCTCCCTGCCCAGAGTCCTACACACTCGGCTCTTGCTTTTCAAGACACCGAGGCAGCGTGGGGCCCCTTCCCCCGCCAGAAACACTTGCTCTGGTCTTAGTCAATTTACCCCCTGCTGCTCCACGCTTTTAAATTTCCTTTCAAAGTTTACCACAATGTGATCTGTTTGAAGACATCACAAGTGACAATTAGGAAGTCAATTTAAGATAAAATCCAAGTCTATGTTTTGCTGCCAAGTCAAATAACTCAAATTAGGTAACGCCACCTGGCAGGCAGAGGCAACGTTTTCGGAGAAGGCAGGTTCTTAAAAAAAAAAAAAAAAAAAAAAAAATCAGTGGTAAGCAGCATCCAGCATTTGAAAAGACAGGATCTTACAACTGAGGCAAGACAATGTAATAACTGTCATATGGAATCTACGGAAGTGAAGTTTTTAGGGAACTGTATTAAATAAATTCCATACTACGGGTACAGCCCAAGTGAATCATTTTTCTTACTGCCTCCTTCTAACATTCAGGGGTGCAAACCCTTCCAGGTATTACTAGAGTCAGTTCAGTCTCCAGCTATACCAGGCGGAGATGGGACAGGTTCCGTGGTGGCTGCGAACCGGTGCGGCGTTCGCCACACACGCGCCGCTAGGTTATACCTGAATGCTGGTCGTCAGGATTCTACTGTGAGTGACGGAACAGTTTTTTCCTGAAACAACAGCAGTTGGGCTCGGCCCTCCTTGAAAGATGGGTGCTGTGGTGTGGCAGGCAGCTGGGGTTGCCGTGGCAACGTATTGTAGACTGGGTGGTTCATCAACAATGGAAATGCACTTCTCATGCGAGTCTGAGACGAAGATCCCAGTGAGGCTGAAGCCGTGGGCTTCTTACTGTGTCCTCATGTGGTGAAAAGAAGTAAAGGATCCCCCTGTTCTTAAAAAAAACAAAATACTGACCCCATCAGGAGGCCTCCAACCTCCTGACCTAAGTACCTCCTGTGAAAATGAATGAAGGGGAAACTCACCAACATGGACTCGGGCTGCTGGAAGGAGAGGCTGGCAGTAGGAAACCACCGGATGTCAATTACAGGAAGAATGGTCCATTTGGGAAGGGAGCAAAGAACAGTCAACAGGAAAAGAATCAATTACAGCCCCCAACAGGGAAAGGTGTGCCTTGCATTTCATCCAGGAAATGGACTACCAGTGAGGCACCCTCAGGGCTCAGAACACTTGCTTTTCTCTACCGGGCTTCCATGTTAAACAACTCCCCCCAACTTCCTCCTTCTCCATTAAGTACTGTTTCTCTCCTTTGTTACACTGGCGTATGGTTTTGCCATAGCTTGCTTGTGCCGGATTGCAATTCTCTGGCATGCCCAATAAACCCCCCTCCTTTTTTTTTTTTTTTTTTTTTTTTGCTGTTCCTATAACTAGCGGTTTTATTTTTAAGGTTAACGCTTCTGATGGCCCCACCTCCAAATACCATCCCAATGAGATTTGGGTTTCAACACACGGATTCAGGGGAACACAAAGATTGAATCCTCTGCGGTCGGCGATGTGTCTGCAGAGGATGGGGTTCCGGCGGAAGGAGCTGGGAGACCAAAGGACAAAGATGGGGGTGTGTTTGGAGGGTCAAACGAGGGGGTGGGGTTCTTCTTTGCCCGGAGGGATGTGAGGACGGGAGCCCTGACTCTGGAGCCAGAGAGGGTAGGTGACTGGAGCGTGCCCCGCCCTCACTACAGAAGTACGAATGTTTCCAACCCCATTTGGCAGAAGCCAGAGAGTTACAAGGTATTTGACCTTTATCTCGTGCCATTCCAAATGCGCTCCGACAACAGGGTTGGCTTTGGCACTTGAGCTAAAATGATGGACCCTTTTTTATTTCAAACTAGCCAGCTAGGATATCACTTCTAACCTTAAATACAAATATGACATTTCCTGCTAAACAAACTCCAAGACAAAATATAATTGCTCCCAGGCTGCCGTATGCAGTACTAGTGCCGTATGCAGTACAACTGCGGTGTTGTCCCCCCGACTCCTGTGATTCACGTTCAACACCTGAACCGCTAGATTTTTCGAAAACCTCCCATCCTTCAATTCTTTTTTTTTTTTTTTTAATGTTTATTTTTGAGAGAGAGAGGAGAGGGTAGAAGGAGAGAGAGAATCCCAAGCAGGCTCCATACTGTCAGTGCAGAGCCCGATTCAGGGCTCGAACCCGTGAACTGTGAGATCATGACCTGAGCTGAAACCAAGAGTTGGACGCTTAACTGACGGAGGCTCCCAGGCGCCCCCCCCCACCTCCAAGTCCTCTGATTCCGACAGCTCCTAAACATGTTTTGTTACAGTAAGAGCTATAATCTAAGGACAAAATGGCTGGACTATTCAGCAGGCTTGAGCTCATCCGTTACAGTAAACTCCTCTCAATCCCTTCAGTTCCTTTAGATGGGGGCTGTGAGTTGACTTGTGTCCCCGAAAAGAAATGTTCAAGTCCTAACTACTGGTGCCTATGAGTGTGACCTTATTTGGAAATAGGGTCTTTTGGGGAAGCAGTCAAGTTAAGACGAGATCAGAACGGACAGATCAGTGTGAGGGTCACGGGTGGGAGCTGGGGGGACGAGGAGGGGGGGGAACGGTGTAAAGTGGGGACATGTGCAGCTGGGGCAGGGTCAGCTTCGGGGCTTCCGTCTGTCACAGCCACCTGAAGATGCTTTAATTGGGAGCTCCCGGAACGGACAACATCTTCGTGACAATCGCGGAAACCGGATTTCAGGTCCTCAGCGCAGCCTGCCCAGGGCACAGCTCGTCCTCTGCTGGTGTTGATTTCAGGCGTTAAACCTCAGTCACCTTGACACCACAGATAAAAATTTGGGCAGAAAAAATCTAATTTGCAGAATTGTCGAGGCTGGAGAGCTCTTTTGGATTCATTAATCATATCCTTTCCTTTTTTCTTTCCGTCCTCCTTCTTCCTTCTTCCTTCCTTCCTTCCTTCCTTCCTTCCTTCCTCCTCCCTCCCTCCCTCCCTCCCTTCCTTCCTTTTTTGAGAAAAAGAAAGAGAGAGAGAATCTTAAGCAAGCTCCGCACTTAGCTTGAAACCCGACATGGGGCTCAATCCCACTACCCTGGGATTATGACCTGAGCCGAATTCAAGAGTCGGACGCTCAACCAACGGAGCCACACAGGTGCCCCTCGTTAGACATATCCTAATCCAACTTCCTTTTTTAATACTGGCGGATTAATTTTTAAAAGTTTAGGATTTACGATGGGGAAAAGAGAGTCTTTTCAATAAATGGTGTTGGGGGACGCACAGTGGACTCAGTTTGTGAAGCGTCCAACTCTTGATTTCAGCTCGGGTCATGATCTCACGGTTCATGAGTTCGAGCCCGGCATTGGGCTCTGAGCTGACTGTGTGGAGCCTGCTTGGGAAACATTTAAAGAAGTGATTAATTAAATAGTGCTGGGAAAACTGGACAGACACACGCAGAAGAACGAAACCGGACCACTTTCTTACACCATACGCAAAAATAAACTCAAAATAGATCACAGGCCTAAATGTGGGACTCGAAACCAAAAAATTCCTAAAAGAAATCTCTTTTAGCCAGCAATCTCTTGGATATCAGTCTCAGCAACATATTTCTGGATCTGTCTCCTGAGGCAAGGGACACAAAAGCAAAAATAAACTGTTGGAACTACGCTAGAATAACAAAACTTCTGCACAGTGAAGAAAACCGACAACAAGATGAAAAGACGACCTAGACGAGGACAAGATATTTGAAAACGATACACTCCACAAGGGACTAATAGCCAAAATATATAAATAACATACAACTCAATGCTAAAACTACAAATAATTCATTAAAAACGAGCAGAGGGCCTGAAGAGGATGTTTCCAAAGAAGACACCCAGTTGGCCAACAGACACATGAAAAGGTGCTCAATGTCACTCGTCATCAGGGAAATACAAACCAAAACCGCAACGAGATATCCCTTCACACCTGTCAGAATGGCTGAAATCAAAACCACAAGAAACCACAAGTGTTGGCGAGGATGTGGAGAAAGAGGCAGCCTCGTGCACTGTTGGCTGGGAATGCAAACTGGTGCAGCCACCGTGGAAAACAGTGTGGAGGTTCCTCGAAACATTAAAAACAGAATTACTATATGATCTGCTAATTCCACTACTGGTTATCCCCCAGAGAAAACGAAGACGCTAATTTGAAAAGATACATGCACCCCTATGGTTATCGCGGTTTTACTTATAATCGCCGAGAAATGGAAGCAGCCCGAGTGTCCACCGACAGATGAGTGGATAAATAAAATGTGGTGTATGTATGCCATGGAAAATAGTCCATTAAAAAGCCATAAAAATGAATGAGGAGCGTCTGGGCGGCTCAGTCAGTTAAGCATCTCCGTTCCGCTCAGGTCTGGCGGTTTGTGAGATCAAGCCCAGTATCAGGCTCTCTGCCGTTGACACAGATCTACTTCAGATCCTCCGTCTCCCTGTCTCTGCGGCTCCCCCAACTCGTGCCTCCGACTCTTACAACTAAATAAACATTTTTTAGAAAGCCATAGAAGAGAATGAGATCTTGCCGTTTGTGACAACCAGGGTGGACCTAGAGTGTTATGCTCGGTGAAGTCGATCAGTCAGAGAGACAAACACCGTCTGATTCCCTTTCTACGTGGGATCTAAAAACCAAAACCAATGAATACGTGGCAACAGATCGGTAAATACAGAGAAGAAGCTAGCGGTTGCCAGAGCAGCGGGGATGGGGGATGGGCAAGATGAGTGACAGGAATTAAGAGGTACAAACTTCCGGTTATAAAATGAAGAAGTCACGGAGAGGGAGAGCACAGCGCAGGGAATTCACTAGATGATATAATACCGTCTCGGGGTGAGGGGTGACGGGTGGTAGGTGCGCTTACCGCGGTGAGCACGGCATAAAGCTTAGGATCGTTGAATCACTATGTTGTGAAACAGAAACTGATATAACACCGTACGTCAACTCTACTTCAATAAAACCAACATTGTGGGGGGCACCTGGGCGGCTCAGTCAATGGAGCGCCCGACTTCGGCTCAGGTCACGATCTTGCGGTTGGGGAGTTCGAGCCCCGCATCCGGCTGAAGGCTTTCAAGCCTGTCAGAGCACAGCCCCCTTCGGATGCTCGGTCCCCCTTCCTCTGCCCCTCCCCCGCTGGCGCGCTCTCCAAAATAAATAAATACTAAAATAATCATAATACCAACATTTTTTAAAAGTGACCCAGAGGGCTCAGTACTTGCCCCAAGTGGCACACCTGGCCCGAGGCGCAGCTTTGAGTGAGAAATGCAGAGTTCCGTCGCGCCGTCTGATGCTCCTTGCGCTCTGCCCGGGTCCCCTGGGAGACGACGGGCCCCCAGGGTCCCTTCCCGCCCTTCGAGTCCAGAGTGGGTGTTAGGACTATGTCTCACTCTAATCCCTGCTCTGACACTGGCAAAATAAAGATGGTGATACCCACCTGGCGGGGCTATTCTGAGGGTCAAACAGACGGACATACACAAGTAAAGTCCTTTAACTTTATCTGGTGGATAAGAACGATGTCATATTTGCTATTACTAGCCGTAGGTATAGGAAGGAAACAGTTGCTTATTTCCGGGGGTGGATTTAAAATGATTTATACTCCGTTCATAGCAAGCCTGCAGTGAACACACAGGTGAATAAATAAACAAACAGATGGGGGAGCGGACGAGGCAAAATACTTCTGAAGGACAGCTAACGGCTTTGATGTTTTTCTTTTTTTAAAATTTTTTTTACATTTATTTATTTTTGACAGAGAGACATAGAGCACAAATGGGGGAGGGGCAGAGAGAGAGGGAGACACAGAATCCGAAGCAGGCTCCAGGCTCTGAGCTGTCAGCACAGAGCCCGATGCGGGGCTCGAACTCATGAACCGTGAGATCATGACCTGAGCCGAAGTCGGACACTTAACCGACTGAGTCCCCCAGGCGCCCCGGCTTTGATATTTTTCCACAGGCCACGTCCATGTAACAGACAGTTCCTTCATCTTAGGGCGTTAGAACGGTGACAACAGACACCGTGGCTTCCCAACAGGATGGACATTTAGGGGTACGGGGCTCCGAATTAAAATAATCTTTTTACCCATAAAGCACCAGTCCCTCCCATGCTCCAACACCGGCTCCCTGGGGCTTGGACTCGCGGGAGGGAATCCCCGCTACGGCCAACGTGCCTGTCCGCCCTCACAGTAGCCTGCCGGCTGACACGAGCTAGAGCATAGAAGTGACAGCTGATGACACCGGGAGACAGAGACAGATGGGAAAAGCACATTATCTCGCCTCTTAGCGTTTTCTGTCCTGTCGGGAGCACGGTTAAATTCACCCCATTTCAGGACGCCAAAGATAAGGCTCACCTTGGCGGTGTCACCATCTGGCAGGCACCTACTATGTGCCAGGTGCCGCGAGGCTGGGAAGGTTAAGGTGCCTCAGATGCAGCCCCTCTTCTCCACTGGGTCATGGAGAAAAGGCAGGTGATTCAACATTTCAGAAGGCTGAGGGAGAAAGGGGGCTGTGAACCGGCTTCTTACCCTACAAGAGGGTGGAAGAGTTCTCTTAGACCTACCTCGGGGGACCAGGGAAGGCTGCAGGGGGAAGGGACATTGGAGTCTGGGCTCCGTGGATGAAGAAGAGCTTCCTGTTAGAAACTCTGGGAGGCCCCTCGCAGCAGCAACAGCACCTGCAAAGGCCCGGGGGCATTGAGAAGATCTGGCCCCTGCATGGTGGCTACGGCCGGCCGCAGTTAATGTGTGCTGGGGAGGGGTGGGAGACTGGGACAAGCAAGGCCGGAAGGGACTTAAACTCTATCCTACCAGCCGTTGGAAGGTCGTGAGCAGGAGAGGGTCACAATGCAATTAACCCACCTCCTCATTTTCAGGAGGAAGAGTTGCTCTGGAGATGTAAGGACTCCCCCAGGGCCGCTAAGTGAGGCTGTGCGGGCCACAGGACCCAACTCTGTAAACTCTCAGTTCACTTCCTCCCCACCCTACTCCGTTGCTCGCTCTATACCTGGAGGGGAGGGGGGAGAATAACATAAAACAAAGCTCCCTGTGGCACAAAAGGGTAAGGAATTCTGGTCAGAGCTTTCTGAAATTGAATCTCTGTTCCACGTGACGGCTTGGAGACGCCGCTTCCTCATCTGTAGAACAGAGAAGGTCGCATTTTCCACGCAGGACTAAATGAGACAAACATTATGAACACACCGAGCATAGTGCGTGGAAAGTAGCAGGGGATGGGCGGCCATGACTTTGGACGGCAGGAGACTTAGGCATCTTGGTAAGGGAGGGGGGTCCCATCCTAGTTTCATAAAATAAATCTGTAGACCAGGCTTATTTTCTTGAAGGATCCTCAGGGGGGGAAATGCTTAAGTCTCTGTGTTAGGGGGTTCCCTGCACCCCCCATCCTCCCTTGGGCCAAACTAGCCCCGGGGCTGCCTGGGAAGACTGCTCCTTGCGCAAACCTCCCTGCTCGGCATTGGTATTCTGAGCAGCTTTGTTTCTCTGAAATGATTACCCCCAAGTTATTTGCACTGATTTGCAAGTCAGGTTCATTGCATTTCGAAATGGTTCTTTTGTTTCCAGTATAGCAGACTCGCTGGAGAAGGAACACCTGAGCGTAGTCGATCCAAACGTAGGAATAGGAAACACGGGTGCGGGCTGAGAACATTTAGGGTTTTGAAGCTGGGAATACACCGCGGCGGGGGGCTGGGATCCGGGAAGCGTGCATTTCAGGGGCGCGCAGTGTTTTGTTTCAAGCCAGAGGCCTTGGCGGCACCGGGTCACCAAACCCAACCAGTGAGGGGAAAGGGGGCGCTTAATGAAATTGTGTAATTAAGTAGGTTATATGTCCTCGTGTAACAGCTAAGCGCTGGCGGGTCGCTCTGCCCTATGGGAGCAGCGAAACGCAAAGAACTTCTCCGCACCTCCCTCCTCTTTGCCTTTGCCAGTGGTAACTTGATGGTTCATTTTGACTTTTTGAAATTCTCTCCTTCCCTGGTTCCTCTCTGACTGCTCGGTAATGCCCTGAGAGCCTGGGTCCTTCAAGTCAGGCCTGGGACCCCTCCCCTTTCCTGTCTACTCTTCCCCCGTCAGCAATGTGTCACTCCGTGTCATAGGGTCTCTAAGAGAATGAACTCGAAGCTTTGTCGGGTTTTGAAATTATCATCTTTCCCGAGATGAGGATTTTTGGTTTCAGTTTTCCTTTGGAGTTCTTCACCCCCACGGCCAGCATGTCCATGACACGCAACCACTTTCTAACAGAATTTGCTCCTTTCCCCGCGAACTGTTCTTTCTCCTCTTGTGCAAAGAGCCTAAAACTTGACGTTGGAGACTCTGTGCTTAAGTTCTTGCACTACATAAACCATGTGACTTTGACCCGGTCATGTCGCTTCTCCCCTCAGTTTCCTAAAACGGGGCCAATAACACCTACTTCAAAATGCGATTATAAAGATCAAGTGAGGACGGGGGTGGGGTTGGGATGGGTCCTGAAATGCCAAAATGAAGGTCAAACGTGGGGGCACTGGGACGACTTCTCTTAATGGCCCAGAGCCTGGACCAGGGGGAGGTGAGACAGAGCGTGCCTCTTGTACAAAAAAGGAAGGGGTGCCACTGCTGATTGGTTCAGGGGTGAGCACATGACCCAAGCCACACCAATCAGAGTGGGCGAAACTTAGCAGGGGCGTGGACTCCTGCAGAGACCCCGCCCCGCCCGCGTCCGCCCCCTTCCCCCTTTGCCCTGGCGAAGGAACAGGGTGTCAGCTGGAACCGCCACCTGGAGGGGGAAGCAGGCCTGGGACAAGAGCTTGCGGGGGGAATGCAGTGTGGAGCGGGAGAGGGGGCTCCCTGCGCACAGCCCTCCTTTCATACAGCTTGAGTGACCAGAGCCCTGGAGAGAAACTTGCCTGATCTCCTGGCTCTTGGTGGCTCTGGGGGCGGAGCTGGAATCTGTCCCTGAGGAGGACTCCCTGGGGCGTCCTTTTGGCCGTGCCGCCTACGCAGTGTTCTCGGATGAGCCCTGAGCAATCCCGACGCAGTATTTCACACTGAGATGGCGTGTGTTCTGTGTGCACGCGTTGAAGACAGATGGGGGGGGTGAGGAAAGGGGGGAGTGTGGGTTGAGGGGTGCACTGCCCAGTGTCTTCTCCGTGGAAGGACTTGCTGCCCAAATGTGGGGTGTGCCCGTGCCCCCTTCCGGGGTGCCTCAGCTGCAGAGCACCTGGGGAGGGAGGATGGGCACTCTGTGGTCCCCTCCCGGCTCCTCTGCCCTTCTCTCTCCCTCTGCCCACTCCTGCTGCCTACTCTGCTGCATCTCTGAGATGGCTTCCCAGGGCACCCCGTCGCTGCCTCCGGTGGGATCCAGCAGGAGGACTGGGGAATTTCGAAGGCGGCAGGTGAATTCCTACCTGGTGGCCATGGGCAGGATACCACATCCCGGAGCAGGGCAGGCTGTAAGAAGGAAACATCCAGGAGGTAGGACCTTTCTTCCTTCCGGGTGGAAGCAAGCCCAGGGGACGTGAGCAGCAGCGAGACTGGATACTGATACGGAATGTCCTTCTCGTAATAATTCACTCGTGTCATCCTCAAACCTCAGAAAACTCTCTTCAGTCCAACAGCCTTAAACTGAGCGTGTCCGTGGTGCTTCTAGTCCGTCCTTGGACCAGAAATGGAAGGAGCAGCTTCCCAGAGAAGTAGTTCGGGGCTCATCGGAGGTGGTGGGAGAAGGTCAGAGCAGGGGCCGCAGTGCGAGAGGACCGTTTACAGTGGGGTAGCTGGCATCCCCTGGCCCCGGGGCTGTGGACTAACTCCCCATGGCCTTAACCCAAAGGGTCTCAGGCAAAGGGAATGTGGCATATTAAGGAGCAACTTCCCTGGCTGGAATTTGAGTGGGGACACTTGAGTGACAGTGGACAGGG
This sequence comes from Paguma larvata, assembly GCA_030068075.1. NCBI lineage: Eukaryota > Metazoa > Chordata > Mammalia > Carnivora > Viverridae > Paguma > Paguma larvata. The sequence goes on along the minus strand of CM057827.1, from coordinate 40,312,537 downwards.
TCCACTTGCCGACTGACCCACGAGGAAGATGGCAGAGGGGTGTGGGAAGAAAACAAGGGCTACTTGGCAGGCAGTGGGCCCTTCCAGAAACCCAACCCCAAGGCAGAGACCGCAGCCCGGAGACTGGGTCCCAAATACAAATTTCCCCAACCTTTCCAGGACCCCCAAGGGCCTGCAGCAGTCGCTGTCAAGACACGGGGATCTTGTCGGATGCAGAGGGTTCTCATGGATTTAGCAAGGGGGTGGCGAAAGCCTCCCGTCAACCCAGCGGAGTGGAGGTGAGCGTCTCATTTCCCAGATGGGCACGCTGAGACGCAGACGCATGAGTGAGGTGCCAAGCACGTGTATACGCAGCAGGTAGCATAGTTACAAGCCCTCTGGTCCCGCCACCCCCACCCCGCCTGTCTGACCGAAGCCTTGGCTTGCTGTGTTTCCGCCCCGCGCTCTGATTAAGGCGGTGAGCAGAGCCCAAGGCTATTTATGAAATGCACTTGATGCCAGTGAGAGACGGCGGAGAGAGAGTGGTAGCCCGGCTCCCATCCACATGCTCTTGGTGGGGGAGCCAGCGGGCCGTTAGGGCTTTGCGCTGTCCATTTAGAAGATGAAGGGTCCTGGATAGGAGCCTGCTGTGGAGGGGGAGGGAGCGGCCCGAAGCAGAAAGAGCAGGGCCAGAGCTGGGACAGGGCAGGAGAGGTGGAGGGGCCCTGGACTGGACGTAAGGAGGGTGGGGGGACTCTTCTCCTCCTCCCCCAGCCCGGGGCCAAGTAGTCCGAGGTCAGACTTCCTCTCCGACGAGACAGGAGGATGGGAATGACTAAGCTGCTGTTCGTGGCGTCAGCGAGCGTGTCTTCTGTTTTTGTCTCCACGGCCACACAGCCAGGGCCGTGCGTAACCATCTTCTTTTTGGTGATGAGGAAACTGAGGCTCAGAGAGGCCAAGTCACTTGTCCAAGGCCATGCAGTCTGCCCGGGATGAGAACACAGCCTTTCCTGCTGCAGGGGCTCTTGGTCCCAACATCTCTACCGGTAGCCAGGCCCGGAAGCCAGGAAGGCTGCTTCGCAGGCCCGCGGCCTTCAGCTCACGGGGAGGATTTCCTCTGAGCTGGGGACTGCACCACTTTCTCCCAAAGTTTGCAGACAGATCCTGTGCCTTCTAAAGTCGTAAAGCTAATATTTGCCTCATTCGACTCCCTGTTCCGTGTGCATACCCCACTGGCAGGAATCTTGGAGAGGGGAGGGACCGAACCGGGGGGCGGGTGGGGGGAAGGTTCGAGCAACCAGCCCTGCCCCCACCTCCAGCAGCAGCTTCTTTTCTTTTTCTTTTCTTTTTGTTTTTTTTTGATTTTTTAATGTTTATATATTTTTGAGAGATGGAGAGAGTGAGCGGGGGGAGGGGCAGAGTAGGAGGGAGACAGAGGATCTGAGGCAGGCTTGGTGCTTCCGGCATGGAGCCTGATGCAGGGCTCGAACCCATGAACTGTGAGATCATGACCTGAGCCGAAGTCGGGAGCTCAACTGACTGAGCCCCCCAGGCGCCCCAGCAGGTGCTGTTTTTACCTTCATTTTATGGAGGTAAAACCGCAGGCACGGCAGCGACGAGCTGTGACCCCAGCAGCAGAGTGTGCTCCAACCCCGCCTCCCCCGGCCCAGTCTTCAGCACTGAGGAGACGCGCCCGGCACGTTTGCTGAATGACTGAATGCTTGGGTGACGCCCAGGGAACAGAGTGCTTACATGTGCGTGTCCCCAGCCAGCCTCACGCAGGACACGCTCCATCGTAGCGGCGGGACGATTCATGGGGCTGCGTGGGTGCGTGAGGACTTTCCTGGGACCTCTGCCCGAGCATACGGCCCTGGGCTTCCGGGCGTTTCCCTTCACTAGGGACACGGTGGTCTGGCCGGGCCATTCCTTTCCCTGAGGTTGGGGTTGGAACTGCGCAAGGCCCCAGGTCGAGTCGCTGGTACTGGACACACCCAGTGTCTGCTCCTGAGACTCCCGCAGGCCGGGGAGCGGGGCAGGTTGGCAGCCACAGCTCCCCTGAGGGCAGGCAGGGGGCACAGAGCCGGGGAGAGAGAAAGCCTGCCTCTTGTTTTGCTTTTGAAGCATCCACTGGTCTGTGGGCCAAGCCGATGGGTCACCTGCCTATCGCCTGCTGTCTCGCGTTTCTGCCATCGCCCTAGGAAGGACGTGTCCGTGCTGGCCCGCTGGTCTCAGAGGAGGAGGAGACCCATGTGGAACAGAGCCAAGCCCTGTCACAGGCAGCTGAGTAACGACAGAACTAGCCGGCTGAGCCCGGCCCAGGTCAGTGCCACCACCCAGCCAGTAGCTCCCGGGGAACCGTCAATGATTGTTGAAAGCCCCTGGATTGGGGGCCGCTGTTATGCGGCGAGAGCTAACAGATTCTGGTGACCTCGCTCGCGTTCCTTTATCTACCTGTGCCTCTCTTTCCCATCTGTAAAGTGGGGGAGTTAATACGCCTGCCTCACGGGGTGTTTCTGAGGATCGGATGAGTGCACGCGTGTTAAGCCCTTAGAAGGATGCCTGGCCTGTCGCGAGAGCTATGGAGGTATCTGTCTGATGAAATACACGTCTTTGTGTTTATTCGAATAAGACGTGTCTCCCACACAGGGCTGTTAGCTCCGTGAGGTTGGCGTCCACACCTGTTTGCTCATACGGTCCCAATGACTAATACAGCGTGTGGCCCATAGGAGGCAGGTGGTAAAGATTGTTGACCTCAAGATCAGGGTGTCAGTAAGGTCAAGGTCAAGTTCTGGGGATGCCCGCCTCTTGGCTTATAGACCGCAGCCTTCTCACATGTCCTCATGTGGTGCAGAGAGAGAGAGAGAGAGAGAGCGAGAGAGCTCCTTTCTGGTATTTCTTCTTTTTAAGGGCACTAATCCATGTCGAGGGCCCCACCCCCACAACCTCGTCTAAACCTAATTACCTCCCAAAGGCTTCACCATTAAATATCATCACATTAGAGGTTAGGGCTGCGACACAGCAATTTGGGGGTGGGGGAAGGGGACACATGTCAATCCGTAGCCACACCGGAAGGTGGTAGAGCTGTTTTCATTGCAGAGGTAAGGAAAAAGTGACGGTCAGGGAGGTTAAGTAAACTGCCTGAGGTCACACAGCTAGGAAGTAGCAGAAGTAAGATTTGACCCCAAGTCTGAGCCTCGGTTCCCACGTTCCCCCTCCACCCTGCATGCCTCGGTGCTCGTGGATGACAGATCTGAGGTGCTAAGATCACGGGGGACAGCGGAACGAGTTGCAGGTATCCGGAAGAGGGCAAGTCCTTGGAAGTGCAGGCTTGGCCTGAAGGAGGAAGGCGGCCCTCCAAAGGGCGCCTTTAATTAGACCAGTTCAGTGCCCTCTTGCAGGAGTGGCTGGCGGACACTCACCGACAGAGGACACCTCGCGTCAGCATGTCCTCCCGAGGTGCGGAGGCCTCCCCGCCCCCCCGTCCGCCAGCACACACTTGCAAAGGTGGTTTATTGGAGTTTGCTCCCGGGGGGCCACTTCCGGAGCAGAACACAGAGGCCGCGCAAGGTGCTTATGTGATGGTTTTCCTCCTTGGGAGGCGCTGGAAGGGAAGGAGGCTGGTCTGAGTAAGCAGGCCTGGGCGGCCTGGGACTTCCAGGACCGAGTTGCTCAGAGCTGCTAGGCCAGGCCGTCGGTGCCTCTGCTTCACGGGACCCTCTGTGGGACCAAAACAGGAAGTGGCATCCTCGTGGCTTCCCTGCTTCCCTCAGCAGCCCTCTCCCACCCCTTGGACCCTTCCTGGGGTCCTCAGAAGGAAGAGGAGGAAGGAAAAGGAGATGGGAGACACAGATGGTGGCACCAAGAGCCAGGGGTCCAGGGGCCTGGTGTCAGCTGCCTTCTTCCAGCCGCGCAGCCTAAGGACACTCGGTTTCTCTGAGCCTCGATTTCCCCAGGTAGAAAGTTAAGAACTCTAAGTAACTCTGGGAGCTATAATTCAGTACCCTAAATAATTATAAAAGGAACTGTTAATTTATTCACCACCGTCTACATCCTGGGTCCAGAGAAGATTGCTTTATGTATATATACCCTGTCGTGTAATCATTGCGAACACCCCAGGAGAGATCGTAAGATCGATTCACTCTTTGTGTTTCAAATGAGGGTACTGAGTCTCAGGGAGCTTAAGTTGAACTTGCTTAGAGTGACGGCTGGCTACACTTTTGGGCACCCGCTCAGCTTCCACGTCCACCTTCCTCCTTCCCCGTAGAACCGCGGTTTTACTCAGGTGACCCTCTGTCCCCACAGGGCCAGGGAAGGTGGCCACGTCTCTGGATCCAGAGCTCAGCCCCGTTAGCTCTAAGCCAGCAGCAGGTGGCATTCCAGGCAATGCCAAGGCTCCATGGTGGCACATGGCTCGTGTGGGGTGAGGGTCTCCGGAGCTGATGGCATCGCAGCAGGCGGACCCATGGACCCACCTGGTGAGCATGAGAGAGCCCTGCTCGGGGTGCAGCCGGTGTTGAGCAGAGAGAGGGAAGAACGCGGGTCTCTGATGACAGTGTTGAGTGGTCCAGCTGACCCCTCTTGAGCCTGCTTTCCCTCTAGACTTCCTGTCTGGTCAGATACTCAATTTAGTTATTTTTCAACCCAGCTCGACACCCCTTAAATCATCCTGATGGATACAGTTAATAAGTGGCAGATATGAGATAAACCTAGGTTAATCCAACTCTGAACTCATGCCTTTTCAGATGGGAACCTGAATGAGATAAGATTTCATGTCCGTTTCAATAAATAATTTACCAAGAGTTTATTGAGTGACTACTAAGTATGTAAACCTTTTACATACAGGAAATCACCCAATTAACTGAGAAGGCAGTTGAATTGATATCTTTTTTTTTTTCCCAAAAGAGCAAACAAAGACTCAGAGAGGTTAGGTGACAGAGGTAAAGTTCAAAAAGCTTGTAAGTGGCCGAAAGTGGTTCAAACCCAGACACCCAATTTTTTCCAACATTGCACACTGTTGCCTCCAAACCTGCAGCCTGCAAGCTTCATCCCTCCCCAGTGAGATTGGCAGCAAGCCAGAGAGTGAGACCAGTTCCAATCCTAGAGTTTTTTCTTAAGCTTATTTATTAAAAATTTTTTTGTTTATTTGTTTTTGAGAGAGAGCACAAGCAGGGGAGGGGCAGAAAGAGAGGGAGACACAGGATCTGAAGCAGGCTCCAGGCTCTGAGCTGTCAGCACAGAGCCCGACGAGGGGCTCGAACTCATGAACTGTAAGATCATGACCTAAGCCAAAATCGGACGCTCAATGGAGTGAGTCACCCAGGTGCCCCTAAACTTTGCTTATTTTTAGAGAGAGATCAAGCACGAGCAGGGGAGAGACAGAGAAAAAGAGAGAGAGAATGCCAAGCAGCCTCCGTGATGTCAGCACACAGCCGGATGCAGGGCTTGATCCCATGAACTGTGAGATCATGGCCTGAGCCGCGATCAAGAGTCTAACACTAAGCCGAGAGCCACCAAGGCGCCCCATCCAATCCATATGCTCTGGAAAATTGCCCTTAATATACCACGACCTGTTAGGAGATGAAATGAGCTCAGGTCTTCAGATCAGGTGAGGAAGACCACCTGGGGATTGGGGGGGGGGGCAAGATGACTCCTCTCATGTTGATAATAAGGAAGAACTACCCATCGTTCCCTCCAGGGTGGAAGTGCTGGGGGGCACGCTGCCTCATCTCTTATCCAGGACTCACTCCTTCCGGCGGGGGGGGGCGGATTACACTCATCAACACAGATTTGTTGAGTACCTACTGTGTGCCGCATGTGGTTCTAAGTGCCCAGAACAGACCCCCGAAGAACACGACGTTCTGGCCATCGAGGAGCCACCATTGCTCTCAGGGGTATTGGTTAGAGCCTGCCTCTCCCAGTCTTGAAGGAACAGTCTCATGTTGGAGATGAACCTGTGGGTTGTCTCTCAAAACTCTGCGATTATCTAAGCCGCCTGATGGATTTTTCATAGCTCCTGTTGTCGAGGTTGTGCCAAACCCATCAGCGTGCCAGAGCGAGGGATCTCCGGCAGCACCTAGCTATAGTTGCAGGGTGTTGTCGAAAAAAAGACCACCAAATGCCGAATAGAAGCGAGGCAAGTTTTTATTTACGGCCGGGCCAAACCTGATCTCCTGATGTTAAGGAGAAAATGCAGAGAATGGCGCCGAACAAAGGCAGCAGTGGGCTTATATGGGTTTTAGCAAGTTAGGGTACATCATAAATTAGTTAACCAATTATAATTTACAACATTTTTTTGGTAGCCAATTACATAGATGTTACCTTTGGCGGGGGCCTATTGCTTCAAGGTTCTTTGTCTTAAGTGAGCTTTGAATGACCAATTATAGTTAGACACTCCAGACACCGCGGGACAGCAGTTACGTGACTTCTTGCATGTTGACCTTCCTTTTATCAGCTCAAAACAGTAGGGTGAGAGCTCACTGTAATCTAAGTTAGCTATGTAGCAAGCAAGCAAAGTTACAGGAGTGAGACGGGCAGTTAACCCCTTCTGGTAACTAACAGGGAACTGCATAGGCTTCTATCTCAATGTTTTAGCAGTTACCATACAGTTGGTCAGAACAGTAAATGGGGAGATGCATTTGCAAAGCAATTTACAGAAGCCAAAACAGCCAGTTAATGTTTTTTATTATTGACTCAGGTTTGTTAACCTACAACATAGACCAGGACATGGGGAGGGGTCTCCCGGGGGCTCCAGGTGAGCCTATGCGCTCTTTGTTGGAAGGGACTGACCAGCCTCCCGGGGGAGGAGGGAGAGTGCCATGATGATGGCCCCTGGCAGGTGCTCCCCAGAGCACCGGAGTGGCCGCTCCCAGGGCGGCACACCTGGAGCCTGTCCCCCAGGCGGAAGTTTCACAAGGATGCCGGCCTCTTTCACGGACAGCCCGAGTGTGGCCCCCCAGGAGGTAGCCTGCCATGAACCCCCTCTCAGCTCCCAGTCCTGGGAGGCCGGCAATGCCAGCCCCCTCCACCACCACCACCACCCCAGTCACCAGAGCCAGACGCTCAAGGGCTGTCCCTTGGGCTGCCGCTGCAGAAACTGGAGCACCAAACATAAAAACACAAAAACCGGAAACAGAAACGAAACACCGGACGGGTCTATAAGCTTCCCTGATACTGCGGCTGCGCCGGAGGGAGCGCCTGGACGGCGCCTGCGCCGCCACGAGCTGCAGCGGTGCGGAGGGAGAGCGCAAACATGGCGCCCGCCTGGGTCTGCGGGGAAGTCCCGACAGCCCCTGCTCCGCCTGCAGACAGCCGTGAGCTTGGCAGTTGCACGTCCTTCTGCTGCAGCCTGGCGCTTCCTGCCTGCTCCTGTGCTGGGCCCGGGGGTGAGTGCGTCTGCGCGCGGGCCCTTCAAGAGTGCTCTCCCAGGTCCCACAGCACCCTGGGTCTTGTGGGCGCGAGCCCCGTTGATATTTTTTATTTCTTTTGAGAGAGAGAGAGAGAGAGAGAGCGCGGAGCGCACGTGAGCAAGGGAGGGGCAGAGAGAGAGAGGGGGAGAGAGCAGCCCAAGCAGGCTCCGCGCCGCCAGTGCAGAGCCCAGCTCGCGACTGGAACTCACGAATTGGGAGCTCATGATCTGACGTGAAATCCGGAGTGGGCCGCTTAACCCACGGAGCCACCCAGGCGCCCCGCCTGACGTATTTCGGTATTACTTCACCCATGTTTTTGTTATAAAGCGCCTTTAACTCTGGCGACGTGTGTTTATGAACCGATGCCCGCGTAGAATCAGGTGGAGGGAGGGGATTCCACGCTCTCGCGGAGGCCGTGTTTAGAACGGCGGTAGCAATTAAGATAACGGTGACCGTCCATTGAGATTGTGTGTGCTGATGATGGCGCCGTGGTTCCCTGTTCATGCCTCGTTTCATTTGATGTCATGAGCACACTCTGAGGGAAGATACTGTCTTCGGTTTATGGAGAAAGACAGAGGTTCTGAGAGGGTATAACCAGGGGGTCGGAGCTCGCCCAGCTTTTAAGTAGCCGAGTGTGGATTTGAAACCCGGTGGTTGGATTCGACAGGCCACGCTCTTAATCGCTGAGATGCTTCTTGCCAGGAGGGAGGGGCAGGTGTTTCGTGCCTGGTGCGCAGAAGAGGCTCCTCACACAGGTGTCCCCTGTTAGCCCTTTGAGTTGGGGCTTTTGCTCTATTTTGCTTATAGCTGGTTCTTCAGTGTCTAGAATTTGCCTGGCACTGAGTAAGTGCTCATTAAATATTTGTTGAACGTATGGAATGGGGGAATACATGAATGACTGAATGAGTACCTGAGTGAACAGGAGAATCAAGAACTGTGGGGGTTCAGAGGCAGGAAAGATTTTTTTCCCCCAATTTGGGATCAGTGAAAGAAGAGGGGAAGAATCTGTAATAATCTGATTCTGGCACTAAATATCTCTAAAACCTTGAAAAGGGCTCTGTGGTTTGTTGCAGAACCAGGTGGGAAGGAGGAAGCCAGACCTCTTGAGCATGGGGGGGAGGGGAGGGGAGGGGAGGGGCGGGATGGGGGGAGGAGTCCTAGATCCCACCCCCACCGTAGGAGAGAGGGGAAGTAGGGAAACCCCGGTGTGTCTGCTTTGTGGCTGGAGGGCGGAGACTTGGAAATCCTTAATCCACAGAAACCTGCTTGGCAACTGAAGCTTTTCCCAGATGGAACATAAGATTCTTCCTCCTGTCGAGTGGAGGCCCCTAACTTTGCTCTGTTAGTCCCCCCGGGGTTGTCGGATCTGAGGGTGTAGGCTCATTTGGGTGTAGGCTGTCTGCAGCCTTCAGGGAATTGCCTAGGGACCCCAAAGAAGGTCCCCCCCCCAAAAAAAAAAGCCTGTTCTGTAAAACTCTCATGGAAAACAGCAGTGTCAGGGAAACCAGCAGACATGTCAGTGCAGACCCCTGGCCGTGGAAAGTGCTGGAGAGAGCCTGCTTCCAGAACCAGAAGCCACTGGACCACCGGATTACTCGAGCTCTAAACCAGCTCTTCCCTCCCAGGTCAGAGGTGGGCTCCGTCTAAAGACAGCACCACCTCCCTCCAGGGCCACCTGTTGCTAGAACGACTTGCAGGTTGCAATTTCATCGCCAAAGAGGCACCTAATAAGAGGAGGTTGTAGGAGGATGCCACTCTGAGCCAGTTTAACATTTCTTTCCAGTTCCGGGATTGCCCTCGGAGGCCACAAAATGGAAAGGCTGCCGTTTCCAGAAGCTGGACGGGCACTCTGAGGGCCGGCCGGCACCCTCCCTGGGGCGCACAACCTCGGTGCCGCTCATCCTCACCGCCTGTGCGAGCATCGCGTGGTGTGCTTTTGGGTTTACAGAACACTTTGGCCGTGTCTGATATTTCATTCACTCCTTCCAAGCAGCCCGACAGAAGCTTTGGCCGTGAGATCCATTTGGATCTCTTGCATCTGGCCGGCAGGACCCAGGGGCCTTCCTCCATCCGGGGGGCGCTGGGGGAGGCTCCAGCCCCGCAAGGGCAGGCCAGCCTTCCTAATCAGGAGCTGCGTCTTCCTCCTAGCCTTTCCACGCCAGCTCTCCAGAGGCGGGTCATAGCGGCACCCTCTCCAGTCGGGGAGAAGCAAGCGGGACTGGGGAGTAAGTGATGTACTCGAGGGGACCCAGCTGGCTGTGCAGCCGGACCTCCTGGATGCCGGAGCTGTTGCAGGGCCGAGGCTCGGAGTTGTCCCACTATGTGTCGGAGGGGACGCTCGGAGCCGGCGCAGGGCTGCTGTTTGCACTTGCTGGAGGCGCAGCTCTGGACAGGCCAGCGGTTCAGTGGGCCTGCCAGAGTGGGCGTGGCTTTCCTCGGCAGGCGTCATCAGAGTGGGCGTGGCCGCCTTCCGCCGGCACCTTGCAGGGTTTAAAACCCAAACGTGCAATGAAGCGCTTCAGGTTGTCCCCAGTGGCTACGTGCATGTTACCAGAGGGAAGGAGCGGTCCACTGGGGAGGTGGCGATGGCCCCAGGCGTGACCAGAGGGTGGGACTTAATCTCCCATCACTCCATCGGCTGTTTCTCCCATACCTTGTCCCGGACGACTGATGCTTTCGGTCCCCTGTGGAAATTCCCCAGCGCCACACCGGCGTCCGCAAGCCCCTCATCCACTCCTTTCTGGTGTAGTTATAAATGGGGTGTCTGCCTCAGGGCCCTACCTTCGCCCCTGCAGCATACACTCATGCTGGCTGCGGGCCCGTGGGCAAGTGGCTTAGCATTGTGGATTGAAGTGTGTTCCCCTCACCAGCGATGTCCGAAGCCCTAGCCCCCGGCCCCTCAGACTATGACCTAATTTGGAAATAGGGTCACTGCAGATGTAATTAGTTGACGAAGAGGTTATACTGGAGTAGGGTGCCCCTAATTCAATGTAACCGGTGTCCTTATAAAAAGGGACACAGAGGAGAATGCCATGTGAAGACAGACACACAGGGAGAGGGCCCTGTGACGGTAGAGGCGGAACCGGAGGGGCGCCTCTGCAAGCCCAGGAGCACCCAGGATTGCCCTGTGACCTCCAGAAGCGAGGAGAGGGGCGTGGAGCATCCAGAGCCCTCCAGAAGGAACCGCCCTGCAGACACCTTGATTTCGGACTCGCTTCCATCTTCTGGAACTGTGAGAGAAGGCAGTGCTGTTGTTTTCAGCCACCCAGCTTGTGGCGATTGGTTCCAGCTGCTGTAGGAACCCAAAACACTTGGCCACACTGCCAGCCTGCAAACACCGCTCAGATCATGTCTGTCTCTCTTGCTCGAAACCCTTCGGCGCCTCCCCCTATCTTCCAGATCACCTGCAGCTATCCGGCATGGTTCACGAGGTCTTCACGGTCCGGTCCTAGCCCGTCCCCCTCTCTGGCCCGCCCCCTTGCCCTCCCTGCCATGAGCCATCCGGCGCGGCTACGGCAATGCCTGAGCACCCCTTCCTTGACCGGGGAACTCCTATTCATCCTTCAAAACCCAGCCCCAACGTTCCATCCCCAGGAGAGGCTTCCGAGATCTATCTAGCCAGAGAGAGCCAGTTGCTCTCTCCTCGGTGCTTGAGGGCACCCCGAAATCTCTTTGCAATAGCAGGTAACCCAAGAACATACGCTGCACCAAGGCACACACTTCTGTTCGCTGCTGTGTTTCCAGAGTGTTGATAATGGGCACTCACTGGGTATTTGCTGAATAAATGTATGAGTTAATGCAGAAATGAATGAATGAGTGCAGTGTGCCGTAATTATAGTCCCTTGAGAGTCTCTGTGTGGACAAAGCTCCCCGGTTTGGCAAACGCGACTCATGTATTCTGTGAGCCTGTGGACGACAGGGAGAAACACATTTCTTTCCAGCATCTGCGACCGGAGGGGACGAGGTTCGAGGAACACAGGGCTGATGGCGAGAAGACGAAGCCCGGCATACTCACCAAAATAATAAAAAGGCATTTTCGCGCCCGCGCGTCAGCCGAATGCAACTGCTTGAAAGAGAGCGCGGAAAACGAAGACGGTCGGACGAGCCGATCCGCAGGAGTCCTGTGTCCCCGGCGGCCAGGAACACTACGTATTAAATGTCATCAGGAACGCAGGCCGGAGAGTGGGGGGTCACCCTGCCCTGCCTCCGGGTCACAGGCGAGGACACAGACCCCCCCGAGGGAAGGAGTCTGTGCAGGTCCTGCCGTCAGGTGCCCCGGAACTGTCACGCTGTCATTTGTCTGCTATGTTTGTTGGCATGTTAACTGCTTCGTATTTGATCCCAACACATGGAGAGGGAACCGCCAAAGCGGGAAGGGCCCTCGGAGACCGCTCAGCCCCGATGTCCTGTCGCAGCGATGAAGAGAGAAACTCACGTGGCAGCAGGGACGGGGAGGGCTGAGGTGATAAAGAACGGGAGCAACGCGGGGAGTTTAAATGGCCACTTGGCCTCGAGCAGTCAGGAAGGCTTCTCTGCACAGGGGACATTTCAGCTGGGATCCGAACGACAAGAAGGAGCCGGCCAGCTGACGGTCGGCGGGAAGAGCACTCGGGGCAGAGAGGACAGTAAGCACAAAGATCTCAGGGTCGCGTCAGGTGTGGCGTCCTGCCTGAAAGAGAATAGCGCAAAGTGGGGACATCAGGCACAGACAAGAGTCTTAGGTCGCGCTCCGCAGCAGCGAGTCTGAGCTGGAGTTCCTCGCGTAGGTCATTCAAGGAGGAAATGGTCTCGGGGGAAGCCCGTAAGGGAGTGAGAAGCGTGCGGCGTGGAAAGGGGAGACGCTAGGCAAAGGCGTGGCTTAGGAGGGGCCCAGTCTCAACCGCACCCCACGGGGAGCCCTGAGCCTGCATCGCACCTCAGAGGCTGTCCCGGCAGAGGCAGGAGGGCTGGGTGGTTACACCCCTCATCAGAAGTCACTGGCCACGGGTCACTCCCGTGGAGTGTGGCCATACATTCCAGGTCATACTAGCTGGCAAACCAGCTCCCAGCAGCCAAGGGCCATCCCCCCAAAAGGATGCAAGCGGGAGCTGTTAGCAGGCAACACCCACAACATCCGGGGAGTGGGTGCATCAGCCCCTTAAAGAGACCTGGGCAGGACACAGACTCTCTGTAGGGCCTCTAGTTCACGCCTTCAGGCGTTGAAGGTCCTTCGACACCCACTGTCCTGTTTCAGATGTATCATCACCCCGTGTGGAAGTCTCCACTATTTTGCAGATTAAACACTGGCACTTCGAGAGGGTAGGGCGCTGGCCAAGTTCACCCTGCTGGGAAGGGGGAAGTCGGGGCTCGGACCCAGGTTTTCTGATCCTCAGGTGCTCCTCCCACCACTGCCTCTGACCCATCCGTGAACGCCAAGTCAGGTGCTGCGGGCCACAGGTGCTGTCTGTGTCCCATCTCGCCGCACCAGGTAAACAACTCACAGCCAGCAGTGTTAACACACTCCCCAGAGAAGGGTGATTCCTGAAAGCCAGGGATGGTGCGGAATCCACGTCTGAGCATCTGCTTGGCTGCTGGTCTGCCTCCCCAGGTGGTTCAGGTGGCCAGTATCTGGCAGAAGAGCTTTCCAGGTTTCCCGTCTAAATGCCTGCCAGTCGGCCCCACGGAGACCCTGTGGGACTCGGGATCTCAGGCACACGGTGTCCACCCGCACCTAAAGCTCCAGGTTAAAACCACGGAGCTGAACTCGTGTCGGGATGGGCTCTATCCACCGACGCTGGACGTGTCCTGGAGAAGCGGTTTGCAGGGCACTTTGGTGCTGGCCCTCATGCGCCCGGTGAGCAGGGGGTCCGTATAACTGAGCTTTGAGCCCCTAGCTTTTTTTTTTTTCTTTACATGAATCATTTTTTAAACAGGAAACATCCTAACGTGTATAGATGTTGGGACATTTTGTTGCATACTCTCTCATTAAATCATTGTACCCAACCGATAAGGCGAGTGTCTTCATCCCTAGTTGATGCTCAGGAAGGAGACAGTCACAGAGTGAAGAAACTTGTCCCAAGCTGTGCAACCAGCGAGTAGGACTGCCAAGATTTGAACCCGAGCCTTACGACTTCGAAGCCTGACTTCTTCCCCTGAAACATGTGCTTTCAATCAATAAATCCACCTGCCCCACAAGTCGGTATCGCCTAATGGTCGTTCTAATGGCTCCTTGTGGGGACAGGACTGGATGTGACAATGAAAAAGTGATCCCAACCGGCTGTCAGCCCAAGAGCTGGGCTCTGGGTGGACCCACGGCTCGTTGGCACCGTCCATAGACAGATCCCTGGATGCCAGAGGCCAGCCCAACTGCCTCGTGCCCGGAGCTTCTCCCCCTCTTCCGACTACATTCTCGCTAACTCAAGTTTACCCCTTTCCTTCTACTGGGCGCCGTTCTATGTTTCTCCCCTAAATATGTGATATTTCCAAAAGAATGAAGTCAGTCACTGTCCCCCGGCAAGACGACCAAGTGCAACGGTGGACTCTTCTTACTGTTACTTCTCCGTAATGGGAAAGGGCCCCTCATCTTGAACCGAATGACTGGGGGGAAAACACCCAGCTTGTTTCATTGTCGTGGCTCTCAGACATCAGCCTGCTTGGGTCTGGACCCTCCTGTGTGCCTCCTCGTTCGTTGCTGCTGCTTTGCTATGGACCAGAAAGCCACATCACGCCCCTTGTGATCGTGGTTTGTTAAGTAAGAGTGAATAAGGCTTTGATCAAGGTCTTGGGCTTTCCACATTTATACCATTTTGAGAATTTGATGAATGATATGCCCTCCACCCCCAAGTCACATAAAAACATACCCACAAAAAAAAACATACTACGATTTCAAGTATTCTCTGTTTTCTGGAGCCAGTCACTCCTGATGTCATCAGCTTCAGAATCCGTGACTTAAAATGGGACTGGCACCAAGAACCCCTTGAATGAATTTGAAGAGTATTGGTGACCTTACACCAAGGCGAGTTCATTAGAATGTGAAGCTTTGTGCTGCAGGGTGATGGAGAAAAGAGGTTATGGAGGAAGAAGGAAGAAAAGGGGCAGATAATAAGGAAGAGAAGGAGCGGAGGAGGAAGGGAGAGCCAAGGGCACACACTGACATGTGTCAGGAAGACACGACTCGGAGAACAGACATGTATCCTGACAGCTCACGCTGACTGGGGAGTCAGAAGCACAGCTCCTGTCACGGCGGCTTAGGTGCAGTGGGCTCTGCAAGTGGTGGTCCACCTCCAGCCACTCGGCGATGTCTGCCAGCCCGGAACACAGCTGTGGGCTGCACTTTCTGCCCGCCCAGCCACCAGGGAGGCTTTGGAAGGACTCCAGTTTTGTCTTCATGGAGAAAAACCCCAGCGTGAGGACAAGAAGAGCTGCCGCTTGCTGGCTGTGTGGCCTTTGGCAAATCCTTGTATTCTCTGAGCCTCAGTTTCCTCTTCTGGAAAATGGGAGTGCTTGCCTCTCTCTGGCCTGCCTCTCAGGGATGTGAGGAGATTCAGGAACTTTAAAGATGGAAAACACCAGGTTGCCATAAGGAAGGCCATTAGTCAGTGAGGTGCTGGCTCAGGGGGCTCGGTAGACCTAGGGCACAGAGAGATGGTACCGCCACCGAGGACTCATTCTCCTCCAGGGCAGGAGACAGTTAGGCTCAGGGGTCTGGAATGTTCTGGCACTTTGTTCTGAATCACTCCCAAATACAACTGATTCTCTGTGTCTACTCCCAACCGCCCAGAGTTGAGAGGTGGCCTTGCCCTGCTTCCAGCCATCCATCTTGCTTTCCCTCAGCTCACTGAGCCTGGGTGCTAACAAGAGCTTAGCCATCGCTCGCGGCACCAGCTGCCCTCCCAGAGACTTCGTGGCTGTGATGCGGTGTGCAGTGCCTATCGGGCCCAGTCTCTAGAAATGGTTTCTGCGGATACGTAGAGTCACATTTCCTCATCATGCAAAGCCACTGAATCCAACTTATGAGTGCTTCCTAAGTGCTAGGTGTTCCCAGGGGGTGCCAATGAAAGACAGACGTGGTCTCTGCCATTTATGGGTGGAGAAAGAACCAGAAGTTGGATGCCTTGCGTGGGCTGAACACCGTATGGACATTGTCTCTAACCCTTGAAGACATCTAGTGAGGTCACATGATCCCCACATACAGATGAGGGACGCGAGGCACAGAGGACGTCGGCGATTCGCTCTAAATGTGCAACTGTGGAGGATGGAGTGAGCTTTGGTCTCTCTGGATCCCAGCCCTGTGCACTCTTCTCCATAGACCGTAGCCTGGAGCATAGGGGCAGGGAGAGAGGTTTGTAATAAAGTCAATGATAATAACTCAATTTCCGAGTATTGATTATGCACTAGACGAAGTGCTAAGTGTTTCACACGGTCACCGTCTTCCAATGTCCACAGCACCACAGCGTGGTTTCCATCAATAACTCCATCTCACTGATGAGGCAGCTTAGACAGAGAAGGGTGCACAAAATGTCCAAGTTCACCCGGAGAGAAAATGTTCAGGGCACGAGCGTTAACAGTGCGGCTCTCTGCTACACTTCCCTCGTCATATGGTGAATAGCTCTGCAAAGTGGTGAGGTTAATGCAAGGAAGTCTGGTGCAAGATTCTCCCTAGGGTGGTTAATTGTTTTTATTAACTTATTTTTATTTATTTTTCGAGAGGGAGATAGCAAGTGGGGGAGGGGCAGAGAGCGAGGGAGACAGAAATCCAAGCAGGTTCCATGCTGTCAGTGCACGGACCGTGAGATCATGACCTGAGCTGAAGTCAAGAGTCCAGCGCTCAACCACCTGAGCCACCCCGGGCGCCTCCTGTGACGGTTAATTTTGTGTGTCAACTTGACTGGACCACGAGTGCCCAGATGTTTGGTCAGACACTATTCCGAATGTGTCTGGGGGGGTGTTTCTGAATGTGATTAGCGTTTGATTCCGCAGATAGACTAAAGCAAATTGCACCCTCTCGCCACCCCCTCAAACCCGTGAGTGGGCCTCCTATAATCAGTTGAGGGCCTGAATAGAATAAAAGGTTGAGTACCAAGGAACACCCCCTTTTTGATTGCTTTTGAGATGGGACATCAGTTTTTCCTGATTTCCTGAACTCAGAAGTTCCTGGACCTTTAGCCTGCCGGCCTTTGGGCTGGAGCTACGCTGATGGCTTTCCTGGGGCTCCAGCTTGCCAACGGCAGAGCTAGGACTTGCCAACCTCCATAACTGTGTGAGCCAATTCTTATTATCTTGTCTGTCTATCATCTATCTATCTCCATCCATCCATCCATCCATCCATCCATCCATCCATCTATCTCCTGTTGATTCTGTTTCTCTGGAGAACTCTGATCAATACTTTCTCTCTGATGCCACAGGCAGCAGCCTCCAGGGCACACAGCTTATTCCCAACTTATCCCCAGCCCATACCAGTAAGGACAAGTTAGAGCCCTCACCGGTGGGGAAAAATTATGGAAAAACCTTCCATAATGTCTGATTTCAGGTCTCCCAGTTCATCTGACCTCAGCAAGTCAGGGATGTCTGCTGGTTTGAACTCAATTCGGAAGGAAGGCAAGAGGAAGGGAGAAGGCAGATCCCTGCTCTCGAGGACTGGCCGATGGAGAAGTGGGGGCTGAACCGCCCGCATGTAGGTAGGGGAGCGTTGAGTGTGGATCGGGGGTTTACCTGACTCAGAAGTCTAGCAGGTGCCAACTGGTGTTTGTGATGAGGAGGAGGGGTCGCCGTTGCCTCCTTCTCACGGGGCGAAGGCCAGTGGGAGGGATTTTACCTGGGTCACAGGCAGGAGGGGCAGCAAGCTGAAGAGCTGGTTTACTACGCAAAGGGGAGCCCCTGGTCTAAACAGCAGGTCCCGCAGAGACAGCAGGCGTGGGCCTGTGCAGCAGAGGGCGGAGGGTGATCGTGTCCAAGTGAAAAACAGCCCTAATTGTGGCCGAGCAAACAGTACTCTTCAAAGATAAGCCAGTCCTTGGCCATGTTTGGAGCAAGACAGAGACAAGGCCACCCTGGAAAACCCAGACTGTGAGTGTAAGGAAGGACCCCTCCAAGGAAGGCCACGGCTCCCCTGGGCCTGGTTCCCCGCACATTTCCCTCCTGCTGGGGGCAGTAGACAGGCTGACAGCCGCCTCAGGCAGCCAAGAGGAAAGGGCTGGCTCGAGCTGTGGAGACAGGGAGACATGATTGTTTCACCAAACCGGGTCCAAGTCCTGGAGAAGGCCTTACCTTGGGCTGGCCAAGCCCATTCGGGGCCCCCGTTTTCTTTGCGTTCCATAGAATCTCAGAAATGAACCACCTCCGTCCCCACTGCAGCGTGAGGGAAGCTGGCCCTCCTTGAAGCCCTGGCCGGGTGAGGAGCCCTCTTCTGTGTTTAAATCCCCCACGGCACTCATTGTACTGAACGGATCGCCTGCTTTCTCCTTCCTCGGGCGTCTGGTGTCTGCGACCATCGCTGGATTGCCAGACACCAGCAAGGGGCTTACGTGTTGGATGAATGAACGAGCCAGTGAGAGTGAATGCGGGCCGTCTGCTGGAAGGCAGGGTGCCCGGAGCTCGCACCAGTGAGGAAGGCCAACCAGCCATGCTGGAGGCATTCCGTTCTTTTTTTTAATTTTTTTTTAATGTTTGTTTATGTTTGAGACAGAGAGACAGAGCATGAGTGGGAGAGGGGCAGAGAGAGAGGGAGACACAGAATCAGAAGCAGGCTCCAGGCTCTGAGCCATCAGCACAGAGCCCGATGCGGGGCTCGAACTCACAGACCTCGAGATCATGACCTGAGCCGAAGTCGGCGCTCAACCGACTGAGCCACCCAGGTGCCCCGGCATTCCGTTCTTAATGATAGCTTCAGACTGGGGGGGGATAAACGGACTGGCTCATCTGGAGCCTTCCGCTGCCTTCTGAGATGGCCAGGCATGAACGGCTCAGAGGCCAGACCCCCCCCCGTGATTTTCTTGGTTGAACTTGCTGGAAAGGTGGGGCTTTCCACGCATAATGCCCTCCGCTGCCTCGCTTGGCTTCGGGTCGTCCAGGGTGCTCCAGCCGCTTCCCTGGGCGCCGAAAAGTAGCTGGCTACCAGGAGCGTTCGCTTGGGACAGGCATCTGGCATTCTGCCAGCCTATCTGCGGATGGACCCGGACATCCGTACACGCGTTTTCCGCGCCACCCAGGGTGCGAGGGGTTCGGGGATGAAGGCCCCAGGGCTGGCTCTCAAGGAGCTCACCTCCCAGCAGAGACAGGAGACACCGTGCAGTGGACTGTGTCTAGGATGGGGCAGGGGGAAGTGCATGTAAAAATCAAAGGACGTCTAGCCCAGCCTGGGGGAGAAGGCGCTGAAAGAACAAATAGGTATTATCTGACAGATGAAGGAGGGGCATCTGGGGGAAGGGTCAGCACGGCGGCAGCTCAGAGGAGAGAGGGCATCTCTGCGGGACCGTGGGCAAAGATCCACATGCAGCCAGGGACGGGCCTGGCTGTGGAAAGGAAGAGGGTCCAGGGTGGGCAGGGGCCCCAGCTGGGCATCTTCTGTGGCATAAACAGGGACTTGGGTCTTCATTCTGTGGGTTCCCGGGTGCCCTCCGAGGGTCTCAAGCAGAAGAGGCGAGGGCAGAGTTAGGCTGTTGGAGGACCCGTCTGCGGTGTTGAGCTGAAAAGACCCCGGGCAGAGTCTGCCAGGCGGCACGGTCTCCGCAGATGAGTTAGACTCCCTGGCCCCTCCCGTTGGTCCCAGGTTTATCACCCCCTTCCTTGGCACCCTGGGCTCCGCTCTCACGTTTATTCCCGACTTCTGCGGTGGCTTTTCCTTGTATGCCTGCTCCAGGCTCTCTAAGCCTTTCCTGTGACTGACGGGGAGGGATGGAAGCGAGACGTTCGACTCTGCATCCGGGGACGCGACCAGGGCTGTGATCGCGACTACGAGGGAGAGGAGGCGGCTGGCTTGAGAGGCAGAGGCTTTCCTCCATGTGGTTACACGCTAATCGATTTCCTCGAATTCGCCCCCAGTGAACCACTGGCTCGGAAAGTAAGGGCTCTCTGGGGGGGCGGCCCGGTGGGATCATGGCGCGCATGAAGTCTTCCTGGCAGAGAGTACCCGTTGCTCAAATATGCTCTAATGAAACAGAAAATTCCCCAGCAGAGGAAGGAGAAAATTCGAGAGAACAATCTTTGATTTTGTGCTGAATTCAGTCAAACACCTCTCAGAATAGAGAAAGGCAGCCCCTGAGCCCTCGTGGAGGAGGCTCGAAATTGCCAGAAAAGCAGAAACTACCAGAGAGGCTTGGCAGTGGCTGCGAAGACGCGGGAAACTCAGATGTTCTGCCCCCCACCCCCAGGCATGAGGACCACGAGCCGTGGCTCCGTGATGCCCTCGGCAAGGCTTCGGGGGCCACGCCAGGTAGAAATGCCACCCATTCTGTCCACCCGACAGGCCTCTGGGGGCGATGGCTCTGGTGCTTGCCCCCGGGACAAGGGCTCTCGCCCTCCTGATGGGTTGACGTCAGTGCCCCCCAAGGGATCCTCTGTTACTCGAAGCTGCAGGTTCTGTGTCCAGAGCACCGGCTCCGTAGCAGGCAGTCGATAAGTAGAGATCATTACATTCCCCCAGGCCTTCTGCGGCGGAGGGTTAAAGTGGACCGGGTCGGGCTGCAGAGCAAGTGAGTTTACTCTGCGTGTCTGCTGGAAGGGTCCTGGCCGAAAAGAGTCGTGCCCTAACTCGTCGGTTGTGCTGGAGTTCGAAGGGCCCTCAGCACACCCGTCACGTCCCCCGTGGGTCTCTGAGTCCCGTATTCCCTGCACCAAAAGGCCTTCATTCAACCTCTCTGATTACTCATCCTGGGGCCTTTAAGAACCCAGCGCCGCCTGGGCGGACCTGAACTCCTGTGACGCGTGAATAATGCAGGTTCCTCCCCGGAGGGGTGGGTGGAACCTTGTCAGCCAGGACTGGGCCGATGGCCCATCTTGCCAGGCCGTCAGCCCTCACAGAATTACAGCCAAGACGGGGTAGGGCAGAGGAGCGGGGCAGGGAGGTTTGGGCTCATAGCTCAGTCTGTGATTGGGGCATGTGACTTTTCCTCCCTGAACCTGTTTCTTCATCTGCAAGGTAGGGGTGACGGCTCCCTTTCCACTGGGCCTTTGTGGGGAGGAGCTGAGCTCGTGGGCATAAAGGGCCTTGTAGGCTGTTTGAGACCCAGGAGCGAGCTGTTCAGATATTATTTCCATTAGTTTATCTCCCCCTGTTCTTCTCCTTCCTAAGGGACCCCCAAACTCAGGTACTTTTCGCACAGACTCAAGATTTTCTGAGTTTCCCAAGCCCTACGGGCCTAGCAGGCTCCTTCCTTGTCAACATTTCCAGGTCCACCAAGTGACTGTTCGTGTCTGCATTTCATAACATGGGCTCTACGCGCACTGTCACCTCCAAGATGACCACCCATTGGCTCATCCTCCCCCTCAAGTAACTTCTGGGGAAACAGTGGCTCCCATCTCTCTTATCCAGCCTTGGAGAAGTGGGGCTGCTCGTCAGAGCCACGCCTCACAGGTCCGTAGATACACATACGTACATCTATCTGCGGAGCCCAGACTGCCACACCCTGCTTCGGCCACCCGCCCCGTCCTTTCTCCCGGCTCACTTGCTCCCCGCCATCACTCCAGCACCTCGCTGACCCCAGGAGGACCCCCCCGTCCCATGGCCCCTCTCACCTTCACTCTCCGTCCCTCCACCCTCCTCATAGTCTCATCTTCTCCCCTCTCCACCTTAGATTCCAAGGTTCCGCAATTGCCTCGGATAAACTCTTAGTTCCGTCTGCTCTTACCGTGCTGCTGAAATGCCAGCCCTGCTTAAACACAACTCTCTGCCTGCCCTTGACCTGCACATTATACGAAAACACAGCTGAAAACAACAACTACAATAAGCCACTGTGCCGAGGGCCTCTCCTTAAATCTTGATGATAAACTTCAGGGCTGCCTTCAGTGATATCCAGTGATTCTAATAGGTGCGCAGACCACTCATGGTCCCCTTCCCAAATGGCCATTTCGTGTCTTCCCCTCCTTCCCAACACACACCCTCTATAGCTGTGATAGACCGAATATATGTGTTCCTCGCCAAAGCCCCCAGGTTGAAGCCCTAACCCCAATATTATGGTATTTGGAGATGGGACCTTTGGGAGGTAATCAGGCCTGGGTGAGGGCATGAGAGTGGGACCTTAGCGATGGGGTTAGTGCCCTTAGAAGAAGAGATACCAGAGAGGGGTGTGTGTGTGTGTGTGTGTGTGTGTGTGTGTGTGTGTGGCAAGAAGGCAGCTGTCTGCAAGCCAGGAGGAAAGCTCACCGGGGACCAAGTCAGCTAACACCCGGGTCATGAACTTCCAGTCTCCAGAAGCAGGAGAAATACATTTCCGTTGTTTAGGTCACCCGGTCTGTAATATTTTGTTAACGGCAGCCTGAGCAGACTAAAATGGCAACCGATGCTTTCTCGTCTCATTTTTGTAACAGCTGTATTGACGTATAATTCACATACCACAGAGTCCACACGTTTATAGTCTAAACTGCAACATGTCTTGGTGTCGTCAGAGTTGTGCGATCATCACCACGATCAATTGTAGAGAATTTTCATGACCCAGAAAGAAACCTCATACCCATTGCTAGTCACATCCCGTTCCCCCCCAACCCCAGCTCAGGCTTCGACAACCACTGACTGACTTGCCGTCCCTCCAGAGCTGCCTATTCTTGACATCTCATAGAGAGAGCGCCACACAATACGTGATCTTTCATGGTGACTGGCTTCTTTCCCTGGCAAAGTGTCTTCAAGGTTACTCTGTGCCGTGGCATGTACCAGCACTTCTTTCCTTTTTATTGTTGAAGGATTGTCCCTTGTGGGGGTGTACCGCATATAATTCTCCCCCTCACCAGCTGATGGGCAGTTGGGATGCTTCTACTTTTTGGCTCCGATGAATCATGCTTGAACATTCATTCATGTACAAACTTTTGAGTAGACATGTGTTTTTATTTCTCTTGGGTGTGTCCATAAAATATACCTGCTGTTAACATAGAAGCAATAAAAAAAAAAAAACTAGCAGGAACTTCCCACCTCAAATATCAACCACCTCCGTGCATTCATCCTGCCCCTGGTCCCGTCTGAGGCTGCCCTCTCCGGCCCATGCGAGGGCTCCGCAAACTTTCCTACTCAGGGATTTTGTTTCTTCCAGCATCCATTGTCTCTCCTCAGTCACCACTTTGTCCCTCTCCTGGCCTGTTCCCATCAGTACACACCCATGATTGAGTGTCTCCAGATGAAGGACAGCTCTCTAGGCCCCATGAGCCCTGCTGGTCACATTTGTCTTCATATATTCCCGTGACCCATTTTTCTTCTCTATACTGTCACGCCTTAGGAACTACTATCCACTTCCATGGCTTTCATTATCAGCCCTGCCAGGGGATGGCAAACTTTCCATACAGGGCCAGATGGCAGATATTTTAGGGTTTTTTTAAGCCAGGTGGTCTGTAGTTACTCCTGCTGTTATAATATGAGAGCAGCCACCGACAATGTGGCTGGATGTGGCCATGTGCTAATAAAACTTTATTTACAAAACCAGGCAGTAGATTTGGATTTGGCCTATAGGTTGTGGTCTGCTAAACCCGAAAAACTATGCTAATGACTCTAAACTTGGCATGTTTTATTTTTACTTTTATTTTTTTTTTAGCTTTTTATTTTTAAACTTGTTATGTTTTAGTCTAACTCCTGTACAGGTCTGAACGCCAGACTCATGTCAACTGTCCACTTTTAGTCTCCACTTGGTTGATTACCGGGTTTCTCAAATTTGACACATCCCAAACAGAGCTCTTGTATCCCTCCACTTCCCCCCCACAAAAAAAAAACCCAAACCATTCCTTCCTCATATTTCTTCATCTCAGTAAGTGGCACCACTGTTTACTCAGCGATGAAAGCCATCCTTTCATACCTTCTTTCCGTCCCTCATACTCTCATCCAGTCCGTTAGCAAGACTATCTCGAACACACCCAGAATCAGAACACAGTAAGTTCACTGTGGCCACAGCGGTCCCCTGGACTACCGCAGAAGCCTCTTCCCTTATACGCACGCCTCCACGCCGCAACCAGAGTGACCTTTAAAATCTCCCTCAGTCTGATTCTTCTGAGCGAAACGATTCCGCAGATTCCGCGTTGGGAGGTCCGGCCGTGCCTGGCTCGCCAACCTCACGTCCCGAGACCCTCCTCCTGTTCCTGCCACTCGGCTCACGTTGCTCCTTTTCTGTTCCTTGAATACATCAAGCTAATTCTCACCCCAGGTCCTTTGCACCTATCGCTCGCTCTGCCTAGAGTGTTCCTCCTCTGACTTGCTCTCTATTTCTTTGTCTCTGCTCAAAAGTCACCTCTACAGAGATAACTTAACTGGGCAATCTGTCCGAAACACCTCCCTGAAACCACCATTCTCCCTCTAAGTCCTTTCATGGCTTCACTTTTTTTTCTTATATGCTTCTAACTCTTTGACGTTACATATTTATTTGTTTCTTAGTTTACCAGTTCCTCCGTCTCTCTAGAAGTCTGCGAAAGCAAGACCTTTATCTTCCTCATCACTCATGTTCTCTGTGTTGAGAAGAGTGCCTTGCATGTAATATTCAGTAAGATACTTGTCGAAAGAACGAACGTGTGGCTAGGTTGCCCACAGCCGAGCTTAATGATACCCACTATGTTTTTGTTCATTCGTGAAGACGGCAGAATGTGGCAAAATCAGCCCTTCAGGAAGGGGCCACAGTTCCAGGTCCCACTTCTGGCTGTGTTGTTAACTGTGACCATGGGCAGGATTTACCCCAGGGCGAGTCTCTTTTCCAATTCGTACAATGAAGATGCCGGTTAAAATATTCTCTCCGGTCCCTACCAGCTTGGGTATCCGTGAATGCAGTTGAATTGAGCCACTTTAATGGGACTTTAAGCCCAGAAGGAGGAGAGGTCCTAAGGAGAAAATTCAGCAGGACTCTTCAAACGATGCCACATCTTCCTTGCAGTCTAGGAAGCAGCTCTTAAGTGAGAACAGCACATTGGGTGGGCAGCCTAAGCCAGTGTGGCAGTGAGTGAACTCAGTGGTGGTGAGGGAGAATAGTAATGACTGCAGCCCTTCTCGATGTAAAGAGCCGCGCGTAGCCAGCTCTTCTCGCTGGCTTTTCCCATTAGTCTTGAAGATCACGGAGTGACTCACGTTACTGCCAAGAAAGCTCTTGTCCTATAAATATGACTCAAGATTGCAGGTCAATCAGCCGCATGTCACATCTTCAGAAAAAAAAAAAAAAGGTACGGCTCTTGGTTAGAGTTTAAATTCTGCAGTTGCTCTCCACGTATCACTTAAATGTATTTGCTATGATATCACCAGCAGACTGCTGTTAAAATGGGAAAGGACCATCCATCAGTGCTGCAGGGATCACCTTCAAGAGGCGCCAGGAAAATGTCCTGCTTCTCCTCATTAAAAACTGTAGAGTCCTCCGCGTTTCCGTGTTCCTGCTGACAGGTCACATCCCGCCGCTTAGCGGGGCGATCTTTCAAAAGGATGGACTCGAGAGATGAACGCTATCACCAAGGGAGAGAACGCTACAGTTTACAGCGCACGCGGCCGCTCCATGATCTCGCTGGGCCTTGCTTTTGCTGCGGAGCTTCGCTGAGTTCTGAGGAAACATCTGACCTTCTGTCCTAGTTCTGCGTCGTCTTCACGGGGTGACCTTGGGAAACTCTCTTCCCCGTCCCGGCCCTTAGTTCCCCCATCTGTAATATGAAAATCTTCACTGAGTCCTATCGGACTGGCGTTCCCAGACTCCCAGAGATATTTTAAGGTCGAAATTGGGATCCAAGAGCTGTTCCCATATTTCAGAATGCCTCCTGGGAAGTCTACATTTGCCCGCAATCAGGTCACACGAGTTAATTAAATGTCAAGCTTCTTTGCTTTGGGATGGAATGATACCAGCTCAGGTGGTAGCTTAGCTTCTCTCACACAGATTAAAAGCTCTGATGGGCTTTATGAGAAGTCACAGGAAATTCGGGTTGTTATTTTATTGCCCATGTGTGCCTGACTCATAAATTGTGGGGGGTGGGGGAAGGAATTAACCTAACCATCTTACACCTGCTGGCTTCCAGACAAAACCCGTCGAACGAAAAGGTGGGTGAAGAAAGTATGCATTGCCCTATAGTTGGTGCTGAAAACATTGCCCGTACCCCCACTCCACAGATGGTCTCTGAAATTCCTTTTCCAGCTGTGAAGTCAATGATTTCAACATTCACCTTCATTTGAGAATACGTTTTATCCATCTGGGGAAATGTGTTGAAGAGGATATTGCTTCTTTTTGTTTTTTAAAAGAGCCCCTCTCACAACGAAATCACTTTCAGACACCAGCATGAAGGGAGAGCAGTTCACTGCAGTCAGTCTATGTCACAAATGCAGCGATATCAAGCTCTCGAAAACAGTCACTATGGCACCGGTTTAAAGAGATGGCTTGCATGACGCCCTGATGTTCAGCAGTCGACGGCTCTGCTGAGCAAGGCCAAAAATCGGATGCCACCAGGGGAAGCCCTCGGGCTTTGAGGCTCTGTGGAAGAAAATCTGGACATGTTGACGAAAGCACCCCGAGCTCAAGGACTGCGCTGTGTGACCTTCGGCAAGTCACTGACTTTCTCTGGGCCTTGGTTTCCCTCTCTGCAGTAGGCGGGAGTCGGGCTACAGTGGACCGTGCGCTCCCCGCCAGATCCCCTCTACTTTGGCAGCACCTCTGTCTCCCACCTGCCTCCAACTGCAGGAAGCCACCTCTTCTGGAAGGTAGCGTCTCAGCACCCTCCTCTCTCCAGGGTGCAGGCAGCCAATAACAAACCGATAAAGAGAACAAAAGTCTAGCCCCTGCCCCAAGCTCGAACCAGCTCTGTGGTGCAGTTTTCCATCCTGAGCCCCCCGTGGGGTCAGGTAGACGTCAGAAATCAGGGGCGGCCTCATCCCATTCCTCTGCTTATTTCTCTGCCCTTGGTCCCTTGCTCCGAAGGCCACTCTTTCAAAACACTATATCCCTGAAGTCCTGTTTCAGGTTCTGCTTCCAGGAAACCAGAGCAAAGGTGCTAAGGCTTAAAAAGAGTCCTTGTAGGCATGTTGGCTGGTGTTTCAAACATGGGAGGCTTTATTCCTTGGCCGGGCATGATTCTCTCACCCTGAAATGCTCCAGGTCAGTCTAACCAGCCAACTAAAATCACTCGGGCCGACAGCCCCATGGGCTCTTCTGCACGCACTTCTTGCATTTATCCCATTACGCTTCCAGGTCGTCCCTCTGCTAGATACAACTTGCTCCCTGTCTCTCTGTTACCGGTTTCTCCACGGAATAAGCCCGGGGAAGTGGAGGGAGCCCCACCCTGGGAGTGAGAGGGTCTGGGTGAGCACAGGGCTAAGCCGTGTCGTGGGTCCTGCTCCTGTTGGGTGTCAGTTTCGTCCTCCTTGTAAAACAAAAGGGCGTGTGTTGGATCAATGTCTATTACAGCTACGAGGATCTCACACGTTCCAATCCCCCGGGAGGCCGTGATACAAGATCGCTTCTGCTTGAATCTACGTTCGTTTATTCCCTTCGGAGGCTCGTGTGGCTGTAGAAAATCCATTTTGAAACAATTAACTTGATTCCGTGACCCTGGGACCCGACCACAGAAGATCCGGGGTGCTAGGCTAAGGGCTCTGACTTCAGTCCTTAGGTCACCTTGCCCCACACCGTGTTCCAGGAAAACTGAACAAAAGAGAGGGGACGATGGTTTTCCAGACGAGCTGAGGAAGAGTGGCCGTGCCGGGCAGGTTCACCGTAACCTCGTCCCGTAGTGGCTCTGGGAAGTCCGGACACTCGCTCTGTGCTGCTCTGCCCTGCCCTCCCGATACAACTTGGGCCCAAAGCCTTTTTCCCAAGGAGCACCATTAACATCCTATAGGAATCAGAGTGCTCCGGACCACCATTTGGGAAACCGTTTCGTGGAGAGATGCGTTTGAAGGTTTTTAGCCCAGTAGAGACTTACTGAGATGTCTGTTTTCAACTGATCCAACCAAACACTATTGGAGAGAAGCTGGAGAGGTAGACGTTGTGGGCGGGGAGACTAGGGATGGGGGACTGTACCGGCCAGCGTGACGGAGGATGGGACCGTCGCCAGGGCAGGCTGGCAGAGGAGGTGAGGAGGAAGAGGCAGACCCGGAACACAGGACAGGAAGCATGGTCAAGCCCTGGGAACTTGGTGCCTCGGGGCTTCCCGCCTGGTCTTCAGGCCTCTCCTGGGGGCCTGTTCTGGACGCCCTTTGGCTCAACTTGGCTTAGCCCTTTGGCACCACAGGAACAGCACCA
Source organism: Paguma larvata (assembly GCA_030068075.1). NCBI lineage: Eukaryota > Metazoa > Chordata > Mammalia > Carnivora > Viverridae > Paguma > Paguma larvata. The sequence continues at coordinate 40,284,789 of CM057827.1, read as the reverse complement.
AGCCTAACCCCGAGGGTCTGTTCTCTGCAGAGATGGTGGGAGCCGCGAGTCCAGGACTCTGGTTCTACCCTGGCCGAGAATCCCAAGGCTCCCATCGAATGCCACCAGCCTCTGACCTCTCGTCACGTCTTCTGTCTCGGACCTCTGTCTGCCCCCAGAGAGAGTGTGGGTGTAGGATCAAGCTGAGGTCCTAAGTCCCCATCGGCTGTGCTGACATCTACTTGCCCCCATGGACTAGCCTCTGAGCGCTCAGTACTTTCCAGTCTACAAGCATTACCTCCTTTTAGCTATCCCTTCCAGCAATGCTGAGAGATGTATTCCTTCTCCCATGTTCCGGACCAGAGAGGGGAAGTGACTTACCTCTGGTCACATTGCCAGTGAGTTCTAGAGCCGGGACCCAAGTCCACTTCAGTTCTAAATTCTATGCTCTTTTGCAACAATTCCAAGGCATAACTAAGTCAATCTATCTGCCTGACTCTGTCTGTCTCTGTCTTCCATCCCCCAAAGCTGCACAGTCTCCTACGCCTCCCTGTTCAAACTCGAAGTTGCCACAGGTATGCAAGAGACCCACACTCCTTTCATGAGTCATCTCGGGGAGGCTTTCGCGTGGCCTGGATCTCTTCAGCAGAAGTCCACTCAGAGACACCTGCTGAGGCACGGAAGCAAAACGCTGAGTGTCCAGAACAGCAAAAATTGCTCTTCTTCCTAAGACTTTAATGACTCGCTGGGATGGGACAGGAGCTGCCGCACCCCACGCGCACTCTGCAGGATTGCTACCACGCGGGCCTGGCTCTATACCAGGCTCCGGGCTCAGCAGGTGCGTGCTGCTCTCTGGCCAGGCCCCCGCGGCAAGTGCTCCCTGGGCATTGCAGGGCCTGTGCAGCAGCCCCAGGAGGGAGGGAGGAGGGGCAGGGGTGAAAATTTCCACTGCTTGAGGTGTGTAGTGCTGGATGCTGCCAAGAATGCAAAGCCATTTGCCAAAAACACCCATGGGAGCTATTTGAAGAATGCTGGGCATTTCCAAAGGACAGGATGGGGAGGGAGCAGGGAAACTTCACAGGTCATGGCAGAAGAGATGAGAGCTGGGGTGGGGAAAAGGGCCGGCTGAGGGCAGATGCTGCCTGCCGCAGGGCATGGGGGAGCCGGGGAGCAGGAAGGTGCCAGAGTAGAGAAGGGATGGTTACGTCACAACGCCATGCTGTCTTGACTGCTTACCGCTTTGCTACCGTCAAACCCGACGGGCTCGGATATCGCTTCTGCCGTCATTAGCTGCCGACTGGGTTGAAGACACCGCAGAAAAGCGGTTCTCACAAATAAGTCTGAGCCGCGTATTTGGGGGTCCTTCAGTGAGTGCAGGAGGGTGGGCTGGAGTGGGCGCCTCATCACAGGACTGCGATCACACAGCCACCTCCCAGCAGAACTGGAATCCCTGCTTGGGTCTTCCGACTCCCACCGAAACGTTCTTCTTAGGGTGCCATGCTCTCTGCTATTCCAAAGGTTTTGGAAGCTGGCTAACCTCCCAGTCTAGATGGTTCTTTGGCAACGTAGCAGGGTTTCTATGTGGTGAAGGGCGTCCCTGCGGTTACAGATCATGCATTCCTAGACCAGGACCCTACACCCGCTGTCATGCCCCAGCCATCATCATCACATGGTCACCTGCACTTGGCCTTCCACTAGCCCCTTTTGGAATTCTGCTGCTCTGTCCCTTTTGTTCTGGAAATGCCCACTTTTATGGCCAGTGGAGACCACCAGGACTGTACCCTTTGGGGGCCCGATCAATTGGACCCTCTCTCTGGTCACCAGCCCTAACTTCCAGTGGGGTCACTATCTGTCCAATCTTGAAAGCCAACACCATGGGACCCGATAGAAATGAAAAAGACACCGGAGGCATAGCCCACCCAACATTTCAGCAGACCCTGGAGCATCTATGATGTGCCAGATGCTACTTTTGAGACAAAGGGCTAAGGACCTCACAGACTTGGGGAAACTACTCAATGCAATACGATAGAGCCGACAAGAGAAGTTCCAAGTGTTAGGAGAACCCAGACGAAAGCAAAAATAGCTCTGCCTGGGGCTGAGAGGCTGTTGCCATGGTCTGGCCGACAAATGCTGGCAGCCTGAGCGGTCTGTGGAGCTGGAAATGGAGAGAAGCAGAGTCTGAGTCACTAAGAAGGTGGGCTGTGTCCTTGAAGACTTGTCAAGGTGGAGGTAGGGGGAGGTGGAGGTGGGGGCAGCGCTGTCAGGGACCAGGAAACCCAGCAGGGGGAAGACTGGGGAGCCGCAGAGGGCTTTGTGCTGCTTGCTTCCTAAGCCCATCTCAGATGGAGCATCTTTGATCAGAATGGAGTCCTCACCCTGAAACGACCTCATTACTCCCTTCTCAGCCCCTGAAAACTCACTCTTTCTGAGTCTCGCTCAAACCGCTCCTTCTCTGGGACGCTTTCCTGAAGCCCAGCGGGATGCTTTCTTCCCTGTTTGGGGTCTTTGTAGTGCTCTGTTTATTCTCCAGTGCTAGCACATGGGGATGGGGTAAAGCCACACAGGGTCTCTCTGCATCTCTAGGGCCCAGGTTCTGTTTCCCTGTGCCCCTCCATGCCCAGTGCCACACCCAGCACATAATAGGATGAGTCAATGGGTCTTACATTAAACCAAACGGCAGGGTTTCTGCTTAGCTACCCCAAGGAGCAGCAGTTTCTGGAGCTCTCACCTGAAGCTTCTAGAAGAAACTGATTTGCAAGAGACACCAGCCCAGCAGTAACTCCTTTCTCTGGTGCACAAGCCAAACCAAGCCCAGAGGAAAGAGCGTGGCTCTGTGTCCACCTCTCCAAACTGTCTTCCTCCAACGGCTTCACTCTGTGAGGGAGGCTGGCCCCTAAGTGAAGGTGACAGGTGGTGGGCTTTGGCCACCCATGTACAGAGTCTTAGGCCTGTTTCAGGGGCAGGTGGAACTTGCAGTCTGGATCCAGGCATCGGGGAAGCCCTGGGCCAGTCTGGAGCAGTGAGGCATGTCTTCCTGCACTCTTAACTCGGCTTTCCCCTCCCTGCCAGCGAGTGCCTGCCTTCTGTCTCTGAACCCCCATCTGCCACCATCCACTTCCTGTTTCCAGTGCCTGCCGAGCACGGATGGACAGCACACCCCTCATATATCACTCCTGCTCCTGCAACCGTCAAAGAATCTATCCTTGTTACTGGCTTTAAACTCTGCCTCTTGCATCGTGTTACCAGCTATGCCATTCCGCAGAGTCTCAAAGCAACCGTTTTGAAGCCAACCCCACCAGAGTGGGAGGCCATATTGTACCCAGTGTGACGGCAGCACCCGTTACAGGGTCTGGCACCAGGTATCTCTGTGCTCAGTGACTGCTTGTTGAATAAATATTGGGGGCATGAATGACAGTCCCCGTCCTGAGTCAGCTTAGGAGCTGGCAGAAGAGATGCTAGCTTGGGCCACACCGCATGATCCAAATACCAATTCTGCCACACACAAGCTGGGTGACTTTGATCTCTCTGTGCCTTGGTTTTGCTTATCTGCAAATCCAGAAAATAACGATATATGACTCATAGTATCGTTGCAAGGATTAAACGAGATGGAACTTGAAAAGCCTAGCATACAGCAAGTGCTCAGAGACTCATTGAGAGGATGAGTATATGAAGAAATAGTGAATGGATGGATGAATGAATGAAGTCTAATGTGTAGGACACAGCACTCTGGGAATGTGGAGGATTTGGGGAGCTCAGCAGAGAGGAGGGTGGGTTTGTTTGTTTTTAATGTTTGTTTATTTTTGAAGGAAAAAGAGACAGGGCGTGAGTGCGGGAGGGGCGAGAGAGGGAGACACAGAATCTGAAGCAGGCTCTGAGCTGTCAGCACAGAGCCTGACGTGGGACTCGAATTCACGAACCGTAAGATCATGACCTGAGCTGAAGTCAAGGGGAGGTATTTGATGAGCAAGATTTCACAAGGTTGAGTTGGGAAACGGCACCCCAGGCTGAGGCACAGCCCAAGTGAGGCAGTGAGGTGGGAACACGCAGGGCAGTGTGGGGAGCAGGCGGCTCTGGCTGGCTGGAGAAGGAAGGGCAGCAGTAGGAAATGATGTTGACAGAGCAAGTTGAGCCCAAGTCCACGGGGCCTTGAATGCCAGGCTAGAGGCTTGCCAAACAACTTTGCCATGGGGGATGGAAAATACTGTCCAGAGCAGGAAGCAAGACGGTGCCCAGAAGCCCACGGAGAGAGACAGACACCAGCCCTACCTCCCTTCTGCTCTACTCAGGCCTCGTTCAAACAAAGGTGCTCTGATGCGGATGAACCAGGGCCATGGGGAGAAAGCCCTCAATGCTTGCACACCAGTAAGCATTACGGGATTTATTGGATCTTAGAATATCTGTAAAGCATAGAATTTCAAATTTTTATTTATTTTTGAGAGATAGAGCGGGTGAGGGACACAGAGAGGGGGAGAGACAGAATCCCAAGCAGGCTTTATGCTGTCGCGAGGAGCCCAGGCTCTATCTCATGAGCCGTGAGATCACAACCTGAACCAAAATCAAAAGTCAGATGCTTAACTGACTGAGCCACCCAGGCCCCCCTGTTAAGGCATAGAATTTCCATGTTCTTCTCCTCTTGCTCTCCCATTCTAAGGAAAGGACCTGAAGACCCAGAGAAGCAAGGAGATGTTGGAACACTGTCTCCTGGAATCTATTTCCCTTCAGTGTGAACCCAATATCGGCAAGTTAAGCCCATTTTGTCAGCCATTCCAACACAAATGATAAAGAATTGATTTCGCCTTCACTAGACAAGGTGACGTTACTTGATCCAAGATGCTGTACTGATGGGGCCTGTCTTCAAGGCAGCATGACACAAGGCCTCACTCACTCACTCACCCAGCAAGTGTTGATTGAACATCCTCCCTGTTCTGGGCACTGTTCCGGCTCCCCGAACAAAGCCTATGGAAAGGCCACATGTTGGCATCAGACTGCAGGCTAATTTTGGCTCTACTTCTCCCAGGTCCGTGTCCTTGGGAAAGCCATGTCATTGCTCGGAGGCCTGGCCTTCTCAGGGCTAAAATGAAGGCTCAGCACGAAGCTCATGGAATTCAGTATTAAACAGGATCACGCATGTTAAGTGCCCTTCTCCTGGGAGTTCCTAATGCCGGGCCCCAGCCCAGTGTATGCCACAAGACACCTCGCCAGTGTACATTCTTTCACCGCCCGCCTGAGCTCCGAGGGGAATCCCAGGTTCTGGGGGACTTAATTGTTTCCCTCTGATAAATATCATGGGCCATAAAAGCTGACAGCAGCAACTGGCGGTCTGACATTTCGAGACGTCGCATCTCCTTGTGGAAGCACCGCACGCTGCTCTGAGATGGAGCCCAGCCCACGCAGGGGGGACAGAGAGGAGTGACAGCAGCGGGGATGCCATGACGGATGAGGTGCTATCACCCTCCATCCGCCGCCCTGCTCAAGTATCAGAGCCCTTGGTTGAAAATGCCAAACAATTCCCTCCTCCAGAATTCATCAAAGACCATGGGGGTTTGGGGAATAAACAGGAGAGATGCTGAGCCCAATGGCAAATATATCCATGAAATCAGAGGACTGGGACTCCAGCAGATCACGCTTTTTCTCTCCCTCTCCAGCCCCATCGTGCATTGGCAGAGCTGTGGTCCCAGCCGCTGGTGTGGACCGCTGGCAGACTGGGTGACCGTAGGCGAGGCACTTAACCCGCTCGGACCGCAGTTTCTCCACCTGGAATAAGAAATGTGTCTGGGTTTATTAGAAGAGTGAAGTGATATGGTGAGGTGGAAGCTTTTATACTGGGAGAATGCTTGCAGCCAAGGGTCTTTAACCCTACTTGTGCTAGATTTGCCCAGAGAGCTATTCGAAAATACCTTTTCTTGGGGCCCATCTCTGGAGAGTTTCATTTAATTGGTGCGGACTAGGGCCTGCATCGTTTTTTGTTTGTTTTGTTTTAAACCTTCTCAGGTAAAAGAAGTCTGCACGAGAACCTTGACATTGAGTCTACCTACTCATTAAATGTTGGAAGCATGGGAATGACGCAGTCCTATTTATACCTTTAGAAGATCACTCTGGGGACAGTGTGGAGAATGGGTTGTGGCAGGTGCAAGACCAGATTCAGGGAGACTGATCAGAGCGTTTCTACTGAATGTGTGGCCCAGAGACCAGCAGTGTTGGCTGTTCCCGTTAGAAAGGCAGACTCTGAGGATATGTCCTGTGCTCCTGCCATTGAGAGCCTACACTTTTAACAAGAGTCATGTGGTGACTGCATGCATAAACTCTTGGGAAGGGCTGGACTGGAAGACTACACACTGCAAAGGTCCAGGCTGGAGATAAAGATGACCCCACCCCAGCTAGGAGAGTGGAGAGTCAGAATAGGAGGAGCCAGGTGGAAATGGCATTAAGAGGGTGTAAAGGGGGGGGGGTGTTGTGTGGGGTTAAGAGAGGGAGTCAAGAAAATATTTCTTATCTGGGCCTCAGGATGGTGTCTCTGTCTGCAGGTCTGTGGGGAGAGGCTGATGAGTTTTTTCTTTAATTCAACAATTTTTGTGTAGCACCTTATACTGATTATTATCTTGTAACTTTCATGCATTCCTCTACATAAATGTCCTAACTCTGGTGTAGCCAGAAAAAGAATTTTTATTACAAGTTTTTACATTCGGAAACAGAATTGGGAGAGTTAAGTGTTTGCCTCTGGTCACACACATAGGAATTGGCAGAATGAAGCCTAAATGTGGATCTTCCAGACTTCAAATCCTTTGTTCTTTTCCAAGCCTGAATGTTGTTCATTTTGTTTTGTTTTGTGCCCACTGGTCTTTGCTGTGATTGCCAAACATACTGCATGAGTGTCCAGCTAATTCAACATAATTGACCCTCTTCCATTAATCACAGGTCCTTTCAAAGATAGCAAACCATATTTACTCCTGGTGTTGAATTTCAGCTGAAAGAAGCATTAGTATGCAGAGTCCTGTCATTGGTTCTAAAGAGATTAATAACTTTAAAATGCTGTTAGTAGTAATGAAATTATATTAAAATACAAACAGTTGAGCTGAAGCACTAATTCTGTTCTCTGCAAGCCTGGAGAAAGGACACCTAAGTCCTAATTCTGCCTCTGCCCTCTGCCTTCTGCCCTCTGCTACAATGTGACTTGGGAGAATCATTTATACTCTTCAGTTTCCTCGCCTGTGAAATAATAGCACGCCAGCTCAAAATCACTACATTTCTATTAGAACTGGCTGTAAATAACTTTCTTCTTTTTAATGCGCATTTATAAAGAATATAGTGTAAAGAATAGTGTATGGGAGATATATGTGTGCATGGCATAAATAGGTATGTGATGAGCCAAAATACAATAAATGCTCAAAAGAAGGCTGATTTATTTGAAGATACCGAAGGAAGCCATGAAGAATGCTTTGAACTGCAGCGTGCGATTGTGGGGCTTGGCCAAGGGAAGCAGTAACTTCGTGCATTCATCCATTAACTAGTACTAAACATCTACCTCGTACAGGATAGAAAGATGCATAATAAGACGTCATCTTTGGCCTTCAAAGGGTTCCCAGTCTATTATAAGAGACAGAGTTGTTAAAAGAGAAGTGCTGTCATAGAAAGATGTTCAAGTCTGAAGTAGATAGAAGGTCAAAAAAAAATAAAAAAGAGCTAAATCTTTTTTGTGGAGGTAGAGAAAATGGACAACAGAAAAGATCAAACTTGAATTGGCACTTGAGGATTGGTTGGAGGTTGACATGTAAGGAAGGAAATAGGGCATTCTAAGCAGAGGTCACAGCATGACAAGGGCATGGGAGGTTTTAAAGGACAAGACCTGGGAAACAAGTGGTGAGAAGTTCAATGATATTTGAGCACAGAAAGCATAATAGAAATCAGGGGGAGATGGTGATGAAGAGACAAGGAGATACTCTATTTTGAGGGGTACTCTACACCATGGAAGGGGTTTGGAGCTTGCCAAGGGCATTGAGATGACTATATACATGCCTTTAAGAGATCACTCCAGCAAAAAGCATAGAGGGAGAATTTACATTAAGGTGAGAAAATCATAAGGAAACTTGGCTGAGAGACTGAAGAAAGAGTCCACAAGGAAAATTAAGACGGTTGAACCAGTGCCCCTGGCATGAAGGGCCGAGAACAGTAGCGAACAACCTTTCAGAACCACGGACAGTTCCTTTTATTCCACTCATCCATTGCCAGAATATTCTATATTTTATCCAATTGTTTTAAAAATAGGTGCCATTTATGGATTGTCAGGGAACTGGCATACATATTATGTCTCTAAAGGCCAAATAACAGTTCTGAAAGGCAACAGTTATTGGCCCTATCTCGCTGGTGAAAAATAATTGCATCCCACTGAGGAATCACTCCCCCAGGGTCACACAGCTGACAAGCAACAAGGCCAGAGCTTCATCCTGATAATCAACCATCACATTAAGTGACCCCCACCAAACATCCTCAAATTTAAAACTAATTAGTTTTCCCATTTCATTAATTAAAAAAAATATATATATATATATATATATATATATATATATATATATATATATATATATTTATAAAAATAAAGTTTATATATATATAAAACTCCAGCCAGGAATTCTAACTGGCAATCCAGAACCGTCACACTGCACTTGCTTGTATTTCTAGCCCCAACCAGAGACTTGGCATTCCTTGTTACCTAGACTGCTTTATTGTGAGTAACTTCAGGGATATCTATGTGGGTTTTTGGTTAACACTGGGATGGATTTGAACAGTCTTCAACCCTCCTTCAGGGGCCAGCAGGGAGCTGGGATCCTTAGGTTGAGAACCAGGATGTTCGAAGGTGAAGAAGGTATAGCATGGGAACAATGACACTCTTGTCATGGTTTATAATTTGGTCTTCTCTGGGAAGCTTGGAAAATACTCAGCCGTATCATCTCCTTTCTCTATCTTGGCTATATTTCCTTCCATTCCACAAAGTCAGGCCTGTGTTTATTTTCAATTCCAGTATAAACTTGTCACTGTGTGTGGATTGGAAACAGGTTGGATGTCAAGTTCCTGCCTCACAAACGGGGGGAGTGTTCAGAGAACCTTCAACACAAATGAGAATTCTATTCTGGTGTATTTCCACACACTTTGTTTCTTTGGTCAGGGTGCAGGCCCTCGCTGCCCCTCCCTATAATTTTGTAGCTGTCTCTACATACAGCACCAGACTGATGTGCAGTAGAGTATCTCTAATGAAGTTACTCTCCTGTTTCAAGACCTTCAGTGGCTCCCTTTTGCTTCCCCATATAGTTTAGAGTCCTTAGCTAGGTGTGGGAGGACCTTCACAATTTAGTCATAGCCTGTCATTCTAATCTCATATCCTGCTGTGTCCCCTCCACAAACATTATGGTCCAGCCACATGAGTCTGATTGCTATTCCACAAATCTGTTGCTCAGGAGGTACGAATTGCCTTAGCTTTTGCCTCCTCATCAAGAAAATCCCATAAGGCAAGTGATGGATAAGACAATAGCTTCCTGGACCATTGCTCAGGACGTTAATTGCCGTAATGCCTTCTGCCCATATAGACACTTGTATTAGTTACATATTGCTACATAACCAATTTAACACAAAATTAGCACATTTATGATGTCAGTTTTTGTTGGTCAGGAATCAGCACAGATTAGCTGGGACCTCTGTTCCGGATATCTCTCATGACTGAATTTAAGATATTATCCCCTGCTGGGGTCTAATCTGAAGGCTCGAATGAGGAAGGTTTCATTTCCAAGCCTGTTTACATGTTTGTTGACAAGATTCAGTTCCTTTAGGGCTGTTAGACGAGAGCCTCAGCTTCTAGTTGGCCAGAGGCTGCCTCCAGTTCTTTGCCACACAGCTCTCCTGAATATGGCAACATTTCATCAAAATCATCAGTGAAAGGAATCAGCAATATGAAAGTTGGAATCTTTTGTAATCTGATGATAGAAGTGACTTCCCCTCAATATTGTGGTATTTTATTCATTAGAATCAAGCTACACGGGGTGCCTGGGTGGCTCAGTCAGTTAAGCATCCAACTTCAGCTCAGGTCATGATCTCATGGTTTATGGATTCGAGCCCTGTGTTGGGCTCTGTGCTGACAGCTCAGAGCCTGGAGCCTGCTTCAGATTCTGTGTCTCCCTCTCTCTCTCTCTCTGCCCCTCCCCGACTTGTATGTGCTCTCTTTTCTCTCAAAAACAAATAAATAAATATTAAAAAAAAAAAAAGCTACTCAAGGGGAAGGGATTGCACAGGCCATGATTACCTGAGGGTGGGGATTGTTGGGGACTACCTTAGAAACTGCTTACTACAATATCTGTTGAAAATCTACCAGTTCTTAAAAACTTGAGCCAAATCCTCTCTCTCAGAGATCTTTCCATATGTCTCGTTAAATGATCCTCTCACATTGTAATACACCCCCCAATTGCTTTATTTGTCTTTCCAGAGGAGCACATGCCATAACAGTTGTCAAAGACTGTCTTTACCACCCTTACAGGTCCCAGAAGGGCGGGAACCACGTCTGTTTCTGCCTTTGCATGTCACACGGCCCACACCGAGGGGATGCTCTGTAGATGTCTGCTGAAGGCAATTGGGCAAGCTCTTCTGCTCCTTTAGAAATAGCCTTCAGTATCAACTGTAGAAAATAATTCACCAAGAGGGTGTTAATTTTTGGTGAAAAGGGAATATATGCTCTTTTTTGTACATTACAAAATCCAACATTTTTGACAGGTTAAGGAAGAGGAATTTACCATCAACTAGAGCAGAGAACCAAGTTTCTCTGCAGGTATTCATGTTGGCCATATGTCAGAATCAACAAGCTCATAAACAAAAAGTCGTAAATAACATTTACTGTGCCAAGAGTTCTGTTTGTCTGCTTTGTACCACTTAATTCTCACACTAGCCCTACCATTTTGGTGTATTTATTATCCCATTCTATGGGAGAGAAAGGCGAGACAAAGAGGTGGATAAACTGACCAAGATAGCAGTCTGATCACAAAGGCTGTGGCTCTCCTTCATGCCTCCTATAAATAATTTCTTTTTTCTGATTATGGCTGAAAAGTCTGTGATTTTATCACAGCGAATGTAGAATTGCATTGAGCTGGTTCTGAAGCATAGCTTTGTGAACAGCACTTTGGTCTGCATATTGAGAGCTGGCTCTTTGTCTCAGTTATGTTCCAAACTTGGAATATAACCTTGGAAGAGTCACTTACCTTCTCAGGGTCCCCATTTTCTCTGCTGAAAACCGATGCAAACTAGGTGAACCCTAAGATTCAGTGCAATTTTAACAGTATGTAAGATTTCATATGAACCTTTGTGGATATTTTTAAATTATATTGCTAAAACATATATTAATTTCTACTTCTATCAAAAATTCTTCTTTTAGGGGCAGCTGGTGACTCAGTTGGTTGAGCATCTGACTCTTGATTTTGGCTTAGGTCATGATCCCAGGGTCATCTCTGGGCTCTGCACTGAGCGTGGAGCTTGTTTAAGATTCTCTCTCCCTCTCTCTCAATAAGATAAAATAAAATAAAATAAAATAATAAAATCTTTCTTTTAAAAAACTTTTTATGGAGGGAGAACCATTTCAAAGCATCACCATGGACTAGAGACAATAAGCTTCAGTTATGTAATTTGGGACATTTTTTTTAATGAGGTCTTTTTTAGAAAGTCTTGTCAATAAGTCATAACAGGCCGTGTTCTCTATTACATACCCAGAGGTTCCATTATAGACCATTTAGAAAGATTAAAAAACCCTCTGTCCAGGGGGACTTGGTTCTCAGAGCATCTAGGATATCACAGTAAGCATCTGAAATACTCATTTTCAGTTCCTTACGGTGCATTAGTGAATCTACAAAGAACATACTTATTAACACCAACATATGCTGAGGGATAATGGACCTAATCCACATTTTCGTCTGTCTCTCTCTGCCTGTGAATAAAGAGAAAAGGAAACTAAGGATGAAGGTGTTCCCACTCAAGACTCTTATCTTCACGGTTGTGTGGTAGGGGAGTGTGTAGTGGAGCAGGTTGAACACTGATCTTGGTTGGGATCAAGCTCCGACTACCACTCACCTTGTACAAACCACCTGATCTCTCTAGGCCTTCATTTCTCTGTTTTTAAAATAGACTAGACCAGCGGTTTTCAAAATTTGCACCCTAGAGCTCTAGACATTTCTTACTCAGTGCCTCTGGGGACGCTGTTGGGTGATAACTCAATGAAAAGGTTTCTAAGCATTCCATGTATTTTTGTTAGAAAATCACAGGGCTCATTGAACTATAGGATCTTTTACAGTTACTTAGGTTTTGGAAGTGATGGGAAAAAATTTAATGATTTTTTTTAAGTTAGTGTTTTTTTTTTTTAATTTATAACTTTTAAAAATTCTGAAATATATGTATTCTTCGCTGGCTAAAATAATGGGTGAATTGGTACCATATTGTCCTTTTGAGTTTCCCTGGTGCCTCCAAGGTGTCAATGTCAGAATTCTTCTGGACAAATACGGTCAGATTGGAGCTGGAAGAAACCAGAAGAGATTCATTTAAAAGGGAATCCAAGGCTCAGAAGTCATGTACCAGAGTGGTACACGTGTCAGGTTTTTGGGCTCCCGTCCATAAGGCTCTGATCCCACTCTCCTTGCATTGCCCTTCTCCATCCCATAACAGCTATGCTCTGCACTGTGGTTACCTGTGGGCATCATATCATTCTCCCCAAACTGTAAGACCCTGGGAAGTCAGAACTCTTTTATTACACCAACTTGTGGTGTGGGTTTCCACCTGCCATCTTCTGATGGTGCTGCGAACATTCATCATCATCAGGAAGAAAAAAAAAAGACGACTTTATGAAGATAAATCATGGTTTCCTTTCCTTTAGTGAGAAACGCTCTAAACTGGAACCCATCTCCACAAATTATGGAACACACGTACTGAGATGTCATCTTCTGCAGAAAACAATGATTCTTACAAGTTTTCCTGACAAGAGATTTTGAATTGGGCTGTCCATCACCTTGATGTCAACCAGCTTATCCTATTCTCAGCGACATGTGGCGAGTCTGTAAAAGAACGCAAACGTCTTCCCTCCGAAGGTGAGCAGGGCTAGGTTTTGTCCCCTGGACTTTGTCTTTTAATTCAGTCAGCTGTCAAGCATGCAGCAAGGACCCACTGTGTGTCAGATACCATGGAGTGTGTGGGTAGTGTAGTGATGAGGAAGGCATGGACCCTCTGTGCATTCACTTTCCATTGTTTTCAGAACAAATTATCACAAACTCAGTGGCCTAAAACAACACACATTTATTATCTCCATTTCTGAGGTCCAAAGGTGAACAGTGGGCTAAGATCAAATGTCAGCAGGGTCATTCCTATGGAGGCTCTGGGGGAAAATCCACTTCTGAACTTATTCAGGTTGTTGGCCTGTTTGGTTCCTTATGGTTGTAGGACTGACGTCCCCATTTCCTTGCTGAACATTGATGGGGGGGGGCCTCCCTTTGCTCCTAGAACTTCTCTAAGATTTTCATGTGGTCCCCTTACATTTCAGAGCCATCAACAGCATAGAAATAAAATTCATCCAAATTGATAAGGAAGAAGTAAAACTTTCATTATATGCAGACGACATGAGACTATATGTATAGAAAACCTGAAAGACTATACCAAAAAACTACAAGAACTGGTAAACTAATTCAATAAAGTTACAGGACACAAAAAATTGTACAGAAATCTGTTATATTTTGATAAAATAATAATGAAGCAGCAGAAAGAAATTAAGAAAAAAATCCCATGTACAATTACACCAATAACAACAAAATATCTAGGAATAGACTTAACCATAAGGGTGAAAGACCTGTACTCTGAAAACTATACAACGTTGAGGAAAGAAACTGAGATGACACAAAGGAATAGAAAGACATTCCATGCTCATGGATTGGAAGAACAAATATTATTAAAATGTCTCTATTACCCAAAGCAATCTACAGATTTAATACATCTCTATCAAAATACCAACAGTATTTTTCACAGAACTAGAACAAACAATCCTAAAATTTGTATGGAACCACAGAAGACCCCAAATAGCCAAAGCAATCCTGATGAAAGAAAAACAAAACTCAAGGCATCACAATTCCAGGTTTCAAGTTATCACAGTTTCAGGTTTCAAGTTCTACTACAAAACAGTATGGCTCTGGCATAAAAATAGACATATAGATCATTAGAACAGAACAGAAAACCCAGAAATAAACCCATCATTATATGGTTAATTATTCTTTGACAAAGGAGGAAAGAATATACAATGGAGAAAAGACGGTCTCTTTGGCAAACGGTGTTAGGAAAACTGGGCAGCCACGTGTGAAAGAATGAAACGGAGCCACTTTCTTACACCAAACACAAAAATAAACCCAGAATGGCTGAAAGACCTAAACCTAAGAGCTAAAACCACTACAATCCTGGAAGAGAACACAGGTAGTAATTTCTCTGACATCGGCTGTGGCAGTGTTTTCTAGATATGTCTCCTGAGGAAGGAAAACAAAAGCAAAAATAAGCTCTTGGGACCACCTCAAAATAAAAAACTTCTGCACAGCGAAGAAAACAATGAACAAAGCTAAAAGGCAACCTACTGAACGGGAGAAGAGGTTTGCAAATGACACACCTGATAAGGCTTCGTATCCAAAAATATATAAAGAACTGATACAACTCAACACCCAAAAAGCAAATAATCCAGTTAATGGGCAGAAGACATGTCTCCAAAGAAGACATCCAGATGGCCAATAGACATATAAAAAGATGCTCAACGTAACTCATCATCAGGGAAATGCAAATCAAGACTACAATGAGATGCAGCCTCACACCTGTCAGAAATAAGAAACACAAGAAACAACGAGTGTTGGCAAGGACATAGAGACAAAGGAACCCTCATGCCCTGTTGGTGGGAATGCAAACTGGTGCAGCCGCTGTGTAAAATAGTATGGAGTTTCCTCAGAAAAGTAAAAATAGAACTACGCAACAATCCAGTAATTGCACTACTGGGTGTTTACCAAAAAATACAAAAATACTAGTTCAAAGAGATGCCTGCACCACTGTGTGTACTGTGGCATTCTTTACAATAGCCGAACTATGGAAGCAGCCCAAGTGTCTGTTGATAGATGAATGGATAAGGAGGATGTGGTGTGTGTATATATACACACACACACACACACACACCATGGAACACTTGTCAGCCATAAGAAGGAATGAGATCTTGCCATTTTCAACAATATGGATGCAGCTAGAGTATAATGCTAAGCAAAGTCAGTCAGTCAGAGAAAGACAAATACCATACGATTTTGTTCACATGTGGAATTTGAGAAACCAAACAGATAAGAAAAAGGGAGAGAAAGAGAGACCACCCAAGGAACAGACTTAACTACAGAGAACAAACTGACAGTTACCAGAGGGGAGGGGGGGAGGGGGGAAATAAGAGCTGGGAATTAAAGAGTACACTTTTCATGATGAAAAAAATGAAAACAACAACAACAAGACAACAAAAACAGCAGCATGCCAAATCCTCTTCTACTTGGACTCTCCCTGACTTCTCCCTCTGCCTCATCTCTCAGGTTGGAGCCAGAGAAGTTTCTCTACTTTTAAGGGCTCATGTGATTAGGTTGGGACCACGCATGCAGATATTCCAGATAATCTGTTTAAAAATCCCTAATCTCGGATACATCTGCAAAATCTCTTCACAACAATACCTAGATTCATGTTTGATTAAATAACCAGGAGTTGGGAATCTTGGGGGATACGAGAGCTAATTTTACAGGTCAGGCTGACTGGGCTACAGGGTGCCTAGATATTTGGTCACACATGATTCTGGGTGTGTCTCTGACCGTGTTTCTGGATGAGATTAACGTTTGAAGGAGAGACTGAATAAAGCAGACTGCCCTCCCCAGTGTGGGTGGGTCTCATCCAATCAGGAAAAAAAAAAAAAAGGCTGCCCCTCCCATGAATAAAAGAATTCTTCCTGCCTGACTGCCTTCAGAGATAGGACATTTGGTTTTATCCTGCTTTCAGACTTGAACGGACACATTAGCTCTTCCTAGTGCTGGAATTTGCCTGGTTGGCATTCAGACTAGAACTACATTAGTTTCCCTGGATCTCCAATCTGCTGACCGTAGATTTTGGGACTTGTCAGCTCCCATAATTGTGTGGGTCAATTCCTTATATTACTATGTATCTACTCATCTGTCGTCTGTCTATCTATCTATCTGTACCTTGTTGGTTCTGTTTCTCTGGAGAACTCTGACTAACACAGGTGATCATCTTTGAACACACCCCTTCTGAGAGGTCACTGTCTTGCTGGAACCAGACCTTCCACCAGGGGTTGCAAACTCAAATGCCTTCAGGTCAGAGCAAGGAATTAATGGGGCCAGATATAATATAATAGGGCAGTGGTGGAGGTCTGTGGTAAACCCGTGTGCACAAGCCCCACCTGAAGACATTTGAGTTCAAGTGTTCTAAGATCACAGCGCTGGGCAAATAAAATACATCTGTATCCAGATATGACCAAGAGGCCTCAGTTTTCAACAAAGTGAAACATTGTACTAAAGGCATGCTAGAGAACCACAGGCACGCCAAGAAAGGCTGGAAAGTGCTTTCACAGAAATATCTACCTGTATTGATATTTGTATCTGTCTCTATCTTGATGGTTCAATAGAAATTCTTCAGGCCAAACAGGAGGAAAGGCCCTGCAGACGGAAAGAACGGCATGAGCAAAGGCCCAGGGACCTGATAGTGGCCATGCCCGCTGTGCGGAGGGCAGGGACATGGGGGACCGGGCAGCTCAGGGGAAGGTGGAGGGGGCCTGCTGTTAGGAGATCCCCCGTGTTGCCCTCACACTCCCGAGACTGTCAGGTTCAAGCAGGCCTGGGCTGAGAGCCTCCGATCAGCCAAAGATTCATTTCACTTTCTATAAAGGGATTTCATTGTGACGACTAAGAGGAACATGACCCATATACCAATGAAGACCTTGCCTCCTTTTGTTCACAGCAGGCCAGGCTGACCTGCACACAGGGCGCCGGGCGGGGGGAGCTAGCCCCTTGGAGACCTCGATGCCTGCCTTCTCCCATCTTAGTCTTTCTCACAACGAGCACCCCTCACCACTAATGACCCAATTCTTTTGATCAAATGCCTGATGCCCAAGAAAGCCTGCAGCACACCCAGGTGCTGGGAGGCAGCACCTATGGGAGAAATGACCCACCTGGCACACAGGGCCTGAGAGCCGGGTCCAGGTCCATCCTTGCCCAGCTGCCTTCCTAGGATCACAGCCCCTGCCTGGTCCCAGTTCCCGTCTCCTAAAGTTCCCTAGTTCTACGGTGATTCTAGGGGCAAGTCCGGGTTTCTGTAGATCTTCGGGCAGAGAATTTTTTTTTCTACTCCAAACAACCTAAAACCTGTAGAAGCAGCACAAGCAAGAGTGGGAAATTGCGGGAAGAAGACTGGATTTCACTTTGGGCTAATATAGGGGTTTGGAGGGGTTGATGAATAATCCCTTTTTCTTCCCTGCCCTAGTTCAGAACATGTTACAAGATAAAGACGGGCAGGGGGAGATCCAACCGCACCTTAGCTGAGAAAAGCAAGGTCAAGGCAAGGGGCTCAGTTGTGTGGGGTCCCTAAAAGTTTAGCTCTGACTTAGACAACTGTGCCTACCCAGGAGCTGGCTCTGAGAGGATCCAGAAACGTCTGACCGAGCCCAGAATGGCTGGTTCCTTCTGCGTGCTCCCAGTCAGGGAAATGCCGCCTTCCTCCCTGAGGAGGCAGAGATGAGTAAGGGGAGAGGCAGAGTGTGTTACCTTAGTGGAGGTCCCTCCACGTAGAGATACTACAACAAGTGGGGAAAACAGTCCCCCAGCTAGCCAGTAATAATAATGCTAATAATAATAACGATAATAGCATATCTTGATTACTTAGTGTGCCGGGCTCTGAAAGCATGCTATCTTGACTCAAGACAATTTCGTGAGATAGATGATGGAGAAACTGAGAAGGAGCCACTGGCCCCAAGGGCGCGCCCCTGCTGAGCAGCAGGTGTTTGCTGAAGTGCCTTCTTTCCAAAGCCCTTGTCCCAGACCAGCTCCCGCTTTACAGCTGTGGGACAGGAGGCGAGGCTCAGGACCATTGGTGTCGTGGGTCTCATCTATAGAAACAGAGTCACAGGCATACGGGTCACACGGGGTTTTGGTGAAGCTTGTGCGCCAGAAAGGACTTCTGTTTTGAACTTAAGCAGGTGGGGGAGACTGGATAAAGGAATAGCAGGAGGAAGAGGAAGAGTCAGCCAGGAGCCCTGAACTCCTCACAGTTCGAAAGGAATACCACCTGCATCACGTAGGTCCACATCAAGAGCGTGTTAGCATCCCAGCGCCTCCGCGTAGTGTCTCCTGGTCATTTGGTGGTGGAAGTTGTTGTCGTTGCTTTGAGATCTCCTGCCCTACTTCCCCCACTGGGCCCTGAACTGCTCCAGAGAAGACACTCTGTCTCTTCCCTTCGTGTCCCAAAACTATCACAGTGTCTGGGATATAACGGCCGCTCGGTGAATATTCGGTGAAGTGGATAGGCTTTCATTTCCTTCCTCCCGCCCTGCGCCTGCCCACGCAGCTCAGGCAAGGTCTCCAAGCCACACGCTTGCTAGCGGCCTGAATTTCCACTTATGAAAGCACTAGGCCACCCTTGTAATCGATGGCCGAAGTGTTTGCTTTCCCCCCAGGTTGTCCACACCACTAGTGGTCTGCGTCTTTCCTAGTCGCCGTTTACCCCCACCCTTGGCAGGTGCAGGGAGCATGGCGCTGACTCGATGGACATCTGTAGGAGGGATGAAGGAGAAAGCGGAGGAGCCAGTGGCCTGGTGCAATTCCGAGCATGCCCGACAGAGGGCGCACTGCTTTGTAGCTCATAAAGGTGGTGCACATTCTGTCTTACACACTTCTCAAGGGTGAGTGGATAAAGATGTAGTTTATATATATACAATGGAATACTACTTGGCAACAAGAAAGAATGAAATCCTGCCATTTGCAACAACGTGGATGAAACTGGAAGGCATTATGCTGAGTGAAATAAGTCAGTCAGAGAAAGACAGATACATGTTTTCAGTCATATGTGGATCTTGAGAAACTTAACAGAAGACCATGGGGGAAGAGGAAGGGGAAAAAAATAGTTACAGAGAGGGAGGGAGGCAAACCATAAGAGACTCTTAAATACAGAGAACAAACTGAGGGTTGATGGAGGGGGTGGGTGGAGAGGGCCAAATGGGTGACGGGCGTTGAGGAGGGCACTTGTTGGGATGAGCACTGGCTGTTGTACGTAAGCGATGAACCACGGGAATGTACCCCCGAAACCAAGAGCACACTTTACACACTGTATGTTAGCCGATTTGATGATAAATTGCATATTTTAAAAAGCCATTACTTTTCTTTAAAAATAAAAAATAATAAATGTATATTTAAAAAAACTTTCAAAGTAAAACTTTCAACTTATGGAGGGGCTCATGCTACCAGGCACGGGCTATAGGTAATTCCCTATTTGCCGGTCTCATTTGAAGCTGCCCATGCCCCACAGCTAGCTCCCCCAGCATGCCTGGGGCAGGAAGACAGCCTTATTAGGCCTAAAAAGCCATTTCTGCATCTTGAAGACTTAGGTGCAAGCCCCGTCTGGCATTTGATGGTGTCCCTTTATCAGTGGGGCCTTCACATTTTTGGATCAGGCATTAAAGATGGTGGGACTCATGCTGGCGTGGAAATTCCGGTTCTGGGCTCACTCGTATACAACTTTGGACAAGAGGCTTTCCGCATTCGTTCACTCACTCGCTGCACTTACTGAACAAACTTTTGCTGAATGTCAGCTATGCCACTAGTGCAAGGAATATTAGCACTGAAAAGCCAGGCCCTCGCCAGGTGGGAGCCTGAAGCTGATACGGGGAAGATAGACAGGAAACGGACCTTCAGATGCCAGCGCCAAGTAGGGACAGTGTGGGGGTGACGCAGGAGCACAGAGGAGGAGCACTGATGTCCTGCCAGGAGTGGGTCGGGGAGCGCTTCCAAGAACGGGTGGCCCTCCCAGCTGGGGCTGGAAGGCGGGTAGACAGGTGCAGTGATGGAGCTCGGGGCAGGCAGACCGGCAAGAGTGAAGGCAAGGACTCTGGGAGGAGCTGTTCTGGGGGGAGAACGACGGCCAGTGTGGTTGAAGCACAGGGCCTCTGTGCAGGGTCCAGACAAGCAGGGGGTTTGGGGACCGGCAGAGGAAGAAAGAAGACCTGGTGGCAAGAAAGAGCTTTTGCAGGATTTTAAGCAAGGGCATGACAAGGTCAGGTTAGCGTTTTGAAAGATCACTCTTGACCATGTGGAAAGAAGACGGGAGAGGAGTGGGGGAAACAGACTGGCATCGGGAGACCCCTCTCACCTGGAAGGCGAGACCTTCGAGGCTGGGAGAAGATGGCCTTTTGGTTCCCTTTGGACACTGAGATCCTGTTTTCTGCACAGACAGAGACACTTGCGTCCTTCAGAGTGAATAGAGGTTATCAGAAACACGTCACGACCAGGGGATAAAAGGTTTCTACAAGCTGGGGTCTAAAAATACCACGATTGCACCGGGCCTGCCTGTCCCACACTTCTTCAGTGAGACTGACGGGGTGTCTACAAGCTGGTGTCAGTCCCTGTCTCCAGCTCCAGTTACGAACAGGCTGGAGGAGGCAATCAAGAATGGAAAATGTCACTTGCCTGGCCTGACAGGTGCCCTGCTTGGGAAACTGTAATCCAGCAAAGCATCCAAAGGTGGGGGGACCCAGACTGAGAGGCTTGACTGGAGTCGGCCCTGATTTTCCACAGAGCCAGTGGCTGCTTCCAGAAAACAGTCCTTGTATGGCCTGTTTGGAGCCCACCTGCCCTGGTAACGACAAAGACGTGGGAAGAAACGCTCTCTGTTCCTTACCCACGTGCCCGCACTCGGGAAGACTTGGTTCTGCCCACGAGACAGGGCGGAGGCAGAGGGGACATCTGTGAGAAGGGCAACTGGTCTGTAATATGCGAGTTTACCAGGCAGAGAGGACAGGACAGCTGCTCCTGAGACTGGAGACGCGCCAGAAACACCCGAGTCAGGAGCTGGAGTGACCCGACGCCGGTGGTCTGGAACCAGGCTTAAGCGCTGCTCTTCCAGTAGCTGGGGACTTTTCTGACCTCAGAGGACACAGAGTGTGGAAGAGGTCTCGGTGGCATTGAGATGAGGCCAGGAGGACCTGCACAAACCAGGGACTCCCTAGTCCTCCCGTATACTGAATATTGGAAACACTCAACTGTAAAATCACCTTGGCCTGGCTCTGTGTGTGTGTGTGTGTGTGTGTGTGTGTGTGTGTGTGTGTATTGTTTTATTTTATTTATTTTATTTATTTATTTTATTTTATTTATTTTATTTTATTTTATTTTATTTTATTTTATTTTATTTTATTTTATTTTATTTTATTTTATTTTATTTTAAAGAGAGAGAAAGCACAAGCAGGGGAGAGGCAGAGAGAGAGAGGGAGGAAGAGAGACAGAGAGGGAAAGAGAGTCTTAAGCAGACTCTATGCTCGATGCGGAGCCTGATGCGGGGCTCGGTCCCACGACCCTGGGATCATGACCTGAGCTGAAATCGAGTCGGACGCTCAGCGGATGGAGCCATCCAGGTGCCCCGGTGTCCGTGTATTTTTAAAGCTTGTCAAGTATGTGCAGTCTGGTACTATGTGTGTACATTCTAAAAGTGTACACGATGCTACTATAAATTGTTTAGGTATTTATTCTCAAGTCGCAACAGTACAACAATATGGGTAGGAAGGCTCTGTGCCAGCTTCGATGCAGAGAGAAGTTTCAGGGAAGAAGGAGGTAAAAGTTTTGTGGGCTCTGCAAAATTTTTCTTTGGCACAATTATGCTATCAGGTTGTTTTTACTTTTCTCTCTGTGTTTCAAGTGTTTCATCATTTAGCAGGAGAATATAAAGTCGGAAATCCTCATCAGGGTAAAAAAACCCAGCGCTCTTTCCTAAAGACAGTGCAGCCCCAGCCCATCAGGGCTACCCTCCCGCCGTGCCCCGCTCCCCACAGACAGCCTTATTTCACGAGTGGCTCTTTCTCCCAGACCAGGTGGCACCTTAGAATCGAGCCAGTTTCTCAGGAAAGACCCCTGATCTGTCACCACCGTGTCCCCCTCTGAGTCTGATGGGCGCTGCAGAAAGAGGGTCTGATGTCTGCACTGCCTGGGCTTCGACCGCTCTGCCGCCTCCCGCCCCGCCCTGGCCCAGTCCCTCTCTGTGGCCTTCTGCTTTGGACACTTCTGGAAGTGGAGGTGCACCAGATGGGTGTTTCAGGATCGCCCACCTGCCTTGGGGCGAGGTCACCCTCTCAGCCTGTCGTCCCTGTCTTCTTGGCCACCATTCCCCATGGAGACCCCTTCGGTCTGACGGCGTGCCCCCTCCCCACGTTGCCTCTGCTCTCCTGACTCCCCCCCCCCCACTGTGGGCTCCGGAACCCCATCCTGCAGAGCAGAGTGTGAGTCTGGCCTGTCCCTCTCGGCATCTTGCCCTGAGGCTTGGCTCCTCCCCACCCCATCCCCGGGGCTGTCACTTCCCCTACAGGCCCCTGCAGTGACAGCTGCTTGTCCTCGCATCACAGGGTTAGAGACAGGCCAAGCATTCTCCTCCATCCCCACGGCCCCTTCTGGCCCATCATTTCTGCAGCAGCAAGTACAAACCCGGTTCTCTAAGCACCTCGTCCTTGGGCCACGTGCGTCTGTGGCCTCTCCTTCCCGACATTTTCTCCCAAGCCCCTGGCTAGCCCTCTTGATTCATGGAGAATTTGGACTCCCTGCCATGAATGATTTTGGCCATTGGATTGCAAGCTAGTGGGTCCCAGGCTGAATCAAGCCGCCCATGTTTGCTTGTGTGTATGTGTTTTTTTTAACTAATTTATTTATTTTGAGAGAGAGAGTGAGCACGAGGAAGGGAAAGGGAGAGAAAGAGGGAGAGTGAGAATTCCAACCAGGCTCCACGCTAACAGTACAAGCAGTCTCTCCTTCTTGTTGGTTCTAAGGTAGGAATGTCTGGGGGCACCTGGGGGGCTCAGTCGGTCGAGCATCTGGCTCTTGAATACGGCTCAGGTTGTTTTCACACAGTTCATGGGATCGAGCCCCATGTCAGGGTCTCTCCCTCTCTCTCTTCTCCTCCCCCACTCATGCTCACTCTCTTGCTCTCTCAATAATGTAAAGAAACGTAAAAAAATAAAATAGTACTGTCTGCCATAATGAAGTACCACAGACCAGGTGGCTTAGCCAGCAGACACCTTCATTCTCACAGTTCTGGAGGCTGGCCGTCCGAGACCGAGGTGCCAGCGTGGCCAGCAGCTGGTGGGAGGTCTCCTCTTGGTGGGCAGATGGCTGCCTTCTTTCTGTGTGCTCACATGGGCCTTTTCCCTGTGTGCACTCGGGGAGGAAAGGGAGCAGGACAGGGACAGAAAGCACTCATTCTATCTGTTCCTGTAAGGACACAAATCCCACCGGACCAGAGCCTGACTCTCACGACCCCTGTAACTTTACTCCCTTAGAAGCTCATCTCCAAATAGAGCCACAATGGAGGTTGGGCTTCAACATACGAATTGGGGGGCACACGAACATTTGGTCCCTAACAGAGCGAGAATGCCTTTATGTCTTCTCGTTGCCACAGACCCCACAGGCCCCTATTTCTTTCTCCTTCCTGCCACAGTCGTTAGCATACCTACCACTGCACACGGCCTTTACTTTTGTCCATCTTGGCCACTCGATGCGGCCGCATCCTGGGCCATGTTGTACCCCAGAGCCTGGGACCCCCGAAGCCAGTCCCCCTCTAGCCACAGCCTTCTAACTCTCTGTCCTGCTCAACGGGGTTCACTGGATAAAGCACCAAAGGGAGCTTCTAAGTCCTGGGTCCTGGGGTGACTTTCTAACCAGGAGCATTGATCTGGCTCTGTACCTCCCCTGAGTAAGACCAGCAGTCGGGCCTGCAGCCCAGAAAAGTGCGCCAGGAAGAGCACTGGAGAGGGAGTTGGGGAACTGGTGTGGCCAGAAGCAAATCATTACCTCTCGGGGCCTCAGTTTTCCCACCTGTAAATGGGAGAATGCCAATCCTCCCTCCCAGGGTTTTGTGGGAATTAGACTGGATGTCTGTGAAAGTACTTTGTAAGCAGCTAGCACAGAGAGTCACTTGTCGCTTGGAAGGACACATGTCCCCCTAATGGATGATGGAGAGACAACACAGATATATGAATTAGGCTTCTCCAGAGAAACAGAACCAATCCAATGCGCAGTTCTGTTCTAAAGCCACAGGTTCAAGGCCCAGGAAGAGTCAATGACTCAGTTTGAGTCTGAAGGCAGGAAAAGACAAATAGCTCAGCCCAGTGGCCCGGCAGGAGGAGTCCCCTCCGGTTCAGCCTTTTTGCTCTTCTCAGGTCCTCCGCATGTTAGATGAGGCCCACCCGTGCTGGAAGAGGAATCTGCTTCTCTCCATCTGCTGATTCAAATGTTACTCTCGTCCAGAAATGCCCTCACTGACCCACCCAGAACTGTAGTTGGCCAAATGCCTGGGCACCCTGTGACCTAATCAAGTTGACACATAAAATTAACTATCATGACAGAGGATACAGAATTTCTAAGGTCAGTAAGTTCCTCTGCTTCATGCACACAGACGAGTTACTTTCGGGGATGGCAGAATGGGTGGGTTCAAGACAGCAAAGTAAGAGTGTGAAGAAAGTGGAAAGTGCCATAGACAGGGCTAGTGGCACTGGTGTCAAACTTTAGAACAAGTTCCAGTTGGCTCAGATCAATCCTCATTTTCTGAGAACCAATCACTGGCAAGACTCTGGCCTGCCCACTAGAAGCTGGAGAGAGACGATGGTCTAGGGGTCCCTAACACATCCTGATTCGTGTGCAGCATGAGTCTGCCTAAGAGCATATTGACCATGTGACCGGGGGCCCCTCCCTGGGCCTCGAAGTCCCCATCTGAAAAAGAAGGCTCCAACAAGGTAAGCATGTGCAGCTCGCTGGGAACCGCAGCCCCAAACCCTGTCGTTGAGCCCCTTACCTCTCTGAGCCTCGGCTTCCTGGTGGGTAAATGAAGTGAT
This sequence comes from Paguma larvata, assembly GCA_030068075.1. Classification (NCBI taxonomy): domain Eukaryota; kingdom Metazoa; phylum Chordata; class Mammalia; order Carnivora; family Viverridae; genus Paguma; species Paguma larvata. The sequence continues at coordinate 40,259,666 of CM057827.1, read as the reverse complement.
ATTCACCATTGCCTTCAAGTTTGTTGTGAGTTGTCATGAGATAGTGTCACCAAGATGCTTGGTGCACATGGCAGGTGCCCAATGGAACTTTATAGGTGTCACTTATTCATGAATCTGTACACTCATTAAACATGCATTTCCTGAGGGGCTTCGATGAGCAGGGGCTGTGTTGGAGGGGAAAACAACAGCAAATAAAAGAGAAGTTAGGGTCCCCCACCGAGAGCTCTCTGTGGCAATGCAGAACCAGCTAAGTCAATACTCAACAGCTATCCCGTATGGCTAATAGAAGGGGAGGTAAAGGAGCTGCAGTGGGGCAGAGGAAGGGCGTCAAATCCAGCCTGGGGCTAGAGTAATAGGAGACACCTCCCAGGAGAAAAGGCCTTGGATCTGAATCTCCAGAGAGAGTAGAAGTTTAGGACGTAAAAATAATACATTCAACTCCTTGTCTTGTTTCTCCTTCTACTTGTGCTAAGATGACCAAGACTTCTTTTCCCTGAGCAATCTAATTTCAGACACTCAATGTGCTTGATACAAACCCAGGATCCACTCAGGCTCGTGCTGATGGCTAGTTGCATCCATTTTAATCCGGTCTTGTCTGGGTCTCTACGGCCACGTGGAGAATGAAGAAAGAAGCCAGAAGGAAAGCCTCTCCTCCAAATATCAAAATACATTCCAGATGAATTACGGAGGTAATACAAATGTGAGAAAAATCAATAGGACACTGGAAGAGGTAGAAATGAATATTTATCAAATATCTAAGGGAGGAAAGACTTGCAAAGTAGAGCAGTAACAGGAAAAAAGCCCACGGGAAAATAAGGGGCAGAAGGGACTCCAGCAGAATTTAAAATTTCAGCACACAGAGATGTGGAGGGTAGAGGGGAGAAAACACTTGCGAATAATGTTTGCAGTTAAGAGTAACTATATAAAGAATTCCAGAGCCACTAATAGAAAAATGTTCTGCAGTTAAATGAATAAAAGACACAATTTTCAAAAGAGAGAAAAAAAACACAGTTAGTAGGGAAACATATGGGAAAATGCATTTCTTCTCTGTAGTAACAAAGGACGCGGAAGCTGAGACAAGGCTGAGCTACCATCCACAACTAGCAGTGCTGTTTAAGCAAGACAACTCCAGGCTGGCAAGGGATGGAGCTTAAGGCTTTCTGGTCCTTCGTCAGTGGTCCCACTGGCCCCACTTCAGTGGGAGTGCATCTTCTGGTGGTACAACTTGTTTGTTTTTATTAAGGTCCTTGATAAACACAAAATATATCGAGAGCTTTAAATTATGGTAAGAGATAGCAACTGAATGTTTCTCTAGAGTTCCAGGGCTAAGCCAGGAAAGATACAAGGAGTTCTCAAGGTCATTCGTTTTTTCCTTTACCCATTCAACAGTTATTCATTGATTACCCATGATGTGCAAGGCAGAGAGCCGCAGGTTCTGCTGATACAGCCATGAGACAATGGCCATGGGCTCCCAGCTAGCTGGCCCTCTGTCCAACAAGAATGCCGTCCAGAGAGCTTCAAGGGCATTAGAGTGGGGCATTACAGTCTTCCCTCAACATCTGAAAGAGGCAGAGGGCGCTAACTATGCAGAGCCCGGAGCCCGGATCGTTAGAGTCTCTCAGTAATTTAGGAGGGCACAAGAACCTTAGGGATATTCACCTATGGAGGGAGCAGCCATCGTGTTAGGACTGGGAGGCCAATGACCTGGATTCTGGGCTTGACCTGGCTCCTTTCTGGCTGTGGGCTCTTGGGTGAGTCACTAACCCTGGGGCTGTGGCCACCAGCCCTACCCATAGATGCGAGTGGCAGAGGGTTCAAGGTACTCCTGGCATGAAATGTTTGGCAAACGGTGACGTGTCTCATTCACAGGAGGGGCATTGGTTACTGACATGAAGGTTCCTCTGGAATTGGTTGTTTATTTCAGTGAACACCCCAGAATCTGATCCCTCCTATGGGGGCTGTAGTATCCCAGGTGTGGGAAGGGTTTCTCCTATGTCCACACTTGGGTGGAGGGAGGCTGCTCCACGTAGTGACGACTCCATGTGGTTTCGAACATTTACAGAGCTCTAAGGACTTGATGACTAATTCTGTTCTGATTCATATATTGCTTAATTAGGGTTTTTACCCTGTGCCAGATGGCTGTCTTCATTAAATCATGATCCATTCACTCTGACTGGAAGCAGCTGGTTTGGAGAGTTGATGGCAATTTATTTCCTGCGTGTCAGAATGAACCACGAGGAAGGGAATTCAGATGGAAATAATGCAATTTGTTCCATTTAATTTTATCTCTAAAATTAGGGGGATTTTTTCCCCCTTGAGCCTTTTAAATGTCCCCACTATGATCCTTACAAACCTTAAGCAATTGGGGAGGCTGGAACAGGGTCACCTCCTGAGAAATTGGGAGGGAACTGGCAGGTGCAGCCGCTGCCTGGGTTTTCCAGGGTCTGGGTGTGTGTCTGTGTCAGCCAGTGAGCATCAGGATAGACCAGTGCTGTCACTTTGGGAGGCAAATCCATTGCTCTTGGAAAGGAACATTTTTCCCCTTTTCTGTTTCTTTACTTTGTACTGTTTTGTTTCACTGAGGGGAAAGTAAGCCCCAGCAAGGGAAGGTCACTTGCCCAAGGACGCTGAGTGGGAAGGTCAGGGCCAGTCCATGGTAGCTTAGATTCTCACTGATCGTCATAGGGTCCCCAGACCAGCAGCAGCAGCATCACCTGGTTGCTTGTGAGAGATGTAGAGTCTACACCCCACCCAGACCTACTGAATCAGAATCCGCATTTTATTAAGATCCTTGGAGGATTTGTGTGCTCATGAAGGTTTAAGCACCCATGGTGACTCAGTGACTCTAATTATACACAAAGGAGACGTGGGTGACTTCAACACCACTTGCTTGAGGGTTGTCATGTGTGAAGTGTATGCCAGCGGCTAGGAGTTATTACAGCTTTTGCAAGACACTTTTCATGTGTTTTATCTCATTTAATTTTCACAGAGGTGTTGAATGCAAAGCACATGCTTTCTTCCCATTTTGCCAATGGAGAAATTGAGGCCCTGAGAAGCTGAGTGTACTTGCCCAAAGCCACACAACTAGTAGATGAGATTCAAACCAAGGTCTGTCTAAAAGTCAAGCCTGAGCTTTCAACTGTTGTAGCCAGCGTTATCTCTGGTGCCAGTGATTTTTTTTTTAATTTAAATTCAAGTTAGTTAACATAGAGTGTGGTCTTGCCTTCAGGTAGAACCTAGTAATTCATCTCTTAACATATGACACCCAGTGCTCATCCTGAAAAGTGTTTTCCTTGATGCCCATCACCCATTTAACCCATTGCACCACCCACCTTCCCTCCAGCAACCCACTTTTTGTTCTTGGTATTTAAGGGTCCCTAATGGTTTGCCTCTCTCTCTAGTTTTATCTTATTTTCCTTCCTTTCCCCTATGTTCATCTGTTGTGTTTCCCAAATTCCACATGAGTGAAATCATATGATATCTCTCTTTCTTTGACTTATTTCACTTAGGGTAATACACTTTAGTTCCATCCACGTTGTTGCAAATGGAAAGATTTCATTTTTTTTAATCGCCGAGTAGTATTCCAGTAGTATTCCATTGTGTATGTATTTATGTATGTATGTATTATGTATGTATATATACCACATCTTTGTCTATTCATCAGTCAATGGTGCCAGTGACTTTTTAATCATTGTTAGAGCTAACGAGGTCTTCTATATCTTTCTAAAGGTGTTACATTCATCCCTGCCCTCTGAAATTAAGTGACTGAAAAGTAATGTCATTTTTTCAAAATTACAAATTCCATAATGAATATTTATTATTTTAGAATACAAGGTCTCGAGACCCATAGATCCTAAGAAAGTATGCAGAGTTGTTTGTCCTTTCACTGAGAGAAACTAGTCCACTAGATTCTTTAAATAAGTTTTTAGTTTTATTTTAGAAAAGTTTTAGATTTATAGAAAAACCATGATGATGGTATGGGGAGTTTTCATACACCCCATACCTGGTTTCCCCTGTCATTACCATCTTACATTACTATGGTACGTTTGTCATCATTAATGAACCAAACTTTGTTCAGATTTCCTTAGTTTCCAAGACAGCGTTCTTTTTCTGCCCCAAGACCCCATCCAGGGCACCATATCCCATTCAGTCATCATGTCTCCTGAGCTCCTCTTTGCTGTGATGGTTCTCAGATTCTCCTTAGTTCTGATGACCTTGACAGTTTTGGTGAGTCAGGTAATTTGTAGAATATCCCACAGTTGGTATTTGTCTAGTGTCTTCTCATTATTAGGCTAGGCTCATGGGTTTGGGGCAGGAAGATCAGACAGATCACCGTATGGTAGCAAGGGAGGGTACATACTAGCACCATGACCTATCACTGCTGTCCTTGGTCCTGATCACCTGTCTGAGGTCATGCTTCTTAGGTTTATCCTCTGTAAAGTTACTCATTTCCCCTCACCACTTTCCCATACTGTACTCTTTGGAGGGGAAGAGCACAGTAGTGTCCCCTACTGTGTAGGTGAGGAAAACTTCTACCCATCTTAGGGTCATTGCCTAGATCCCTGTGACAGGCTGACGACAGACAGATTAGTATGAGAAAAACAAAGAGGAGCATTGACAAGTGCATTGTAGGTGGGAGCACTCAGTGATGAGTAACTCAAAAAAGTGGTTAGAACACAGGCTTAGAGAGCCTCTGAATAAAAAAAAAATTACAAATGGAACAGAAGTGGCAAGACCAAGCAAAAGGACTTTGAGTTTCTGGGGAAGGCAAATATATGGGGGAATGAATGGAAGATAAGAGCTAGTTAGTATAGTCTGTTAGGTAGATTCCTCAGATGCTGTCTCTGGGCTAAGATTCCTAGAGTTGTCTCATTGATTAACTCTGTCCTTCCCGGCAGAGTAGGATGGGGGAGACACATTTACAAGTGCATGCATTGCTTTTAGACAAGTAGAGGGAGGTCAGAGACTTTTCCTTATATCTGCTTCTTCTCAATTGCCTTCAGCTCAAAATAATCCTTATGCCGAAGTGGCATATTTTGGGGTGGCCTATTCCTCCCTCCTTCAGAAGTCGCTATGCACAGCCCACACTTGGAGAATGGGGAGATGTGCTCCTTCTTCATGAGGATGGGGGTTTACATAAATTATTTGGAAATCTTATGCATATGAGATTTGTCTATTCTCCCTCACTAATTTATTTATTCTTTCATGTATGCATGTCACTTTGGATGTGTGGGTATTTATTTTATACTTCAGGTTATAATCCAGTACTACTCAATTTATCTTGTTATTCAAATTTTTGCAGCTCTGGCCATTGGGAGTTCCTTTGGTTGACTCCTGTATCCTTTTGGCATACTCCCAATATTTTGGATTTTCTTGGTTGCAGTTCCTGACTTTCCAACACTCCAAGATGCTCCAGGTTCATCTTGCGTATTCCCTTCCCCAGCCCTAGAAACAGCCATTTCTCTAAGGAATACTTTATGTTTTGAGTGCGTGTGCTTTGTGTAGTTCATCAGTTTCCCCCCTGACATCAGCCCAACAACCACTGATAGCATTACCGCTACAGCTATTGGGCCAACACTCAGTGTCTTCTCCTTCCTGGTTTATTGCTTCTAACTGGCTGCTGGCTGGAAAACCAGGCCCCACATATCAGAACCATGCCTAAAATATCTTCCTATGTCAGCACCAGGAATAGGTTAAGTGTCCTTGCTTCCTAAGGCCTATTCCAGACCATTTTCCCTCCTCGCTTCTTGATGTTCATGTTGCCCAGCTGTACCTCCCCTAACCCTGATTAGTTACTTATCTTTGTTATTCCTCTCATTCACTGTGAACTTGAACTTCTGGTTCACCATCTTTTCCATCCAAAACCTCATTCTCAATGGCTATGATGTATGTGTCGATAACTCAGCTCCCTTGGTCCATCAGCTCAAGCTTCCAACAAGCTTGGAAGGTCCGTCCAACAAGCTTCTTTGTTACAACAAAATTACCTACCTGCATTGTCACACTCCAGACATGGTCGCCACCAGTGATCACATCATCTTGTGGACCTCAGTCACAAGAATTCCACAAGTCACTTACTCCAGCCCCCTGCCACCATTCCTCCATCTCACTGCATTCTCCATTCCAAGGGCTGGCACTTTCCCAGTCCCCAACCCCTTCTTACTTTAGATTCTTTGGTCCACCCTTAAAGTCACTTTTCTTGCAAGCCCTTGCAAGTCTATTGTCTCTCTCCTCCCATTTCTCTTACTTGGCCAGATACCACCATGACTGAGCTCAATGACCCTCTTCAACTACCAACTACCTTCTTTAGGTGCTGGAACCCAAGCAGCTGAGCATTGCTGGAGAGAACCTAACACGTGGGATAACTGGTTTCATATGAATATTTAGGACTGCAAGCCTCATGTGGACACAGCTGAAGTAGCTTCCATACCATCCCTCCCTGCTCCCTTCCATCCTTTCTGAGACCCTCGCTTGTGCCTAGTGTGCAGTTAGGCACCAGGGATGCAGGTATGAGCAGGATGAGCAGGATAACTTCCTGGTCCTACCCTTCCAGGAAGTGCAGTCCAGCTGTCAGTTTCCTCTCCATCTTCAAGTCCTACTGACTCACAGAAGCTGGACTTCTGCATTAGCCCCTTTCACGGCAGTCTCTGACCTTTCCTGCCTCACTTATGGTTTAATATACCTGGCCTTGTGTATCACCATAGCAATGACTTTAGTGGTAGTAATATAATAACCAAAGTTCAGAACCATCCTTAAATCCTATGAGCTGCCCCCCTATCATCATCTCCTCTGGTCCCCATGGCAACCCTTGAAACAGGTAGATCGGGGTTACACATCTCCTTTGACACAGTGTCATCCAGCCCACAGTGCCCAACAAAAGCCTACTGAATGAATGAGTGAACAAACAAGAAATACTGGCTTGAGGTCCCTCACCTGGTGCTTCTGGATCTGGGGCACATCCCAGTGCCAGGCTTTTTGCTCCAAGTTTGTTTTCCTCTGTGGAGAGATGGGGAAGAAGGGCTTCCAGAACACATGATCAGGCCATGTTTCTGATACTGTCCATGGGAGCCCCTACAGCATTGAAGGGGGAAAAGTAGAGGGGAATGTTAGTGATTCTGATTCTTTTACTATTTTATTATTATTATTATTATTATTATTATTATTATTATTATTATTATTAAAGAATAGCTGTCATTCATTGAGTGACTTCTGTGTTAGGTGGTTTACAGACGTCATCAGCCCAACAGCTTTGGAATGTAGGAAGCATTGTCCCTCCTTCGCAGGTGTGGATGAGAAAGGAGAGGCCATCTGCCAAGCCAGTGAGGGTTGGAGCCAGTGTCTGAGTCAACATCTACCTACTCCAAAACCTTCACACTTCTACCGGCAGGTCATTCTACAAACTGGGGTCATCCCTCAGGGTTCTAAATTTGAGGGACCGAAGAGGATCCAAGGAGAAGGAGAACGGAAAATGAATGCGGAGTGGAGTCGTCAAGAGGTAAGGAGGAGCTGGGGCACCACTGACGTCTATGTCTGCAGAGCACACGGCATCCCCATTCTTCTGTCCACCGCTCAAACCGCCTGTGACAGCGATTAGGCATCTCTTCCCCCTAGCTCTCCTTTCACGGAGTGCTAGAATTCCGGTTCTAGAAGACACTCAGCAATCAACTCCCCTCCTTTAACAGATGAGACCATCGAAGGTCAGAGAAAGCTTGCTCAAGGGTGAACGGCACCTTCATGGCAGAGTTGACACTTGGATCCAGGTTCTCCGATTCCCAAGCCATTGCCCCCAAATGGCCTTATTCTAATCCTAGTGACCTGCTTCCATCTGGGGCCAGGGATGTGGGTGTTGCCATGGGGAAGGGCATTAGTCACCCCTTGTTCCATCTCACTTCTGTGTCCTGGGCCTTTTGAGCACTTCCTCTGAAGATGGGGAGAAAACGCCCTGCCGTCCTCACTTACAGACTCTCTCTCACCCTCGCAACTGGGCTTTGGCAAAAGACTTCTTTCTTGAGATTCGCTCTGGCCCCTTCTCCTGCACTGCTCTTTCACACATCCCGAATCCCGGCCGGAGCAGCAGGGTCTTGGCTCTAGAGCCTGAGTTCCAAATTACTGTTGGATCGGACTCCCCCGTTCATCAGCCCCTGACACCCAGCTTTCAATGGAAACGGAACCCACAGGATGATGGATAGTCCCGGATGGATTTCCAGCCTGGTGGCAATGGAGCCTTCCACCTTGCCATTAAAAGAGCCGGACTTGGCAAGAGGGACGCAGGCAAACAGAGTTGGATATTTTCATGATCCAGCTCAGAGTGAATTCATTGGAGGGCCTGTTTAGCTTCAGGGCAAGCAGGAAGAGATTAAATAAGTTAATGGACGCAATAGCACTTTTTAAATTGTAAAATGGTTGTGAAAGCACTTTCTCACTGTAAAGTGTTATGTAAATGTTGGATGAGGTGGGTGTGAGCTGCCCTGAGAGGATGTTAGGGGCGTGTGGGGCGTCACTCCGGAGCTGACAGCAGCACCGTCTGCTCTAGTGTTTCCAGCTACGCTGTGAATTTAGGGTTATCAATTTTGCTATCGAGCAAATATTTTTCTCCCCTTGTGAAGGACTTTGCTTTGCATCAGACTGTGCTGTCCTTCCTACATGGCTTCACTGTAAAAGTACATGCTGCCTGCAAAGGAAATTTTTAATCGTTCCCTTCCTTAGTCAAAAATGTAATTCTATATGAAATTGGTCACATGTAGTAAGTTCTAGAGAACAAAGAATGATCCCTTGAAGATTTATAAAAGGCATAAACTGCTGTATAAGGCATTAGATATTTTTCTAACTAATAACTATTACTAGTAATTACATGGCTATTTACCTCTGTCAAAACCCATAAAATTATACACTTAAAACTGGTAACTTTTATAGTACGTAAATTACACCTCAATAAAACAGATTTTTTTTTAAAGGCATAAACATCTGGGAACAGTATGGTATGTTTCAAACAATTATTATTGGTTAAATTTAACTGAATATACTCCTAGGCATAGAATGTTTCTTTCTACATTATTTAAAATTTTATCTCTGGGACACGCTAAGGCTGAAATAGAGTTCTAATACTTTGGATAAGCTTTCCATCAAAACCCCTAAGAATTTTCTCATATTTTGTAGCTGTGTATTTCAAATTAAATGCCATTATTTTTCATAATAATGCTAATTACAGGTGTAGGGGCCAAGGGCAGACCACTTTGGTTTGAAGACTATTTTGAGTTAAAAAGCAATTAAGGATGCCTAGTGGCTCAGTTGAAGGAGCGTGCAACTCTGGATCTCAGGGGCGTGAGTTCAAGCCTCAGATGGGGTGTGGAGCCTACTTAAAAAAAACAGTTAAAAAAAAAAGCAATCAAAACCCAGAAAATTCAGGAAGAGCTCTTTATCTCCCCCCAAACTGCCTAAAAATAATTTGGCTAGAGGACCTGCTTCCGGAAGAGAGCTATCACCACAGATCACTACCCTGTGATATGAACTAGGGATGGTGGCCAGAGAGGAATCTAGAAAGACTTGTTTGATTTTCAGCTCTCTACGCCTCATTGCTTCCGACTGGCCCAGCAAACATTTATTTACCATTCTTTTTTTTTTTTTCTCATATTTCTATGAAGTGCATTTCTTCCTTTTGAAGTCCCAGACCTCTACCCCCTTCTTCTTAGCTTGGGATGACATACATACCTCCCTGCGCCTTTGGAATTCCCACGTCTGTGTGCACTCCCCATAGATACACTACTCAGTTTGATTTTCTTCTGTGAATCTGTCTCATTTTGATTCTTAGTCCAGCTAAAAGGATCTTGAAGGAGACAGGATATTCTTGCTCCCCGACACAGGAAGGCCCTTGTTTTAACTTTCTGACACGTTTAATCAGGTAGAAGATTTCACCTGACTCTCTGCCACATTCTTCACTGGCAAGATGTTCAGAAAGGAAATGTAAAGATTGTTTTTTCAACAGCACCGAAGGGAAAGTGTATCGCTTGACCAGCTGTATTCTAGTGAAAGTTCCTAGCAATGCATACCTTTCAAGTCAGGCACGATATACCTTTTCTTGGCAACAATCTGGCGTGGACAGCGGGTCCAGTATTTTCAGTGATTCTTCTTGTTTGAAGGAACAGTTGTTTTCCTTACTCTTGGTATTTCCACTGTTAAGGAAGGACATGATTAATGGAACTCGTTATGTTTCCCATCTCTTTCCATATGGAAGGAACTTTGGTAGTGGCCCCTCTCTACTCCCTTCCCTCAAGTTCACCAGGGGCTGAAGTGACTTATCTAATTGGCAAGTATGGAAAAATAAACCAGGCAGGCTCAGGTTACTTCCTCCAGTCTTCATCGCGAGAGTGAGCGTCCCCCCCGAAGCCTGAGTTCTCTGCTCTCCCACATCCTAGGACTCTCCTGGGTGGACCTCTTCCCACATGGACAGTCCCGCTCCAGCTGCTAGGACTAAGTGGGTAAGTCAGTTTAATAGTAGGGTTTAATTTTCCTAAGCCCACTTACTCAAGGATATAAGCCATGTTCTCCTGTCTTAACGTTCCATCCACTTTCTCTTATGGACAGGGAAGGAGGAGTGTCATTAAGGAACGATCCTCAAAGACCCCCAACACTTAAAAGACAAAGCGATAGACATGCACTGAATTTCCAAGTCTATCAGCTAGCTAGGATGTGACTAGGCTTCCGTTACTTAACATTTTCTGAGCTCCATCTGTAAAACAAAACCAGTGTCGTAGGACAGGTATGAGTAGCAAGTGACATAATGGAGGGGAGCTTGGTAAACTGTGACAACCTCCGTACCTATGGGCCTGTGCCCAAAAACATTTGCTATAGACTAAATATTTGTGTCCCCACCTAAGTTCCTATGTTCGTTTGCTTTTTATTCTCAAATTAGCTAACATACTTGACTTTAAGAGTAGATTCCAGTGATTCATCACTTATATATAACACCCAGTGCTCATCCCAACAAGTGCCCTCCTTAATGCCCATCACCCATTCCCACCCCCATCAACCTTCAGTTTGTTCTCTGTATTTAAGAGTCTCTTTGAGTAGATTAAAAAGATACAGTATATATATATACAATGGAATATTATTTGGTGATGAAAAAAATGAATCTTGCCATTTACAACAGCATGGATGGAATTGGAGAGTATTATGCTAAGCAAAATAAGTCAGTCAGAGAAAGACAGATATCATATGATTTCACTCATATGTGGAATTTGAGAAGCTTAACAGTTGGTCATAAGGGCCTAAGGGTAGGAAAAATAAGATAAAAACAAAGAGGGAGGCAAAACCAAGTTCTTATGTTGAAAAGTAATCCCCAATTTGATGGTATCAGAAGATGGGGCCCCTGGGAGGTGATTAGGTCATGCGGGTAGAGCCCTAATGAATGGGATTAGGGTCCTTATGAAAAAAGTCTCCAGAGAGCTCCCTTGTCTCTTCTGCCACGTGAAGACCCAGCAAGAAGAGGGGATGTGGGTCCTCACCAGGAACTTGATCTCGGGTGTTCCAGCCTTCAGAGAAGAAATACATTTCTGTTGTCGATAAGCCACCCAGTCTATGGTATTCTGTTATAGCAGCCCAAATGGAGGAAGAGAATGTTGTAACCAGTCTTTGGTAAACACAAGCACACATGCACATAGAAATCCAAGCTATTTCCATGACATCTATTCTCTTAGCATCACATAGATCATTGTTCTCTATATAGTCTCGGCCCTGGGATTAGCCCTGAGCAAGGCTTTCTAGCAGGTGAAGGGAACCATTTGTTGGACGTCTCGTGAATGCAGTGAGGTGACCGAGAGCATAGGCTCTGGGGCCAGAGAGAACTGGTTTGGCTCCCATCTCCACCACCCACTAACTGGGTCTCTGTGGGTGTATGGCTTCACCCCTTTGTCTGCAAAACGAGAATGATGACCAATGAGAGTAACAGTGGGAACCTCTCTGTAGGGTTACCGTGAAGAGTAAATGAAGAAAGACATGGGATAAACTCAGTTTGAGTCCTGGTGCATCATAAGCATGCATTGCATGTCAACAAGCACCCCAATGTCTACCCACCACCTCCACGTGGCACTCGTGATGTCCACAACCCCCAGGCTGGCCAGGATCTTCACCAAAGCTCCCCATCTGGGCCCAGCCCCCTTCTCATCCCTTGTAGCCCACTCAGCTAAGCATCACGCATGCTCTTGACTCCCCTAACCAACCACCTCATACTTGTTTGCCCCAAGCTCCTTGCAGATGAACAGGAGTTAGGCTCATTTGTTCACACATTCATTCATTCAGCAAATGCATACTGAGCTCCTAGTCCGCAGCAAACCCTGGGCTGGGAGTTGGGGCTGTAGAGACAGATCAATCTTCTTCTTCCACCCTTGAGGAGCTCACCCAAGTGGGTAACAGACACAAATGGTTCTACTCCACAGCTGGCTTTGAAGGGCCATCTCCAGAGGGATGGTCAGTGCTTTGGGAGCACAGGACATGATTCCTTCCAAGGAGATCATGTTTAACTAGAATTCTGAAGGCAGGAAATGCCGAGGAAAAGCCCCTTGAGCTAAGAGAAGAGTGAGGAAAGGGTCCAAGGTAAACAAAGGCAAGGAGGTAGGAAGATTTGAGGACTGTGACCAGAAAGGCTTTAAAGGCTTTAAAGATCCAGAGACTAGAATCACCAGGAAGAATCCAGAGACTAGAATCACCTCTGTAACCGGAGATGAGGTCGGGCAGGTGAATCCAAGTTTGGTTTTGCAGAGCCCTGAATTCCATGCCAAGGGCTTCTGGATGGTAAGGGAGTCTGGTACAGGTGCTTGAACCAGGGCCATGCAGTTACCAGGGCAGCTCCTTGGAACGATGAATAAAGCAAGTTGAAAAGAATAGATCGTGACAGGGTGGAGGGACCAGATGCCTTCCGAAAACGAGTGGGCAGATACTAGTCATCTTCAGGCCCTTTTCCACTCATTCACCTGAGAAATGGTTATTGACTTTCCGGTGTCAGGCAGCAGCTGTGTGTCTTTGAATGGGGCACTCGAACATTCCTGGGCCTCAGCTTCTTCATCCATGAAGTAAAGGTGTCAGCATCCAGGGTTGGAGGTGGTGCTATCTGGAGCCGGGTCTTGGGCTTGGGTGGATTCTGTTGCTTTCTGGAGTCTTCTGTAGAATCTCCCTCTGCTCAACCAACAATGCTGGACTGGAGGACTTAGTAACTCATCAGCCTTTCCTGAGCTCCACCAGATGCTAGACTCTCACTGCCCTGAACGAAAGGGGGCAGATATTTCCATATCATTTGGGCACACGTAGTTGGTCCTTGTTCAGAATTGAATGTCACATGAATGTCAACATCGTCTGAAAGGGCATCTTCTCCAGACAGATGAGAAATCACAAATGCAAAGGGGGGATTTTCATCACCTGAGACTTTGCACTGTGCACATATACTGTGACTGGGGACTTTGATGGCCTTCACTTAACCCCTAACAATCCTGGGAAGAAGATAGTTATATTTTCACGTACCCCAGGACCAAACTGAGGACCAAAGAGACAAAACAAGGCATTTGCCTGAAGTCACAAAACAAGGACACAGCAGAGCTGGGACCTAGCGCAGTTGGGACTGGCTCAACAGCCTGTGTTCTTTCTGCTGCACCGTGTTTTGGAATCATGCTGGCCTGCTCTCCTGTCCAGCACCTCGCATCCTCTGGGACTTGGGGGTGGCCCCTGCATACCTCAGGACCCCTGGCATGATGACTGTCCCCACCTCAAGCATGCCATCATGCTGTAGTGACATGATCTGGGAAGGAAACACCACGTTAATGCATCTCATCCATCACCCACTCTGGCAGGAAAGACAAATGATTAAACATGCCTTGTGTGCCCTTTCAAACCCCGGTGGAGAACAGCAATTAAAACTTCTCATTTCAGGAGCCACCTGGGAGACAGATGAAAGGAAATTGAATGTGGAGTGGGGGGATCCCGTGGGGGATCTGAGTAACTTCGGGATTGTTCAGAGAGAAGATCATTTCACATTTTACAGGCTTAGCTAGCAGTCTTTGGGTGGAAACTCTCAAGAGCAAGCCTAGAAAATTTCCAGAAAGGTCAGTGAAAAATAGCATGACTCGATATGAAGATGTTATACACACACATTTGCTGATAACGATGCTTTCTAACTTAAAAAAAAAGGAAATGTTCATTAAAAAGTTTTTGCAAGAAAGCAAAGCAGGAAGGGAGGAGAAATCCCCTTGGTCCTACACCCTTGCCCAAGAAACAGGTCCCCTTGGGAACAGAGTCATGAGTAGGATCTGACTTGTCTTGTTCTACTTCTCTTTGCACATATTCAAAGCTACAATTTGGAGGGAAGAGGAAGCTTTATTTAACATCTACGATTTGCCAAGCAAAATCATTGCTTTGCTCATTGCTTTGCTTTTGTTGCCTCACTTAATTCTCACAACGCTACTATGAGGTCAATTTCATTATCCCTATTTCAGTGAGGAGGAAATTGAAGTTCAGAGAGGTTCAGAAACTTACCGAAGTCACACAGCTTTCAAGCAGAGACTGGACTCCCGCTTGGCTCTAATAGCCTCCAAAGTCCCAGTTACACCCAGGTAGTGTGGAGGGAAGAGCATGGAATAAGATAAAGACTTGGCTCTTACTCTCCAACTGCTTAACTACTTACCAGTAGTTAACTAACAGGTTAACTCAGGTTTGCTCAGGTATGCATGGCTTCGATCAGAAACCCCCCAAAATGCAAATGGTGAGAGGTTTAATTCAAGCATGCTACTTTCAGTTGAAGGGAGGCAAAGGGAGGCCAGATTAATGGAAGGGGTGACATTTGATCCGGTTCTTGAAAAGGGGGTGGGACTTTGAAAAGCCATATTAGGTGAGATGGAGGGCATCCCAGGCAGAGTGAACAGCCCTAAAGAAAGGAAAAGAGGTAGAACATTCCAGAACCAAGAAGAGGAGATCAGTTTGTTTGGCTGGAACTTAGGGATGTATGAGTAGAAGATACAGAAAGTGAAGCTGCAAATGAGGGTAGAGACAGACATCAAAGGGCCTTGAGGGGCACCTGGGTGGCTCAGTCAGTTAAGCATCCAACTCTTGATTCCAGCTCAGGTCATAATCTCGTAGTTGTGAGATCAACCCCCGTGTCGGGCTCCATGCTAGGTGTGGAGCCTGCTTAAGATTTTCTCTCCTCTCTCTCTCTCTCTCTCTCTCTCTCTCTCTCTCTCTCTCCCCCTCCCTCCCTCCCTCTTCTCCTCTCTCACTTACACTTTCTTTCTCAAACAAAATTTTTTTAAGGGTGGGGCTTGAATGCTAAGGCTCTTGGTTAAGGTCTGAACTTTTGTCATCAAGCAGGGAAATGAGATACTCTGAGTAGCAGTTTAAGAAAATCATTCTAGGGGCGCCTGGGTGGCTCAGTCAGTTAAGCATCCAACTTCGGCTCAGGTCATGATCTCACCGTTCCCGAGTTCGAGCCCCGCATCAGGCTCTGTGCTGACAGCTCAGAACCTGGAGCTTGTTTCAGATTCTGTGTCTCCCTCTCTGTCTCTGCCCCTCCCCCGCTCATGCTCTCTCTCTCTCTCTCAAAAATAAATAAACATTAAAAAAAAATTAAAAAGAAAAGGAAAAGAAAATCATTCTAGCAAGACCTCGGAGGCTAAATCAAAGTTGGGGGGATAATTGTAGGTGGGCTGCCATCATTGTCACAGAGAAAGGGTTGCTGAAAACAGTGATGGGGAGGATGAGAGAAGGAGATTCCTGGAATATGAGGTGTGTCCGAGAGACACAGATTTCTGGCCTGAGTTACTAGGTCGATGGTGGGCCATCAACTGCGAGAGGGAACTCAGGAAGAGGCAAGAAAAGACTATGTGGGGGGAAGTCGCCATGAGACTGGCTTTCGTCCAGGTGAGTCTGGATAGCTGTGAGGCGTCCAGGCGGGAGGCCCAGAAGGCAGGCGGTTGTGTGTGTCAAGTCTGGGCGGTGGCAGTCTACTGTGCTTTAACACGCCCTGTTGCTTTCCCAGTGGAGTCCTTAACGATGATCATTTCCAGCCTCCTCACCCCTGCCACAGACCCGGCACCACCTCAGCCTCCAATTCTTGACCCTCTTAATGTCACTGACTTTCTATCACCAGCCCCGCCCCCCGACAGGGCCACTTTCTTGGGCTCCTCCTCCTTCTGAAGTCACGACGTCTAGTGTTGCCCAGTCTGGTGTCATCTTCCCATTCTCATGCCCTCGATTCCATATGGAGGCTTCATCGGCACACTTCCGATGCTTCCAGACGCTTCATTTTCTCCTGGTCTTGGGCTCTCTCGTGCCCATCTTCCAACCCCACCCAGCCTTTATCCCACCCTGGATTGTCTAAGCCGTTCTTCCATCAACATCCCGGAGTCCATCATACTTCCACGTCATACCTGCACGACACGCTAGCAAAACTCCATGGCTCCACCAGTGCAGAGCCCTGTCTCCCTCTCTGCCCCTGGGCTGGACTGCTGAGCGGCCCAACAACCAGGTGGCTGCATTGATTAGATCTGCTGAAAATTCATGGTCCTTCCTTAAATCAGGCCATCCGTGGCATTGTCAAAACCTTTACCTGTCCTTCTTCAGTGTTCCTTCCCATTCCATGGTGTCTCTCTTTCCTCCACAAACAGTCCCCTCTTGTTCCTGCACCTGTGACTTTCTCTTCCCAGCGGGCCGCGTGCTGATGCCTCCTCAGATTCCGCTATCGTGCAACCTCTCGCCTGGTTTTCTCTTCCCATCGGGACAAAGTTGTCTTTAATGCCATTCATTGACTCTCTTTCATTTCTCAGCCCATTAAAACTGGCCTTTACGTCTACCATCCTTCTGGAACCACCCAAGAGCCAACAGCGAAAGGGTTCTTCCGTGCCTCACCTCACTGTGCCTGTCTCCCAGATTTGACTCTACTTATCACTGGGTTTTTCTTGAATCTCCCATTCCCCTGGCTTCCATGGCAACTCAGCTTCTGGTTTATCCTATGTCACTTTTATTCTTTCCCAGGATTCCCCATGGGCCCCTTCTCCTCTTTCTATCACTTAAATGGGGACCCTTGTTCAGTGCCATTTTTCAAATTACCAGCTAAATACCCACAGCTCCAACGACTGTATCATCCGCCAGAAACTTCTTCCAGTGAGCCGGACTCATACTTATCTGCATACCAGATCTTTCCACTGTGACACATCACCGGCTCCTCAAACTCAGCCTGTCCTAAGGTGTTCTCTCTCTCTCAGCTGGTGGCATGACCACCTGCCTGGTTAAGCCTGAAAGTCATCCAGGACTCTTTCTCTCCATTACCCGTCACAACCAGTATATCTCCAAGTTACAATTATTTTCCCTCCTCAATACTTCTGAAATCATTTCCTTTTTTAATATTTCCCAGGGCTTTATATTATAACCTTAATATCTCTCCCTGAATTCCTATCACCACCTCCTCACCAGTCTCCCACAAGCAGCTTTGTTTCCTTTAAATCCATCCTCCCCAGAATCCCTCTCCTTTGTAAAAATTTCAGAGACCCTTGATTAACCATAAACAGTGTTTGCCAAGGAGATTTTTCAAGGACTGGATTTTCAGAGCATTAAAAATTGTTGCCAAGTCAATAAACTGAACAGTTTTCTTCATCGCAAAACTTCTCAGTCCCTAATGTGCTACTGTTTGCTGGGAATCCATAAAACACTATCGGAACATACTTGGCCTCAGGGCTTTTTCCTAAGGAGCACGTCACAGGATTAGTTTTCTAAGAAACGAGTTTCAGAACTCATTAGTCTACACAATAAAGTCAGAGCTTCAGAGCTGGGCATAGAAGATCCTGTGATGTCGCCAAACTGACCACTCTAGTCTACTGGTCCCTGACTCAACTCCTATCCTGTCTCTCACCTCCGTACTCTCGCTCTAGCTGTGCCCTCTGGATTGTTCTTCCAGTCCACTTGGAACCCAATCCCACTCCAACTGACTAATTTCTCACGTGTGAGCAAAGTTTTCACCTCCTCTGAGAAGCCTGGATCATGGAATATACCCAATATATGAGTGTCGGGTCTGCAGAAGAGACACTTAACCAGCTAAAGGAGAATTGGGACCAAGTCATACCCAGCCCATCACAGAGAAGCCAAGAAAGCTTCCACTGGGTCACCAAGACTGTTCGGGGCCCCATCCAGGTTGTCCCACGGGAACAAGACAGGAGGGAAGACACGCCCTCTGCAGTCTGCATGCGCCAAGAGAGAGCCCACCTCATCAATCCAATAAACCATTCTTCCTCCTTCCAGGAGCAGCGAATTCAGAAGAGCAGACTAACTGGTAGAAAACGCCAACATTTTCAAAAGAACAAAAGTTGCTGGTTTAGGTACCAAGGTAGAAAAGCTGGTCAAGAGAGAAAATGAGTTCTCCTCTACGTGAAACATTGCTCAGTCTTAAAAGCACCAGAGAAACAGGCCATGTAAGTGCATCGAAAGAGTTACACGGAAGCTGTGGCCTGCTGATCTAATTAAGGCAGTTCTGAATGCCCTCTGAAATTCTCCTTGTGGTTCTGAGAAGAGGGACACAATGGAGCCTGGAAACAGAATGTACAGAAGGATCCAAGTGGTCTCCTTTTCTGGGTGTTCCGAGGACCCGGTTTCAAAAGTCTTTGATGAGCGTTACCGTGGTCTGAGCTACAAAAAGTCCTCATTCCTCCTCATTTCTCATTTTCTCTGAGATCTTTCTGGTTATGCTAGTGAGGAAGGGGCTTGGGCCAACGTATGCAGCTTCTACTTCTTCTTCTCAAAATGTATTCTGGCTAGCCACCATTCCACTCCCTGGGGGTCACTCCCTCCTTCCAACTGTCAGCTTCCTTTCCATGTTGCCTCCGCCCTTCCCCTATTTCCTTTCAACCCAAGGAGTCTCCCCAACCTTGGACTTCTCTCACAACAGGAGAATGCAAAATGCGAAATGCAAAACACTGCGAAGCTGTTTCCCCGTTGAATCTGTCAGCAGCCCGTCTCCCCAGCAAAATGCTTCTGCCTGTCCCTTAGCCCAGACTGACTTCGTCCTGACAGAAGCATGAGACACAGCGTGGTGTCCATAAAGCTCTGCCAGGAGACAGCTGCTTGAGTGTGAGCCACGCAACTAGTCTGGCCTCGATTTCCCCATCTGTCAAATCGGGATAATAATATACAAGGCACACGATTTGTCAAAATCAAGGAAAAGATCTCATGCACCAAAAACTCCATAAATATATGAGTTCAGTGAAGACAGACTGAGGGACTCAGACCTTTCTGGAGAACGTTTCCTCATCACTAGGTCGTCGTGGGGGTTAAACATGAATACAAATGAAGGTGATGCCTGTAGGTCAGTTCCAGGCTGGTAGGAGCCGCCTTCTAGCCCTCGTTCTCCTGCGTTATCCCCGTGTCCCGGCGTCCGGCCCCTCCTGAACCTCCAGGGCCACCTGACAGATGTGGGTGACACCCCCCCCCCGCCTTCCTTCGAACTCGGACCCCCACCCTCCATGCCCTCTGTTTATTTTGCCCTGTTGCCAGCTTACTGAGCCCTACTTGCCTGTTTCATTAAAAATTGCTAAACTAATGAATACTAATTACTCTGAAAAAAAAAAAAAAGAGAGAGAGAAAGCATTCTCTAAAGGACAGCTCACTCAGACGCGTCTGAAATCATAGACATGGGGCCGAACCGCATAGCGGGGACTTATCTTCTCTCCAGGATTAGTGAACTCTTTCCAGATCTTAATTACATTTCTCAAAAACAAAACCACCCCATTTTATGGAGAGCGGAGCCAGCCGTGTTGAGCGGCAGAAAACCAAACACGCAAGGGACAATCACGGCTCAGGGGAAGTGAGGATGATGGCAACAGGACACTGTGCTGACAGCTCCGCGCGTCAGCATCACAAGCTTGATAGGGAGTGACGGTTATAGTACCCATTTTGTTTGTGGGTAAACTGAGGCTCACATAGGTTAAGGCATTTGCTGAAGGCTTGGTCCTGGTGGAGCTGAACCGTGAAGGCAGCCATCTGACCCCAGAGCCCATGCTCCTACCCCCAGGGTACCCTGCCTGAGGCAGGGAGAGAGGATGAGACATACTCACGTCCGGTGAGACCCTGCGCGCCCCTGAGCTCACCATTCCCTCCTTACTTTGCCTTTTAAGCAGCAGCAACGCAAGAGTAGAAACGGGCCTCGATTCTAAACTCGATGGGCCCTCATTTGAGATTTGAATGATGTGTGAGGTTCCAGTCTTTGTCGGCAAAGTCACTCAACCTCCCTCGGCCTCAGTTTCCTCATCTGTAAAATGGGGCTTGTGCTCCTCACTCATCTATGGCCGTTGCAGACCTCCCACCAGAAAGGAGACACCGGATGTGAAGAGTCACGACACAGAAACTCCTGGGCGAACTGTGTCCTTGAAGGTGGGGGAGTCACACTGAGCAGAGCTCCCTTCTCTTTGAGTTCGGGCAGGGGGTGCAGAGACCTGCGTGGCCCCTCCGGCAGTTGCTGTGACCGAGGCTTCTGTGCCGCCCTGGCGCTGGGGAGTTCTCTCTGTGAGCATCGGGGGCTGACCAAGGCCACTGGGAAAAGACCGCCCCCACCCCCCGTGCTGTGGACGCCCCCACGTGACATGTCGCCTGGAACCATCTTGCCGGAACAGCCCCTGCGAGGCAGCCTGGGGAGGGCAGCCCTTCCCTCCAGCCCGACCGTCGGCCGGGGGGCATGGTGACAGCTCAGAGAGAGTTTGCAGCCGCATGTCCCTTAAACGTTACTGAGGTGCGTGCAACGCCTTGTCGGAAACAACACCACCCCGCGATTCGTGTGCTGCTCCTCACAGAGAGCTCGAGAGAAAACTAGGAGATGCGGCCCTCACGTCCTCACTTTTCATCAGGACCTCTCTAGATCTGTTCTCTCTCTCTCGCTTTTTTTTTATTTCAAAACCTCACACCCAGGAGCGCTTGGCTGGCTCAGTCAGCAGAGCATGTGACTTTTTTTTTTTAATGTTTATTTATTTATTTGAGAGAGAGAGAAAGACAGAGCATGAACAGGGGCGGGGCAGAGAGAGAGGGAGACACAGAATCCAAAGCAGGCTCCAGGCTCTGAGCTGTCAGCACAGAGCCCCATGGAGGGGGGGGCAGGGAGGTTCGAACTCAGGGACTGTGAGATCATGACCTAAGCCGAAGTCACACGCTTAACTGACCGAGCCACCCAGGCGCTCCTCTAGATTCGCTCTCAGCCTGAGTGACTTTTGTCCCCCAGGGGCATTTGGCAATGTCTGGAGACATTTTAAGTTGTCACCCCGGGGAGGGGGTGGGATGGATAGAAGCCTGGGACGCTACCCAGTGCCTACAGTGATGCCCAAGACAGCCCCTACGACAAAGGACGACGCAGCCCCAAATGTCAGGAGCGCTGAGGAACCCTGGTGGCATTTTCCAGGGCTTCCTTTAACACGTGGCGGCTGCCCTTAACCTCACGAGCCCTCCCGCCATCTTTCCTTAATGGGAAACGGCGGTTGGGGGTGGGGGCAGGTGCCAGCCAACCACGTTACCACCCCGAACCCAATCATGAGGGTCATTGACAAAGCAACTGCTGTCTCTTTTGCATAGCGCGATGACGGTTGCCACCCTGTTGTCTTCTGGGTTTATGAGACTCAAGCTGAAAGAACAGACAGGCTACTTTAATGCGTCCTGTGTACCGTCTGCCATCCCGCGAGTGACAGTGCTCAGACTTGATTTAATGGTCGGGACAGGCAGGCTTGCAAGGAATAAAGGTTCGTCACGTTCTAAGCATTGATTTTCATTTTCAAAGGAGAACCCTTCCTAGGCACAAGGGAGCCTTGCCTGTGCCGGGAGTTAGAACGTTTCATACTTACAGGATTCCGGTGTGAGTTCAAAATGACATTAAATTCAAATAAGATCCGATTTGAGTCCCACTTTGTGCGTGTGTCAGTCTTCCAACAGAACCGTGCAGAGCACCTCTATGCCCGAGACCTTCTGGTCCCTTAGGAAGTCCCTTCGCCTACCTGCAGAGAGACAGTGACAGGGAAACAAGATGGATTTGCTGTGGAGACACGTGGAGCAGACCAACCGGCTCCAAGCTGCTTCCTTTCCTCTCACCTCCACAGCTGGATCCGTGTCCCAGCCTTCTCCGCAGCCAGGTGCGCCTGGGTCTCTGCATTCCGGGCTGCGAGCCGCAGGTGGCCCCACCCCATGAGAACCTCTCGGGTCGGCCTGTCTCCTTTGCCCTGCCTCCTCGCGGGAGACCGAGGTTGTAACGAGGACTCAGGTCCCAGGGGACAGCACAACCACACTGGGGAAGGGATGCGGGTCTCTGCATGGCCTGGGGAAAGCCCCCCCGAGCGAGAGCGCCCACTCCGGAATAAGACATCAGTCTGTATTGCGTCGAGCCACTGAGCTTTGGGGCATTACTCGCCGCGGCAGCCAGTGTCCCCTGCCCTGACTAATATCAGCTGTGAAAATCACCTCCAGGTCCCTGAAGACTGGTCAGCGGGGGCACTTCCGACTGCAAAGGTGGGGGCGGAGCCAGCCGCGTGCCCCGCCGTGCCCTCCGGAGAAGCAGCCTCTCCCTTGTGTCCCCGTGATGCTTTATAAAGACCCTCCTCTCAACACCTGCACTAATGCATCTATCTCTTTGTGTCTCTGCCGCGGGTGCCGCGGGCCTACTGGATAGCGGGGGCTTATGGGGAGCGATCTGGTGGAAGGGTCGGGTCCCGAAGCTGAAATTGCCCAGCCAATGCACCTTCTCACTCCCGGCCTAAATTAGGAATTCCTAAAGATGCTTTCAGACACATCATGCAGGAGTGAGAAACGGCCACTGTCCATTTCAAGGGAAGGGTGTGGTCCCCCCGCCGGACCACCGCAGTGGTTTAAAGACTCCAGAACACGAACGGCTTGACCTTGGCTCTGCCATTTCCTGTTTGTGACATTAAACGACTCATCGAACTGGGCCTGCTTCTCCCTCCGTGAAACGGGGGTACTAAGATCACCTGCCTCAGAGGCTTAAATAGGATGATACACGAAGACCCTTGTCCCAGGGCCTGACACCTCACGTTAGGCGTCCTGATTATTATCTGCAAATCTCCAGCATCCAGCACGTGCCTAAAGCACAGTGTTGGTTGGAAGAATGAATAACTGAATTTATATAAAAAAAAGAACTATCTAAGTCAGAGGAACGCAGGAGAAGGATATTGCTCATTCACCGTTGGCTCCGTGATCATAATTAATTGCAGAGACGCATCTTGTGGCCCCTCTTTTTCAGCAAGGATTCGCCCCTAGATTTCATCAGGCGGGAGACTCAACCTCCCACCAGGGTACTTCTCCTTTTTTTATTGTCCTCTTAAAAAACAAACAAACAAACAAAATCTAAGGGCCACTGACTGGAAAGAAGAAGATAAGGGTTGGGCTCAGGGGCTGTTAAGTAAGAAAGACCTTGGAAGCTGAGGCCCCGGGTCATCAGGAGAAAACAACAGGTGTGACTCCAAGGCTTCACTGTTTAGTCGCTCTGAATCCGGGTGAAAGCGCTAGGATTCTTCCTGAGGATTCTCTCTGCCCTCCATCCCAGGACCCGATGCGGGCAGAGTAATTCATTCCGGCTCCTCCCGAGGCGGGTGTGGGTGTCAAGGGACTCTGATCCCAGTCTGAAGCCCTGATGTCATATTAGGAGATGACTTGGCTGAGGCGCTGAGTAAATCTCACGATGGAAGATTCCAGAGAAAATCCCCTCCAGGTCACTGGAAGATGAATCGAAGTTGTCCCCTCCAGCTGCAAAGGGTGTGTGTGTGTGTGCAGAGCAAAGGGGTCGAATTGCCTGCAGAATAACTCAGGGGAGGGGGTTTGGGGGGCGTCAGCACCAGAGAAATCTTGCCCAGTGAGCTGTAGCTGGGCAGCTTGTCCGGTTCATCCAGATTCCGTCCGCATCCAGCCCAACGTCCGTTCATCCAAAGAGGCCGCACTCGCGTGAGGTCGGAAGCGAGGCTCTGAGCCGGACTACGAGGATCCCTGTTCTGCTGCTTGCCTGCGAGGCTGAGGGCGAGTCACTTAGCATCTGCGTGACTCAGTTTCCTTCTCTGCAAAATGGGGTCGTTCATAGTACCTGCTTCATAGCGCTGCTGGGAAGGTTACATGGAGCCTGAGAACTGTGTATGTATGTGTGTGTGTGTATATATATATATATTGCATATATACTATATACTCCGGTATACATATACTGTGTATATACAATGCTATGGTATATGAGTACATACACGACATATACTATGCTATGTGCAGCAGCACCTACATTACTACATATATACGAATATATATAAATGTAGAGCACGGGAGTCCTGCGCATATATGTGTGTGTGTATGTGTTTATGTATCATTATTATTCCTTGGCCATGTCTGCTGGGCCCAACACCGATCTCGGCACTTCAGGGAATACACTTGGTCTCTGACCTCAAGGAGTTCCCGCTGAGTTAAAAAAACTAAGATGAACCTCAGAAGACCATAGAGCTCGGGCCCCGGGGAGCTCACACTGAGCGTGATGGCTCATGGAGGGCAGTGCGCTTGTGGTCAGGAGCCAGGGCGGGGAGCGCATGCCTTGGCTCGGGGAGAAGGACGGGTGGCGGCCAGTGTGGGAGGCCAAAGGAAGCGAGCGGAGAACCTGGGCAATGGGGAGTACGGCTTACAGGCCACTGCCAGAGCCTCTTTGGAGGGCAGGTTTTTTAAAAAAATGTTTATTTATTTTGGGAGAGAGAGTAGGGTGGGACACAGAGAATGGGAGAGAGAGAAGCCCAAGCAGGCTCTGTGCTCTTAACGCAGAGCCTGATGCAGGGATCCATCCCACAAACCGTGAGATCATGACCTGAGCAGAAATCAAGAGTCCATCGGATGCTTAACCGACTGGGCCACCCAGGTGCCCCTGGAGGGAAGTTTTTTTTTGTTTGTTTTTTTTTAATTTTTTTTTGACGGTTTTATTCATTTTCAAGAGACAGACAGAGCAGGAGCAGGGGAGGGGCAGAGAAAGAGACCCAGAATCTGAAGCAGGCTATAGGCTCCAGACTCTGAGCCATCAGCACAGAGCCCGACACGGGGCTTGAACCCACAAACCATGAGATCATGACCTGAGCCGAAGTCAGGTACTTAACCGACTGAGCCACCTGGGCGCCCCTGGAGGGCAGGTTTTAAAGGAAGAAGGTGCCAGGCCCCCTGCCCAGCGCGTCGGCAGCGTTAACTCGTCTAATCCTCCCAACTGCCCCTTTATTACATCCTCTCTACAGACAAGGAGATGGAGCGAGGGGAGGGTAGATCATCCGGCTAAGCTGCCTCAGCCGGTCCAGAATTCACGCTCGCACGGAGCTAGCTCAACGGTCCTTGCCCTCCACTGTTAGGCTGGTGGGAGCACTGGAGCTCAGAGCCAGGCGGCGGGTCCCTGGGGCTGTGCAGTGAGCCCGTGGAAGAGGCGGAACTCGCACACATGTCCTCGGAGGCAGGTCGGAGGCCTCGTCCCTACCGGCTCTCGCGGTAAGAACCTCGCACTTGCCTGTTTCCTGGCCACCTGCTCTCGGGACAGGCAGTGCCCTGGCTCTCTTGTTTTGACTCCGACCGAAGGCGTGCAGATGTCCTCTGCTGTCTGAAGCGTGGCTGCTGTCACACGCTCCGTGGCCCCCAGTCCGTGGCTGGCTTTCTGGGAGAAAGACCCCAGAGGTGCAGTCTGCAGGAGAAGAAGAATTTCCCTCCTCGGGTGGCATCAGCAGACACCAGGTGGTATTTGCTTTTGGCCTTGACGAATCCATTCTTTTTGGAGCCCAAACCCTGTATGGAAGGAGGAAGTTACCACAGATGAAAAACTGAGTCTGTTTTGTGGTGCCCGACTCACTTGGGGACAGCCCTGGAACGCCGATGCACCGGGCCGTGCTGGCCACGTCTATCCTGGGCTGGCAGAGGTGGCCCAAGTCCTGCGGTGGCCCCGCTGCGGATCCTCCGCGTGACCAGGGGAAAGACGCCCCACCTCTGTGGGCTCCTGTTTCCCAGTCAGTAAAATGAAGGTAATAGTGGCAAATTCTGCCCCGTATCCCGGTGCTGATTAAACCACGCACGTGAGCGCCTTTGCAAAAATGCCAAGGGGTATTGTTCCCGCCAGGCGATGGCAGACCTGCCCCCTCCTCCCCATCCGACTCAGCACCTACTCCCTTTGAGAGGTCCCCGGGGGTTCAAAGGTTTGCATTTTAGTTCTACCACTTCCCAGCTTATGACTTTGGACAACACCTCACCGTTTTCTCGTCCGTGGAACGGGGATAACAGGGCTGCCTCCCTGCAGGACTGCCGTGAAGTAAATGAGCAAATTCATGGTAAAGCACTTCATTTAGAGCGGCCAAGAGGTGTGGCCACCGATTAGCAGTAGGAGAAAACACCAGCTTGCTGTAGGATTTGGCTGTTTGTTAGTCCTGTGAGACCGTGGGCTCCCAAGGACCAGGGCATGCCTTTCTTTTTTTATTATTATTATTTTTTTAAGTTTATTTTTGAGAGAGACAGAGTGTGAGCAGGGGAGGGGCAGAGAGAGAGGGGGAGACACAGAATCCGAAGCAGGCTCCAGGCTCCGAGCTGTCAGCACAGAGCCCAACAAGGGGCTCGAACTCACGAACGAGATCATGACCTGAGACGAAGTCAGACGCATAACTGACGGAGCCCCCCAGGAGCCCCATGGCTTTCTTATTTTACTATCCTCGTCTTCAACTGGGAATGCGTCCCTCTGCACGCCTCCCCACGCCCTCACCCCTGCTCCCTGGCATTGCATTCTCAGATGAACGACCCCACGACCAGCTTTTCTCTCGGGTTCTCTTTCTGGGGCCAAGGGGGTGGGGGTGGGGGGGATTCCACGTGAAGATGACTCGCTCTTTCTCCTGTGTTCCCCCTCACAGCCAGTGGCCACCCCACCCACACCGGTCCCGGGAAAGAACCAGGGAAGCCACTTTCCCCTCTCCTTGCCCTTCTACCCTCTCCCCACCTCACCCCTACACCCAACCAGATGGTTTTCTTTCTGTCGATTCTGCTTTATTTTCTGGTGGTTGGGCCTGACTTCCTGTTGATTCGACTTCCTTCCTGTGGACTCTACTTCCTTAATAGCTGTTTCAACAGCTCATCTGTCACCAGCCGGCTGCCCGTGCCCTGCCACCGTCACCACCGCCCCAGCGCACAGGCCGCCATCCTGGTGGTCTCCCTGAAGGGACCCCCAGCACTCAGCAAGGCCAGATCCGAGAATCGTGTATAGCCTGCTCTGAGCCCACCCTCGCCTTGACACAGCGGGCATGAGGAGGAGAGTCTCGAGGCAGGGAGACAATTTCGGAGGCTACCACAGGAGGCTCAGGCAAGAGGTGGTGAAATCCCAAGCAGCAGCGGACTCGGCCACAGACATTTGAGTCCACCCTCCATCTCTGGCTCCCTGGGCGTCCTGGAGCTCGTGACACCGCACCTCCAGGACTCCAGGGGAGGGAGCGGCCTTGAGGAGTCTGACAAACCCAGCACCTTTGGCACCGGGGGACTCGAGAACCCACCGTGAGCTGGCTTCTTGTCTTCAAATAAAAGTGCAGCCTCATCTCCAGGCAGGGCGTTGAGCAGCCGAAGGGAATTAAATTCATAAACCGCATAACGAGCCCGGACCCACTCCAGCCCTCTCCGTGAGTCACCCTGGCACGGAGGCCCTCGGCCTCTGTGCCGATCAACAGCGGTTCCAACCTGGGCGGCAGGAAGGCTGGGGTCTGCTGTTGACATATTTGTCACTGTCACCCGCAGGTACGTGGGGAGCGTCCTGGAAAGGAGGTCCAGAAACGGCGGGTCTGTGGTCAAACCCACAGTGTAATACACTGTCTAGAGACTAATAAGGCCAAGTAGGCTCATCTTTTTTTTTTTAAACCAAGATTTTTATGCCGACCATCATATTCAACCCCCACAGTCCCCTGGAGGGGGCCATCGTGTTCTCCAGTTTACAGATGAAGAAACCGAGACTCAGAGAAGCAAAGTAACTTCACCGGGACCTTACGGTACATCTCCGTACCCACTGCTCCATGCTGAAATTTTCCTCGAGTCTTTTCCTTCAAGAATTGTGCTAGGCCAGGGGCGCCCAGGCGGCTCAGTCGGTTAAGCGTTCGACTCTTCATTTCGGCTCAGGTCATGATCTCACAGTTCATGAGACAGAGCCCCACATCAGGCTCTACGCTGATAGTGTGGAGCCTGCTTGGAATTCTCTCTCCCTCTCTCTCTCCCCCTCCCACCCTCTCTCTCTTTCTCAAAATAAATAAATAAACATGAAGAAAAAAAAAGAATGTGCTAGGCTGGTCAGAAGGACTTCTCTGCACAGAAAGAATAAGCTATAATCATTGACTTACTTTTCAAAGGTTATTATTATTATTATTATTATTATTATTATTATTATTTTGGTCTCGAGCCAAAGAATCTATTCCTTTTTATCTGAAAACTGTCTGCTGTTTCAGCCACTCCAGCACCCCTTCCCCCAGGAAGACCCCCTGGGATTACCCCTACCTCTGAGCTCCTATAGCACCTAAGCCTGTGCCAGTCCTTTGGTTCTTAATTGTCAGCATTTAATTAGCTTCGTTTCCCTGACAATTTAACACTTGGTTTTAACAATAGAACCTTTCAACTCAAATATACATAGAGCAAAAGGCAAGTACTGGGAACGAGAGCATGTTGAATGTACACAAACTGAACACGCCTGTGCAAATAGCACCCACCTCAAAAAGGAGAACATGACCGGACCCCCCGGGTCTCCCCAAATGCCCCCTTCCAGCCACTTCCCCTCCCCACCCAGGGTCACCACTCAGTCCTGACCTCTACCACTGTTGAGTAGCTTTGCCTCTTCTTGAACCTTTCGTAATGCAATTGTAAATTGCGCCAGGGGGTAGGTACCTCATGGCGTCTGCCGGCTTCGACCGCCCAAGGTCTGTGAGTTCATCCGTGGCTGATTTCCCCCCTCAGCCTTACGCTGGTGAGATTCACCCACTTTGCTGTGAACAGAAGTTCGTCGTGCTCGTTGCGAAGTCGTGTGGATGTATACCGCGATGGAGTGAATACCGTTCGACCGTTGGTGGGTTTGTGAGTCGTTTCCCGCTGGCGCTTGTGAGCAGCGCTGCAGTGAACATTCTAGCACATGTCTTCTGGTGCACGTTTCTGTGGGGTAAGTACCCAAGCACGGAACCGTTGGGTGATGGGGTATACATGTGTTCAGCTTCGGTAGAATTGTCAGACAGCTTTCCAAAGTGAGGGAATTTACTGTTCTTCCAACAGGGTAGGAAGCTCCTGTTGTCCACAATACTAGCACATGGTGGTTCCTGTCTTTTTCCTTTTTTCCATTCTGGTAAGGATACGCCGACGGCTGATTCGCATTTCCCTGATGCCTCCTGAAGGCGAGCTTTACTTTACTTTGTTCTGTGTTTTTTCCTTTTCTTTTCTTTTCTCTTTTAAAGTTTTTTTTATTTATTTATTTTTAATTTTTTAATTTTTAATTTTTTAACTTTTAATTTTTTAATTTTTTATTTATTTTTGAGAGACATAGAGACAGAGTGTGAGCA
The DNA here is from genome assembly GCA_030068075.1 of Paguma larvata. Lineage (NCBI taxonomy): Eukaryota > Metazoa > Chordata > Mammalia > Carnivora > Viverridae > Paguma > Paguma larvata. The sequence continues at coordinate 40,230,114 of CM057827.1, read as the reverse complement.
GGGGAAGAGCAGAGAGAGAGGGAGACACAGAAGCCTAATCAGGCTCCAGGCTCTGAGCCATCGGCACAGAGCCCGACGCGGGACTCGAACTCACAGACCGTGAGATCATGACCTGAGCTGAAATCGGCTGCTTAACCAACTCAGCCACCCAGGCGTCCCTAAAGTTTTATTTATTTTAAGAGAGAGAGAGAGAGAGAGAACCAGCAGGGAGGGGTGGAGAAACAGAGAGAGAGAGAGAGAGGGAGGGAGAGAGAGACAGAGAGAGAGAGAGAGAAAGAGAGAGAGAGGGAGAATCCCAAGCAGTCTCCACGCTGTCGGCGCAGAGCCTGGCATGGGCTTGAGCCCACAAACCATGAGATCCAAGATCAATGTCAGATGCTTAACTAACCAAGTCACCCAGGCACCCCAAAGGTGAGCTTATTTTCATATGTCCATTGGCCATTTGAATAACTACTTTTCAGTGAGGTCCCTGTTCAAGTATTTTACCCGTTTATCTATTGGGTTACCTTTTTTTTCATATTGATTTGTAGAAGTTCTCTATATGTGCTGTATTAGAATCCATTTTCAGATACTTGTACTGAAAATATCTATTCCCGCTTTGTGAATTGCCTTTTTTTAATTAAAACTTTTTTAAAATATTTATTTATTTTTGAGAGAGAGAGAGAGCAAGCATGAGCAGGGGAAGGGCAGAGAGAGAGGGAGACATAGAATCGAAGCAGGCTCCAGGCTCTGAGCTGTCAGCATAGAGCCTGACGCGGGGCTCAAACTCCCAAACTGTGAGATCATGACCAAAGCTGAAGTCAGACGCTTAACCGACTGAGCCACCCAGGTGCCCCTTTTGAGAGTGTATCATGATGAATTTATGTCTCTAACTTTTACATAGTCCAGATGCATTACTGTTTTCTTTATGATTAGTGATTTTATGTTCCACTTAAGAAACCTGCCTACTTCAGGTTTCCAAAGATGTTCTGTTACATTTTCCTTTAAAAGCTTTATTGTTCTACCTTTCTCATTTAAACCTGCAATCCACCTGGAAATAATTTTTATATTGGATGATTGAGATTCATATTGGCTCAATGTATATATCCACCTCACCCAGCACCACTGGTTGAGCAGAGCATTCTACTCCCATCAGTTGCACTGTCCTTTTTGTGGGTAAGTTTTGGGACTGTCCATGCTATCCCACTTTGAATTTTTCAATCCTTGAATCTACCGTGCTGCCTTAATTATCGTAGCTTTCTACGTGGTAGTTCTCCAACTCTGTTCTTCTTCTTCAAGACGGCCTCGGCTGCTCTTGGTCCTTCCGGTCCCACATTAATTTTAAAATCCATTTGTCAATCTCTGCCAAGAAAAGAAAAACTTGTTGGGATCTTGACTGGAATTGCTTTGAATGACATCTTCATGATATCGAGTGTTCTGATCCATGATATACACTATCGTTCCATTTATTTGGGTGTTCTTTGATTTCTTTCTGTAATATTTTGCAGATTTCAATCCTCAGTGCTCAGAATACAAGGAAACTAGATTGAAATCTCTGGCCTTTTGGAGCTTACATTCAAGGGGGGAGTTTAAAAAAAAGAATAAGTCTAAAATCTTCAATATGAGATATAAAATGAGCCAACAAGATGGCTGAGTGCTGGGATCAGATGTATTAAATCGGAAAGATGCCGTGATTTTCTCTAGTGGCACTAGAAGAGATAAAACCAACAGCAGAGGGTTGTAAATTAGAATGAGGCAAAACTAGTAACTCCTTGACTTGATATTCCAGAAATACAGTCCAATCTCCAAAGGTGAATGCCGTAAGTGGTGTGCTTGGCTTTAACGAAACAGAGCAATGCCCAGATAATCCAGGGGCCACATTTTTGGCACAAACACCAACCAGGAAACGAAAAAGATCTTAGCGAGGTGACTGAGCTTTAAGACAAATGGCTGTTACACAACCTTTACCACCCTTTTCCAAATAACATCATGCAAAAGTAGACAAAAGATTAGGGAAATGAATGCATAAGGGCCATTAGGAGGTAGTGGCTCACAGGCAAAAAAAAAAGCGAAAGCAAATAAATGTTTGGGAAGTAAATAGAACTAAAAAGGCACAGAGGTGGGGGGAGTGCAGTGTTTGGTTATTAGGGGAGGTCAGCCAAGGTCCATGACTCCTTGTGAACGTTTCCAAATGACGATAAGGTCAATCACTTAACCTGATAAAGTCAGTAAGAGAAGGATTGTTTATATTTACTCTCATTACAAACTCGAGGACAGATGTCATACTCCGGAGGGAGATACTTTCGCCCCCCAAAATGACTTTTCTGAATTGTCGTAAAGGAGAGGGAAAATGTTAGCTATCCAAAAAAAAAAATCACATTATTGGTAATTTTTAGAACTTTGAATACTCTCCCTAAAAGAAAGTCATGTATTTCCATATAAACACAATCAATTTGCTTCCGATTCCAGCACCCTGATGCCTAACTTTGAACTTCAGGTTGCAGTCTCTGACTCATTTCCCAGCAATGCAAATAAATAATGTGGCTATTTTTGTTCCACTTGGCCGAAGTTAATGAACCTTCCAGGAAGTCCTCTCTGCAGTTACACTCTTTAATAATAATATGCTTAAAATCCATGTTTATGACTATAGTGTAATGTTGGCTAACCTTCCCCAGCTCCGTTTCATTGCAAAGTTATCTGCACAGACCTAGTGTTTACTCCTCTATTCAGTGCACCACTGGGTTGCTTCTCCTCCTGGAAACATCCGGCTTGGTCTCAGCTTCCATCCTTGCACGTCTGTGTTTTCAGATCCCAGCATGCCTGCTGCCCAGGTGCGCTGAGGGTTGAATCCTCGCTTCCCACTCCTACCTCACAAAGTTGCTTCTGCGTTAGTCAAGGTTCCGGAGAGACAGAACCCATAGGAGATGATGCATACATAGATAGATGCATAGATAGATACATAGATGCATGGATAGATACACAGAGACATAGAGACATAAGGACATAGAGATAGATAGAGACATAGAGAGAGATGGATAAAGAGATTTATTTTGAGGAATTGGTTCATCGATTACGGAGCTGAGAAGTCCCATGAATTGCAGTTTGCAGGCTGGAGACCCAGGAAAGACAGTGACATAGTTTGAAGGTTTGAGAGCCAAAGAGCCAGCGGTGTAGATTCTAGTCCAGGTCTTACTAGAAGTGCCGGGGGGCAGCAGATCAGTGTCTCAGCTGTCAGGCAGAGAGCAGATTCAACCTCCACCTTTTTGGTCTACTCTAGTCCTCGAGGGGTTGAATGACACCCACCCACTGCTTTATGCATCTGACCGATTCGAATTCTAATCTCTTCAGGAAACATCCTCAAGACACACTCAGAAATGATGTTTGAATAAATAGCTCTCTGGGCATCCCTGGTCCCAGGCAAGCTGATGCGTAAAATTAACCAACACACCAACCCAGCCCCACACTTAACTCCTTCTAACATTCATCCCAGGTCCTGAGTGGAGTCAAAGGAGCACCAGGGCCAACCGTCCCCCCACCCCACTGGCATTCCTTCCAGGTGACTGTCTGAGCTACTTTGTCTTAATTAATCTAAGACACAGCTGATTTGATGGGTCACTCTCCTATGACTGGAAAGGAAGTTTTCCTAACTTGACCAAATGGTGTTTTGATGGGTCGAAGGACTCTTTTAGTTTGTTTTTTTCTCTCTTTGCAATGGGTGGAATGTTTGACTGAGTGGGAGCACAAGTGAAAGAAGAAAGGCAAAATGGGAACATAGAGTAAAAACAAAAAAGAGTAGATGAAGAATCAAGCCTGCACTATTCATTAGCACCCAAGTTCCCCTCTAACTTTCCTGCTCACAGCGTCTTAATTAAATGTACAAATAATGTCCTTTTTATGGAGGCGACTGTCACATCCCCCCTGCCCAGGGCCTACGTGAGCAGCAGCCTCCATTATCCAGAAGATTTCCCAGAACTGGGGAGTCAGTCAGTGGAAAGCAATACAAAAATCTCCAAGATACATTTGAACTAGAATTCTATATCCAGCTAAACTAGCTATATTACCCAGTTTCTGGGTAGTGTAATACCTACATGCGGCGGCTCATGTTTCTGCTCTTGGGGAAGCTTCTCGTGCCCTGCTCAGGGGCCATCAGCTTGCATATCACACACACACAGACCCTAAGAAATTCGTGACTCTCTGTTGACAAAGATTAAAAGCAAATATTTGCAAAGAGCAATGAAGGAAACTGGGATATTTGAGGGCGGAGGGTGACACTGCAGTCTGCGAGTGTGTGTGTGTGCATACACGTGCACCTGTGTATACTGAGTCTTTGAAATCCGCTGTGTGTTTTACATCACAGCACATCTCGGTATAGACTAGCCGCACTTCAAGTGCTCGATAACCACATGTGAATAGTGGCTGCATTGCGGACAGCACATCCATGGAAGGCTAACCCTACAAAGGCCTCCATTAGAGTGTTCTCAGAGGAATCACTCCCTCGAGAAGTGAAACCAGGAAGGAGAAAAAGAAGAAGCAAGACTAAGTAAATATTTGTGAAGTGTACTGCTGTCTAAGAAACATCCAAAAGTAAATGGAAAACTCAAGGTCACCAGGCTTCAGTGTGCATCCCCAGGGCGAAAACTGCTTCGGTGGTCCATGACTTCTTTGGGTTTCTGCTCTCACTTGCATTGGCCTCTGATTTACTATTTTCTCGTCAGCTCAGTGACACATTTACAAAGACTTTTAAGACATGTTTTATCTAGAATTTTCATTGTTTCAGCTGAAGTATTGTTCAGACTCTACTTCATCTAGCTTTCCAAAAATCAGTAGCTCTTCACATCCTATGTTTAATCGTCTATTGGTTGCCCTTAACTTTCATTAAAAGGCATTTTCTTCATCTAAAGGTAATCAGTTTACTCATTCTCACCTTAAAGAAAAGAACCTTGGCGGGGGTGTCTAGCTGGCTTAGTTAGTGGAGCCTGCAACTCTTGATTTCAGGGTTGGGAGTTGGAGCCCCACGTTAGGGGTAGAGACTACTTAATAATATTTTTAAGTTAAAAAAAAGAAAAAAAACAGAAAAGAAACTTGAAAGTTACTCATATACTTTTATTCTTTAGACCCTAATCTTCACTCCATGTTGATGTCTGGGATTTTATTTCCATATTTTAAGAAAAATAATTTAAAACTACTTTTAGAAAATGTTGTTGTTGTTGATGATAATACTCCATTGTGGCTTGTATCTCATTTATTTCTTCTGGAGATTTTTTCCCTTCCTACTAAAGGGCTGCCTCTATGTGCCAGATACAGTGTAGGGAATGCGAGTTGCTCCAAGTCATCTTCACATTTGAATGATAGTTTAGCTGGATATATAATTCTAGTTCAAATGTATCTTGGAGACTTTTGCATTGTAGCCAATGAGAAATCTGTGTGCATTTAATTCTCTGAGCTGTTTTCTTTTCTCTTGTCGACAAGGATTTTTAAAAACCTTTATCCTTTCTCTCTTATTATGGTGTGTTTAGATCTTTTCCCTTATTTATTCTATTCTTATGACACAAATCTTCTTTAGTTCTGGGAATTTCTTAATTATTCGTTCAGATATTTCCTCTCTTTTCTTTTCTTTTCTCTGCTTCTTGAATTCTTATGACATAGGTCCTGGTAGGTGTACTTTTGCTCTCCACATCTCTTAACTTCACACTTTCCACTTTTCTACCTGTGTCTGGCACATTTAGGAAGGGTCCAGCTAATCTAACAAGCTTCCAGGTTGTTTAATGTATCTGTTGAGACTCTTATTTCAATAATTACATTTTTTAAAAATATTTCCAAGATAATCAGAGCAAACATTGAGTACTTAACTGTATGTCAGGTGTTATTCTAAACACTTTACAAATACTGACTATTTAATTCTCACGAAAACCTATGAAGTAGACAGGATATTATCACCCCCATCTCACAAACAGCACAGAGGAGGTGAGTGACTTGCCCAAGGTCACAGACCTGGTACAGGTCTGTGGCACATGGCTGATGGCATGTAGGCGCAGGCAACCTGATTCCAGAGGCTGGGGTTTTATCCCTACAGCACTCCGTCTCCAGGAAATGATTTTTTTTTAGTAACCACTTACACCTGTGTCATTGCCATAAAACAGTATCTTACTTTCTGTGGGCATATCAGTTATGCTTGTTTTAAATACCTGTTCTGGCTTCTCTGATGGCTCTGTTCTCTCAGGCTTAAGTTCTATCTGTTGCCTCTCTTTTGTGCTTTGTATGTTCTTCCACTCTCCTGCGATTCCTTACCGTGAGTTCATCTAGGCAGCAGTGCTCCCCGAAAACGGTTTCAGCTGTCCTGGCTTTGGAACTCTGCCTGGGGGGATGAGCAGAACTTCTACTAAGCGTATTTGTCCTCCTTTCCAGGGATAAGAAAATTTGCTGGGTGCCCAGTGGGAGGGAGTCCTCTGCTTATTCATGGACTCCCTGTTTCACCCTCTACTGCTGTCCCCCCAGGGCGCTGCTCCAACTCCTATCCTGATTACTATTCTCCCAGAGGTTAGATGTCATTCTCCCCTTACCCAGGGGTGGTGGGTGTGCGGATGGTGAGAAGCTTTTCACATCAGCTGGACCGGATGCTCGTGCTATAAAATTCCGAGTAATCCTTTTGTTGGTGACCATTCCCACTCTCCTCTCCCACTAGACATAACCATCTCTGAGTATGGAATGCCCATCTTGTTACTCCCGCCTCATTTAGGTGGTACTGCCTTGCAAGCATGCTGCGCTGCTCTTTGTCCTTTGATTGAAAAAAAGAAAATACACACACACACACACACACACACACACACACACACATGCACAGAGACAATAAAGAGAATAAAAAACAATATTTGAGAAATAATAGCTGAGAACTTTCTAGATCCAAAACTTAGACCTCATGTGCCAGAACTGAGGCATATGGACACACCAAATCAAGAACTGCCTTAGGGGCACCTGGGTGGCTCAGTTGGTTAAGAATCTGACTTTGGCTCAGGTCATGATCTCATGGTTTGTGAGTTTGAGCCCCGTGTTGGGCTCTGTGCTGACAGCTCAGAGCTGGAGCCTGCTTCAGATTCTGTGCCTCTCTCTCTCTGAGCCTCTCTCTCTCCTTCCCTTTCTCCCTCCCTCTCTTCCTCCCTCTCTCTCTCACTCAAAAATAAATAAACATTAAAAAAAATTTTTTTAATCTAAAAAAAAAACAAGAACTGCCTGAGAGAAACAGGGATGTATCCATCATCTGGGTCACCCTTATTCCCAGTTACATAAAGAGGTTGGAGGTAGAGCCCCCCAAATGTGCGGTTTCCACAACAAGGAAGAAGAGAGAGGTGAGTGCTGGTAGGCAACATACAGGATGTGCTCCACCCAAGTGTAAAGCATTTCAATAGAAACGGCACCCAACACCATTCAACACCGATGGCAAAAAGCTTAAGAACTAAGAATGGCAGGACAGTTTTTAACAGATAAAGCCTATCTTCCAAAACTTTCATCTAACATCCTGCTTACTGGTTAAACTTTAGAAGGATTTTTATTAAAGACAAGGAACAAGGAAGGAATGCCTGCCATCACCCTGTCGTTTCCTGTTGTTTAACATTTTTTAACAAACACTAAAAGTTAATGAGATGGAGAGACTTAGAGACAGAGAGAGAATGAGAGAGAGAGAGAGAGGCAGAATGAGGGGGGGGTAGACAGACATAGGGAAGTATAAGGATTGGAAAGAGTGAAAAAAAAACCCTATCATTTGCATATAAAACAACCATCAAAACTAATAAGAAGGGCACCTGGGTCAAATGGTTAAGCGTCTGCTCTTGGTTTAGGCTCGGGTCATGATCTCACATGTTCTGTGAGTTCAAGCCCCGCATCAGGCTCTATGCTGACAGTGCAGAGCCTGCTTGGGGTTCTCTCTCTCCCTCTCTCTCTCTGCCCCTCTCCCATCGTCACTCTCTCTGACTCTCTCTTAAAAATAAATAAATAACTTAAAAAAATTTTAAAAATAAGAGAGTTTAGCAAGGATGCTACATGCAAAGTGAACACCAAAATTTTATGCCAGAAAATATCATTAAAATATACTGTTCACTAAAGCAACAAAGATATTAAATATCTAGAAGTGAGCTAAGCAAAATATGTAACACTTTTATGGGGGATATTATAAAATGTTGTTAAAGAATATAAGAGCTTTCCTCAACCATACGAATTCAATGAACTGCCAATAAAAATCCCAAAAGTATGAAGAAAAAATACAGAGATGCAAAAGTATGATTTTGAAAAAGAACAAAGAGGGAGGACCTATTCCATCAAGTATTTCAAGTTCAAATTCACAACTTTTTGAAGTGTGGCTTTACCATAGCAACAGACAAATGAAACAGACACAGCCCAGAGACAGACCCATGTCTAAATGGGAAGTTGGTATTCAATAATGCTAGTGTCAGAAATCCTGTGTGGAAGGGTTTGAGAAATTGGCTAAATATTTGGAAAATTTAACATAGAACTAGATTATGACCTAGTATATAAAATATACATATTAGTAGATGCTATGTAATATTTGTATACCCCCCCCAAAATTAGTTCCACGTGACATTGACTAGAATCCCCTTTAAAATATCCTAAAATTGGGGCGCCTTGGTGGTTCAGTCGGTTAGGAGTCTGACTCTTGATTTCAGCTCAGGTCATGATCTGTGGCTGTGACATCTAGTCCTGCATCAGGCTCTGGGCTAAGCGTGGAGCCTTCTTAAGAATCTCTCTCTCCCTCTTCCTCTGCCCCTCCCCCTTCTCTCAAATAAAATAAAAAATCCTAAAATAGATATTAGTAAACTGAATCCAACAATACATTAAAAAAATCATTCACCGTGGTCAAGTGGGATTTATTCCTGGGATACAAGGGTGGTTCGGTATTCACAAATCAATTAACATGCTATGCCATATCAACAAGAGAAAGGATAAAAACCACAGGATCATTTCGATGGCTGCAGGAAAAGTACGTGACAAAGTACAACATCCATTCATCATAAAAACCCTCCGCAAAGTAGTTTTAGAGGGAACATGCCTCAATATAATAAAGGCCAGGTACAAAAAGCCCACAGCTAACATCATACTCAATCAGGAAAAACTGAGAGCTCGTCTTCGAAGGTCAGGAAGAAGACAGGGGTGTCCACTCTCACCACTTTTATTCAACATGGTACTGGAAGTCCTAGCCACAGCAGTCAGATGATGAAAAGAAATAGAAAGCATCCTAATCGATAAGGAAGAAGTAAAACTTTCACTATTTTCAGATCACATGAGACTATATATAGAAACCTCTGAAGACTCTACCAAAAAAACTACTAGATAAATGAATTCGGTAAGGTCACAGGATACAAAATCAATATATAGAAAACCATTGCGTTTCTACACACTAATAAGGAAGTAGCAGAAAGAGAAATTAAGAAAGCAGTCCCAACTTACAACTGCACCAAAAATAATAAAATACCTAGAAGTAAACTTAACCAAGGAGATGAAAGATCTTTACTCTGGAAACCATAAAACACTGATGCAAGAAACTGAAGACAACGCGAACAAATGGAAATGAATTCCATGCTCATGGACTGAGAAAACAAATATTGTTAAAATATCCGTATGACCCAAAGCAGTCTATACATTTAATGTAATCCCTATCAAAATACCAACAGTATTTTTCACAGAACTAAAACAAACAATCCTAAAATGAATATGGAACCACAAAAGACCCCGAATAGCTGAAGCAATCCTGAAAAAGGAAACAAAACTGGAGGTATCACAACCCCAGATTTCAAGATATACTACAAAGCTGTAATAATTGAAACAGTATGGCACTGGCATGAAAATAGATATATAGATCAACAGAACAGAATGGAAAGCCCAGAAATAAATTCATGATTATATGGCCAACTAATTTTCTACAAAGGAGGCAAGAATATCCAACAAGAAAAAGACAGTTTCTTCAACAAAAGATGTTGATTTTTTGACAGCTACATGCAAAAAAATGAAACTGGACCGCTTTCTTACACCATACACAAAAATAAACTCGAAATGGTTTAAAGACCTAAATGTAAGACCTGAAACCATAAAAATCCTAAAAGAAAGCACAAGTAGTAATTTCTCTGAAATCAGCCATAGCAACATTTTCTAGATATGTCCCCTGAGGCAAAGAAACCAAAGCAAAAATAAACTCTTGGGACTACACCAAAGTAAAAAGTTTCTGCACAGCATAGGAAACAATCAATAAAAACTAAAAGACAGCCTACTGACTGGGAGAAGAGATTTGCAAATGACGTACCCAATGAAGGATTAATATCCAAAATATATAAAGAACTTATACAACTCAACACACAGAAAACAAATAATCCAATTAAAAAATGGGCAGACGACATGGACAGACATTTCTCCAAAGAAGACATCCAGACGGCCAACAGACACATGAAAAGATGCTCAACATCACTCATCAGGGAACTGCAAATCAAAACCACAATGAGATATCACCTCATGCCTGTCAGAATGGCTAAAATAAAAAACAGAAGCAGCAAGTGTTGACGAGCATGTGGAGGAAAAAGAAACTTCATGCACCGTTGGTGGGAACTGCAAACTGGTGCAATCACTGTGGAAAACAGTAGAGAATTTCCTCAGAAAACTAAAAATAGAATTGCTTATGATCCAATAATTGCACTACTGGGTATCTACCCAAAGAATAAGAAAACACTAATTCGTAAAGATATATGTACCCCTATGTGTATTGCAGCAGTATTTACAATAGCCAAATTATGGAAGCACTTCAAGTGTCCACCTATAGATGAATAGATAAGGAAGCTGTGGTGTATTTAGACAATGGAATATCGCTCAGCCATAAAAAAGAATGAGATCTTGCCACTTGCAACAACACGGATGGATCTAGACGGCTTAATTCTAAATGAGATACTCAGTTAGAGCAAGACAAGTACCATAAGATTTCACTCCTCTGTGGAATTTAAGAAACAAAACACAAGAACCGAGAAAAAAAGAAACACAAAAGCTGACACGTAACTAGAGAGAACAAACCGATGGTGACCAGAGGGGAGGTAAATGAGGAGGTGGGTGAAATGGGAGAAGGGGCTCAAGAGGACACTTACTGTGATGAGCACTGAGTCCTGTATGGAAGTGTTGAATCACTCGATTGTCCACCTGAAACTAACATAACACTGTATGTTTACTATACTGAAATTAAAATACATATAAATCTAAAACATTAATTAATTAATAATAATAAGAGAAACACTGAAAATACACCCAGAATATGATCTAGCAGTCCTAATTGTGGGTATTTATCTGGAGGAAATAAATAAAAATTCTTTCTTGGAAAAAAGTATCAAATATCCTAAAATGGAAAATCTAGGTCAAGAGAATTTGTGTAGACGGTATAGAGGGGATTTTCAGCATGGAAGCTGAAAAGCAATACGTAGCTAATCTATTTCCCTCAACTTATGTATGTGAGAAGCATGCAGGTGATGAGCCAGTTTTCTGGAAGAAATATGTGAATTATTTTTCCAAAAAAAAAAAAAAGAAATCTTTTCCTGAGGTAAAATTAAATCAATCAGATTACAGAATTGGAAGTCGGCACAATGAGAAACGAGCTGATACACGGCACCGGCAATACTGGGGGGATAATCCCTGAAGCGTGGAATCATCCCAGCGTTGAGAAGTACCTCTGAAACAAACCTAGGTCAACTCTAACTCCTCAGGTCAAAGAGAAGCCTCATTTCTAGCTCAAAGCATCCATTGCAATTCTACTACCTGCAGCTCCCTCCACCAACTTGTCAGGTTCAACTATTTGGTGCATTTTGGAGTCGGGACTGTGCGTGTGCTTTGCATTTGTGTGGTGTGTGCACTGGGTTGGTAGAGGGTCTTGCTACTCAAAGAGCATTCAGAGACCATCGGCGTCAGGCTCACCTCAGACCTTGTTGGAAATGCTGAGTCCCGGGTAGCCTGGGTGGCTCAGGCGATTAAGCATCCGACTTTGGCTCAGGTCATGATCTCATGGTTCGTGGGTTCAAGCCCCCCACCAGGCTCTGTTCTGACAGCTCAGAGCCTGGAACCTGCTTTGGAGTCTGTGTGTGTCTCTCTCTGCCCCTTCCCTGCTCGCACTCTTTCTTTCTCTCTCTCTCTCTCTCAAAAATAAACATTAAAAATTAAAAACAAAATGCCGAGTCTCAACCCAATCCCAGTGAGTTAGAATCGTTTTCCCAACAACCTCATACACACCTTAAGTTTGAAAAGTGTTTAAAACACAAAGAAAACCCTGTTAAGTTTGAAGAGAGATAGTAGCCAGCACACTGGATAAGGCTATGATGGGTCCCTGAGCTCTACTGGGAATACCCTTGACCCACGTTCTCCATTAATCTAGAGATGAAATTTCACCCCTTGCGGGTAAAGGCCATAACATCCCTTTTCACCCTGGGCTCGCTTGATCATCAGCCTTAATTATCGAAACTATGGCCCCGATGTCGGAACAAACAAACAAAATCCACTGCAGGTGACTTAGCATGGATGTCTCAATATCTTCACACCACGGGATAGAGAAAGAAGTCAAGTGCAGGCTGGGGATGAGGTTTACAATGAGAATTCACGGGAGAAAGAATAGCTTTAACATTTTCCTGGTTATTTAGTTTTATAAATCTTGTTCGTGCCTCGAAAACAGTAATTCAAATCTTAGAGAAGTGGTTCTCGTGCCTCACCACACATTAAAATCACTTGAAAAATCCTTTAAAAAAAAGAAAGGAAAAAAGAACACCAAAGACTCAGTCTCAGAGATTCTGGTCTAAGTGGGCTCGGACACAGGTATTTTATAAATCTTTTCAGGTGAATCTAATCAGCACCCAGGGTTTCGATCTACCAGCTTAGTGGTTGGGGGCCTTTGTCGTAGGGCCCAGAGGCCTGGCCACCTAAGTGCCCTATGTAGTTTCTTTATAGCTTGCTGGTCATTGCTGATGGTTAGGGTGACACTGATTACCAGGATTTTATTTATTTACTTTTTTAATTTTTTTTAACATTTTTATTTTATTTTGAGAGACATAGAGACAGAGTGTGAGCAAGGGAAGGGCAGAGAGAGAGGGTGATACAGAATCTGAAGCAGGCTCCAGGCTCTGAGCCGCCAGCACAGAGTCCGACGCGGGGCTCGAACTCACAACCATGAGATCATGACCTGATCTGAAGTCGGCCGCTTAACCAACTGAGCCACCCAGGTGCCCCTGATTACCAGGATTTTAAAAGGAAAACACTTTATATATTAGAAGTGATTTTTGAGGGGCCCCTGGATGGTTCAGTCAGTTAAGCGTCTGACTTTGGCTCAAGGTCATGACCTCACAGCTCGTGAATTCGAGCCCCGCAAGGGGCTCTGTGCTGACAGCTCAGAGCCTGGAGCCTGCTTCAGAGTGTTTGTCTCCCTCTCTCTCTGCCCATCCCCTGCTTGTGCTCTCTCTCTCTCTCATAAACAAATAAACATTAAAGAAAAAAAAAGAAGTGATTTTGACAGAAACTAAACAAGCACTCCTTGTTACAATGCAGATTCTGACCCAGTTGGTCTGGGGAAGGCTTGAGATGTAGCTGGCCCAGGGACCACACTTACGATAGCAAGGCTCTCGATCCTACTGATGGTCAGGATTCACTCTCAAGGCTCTTTTTTGGGACCCAAACAAGAAACTGGCTTCCTCGCTCCTGCAGGATGAATTCCATTGTGGTCCCTCATACCCAGAACCACTCTGCTCAAAATCATTCTTGACCTCCCACTAGACAACGGTATCAGAGGATCAGGGACTGTTGAGTTAGCATGGGCTTCAAGGGCGCCTAGCTTGGCCCATCGATTACACAAGTGTGGCAATGAGGCCAAGATGGCGAAGGATCTGCCAAGTTCACAGGCGATAGAGGTCAAGTCAAAACTGGGTCCAAAGTCAGAACATGGAAACATCAATTAAGGATTCTATACTTAAAAAAAAAAAAAAAAGTCAAAATAATTGTTTTGTGTTACTTTCTCTTTTTAAAGGTTAATGTATTTATTTTGAAAGAGAGAGAGACAGCACAAATTAGGGGAGGGGCAGAGAGAGAGAGAGAGAGAGAGAGAGAGAGGGAGAATCCCAAGAAGGGTCCACACCATCAGCACAGAGCCTGAACCGGGGCTCGAACTCATGAACTGAGAGATCATGACCTGAGCCTGAAATCTAGAGGGGATGCTTAATCGAATGAGTCCCCCAGGCGCCCCTCTTTTTGTTATTTTCTAAATGAAACACCACTTGATTATACTCAGGGAGTTTGTAGGCAAATGAAGGAAAGAGCCAGAAAGGAATACGCAATCGTAAAGCTAGACCCACTGGCCTTCCGGCCCTGAGATGGGGCAGATAACACACTGGAGAGGCTTGCCTGTCCCTGGGACCACACAGAAGCTATTGTGTCCTTTCTGGTGGGAGTTTCATAAAGAAGTCTCAAGGCCCCCACAGAAGCTGTCCCATGTCACTCTCGTTTTCTGAAACCCCTTCTCAAATGATTTTCAGAAGAATGACATACACTCTTGTGTATAGTATCTTGCTCAATATTAAGAAGCCCTCATGCAAAACTGAAGCCCTCTATTGTTCTTTCAAAGGGGATTGGGGGTGTAAGGATCATGTTCCCAGAACACTGAGAAACACATCCAGCCAAGTGAGTCCGATTCTTGCTCCGTTATTTGTTCCTTTTGTGGCTCCTTCAAAACACAGAACAAGTGCCAACCAAATCGGCAGACCCAGTGCCGTTCTGAGTCCTGGGGCCATCGATGTGGCTGGATCAGTGACCACACTGGCTCCTAGGTGTCCCCTTTCTTTGCCACACTTTTAAGCTGGACTTGTTATCATTGTTGGCCTCAAAGCTCAGGGCTAGGATGAGACTTCCCCAGCAGACAGATTACCATATTATCTTGCTCCCAGTAGCTCTCTGGGTCTGGAATTAAGAACCATCCACAGGGAAATCAGCCCGAATGCCACAAGTCTGAATATTAAACACGAGCACCACCAGAGGCTGCCCTGGGAAGGAGGTTTGCTGGGCTCAGGTCTGCCTTCTCCACTCCCAACTCTGCTTGGCTTTTGTCTTCTATTTTGTGTTCCGGGTAAATCCAATTATATCTCTATTACCGTAGGCCACCTCAGCACTTTCTTGGGAATTAGGTGGTCTGGATAGGCAGAGAAGCAAATACATACCTTTGGTGTCAAAGGATCAGGGTTAAGCTCATTTTCACTTTTGTGATATTTCAAAAGATCACAAATTATTTTCTTAGGGCCTAGTCGGAGAGACAGGAAAGAGCTGGAGGGCGAGACACCAAACTGCTGCCAGCGATGATGTCTGAGCAACGAGGCCGGGGCTCCCGTTCTTACATGTTTCTCATTGTACTTTATTTTCTTAATTGCCTTAATGGCATGTGGTGCGCTGGAAAATGAAGTGAAATTGTTTTCCTTCGTTGCTTGTAATTTACAGAGACAGTTTGATCATATAACCCAGGGACTTTTCAATTCCATTGATCTTGGGGTGGAGGGGGAGGATTCTTTTCAAGCACTCATTTTGAACGATGTGTTCACTAACGAATTCAAAGCCTATAAAGCGAAAAACCCATGTTTCCTCACCGCCCTGTTTCACAATAGCTATTAGATGACCGCAGCATCATCAAAGCGGTGGAAAATGTCTGTGGGAGGGGGACCGGGGCTTTGGGAGTTGCACTTGGCCAAGACAATTGGATTGGTGAATTCTGACACCCCATCCATAGGCTGAAGGTGAGGCCGTGAACCTGGGAAAATCCAGGCCTGGTTCTGGCTGCCATGGGTCTCCTCTGATCCCAGAAGAAGTGGAGGGGGCCCTGGCGCTCGGGTTGCCTGGCACGGACTGTGAGTTCCCAGCAGAGGCCTGGCGTCCCGGTCTGGGTGTGACTTGACCAGCCACACACAGTGGCCGCCTCGGACAGTGGGGTCTGGGCGTCCCGGGGAGTGGAGGATGCTGGTATCTCTTGACAGAGAAAAGGCCAGAGGCCACAGGCAGGGGTGTCTCCCCAGCAGTGAGGAGTGGGAGCTGGCCCGCCGGGGGCCCGGAGAAAGCCCCACGTCTATGGAGCTGGGTCCGCGATCCTAGACGGTGCGAGGGTTCCGGGCCGTGCCACAGGGCCAGCTCCAGGAGCATTTCCTGCCAGTCGCCCCGCCCACCCCTCCTTGCGCCCCGCCTCCCCCGCCTTGCGCTCCGCCCACCCCGCCTCGCGCTCCTTCTCCGCCTCACGCCCTGCCCCGCGCTGCCCGCGCTGCCCGCGCCCGCCCTCCTCCCGCCCTGCCGCTGGGGGGCGCCCGCGCGCAGCCCCCGCTATAAAGCGTCGGGCCGGCGTCGCGCGCACCAGCGAGTGGGTTCCAGAGACTCCTAGGACGCCCCGGGAGCCATGGGCGAGCTCCCGTTCTTCAGGGCGCACACGGCCTTGCACCCGGACCACCTGTGGATCTGGGAGAGGTCCGTGTACGTGGACGAGAACCAGCGTACCTGGCTGCCCGTAATCATCGAGGTACAGCCGCCCGGGGGGCAGGCGGGGCTGGGCGGGGCAGGCGGCGTGAGCCGCAGCGTCCACGCGGGTTTCTCCGCGGAGTGCGCTCAGCCACCTGGGGCACCTGCCCTGGAGTTTGGGGTGTTCCGTGCCTCCTCTGTGCTCCGGGGGGAACAGACTGCGCAAGTAACGTGGACGGATAAAAACCCGATGTGGAAGCCAAATTAAAGTGGCTGGTAGTAGGACGCGTATGTAATACAACAGCAAAGAGCGGAAGTCCTCCAGTAGTGACTGTGTCCCTGCTTTACGGCTGAGGAAACTGGGTCATAAAACATAAATTTGTCCAGAGTAGCACTGCTGGTAGATGATAGGCTTGGACCTGGGTTCTTTACCACCGTTTGTATTGGCATTTATTTTTTTAGCTATACCTATATGTACTTTTATTTTTTTTATGAATATATAGAATTTACCAAACTCGACACCGAAAAAACAAATAATCCGGTGAAGAAATGGGCAGAAGACGTGAATAGACACCTGTATGTACTTTTAAAAAGCAAGTTAAATGTTTACTTTTTTCGCAGTCCAGTATTTGAAGAGGTTTTATGTGACTATCTTCTTTTTCAGTGTCTGGTTGGGGAATAATATCTTCTTACACAGAAGCCCCAAACCGCAAAGCAGAGTTTTTCACGTCATCGTTCTAAGTTCTGCATGGAGCATAACCCACTAGCAAACCGTGGGGCAGGGTTTGCCTCCGTGTAATTGAAAGGGCCAGCATTCTTAATATCTGAAGATTTACTTAAGTCACTAAGAGCAAGAGGGACAAGGAAACTAAAAGTGGTTGAAGGATCCAGAACACTGTATAAGATTTCCACTTCTGTCTCGAAGGATGATCTGAATTATTTCCTAACAATTCTAATTTATTGCATAGATGGAAATTTTAAAAAACAATTTCCACTGTGGAGAGATCGGTTTATATGCCAAGCACGATTCTAGGCTGTGAGGGTGTGCAGTGAATGCGATAAAATCCTACTGCTTGTGAAGCTGACTCGGTGCTGGGGTGCAGGACCCCAGAGTAATTGGGCTGGCGGTAGGTTGTGTCGGACGAGCAGCAGTAACGAGCGGTGAGGGGTCTTCACGCAAGACCCCGCGAGAGTATTCATTCCCGTTTCCCTGTCATTTATTTGAAACCTGTGCAAACCTGAGCTTTGGGCATGCATGTCTCGTATGTACTTCGTAGGGTTGGATTTTGCTAGAATTTGTCCCTCTAGACATAACATTTGTGCAGAGACCTATCTAGAAGAAAGGGTATGAGCGCTGTGTGGCTCTAGCGGAGAAAGTTCCAGGCAAAGGACAACAGATACAAGAGATTACAGAGAATGCGGCATGTCCCTGAAATAGCGAGGTGGCCTTTGTGGCCGGCGAAGAACGGAACGGGAGACGGGGAGGCAGGGGCTCAGATCAGGGGGTCTCGTGGGCCCTAGCGAAGGTTCTGGGTGCTTCTCTCTGTGATGAGGGGCCTTTGGAGGATGTCGAGCAGGGAAGTGACGTCTTAGACACACACCCTGGCTGCCGTGCGAGGAGCTGGTTGTGGGGCACGTGACCAACAAGGCAGCAAGTTAGATTTATTGCAGTAGAGGGGCAGTGGTGGCGGAGGTGGGGAAAGTGGTCTGTCACCTGATCGTGGGGTCCGGGGAAATTTATTTCTTGATTTCGGCTCAGGTCGTGATCTCAGAGTTCGTGAGTTGGAGCTCCATGTTGGGCTCTGTGCTGACAGCACGGAGCCTGCTTGGGATTCTCTTTCTCTCTCTCTCTCTCTCTCTCTCTCTCTCCTCTTTCTCTCTCTTTCTCTCTCTCTCTCTCTCTCTCCTCTCTCTCTCTTTCTCTCCTCTCTCTCTCCTCTCTCTCTCTCTCTTTCTTTCCCCTCTCTCTCTTTCTTTCCCCTCTCTCTCTCTTTCTTTCCCCTCTCTCTCTCTCCTTCCTCTCTCCTCTCTCTCTCCTTCCTCTCTCCTCTCTCTCTCCTTCCTCTCTCTCTCTCTCTCCTTCCTCTCTCTCTCTCTCTCCTTCCTCTCTCTCTCCTCTCTCTTCCTGTCCCTAACCCACTCCCTCCCGAAATAAATAAACATTAATAAAAAACAGAAGGGGCTATATGACAAGATAAATAAAAACCAAAGAAGACCCCAGAGCGGCTGAGATGGGCACCGAACTTCAGCTAAGGGAGTTCAAGGACAAACTCTGAAGTTTGTCAGGAAGAAGAGGGCCCTCTGTGGCCCTATCTCGGTGTCTAGATACGCGTGAGCACTGGTCGTCCTGGCCCGGCCAGAGTCCCCCGAGAGGAGCGTGCGTGGCTCAAGGAACGAAGTCTCCGGCAACAGCGGTCATCGGCAGTTCAGATGCCGGCCAGGCGGCGAGGGTGGCGGGAGGGACTCTGGTTATCTGCGCACCGGGGAGCCCGGGCCCTGAAGGCGTGCCCCGCCCCGTCTTCCCCTCCCTTCAGACGGAGAGCAGCCTCCAAGTGCTCATGCGGCAGGAGGACGTGCCCCTGGGGGAGGCCGTGTGCCCCAGCCTGCTGGCCCCCGGCCTGCTGCCCTCCATGTGGCAGCTCTACCCCGGAAGACGATACCGAGGCTCAGACTCCAGTTTCTGGCGCATAGTGTACCACATCGAGGCAAGTGTGTCCTTCTCCCGGGGACCACCGGGTCGCCTTGGGGGGCCCTGCTCCCCCCGCCCGCATGTCTGGCCTCGGAGGGTATCCGTTCCCTCCCATCTCTGCAGCAAAAGCTAAAACAAAACAAAACAAACAAAACCCAGCGGCAGGAGTTCACAACTGCGGGATTTTAAAGGGCCGGATTAGAGAGCCGTTAGACGGGACTAACCACCCGGCCGCCCTCTGAGGTCCAGCAGAGCCCCCTCGGCCGCAGGGGTGGGGGGGGCCTCTCTGGAGGGCAGTCAGGGGGTGAAGCCTGGGGGGAGGAGGGGCTCCTAGAATCCCCCGCCCCCCCCCCCCCCCCGAGCAGGCTCCCGCCCGCGGCTCCGGAGCCAGAAGAGAAGGCTGGAAGGAGAATTCCCAGGGCTCTGGCCATCGGTCCCCTTCTCTCCCGCAGTTCAGTGGCACCGAGGACATGCTCCTGGAGCAGCTGCCGGACCCGGAGTATGAGTGACGAGGCGAGTACCTTCGGGGCCCAGCACCTGTTCGTCCAGAGCGGCCGGGTCAGGCAGAAGGAACCCCCGTTTCACCACGAAGGCAGTGCCGACTTCCACCCCGACCAGACTGCCCTCGGAGGGCCTTGGGGTCCGGGGGCCCGTGCTCTCCCCTCCGTCGCCTCGGAGACTGGTGGTGTTTAGGCGGCCCCCTTACTGCACACCTGTGCAGTGCCTCTGGGGTATGGGCGTCCCCGCCTGACCCTCACGTCAACCGAGCTAGGAATCCTTTGATTTGAGAGGTTCCCAGAAGGAGCTCCGAGGAAGTACAGTGACTTGTCAGGTCCCAGAGCCAGGTTCCATTTCCAGGCGGTCCGCCGCCAGGCCGCCCGCCGTGCTTAGAGTCGGCCCCGGCCCGGACGCAAGGCCTCCGCTCCGGGGACCGGCACTGACCTCCAGGTTCCGGGTCCAGACCCGCCCCAGCAGCTCTGCTCCTGCCCCTCTCCCCCACAACCTCCCGTCACCCCCTGCCTCTGCCAGGTCCTGCCCTTTGCCGTTGACTGTGTCTTCTCTCGTCCTTCTCTCAGCCCAGGTCCCATGGCTCCTGTCTCCTCCTGCCCCCTGAGTCCAAGTCCCGCTGGCCTGCAGTGGGGACATTCGTGCTTGTGGTCACCCTCGTGTGTGCTGCGTACCCGGGGCTGCTTCTCACTCTGTTCCCTGAGCTCCCTGTACCTCTGGCTGCCCGGGAAAGGGGCCGACTCACTTGAGTCCGGGCCCGGCCGTGGGGCCCCTGGACCAGCTGCCTCACAGGGTGCACGTCTGCCCGTGACCGTGCCACGGAAGCCCCGGCTGCCCTGAGCAGCCTGCGGTGCGGTTCCCGGGAAGGCCTGAGAGGAGCCCAGGTCCACAGCTCGGGACGTAGCGGGAGGCCAAGCAAGCGAGTGCCGTGGACTTGCCCTCAGGTCGCCCATCTGTACAAGGACAGAGCTCGAAGGTGCCCCATTTTAATGGTGCCCCCTTTTAACGGTACCTCCACGCCTGGGTGTTATGGAGTCGTATGTAGCGTGAACACTTTGTAATGTTGATTAAATGTGAAACGGTTCATCTACCTCGGTGCTGAGCCAGCTTCTGTCCGTCACCGAGATTCTAGGGGAGAGACGCAAGAACAGGCAGTCAGTCACCAAGGAGGTTTAGAAAGGGAAAGAATGCTCATGAATTCAGCGTGTTTTCTTTTACTTTGGTGATAAGGCTGTATTGCATGGTGGCTTGATTTGCATATATATATAATCCAAATGCTCCAAACCCCAGTGTTCTCGGGGGCGTGCTTTGAGAACCGCTGGAGTAAGTGACCTCGGAAGGGCAGCTCCTGGTGTTCAGGGCCCCTCTGTCTGGCCCCCCGGCTAGTGGTCTCCCCCCCCACCCCACCCCCGGCTCTGGCACTCACCAGGCTCTGTCCTTCCACGCGTAGCTCCAGTGCCAATAGGGGACCCTCCTCCCTGCCCGAAACTGTCCCCAGCCACCCAGGCCTCAGCCACAGTCCCCTCCCTACCTCCCATGACCTGCGCTCACAGCCCAGCTCACCCCATGCCCTGTGCCCACTGTTTATCCTTGGCCAGGTCCGCCACCCGCCCCCTCCACCTTCTGAAATGGGAAGCAGGGCCTCCGGAGTCGCAGAGGGAGGCCTTCCAGTAGAAGGAATCCATCCCGCGAGGAGTACTGGCCTCCCCGCTCGTATGCGACTGTAGTCATAGCTTCCTTGTCACAGACAGGTGTACGTGTAATAATGATAGGGCTGTTGTTAAGTACTGCTGCTCCGATTTCGGATTCCCTGATCCCAGTCTTACTTGGCCCTGCACAGAGAAACCTTGGGTACCACATGTGACAGGTCTCTCTCTCTTGTGATTTTTTTTTAAAATTTTTTTTAATGTTTATTTATTTTTGAGACAGAGAGACAGCATGAGTGGGGGAGGGGCAGAGAGAGAGGGAGACACAGAATGTGAAGCAGGCTCCAGGCTCTGAGCTGTCAGCACAGAACCCGATGCGGGGCTCGAACTTGCAGACCGCGAGATCATGACCTGAGCCGAAGTCGGCCGCTCAACCGACTGAACCACCCAGGCGCCCCTCTCTTGTGATTTTAACCCTGTCGCCCCGCACGGTGCTTGGCAGCATGAGTTCAGTGTGTTGGAGCGATTACTAGACAGACGCCTCTCAGTAGGGAGAGGGCGTCAGGATGCCAGAGCAGGAGGAGTGTCAGAGATCGGCTAGTTGTCTCGTGTTTTAGGAGCCGGCCCCGGAAGAGGGAAGTTCTTATTTGGGGTCGCATGTTTGTGTCTCCCCCCCGCCCCCCAAATTCACGTCGATGCCCTAACCTCCAATGCGCGTATTCAGAGATGGGGCCTTTGGGAGGCAGTTGGGGTAAGATGAGGTGCTGAGGGTGGGGCCCTGGGATGGAATCGGTCCCCTTCTAAGAAGAGGAGGACTGAGAAAGAGCTCTCTCCACGCACGCGCACCACGGAAAGGCCAAGTGAGGACACGATGAGAAGACAGCCGTCTGCCGGCCAGGAGGAAGGTCCTCACCGGACGCCGAATCTGCTGGGGCCTCGACATGGGACTTCCCGGCCTACAGAGCCTTAAGGAATAAATTTTTGTTACTGAAGCCACCCAGTCTCTGGCATTTTGTCACAGCAGCACCAGCGGACTGACAGTTCTTGTTCAAAATTCTTTTGTTTCTGGAATGCGTGACCAACCCTGTGAACTGCCGGGTGCTACAGACACAGCAGTGACAGAACAAAGGCCCTGCTCTCACGCACCGTTCATTCCAGAAAAAGACAAATGAGAAGCCCGGGCGGTGCATGGTCCTACAAAGAAAACAGGCTGGGGTAACCCGATGGCGAGTTGGGTCAGACGGTGAAGACACTGCCGTCTCCGGAGGTGGCCTCTGAGGTTGGGCCTTGAAAACGAGAGAGGACTAGGCTCTTAAACCAGGGAGGAGAGTTCCAGGGAGAGGAAATGGCGAGTGCTGTGCAGGTTCAATTCGCTGTGGAACTCAGAATTGGTGCGAGGGTTTCGTCTCATTAAGAGGAGTGCTGTTTTGTAAGAACAAGTGGCTCCAACCAATTAACTGGAAACACGGTGCAGAATGTCCGCTTTCCACGGCAAGAGCGACTTCGGGCTTCGGCTAGCACAGCTGAGTAGACCGTGGTGCTACCGCTCGAGGTGCAGATGTGGCTTGGGCACAGGGGGAAATACCGGGAGTGCCGTGTTAGCCGTGTTGAGTTTGAGATGTCTGGGATACGTCCGGCTGGAGTGTTGACGGGCTGTTGCATGGATCTGGAGCTCAGTTAGGACTAAAAGCATAAATTTAGGAGTCACTAAAAAAATATATAAACGATCGTGAAAGCCAGGGCCTGACTGGGGTCACTCATGGAGACATGGTGGTGCCTTTGAAAGCGGGAGAAGAGCGTGTTTCAAGCAGAAGTCTGCAGGGGGCGCCTGGGTGGCTTGGTCGGTGAAGTTTCTGACTCTTGATTTCAGCTCAGGGCATGATCTCGTCAGTTCGTGAATTTGAGCCCTGTATTGGGCTCTGCGCTGACAGTGCAGAGCCTGCTTGGGATTCTCTCTCTCTCTCTCTCTCTCTCTCTCTCTCTGCCCCTCCCCCTGCCCCTCCCCCTGCTCTAAGTAAATTTAAAAAAAAAGGAATCTGCAGAACGTGCTGCTGGGGCTAAGTAAAGAGTGACTATCGGATTCGGTCACATGGAGTCTGATGGTGACATCAGGGAAAGTTTCTGTGCTGTGACGGGGGTATTGTCTTCTGGGGTGGGTACAGAGGAAAGGGAGGGGAGGAGGGTTGGCCCTGTTATGAACTCTGGGGGGTCTTGGAGAAGGTAGCTACGAGGGTGCGTTAAGCCAGAGCCCAAGAGCCTGGGCGTGTGCGCTGAAGGAGAGGTTCAGCAGAAGGGGGCCAACTGATGAGGCAGAAGGGGGAGGGTGTGGTCAGAGGAACATTCTGGAAACTAACGGAGATGAACCCAGGCACAGAGGTGTGTTGGCATCTGATGGCAGTTCACAGTTTCCGATGCCAGGCCGATCTTGTTTCCTCTCCCCTCACACAAAATCGGTGATTTTTTTTTTTTTAAGTATTTTAAAGACCTGATCATTTTACCCACTAGCGTTTTATTACATATCTTCACAGATAAGACTTTTATTCCTGATAGCCACCGTACCATTATCACACCTAACAGTTCCTTTCCTTAATAATCACACTTAACAACTCTAATTCCTTAATACCGTCTCATACCCAGTCTGTTTTCAGATGTCCTCCATGACCTCAGATGGCTCCCTACAGTTGGTTTAAATCGAGATGCAGACAGCACGTGGTTGACAGGTCTCAAGTCTCTTGTAGTGTAGGACAGCCCTCTTCCTTCTTTAGGACAGAGCAGGTAGACTGTCCTGTAGGCTTTCTGGATTTGGTTGATGGCGTCCCCGACTTGATTAGACTCTGGTTTAATTCTTTGGCCACAAGTGTGGTGCCATGTTTGGTGCTCATGGCATCGGATGGGGACGTGCAGAGTGTCAGGTGGCCTCACCCTGAGTGGTGGTTTAAGGTTGATCTGTGCACTCCGGTGTCCTCAGCTCCCCATCCGTCCTGGTGTTCCCGAATGAACCTGTCCTGTCTGTACCTTGGGCAAGTTGACGATGTGTAGTCAGCCTATCCAAGATCATTGTCGTGCCTTTTATTGGAGTCTACATCCGTGCATCTTGCAGGAACGCTTTATAGTTTTAATCATGAAGGTTTCGCATATTCTTGCTGAAGCTATTCTCAGGCATTTTATTTATTCTTTTTGTTATTGTAATGATGTCTTTCCTTTCATCATCTTTAACAGGATGTTGCCTGAAGGGTTGTGCGTGTACGCAAGTATGTATAACCTGAACTATCATTTCCTGGAAACCAGTTTTATAGCCTTCTGTATTCCTGAATTATCTCATTATTTATAGTAGTTTTAATTTACTTTTTGGGTATTCCAGATGTATAATGATAGTATCTGCAAATAAAGCTATTACCTCCGCTTTCTTTCTAATTTTATGGTTATAACTGCCTTCTCTTGTCTAATACCTCCGGTGCTATGATAAGTAGCAGAGATCCTAGGCATTCTTTTATTTTCTTAATTTTATCAGGATGGCCTCTAGAGTTTTCCCCATTAAGTATGATCCTGGCTTCGGAGCGTGGATATTTGTATTTTATCATGTTAAAGAAGTATCTTTCAATTCCTTTTTTAGAACTTTAACTTGAACTGGTATTGAGTTTTGTTACACGCCTTTTTCATTTCTTAGGAGACGATCCTATGATACTTTTCTTAAACTCTAATGATATCATGTTCTCATTAGGTTATTGACTCTTCTTTGCATGGCTGGAATGAACTCCACTTGGTCATGATGTATAAAATGTGTTAACGTGCCAGGGGGTCCCTTTGCTATATTTAACATTTTTGCATCATAGTAAAAGTGATCTGGAATTTTTTCTCCCTCCCCCTCTGTTTTATCAAGTTTTATCAACTTTGCATCAAAGTTATATTCTTTGCATAAAAATAATTTGGAGGCTTTTCTTGTGTTATATCATGTTACAGTATAAGTTACATTAGAATATTTTTTAAGCTTGGTAGAACCCATTCACGCCTGGTGCCTTTTTAGAAGGAGCACTTGTACAATTTTCTATTTCTTCTGTGAAAAATTGGTCTAAGTTCTCTCTCTCTACTGGATTTAAGTTAAATCGGTTTTCCTGGGAAAGCATTAGTTTCACCTAGGTTTTATATTTTATCTTCATAGTTATTCAAAATAGTCTCAGGACTTGTACTGTTCTCTCTGGGTGATTTTGCCCCCTGTCTTTTCTTATTTTGTCTTTTTTGTGTGTTAGCCCACTTAGTAAAATTAGGTTTGTCTGTTTCCCAAAGAACCAACTTTTTGATTTATTTATTAATTCTTTTTTACTTGTTTTCTGTCTTATCGATGTCTGTGTTTGTCTTTCATTCTTTATTTCTGTACTCTCTTGTTTTCCTTCTCCCTTTTTCTAGCTATTTTAATTGGGTGTTAATTCTTTTTTAAAATTTGTAGGCAGATACGTAGCAGTGTTATTTAAATATAATCGCCATCCCATACAATTCACGGATTCAGAGTGTATAATTCAGTTGGTTTTTGCATATTCACACAGTTGTACAATCATCACCATGATCAATTTTAGAACATTCTCGTCACCCAAGAAAAGTACGCACAACCACTGGCAGGGACTCCATAATGCCCCTAACCTCCTCAGCCCCAGACAATCACTAATCTCATTTCTGCCCCTATAGATTTACCTGTTCTGGAAATTCCATATAAATGTGAAAGACCATGTGGCCTTCTGTGGCTGGATTCTTTAGCATCGTATTTTCAGAGTTCATACATGTTCTAGTATGTATCAGTGTTCCATCCCTTCTTATGACCGAAGACTGTTTGATCATATGAATATTCCACATTTTATAAATTCAAGGATATTTGGGTTATTTCCACGTTTTGCCTCTTATAAAAAATTCTGCTTCGGATTTTCACATGCAAGTTTCTTTCAGGGCCTGTGTTTGTACATCTCTTGGTTCTATACCGGGGAGGGGAATTGCTGGGTCATACGGGAACTTGTTGACTTTTTGAGGCATCGCCAGACCGTTTTCCAAAGTGGCCGCATGGTCCCACCAGAGGTACATGTGAGTTCCAACTCTCCACACCCTCGTCAGCACTTAGTATGTGGCTTTGTGACTCTAGCCGTCTAGTTGGTATAAAACAGTATCTCATGGCGGTGTTGATTCGCATTTTCCAGACGGCTGATGACATTTGTACGTTTTCACGTGCTTCTTGGCTATTTGTGTATCTTCTTTGGAGAAATGCCTGTTAAATGATCTCATGGTTTGTGAGTTCGAGCCCTGCATTGGGCTCTGCACTGACAGCATGGAGCCTGCCTAAGTTTCTCTCTCTCCCTCTCTCTCTGCACCCCACCCCTGTTGCACTGTATCTCTCTCTCTCAAAATAAGTAAATAAAACACTTTTTAAAAAACGGCTCACATTTTCTTTCTTGGGTGTCTGTACTATGTTATTTCATTTCTTCCATTGCATGTGAACTTCAAAGTATTGTGTGAAGGTGTAGTGCCTTGTAAATTATGTGGACATTTTACCTACAGCAAAAGGATTTCTATTCTGTGAACTCCAACAATATTAACAGACAGTGTCTTGGAGTTGACCGTTCTGGTCCAAGCACAACACGTCCCCTTTAAATATACAGGTTCAAGTCAGTTTCTGTGTTTTCAGGAAAGGTTTCTTTAATAGTTGCTTATATTTGTTCACTCTACTGCCTTACTTTTACTTTCTTCCTTTTGTTGTGTGTGTGGGGGGGCTGTTATGCATATGTTGGATCTTCTTTGCCTCTCCTATAGCTGTCACTTTCTCTTGAATCCTTTTGATCTTTTTCTTCTACTGATTTTCTTTTTGTGTTTCCACTTTATATACTATTTCTCTTTTTCTATCCTAGTTACTCTACTTGTTTTTGTAATTCGAGGAGCCTGGAAAGCCATGCCACTATCACTGTCTTGCCCAGATCCTTACTGTGCTTTGAAGTTACTTCGAGGGACGCCTTGGCAGCTCAGTCGGTTGAGTGTCCGACTTCGGCTCAGGTCATGATCTCACCGTTTGTGGGTTCAAGCCCCTTATCGGGCTCTGTGCTGACAGCTTAGAGCCTGGAGCCTGCTTCAGATTCTGTGTCTCCCTCTCTCTCTGCCCCTGCCCTGCTCACAGTCTCTCTCTGTCTCTCAAAAAATGAATGAAAACGTTAAAAAAAGATTGAAAGTTACTTTGTTAGTGTCATTTTTTTTTTCTCACTAAATAAGTTTCTTTACAAAGTGGAAATACCTTTAGAGGTATACTAATTCTAAGAATCTCCCTGTCCTTTCATACCAGACCAGTTAACATGAACCGGCCCAGTGAAGTCATTGTCAGTGAGTGAATCCTCTTACTGTTAGCAAGTGAACTTCCAAAGCAAACACCACTTATTAATTTAAGTGAGATATTTTCCAAGAAAATGCTCTTGCAAATACTTTACTATAATGAGCATTCATAGTTTTGAGGTGAAACATCAAACAGCTCTTCCAACTATTAAAATTGAACATCTCAATAATACGGGAGAGCTCTTTGCACAAACTCACTTTGGAACCTTGTCCCAGTGACGTGGTTACTTACACAGCAGGTTGGGTTGATTGAGGTGCTGATTACGCGGGCCTCTGGGCTTGGAGGGCCAAAAAGGCCAGACTCTAGGGAACTTGGCTGGTGTGCTCTGGCCTGCTGGCACCTCCCTCCAACACTGGCCTCACCACCCACCAGCCAAGGACACCAGGAAGCCATGTCTACCGCACTGCCCATTTTGGTTGGATTGTACTAGGTTAAATATCTGAATGTCATCTCTCCTGATCCTCTAACCCTAGAAGGTCATGGATAACCACAGTAAACTTTCATCTTGGAAGGCACGCACAAATTCACCGTATCTTGTGGAAGATGGATAGACTCTAACCATAATTTGATAATTCTGTCTGGTTCACCATGAAATCTGCACTTGCTATAAATCTGCACACCAGTCGGGCTATGCCATGCTTTTACACAAGATTCAATTTAGCCCGACTTCGCCACCTCCATGTCACCCTTCACCGTCACTCCAAGGACTTCAGGGGCCCTCCCACGCCTCCCTGTCATCACCCCTCACTTCAGAGCGCCAGTTTCTGCGGGTTTAGTCTGGCTTCTGGATGCTCTGCTGTGCCTTTCCTCCCTGTGCCAGACACATCGCTCTGTCTCACACTGGGTGCCTCTCGGATTCCTTCACCATTGTAGGTGACAGACCTGGGGGACTTGTTTGAAGTTTGAGGGTTTGGGGGAGTTTGTGGGTTAACATTCAGACTATACCTTAAAGTGGGATATTAGACCCTTGTACTGCAAAACTCTCTGAGCCACCGTTAGAGTATGACCCCTCCCCTCCCAACACCTCCTCTTGTTGGGCTCCTCCTTCCCTCACAGACCCTTCCTTCTACAGCCAATCCTGGCCAAACTAACATTCTTACTTTATTGTGCAGAACAACTTGCTCTGCTCGCCTTGGGGCTAGCCCGTTGGTGAGTCAATGCCCCATCACTGTGTTCTGGTAAATAAAAGACTCTTCCAAAAAGACACTATGTCTCTCTCTCCTAGGAGCCAGAGCTGCTGTGGCCAATGACGGGTTCTTTATTTTCTTTCTTTTACTGTCTCCTTTCTTCCTAGTCTACGTTCGCAGAGTAGGTTGAGAAGGAAGAAGGGCGGGAGAGTTTGTACGGACAGAACCCAGGGAGGAACGCTTACCAGAAATGAGGTGGGGTGCAGGTCCTCTTCGGGGAGGCCTCGGGTGCTCCCCAGTGGGCGGAGGCCAGGAGAGGGGCCTGGCCAGGCCCACGACGGAGAGCGGGCCCGCTGGGCTAGGACAGCGCCGTTCTAAGAACCTTCCCCTCAGGGAGGTATTGTTCTAATGATGCCTCTTCTACGCAAATGAAAATAGGATCTTCGATTACACACTTCGCTTGAAGTTAGCAGAGCTGGTAAGTAGCAGGCTCGGAGTACAGCAGGCTCCTGGCTCTGGGCCGTGTGCTATTATCATGCACTCACGGAAGACGGCAGGCTTAGATGGAAGGCCTGCCCGGCGAGCTCTTCCGCAGGCCCACAGCGAGGTGTTTCCTTCCAGAGCCTTCATTTCCACACCTCTAATAAGATAGGTGCCTTGAAACCTATAGGCCTCATAATGTTTCGAAGATCAAATCAGCAGATGCGAGGTCTACCACCAAGTAGGTGTGATAAAAATCAATATTCTTTTTGATATTTTCTGTATTTCTCGAAAAGGATTGTGTACAGCACCTTTAAGGGGGAAAAGATCAAAACTCTCTAAGATGGTTTTACTTTGTAAAAAAAGTCAAGCATCGAGGGACGGACCAAATGTCAGTGCCTGTTCTTTGGTTTTGATTAATCAAATTTCAACAGGAGGGAATGAATGACTATTGGTTTGTAGCTAGAGATGAAAAAACGTTGCAAGAATAATACAATTTGATCTATTAAAAACAAACCCCACACAACTGGCGTATTGAAGGCTCGCCTTTAAAACCACCACATATAATCACAAATAATTAGGTCAAGTTTTGCTCCAAGTTACAACTGCCTTTTTTTCCCACCTTTCTGCTTTCCTTGGAGACTAAGTAACAGGGTGGCAAGCGCCCTCAGCCCCGTTTGCTCCAGGCTACCTACGAATGAACGTATCCAGGCGCCAATGCCACAGAAGAAGGTAAACTTGAAATATCACTGCTTTGTTAGCTTTGAGGCTCCTTAAAACAAAGGTCTTTGCATATATAAAGGAAAGAATGAAACTTGTATATTATGCATTTTTATTCTCACATTTCTGCATACTCCTTTTCTTAAACACAGATTTGTAAATACTATACCCGGAATTTCATTCATTAATCCCAGTTTTTAGTATTTTTAAATGAACTCTGCTCCTTCGGTTCCGAGAGGCTCCAGGTAATGCGCCCACTGGTTGGCAAGGCCAGGTGGAAGGCGTGGGGTGCAGTGGAGTCCGGAGGCTGCGTTTTAGTCCCAACTCCTGACTCATCTGCTGTGCGAATGAGTCATGCCAGCCGCTCTTTGCACCTTAGTCACCTCCTCAGTCAAGAAAGGGAGCTAGGCTAAAACGTAATGACAATGTACTAATTACTATGGTGTGCAATTAATATGCATTATCTCCTTTTAGCCTTTTATAGAAGTACATACTTTCATTACCCCTATTTTCTGGCGAAGAAACAGCCTCAGAGACAGTTACCTGTCCAAACTCAGTAGGTGGTGTGGCCCAGATGTTCCCAGAATCGGCCCTGTTTCTGGCTTCCGGTATTCATGTGTTCAACTCAGTCTTCGGCCCTGAGCTAAGTGCACTGAGACAGAGCCCTCTGGGGTGCACTTTCCGGCCCAGAAGGACGCACCGTGATCGGGTGAATGGAGGGCAGTGATCAGGAATACAGGAGGGGCGGGCCGGGGATGGGCCCACCAAGCCAGCAAGCCCCTCGCAGGAGGTGAGACCCCAGCTGATCCCAGAGCAGGGAGAAGGTACTGGGGAAACCAGTCTCGTTGAGGAGTCGGAGGTCAGCAAACTTTTCCTGTAAAGGGCCAGAGAGTAAACATCTTGGCTTTATGAGCCATAAAAGTCTCTGTTGTAGCCGCTCTGCCAGTGTTGTATGGAGGGCAACCCCACATAATACGTAAATGATGAGCATGGCTCTGTTCTAACAAATCTTTATTTATAAAAACAGGTGACTGGCCAGATTTGGCCTGTGGGCTATGGTTCACTGGCCGCTGTTCTAGCTGGTAAATACTAAGGTATAAGTTACAAGCTTTGAAGGTTTTTAGGGAAAGTAAGTGGAGAACCATTTGTAATTACTGTTTGCGTAATTTTTTTAACGTTTATTTTGAGGAAAAAGAGGTGTGAGCAGAGGAGGTGAGAGCAGGGGAGGTGAGAGCAGGGGAGGTGTGAGCAGAGAAGGTGTGAGCAGAGAAAAGGAGACACAGAATCCGAAGCAGGCTCCAGGCCCTAAGCTGTCAGCACAGAGCCCAGCTTGGGGTTGGAACTCACGAACCGCGAGATCATGACCTGAGCCGAAGTCGGACGCTCAACCGACTAAACTACCCAGGGGCCCCTGTGATTTTGGTGGGGCGTGTTTATTTTTCAGTTCATTAACACCAGCTTTAACTGCACGAGTGAGCTAGCTGTAAGTACATTTTCCTCCTGAGAGAATAAAACGTTATAAATAAAATCTCTGTGAGCACGCCCCAAACCCGGAGCCCCTCACAGGAGTGATTTTATTTTGGGATGTATCATTATAGGTTTTGTTTTCAATAGAGCACTTATATTTATAAATACATGATGAGCTGTGTCTTACAGTTTTAGGAGTTTTTGCTGGGGGTGAGGGATGTAAGTGGGAGCCCGCCAAGCACAGGAGGGACCACCCCGCCTGCCTCCCCTCGCCGCTCGTCTCCTGCCACTGAGGAGATGTGGCACGTGATAGGCCTCCGTGGCTTTTGGAGGTCAGTCAGGTCGTCAGTCAGGCTCATCAGGTCAAATAGCATGGAGTCTTCGGAGTGGTGGGCCCAGCATCACACCCTGTGGGACGCCAGGGCTCACGGTCGGGAGAGTTCACGTACCCTGGGGCAAGACACTCAATGTGTGCTGCCTCCCTTCCCAAAACTGCAAACTGTTTTCCTCCTCCCTGTGGATGGGTTGCTGATTTGCAACAACCCATCTTGGGGCGCCTGGGTGGTTCAGTCAGTTAAGTGTCCGACTCTTGGTTTCCGCCCAGGTCATGATCTCACGGTTTGTGGGTTTCAGCCCCATGTCGGGCTCTGAATTGACAGTGTGGAGCCTGCTTGGGATTCTCTCTCTCCCTCCTCTCTCTCTGCTCCTCCCCTGCTCATGCTCTCTCTCTCAAAATAGATTAATTTAGGGGCGCCTGGGCAGCTCAGTCGGTTGAGCATCCGACTTCAGCTCAGGTCATGATCTCACAGTCTGTGAGTTCGAGCCCCGTGTCAGGCTCTGTGCTGACAGCTCAGAGCCTGGAGCCTGCTTGGGATTCTGTGTCTCCCTCTCTCTCTCTCTGACCAGCCCCCACTCATGCTTTGTCTCTCCTGCTCTCAAAAAATAAATAAAAACATAAAAAATAGATTAATTAAAAAAAAAATCCATCCCAGACCCAGCGGAAACAGATGTACCAGAGAAGCATCACGGAACTGCCCCATAGATCTCTGGCCTTTTGAGGTTTGCAGTCAGGAGCTGAAAGTTGAAAAAGCTATTAACCAGGGGCCTGATTTTGTCTGGCAATACGTTTCTGTTGGGTTTAGAAAATAAGAAGGCAACTTGGGTTCAACTGTCTTTGGCATTTTACCTGGCAGATAGTTCGGAGTGGGGCAGAGGAGTCATGAGTTTGCGAAGGAGCATTTGCAGCGTGGAATCTAAGCCGGTGAGGGGCCAGCGACGAGGAGACCATTACACAGGGTCTTTATAGGTTCAGAAAACAAGTCCTTTGCCAAATTTCCTCTACATGCTTGCCTTTTTTTTTTTTTATGTTAATTATTTATTTTGAGAGAGAGAGAGAGATAGAACATGAGCAGGGAAGACGGGCAGAGAGAGAGAGAGGAAGACACAGAATCCAAAGCAGGCTCCAGGCTCTGAGCCGTCAGCACAGAGCCCGACGTGGGGCTCGAACTCACAAACTGCGAGATTGTGACCTGAGCCGAAGTCGGACACCCAATTGACCGAGCCACTCAGGTGTCCCTATATATGGATATTTTAAATGTGATCTTCCATTATTTTTTTCTGATTCATATCTGCGCACAAGAAAACAGGTCTTGTGTGTTAAATACATAACCACTTGCCTTCTTGAATTCTCTCACTGGTTCAGATATGTCCGGATGGTAAATGTTTTCCTTGCGATGATTTGGAAAGTCTGTACCGTACGTTCAGAGGTTTATGTAATAAGTAGCTCGGTTTGTCATTCAACAGCCTCGCAGCCCGCCACCTGGAACCACGATGTAGCGTCTTTGTGCGCCCCGCCGTGACGCCGCTCCCCTTTATGTAAAACGTCCCTAACTCTTACTCGGCCTTTCAGTAATATTTCCTGAAGCCCTTTCCACGAAGACCCCTATGTACTTATGCTACCCCGCCTTCTCATTCCCAATATTTGGAAGCAAACGCTGTCACAATTTTCATCCTGTCACACTTTCAAAGTGTAACAGTCCACGCCTTAAGCAGAATTCCCAAGCCAATGGCCGACTAGGCCCAGATCTTTCTCGAGACACACACACAACACCCCCACTCACAGGACTCCTCCGCTTGGATGGTCCACATGCATCTGAAACTCGACACCCCAAATCAGACCCGTCCCTTTCTTTGCCCTAGACCTCTGCTCCTGGCATGCTCCCAACTCAGGACCAGTCGGCCAAACAAGACTCTGCGGGCGTCCTTGACTCCACCTCTCCCCACTGCCCGCGTCTGCCCGTCACCAAGTTCTGTCTGTTCTCTCTGCTCAGCTGCTCTTGCGTGCGTTCATTTCTCTCCATCCCCACAGCCTCTGCTCGGCCGCACAGAGGAGGAGAGCATGGTTCCCATGGAGGAAGATGTCCAGTGGGTGACACGGCCCGGAAGGAGCC
This sequence comes from Paguma larvata, assembly GCA_030068075.1. Taxonomy (NCBI): domain Eukaryota; kingdom Metazoa; phylum Chordata; class Mammalia; order Carnivora; family Viverridae; genus Paguma; species Paguma larvata. The sequence continues at coordinate 40,196,197 of CM057827.1, read as the reverse complement.
GGGGCTGGGCTCGCCCAGGATGCTGACATCCAGGGACGTGTGACCAGCATGTTGCCGTTGGTCAGCGCCCAGGCCACACGGCTGAGTGCAGAATTTCCAACACTGCCCCTGGCTTTGGCCGAGTGGAGGGACACTCACCATGCGGCCTTCGTGATGCCGTTTGTGGCCAGTGATTCCGACATACAGGGTGGCCCCAAGGCTCCCGTGCAAGGTAATTGAACCACCTGTATGCTGCCCATAATTCTTTACAGAAGGCTGAATTTCCCCCATGTTCTTGGACAGGCTTCCCTTTGGTCATTAGAAATCTCTAACACATAACTGGTTTTACGTCTTTGGCTCCTTTTAGGTGGGGCAAGTTTTCTCACCCTGCCCTGAAGCCAACTGTCACGAGTTTTTAGGGCCAGACTTTAAGGAGGCCACGACACACGTGTACACCCCCTTCATGCACACATGGAGCAAGCAATTAGAAAACACGCAGAGAACGGAGGCGGCCACGTGATGGCTTCCGGCTCGCATGTGTAAGCACGGTGTGGCCGTCCTGAATACATACCGGGGGTGATTTAAGTTTTTTTTACTGTCCGTTTATTTTTGAGAGAGAGACAGAAACAGAACACAAGCAGGGGAGGGGCAGAGAGAGACAGGGAGACATAGAATCCGAAGCAGGCTCCAGGCTCTGAGCTGTCAGCACAGAGCCCAATGTGGGGTTCAAAATCACAAACCATGAGATCATGACCTGGGCCGAAGTCGAACCCTTAACTCACTGAGCCACCCAGGCACCCCTCAACCGGGAGTGATTTTATTTTATTTAAAAATTTTTTTTTAACGTTTATTTATTTTTGAGACATGGAGACAGAGTGTGAGCAGGAGTAGGGCAGAGAGAGGGAGACACAGAATCCGAAGTAGGCTCCAGGCTCTGGGCTGTCAGCACAGAGCCCGACGCGGGGCTCGAACTCACAGACGGCGAGATCATGACCTGAGCCGAAGTCGGCCGCTTTACCGACTGAGCCACCCAGGCGCCCCTGGGAGTGATTTTAAACATTTTGATGTGCTTTTCTCTTTGCTGCCTCCTGTACCAAGCCTCCATCCTGGATGGCCTTAGACACCCACCTCCCAGGAGAAAAGGCAGACTTGGTCTTTGTTCCACGAAAACAGGGAGCAGCTGAAGGCTTTGCAGCCGGCCTCTGCAGAACAGGACCCTGGCCAGCCAGGCTGCCGCTTATGAGCGGGTTTCCGGATTTCTCTTCTTGTCCGTAGGCATATCGACACCTGAGTCACAGACCCAGGGGAGGCCAAAGGAGGGCCTGCTGCTTTTTTGTTGGGGTGGGAAGGAGAGGGGGGGTTCAGAGCGAGAGAGGAGAAAAATCAAGCTGGTCCACTTCCCCTTCCGGAGCACAGAGAGAGGAAAAATCACGAGGTAAGTGGGGGAAACTTAAAGGCAGGAGCCAGGGGGAGCCCCTGGGGCCAAAGCAAAAGGGGCAATATGGTGAGATGGGGTGAGGAGCCTCAGCGTATCCTCTGAGTCACTACCATACCCCGTGTGGCACCAGCCAGGTGCCAGGGCAAGCCGACCCCACGGCAGGCGCTGAGGACAGACCACCCAGAGAGAAGCTGCACGGGGGTCAGAGCAGACACCCTGCACAGAAGCAGTAGGATCCCAGGCGAAGCCGTCACGGACACAGAACACGTGCGGTAACGCGGCAGCGGAGGCCATGCTGGCGTGCAGACCACAGGCAGGCAGAGGGCAGTGTGTCCCCAGGCAGCAGCCTGAGCCCGGGGACCCTCCCAATGCCATAGAATAAGGACACCCTGGGACACGAGCAGCAGAGCCGTCCAAACCTGATGCTGGAGACTTGTTGCAGGGGGGCCGGGACTGGAGCCCCGTTTCTCTGTAACGAAGCTGCACCCCAGCCCGGCGACCCTCAGGACTGGAGGCTTCCTTCCCCCATCCTGGGAGCCTTTCCAGGTGCTGGACAGCTGGCTCTCCCAGACCTCTGTGAATAGCTGGCACCCAAAACCGGCCTGCTTGGCACCTGAGAGGTGTGTGTATTTCTTGATTATTACACTTGCCCCCACGCCTGCCATGTATGCAGGGAGACGAAGGGGGCTGAGTTCCCTCCCCTGGACCACCTGCTCACGGGGTGTCCAGTAGAGCCCCCCGCCCCCGGCGTGCCTCCTGCTCCTGCCGTCCCTGGCTTTGTACATTTCCCATTGAACTAAAAGGATGGTTTCCTAACTCTTGCCCCATGCGTCATTATGGAATCATTCCTGGTTTGTAACTAGGATGTAGGGTACACACCATACCCTCCGGCCGTACCTCCCCGGTCTCAGGCTTCTGCGAGTTTTCTATCACAGAAGGCTTTCACTGCAAGGGGCTCAGCCCGGCCTCTGCTCCTGGGATCCCATTTTACCTGACCGCTCCTCCATGGTGGACCCCAGCCCTTCCCATGAGGCTTCCTCCCCTTCCCTCTTGCAAGTGATTTTCTTGGGCAGTGGTTCTCAACTGGGGTGCTATTTCCCCCCAAGGGGACATTTGGCAATTACTGGGGACACTCTTGGTTGTCAAAACTTAGAAGGGATTGGGGGCAGGGGTGCCTCTGGCATCTAGCAGATGGAGACCAGGGATGCTGCCAAACACCTTACAGTGCACAGGGCAGCTCCCCACAGTGAGGAATTATGGCCCCGAATGTCCCCGAATTAGCAGCTCTGCTGTAGGCAAGCACACCGGGTACGGGGCCCGTGTGCCATTTTATGACCTGTCCTCCAGACTTCCAGAGCAGCTGTAACAATTTACACTCCCAGGACGCAATCCCACCGAGCCCTTCTACCGGCAACAAAGACACAGGTCTCAGGAGTTCTGAAATCCACACTTCCCCACTCCAGCGTCTGGGTGTCTCCTCTTCTGTAAGTTGCTAGTTCCTGACATTATCCCCGTTTTCTTAGAGCTTCCTAGACGTTCTCTATGCATTCTGCATTCTAGGGCTTTGTATAAAGCCCTCACAGCCTCCCACCTTTACCTTTCTGTCTCCCGTCCTACAGAGCACGTTACGTCGAACAAGCTGATTGCATTTGGCTTTCTCTGTCTTGTTTGATTCTCGTGCCCCAAGATCATGAACGTATTTTCCCGGTCACGGATTCATTTTTAAGTTAGGACTTTAATCCACTGGTGAGTGCTTTTCATGACTGGCATGAGGGAGGGAATTCCCTCTTCTTGCCACCACTGAATTGTCACCTTCCCCACGCCCTCACGGCCCTCTTCTCCACCACCCCCCACCCTGGGGCCCTGGTCAGCACCTCGGACAGCGCCTCATGCTCGCCCAAGGACTGTTGCTTCCACCATCCTGCAGAGATGCCGGGTGGCATCCAGGGTCCTCCCCAGCTTCTGCTAGGGTCTCCTCTGCCTCTTCCCGGCTTCACCAAGAGCATCCTCCCCTCAGGAGTCTCACCTCCGTACCTTCTCCTGGTGTCCTGCTCCTGAAATGGGCCAATCACAGCTCCCTCCCAGTGGGGAAAACGCCAAGTGGGTAATTAAAATTTACCTTCACCTTAGGTGCCCACCTAAGCTGCTCTTCTGTACCAGAAACCAGGTTCAGCTCTGACTCGGCACAAAAGTTGACAACAAGCAATGAAGTTTAATTAACCAGTCCTGGGAGGAACCTTCACAGACCAGCATCACACCCACAAGCCAAAGGACCGAAGAAGCACGAGAACCACAGGCCAAATCCATCCATCCCTCGGCACACCCCCTGGTGCATGCGGGCTGCCTGGGACCCAGGAGCGGACAGCATGCCCAGCACTTCATCCACTCCAGGCCAGCAGCCCAGCAGACCTGATGCCCATCTGAGTCCCAAGTCCAGACCTGGCTCCCTCTGAGGCCGGCTCTTAAACTGAGCCATTCCCCACTTGCCATGGAGTGGGTTGACAGCAAGTTCCAATCATGGGCTGCACTGGGGGCCGGGATTCTGGCTGGGTCAGTGCCCGGGGGGGCTTGATGGGGATCTGGGAAGGGCCACCTGGAAGGCCAGCATTGGGGCACAAAGGGGAAAGAAACACCAGGATCGTAGCCAGTGGGGGCACTGAGTCCAGCCCACAGATGGGGGTCCATCCAACAAGTCACTCTGAGGGCAGAGGAGAGTGAGACGGCTGAGGACAACAAGAAAGGCAGAGTGGGCAGGGGCCCGGCTGCCTCCTTCCCCCCCAGAGAGGCCATGCTAGGTGTGCAAATAGAAGAGCAGGTATGCAGAGATCCTCACTGAAATCCACAGGGCTGGTGAGACCTGGGAGAACACAGAAGGAGTCGGAGAACCATGAAGGGATGGGGCCCCCCATCCAGGCTGGACCAAGGGACAGGAGGGTGGGCCCCAGCTCCAGTCCTCCCAAGGCACCTGGCCCTATCCTGGTCAGTATCAGGGAGGAGGCAGGTCCTTGAAAGCCACTGCCACTGATGAGACTGGTGGCACCCCAGTGCCATGCTCAGACCAAGAGATCCATGCTCACTGGATATGAGCTTGACTTGCTACTGTTTCCAGGCTCCAGGTCTTGGGGGAAATCCTTCCAACCCTCAGAGTTTTCTCATTTGGAAAGTGGGACTTCAATACATACACCATACAGAATTCTTACAAAGATTACAGGGTGACTATTACTTGGTGAGATCTCGTGCTTTGTGAAGGTGGGGGGCCTGCCCGCAGTGAAAATCGCATCCAAGGGTCAGGGGACGAGGGTGATGGGGTGGCTGTGTCAGACCAGCTCAGGGAACAGCACGAGGGAAGGGCAACCAGCACTGTCTTCCTGTAGAGGAGAGACCTCCTCACTTTTGTCTGATCGCCACACCGAGAGACCCGGACCCCAACATACCAGCCTGTGAGCCGCCCACTGTGGTCAGTCGTTCCCCGGTGGCAGCTGTGTCAGGACCAGCTCCTCTGTGGAATCGATCTGCAGGAGAGGGGGCAGCGGTCAGAGTCCCAGGAAATCTGGAAACATGGGTTCGTGGATGTCAGTAGTCCGGTCCCTCAGTCCCTTGCCTCACTTGGCACACGTGCGGTCACCACATGCCACTCGTCACCCTCTCCGGGGGCCCCCACACACTTGCCTGGCCATGGTCCACTATTTCCCAGAGCCTGGAATCCACTGCTCTGTACCTTCTTCCAGTGTACAGCTGCCACACGAGGGGCAGCCGGGACAGGGTCAGCTGGCTGGGGGACACGGGCTCCTGGGGGTGCACTGGCATCTGCCACATGTGGACTGTGATGCTGGGCTCATGCTGAAGGGACCAGAGAGGAGGGGGCACATCAGGAGCAGGGTTCCCCTGATGGTTGGTCTGCACGCAAACACACAGTCCTGGACGCCGGGCCCAGCTGACGAGCTGCCCCGTCAGATCTGAATAGTTTCAGAATCCCACACCTAAAGCCATGGCACCATCTCTTGGGGGGGCGTCGTCTGGACCTGGGATGACTGATTCTCTCCTGGCTCTCCCAAGTATGGCCCTCCCACTGACTAGCACACCCCGTCACCCCACTGTACCCCTGAAAAGTTAAGCCACTCTCCCCACCCATCAGCAACTGATTATGTTCTTGGGCCTCTGTCTCAGCCATTTATACAGTTTTTTTTTTAAAGTAAAGTATCCGTACACCTTAGGATCTGGGAGTGATAGGTTTCTCCCCCAAATATATTTGATCATGGCATTCATGTACTTCTTTGTAAACATAAAATAAAATAAAATGAAATTTGGCGAATACAGTAAGGTATAAAAGTGAGTAGGAAAAACCAACAACAACTATACCCAAACCTCCCTTTGTCATGCAACAAAATGGAAAGTTCTTTAGAGTTTTTTTATCTGAGTATTTGTCTTTTTGTGTGTGTCGAGCATCTTTATGAGTTAAGGACACTAGCCTTTCATCGGTCCTACGTATGGCAAATAATTTTTCTCAGTCTGTTGTCTTCATTTTGTATGGGTTCTTTTGGCAGAGGAAGTGCTTTTAATTACATGGTGTCATCTCTTTCCCTTTGGATTCTGACTTTAGATCAGGTGTCCCCAAAGTGTGGGCCGAATCCGGCCCACTAACTCTTTTGTAAATAAAACTTTATTGTAGATAAACAAACGCTCATTCCTTTGGATGTCGTCTCTGGCTGGGTTTTCGCTACAAGGGGAGAGTCAAGCGGATGCTATCGACTCTGTATGGCCTGTGAAGCTGAAAATGTTTACCATCAGACCCTCTACAGAAAGTTTTCTGGGCCTCGTGTTTGATCAGGCTCAGAAAGCTGATTCCCATCCTAAGATTATAGGTGAAAATAGAGATCTACTTCTAAGAAGTACGTATTTTAAATAAGGGGAAATGCTCCTTCTCCCGGGGCCCCTAATGCCCCCTTAGCTACTTGAATCCACTTTTCCCACTGAAAACATTTTTATGTTTTTAAAAAACCTACCAACATATTTTGTTCACCATTTTTTGCAGGCTCTATTTGGCACAGGTGTGGCAAAGACTTTCGGTGCTCTCCGCCAAAAATTGTCTGCATAACCTCTTTGAAGATTGCCGAAAGAGTTTTTCGTGTTGTTTAAAATGTTTACAATGGGGGCGCCTGGGTGGCTCAGTCGGTTAAGCGGCTGACTTCGGCTCAGGTCATGATCTCACGGTCTGTGAGTTCGAGCCCCGCGTCGGGCTCTGTGCTGACGGCTCAGAGCCTGGAGTCTGCTTCAGCTTCTGTGTCTCCCTCTCTCTCTGCCCTTCCCCTGCTCATACTCTGTCTCTATGTCTCTCAAAAATAAATAAACGTTAAAAAAAATTTAAAAAAAATGTTTACTATGGCCTAAATGGCATTTCTAATACCCCGATAACCTTTTACCATATTACACGGGGTTATTTATTGAAGCCCTCAAAGATGGGCTGGGATCTAGAGCCCTCATCTACAAGGAACTCTTTCCAAACTGAGTGATTATCTTTACCACCTGGGGAGCTTTTGAGTCTTAAAGGGTCTTACGCTCCACCCTAGCCTCCAGAGGCCATTTCCCAGGTGGGATTCAGAAGGTGTTCTCCAAAGCCTCCAAGGCCTCACAGCTGGTGAGCGCATCTGTGACTCACTTGCCCCAGAGATATATTATTCTCATTTTGCAGATAAGGAACCAGAAGTCAACGTTTCTTTTACACCGTTGGCTCTAGGTTGCAATACCTCCTGCCTCCTTCCTGGCCCTGGAAAACTCCTACTCATCCTGCAGAGCCCCACTGGGTAGCTGCCGCATCCGTGAAGCCTCTCCAGCATGCACGGGTAGCAGGCCTGGGCCCTGACCTGCCCCCCTCCCCGCCCCCAGCGGCCTCCCTTGGGGACTGCATCACTCCCGCGGATAAGCTCAGGCCAGTGGCCCCTCCAGGCAGGGACTCCTGGGGTCTGCGTCAGGCGTAGACTTCGCTGTGCTGGCACTCAGCACAGGCCGTTTTTTCAGGACAAGTGAGAACTGCGTCCTCTCACCTCTGTCCCGAGTCCTACTGCTGCATGTGCCTCTGTCCCGGGCCGAGGTCCGTGCACAGTCCTCCCCCGGACCCCCACGCCCACGCCGGACAACTCACTGTGCTGCCTGGGGAGGCCCTGCTCCGAGCTCTCTGGGAGGGACTGAGCCGCACGACCACCGTCACCCAGGTCCTCCCCTTCTCGTCTTCGTAGATGCCAGGCCTCCGGGCCCACAGACGGTGCGGGGGCACCCCGAGGATCGGAGAAGCCCCGGAGGCCATGGCGAGAACGCATCCCATGCGGGCCAGGAGACACAAGCGAGGCTCCCAGGTGCGGAGCAACTTAAGTGGGGCGGGGCCCGCACGGGGCGGGGCCAGAGGGAGGGGCTGCGGGGAGGGGGCAGGGCCTGAGCCGCAGGAGGGCAGCAAGGGGCGGAACCACGGAAGACTGGGGGAGGCAGCCCACCGCTGGGGTCTGACAGAGGCAGGGCCAAAGCCCACCGCTCAGGAGCCACAGGCGGGGAGAGGCCACTCCCTGGGTACGGAGCCACCCCAGGGCTCTGCGCCCAGGCCCTGGATGGTTCCGTAAGATCAACACCCCACTTCGCTCCTATGATCCCCCGCAGCCCCCTCCCTGAGCACTCCTCCCCAGTTTTCACGGGGGACTCTGTCCCTGACCTTGCTCCCCAGCCTCGGGGTGTGTGCCCAGACCTCACGCAGGCCTCCCGCCCCAGGCTCTGACTGGGCACAGTCACAGTCTGCTCGCTGCTCCTTCAGCCCGGCTCCCGGGACCTTCCCTGAGTTTAGAGGCATCGTCCCTCAAGCTCGGTGGGCTCTTGCCCCTGAGGACACCTGGCCAAGGTCTAAGGACAAATCAAGCTCCCTCCTGCCAGAGAATGAGCCAGTGCCCCAGGGATATTTGAGATCGGAGTCTTCTGGTGACAGAAACGAGGGGAGGGAGGGCAAGTAGCCATCTCGCCGGCCCCTCCTAGGCCACCCGGTCCGAGTGTCCACCTGGCCCCGCTGTCTTATCAGATCTGCTTTGCCACCAGGCTGCAGAAGCGGCAGGCAGGCCGTCTGGGAAGCGCTCCGTGCTCTGTCTGAATGCGCCCCGAAATGATCGATTTCCTTTTGAAAACCACAAGTAGGAGTCTTCTAGCTCACAGGACAATGATTATTGAGATGATGTCATTCCTCCCGGAAGAAAGAAGAGCCATCTCTGGCCAGGTTCCTGATCTGGTATAAATGGAGGGAGGGTGACCACCTTTGAAATCACTGGGCAGCTGCTGGAGAAGGCTGAGCCTTTTTCACAGCAACTCTGCCTCCCTCCCTGGTGTGTTTCCATCTGGCCTGGGATTGGGGTGGTCCTAAGAGACAGGGCATAACAGTCTTGTACAAAGTGACCTGTTACCGCATTCTATTGGTTGCAGCGGGTCCCACCCACATCCAAACAGAGGGGACTGATCACGCATGGGTGTGGATACCAGGAGCCAGGGATCATGGGGAACCCCCCTCCCGACCCAGAGCCTTGGTCTGCTGCAAGTGCCAATCCCCTGGGTTTTACCATGAGGATCAGATGAGTGTGTGTAGAGAGCAGTGCCCGGCACACACACTGGGTCCCGGAAAAATGATGCCCAGTAGTCATGTTCCCGCACCAGTCCCCTCCCCCGCTGGGAACAATCCCATCAGTCCAGCCCTTGTAACGTGGTCGCAAGGAGTATTTACCTCTGTCCCTCCACTGAGAGTGGATATTCTCGATCTCTCTCCCCGATGAGCAGGTGTGGGGCTATAGGTGGGGTGGGGGCAGGTTGGTTAATGTATGCAGGGCGCCCGTGCTAAGTGAGACATTTGGCGGATGTTGTCTCCTTTATATCCTCCGACAGCTCTGTGAGCTGGAGGGTGTCCTCTGCGTTTCGTAAACGAAGAAACTGAGGCTTGAGTGGGTTAGTGGCCTGAGCACAGTGGACAGTGGAGGAATGTGAGCCCCGCTGCTCCAGGCTCGAAGGCTCACGCGCTTGGCTGCCTCCTTCACCCAGTCTGGCTCACCTGTAGGAGAGGCGGAACCAGGGGCAGAGAGACCTCCCACGGCTGCTGCCGAAATGGCAGTGGGGGCTGAGGTGACGGCCAAGGACCCCTCGCTGTGAGTTAAGAGGCTTCCGTGAGCAACCAGAGCAAACTCAGCAGATGGCGTAGAGGCCCACAGTGAACGGACCGCTTCACGGACCACTCTCCTGCTGCCACGTCCCCTCCGTAACCTTGGGCCTGCGCTGAAGAAAGACCAGAGCTGGCGGGCGACGAGAACGGGTTAGACCCTTGTCCTGCCGCGGGCCTCTCCTGGCTAAGTTGTCCATCTCTGGTGCCCACAGCTTGAAGTTCACTCACTCCCCGGGGTGGGCGTCGCCAAAGTCTTAGGGAAGCACATTGAGCTCTCCAGAATTGCTCCCTGGCAGAGCCTGGTAAGGACTGTGTACTCTCACCTGGCCCTGTGCTGTCCCGCTCCACCCGAGGAAGCCCTTCACAAGCCCCAAGCCCCAGTTCCCTGGCACCAGGCCCACCCAGCTTGGAGATGACCCCAAACCCCAAATCAAGGGGCTCAGAACACTCGGGCTCGGAAGACTGTGAGAGTCACGGAGATCCCTGCACGTCTGCTCAGCTCCTCCCATACATGAGCCCGAGCCGGCCGAGGCAGGCAGGACGCCGAAGGCAGACAGTGGGGAAGGAGCATGGCACAGAGCCGGTCGTTCCACCGGGGGAGCAGCGAGAACAGACTTGGAAGAGGGGAAGGGGAGGGTGTGTTCGGAGACCAGGAAGCGATGAGGATTAGCCGGCGCGGAGGCAGCGTGAGTGGGTGCGAGGGTGTCAGCGCTCTAGGGCAAGGATCTAAAGTGCCAGCCCGACCAGGTGGTTTTGACCAAAGTGGTGAAGAGCAGCGTAGCGCTTGACAAAGGGAACGGCATCCGTACGCACTTGAGAAACATTTGGACCGACGGTAAAACTGAAGAGCGGCTCCATAATCAGGGACCACTAGAAAAAGTCTGGGCGGGGATGGTCCAGTTAACAACACAAACAAGAACATCTAAATCCCAACCCCAGGGGCGCCTGGGGCGCTCAGTCCGTGAAGCATCCGACTTCGGCTCAGGTCATGATCTCACAGTTCATGGGTTCGAGCCCCGCGTCGGGCTCTGTGCTGACGGCTCGGAGCCTGGAGCCTGCTCCGGATCCTGTGACTCCCTCTCTCTCTGCCCCTCCCTTGCTCACACTCTGTCTCTCAAAAATAAATTAAAGTTAAAAAACCATTAAAAAATAAAATAAATCCCAACTCTACTTACATCGAATGGTGAACAGGATCCATTTGCAGGATGATAAGAGAAATTCAACCCAAACCAGAACTGGAAAAGGGGGTTTTAGGACAGCGTTGCTAATTCCAAGGCATTGAAGAAGAACTCTGTTTTCTTCCAAGGTTATATTCTTTCACTTTTAGATATGATTGGTTTTTGTGTAGGATGTAAGGAAGCAAGGGGTCTAGATTAACTTCTTTCCATATTGATATCTGATTAATGTAATATCATCTAGTAAGACTAGTCTTTCTCTCCTATGCTGTATTGTCACTTCCAACATAAAATTGGGACCATATATGCATGGATCTGTTTCTGGATGCCCTTGGCCTTTCTGTTCCTCCATTAACATCCTGTGTCAACAGTGCGTTGCTAATCACTATAGCTTTAAAATGGGTATTGATATCTCAGAGCATGAGTCCCTCAGCCTTGTTCTTCTTCTAGAGTGCCGCGGCTACTCGGCTGGTTAGTTTTATGTATCAACTTAAAAGGGTTTGGGGATGAGATTAATATTTAAATTGGTGAATGCGGAGTAAAGCAAATCGCCCTCCATAATATGGGTGGGCCTCATCTAATCAGTCGAAGGCCCGAATGGGACACAAAGACTGTCCTCCTCGAGAGAGGGAATTCTCCAACGGACTGCTTTTGGACCTCATCCGCTTCTTCGGCTCTCCTGAGTCCGCAGCCTGTTGCCTTCGGACTGGAACCACACGGTTGGTTCTTCTGGGTCTTGAGCCTGCTGGTCCACACTGCAGATCTGGGGCTTGCCAGACTCCCATGATCGTGTGAACTAACTCATTATCACAAAGCTCTTTCTATTCGTATACAGACACATCCTAGTCATCGTTGTCCTGGAGAACCCTGACTAATTCGACTATGCTCTACCCTTTGTATTTCCGTATGAATTTTAGAATCAACCTGTTGGTGCCCATCCCTGCCCTCGTGTTGCGTGTAGGTTTTGAAGAGAAATCGAAACATCGTAGGTCCTTCCATAATTTGGGTTGTCTTTCATTTTTCCTACCTTCTCATTAGATTTATTCTTTAAGTGTTTAATGCTACTTTGAGGGGTTATTTTAAATTCTGTACAATTTTATTTTATGTATTTTATGTATTTTTATGTAAATATATGTATTTTTATGTATTCTATGTAAATTTAATGTATTTTAAATTTGTTGCTGGTACGCAAAAACGCAACTGAGTTTTGTACATCGACCTAGATTGGGACCAAGTCACGGAACGCTAATAGCTTTTCTAATATTTTGGGAAATTCTCAGTCATCGTGTCTTCAGTATCTTATTCCTCCCTCATTCTCTCCTCCCCTCTCCCCTCTAGGACTCCAATTACACACTGTTACACCTTTCAAACTATGCGCCGTGTCTCCTGTGCTCTGTTCTGCCTTTTCAAATTATTATTATTGTTGTTGTTGTTATTGTTATTTTCCTCTCTGAGTCTCAATGTTGGTGTTTTATATATTGGCTTCTCTTACGGTTTATTGATCCTGGTATCTGCCGGGTCCGATCTGCTCTTAAACCAATCAGATTTCTTAATCGCAGATATTGAGGCCTCAATGCCCATTTGATGCTTCAAACTTCTCCGATAACTACGCTTTTAACCACTTTGTCCATCTTTTCTATATCCTTGGACATACTAATCAGTTATTTTAGGGGCGCCTGGGGGGCTCAGCCAGTTAAGCGTCTGACTTCAGCTCAGTCATGATCTCGTGGTCTGTGGGTTCGAGCCCCGCATCAGGCTCTGTGCTGACAGCTAGGAGCCTGGAGCCTGCTTCAGATTCTGTGTCTCCCTCTCTCTCTGCCCCTCCCCTGCTCATGCTCTGTCTCTCTCCTTCAAAAATAAATAAACATTCAAAAAAAATTTTTTTAAGTTCTTTTTGGGGCACTTGCGTGGCTCAGTTGGTTAAGCGTCCGACTTCAGCTCAGGTCATGATCTCCCAGCTCGTGGGTTTGAGCCCTGCGTCAGGCTCTGTGCTGACAGCTCAGAGCCCGGAGCCTGCTTTGGATTCTGTGCCTCTGTCTCTCTCTGCCCCGTCCCCCGCCTCATGCTCTGTGTCTCTCTCGCTCTCTCAAATATAAACATTAAAAAAAATAAAAATAAATAAAGCTCTTTTCCGACAAGTCTGGCTTACCAGTGCCGCCCCTTTTATTGTCTCCATTTTCTCTTGGAGTCATTTTTAAAGGGACACCAAATACTATGTATAAAAGCACCAAAAAGTCCTAGATCATGTTTTCTTTCCCCCAAGAGGGAGTTAACCCTTTCCTCTGCTGGGCAGGTGGAGCGAGGTATCCAACAGCTTAATTCCAGTTAGGACAGAATGACGTCAAAGTTTAGTTCCAATAAGGATCAGCCTGTCCACCCTCGGCCTGCCCTGTCCCCGCGGTGCGGCTTCCAGTCAAGAGCCTGGCCGGCTTTCGTGTCAGCACAGAGAGGTTGCAGAGGATTCTGGGGGCGCTCGGGTGGTTCAGTCGGGGGAGCGTCTGACTCTTGATTTCAGCTCAGGTCATGATCCCAGGGTTGTGGGACTGAGCCCTGCATCAGGTTTAGTGCTGAGTGTGGAGCCTGCTTAAGATTCTCTCTTTCTCTCTCCCTCTGCCCCTCTCCCTTACTTGCATGCGCGAGCTCTCTGTCTCAAATTAAAAAAAAAAGGAGGGGGGGGAGATTCGGTTTTGTCCTGGGTGTGTGGGGGAGGGCGTCACTGCTCTTCAGCCTCCGGTCGCAAGCTGCATCCATTTATAGAAGGCCCGGAGGGACAGAGCGGGGCGTGTTTGAGGTCTCCTGAGCCTCCTCGTCTGTCCTGTCTGTCCGGCTGCACAGAGGAGCCACAGGCGCGCTCTGGAAACAAGCGGCTGCAGGTGGCTGACGGCCGACGACTGATGGCAGGTGTCAGTTCGCTGCCCCCTCCGGTGCCTTTAGCTCTCCTCACACCGTCCCAGAAACTCCAACCCCTGGCCCGTGTTTGCCTTCTCAAGAGACTCCGGAAAGTTCCACTCGGGTTTTTAGGGCTTTCCAGGGCTCTCATAAGCCACAGCTTCATAATTGGAACATATCTCGAGGTGGAGCCTGGCCGGGCGTTTGGGCCCCTCGAGCCTCCGCAGAGCCCTCTCCTTGGACTTGGCCTGGATTCCAGCCTCCAGCCTGTGCCCAGGATCCGAAGCGGCCCCAAGGAAAAAGCAGGCTGTGGGTATCGCCTCTGGGCAGCCCAACCTTCGGCCAGAAGTTCAGTCTCTCCGGTGCTTGTTGCCTCCACAGCTCCCTGATGCTCTGGAAAACAGTTTTTTCTTTTACCCAGACTTGGCCGGAGCACTGGCTGGTTGCAGGCTACTCCATCTGACCCCAAGGGAGGGAGGGCTCTTTGAAGGCGGAGGCAATGAAACCTTGTCTTCATGCTGACAAAAATGATCCCGGAGAGAGGCACAGAATGATGGCGGGTGAGACATTCGCTATAGGACATCCTGCAGAAGAACTGCACAGAGGGGGGATCCCCGGGGAAGGCTTGACCTAGAAGCAGGGAGGGTCCTCTTTCCATTGCAACGGAGGGCACAGGGGGGAAGATCGCTAGATGGACGCAAGGGGTTTGGGTTAGCGAGGGCAACAGAGAATTCCCCTCCTCCACCTTTAAAAAAATTTTTTTAAATGTTTATTTTTGAAAGAGACCAAGAGACAGAGCACGAGTGGGGGGGGGGGCAGAGAGAGCGGGAGACACAGAATCCAAAGCAGGCTCCAGGCTCTGAGCTGTCAGCACAGAGCCCGACGCGGGGCTCAAACTCTTGAACCGTGAGATCATGACCCGAGCCGAAGTCACCTGCTCAACGGAGTGAGTCACCCAGCCACCCCCCCCACTCCTCCACCTTTTATGAGATAAAATCACAAATGGCTTAGAGAGACCTAACTTTAGAAAGGAAGTGTATGAAATTTTTGGGAGATAATCACAGAAGAGCTGTTGAGGACCGGAGCAGGGACAGCCATCTTAGGGATTAGGCACAAAAGCAGAAGACGAAAACCAGAGCGGTTAATCCTGAGGTGCCCAAGGCATCCCTCCGAGGGCAATTCCTTAAGGAAAACACAGTGACCAAAGTGAGCAAAAATACTAACGACGCACAGCGAAGTGTTGGTTTCCGGAATATATAAAGAACGTGAGCGAATCAGTAAGAACAACCCACCGGAAAAATCGGGAAAGGCTCAAATAACTTCACAGAAAAGGAAATGCCAATGGCCAACTGCCATGCGAGAACACACTCAACCTCACAGCCGAGAAAATGCAAACCTACACAATTATATGTTTTAAAAATGTATGTTGGTGCGTGCACACACACACACACACACAAAGACACACACGCACACACACAAAGCACTCAATAATCTCGAACATTGCGAAGGGGTGGAGTCTGCCTCATGGGCCAAGCCCTTTCTCCACCAGGATGGGGCGAGATGGAACCTTCTCTCAGTTTCCATGACATTGCATACCAGGCTTGGCAGGCAATTTCAACTTTCTTTACTGAAGGAAAAAAAAGGCACACAAAGGAAAATTTTGATGCAAGAGAGATGGAGGTAGAGTTTGAGAGAACTTGGACTTTCTCTCGAGCTTTGCAACACAAAACAGCTAGGACCTCAGGCCTGTCCCCAGCAGCCTGTCCCCCCCTCCGGCCCCCTCTCCTGCCCCCCACCTGCAGGGCAGCTCCTCACTCATAGTTTCCCACTGGATAGACACCACCCCTGCCCGCCGGGAGCTCTCCCTTCCCAAGGCTGCCCTCCCCTGCACAGCGTTCCTCCTGGGTGAGCAGGGTGAGGGCTTTGGCCAGGTGGGCACCGTCCGGTCTCAGAAGCCTGGGGCAAGGGACAGGGGCGGTTAGTCTGATAAGTTTCAGCCTGCGGGGCCCAGGGTGGGCGTGGCCTCTCTGATTCAAGTTTGCTTATCGGCAAGAACCGTGAGCTGCCAGCTCTTTCCTTAATAAATCTGCGAAGTTGGCATTTCTCCCAAGGACAGACATTTTTCCCGTAGGGTCGGACAGTCTAAAGCCAAATGAAGAAACGACATGTTCTCCATTGGCAGGGGGCCTGGCTTGCCTCTGCAAGCCCTGGTCTCTATCATCATCAGAGGGGCTTTTGATGTCTTTCCTGCCCCAAGGGGCAGAGCGTGGGGTGAGAAGAGGCGCTGTCTCCCGTAGCAGAGCTTTGCTGGAAGCTTCCCCATAAAAATGGAGAGAAAGGGGGGTGCCTGGGTGGCTCAGTTGGTTAAGCGGCCGACTTCGGCTCGGGTCATGATCTCACGGTCTGTGAGTTCGAGCCCCTGTGTCGGGCTCTGTGCTGACAGCTCAGAGCCTGGAGCCTGCTTCAGATTCTGTGTCTCCCTCTCTCTCTTCCCTTCCCTTGCTCACTCTCTGTCTCTATGTCTCTCAAAAGTAAAATACAAACGCTTAAAAAAAAATTTTTTTTTAATGGAGAGAAAGGGAGGCGTGGATGCTGACCCCTCCTACCACACTAATAACTGCCACCTTTCCGGGGTCGGGAAACCAGGGGCACACAGCGTGCAGCCCGGGGGCAGGGACCCCTGCCTCATCTTTCGTCATAATGACTGGCTCCCACCTTCTTGGTCAGACTTCTGTGACGGCATCCGTCTTACTTGGCCTTGACTCACAGCAGGTGGGTTTATGTTGTCGGGAGAGTACTTAAGGCTTCATACCTTCGTCTCCACGCAACCGCGCCTCCCTGATAAAAACGTAGCTCAGAGTACTTGAAAGCATCCTTGAACAGGATGTCAAACATCCCTGAATCCAAAGCTCAGTTCTGGCCCTCCCCAGCTGTGTGACCTTGAGCTGATGACTTAACCTTCCGGAGCCTCCTGCCCCTCACCTGGAACACGAAGGTTACAACACCTGTAAGCCCCTGGTCCATGGCATGGCTTCAGTCAATGGTAATTTACTAACCGGGGGGTGAGATGCCATGTCTTATTCATCTTGCCTGGCAGCATGGAACGCGGTGCCAGGAACAGCAGAAGGCCCTGGCAAACACTGGTTGGACTGAAATGTCCTTTGGTCAGATCGGTCTGGCCAAGTCCTACAGGACCCCAGAGGTGTGCTGGAAACATAACACAGA
The DNA here is from genome assembly GCA_030068075.1 of Paguma larvata. Taxonomy (NCBI): domain Eukaryota; kingdom Metazoa; phylum Chordata; class Mammalia; order Carnivora; family Viverridae; genus Paguma; species Paguma larvata. The sequence goes on along the minus strand of CM057827.1, from coordinate 40,179,318 downwards.
GACTCTCTTCCTGCAAATGCCTCGTAGAAAAAGCACTCAGAAATAAAAGTATTCCCAGCACAGCAGAGGCCCTGGGTATTGCGAGTCTGCAGTGAATTAAGAGAGGCTGGGGGGGGGGAGGTGTCAGGGCAGACGAAGCAGCATGTGGCACCGATGGCCCCTGGGTCTCCGTAATTACCACGTCTTACCCGGGGCTCGCTTTGCAACTGGCCCAGTTAGGTGAGCATAACGCCGAGGTAGGTCGTGGGGTCTGATTGGCGGCGGGGCGGCCCCCCGTCCGCCCAGAGCTCTTCCCGACTGCGGCGCCAGGCACCCTGGCGCATGCGTGAGGCTCCACCTGCGCGCGCCCGGCTGCAGCCTCTCCCTCTGGCTCTTCGGGCTGTGCTTTTAAATGGTTCTTCATTTAATCCATCAGCACGACCCAGAAGGAAGCAATTGGCTGTAAGTGGGTCATTCCCTGAAGCCCGGTGGCAGGCTTCTGATGATGAAGAAATCAGGTCTTCGCAAAGAGCCAGCATCTCACCAAAGGCTGGGGTGAGGGGAGGGAGCCCCCTCCCCCACGGGAACTGGGCCGCGGGAGCCCTCCTTGTTTTGGAGACGAGGCTGGGAAAGTGACCCTCGCTTGGCCAACATCACAGAGCTGGTTAGCGGGGGAGCTAGGACCCGAAGGCCACGTGCCCGATTCAAAAGTCCAAAGGACATAGTGGACACTCTGCCGACCCGATTAGTCAGTTGATGGAAACCAGACTGCTGTCGAAGGCTGGGCACACCCCGCCCCCCAAGAACTCAGCCACTTCTCTGATTACACTGCCAGATGCGAATCACTCCTACAGTCCTTGCGGGCACCTGGGGCCCAGCTTCAAGGTACATCTTCATACCAAAGGGCAGCATCTTATTTCGACTGGGGCCCCACAGGCTCCAACTGGTCCGGACGTCCTGGGGATGAAGCGGAGAGGACCTCACTGCACAAATGTCGTGGGTGGAACGCCTGATATGCAAGGCTGGGGTCACGGTTATGGTTGCTTGGGGATGTCAGGTCCCGGGGATGCTGGCCGATACCTGGCTCTCAGGAGGGGAGAGGGGTTCAGCTCTCGCTCCCTCCCCATTGTCGATATAAATATCATGAGGACCTTCCCCCTTTATTTATTTATTTATTTGCTGTGAGAGAGCACGTGGGAATGGGGGAGGAGCAGAGGGAGCGAGAGAAGCCTAAGCGGGCTCCACGCTCAGCACGGAGCCCCACGCGGGGCTCGACCCCACGACCCTGGGATCACAACCTGAGCCAAAATCAAGAGTTGGACGCCTCGCCGACTGAGCCGCCCAGGTGTCCTGACCCTTCCACTCTTTAAAATGAGCCTCCCCACCATCGAGTTTCTGTTCCGAAGAAGAGCGAGCACCCTCTGGAGCCGGGTTGCCTGGGTTCACATCCCAGCTCTGCTCTTTGCCGGCCACGCGAACTTCAGCGAGTGCGTTGCCTGACCGACAGGCATCATGGGAACGCTACCTACTGTGTGCAGTTGCGAGGATTCCGTGAGCCCGTGTGTGCTGACTACTTGGGACCCCGTGCCTGGCACACAGTAGGTGCTTCATGTGTTGCTTGCTAGCTTTGGGGGACTGGGCAGCCAGGCTTCGCGGAAAAGGCCAGAAGTGCTGTTCCTCACGTTTAACGCCTCGTACAGAGCACCTGGTCATCGTGTCACCGCCAACCCCCTCCCCCGCCGTGTCCTCACATCCTCTACTGAAAATGCTCTCTTGCGGGTCCCCGGGGGCCACCCTCCTAACGGTCAGGGTTGATGGCTCCTTTCAGCAGACACCACCCCGCATCTCTGCCTCGTGTCACAATGTCACCCCTTCCTGCTTTGGAATGCTCTTCGGTTTTCCCTCTGGCTTCCACAACGTGACACTTGTGATCCTCCCCCGATGACACAGGCAGGTGTAAAAGGTTCCGCGGAAGTGAAAGCAGCCGTCACTCACAGCTTAGATGTTCCTCCCGCACTTCTGACAACAGCGTGTCTTGTTCCCTTACCGTCCACCTTTCTCGTCACTCATCCGAGTGTTCCGATCGACGCTGGAGGATCTGGCGAATCGAGGCTTCGCCGAACACAGAGCATCAGCTGTACACCTTCCCCTCCTCCCCAGCTGGATTCCCCAGGGACCAGGAAATGGGTGGCTCCTGCAGTGTGCCCAGTCGTAGTCAGGCTGAGACCCGCTCCAGGAGAATGGCAGGCACAGGGGCAAAGCAGAATCGAGAAACAACTCCTAAATGTTCACAGACACGTAACGTAGAGTTCAGCCGAGCCTGCGGTGCCAGACCCACTGGGTCCGGGTCCGTCCTTCCTCCTCGTTTCTCAGGATCCAGAGCCTTTCATCCCCCGCAAACTCGGCCCAAGCGTGGAGCAGCTCTGAGCCCAGTTCTACCCTGATTTAGAGACGGGAGTGGATGGAGGAGGCCTGGCCCGCACCTGCGAGAATTCAGCACCTCCAGGCTGTCTGCTGGCCTCACTGGGTCAGAAGCAAGGGTCCGAACCCCTGCCCCACAGCCCAGTCCGTGCATCCTGGAAGATCTGCCTTAATAGCTTCCAATCCCGACCCCAACCCCCACCGCGCATGCGCACACACATTCATCCCTTGTAGAAACCGGAGGCCTGCCTGGGCTCCCGGACTCAGCCTGCAGCCCCGCTTCCTGATAAGGCTTTCCCTGATGCTGACGGACAAACAGACTATGGGCTACGTCTGTGTGGTGTTCGCGGCGGGCCTGGCACACATCGGTGCCCAATTAATGTCAGAAGAACTTCAACAAGAACTCTTGTGGCTGACGGCCTCGTGCCTGCTGCGAGAGAAGTTGTAGAAAACCTATAAAGAGCGTAAGGAGGGGCGCCTGGGTGGCTCAGACGATTGAGCGTCCAACTTCGGCTCAGCTCATAATCTCCTATTTCGTGAGTTCAAGCCCCGCGCGCCGGGCTCTGTGCTGACGGCTCAGAGCCTAGAGCCTGCTTCAGATTCTGTGTCTCCCTCTCTCTCTGCCCTTCCCCTGCTCATACTCTGTCTCTATGTCTCTCAAAAATAAACAAGCATTGGGGCGCCTGGGTGGCTCAGTTGGTTGAGCATCCAACCTTGGCTCAGGTCATGATCTCACAGCTCGTGAGTTCGAGCCCCGCGTCCAGCTCTGTGCTGACAGCTCAGAGCCTGGAGCCTGCTTCAGATTCTGTGTCTCCCTCTCTCTCCACCCCTCCCAGCTTTGTCACTCTCTCTCTCTCTCTCTCTCACACACACACACAAATAAACATTTAAAAAATAAAAATAAATTAAAAAAAGAAAAAAAAAAGAGCGTAATGAGCCCCAGCGTAGGCTCGAGGCACCCAGGCCTGAGCTTGCCTTCTGAAACGTACCAGCTTTGGGATGGCGAACGCGGCGCTCAATCTCTTTCCTCCAGTTGGTAAGGATTCGAGGTGACGTCCGGAAATGCGGGCTGTAATAACGCCTGGCCCCGGTCATTCTTAACGAATGGTGCCGTGGAGACGGAATATTGTAACCTCCCCAGCTCTCAAGCGGTCTGAGAAGGGAAATAAGTCGGAAATAGAAATCTTCCTTTAGGAGAAGAAGTAACTGGGGTTAAAAGAAACTTGGAAGCCATCACTTGGATCTCTGTTCAGTGCCAAACATAAAAATAAAAACGTCGTCTTTGCTCTGAAATATTTGCGGGACCTTCTGGGTTGCAAAGCGTGTTGGGTGACTAACATCAAAGGTCTCCGTTCAGGCCTTTACTACGTACACTTGGGTCTTTCTTCTGGGCGTTTCCCCTCCCTAAGCTTCCAGACACTTGATCCAGGAATACAAGGGATTCGCTGCAAACAGGTCTGCCTGTATCTCTTCTAGAAATATAAATCTGTATTCTGTGTAGACCTCGAGCTTTGTGAGACACGTTTTCTATTTCAGCACACGGCATGTAAATACAGCAAGCGTAGGGGATGCCTGAGAGTTTGTACATTACATTAAGAGGCGGGGCGTCTGGGCGGCTCAGTCGGTTAAGCGTCTTACTTCGGCTCAGGTCATGATCTCACAGTTCGTGGGTTCGAACCCTGCATCAGGCTCTCTGCCGTCAGCGCGGAGCCCACTTCAGATCCTCTGTCTCTCTCTCCCTTTCTCTCTCTGCCCCTCCCCTGCTTGTTCTCTCTGCCCCTCTTTCTCAAAATAAATAAATAAGCTTTAAAAAAAAATACTGATAATAGGGGCGCCTGGGTGGCTCAGTCCATTACGCATTTGACTTTGGCTCAGGTCATGATCTCACGGTTTGTGGGTTCAAACCCCATGTTGGGCTCTGTGCTGACAGCTCAGAGCCTGGAGCCTGCTTCAGATTCTGTCTCCCCCTCTCTCTGCCCCTTCTCTGCTCGCACTGTGTCTCTTCTCTCTCTCTCTGAAAAATAAACAAACATTAAAAATATTTTAAAAATAATAAAAAATTAGGATGTGAGCATTTGGGATTTGTTTTTGTTTTGTATTGTTTTCAAATTCCTTTCTGCTTGTCCCTCTTGCTCTGGACCCTGTGTTCTCCAGCCCCAGGAGTTACCCTTCTGTCTTCGGGTGTTTGAAGGTGCAGCTTCCTCTGCGGATGCTCCCTGTCACCGTGAGGGGTCACCAGTCTCTGTGGACAATCTCAGAACCTAAAACACAACCTGACACACAACAGGAGCGTTTGTTTTTATTGCCGTTGAACCCCCGCATATCGGCATCTGCTTAGGAGCCAACTTTACCTCTTCGCTCTGCCTCCCTCGGCCTTCTGTTGCCTGGCTTTCATTAATGAAAATGATTTTCACAGTAAGGGAAGCCTTCAGTCAAGGCGCACCGGGGCCCTGCTTTGTGCTGGACATGGTCCTGGCTGCTGCAGGTCCAGGGGCGAATGAGACTGAAGTGTCTCTCATCAATGTCCCTCCGAGGGCGTAGAAACAAGTGGTGGGCTTCCAGGCGATGGGGACTTAAAGCACGGCGATGGACTAGAGAGGCTCTAGGTCAGACCACGTGGTCGAGGCCGACCCGGGGAGAGGGGCGTTTAAGCGGGCCGCCCGTGTCGAGGAGGAACCGGCTGCGTGCTGGGGGAACGCGTGTTCCCGGGGCACAGACGGGAGGTGGGAAGGTACCAGGAGCAGGACTAGCCTGGGGAGTTGGGGGGCTGGAAGGGCGGGTGCGAAGAGGGGAGAGTGAGCTCCGAGGAGGTTGGGAGGTCACCGGCGGCAGGCGTGGAGGGCCGTGGAGGCCAGGATTCATCCCAGGCCGTGAGAGATGAAGGGTGGAGGCCAGAGAGCTGGGAGACGGCGGGGAGGCTGGTGTAGAAGCCCTCTGGGCCCTCCCCCTCCCCGTGAGAAACACGGTGGCCTGGACTGGAAGGGAGGAGGGGCAGGCTCGGGATGTATCCTGGAGGTCAAGGCTGGAGGACCAGCTGGCGGACTGAGGTGGGGTGTGAGGGGAAGGGGGGAGGGACAGCTGCCCAGCACCTGCTCTGCCAGCCTTCCTGGCCTCCTCCCAAGCCCCCAAGCCGTGGGGCGCAGCCTCCTCTCTGCTGCAGCCCCTTCCTGGCTCCACCCTCCCCGTCTGGACATTCCAGAGCCCCTCCCCCTCCACCCCCCACCCTCGCGGCCCCAACCTGTCTTCTGATCAACCCCAAAAAGGGCGGAGTGGAAAATCCAGGACTCAAGATTCCACAGTGGCAGCTGCTCCCGGCCCTGCGTGAGTGTGCCTGGGGTGTAAATCCACGGTCTCCGTGGATAACACAGGAAACCATCACTCAAGCAGATGAAAAGCTTTCTCTCCTTGACAGCTAACAGCTCAAGGAGCCTTTACTATGTCAGTCCTCAGCTGAGATAGAAGCTAATATTTTCTATCCGGAGTCTCCGGGATAATATAAGGCAGTGCCTGGTTTAATAACGAGTTTTCGGATTTTGGCAGGGCCCCTGAGTTCCAAGTCAGGGGGAGGAGGGAGGCAAAGAGCAGCAAGACGGTTTCCAGGAAAGTGCACCTGAGCACTGCAGGGGAAGAGTTATTTCAAAGTCAGGGCAAGTCACACACGGTACTGGCCTGGTTACGAGATGACGCAGGGGGTCCAGGGAGAGGTGATGTGGCAGACGTCCCCCAGGGCAGGGGGCAGGGTCCAGAACCGGAGGAGCCAGGGCCTTGGGTTCCACGTTAGGGCCACTTTAGTTCGTGTATTCGTTCACTCGTTCGGCAAGCGTTTATCGGGCATGCGCAATGTGCTGGGTCCGGTGTAGAATCTACAGGAGGCGGGGGCAGGGGTGGGTGAAGGGGTGAAACTGACAAGTAAACAGAAAAATTACCTGAAAGTGATCACGGCGTGATAAAAGCAGCCCACACGGAGGTGGGTGCTGCTGGCAGGAGCCCGAAGGAAATAACATCTAAGCAGAGGCTTTAGGACCAGGTGGGCAAAGGTGGAGGGGCTGGAACTCCGGGCAGAGGGAACAGCATATGCAAAGGTGGATGGCAGGGTTCCGGGAGTCATCAGAGCACAGGGTAGCTGAAACAGGGATTGTAAATTGTGGTTGGCAGCTCCTAAAATGGGGACCAACCGTCTGTACCCCAATATTCACCCCCTTGCGGAGTGTTGAACATTCACTCTACAAACCCCGGGCCGTGCCAGGGTCTGGGGATGCTCACAGTGAAACATAAGGCTCTCCGCGGCAGCCAGGCCCCACAGTGGGAGTGGAGGGTGGGGGCTGGGTGTGCTTCTGGCTGCGGCCACGCGTCTGCACGCGGCTGGGCGGGTTTCCTCCCCAGAGTCTGACTCACTTACGTGCAACCAAGGCACGAGAAAGGCTCATCTCACAGGCACCTGGGAAGACGGGACGGCAACGTGGGCAGGTGCAGAGGGCAGCCCCCGCCTGTGGAAGGCTCTCGATGAGGGGCGGGCAGCTGCTTCCCAGAACCAGGAGTGGCACAGCAGTCAGCGAGTCGGGGTCCACGTCCACGCCATCCGCCTCCGGACGCCCAGTCGCAGACCCGTCGTGCGAAACCTGCGTGGTCCCGATTCAGGCTGTCCCGGGCCATTCCCGTGGGCCGCACCCTCCTCCCTTCCACGGCTTCCTTCCAATCAAAACTACAGGGAAAACCACGAGTTCCGTGTCCTGGCGACACTTGGTGAAACGCACACACACACAAATGCATATCGATTATCGTAATTACCTACCGGCACGGCGGTTACGGCCTATGGGAGAGATTTCCCACTCGGAGAAACATTATAGATGTGATTGAATCATGAACCGGAAGTAGATTGGGACATTTCCTGAACGAGAGGGTTGAGTATAAGGGGTGACCTTGGGCTCCCGAAGGGGGCTAGGGGGTCCGGGAGAGGTCTGCCAGGACTGGAGGAAGCAATTGGCCTCGACTGACGGCACAGTCCCCAGCTTCTTGGGGGGCACCATGGGCTCCCGAGTGGGAGCAAGGCCCTCGCCCCAGACCCAGCCCAGAGCCCCCGGTAGCAGGCAGGCATGATGGGTGCAGCGGGGGCTATGGCCTGCAGGCTGCAGGTCCCCTTTGTGCTATGCTGTAACCTAGAGGTACCCTTTCTCCGCTCCCCTGCCCTCAGACCCCACTCCTGGTCCCTGGGGAGAGGAGCCAGCAGGCCCGTGCTGAGAAATGCCAGGCAAGCACACAGGCGCGCCCCCTGCCTGTCTGCCCACAAAACGGGGCCTGTGGCTCACAGGCAGCAGTCAGAGTGCTGGGTCTGGAGCCGGGCAGGCCCGGGTTCAAATCCCAGCTCTGCCACTTAGCAGCTGGCTGACCTGGGGCTTGCCTCCTTGACTTTCTGCACCTCTGGCTCCTTCTCTGTAAAACTGAGACCAGATACCCTTCTAATTCAACGTGCGTTCCCGCAATGTTTCCTGAGCTTCAGTTACGAGCCGGGGTCCCTCCTGTTACAAGATCCAAATGAGATGCCGAGTGTGACGAATAATCATACTCACATATACGTCATTATAGAGCATGAGGTCCTGCTCTGTCACGTAACAATACAATAGTGCTTCCATTTTATCAAGTCCTTTTTTTTTTTTTTAACATTTATTTATGTTTTAGAAAGACAGAGAGACGGAGTGCGAGTGGGGGAGGAGCAGAGAGAGAGGGAGACAGAATTTGAAGCAGGCTCCAGGCTCTGAGCTGTCAGCACAGAGCCCGATGTGGGGCTTGAACTCGCAAACTGCGAGATCGTGACCTGAGCCGAAGTGGGATGCTTTACCAACTGAGCCCCCCCAGCACCCCTCAAGTGCTTCTTATATACCAGGTCTGGAACTGAATGTTCTGTATTCAGTATCTCATTATATCGTCCCCAGCCCAGAAGGAGGTAGTATTACTCCACTTGGCACTTGAGGAGGGGAGGCACCTATCCAAGTGGGTTCGGCCTCACACAGCAAAGCCGGGCCTCCCTGCCTCTCTCGGGGGCTCTGTCCCTGGGAAGTTCTGGGCAAAGGCCTGGGATTAGCCCTGCTCGCTGCTCCCTTGCACATGGGGCCGGTCAGAAGGCCTGCCCCCTAACACGCTGTGGGACCTGGCCGTGGGCATTAGAGATGACACTAATACAAACCTTTGGAGAATTCTCAGAGCGCTGATCAAATATAAGGGGTGTTTGGATGAGAGGCAGAATGTGGCACTAGCGAAACACAGTCGGGGCTCGGAGCCCAGTCCTGCCATTCTCTAGCTGCGTGACCTCGGAGTCACTCAACCTCTCTGAGCTTCAGTCCGACTCAGTTTTCTGGTCAGTGCTATAGGGATCGTAGTAATGCCTCCTGCTCTGGGGTTAAAGGGGACGATGCGGGCAGAGAGCCAGAGCACGGTGCCGGGCACCTGCTGGCGTCTGATGAACTGCGCCGTGATAGACGGCAGGCCAGGTGTTGGCCCCGTTTCCCGTGCATTCTGCTGGCCGTGGGCACTGGAAGCGATGCCCTCTAAAGAACCCGTGGAACCGAGTCAAATCGACCCACCCCAGGTCAGAGCCCATGTACGGCAGTGACATGAACCCCTTTGCAGTCAGGGTCAGACCTGAAGGAAAAAGAGTGTGCTTTGCCTCCACGAAGACAGGAAGCCCGGTGGCGAGAGGTGTCACTTTGGGCAGAATCTAGTCTCCTTCCCTCCAGATTAGAGTCAAGCCATATGGAGGAAGCTCTGAATTTGGGAAGGTCACGGACAGTCTGCAGGGGAGAGGTTATAATGAGAAGAAGGCCCGCCAAGTGTCAGAAGACCCTGGTGACCTCTGGCACTTCACCTATCCCGGCCTCAATGTCCCCGAGCATCCGTCGAGGACCCCCTGGCTGCTGCCACCTCCTGCACGTCACTCTGAGTCCCATCCCCCTGCTGGCTGTGGAGTCAGACAGGACCTGAGTTCAAATCCTGACTCTGCACTTAGAAACCACAAGAACTGGGGCGAATTCCCTGACCTCTGTGGGCCTCAGTCTCCTTCTCCATGTAATGGGCTGATGCTGCTTCCCTGGCATCATTCCTGTGAGGCTAGAGCTGGACACGGCGGCCTCTGGAGGCAAGCATGCCATGTACCCACAAGGTATCATTCTTCCCCTTTTAGACTTTGGATCTAGAACTAGGTTTAATGAGCCCCACCAGATGGGATGAGCTCTCCCTTGGGTCCACCCTACGGGGTGGGTTAATTAGTACAGACGGCTGCATCATGGCCCCCAAGAACCCATGGCTCCCCCCTGGAACCCACGGATATGTTATTTCATGTGTTGAAAGAGACTTTGCAGATGTAATTAAGTGAAGGATCACGAGAGGAGAGATTATTCTAGATTAGGTGGGTGGGGCCTGTGTAACCACAAAGGTCCTTCTAGAAGGGAGGCAAGGGGGTCAGAATCTGTGACGACAAACATAAGGGTTTGGAGTGGAGTAAGGATGGAGCCGCAAGCCAAGGAATGTGAGAGGCTCTAGGATCTGGACAAGTGGGTAAGGGGAGCTAAAGGAGTCTCCCCTGAAGCCTCCCGGAGGAGCCAGACCTGCCAATACCTTAATGTGAGCTCGGCGAGGCGGCTCCTTTCAGACTTCTGACTCCCAGGACTGTAAGAGAAGGAATCTGTTGGTTTTTAAACCAGCGAGTTTGCGGTAATGTGTTCCGCGTTTAGTTTTACTCCAGAGATGGGATTCCACAGGCTGAGATGCGGCCGAGGGAGCTGCCCGGAGTCCAAGCTCAAGGTCCAGTGGGCCCCCATTGCTCCCCTGCTCTCGGCTCGTGTTGGTGCTACGTGGGCCATAGGAAGCCCTAACGAACAATCAACTGAACAAGGACGATCAGAAAAGAGGTGAGGAGACAGGCACGAATCTGTTTTACAGCTTCGGAAGTGAAGGGCTCTCGCGGTGAGGGGGACCGACGGTTAAAGGCAGAGAGGCCTTTCTAGCCAGGACTCTGAACTGTCGGTCCGGTGGTTGTCTCCATCACCTGCCACCCTCCATCGATCTAGCGGACGCCCGAGATCTGAAGGCTGAGTCAGTGCTGGCCGAGAGAGAGAAGAAAGGGAGGCGGATACTATAGCGTAACGACTCGTGAATGTTCCCAACCCTGGGAAGTAGGTGCTGTCGTTACTCCCAGTTTACAAACGAGGAAACTGAAAGAGGCTTAACAGAGAGGGCTCCCTTAACACATCCAAAGTCGCTCAGCCGATATGGTAGACTGCAGCAGCGAATGGCTGCCCTGGATCCACTACTTTTTTCTCTAACTCTGTAGACGCCTTCCAACCCCATTCTGGGCTTCGGCCAAAATAATATGATGCGAGCAGAGGCTTGAAGGCAAGCTCCCATTGGCGCTCTTCCGTGATTGGGCTTGCTCCCTCTTGGATTCCCACCGTCACCATGGAAACAGGCTCCAGCTAACCCACTGGAGGGATGCGAGAAGCATTTAGAAGGAGAACCAAATCATCCCATCTGGACTGCTTCTAGACTGGCTAGCCCCCAGTCAACCCGCCAGCTGACCCTGGACACACCAGCAAGCCCAGCCAACGTCAGCCAAGCCTGGCCCAGACTGGCAGAACCACACGAGTGACCCAATGACTTGCAAGGAACAATAAATGGTTGTTATTTGGGGCCACTAACATTTTGGAGTTGCTTGTTATACAGCAATAGCTAACTGATACAACTGATAAGTAGTGGAGTGGTGTATTGGGGAAGCAGAGCAGCCCCGCTTGGGAGGAGCTTTTAGTGCATATTGAAGAGAAGCATCAATAGGACCAATGGCTTAGGAGCAGGTGGGTGTGAGGCCTGGCGCTGTGGGGGTTATTTTGTTAGCATGAGAGGAGCATGAGGACACAGCAGGTGCCAGGAGGGAAAGGGGGTCTCCGCCAAACTTCGAGGAAGAAGCAGAGGATTGGTGGAGACCCCATTTCCTCCCTGCCCCCCTCCTGTGCTTGCACATGGCACAGATATTTGGACATCCGGAACCATGACAGCCATCTGTCATGGAAGGGAAAGGGAAAGGGAAGATGTGTCACGGCATGTCCGCTCAGTGCCCTGACTCAACACACTGATGCCAGAAGCTTCTATTAAGTCCTTACTCAAACACATTGGCCAGATGTTCTGTTACCTGCAGCTGGAAGTACTCCTGTCTGATGCCTAGTGGCGTGTGGTCTCTGGAACTCTCCAGTCTCCACGAGGCCAGGCCAGACCCAAAGAGGCTCACACCCGGTCTCCCCGCCAGGGGCCTGTGCCCCGCTGGTGTGCTTCGAATTTGGTACAACGCTTATTAGGTGCTCAGCCCAGATGTGGAACAGACATCATGATTCCATTTTACTTTTTCTCGACTGACTTTTTTAGAAAAAGTTCTTGGCCTGCTGTGTCTGTTAAATTAGCACGTGTCGCCTCCCCAGAATAGCACAGTCTACTAAGGATTGGTACACCTTCAGACTGCTCTCCACTTAGGACTCATAACTAGTCCAAAAAGAGAGACGCCTGGGTGGCTCAGTCGGCTGAGAGTCCAACTTTGGCTCAGGTCATGATCTCATAGTTCTTTCTCAAAATAAATAAATAAGCTTTAAAAAAATACTGATAATAGGGGCGCCTGGGTGGCTCAGTCCATTACGCATCTGACTTTGGCTCAGGTCATAATCTCACAGTTCGTGGGTTTGAGCCCCGCGTCGGGCTCTGTGCTGACAGCTCGAGCCTGGAGCCTGCTTCGGGTTCTGTGTCTCCCTCTCTCTCTGCCCTTCCCCTGCTTGTACTCTCTTTTTCTCTCAAAAATAAATAAACATCAAACAAAATTTTTTTAAGACCAAAAAAAATGTAGGAGGCGGATATAAACCACAAGATATAAAGCCCGCGGCCGCTCCCCGCTCCCTCGGCTCTGTGCACACACTCGGAACGTCCCGTTTCTGATTTCAGAGGCGTAGCTAGAAAACAGGCCGCATGGGGTGCAGAGAGCGTATGGAGGCGGGAGCCGGGGCAGCTCCGTGTCACGTGCCCACGTGGCCTTGGGCAAGCCAATCCTCACTCTGGGGTTCTGTTTTCTCCTCTGGGAAGGGGCTTCTCGTGAGCCCCTCCTCGCTCTGCTCTTCCGAGTCTAGTGAGGGCCTGTCTCCAGTTCGGCCTCCACCTGCAGCCTCAAGTGTGTCAGGAGAGCGTGGTAGGGCTGGGGATGTCTGGAGAGACAGGCAGACCTGAGTTTAAAAAAAAATTTTTTTTATGTTTATTTATTTTTGAGAGAGAGAGAGACAGAGTATGAGCAGGGGAGGAGCAGAGAAAGAGGGAGACATAGAATCCGAAGCAGGCTCCAGGCTCGGAGCCGCCAGCACAGAGCTCCATGCGGGGCTCGAACCCACCACCTGTGAGATCATGACCTGAGCTGAAGTCGGACGCTTAACCGACTGAGCCACCCAGGCGCCCCAGACCTGAGTTTTAATTCCAGCTCTGGTGCCTAAGTGGTAAGTAGATTTCAGACGAATCCTTAATCAGCCTGATCTTCGATGTGTCATTTATAAAAGGGGAATAACGAAACTAATAATTAGACACCACGCGCAGGACAAAGACACATCTAGCAGCTGCCCGGCGGACGGCGAACATTCGTATGAATTCTCAGTGTTATCGTCGTCTCTCGTTCTACGGCTATAATGGGAGTCAGACGGGGCATTTGCCTGGGGGATGGGCAGGTGGAGCCCACAAGCTCGTGAGGATAACGTGTGTCGGATGGAAATGGGAAATTAGGGGCCCCATATGCTATACGTCACTCTTGGCTGAAAGTTGTACAGACCTCGGTCGGAAGCATCATTAAAAACTTGGAAGCCAGGAAATGACAGGCACAGGTGTCCGGGCTGACTCCCCGCACTGGCCGCGACACCCTGCCAGGCAGCGAGAGAGCGCAATGACACCCTGCCAGGCAGCGAGGAGAGCGCACGCCAGGAGCCTAAGATGCAAATCGTGTACGCTTAGTCTGTGTCCTGCCATCATAGAGTGAGTCCCCCAGCCTGCTTGCGAGGAGGAGCAGGGGGCTTTCCCGGAAGAGGGTCTGCTGTGATCGCCCCGAGGACTATTGCCTGATAGCCCGAGATGGGAGCGTTAGTTGTAGAAACTGCACTTGTTAGCAAGTTTGCGGTCGAAATCCCTGTCGGCTCACTGCAGGTGGAAAACCACCCTTTGTCGGAGGTGGGGGATCCCACGCAACGTTCTTGGTGGTAGTTAACTCACCACGACCTCTCACTTTTGGCTCTCAACAACTCAACCTGCAAAAACAAAACAAAAAAATAAAACAAAACAAAAAAAACAAATAAACTCGGGGAGGGGGAGTGCCTCTAATACTGGTAAAAATTAGAAACATAACCGAAGGCATTTTTCTCCATATAAGTATTTGTTTTACAGACAAAACAAAGTGGGGGCGCCTGGGTGGCTCAGTCGGTTAGGCATCCAACTTCGGCTCAGGTCATGATCTCACAGTCCGTGAGTTCAAGCCCCACGTCAGGCTCTGTGCTGACAGCTCGGAGCCTGGAGCCTGCTTTGGATTCTGTGTCTCCCTCTCTCTCTCTGCCCCTCCCCCACTCACGCCCTGTCTCTCTCAAAAATAAATAAACATTAAAAAAATAAAAAACAAATAAAACAAACTGTCTGTAAGCGAACGTAGAATAATAATTTGTTTCAGCCTCAAGAAAGCCCCAAAGAAGAAGCAAACAGATAGCTTTCAAGTTCAAGTGCTGTGGCCACTGGGACTTGTCATTTGCAAGCCCTGAAGCTGTTTCTTTCCCCAGCCAGAAACGAGAGACGTCTGACTTGGTGTGGGTCTGCGCTGTGTCGGCTTAGCCAGGCTGGAAACACACACTCTCCAGAATTTCCTTTGCCTGCGCGGTTCCGGGTTCGCACGACTCCGAGAGGCACTGAGTGTGAGGTTTGCAAGCTGGAGCTGGCAGCCTGGTTCTCCGCCTGGAAGGCTGGTGCGGGCTGCAGAAGCCGTGGCCCCTCGGACCAGTTGCAGCTGCGCTGGCCTCGGGCCTGGGCTTGGGGCGGCTCTTCAGGTGCGACCCTGACTGCATCAGTCCATCCTTCCTCACACAGCCCTCAGCCACCGGCTGGTGTCCAGCTGGCTTTTGGACTTGAAATTCTGAAACCGTAGCTGCTGTCTTCTTTCCTGCGTTGGTCGCTCTCGCCAATCATCAATTGGTTCATTTATTTAGCAAACATCGCAGTGTCTGCTCACAAGGAGCAAACCCCGTCCAGGATCTGGAGGTGAGGGGGGACCAGGTCAGTTCGTGGCCTTGCCCTCAAGCAGCCTGCAGTCTGGGGGACATTCAGCACGGCTCAGCTGCCCCAGTAAGCAAACACAGGACACAGAGCAGAGAGGGGCTGAGAGCCGGCAGGGGGCTCACTCCCCAGCAGCAGGGCAGCTGAACAATGCCCCAGGGACACCCAGGATCTGGTCCCTCGGACCTGTGAGCCTCACCCTATATGGCAAAATGGAGGTCCCGGGGTGATTAAGTTCGGGATCCTGCGACAGGAACACGATCCTGGATTATTGGGAGTTGGGGGGGCACGAGCCACACGGGTGTCCCCGTGATGTGAATCTGGAAGCAGGCAGAGACGTGAAGACAGTCTGCTGGTCTTGACGATGGAGAAGGGGCCGGGGCCTCGGCGCAGCTCGAGAAGCCGGAAAAGGCAGGGACGTGGATTCTCCCCTAGAGCTGCCTTGGTTGAAGTGCCTCGAAACCCATTTCGCACTTCTCACGTGAGACGGCAGGCAAAGAAAGAAGCGTTTGCAGGCACCAGGGTCTGGCTTGCTCCGGCAGCTGCAGGGAACTAGCACTGCCGATCGGGGCTTCCCAGCGGCGGGGCCAGGAGGACGCGCCTTCACCCGGCTCTGGGGCCCGCGATCAGGCTGCGAAAGGCCTTCCAACCTAGCAGAGCGGCGGCGGGCGGCCCGGAGCCGCGGAGCTGTCTTCCGGCTCTCAAAATCAGTAACGTGGAAAGCTGAGAAAGAACGAGGCTGTGAGCCTGCCCACCAGGTGCCTCGGCGGTAGTAGATGGGTTCTATTTTTATCTAGAAACGCCACGTCCGATTACGCTGACGCTACTCTAAAGGAGATGCTCCTTTTCCAAGGAGGTCTCGGTCAGCGGCGGCTCGGAAGGAAGGGTCCAATTGCAGGATGTGTGTGTGCGCGCGTGCACGTGTGCACGCCGATGGGTGCGCGTACGTGTGCGTGCGCATGCGTGTGTGTCCACGTGGACGCACACGCGTGGGCACCCACAGGGGCTGTTCGCAGCCGCCAGAAAATGCTGCTGCAGGGATTTCCGGCACGTGCAGCCAGGCTGCGTGGGAGGCCCCCCCCCCCCCGCTGGTGGTTCCTCCCAGACCGGATAAGTAACCCAAGCGCCCCCGCCGCCGCTCCCGAGACAGCCCGCGCGCCCCTCTCATCGCGGGCCCAGCCTTCCCCTCCTGCTCTGGGCCCCTCTCAGTCCTGCACCTGCCGGGGCGCGTCCCCAATGCCGGCTTCCTCCTGCTCTGCATCCAGACCTGGGCCAGGCCTTCCCGACCCAGCCCTCAGCTCCCTCTTCCCAGCCACCATCCGGTAAATACGACCCACCCCCCTCTACTGTGCTCTCCTGGTCTGCTCGGGCTGCCCCCGTGAGCGTGCTCTCCCCTCCTTCTCCCCTCGACTTCCCACGTCTCAGCAGCCAGCCCTGAGTTTCAGCTCGGCCCCCCACCCCCGTGCCCACAGTCGTGTGCCCGCCGATGTGTGTGCCTACGTGAGCGTGCACATGCGGCCAAACTCTACATGTGCACGCATGGGTGGACTCTGGCCAAACATGGTAGGGTGAGACCCACGTGGATTCCCTTGCTGCTCCCTAAACCCCACGGAAAGGACAGTGTGGGGGCAAGGAAAAGCTGCCAGTTCACAGGGAGCAGGAGACGGGAGCTCAGGCCAGGTCAGATGAGGTCCAAGACGTTGGCCCTTAGAAGAGAGGAGGGAGTATGGGAGGGGCACCAAGAGCAGAGATTCCCGGGGAGGGTCGGGGCTTTGGAAGGACGGGGACCAGGAAGGCCTGGTGCTGAAAGCATGGGTGGAAAGTTACTAATTAGACCACCCACGCCCCTTCCTCCACCTGTCACATTCCTCTGCCCGCACCTCTCAGGAGACCGGGTGATGCTGTGGAGAAACCGTACCTGTCCAGGTGTGAGGACACCAGGTGCAGAGGAAGGCATGGGCCCCCCGCTGAAAACGGGGGTGGGTATTAAGCGAAACCTATACCCTGGACTGTGGAAGCCTCTGTTTCCCTTCCCCCACAGGCAGGTCCCTAAGTCCCCGCCCAGGAGAGAGCGGGAAAGATGGGTCTCCGGAGCATCTGACAGTGTCAGGGAGGAGACGGGTGCCCGCAGACATCGGGATTCCCCCAGCAAGAAGTGTGCTCATCACCGATCTCCTGCCTAGGAAGCTCCCAGGTTGACACCCTCACCCACGCGAGGAGTGTCTGCCATAAAATTAACAGCCCACCCAGGAGAGGAGAAACAGGGGAAGACTGGGGGAAGACTGCCCGGAGGACAGAGAATAGCTAAATTAATTGAAGGAAAAGGAGAGGAGAGGACAGGAGAGGAGAGGGGAAGAGAGAGGGGAGGGGAGGAGGGGAGCGGAGGGAACGGAAGGGAAGGGAAGGGAAGGAAGGAAGGAAGGAAGGAAGGAAGGAAGCAGGAAGGAAGAAAAGAAAGAGAGAGAAGGAGGAGAACCTGGGTGACTCAGTTGGTTGAGCGTCAGACTGTTGCTTTCGGCTCAGGTCATGATCTCATGGTTTGTGGTTGAGCCCTGAGTCAGGCTCTGCGCTGACAATGCAGAGCCCGCTTGGGATTCTCTGTCTCCCTCTCTCTCTGCCCCTTCCCCACTCAAGCGCACACACGCTCTCTCTCTCTCTCTCTCTCAAAATAAATAAATAAAACACTTTTTTAAAAAAGGAAGGAAGGAAGGAAGGAAAGAAGGAAGGATGGAAGGAAGGATGGACCTGAAGAAAATTAAAACGAGGAAGAAGAAACAACTTTCGAATCTTCGAATGTCCCAGCAGGACCGGAAGGGAGAGCCCACATACACAGCAAGCATAGGAGAACAGGGGGAAAGGCAGAAGTCTTAGATTAAAGGGAAAAAATAGGACAACCAGAATGAAAAACTCCTCAACTGGTAGATGAGGAAAATAGAATGGAAGCCAAAAAGATGGAAAATCAGAGGAAAGGGGAAATTAGAGGGTCGAGCCAGTCTCGGCATCTGAGCTGACCGTATTCCGTGCAGAGAGAAGAGAGGGCAGACGCAAACACTTGTCTAACCAAATAGCTGGGCACCTTGTGGTTCAGGCTGACACGTAAGATTAGCCATCGCAGGCGTTGGGAATGGAGGCCAGCGGCTGCTTTTGCCCTGAAAACTGTGCTGAACCTGAAGATCGGAAGGTGGGGAGCCTGAGGTGGGGGGAGGGGTGAGAAGGGAGACCCAGCCTGACCCGGCCCAACTCTCTGGGGGAGGTGTGTGGTACTCTTTTCCATTTTTTCTGCGGCTCGGCAGTAGCGCCCCTCACTTTCATCTGGATTGTCTCAAGAGCTGAGCTCCAGAATCTTCTCCCACACATATGTCCTCTCTCTGATCTATTTTATTTTATTTTTTTATTTTAATATAATTTATTGTCAAGTTAGGTAACATACATTGTATACAGTGTGCTCTTGGTTTTGGGGGTTGATACCCGTGAATCTTCGCTTACATACAACACCCAGTGCTCATCCCAACAAGTGGTCCATTTTAAATATGGCCGCTGCCCCGGCCCTTGAAAGCCTAGGACGACTCACTTCAATTCCCCGGTCAGCCACGCGTCTCCAATGACGTACAGGTTCCTGAGCCCCTGGGGCCCCTCGCCTTTGTTCCGGCCTCTCAGGCTTTCTTCTGAGCCCTGAAGAAGCTCAACCCCTATTCCCTGGGCAAGAGGAGTAGGAAAAATCCATTCCTAAACCATTTTGCAGTCTGATTGTTGTGTCTGCCATGCTCCCTACACCACCATGCTACACAGACTTCACAATGGAAACAACAAACCATGAGGTCACAGGAAAGGGAAGCCTAACTACTGGGACAGGCTGTGCTCCTTCACGTCCGTGGGCTGTGAGGCTGGTAAGAGTCGGTGGGGAAAGCCAGGGGTTAAGGGGGAAGTGTATGGATGAAGGCAAGTGTTCTTACCACTGTCGCTCATGTTATCGCACCAAATGGCAGAGATTTTCTGTCTGTCTTCCCTAATGGACTGCGCGGGTCCGAGGAACAGAGACAATGCCTTTCATTTCTGCACCATCAGAAATGAACCCTGAGTGAACCCCTACCAGACGAATGAATGAAATCATGGAATGATGTCTCCAGGCTTCATGGGTGGTGCACCTGCTCTAATAGTACCTGCTTAATCCTTCGGACGCCCGACCAGAACGGCTGTTAGCGTCTCCTCTCTCCTCTGCGGGAGGTTTCAGCCCTTGAGCCCCTTGTGGGCTGACCTGCCGTGACCCAGGACCTGTGGCTCAGAAGTGTTGTCCATAGCTGGGTCCACCTGGCACTGATGCCGCATGCCATTACTGAGTATTTATGTAGAGCTTTGTAGAACCAAGTAGACTCCCGGTTGATATTCCAGGAGACTTCTGCCCTGGATGGTGAGTAAGTTGCATAGTCCCAGCCAAAATAGATTTTTCTGTTCGCTGCAGTTGAGAACTTCCCTACTGTGGCTTCTCTGAAAACGTCAGTATGATGCTTTCCACTAGGCTTAACTGTAGTGACCTGCTACGCCTTGGACAGCTCCCTTGTACACTTGGAGAGGAAGACCTAAGGCCGAAGAGGCCATTTGCCTATTGCAACAGGGGGGCCAGCCTTACCGTCCTTGTCTTCCTCTGGATTGTTTCTAGATGCTGGCGGAAAGCAGGGATGTCTCTGGGTCTCCCTTGGCTGGTCTGTTGCGAGACCATCATTTTGAGAACAGTGTTCCAGACAGACATTTCAAGATCGACCGCGCTTCTGCTGGTGAAGTGGGGGCAAGCACCAAGCCGCCTCCTTTGGACAGCAATTTGCACTGTATATTAGGAGCCTTAAAATATTTATATATTTCGATCCTGTAATTCCACTTCTGGGAATCCCTCCTAGGGAAATGACCTAAGTGCAAAGATTTATGTAAAAAGGCCTTATGGCAACATTATTTAGAAGAGTGAAAAATTAGAAAAGGCCTAAATAAAAAGCCTTGAGGGATGCTTAAGGAAATTATGGTGAAGTTGGTCCATGATCTATTACGTGCCTTTTACAAAAAGATTTTAGTAATATGCAAAAGCATATGACACAGTAGGCCTTTAAAATGCGAGATTTAGGGGTGCCTGGGTGGCTCAGTGGGTTAAGGGGCCGACTTCAGCTTAGGTCATCATCTCACGGTCCAAGGGTTCGAGCCCCGCGTCGGGCTCTGTGCTGACAGCTCAGAGCCTGGAGCCTGCCTCAGATTCTGTGTCTCCCTCTCTCTCTGCCCTCCCCCTGCTCATGTGCTATCGCTTTGTCTGTCAAAAATAAATAAACATTTTAAAAAAAGTGGGATTTGGAGCCACGTGATCTTAATTACATATAAACATGAACAGGAAAAACACAATGAAAGAAATATGGCAAAAAGTCAACGGCAATTTTCGCTGGGTAGTAAAACTATTCATTTTTTCTTCTTTCTAATTTTTAAGAGTTTCCCATTTTTACTTAATGACATTTAAGATTTAAAATTTTTTTTAATTTTTTTTTAACGTTTATTTTATTTTTTGAGAGACATAGAGACAGAGTGTGAGCAAGGGAAAGGCAGAGAGAGAGGGAGACACAGAATCTGAAGCAGGCTCCAGGCCCTGAGCCATCAGCACAGAGCCCGACGTGGGGCTTGAACTCACAGACCGCGAGATCATGACCTGAGCTGAAGTCGGCCGCTTAACCGACTGAGCCACCCAGGCGCCCCTAAAATTATTTTTAAAGAACCAGAATTCCAGAGTTAAAATGGCAACTGGTCGACGGCTCTGGAGGCCTCTTTCCTGACTTCCTCTGAAAATGCCTCTGGAGACGCAGCGACCATTGAAAACCCAAAATACCATCCATCCCAAACTAAAGCTGACAGATGTTCTAAGGCCAGAGGCTGGGTATCTCCAGGAATTTGGAGACTAAAGGAGCTGAGCCCAGAATGCTCTGGCCAGGTTGGCTTCATGACCCAGGAATTGCCTGAAGAAAGAACAGGAGATGGCATCCCCCGCCCCCCCCACCCCAAAGTCCTGGGGCTCTGTGGGTGGGGGTGGGGGCGGGGGTGGAAAATCGGCCTCCAGAAAACCTTCCACGGATCCTCTCCTGCGCGAACACTGACTTCCCAGGAGATAAGAATGCTCTCCTCCCGTCTCCCCTCCCCCGACACGTTTCTACGGCCATTCAGACTCAGCGACTCCAGAAAACAGCTGGGCGGAAGGGGCAGGACGTGGAGGGCACGTCAGTCCGCATCCCGGATGGTTGTCCCCAGGTAAAGTCTGGAAGGAGGCCAGAAACAAGAACAACGCCAGTGGACACACGCCGCCCACGTGTGCCGTCTACGCGGAGCATCAGAGAAGCAGAGGACGGAGGGAAGGGCAGATGTCTCTGGTCACGGGAATGCAGACTGGTGCTGCCTCTCTGGAGGTCATGGAGGTTCCTCAAACAACATTAAAACTAGAACGACCCTACGACCCGGCAATTGCACTGCTGGGTATTTATCCAAGGGATACGGGTGTGCCGGTTCGAAGGGGCACGTGCACCCCAATGTTTACAGCAGCGCTATCAACAACAGTCAAAGTACGGGAAGAGCCCAAGTGTCCATCGACGGATGAATGGATAAAGAAAATGTGGTGTGTATACAGTGGAGTGTTACTCGGCAATCAAAAAGAGTGAAATCTTGCCATTTGCAACTATTTGGATAGAACTAGAGGGTATTACGCTAAGTGAAATTAGTCAGTCAGAGAAAGACAAACATCCTATGACTTCACTCATATGAGGAATTTAAGATACAAAGCAGATGAACAGAAGGGAAGGGGAGCAAAAATAATATAGAAACAGGGAGGGGGACAAAACATAAGAGACTCTTAAACATGGAGAACAAACAGAGGGTTGCTGGAGGAGTTGTGGGAGGGGGGATGGGCTAAATGGGCAAGGGGCATTTAGGAATCTACTCCTGAAATCATTGCTGCCCTATATGCTAACTAACTTGGATGTAAATTAAAAAGAAAAAAAAAAAAGGTGTCTCTACTCATCGGAGGGGTGGGCCAGAATCACTCAGGGTGAAGGCTTCTAAAACTGGGCTGACATCCATCTAGACCATTCCAGAGGGAGTCCACCAGTGGTCTGGACAGAACACGCTCTACCTGAGAAGGAATAAAGAGAATTTGTTTCTTATTATCGTAACAGTGCTCACGAAATCACTGCAGGCGGGCAGGAAACCTCATCCTAAAAGCTCAGAGAAGGAAGGATCTCTACTTCTTCTCTGAAGGAGCCAGCAGAGAATGTCACAAAACCGGCATTCTCGATAGAAACACAGGCAGAGAACTGACTGAGATGAGAACGGGTTGGACGACGAGAAAAAATGACAACTTTAGAGAGACACGCAGGGAAGTCGAAGCTAAAGGAACAGAAGGAAGGTTTGCATGGAAGGCAGTCCGGATGGGAACTCACATAGTGGAAAATACCTATATCCTGAACAAGCCGAAGCTGGTACCTGCAAGCTGTCATCATCGTCAGTCACACGGGCTGAGAAGCTACACCAGGCGACCCAGAGAGGCTTCCTGCCTGAGGATTCAAGAAGGTATAGCCAAATGTATGGTTTTTCTTCACTCGACATGGACCCAGGCTGTGGCATCAGATCAGGCATTCCCAGGTGGGTTAAGAAGTTCAAGAGTCAAGTTTAGACTCCTTGATAAATGTCATTCATTCATTTTTTTTTTTTTTTACCTCAGTCATTCACACACCTCGGAAACTGTTGCTTCTGTGTGCTGGATATGCTAGACGTTGGAGATACAGGGGAGAAAACGTTCCTGTGCCTTCAAGGAACTCATGAGCTCGTCGCAGAGAGACACACGAGCACTCGTTACAGAGCAGGTGGCCAATGAACGGTAGGAGCGGGGGGCTGCCGAAGCACAAAGGAGAGATAACTAATCCAGTCTAGGGATCGGGGTCCTGGAAGGCTACGCAGCAGAGAGAATATTCAAGTAAAGTCTTGCAGCGCAAGCAAGACTCAACCTGGCAAAGGAGGGGTAGAAGAGTGTTCAGGAAGAAGTGAATCAGGGCAGTCTGGGGTGGGGGAGGGGAAGGGACTGTGTGCAGCGGGATCATGGGTGTTCAGGCTGGGGTTGACAAGGAAGGATCCCTCATACCCTGTGTCAGGCTGGGGAATTTGCAATGTTCCCAAGTGGTCCTGGGGACATTAAACAGTTAGGAGAGTGACGGGATCATCTTTTACATTCTAGGAAGATGCCTTTGTTAGTCACCATTCACTCGCAAAAGAGAAAAGGAGCCAAATTGTCTTAAGCCACTCTCCGGAGTCAGTAACGCCTTTACCATCCTCCTTGCACAGAAAAGAAACCGAGGTGCAGGGAGACTGAGTTAGAACCCCAAGTTTCCCAGCTTGAAGACGCTGAAGCCAAGACCCAAACCCAGTCTGCGTGATTCAATCATCTTCATTTCGCAACCACAGACCAGCCATCTTGTCTACCCTTCTCTTCCTGCCTGAGAATTCGCAATTCCCTCCACCGCCTCCTGGTGTCTTGGGGTTTCTGACTTTGTGCTTGCTGGACATGGCTCGGAGATCTATTTCAGTCCTTTAGAATTCGGTCCTCGGAGTGACAGCACTAAATGTGGCTCTGCCGGGCTGGAAAGTGACTGCAGCTTCCTCGAGGCAGCCCTGTGGGAGGAACCGCCAGAGAGGGTGGCTCCTGCAGGCTCTCCGCACTGCAGGGTGTGACATCAGCCCAGGGCAGAAGAAGGGGCTGCGCCCTACATGCCCGGCCTCTTTCTAAATTCGTGAGTCAGGTAGAGACTCCTCCCACCGGGGACAGGGAGTAAGAGAAGGAGAGAGGGCAGGAGGGTCCCGCCAGGAGAATGAAGAGGTGTCCCCACGAACACTCCCTCCTCTCTGTTCTCTCGACACGCTGGTCCCCTTCATGAAGCCTGAAGATCACTCCCTCAAAGGTGGAAAGCAGCATTTTATTCAAGAGGCCCGTCCCCCCAAAACTGACCATGCTTGAACCGGTTCTGCCAGTTCGGATCTTCCCCATCGTGAAATGGGTCAAAATAACGCATTATTGATATCAATGCCGAGGCTAAAATTCTGTCCTTATTTTTTTTAACTTTTTATCCTGAAATATTTGTAGATGTGCATGTAGTTGGAAGAAATGATATATACACCCTCCACTCAGTGCCTCCTAGTTCGCATCTTGCGGAGCAAAAGTGTCATGTCACAACGGGAAAGGCACGGTCTACCTCGCCCACGTTCCCCGAGTTTTACACAATTCGCCTGTTTGTGTGTGCACTGCGTTCTGGGCAGTTTTTCACAGTCCATTGGTGGGACCACCGCCATAAGGTGTGGGACGTTCTGTCCGTGGGATCCCTAGCCCTACCCTGCTAGAGCCAGATCTATGGCCTCCCACCTCCCTAACCCCCCAGTAGACACTGTTGAGTTGCTGTTTCTATAATTTTGTTATTTCAAGAATGCTATAAAAATAGAGTCGTATAGCATGTGATCTTTGGGGATTAACTTTTTTCACTCCGCCTAATTCTCTGGAGCATCCTCTAATTTGTGTATTAAGAATTCATTCCCAGGGCGCCTGGGTGGCTCAGTCGGTTAAGCACCGACTTCGGCTCAGGTCATGATCTTACACTCTATGAGTTTGAGCCCTGCATCGGGCTCTGTGCTGATGGCTCAGAGCCTGGAGCCTGCTTCGGATTCTGTGTCCGCCTCTCTCTCTGCCCTTCCCCTGCTCGCACTCTGTCTCTGTGTCTCTCAAAAATTAATAAACATTTAAAAAAAGGAATTCATTTCCTCTTATTGATAAATTGTATTTCATGGCACAGACGCCCTAGTTTGTTGAGTATTCACCTGGTGAAGGAATTGTCATTGCTTCCAATTTCTGACCGTCACGAGTCAAGCTGTTCTGAACGTTTGTGTCCAGGTTTCGCAGTGAACATGTTTTCATTTCTGGGTGGTGTGGTGACGGCGTGTTTTGTTTTCTAAGACACGGCCAAACTGCTTTCCGTAGAGGCTGTGCCACTTCAAATTCCCACCCACAGTGTCGGAGAGATCGCTGTCTCCACCTTCTCACCAGATGTGGGTGGTGTCACTATTGTTTTTTTAACCATAGCCGTTCTGATGGGTGTGTAGCAATATCTCTTAGTGGGCTTTTAAAAAAATGCTTTATTTTTATTTTTGCAAAAGAGAGCACAAGCAGGGGAGGTGCAGAGAGAGAGGGGGACAGAGGATCCGAAGCAGTCTCTGTGCTGACAGCAGAGCGCTCGAGGCCGGACTTGAACTCATGAACTGCGAAATCATGACCTGGGCCAAAGTCAGACGCTCAACCAACCGAGCCACCCAGGCGCCCCTCTCCTTGTGGATTTAATGTGCATTTCTTTCAGGGCTCATGGTGTTGAACATGTTCTCATGGGCTTATTTTCCGTCCCTGTGTCTCTTTGGAAAAATATCTATTCGTGTCTCTTGCCCGTTTTCTAACTGCATTACATAAATTTCTTTACTGCCCAGTTTTGAGCATTCTTTATGTATTCTGGATACTTGTCCCTCCTCAGGCGTGTGGCATGTAATATCTTCTTCCTGTATTGATCCTCCTTTCCATTCTCTTCATCAGGTCTTTCACAGATAAACTTTTAGTTCTGAGGAGGTCCAGCTTACTCCATTTTTCTCCTTTAGTGATCATGCCTTTGGTGTCAGGTCTAGGAAATTTTCACCAAGCTGTAGGATCTAAAGGTTTTGTTTTGTTTTGTTTTCTCTCCTCTGTTTTTGTTACTATTCTTTTTCTAATTCTCTGCCACATTTCTCCTACAAATTATAACCAGCTCCATTTTTAGTATAGCCCATCAGCAGTTCTGAAGAGATACATGGCCACCTAAGGGGTCCTAAGTTTGAGTGACCAATTGTTAAGGTGACCACTGTCCCTTACTCATCATTAAGGTGACATGAAGGGGGGGATAGTTTAAACTCCCAGCTTTTGTCCCAACGTCAGGGGCATTAAGAGCCTGGCTGGAATAAAGGGGCAAGAATTTGTCTCCTGCGCTGAGCTGGGTTCATCAGAAAAAGACCTACACATGTAGTTGACACTTGAATATATTCGTTTCTCAGGAGAGAAAGCGCTAGTCAGTGAGGACAATATAGGCGCCTCTGTAACAGTTTGCTTGCTGGTGTTCTCCACAGATTTGAGGGGCTGGTCAATGTGTGGGAGGAATACTTGGGTTCAAACTAAGCTGTGTGGCTTTGAAGACCTGACCCCATCCTTTCAGATGGTTCCTCCTCACTCGAGATGGTTCCTTCTTACCTAAAAAAAAGAGTCATCATGCCTGCCTTGACAGGAAATTGGTTTTATTATTATACAATCAACCAGGAAGTGAACAGGTGACTTTCAGGTAAAGGCATGGAGTGGACACTCTTTTCCCAATGTGGGAGGGGGCTGCTGTTCTGACCAATGAGGCAACTCTGGTTTTCACAAGCTAACCAAATCTCTAATGAAGTCATAGGTAAACAAGAACTGAACTGGAAAAAAATGAATGATTACTACATCCCATTAACCCTTTGTCCCTGATCATTTCTGGTCAAACCTCATCTGAACCCTGTTGCCACAAGCTCATGAATGTCCCAGTGATCCACAGATGCCCAGTGGCTTTTCCTTCCTGTCCCCACACTATGACTAATTCACCATCCATCCATCCATCCATCCATCCATCCATCCACCCACTCATCCATTCATCCATGCACTCATCTGTCCATCCATTCATGCACTCATCCATCCATCCATCCATCCATCCATCCATCCATCTATCCATCTGTCTATACATCCACCCACCGATCCATCCATCCATCCATCCATCCATCCATCCATCCATCCACCCATCCATCCATCCATCCATGCACTCATCCATCCATCCATCCACTCATCCATCCATCCATCCATCCATCCATCCATTCACTCATCCATCCATCCATCCATCCATCCATCCATCCACCCATCCATCCATCCACCCACCCACCCATCCACCCATCCACCCACCCACCCATCCATCCATCCAACCATCCATCCATCCATCCATCCATCCCACCATCCATCCATCCATCCATCCATCCATCCATCCATCCATCTATCCATCCAACAATCCATCCATCCATCCATCCATCCATCCATCCATCCATCTAACCATCCATCCATCCATCCATCCATCCATCCATCCATCCATCTATCCATCCAACAATCCATCCATCCATCCATCCATCCATCCATCCATCCATCTATCCATCCAACAATCCATCCATCCATCCATCCATCCATCCATGCACTCATCCATCCATCCATCCATCCATCCATGCACTCATCCATCCATCCATCCATCCATCCATGCACTCATCCATCCATCCATCCATCCATCCATCTATCCATCCGTCTATCTATCCACCCACTGATCCATCCATCCATCCATCCATCCATCCATCCATCCATCCATTCACTCATCCATCCATCCATCCATCCATCCATCCATCCACCCATCCATCCATCCATCCATCCGTGCACTCATCCATCCATCCATGCACTCATCTGTCCATCCATCCATGCACTCATCCATCCATCCATCCATCCATCCATCCATCCATCCATCCATCTATCCATCCATCCATCTATCCATCCATCCACCCACTCATCTATCCATCCATGCACTCATCCACCCATCCAACTTTACACTTTGATACCTAATGTGTTTCAGGCACTATTGCAGGGGCTGTAAACACGGTGGTGAGTAGACAGACCAGAACCCAGCTTTCTGTGGAGTTTACTGTCATTCTAAGTGGGACTCAGACAGTGAACGAATAAATAAGAGAATTTAGGGTAGTGAAAGTACTAAGAAGAAGACTCTAGAATGGTGGGATGGAGAGCAGCAGGGGTGAAGGAGGGGGCCTCTGGATGCAGGGTGGTGAGGAAACTCTTCTCTCAGGAGGGCATGGCTGTACAAGAAGAGGGAGCCAGGCTTGTGAGGATCTGGGGAAGAGCATCCGTGGCAGAGGGAACAGCAACTGCAAAGTCCCCGAAGCAGAGACAGGCAGGTGAGTGCAGAACAAGAGCAGCTGGGGACGCGGCCCAAAGGTGGTGTGTGGGTGGGCGGTGGAGGTGGGCTGGGGCGGGCAGCTCATGGAGGGGCTTCTAAGGCATTTGGATTTTCGGGTTCTTGTAAACAGAGGGTCTCAAGGGATGTCAAGATTAGCTGCACATTTTGAATGGGACCCTCTGGCCGCTGCGTGGAGGAGGGACTGGAGGATCGAGAGCAGAAGCAGGAGGCAGGCTGGAGGCCGTGGAACCGGCTGCAGCAGCAATGGCGGGGCTCAGGGGGGAAGACGGCAGCGCCCTGAGACCCGGGTCAGCCCAGCCTGCAAAGGCCAAACCCGCACGAAGCTCACCAAGCTCCTCTGTGCATTTGCTGAGCTCACCACCTTTTTCTTTTTTGGCGAAGATGTAATTTGCCGTTTTACAGTGTACGCTCAGTGATGTTGGGCACAGTCACGGGGTTGCGTGGCCATCGCCACTATCTAGTCGCAGCACATCTCGTCACCCCAAAAATAAGCCCCGTGCCCCTTAGCGGTTACCCCCACTCCTCCCTCCGCCCAGCCGCCAGCGACCGCCAGCCTGTTTCGGACACTCCTTATGGGTGTAATCGTGGCCTTTGTGTCCACTTGTTGCGCTGACCATCGTGATGTAGCACGCGCTTCATTCTCTCTCTGTGGCCGAAGGATTTTCCTTTGTGCGGATGTGCCGCCCTGAGCCTCTCCATTCATCGGGTGAGGGGCAAGGACGCCAGGGGGGTGAAGTTCTTATCGATGAGCCGGAGCCGTGCCTGAGACGCACCTGTGGGGACTTCCGGAGGGACCAGCGTGGGTCCAAAGGGGATTCACCTGAAATCACTAAGCGGTCCTCACGTTTTATGCCATCGTCCGTAAGTTACGTTTTGACACTGAGAACGCTTTTCCAGTCCCTCGGCTCGTCCACTGAGCCCAGCCATTTCCGGAAGGCGAGCACAAGGATGGCGGAGACAGGAGCCTGGTTGTCATCCATCGGGTGCCAACAGCCTCGACGGCACAGGGCAGACCCTGACCCATCGCCCGTCGTCTCATTCCCAGCCCCGATGCCCCTCCTCCGCCGCCTTCCTTCTCGAACAAGTAACCCCGGCAGGAGGCGCCGCGCCTGCCCAAGCCCAGAACAACTTCCGAGCCGCGGTCCCGGGGCTCGGTTTTGCCAGTGGAATCAGAAACCCGGCTTGAAGGCCGCTGCCGTGTTTCCTCGCTCCCACTGCCCTTTGAATACGTTTCAAGGCCTTTCATCTGAGAAGTAAATGATGGGCCATTTCCAAATGAGGCTTAGGGCGCCGGGCCACAGTAGAAAGCCTTGCTGGCTAATTCAGACAGCCAGCTCCCCCCCGCCCCACTTCTTTTACAAGCCTGCACGGCAGCCCGCGGCAGCTCCCCCACAGGGCCGGCGTCCCACCCGGGCACCCCTCGACAGGGAGTGTGGGGCGATGAAAACCCTGAGCACGGGCAGCGCCACGGCAGGGGTCTGAGTGGGCTCCGGCCGCTACTGCACAACCCCGTCCACGGGGTGGCTTACAGACAGCTGGTATCTATAGGTCACAGCTCTGGAGGCTGGAAGCCTGAGCTCAGAGGACCTACGGGGTCGGGTTGTGGCGAGGGCCCTCGTCTGGGGTGCACGTGACCGTTTCCTGGCTGTGGGAAGAGAGAGAAGGCAAATTCTGGCGTCTTTCGATAAGGGCTCTGATAGCGTCACGAGGCTCCGCCCCGGTGACCTGATTGCCTCCCTGAGACGCCCCGCCCCCCAGTCTCCTGATATCATCACCTGGAAATTTAAGACTCCAACCATGTGAATTTCGGGGGGGCACAGACATGCTTCCCCAGTACTGACCACACTCCCGCATTTCAAATACCACGTTGAGGGGCGCCTGGGTGGCTCAGTTGGTTAAGCATCCGACTTCGGCTCAGGTCACGATCTCACGGTTTGTAAGTTCGAGCCCCACATCGGGCTCTGTGCTGACAGCTCAGAGCCCGGAGCCTGCTTCAGATTCTGTGTCTCCTTCTCTCTCTCTGCTCCTCCCCCACTCATGTTCTGTCTCTCTCTCAAAAATAAATAAACGTTAAAAAATTAAAAAAAAAAAATACCACGTTGTGCCTGAATCCAGACGCTGCCTGGAACACAGCCGTATCCGCCCGTGTGACATCCTGTGCCTGGTGGCCTCCGCGAGGCTAAAGGAAAATCCAACCCAGATGGGAAAGTCTTGCTGGAGAGTGGAAGATCCTCGGGGGGACCAGGTCCCCAAAAATGAACTTCCGCCAGGGCCGGGGGGTATGGGTTCTTTTTCTTTTCCATCAGGGCACGAGGTCTGAGCCTGAGTCGGCCTGAGCCAAGAGCCCAAGAGTGTGGTGCTAAAAGGGCAGCTTGTCCGCACTCCCAAAGCGGAAGACAGAGGGAACGAGGCTAGTAAGGGTGGCCCGTCCTGGCGTGGAGATGGAGGGAGGGGTGGGGGGGGGGGGGCCAGGCCCAGCGAGAGGGCTCTGCACACCGTTCTGTGCTTCCAGGGGCCCATCTGCCTGCCAGTTAGTACCGGGACCATAAAGGCGTCTCTTCTGCCCACAGGATGATTTTGTTTTTCGCAAATAATAGAGTATCTCTTTTAAATCAGCGTGGTTTTTCTTCTCTAAGAAGCCTCCCAACTGCACAGAAAAATCCAAGGCTTTCCCAGAGAATGCGGTTTCTGAAAACACGACAAAATCCCCAGGAGCGGATGAAGCAACGGTCACAGAAACTGCGACCGTCATTGCTGCCTGGGTGGCCTGAGGCAGCGGCTGGCCCTGCCTGGGCCGTCGGATGGGGACACCGAGTCCCACCCCGTATGGCTGCCGGCAGGGAGTCACGAAAGCCCGGTGGAGTGCGCTGTAGCTCCTCGGCGGCCTCTGCGTTCCAGTGAACGTCTTGCCCGTGGGAGGAGAGTCTGGCTCTGCGACCTTGGGTCGGTCGCCTACCCTGTTGTGACCTTGAGTGCCGTGCTGAGGTGCGGGGGCACGGTCTGAAGGGAATAAGGAGCCACGGGAGGATGGTAAGCAAGGAGGTGAGAGTCAGGTCTGTGTTACCCCGTTTCCTCTGGGGGGCAGTTTTGGGGAGAAAAACCATGTAAATGGAAAGAACTCTTGGTTTGGAGTCAGAGAGACCTTGGGCTCTCGTGATGCTGTCCACCCTCCCCCTCCCCCCCTCCAGCTGGGTGACCTTGGGCAGGTCCTTCAAACGGGGGCTCGTAGAATGCAAAGCTGATTCAGCAGGTCTGGGCAAGGCCTGAGAGTCTGCGTTTCTCACCAATTTTCCCTTTCCTCCCCCGACGATGCTTCTGCAGCAGGACCCACTGCCCTGGGTACCTGCAGGCCACGGATGAGCGATGCTCGCCCTTTCTTCTGGGCCACCGGCCACACTCTGAGTAGCGAGGCTCTGAGTCTCCGAGCCTCAGTTTCCCCATTCGTAAAATGGCGTTGATCAAACCGGGCTCACAGGGCTGTGAGGGGCAGGGATGAGGCCCGGTGGGTGGCCCCTGCAGCACGAAGCGTGCCCAGCCCTCCTCACCCCTGCTCCCTCCCCCGCGTCACCGCCCCTCTCTGGATGATTCAGGTCTATTCTAGGCTCAGCACCCCCGCCTAGCTCATTTCCGCTCCCTCCTCTTCGGGCTCACCTTTCCAATGCCCTAGAATCCTTTTGGCTTCTCTCTCTTTGCTATTTAAATGCAAGCCTCACAACGCTCGCCCCAGGCTCCTACCATCCTGGTGCCGTTAGGAGATTAAAATTTTGCAGCACCTGCCTCTGCGGCTCCCAGGGCCCCGCTTTTCACGTCCAGGGAAGCAGGCCACGCCACCTGCCTCGCGTACATTGGCCACATCCTCCCTCCGAGCAAGGGAGCCGCGCGTGGGGAAGGGCTTGCTCGGAATAAGGGCTTATGTTTACAGTGCGCCTGGGGGAGGGGAAGGGGGGTCACGGAACTCCATCCAGGTTGTGGGGGTGGGAGGCTCCGTGGGAAGTGGCTCTGCTTCTCCATGGTCCTGGGGTCTTCGCGAACGGCTGGGGCCTCGGTTTCCCCATCTCTAAGAAAGATGTGGGACCAAACCCTCTCTAGGAGCCTCTCCAGCCCCCGCGTCCTCTGGAGTCCCTGTTTCTAAGTGAGGAACTCGGGGTCCTGACAGTCGGCCAGAGCCCTCTCTATCGGTGACACACAAGGTCATCACACAGACATCCACGACCCGCAAGTCCCCCCCCCACCCGTCTGCGATCATCCGGGGGACCCCCTCCGCCCTGAAAAAGAACAAACTCAACCCAGCTCTTCTCGCCAGCGGGGGCATCGTTTTTTGGTCCGTTTTTACTATAAAACTTGGCAGAGCAGCGCTCCCAGAGTGGTTTGTAAACATGTCTACCAATTCTCTTAGGCTCCTCCCGAAGAGAGGCAGGGTCTACGTCCCTCCCTTGAAACCGGGTGGGCCTCCGGGCGCGTTCCGACTGACCGCGTAGGGCGAAAGTGACACACGACTCCAAGTGGCGCTGCGAAGGCCACGCGGCTTTCGCCTTACCCCCCAGAACATTCCTTCTTCCGCAGTCTGACTGCGCGGAGGCCGCCAGGCCGTGAGGAAGCCCAAACCCGCGCACACAGAGAGCCCTCGCGGGGAGGCCCCGAGCCCAGGGGCAGAGACAGAGGGAGGCCCCGGCCAGCCCGCAGCCGGCCCGGCTGCACCTACCGTCACCAAGGACTCCAGCCGGCGCCCTCCTCCTCACGCCAGACATCGAGTCCTCAGTTTCCCCGCCGACTCCACTCTCCGCCGGGGTGTCCGAGGGGCGTCTAGGGTGACGGCCTTCAGGCTGAGCTCCTACGCGTCCCTCCGCCAAACCCGCTCCTCTTGTCTCTCCACAATCCCGGTCGCTCCGGATTCAAACCCTGGAGTCAGCGTAGACTCCTCTCTGTCCCTTACACACCCAACCGCCCCCAGCGTCGAGTCACGGGCTCAGCTTGCAGACTAGAACCAGGACCCAGCTCCTTCTGCCCAACCTATGACCTGCGTCCACACCGCCTTCCTCTGCCACCTGGGGACACTCTCTCCTCCTGACTGGCTTCCCCGCATCTGACTTTGCCCCCCTCCCCCACCCCGCTTTGAATCTCTGCCCATGTCCTACCATTTCTTGGATCAAAACTCCTAATGGCTTCCTTCCGGTCTCACTCGGAGTCATGGCAAAGCCATGCGGGGGCCTTCGTGATCCACCCCTCCCCTTTCCCTTTCTCAGTTTCACCCCCTACTTTTTTTCCCCCTCTTCTCCCTCTGCTTTATCCCCGGCGGCTCCAGACAAACCTTCAACCGTGGCAAGCATGTTTCTACCACAGGGCCTTGGCACTCGCTGCCCCTTTGGCCTAGAGCTCTCTTCCCCAAGACAGCTGCATTTTTCTTGCCCTCACGTCCTTCACTTGCTCACCTCTTCTGTAAGACGTTCCCTGACTACCTTATTGAAGACAGACACAGACACACACCCCACACGCCGCTGCTGGGCCCTCCCTTAGCCCTGTTTATTTATTTCTCTGTGTCACGCTTATTACCCTCTGGCATATCTTACATGTATTCGTTTGCTCTCTGCCTTCCCTCACCCAATTCTAAGTCCCGTGATGACAGGAATTCTCAGCAATTTTGTTCACAGCTGTTTTCCCAGCATCTAGAAGAGTGTCTGGCACACAGAAGACACTCAATAAACATTTGAATGAATGAATGAATGAATGAATGAATGAATTTCAAAACAGTGCCTCCAAATTGCAGCTATCAGACTGATATGCCAAGCACAAATCTTCAGTCTTGCCTATCTACAACCTTTTCGCACCCCGCATTGTCTTGGGGATAAAACTCAACCTCCCTAACCCTACATTTAAGGCCCTTTATGATTCGACCCGTGCCTACTTCTGCAGCCCCATTTCTCACTACTGCCTGCTTTTCATATCACACTCCAGGAACACCAGACTGCTTGAGTTTCTCCACCTGTCACCGTGATGTGTCCTTGTCTTTCCTCTTGCCCAGAATGCCCTCTTTACCGTCTTTCTCCCTGTCATTGCTTCTCATCGCTTAGGGGGCGGGGGTCGCCTTACATACAATGGGGAAGAAGCTTGAGTCCACCCTCCTCGGCCCCTCGTGCGGGGAAAGTTGGGAACGCCCTGGATACCGGATGGCGCTGCGGAGTGCTCGGTCCCGTTCGCAGGTACCGTCCACCGAACAGACGGGGGAGCGAACGCCTGCTCCCGGCCGTGGCTGTGGGCTCGCCGAGCGGGGACGGATGCAGTCGGGCCGCTCTTTGTGCCTCGGACAGAGCAGGGCCCCGGAGGTGAGGGCGGCGATCGGTGCGTGATGCCCGCGTCGGCCACCAGGCCTGGCACGCAGCGGGTGCTCCCGGGGGGTCTTTGGATTGGAAAGAGAAATGAGTGCATGTGGGTGTCCGATGCCCCCCCAACCTGTCCTGACGGTGGAAGGGGGGGTGAGCGGAGCCGCACTCAGCATCCTGCAGGGATGGGGCTGGGCGGGCAGCGAGGTGACCGGTGCCCGCAATCACAGGACGCTTCTTTCATCTATATGATAATGACGCCTCTCCCCGGGGCCGGCAGGCGCGAGCCCGGGGAGCTGAGCCTGGAGAGCTGGAAAGACAGTTCTGGAAAGACCAGGGCCGGCGCCGACCCCAGGCAGGAAAGGCCTGGTCCTGGCCTGCTGGGAGACAGAATCTCCGGCCCCAGCGGGACTCCGTGCGCCGGCAACGTGACGGGAACGAGAAGCCCGCCGAGGCGGCCCGGGGACAGCCGTGAGGGCGACCGGCCTCGGTAAACTAACCCCCCTCGTGAGAACGTAACTCTCCCAAGGCCCAGCGCTTTTCCTTGAACTTCAGGTTGGTCCCACAGGATGGGAATACGATCCCCGTTTTGCAGATGAAGAAACCGAGGGTCAGAGAGGAGTGGACGTCTCCCAGGGTCACGCGGAGTCGGGATCTAAATAATCCCGAAGGCCCTTTCCCTGCCACGTGAATGGATAAGCCCACGAGTTGCTGAAAATAAGCACGAACGAGGAGGGAAGAGAGAACACCCTCCCTGCACGCGCGCGCACACACACACTCACACACACTCACGCTCACCACCAAGAACCCAGTTTGAGAAGCGAAGATGTTGGGAGACATGCCCTCCTCTGTGCCGCTTCCTGCTAAGTCCTCAGCAGCTGCTCCCGGCCCCTGCTTAGCCGAGCCCCCACGGCGCCCCCCCCCCCCTGCCCACTCCCTGCCCACTCCCAGGCCTGGACCTTCCGGGGCAGAAGGGGCTCCAGTGTCACCCCCCCGGCCCGGAGGAGCCGACGTTCCGGTAGGGTAGGCAGACAAGCCACACGTGCAGACATAAAGTAGCTGGCGTGTCAGGAAGTGGCAGGTGCTTGGAGAGGAGGGAAGGGCAGGAAGGCAGTGGCTGTAATTCTAGATCAGTGGTCGGGCGGGGGGGGGGGGGCAGCCTCATTAAGAAGGCTTTGTTGGAGCGAAGACAGAAAGGAGCAGGGGGAGAGAGCCCGGCAGGTCTCCCAGCAGAAAGCATTCCAGGCAGAGAATCGCACGTGCAAAGGCCCTGAGGCAACAGCTGCTGGAGTCATTGGAGGAAAAGCTGGAAGACAGTATGAGCAGGAGGAAAAGTAGCAGAGGATGAGGGGTGGGGGCGGGGTCAAGGCCTCGCAGGTCGCGGGGCCCTCTGGCTTTCTCTCTGACCTTCACACGAAGTGTCTAGAGGCTTTGGAGCAGAGCAGGGATGCGGTCTGACTAGAATCGGAAAAGATCGCTGGCTATTCTAAGAACGGACGGCAAGGTGGGTACGGAGGGCCCACTGGGGGCGCTGACAATACTCCAGCCGAGGCGACGGTGCAGCAGCAGGAGGCGGGAGGGGCGACAGGGTGACAAGGGTCAGACTCTCACACGGGTGTGTTGATAGCATATACGTGTCTTCTCCCACAGCCCAGTGGGGGCCTGACTGGGGCCTCTGGGGCCCAGCAGGCCTGAGTCTGAGTCCCGGCGTCTCTTCCAAGCTCCTTGTCTCTGGACAAGTGGCCTTCGCCCTGCCAAAGCTCCCTTGTGTCCCTTATCGGAGGAACGAGGAGCTGTGGACCCCTGAGCACAGCCTCGAGTACACAGTAAGTGCTCACTAATGGCCACCCTCGTGGTTGCTCTTTTTTTTATTGTTGTGCTACCGAGATTGGTGGGGCCAGAGATCACACAGACCACAGAGACACGTCGTTTCCAATGGGGTACCCTGAAATGCCCCCTCTCTTGTAGCAATGTCGTCTGTTCCAAATGAAACCCCAGCTTCTGTCTGGGACCTTGGGACACTCCGACCCTGCCGTTTTGACCCTGTGGCCACGCCGGCCTCCCCACTGTGACCTCAGGGGCAGCCCAGCTCCTATGGACGCGTAAGAACTTTGAAATCAAAATCAAGAGCTATTTCTGGCATGAACGCCGCCGAGCTCATTGAAGCCCCGAATCAGTTTTCCACAGAGTATGAACGGCATCCGGTTTTCCCTTTTTCCTTTGGAAGTTTCCCGAAATAATTCCACAGCACCCGTGCACAGAGCTGTTGCCGGGACAGCGGTAGGGCGCCACAAAGCTCGGATTCCTCGGTCACCTGTCTCCCCTATCACGGCTCCGGCTGGACGGGTTTTCTTCGGAAGTTGTTCTTTCTTTCGGATTCAGCGGGGATCTGGCTGCAGTGATGGGCCGAAGCAGCAGCATCCTCGAGGTCAAAAGCTGGTGGGGTCAAAATCGCAGGGCTTCACCTTTGACCTTGGTTCTGCTTCTAGCACTTCCAACTCCCCCGAGCGGTGTGGCTCCCATGCGCTGGGCTGCCCTGTGACCCTGGCCTTGTGGGGAACCGCGAATGTCCATCTCGGACCTCTGGCCACTTGTCCTGGCTCCCACCCCCAGCCTGACAACCGGTGCACTGTCGCCCACATGACGGTGGGCTCCTTATCACTGACACGCCCCCCCCCCCGAGACTGGTGGGGAGGGGGACTTGTCCCGGCCATGGCCATGGCCCAGCCCGCCCTGGCCTTCCGCTTTCTCTCTTCTCCACCACTCGAGGGGGCCCACCTAACACACGCGATGCAGCCGTCCCAGGCCCTGCCCCCCCCCCCCCCCGACTGCGAGAGAGCTCTGTGGACGAGCGTTGCCCTCAGGGGACTCCGCCAACAGCCCCCTGGCTCGGGCTGCAGCAGGGAGCCCGGCCTGGCGGCCCCCACGCTCCCCTAAAGGTTATGGAAGACCCTCCTCAGCGTCCCTGCCTCCCCCCTCAGTCTGGGCCCCTCGAGGCCGCCACGGGGGATCTGTGTGAACCTAAGTCCTATTCCCCCTCCTACCCCCTGCCGACCCCAGGGGACGAAGGCCGCCCCGTGCTCTGCGTGCAGGCTGGTCTCCTCTCCTCTCTCCAGCCTCCTCGTCCACGGGTGCCGGGCCCCCTCCTGCACGCTCGGGGCAGACCTGCCAAGGCCTCGACACCGTTGCTCACCTAGGAGTCCCATCTCCCCTCTGCTCCTCCAAAACCGGCCCATGGGCACCCCTGCCGTCCACAAGGTCATCCCGGGCCCCTTCCCCCCTCAGTCCTCGCGGTGGGTGCTGGGGTGAACTCCCTCCTCCAGCATGAGGCCCTCAGACTCCAGCGGCCGAGGGTGTTGGGTGCTGACGGCTCATGGCTGAGTCGCTCGCCAGGAATTGACAAAGGGACCTCCCTTTCCCAAAGTCACGCCCTCCGCCGGGTCAGGCAGTGTGGGCAGCGGAGCCGGGGACAGAGTCAGGGAGCGGTTGCAAAGGCCCAGCCCCTTGCTTTGATTCAGGGCTCTTAAGAACCATCTAGATCTCCCTCTAGGGCGGCCGCATCACAGGACAGCCCTTCCTCTCCCCTCTTCCTGCTTCCCTCCCTCCCTCGACACACCTCCTCCTGCACACGACCGCCCCTTCCCATCCCAGCCGGCTTGCTGGGAACAGACCTGCAACACCCGGTCCCCAAGGCAGAGGCAGAGCCGCAGTGCTCAGGTGCCCCGCCCAGTACCCGCCTCACCCGCCCCGTGGGGACTCTCCAGGGACCTGGTCTGCCCCAGCAGATGCCCTGCTTCTTAGAGTACTTACTCATTTGTTCCGCGGTACTTGTTAAGGAACCCTGACCCAGCGTCTCCCAACTCCTTCGCCCACTCATTCATCCGTTCCACAAATGCTAATTAATTAATTTATAAGTGTATTTATTTTTATGTTTATTTATTTATTTTGAGAGAGAGAGCAGGGGAAGGGCAGAGAGAGAGGGCAAGACAGAACCCCATGCAGGCTCTGCGTTGCCAGCACAGAGCCCTATGCAGGGCTCGATCTCATGAACCGGGAGATCATGACCTGAGCTGAAGTTGAATGTTCAACCAACTGAGACGCCCAGGCGCCCCTCTGCAAACCTTTAATGAGCTCGCGCTGCGTGGTGTCAGGAATTTACCAATACCAATACACATGGCAACTTCCTTTTTTTTTTTAACATTTATTTTTGAGAGAGAGAGAGTGAGTGTGAGTGGGGGAGGGGCGGAGAGAGAGGGAGACACAGACTCCGAAGCAGGCTCCAGGCTCCGAGCTGTCAGCGCAGAGCCCGACGCGGGGCTCGAACCCACGACCCGCGAGA
This sequence comes from Paguma larvata, assembly GCA_030068075.1. NCBI lineage: Eukaryota > Metazoa > Chordata > Mammalia > Carnivora > Viverridae > Paguma > Paguma larvata. Next base: position 40,140,841 of record CM057827.1, on the reverse strand, counting down.
TCATGATTTGAGCTGCAGTCAGACGCTTACCCGACTGAGCCCTGCCCCACCCCACCCCACGCCCCGTGGTACGTCTCTTATGGCTGCTGAAGCAGTGACCACAAACTCAGCGGCTCTAAAGCACACGTCTGTGAGGTCACTCTGCTGTGTGTTGGAAGTCGGACACGGGTCTCCCCAGGCTAACGTCAGGGTCCTGGCGGCCGCGTTCCCTCCGGAGGCTCTCAGAGGAGCTCCCCCTCGTCCCCCCCCAGCTTCTGGAGCTGCCTGCCCCTTGGCTGTGGCCCCTTTGCTGCACCTGTCAGACTGTGGGTGCCGGCTGCCCTCAACCGGCATGACTGTGCTGCTGCCTCTGTCCCTACGTCTCTCCCACAGAGACTAACTGCCTTCCTCTAACGCTTCTCTTTTTTCTTTTTTAATCTTTATTTATTTTTGAGAGACGGAGTGTGAGGGGGGGAGGGGCCGAGAGAGAGGGAGACACAGAATCCGAAGCAGGCTCCAGGCTCCGCTCTCTCAGCACAGAGCCTGACGTGGGGCTTGAACTCACCAAACATGAGATCATGACCTGAGCCAAAATCAAGAGCCGGACACCGAACTGACTGAGCCCCCCGAGCGCCCCTGAAAGACAAATATTCTAAGCAGAGTCAGTCTGTGGTTTTTCCATCTCCGTGTCCCGGAACTCACAAGATTCCCCGAAGTGCCTCAAGGGCAACGTTGACCAGCACTCGTGATGTTGAATGTGCAAGACAAACGTGTGTCGGGCATCGTGGGTGTCACGTAACACCACTGTTTCAGTTCTGCCACCTCTGGGGGGCCGCCCTATGGAAAAGAAGAGAAAAACTAAGACAAGAATAGCTGACGTGAACGAACATCCCTGCTAGATGCCGGCTCTTCTTCAACCCTCGCGACAGTTTCGCCGGGGAGCAGCGCACAGGAGATTATTCTGGGTTTTCCAGGTGGGCCGGTGTTGGCACAAGAGGAAGGACGCAGGAGAGGCGGGTCAGAAGAAGGAAAGTGACAGCAGAAGGATGCAGCGTTGCTGGTGTTGAAGACGGAGGAGACGAGGCCGCAAGCCGAGGAACGCGGGCCGCTCCGGAACCTGGAAGAGGCGAGGGGATCGATTCTCCAGCAGGGACCCTGGGAAGGCACACGGCCCTGCCCGCACCTGGCTTTAGCCCAAAGGGACCGTCTACGGAAACGTAAGATGCATTCGTGATGTCGGAGGGGACGTGGGTGCCTCCATCAGTCAAGCTTCCGACTCGGTTTCCGCTCGGGTCATGATCTCGCAGTTCGTGAGTTCGAGCCCTGCATTGGGCTCTGCACTGTTGGGATTCTCTCTCTCTCTTTCTCGGTGCCCCTCCCCTGCTCTCTCTCTCTCTCTCTCTCAGCCATAGAAAACAAATACAGCTCCTGAGACGACCCTCACTTCCTCACCCGACGCCTTCCTCCGTAGGCTGCTGGAGTGTTCTTCCGACTTGGCAGCTGCCTTCCTCCAGAGCAGGCGACCCAAGAAAGAGAGCAAGGAAAAGGTCACGATGCCTTCTCGAAGGCGACGTCACAGGCCAAACACCAGCGTCTCCGCCACATCCGGTTCTGTCCCTAAGCCCGGCGCACGCGGAAGGGGCGGGGGACAGAGCTGATATTTTGAAGGGTGGAGTGTCCAGGCATTTATTTGTGGGCTTGGTCACGCTGTCCACGATCGCGCTCGATTAAGCAGCAGGCTTGAAATTTTAAAACACAAACACAAACAAAGCCCCAAGCCCTCAGCTCTCTGACTCCACACAGTGTGTGGTCTCTCCGTTTCACAGAACTGCGGAGATGGTTCTGAGAGGCGGACGCCCCGGTCTTGCCGTCGTTACAGGGAGGACGGAATCTTTGTCCCCAGGTGCGGGAATGGACAGGAGACTCTTCAGTGTTTTTAAATGCCGAAGGGAGCGTTGCCCTCCCAGCCGAGATGAGGCCTCGCCGGCATTAGCATGAAATGACATCGACTCGATTTGCTGAAGCTGGGACCGGAACGCAGGTCGCAAGTTATGGATGTCTTTAATAAAACATGCAACACCTAATGCTATTAAAGAAGCTCTGTGTGACAGACCGCATCTCTCAAAAGTGTGGCCTCTCTGGGTAGCAAACAGAGAGCATCTTGGTGGGGGAGGGGCGGGGGAGTCGGCGTTCTGTAGCACCCCTTCTCATTTTACCAACAGGGAAACTGAGGCCCGGAGAGGGGAAGGCCGCACCCAGGTCACCGTGAGAGTTAAGAAGACGGGGATTGGACCAGGGCGTCATTCCCAAGTCCGTGCTCGCAGCCTCCAAAGAAAAGGATTTCCTTAAAGATAGAAGGACAGTCAGGGACTTTACTGAAGAATTTTCTAACCGTTCCTCCCGGGCATCTGTGGTTCTGAAGGCGGAAGGCTGATGAGGAGGGGCCAGGAATGCGTTTCCATGGGAGCTGACCAGAGGGTGGGGGTGCTTCCTCCTGGAAGAGGGGGCTGCGGAAGGAAGAAGGTGAGGCCTGCTCCCGGATAAATTGTCCAATGGGCAAGACCAGACTCCAGGGTGTGAGCTGCCTCTCTATCCTGGCCAGTCCCTGAGAGAGGGGGATTCAGATGAATGCATGCTTTGAGCTTCTAGAATAACTTCCAGGACCTGCCCCTGCACCTGCCTCCAGCGAGGCTCAGACCTGCAGAGAGTTCTGGGAAGAGTCACATCCCTGCAAAGGATAAGCCGTCCCTGTTCTGGCTCAGACCTCCTCCCCGCTTTGCCTTCCCTCTGTCTTCACGTGGCCCACCGGCCACCCGACTGCCCAAGCCCTGAAGCCCGAGAGTCGCCTGGGACTCTTACCTCTCCCCCATCCCGCGCCGCCGGCTGAACCCTGAGTGGCATCTCCATCAGGAAGGGCATTCTGCTGCAAGCGATGGAAACCCGATCTGTCTTATTAAAAGGACATTGAGCTAAATGCAGTATGGGATGTTGGAATCGATCCTAGAACACAATTAGGACATTAGCGTATAAACTGGAGAAATCCAAGTCAAGTCTACCTACAGTTTGGTTAATGGTAACGTCCCCGTCTTGGTTCTTAGCTCTGACAAATGCACTGTGTTCGTATAAGACGTCAGAGCAGGTTGGGAACCTGGGAGAGCGGTGAGTGAAGGGACTCTGTACTTCCTTTGCAACTTCCTTGGAAATCAAACAGTGTTCCAAAATAAATAGTTTGTTTCAAAAAAATTGTTTTTAATTTTTAAACGTTTTTATTCATTATTGAGAGACAGAGCCTGAGCAGGGGAGGGGCAGAGAGAGAGGGAGACACAGAATCTGAAGGAGGCCCCAGGCTCTGAGCTGTCAGCACAGAGCCCGACGCGGGGCTCGAACTCACAGACTGTGAGATCATGACCTGAGCCAAAGTTGGACGCTCAGCTGAGCCACCCAGGCGCCCCTATTTAAAAATTTTAAGAATGAGGGGCATCTGGGTGGCTCAGTCAGTTAAGTATCCAACTCTGTGTTTTGGGGTCAGGTCACGATCTCGTAGTTCATGAGTTCGAGCCCCAAGTCAGACTGTGCTGGCAGCTTGGAGACTGCTCGGGATTCTCTCTCTCCTCTCTGCCCCTCCTCCCCCTTTCTCCCTCTGCCTCTCTCAAAATGGATAAATAAACAAAAGAATTCTTTTTTAACTGAAGAATGAACGAATGGATAAACGAGATGCGGCATAGACACGCAACGAAACGCCACTCGGCCTTTAAGAAAAGGAAATTCTGATACTGCCACCGCATGGGTGGACCTCAGGGATAGGATGCTCGCTGAAACAAGCCAGTGACAAAAGACAGGAAGTAGGATGAAGGTCGCCGGGGCAGGGAGGGGCAGCGGGGAACGGGAGTTAGCGTTCGTCGGGGACAGGGTTTCAGTCGGGGAAGATGAAAAAGTTCTGGAGGGGGATGGCAGCGACGGCTGAAAACCGAAGTGCGTGTAATTCGTCCCACCGAACTGTTCCCTTAAAAATGGTTAGAATGGTCGGCCTTGTTATGTGTGGTTTACCCCGGTTTAAAAAAAAAATGAAGAAAGACACCAGGGACACAGAGGCTACACAGCCAAGGACTGAACCCCAAACTACCCCGCAAACCGGCTTGGGTGTGGACTCGCGCCAACACTGCCTGGCACAGGCATCCCGGTGCTGGCCCCTGGCCCCCCCCGATCCCCCGCTGCTGCCCAGCTGGAGATCCCGAGGAACGGCTGCTGCCGCTGCCCACTTTCCAGCACGTGCCTGCTTCTTCGCAGACTTCCAGTTCGAAGGGCGGAAGGTCATGGGCTCGCGGGCTGGTGCCAAGGGCCCTGGGACACGAAGGCTGCGTCACTTGCATCGCCTTCTACAGCACGAGGCGGTTTCTAGCTCCCTGGGCGGGACCGTTGTCCTAAAGAGTTTGGAAATAGGGCTCTTCCCTCCATCCACACCCTTCCAGTTCGGCCCAGCCCGACGTCCTAACGTGCTCCCTGCCGGTCTCCGTCTCCGCAGATGCCCCCTTCCCGTCTGATCTGCCCTGCAGCCTGTGTCCCCCTGTGTCCCTCTCTCTCTCTTCCTTGCACACACCCACTGTGTCACCAAAGACAGCCGGTTCTGGCCCCCCCCCCCCCCATATCTCTTCTCCATGACCTCTTTTCCACTTCTCGTCTAGAACCTTCTGGTAGGTTCTCAGCACTTTCTCGCTGGTTCCCCAGGCCCAGGAGTGGTCCTGACCGCTCTCAGCTTCCCACTGCGATGCCTCGAAGTGAGATAAGTCAGTCAGAGAAAGACAAATACCATAGGAGCTCACTCCTGTGTGGAATTTAGGAAACAAAACTGATGAACATGGGGACGGGGGGGAAAGAGTGGGGGGGGAAGGAAGCCAGAAGAGACTGTGAATGACAGAGAACAAACCGAGGGTTGCTGGAGGGAGGTGGGTGGGGGATGCGCTAGACGGGGGATGGGTACCAAGGAGGTACTGGTGCTGAGCGCTGGGTGTTGTATGCAAGCGATGAATCACTAAATTCTACTCCTGAGACCAATGCTACCATAAATGCTAACTAACTAGAATTTAAAAACTTCAAATAAAGTAAAATAAAACAAAACAAAATAAAATAAAACAAAATAAACCAGACGAAGGCACTCCTACGGTAAACCCGCCTGTCACTGGCCCCTCCCTGCCTTCACGCTAGAACACCCAGGCCTTAGGCTGGCAGCCACGCGCCTTCACACACAGCCTCCCCTGCTGTCCCAGCGAGAGCTGGCCCCACGGCAGCTGCGCTGCATCTTCTAAAGTTTTTTTTTTTTTTTAATGTTTATTTATTTTCGAGGCAGAGAGAGACAGAGCATGAGTGGGGGAGGGGCAGAGAGCGAGGGAGACACAGAATGTGAAGCAGGCTCCAGGCTCTGAGCTGTCAGCACAGAGCCCGATGCGGGGCTTAAACTCACGGACTGCGAGGTCATGACCTGAGCCGAAGTCGGCCGCCCAACTGACTGAGCCACCCCGGCGCCCCAGCGCTGCATCTTCTAAACAGAACACCCCTCCCCCATTTTTAGCCAAGCAAAAGACACCACTCTGACAGGACCTCTTCGCTGAAGCTTTCGGGGTTGGGCTGGGGCCCTCTGCGCCCCTGCCCACGCATGCCCTGGCTCAGCTCCCGCAGGGCACCTCCCACTGCACTGGAGCATGCTGTTTGCTTCATGCTACCCATGACCCTCACTGACCTGGAAGACCTTTTAGGTCTGGAACAATGTCGTGTTCACCGTGACACCCTCAGAACCTAGCACAGCTCTGGGGAACCCATCCCAATGAAACAGACCTGGCCCAGGCGTTTCGATCTAAGATGATGCCACCTCGCCCTGCTGCCTCCGGGCCACAAGGGCTCTGCCCCCAAAGCCACCAGGAAGCCAACCTTTGGTCCCCCTCCAGACCTTCCTGTCTGACTGAGCTCAGCCCAGGACAGCTCAGAACCAGTCTCCCATCTACTGAGCGAGAGCCCTGCTCCACCCAGGTGGGCAGTCAAGACCCAGAACTCCAGATCCAACCACAGAAACTGCCTGGATGTCCGACCCTCCCCTGCTCCCCTGTCTCCCTCACCACTCCAGCTCCCTTCTTTCTCTCCTTTGCTTCCTCTCGTCTCTCCTCAGACATTTCCATGAGTGCCTTCGGTCTCCTGCCCACAAGCTCTGATGTTGGCATTCGGTGCTTGGCTTAGAGAGGAGGAACTTCCAACCGATGGGTGCAACTATTTGTCTAACCTTATTCAAAATTCACCTGGCTAGAGTTAGAACCCCAATTCCAAAGGACACCCCCTTTTCCCTGTAGCATCTGCTTCTTCTCCCTTGCCCCATCCTTCTGCAAGAGGAGGACGGCCTGATCCTTCTGACCTTGAAATACTTTCAGCACCGCCATTGGGGAGAGCTCCCTCTTCTCCAAGATTCAGACAGAACATGGCGGAAGCCAGCAGACGGGGGCATTTGCTCCCAGCTGGGACACCAGTGGAATTGTGTCTTCAAGAAGAGATAGGGTTTGGGCTTTGGGGAAGAAAGTTCAAGGGGAGGACAGGCAAGAGGGATGGGGCGAGCTATGCACACATGCTGACTCCCCAGAACTCGGTGACGGCCTGTGCGTCACTGGGAAGTGATGCCCATCCCCACAGACCCCAGAGAAAACGGAAATATCAGGCAATGATGTAAATAGCCGCAGTAATGACGCTGACTTTCTTGGAATCACGTGGAAAGTGAGATATGGCTGGAACTCCACTGGTGAAGTCATCCAGATTGATCTATACTCTTGTGGCGCAGAGAGAGGGATAAAAGGTCTCCTTTGATACCAAGACATTTTCTCAAGTCACGGGAGCCTGGTAATGCCTAAACCTCACCTTTATATCTTTAAATAACTGGGGGCTTCGCAGCCTAGGGGGATGAAAGTCCCTCCGCAGTGAGGGTCACTTAAGGAAACCAATGGTCAGTGTTTACCTTGTAATGACAGTTAAAAGCAGATCATCCAAACCAAGCCGGAGGGCCCTCCCCGGGAACCTCTGGCAGATGACCAAGTGCAGGATGGAAGGCCAAGGGCGCATGGAGCACAGCCCACGGTCCCGCCTCCATGGAGGAGCCGGGCAGAGGGCTCTTAGCCCAAGAGGTTTTGTTCTGCTCCTGAGTTTTTCTTGCCAGAGTTCACCCTTTGTGGAGGTTCTCAAAACAAGGGAAAAGAAAGCCGGAAACCGCAATTAACATGCGAGTCACACCCTTGATAATTAACTTTACTTTAACTGACTCCATAGGCTTTCACTTGTCAGAAGACAGACGTAATCTCCCCACAACGCATTTCCTTGTTGCTTCAGCTGCTAGCACTAAAAATCAGCTCGCATCTCCTCAAAGGGCATAGATAGCTACAGGGTCCTCTTCCTTTATGAAAAATGACAACGGTCACACACGAAAATACCAATACTACTAAGAATTTTACTATGCATCTGTTATGCCCAGAATTCGGGAACCCCAAGAACCACCAGGGAGCCGAGCCCGATGCAAGAACAAAGAGCCTTTATTCGAGCTAGCTCGAGCTCAATCTCCTACCTGCACCGACACAGCAGTCAGTCCAGAGAGAGAGAGAGAGAGAGTTCCAAAGGCGCAAGAGTTTTAAAGGAGGAGTGGGAGGGGTGATGGTCGTGGCCCTAGCCGATTGGCTGAGAAAGGGTCAGGGTCCTGTTCCTTTCCAAGGCGGGAAACAGGTGTCTCTATTTGGGGGGATACACGTGCTCTAAGGACTGGTTCAAGCTGGTCTGGTGAGGGGTGGAGCCTGATTAATTGGTCCAGGCTGGTCTGGTGAGGGGTGGAACCTGATTGATTGGTCCATCTTCTACTTCCTAGTCTTTTGGAGTCCCGATTTGCCCTTACACATCCAGCCGACGCTGTGCCTAGCTCTTATATTCATTAGCTCTTATTTCATCCTCAAACAGCTCTGGGGGTACAGACTTTGTTACCTCTGTTTTATGGATGAGGAAAAGAGGCACAGAGGAGTTAAGGAACATACCCACGGTACACAGGCCACTTGTGGCTGAGCTGGGGCCTCTGAGTCAGGCCCTCAGCACCCCGTTCTTAGACATCATGGCATACGCTTCTTGGGAAGGTCTCTGCTTTGATTCTTAAATGTCCTCTTCCGTCCCATGCCTCAGGCCAGGAGTCCGCCCACTAAACATGCGAGCCGAGTCCAGCCTTCAGGCTGTTTTTGTAAATAAAGTTTTATTTAGCCGCACTCACTCATTTACATATCATTTATGACTGCTTTCGTGTCTCAACAAAAGGGGTGAGTACTTGTGACCCAGGCTGGCTGGCTGGCAAAGCCTGAGATATTTATGATCCGGCCCCTCTTTAGAAAACCTTTGTCAACCCCTGGCTTAGATCAGTGGTTCTCAGGCTTGACTGCACGTCGAAATCACCTGCAGGGCGGGGGGGGGGGTGGGGTGGGGGTGGGATGGGGTGGGGGTGTGGTGATTAAAAACTACCCACATCTGAGCCCCTTCTCCAGAGATTCTGATTAAATTTGAATGGGATACAGTCCAGTCATCCAAATTCTAGAAAGCCCCCCGGAGCCCAAGGGATTCCAACTGCAGCTAAGTTCAAGAACCATGGCCTTAGACTGTAAGCGACTTACACCTTTGAAACAATTACGAAAGTTGAGTTCGCACGTAAGGAACATACGTAGCACCGAAGCATAACCCTGGATTTCCCTGAAAACCAACAGCGGCCTGTGGGGTGCCAGGCTTGCACTGAGAGGATTTGCCTCCACCAGTGGGCCAGGCAAGGCCAAGTACCAAGACGTATCACACGTGGATACCAGGAGGGAACCTTCCTTCTGCTGGCCATGTTTCCATTTCGAGGGACAGCAATTAGCGTCACACTCTTGGCCCCCTGCCAGCCCTTCACTCACTCTGTGAATTCTGATCAGAGGAAGAGGAGGTGGGCATGCCCAGCTCAGTCCTTTCTTCTTCCTTCCTTCTCCTCTGGGACCAAGGTGCCCACAGGAAATGTGTATTTGGGGTTGCCTTTCCCGGGTGTTAGGGATACAGAGGAAGGTCCCCATGTGGGGGGGTCCTGGCGGGGGTCTACGGTGCCCATGAACAGTGGGTGAGACTTTCTGATAAAGGGTTCAGTGCCTCCTTTGTTTCCAAGCACCAAAGCCATGTCCACACAGAAAGTGTATGATTTCCTTCCTGTTCTTCCCTCCTTGTCCTCAGAACGGTTCACCGTGGACGCAACTGGTGCTGACTCCGGCCGTGTGACGTGCTTTGGCCAACGGAGCATGCGGGAAAGTGCCGGCCCCGGGCTTAGATGTTACAAGGCATCACGTGTGACCCCCTGCCCCCTCGTGCACTCCTGCTACCTACCGCGAGAAGCGTGTGCAACATCTGCCCTGGTCCCAGAATCAGAGACACACAGAGCAGAGATGAGCCCTGCCTGCGCCCGAAGCAGGGCTGCCTCAGGGGACCCCGTCCCATCAGTAAGAAAGCTAGGGTGTTTTTTTTTTTGTCATAAGCCACTGAGACTTGGGGGTTGCTTAATATGCAGCAAAACACTAATGTTTACGGGTGATATTTTGTTCTCCACCTGCTGAACTCACGCTGGGGAAGAGAGGTGTTATTGAATGACCTCCCCAGCCAGAACAACAGGCAGCACCGTGTGGCATGATCTATGCTTAGGAGCTGCTTTGGATTCATACCAACCCCAAGCCACTTGCACACACCTTTAGGAGACGGGAGGTCTGTGATGAAGAGCCCATGGGGTGGACAGAAACGAACCGATTTGGGAACTTAAGGCTGTTCTCAAGACGGTAGGTGGGGAAGGAATTCAACCCATCTTGCTCCCTGGTGGGGCCATTCGGAGGAGGGTCAGAACCAGAACTAGTGGAGGGCACTTTCAGAGCTTCCAGACTTCTAGAACTTTTACCCCTCCCCTTGGAGTGGCTTGCGACACTGCTTCCCTGCCTGGGCAGAGCTGTTTTCCCTGCTACGCTGGGAGCTCCTTGAGGGTACCGTGCAGGACCATTGTCTCACTCACCTTCGTGTTCCTAGAGCCTAGCTCAGCGCCTTGCTCGGAGTCGAGTGAATGGGTAACGGGGAGGCTCTCCGACGCCAGGAGGGCAAGCCGGGGCGCACGCTGCTGGTCTCCGAAGGGATGCTTCCTTCCGCGTTCGCTTTCCCAGACTGTCACGGGTCAAACGAGAAGGCTGACAGAGGTGTGGATCCCCAGCTCCCCAGCTCTGCAGGAGGTTCCCAGCTAGACGGATGACGTTGAGCTCCCGGGGACCACTTCTACCATCCCCTAAGAGGACGAGGCACAGCGATCTAAAATGGATTATTTTTCACGGTAGACGCCCCGTTGGTAGCCGCTGAGGCAGTGTTTCCAAGCATAACGCATGCGCTTTTTCAGGGAGGGGCATCAGGAAGTGGGCGCGGACACAGGAATTTCACCCCTGTCCTCACTAGCCCTGCAACTTTGGGAAAGGAACTGAATCTCCGGGAGCCTCTTCTACGGATGGCCGTGGTGCTGCCTGCCGCAGAGAACTTAAATCGTACATGGTAGATAAAAAGTCTCTTGCTTGGAGTCGGCTTGCATTAGAACGGAGGGTCTTTTAAACTTTCTCCTTAATGTTTTGGCAACAGCTGGACTTTTAGCTGAATGGGCTTTTCATAACCCGTTTGGCCCGTACGACTCAAAAGGTAATTCTGTTCTCTTTCAGTGTATCTTGGATCCGCGTCGCTGGAGGGGATGGGAAGCAGAGAAATGGTGATTTCTATTTTAAGGGCTTCGGAGAGCATGACACATCTTTTGATAGCAAATATGAAAGCTTTGCAAATAAGAAATTAAAGGAGTAGCTTCGAACCTGTGTCTCGACGGGTGTCCGACCCCACTCTGCCTTCCCCGCCTTCTTGACCACTATGGTCTTTCTCATACAGTGGTTGCTGGGCTGCTGCTTCCCTGAACATCCCCCTCTCTGGGCTGGCCGGTCACCCTTTTCTCCATCGCCAGCAACAATTCCTATACATCATCCCCGCATGTCCGTACCATGTCCTGTCTTCAAGGTGGTGTGGATGCCACCTCCTCCGGGAAGTCTTCCGGGAAGCCCCAGTGCACTTAACTGTTTCTCCGTGGGTGCTGCGGTGCACAGAGCTTTAGAACAAGACAACCCTGGGTGGGTCTCTCTCCACCTATGTGACCTTAAGGCAAACGGCCTAACCTGTCTACCCAGCCATTTCCTTGTGCAAAAATAGAACAGTCACTTAAATTTGCAGTGTGGTTGTAAAGATGAAGTGCGGAGACCTTTTCTGTAAAAGTCTCAGTTAAAAAAGAACAAAGTCTCAGTTCACTGAGAGCGCTCAGTAAACATTCTTTCCTTTCTTCTTCCTTCCACTGGCCTGCGTCACTATCTTCTCTGCCTTAGACGGAATTCTCAGGTCGTCCACGAGTCCGTGGCTGGTCATTCACCCACTAAAAATTATTCATCGATCATCTGCTATTTGTCAGGCAGGCACTGCCCCAGAGTCGGGGTCTAGATGCGTGAGCAAGGTAATCAGAGGTTTCTGCCATCGCGAGGCTCGACTTCTAGTCTAGGAGACGGAAAGTAAACCAAAAAAAAAAAAAAGTAATAAATCAGTGCATTATTTTGCATGTTGGAAGTTCATAAGGTCTGAGGTGGGGGGTGGGGAAGGGAGAGCCGTTCGCAGCCTCGAACAGGCGGCTGGGAAAGCTTCATGGAGAAGGTGGAATTTGAGCTCAGACTCCAAAGAGGTGAGTAGATTGTATCCGTTTCTGGAACGAATGAATGAAACAATGAAAACCCACATTTCATTTCTTTCTGAGGGAAAATGACTCATCAGCAAGGGCAAGGGCGTGGACTGTTAAAAGATTTCTACCAGACTCAGATCCTGTCTAATTAATAGAGGAAAGGAGAATCCTCAAAGCAAGAGCCCTTTTAAAAGGCACACGCTGCATTACAAACAGCGACATTTTGCTGGGCGCCACGGAGGGTGGGGACGGGAGGGCCTGAGTCAGCGGGGAGAGTTTTAATTGACTTCCTTTTGTAAATGATATGTACACATTGCATCTGACAAGAGGAGTCTGTTTGTATAGCGAGTAATTCCTCCAGCTAATTCTAAAATGAGTTTGAGGCCTCTGGGCTGAGCTGCGCCAGCAGCATTCAGGAAGACTTCGGAGCTGGAGCTCCATCTGAGAACCTGGCTGGAATTTTAAAGGTTCTCTTCCTTCAGCTGGTCCTGGAGGGCCGATAAAGAGGCATGTGATGGCTGCATCCCACGCGGCCTGTCCCGTGGGCGTCTGCGTACCCGCAGGGCCACGGCCGCTGCAGGAAGTCCTTGTGGACCAGTCTTCTTGTGGTCTTCTGGCCAGTCCAGAAGGTTGTGGCCAGGGCTCAGAGAGGGCAAGAGATTTCCCCAAAGTCACACAGCTGCCGCTCACGGGTCTTCCGATGCCCACTCCAGTGCCCTGTTTGGTCCTCTCCACCCCAGGCTGGTAGACCCCCGGTACAAGGAGGGGCTGAGATGGGAGAAGGACCCACTAGCTTCTTCTGCATCCGAGCCGCCGCTTCCTCCTGAGCCGGAATGGGTGCTCACAGACTGTCACAGGACATTACCGCCTTGCCGGAGGGCCGTGTGAAGCGTGTCCCCAGGGGTCCCCATAGGAGCCAGTCCATCTCAGGTGCCAAATGCCCCATATGTGAGACTGTTAAGACACGGAGGGACAGGGAGGGCCTCGAGCTGTCAACCTCACTACGTAAAATTTTCCAGCAGCAGTAGGACCACCTCTTACTTGGTTCAGCTCGCAAACCCGTGGGGGCCGGACATCCATGCGGATGAAGCTGCGGGAGCCCTTCTTCCTAGGGCCATCCTCACCCAGAAAATGAAGGACAGTGCTAAGCAGCTTTAGACCTGAAAAGACCTCACTCCTTTCTTTAAAAAAAAAAAAAATTTAAGCTTATTTCTTTTTGAGAGTGAGAGACAGACAGAGTGCAAGCAGGTGAGGAGAAGAGAGAGAGGGAGACACAGAATCCGAAGCAGGCTCCAGGCTCTGAGCTGTCGGCACAGAGCCCGACGCGGGGCTCGAACTCACAGACCGAGAGATCGTGACCTGAGCCGAAGTCGGCCGCTCAACCGACTGAGCCGCCCAGGCGCCCCCTCACTCCTTTCTTGATGGGACTTTATGCTCATTCATTCATTCATTCATTCCAAACATTTGCTGAGTACTTGCTATGAGCCAGGACTTCCCATAGGCACTGAGGACCCAAAAAGAACAAGACCCTGGCTCTGCCCTTACCTGTGGCCATGTTTGAGGTACCAGGGGCAGAGTAAACACAGAGAATTAAAGGAGGCAGAAGAGGCATACTTGGCTGTGCCTGTAAGTGGTCACGGAAGGCTTCCTGGAGGAGGTGGAGCGAGCCTCAGCTGAGCCTAAGGATAGGAGCAGTCATCGGGGTGAAGGAGGTGGAGGGGAGAGGGGTGAGCGTGAGAGCAGGCCGTCAGAAGGCCATGAGTTTAGGCAGCATGGGATTCAGATGACTGGAGAATGAGGTTTGGAGTCATCTCGGGCTGACGGAGCCACGCAGTGAAGACCAAGAAAGAAAGGCAGAGAGAGAAGACCTTGAGAACCAGACCGAAGAGGCTTGGACTGAATCTCCAAGGAGAGCAGAGAGAGAGCTGACAGAGGGGGTTAAGCAGGAAGGGGCAGGGCTTGCTTCACGCATCAGGAAGAGCAGGCTGGCATCCACAGACAGCAGAGAGAGGAGGGCAGAGGGGAGACGGGGAGATCCAGGAAAATTCTTTGCTCTCTCAGGTCAGCCTCACACACACCCTCACGGTTTCCACCACCAGCTCCAAGCCGATGAGCCCTGGTGCCGAATCCATTCTTGGATCCTGGGGCTGCAGGACCGGAATGGAATCTCCAGCACTTCAGCTCTCTGCTGCCCCCAACTGTCTATAAGAGGCAAACACACCCTCCCTTTGGACCCAGCGGGTTTCTCTTAACCCCTCACATCCTGGCAGAGGAGCGGCAAACTTTTTCTGTACAAGATGGCAGAGCAAAATATTTAAGATTCGCAGAACATAGGGTCTCTGTTGCAAATACTCACCTCTGCCATTGTAGCTCGAAGGCAACTCTAGACAAAATGCAGACCAAGGAGTGTAGCTGTGTCCCACTAAAACTTTTATTTGTGGGCATTAACATTTGAATAGTTTTCACAGGTCATGAAATATCCTTCTTTTGTTTTCTTTTTCTTTTGTTATTTTAGAGAGAGAATGAAAAAGAGCCATGTGGGCAGGAGGAGAGGGGCAGAGAGAGAGAGAGAGAAGGCTTATGAAGCCCTCAGATAACCGTGGCCCTAGTTAAAGTTGTGGCTGCGACCTTATGAGAAATTGCCAGCTAAGCCACTCCCAAACATCTGACCCACAGAAACCGTGAGTGAAAATAAGTGTTGAGTGTAGCTTTAAGTCCCTGAGCTTGGGGATAATTTGTTACACGGCAATAGCTGACAAATATAGTAGGTTTACAAAGGAGCCTGTGACACGATTCCTGTATTGAAAACCACCAAGGAAGGAAGGGAAGTTTGTCTAACATGGATTTTCCTTTTTTTTTAAAGTTTATTTATTTACATTGAGAAGAGGGGAAGGGGCAGAGAGAGAGAGGGAGAGAGAATCCCAAGCAGGTTCCATGCTGTCAGTGCAGAGCCTGATGTGGGGCTCGAGCTTACCAACCTTGAGATCATGACCTGAGCCGAAACCAAGAGTCAGATGCTTAACCAACCGAGCCCCCCAGGTGCCCCTGGATTTTCATTCTTGATCAACTCTTGAGACCTGACGTCACTACTTCCGCCTCACAGTGTTTTTGTGACATATTCTCGAACTGTCCTGCTATCAAAATCAGGCTGATTGGTTTATAATTGGAAAAATATACATTTTTTTGTTCTTTTCTGAGAAGCAGCGCCCCATCCCCCATCTTCAGAGATCCTCTCTTATCAAACATGTTTGACCAGAGGCAGCATTGTCCGCATTTTCTTCAGGTCCCGGGAGAACATTCACTTCTCCTGGGCAAGAAACTCATACTCTTGCACACCTGCCAATGCTTTTGTATAACCTCCACCCCCAACTTCTTTCCCGATGATTCCCAAGGTCCTTTGACAGTTTTTTTTTGTTTGTTTGTTTATGTTTGAGAGAGAGAGAAAGAGAGAGAGCACATGAGCAGAAAAGAGGCAGAGAGAGAGGAAGAGACAGAATCTGAAACAGGGCTCCAGGCTCCGAGCTGTCAGCACAGAGCCTGATGTGGGGCTCGAACTCGCAAACCGCGAGATCATGACCTGAGCTGAAGTCTGACACTTAACTGACTGAGTCACCTAGGTGCCCTGGTTCTTTGACAGTTGTTTCTAGAATGCTACTGGTCTTGATTCAGGTTGCTTAGGGTATGACGTAGAAGAATTAGAACATTCTGGACCTCAGTCTGGGTTCCCTACTGGGACCAGGCACAAATCATCTCCCAGCCCCTCACACACGGACACTCACGCGGGCACACGCACGCCCAGGCTCACGAATGTATGCATGCACACATTCTAGGCTATTGTAAAGTCAAACGAGATAACACATATACAGAGTTTTATACAAGACTGGTATAAAGCAGCCACTGTAGATGAATTATTATTCGAAGAGACTGCGTTTGCTTGCTTGTCACATACCTGGACTGTCTAGGAAATCATCTATGATTAAAGCTGAGCAGTTAGAAAACTTTAGAGACAGCGAAAGAGGAAGAGAGGGAACATGACACATTCTAAGCATCTAGTCTGTGCCCAGCATGGTACAAGCATCGCTTCACTCACTCCTAGCCCAGGTGGACCCCCCACACATACGGGGAGACCGAGGCACCGGCCTGCACTGCTGCTCAGAGGCAGAGCCAGCATCTGAGATCAGGTCTGCCTCCTACGCCCACGGGCTCTCTCCCCTTTATAACGCAAGCTTTCGTGTCTACAGCACGCTGAGACCTCGCGGTGTCCCTGATCCTTACGACTCTGGGCCAAGTGCGGGGCACGGCTGCAGAAGCAGTGAGGTGCTGAGGACAGACACGAGTGGGCGGCGGCTGGGGGTGCGCCGGCCCTGTGACCTTGGAAATGCACTTTGAAGCCCTCCCTCCCGGCTCCTCCCTCGCCCCCGGCCAGCCTCTGCGTGAGAAGGTCTCTGATGCAGAACAGGGGCCCGGGTGCCACCACCTCCCATCCTGCCCCTGGCACTCCCTAGCACGTGACCCGACCAGTCACCGAGGGCAGGGTGGCGCGTCCCAGATCATGGTGCTTTCCCGCAGATGTGACAGGATCGCGTGCCTGCCACGTAGCAGGTGCCAGAGCACAGGGTGGTGACGTTACAGCGTCCTGGGCTCTGACCTGGGTTACAGACGGCGGGTGCCCCAGCCAGCCCTCCCGCCCCACCCCTGCGTCCCCTCATATACGCCCACATTCACGCACGGACACACGCAGGCACGCACACGCATACACGGATGCACACGCACTCAGCTATACGAACACGTGCCCACACACACACAGACATGTGCCGACACACACACCGACATGTATACATGTACACGTACACACGCATGCAGACACACGCCCACACACAGACACGCTCAAGCACTCATACACACGTGCACACGCACTCACACCCTCACACATACAGACATGCTCACCCGTACACACTCATGTGCGTGTGCATGTGCTCACAGATACGTGTTCCACGTATGCACACGTACACACACATGCACACAGACACCTGCTCGCACATATAGACACATGCCCTCATATGTACACACATACACGTGTGCACATGCACTCACACACGCATGCTCACACATGCAGACATGCGTCCACACGTGCTCACACATGCACACGCATACGCACATGCACAAACACACACACAGGTACAGACTCCTGCTCACACTCACACACTCATACATATGTACACACTCACACATACACACTCACACAAATGCACACTCACACACTCACGTAAATGCACACACACTCGCACATGCACACTCACATAAATGCACACACATACACACTCATCCCACCGCCACCCACTCCCTCCGAGACCTACACCAGCGCCCGCCAACTGACACATAATGCAAGCCGCACACCTAACTTAAATGTTTCGAATCCTCGCATTAGGAAAAGGAAACAGAAACAAGGAGCATGCATTTTGATAATATATTTCGTTTAATCTAATCTATTTCAAATATCATGCCAACAGGTCATCAGTAA
Source organism: Paguma larvata (assembly GCA_030068075.1). Classification (NCBI taxonomy): domain Eukaryota; kingdom Metazoa; phylum Chordata; class Mammalia; order Carnivora; family Viverridae; genus Paguma; species Paguma larvata. Next base: position 40,123,544 of record CM057827.1, on the reverse strand, counting down.
TCACGGCTCGCCTCAGGCTGGACTCCCCGCATTTCCGGCGCTCGCCAGCGGCGTGGGCCCCTGGCTGTCCCGCAGCACACGCGTCCAGTACGCGGGGAACCACGTGGCCTCCGCCCAGCCTGACCGGCTGACCCCCGGTCACGGCCGCCTCACCACGCTGCCCACTCCTGACTGATTAGTGGGGAGTCCCTGCCGTGGCCGTGGCTGGGACTTAATGAAGCAGAGCGCGCCAGGCTATAAAAATGTCGTTAGGCAGCCCTCCAGCCACGGGGTTAACCATGGAAGTGGCAAAAGACCGCATTTGGGAGATCATCGGCTCATAATTGCCGGAGAAATGAAGGGACGGGCTTGAAAGCGGGCGACAGCACAGGGCGGTCATTCTGGACCGCCACCGCCCGAAAGAGGAACACGCGACACAGGAATTACACCTACAGGTTTGATTTTTAAAAGCGGAAGAAGAGACACCTTGCCAAGGGCCAATAAATACCAAAAAAAAAAAAAAAAAAAAGGCTCAAATCTCTGGAATAGTCAAAGAAATGCAAATTGAACCACACACCTGCCCCTTTTCACGTGTCGAGTTTGCAAATGCCTCTTAGAAGAACACCCAGTGCTGGGGAAGATGTAGGGAAATGAGCAGTCTCGTATATTGCCAGGGGCTATACAAATGGGTACGGCCTTTCTAAAAAGTGATTTGGCACTATGTACTCGGGGACTTCAGTCTCCCCGGATATCCACCACTAGGGAGCCATCAGAGACTTTATCAGTTATCTCGTGCTGTGAAATCGCCATCCCAAAACTTGATGGTTTAAGAATTATACGTAGCACATGGGTCTGTGAGTTGGTTAGGCCGTTTTTCCGGGCCTGGGGGCTCAGCGGATCTTTGTCACATATCTCTGGTCAGTCAGAGGGTTGGCCAATAATGGGTGGCACAGGAGAAAGCACCTCGTGGGTCTCCGGCTTTAGGAAGCTTGACGTCACCAGGAGCCTGGGAGCCGTGCCCTGAGATCCGTCGTCACGATGGCACCGAGGCCGCCTTGCCCGTGTGCCGCATTCTTCAGCGAATCCCCAATGGCGCGGACGGGAAGCCAGGCCACTCTCGCCGGGAACCACGGGGCTGCTCTGACAGCCACGTGTGGCTTCGCACAATCTCACGGTGCTCTCTGCGATCCCCGTGGCTAAAACTTGACATGTCATACTTTCCGGAATCGGTGTGGCAGAAACCTGTCCCAGGGCACGGAGACGGGTGGGGGAACTACTGTCACCGCGTTCGCAGACAGCATGCCGGGGAGGCGTGCGGAGGCACTCATCGTGATGTTCGTTTATTCGTTCAACGTGCATTTTCCGAATGGCCGTTATAGGCCAGGCACAGTTCAAGGTGCTGGGAGTTCAGCTGTGCACAAACTGGCAGGCTCTGTGTTTTCATGGAAACGGTATTCAGGTGGAGAAAGGCTAATGCACAAATGAACAACAAGCGAAAAGGTCTGAGCAATAGTCATGATAACAGAAGATGCAGAGAATCAAAATGTGGTCACGTGACGGTGAGCCGAGGGGAAGGAGCAGGTCCCATGAGCGTTCCAGACAAAACGAACGGATGAGCCAGAGGCCTGGAGGCAGGAAAGAGCCCCACAGGAGAGAGGTGGAGAAAGAAAAGCAGAGCGCTCCAGGGAGGTGGGTGACGGGGCACGTGTGCGTGACAAGGGCTCCGAGGTAAGCCAGTCTCAGACCACGAAGGAATGTGGTTGGAAATTTCTGGAAGGTTTGGAACCGGGGGAGGTGATGGTGTTGTGGCATGGTCTGATAGACATTTTGGGGGACTCTCTCTGGCCACTGGGTGGAGATGAGGTTCTGTGGGGACGTGAGTGGAAGGAGAACAGGTCGCAGGCTGTGGTAGTCCGTCCAGCAAGGGAGCCGGAGTATGGGGTCGGAGTATGCCGCCAGGGGAGGAAATGGAGAGAAAATTGGTTTTGTTAGGGATGCATTTTGAAGATGGAGTCGCTAAGACCTGCTCAGGCTCGGGGTGAGGGAAAAAGAGGAGTCAAAAGTAACCCCCAGCGTCACCCTCAGCGACTGGGGATTCAGGGTGGCCGCCTAGGGACGGATGGACAAGGAGCTGGCCCGGCAACAGGAGCCCAAAGTTTTGTTTGGGGCTCGTGGAACCTGAGTTGTTGTTGGACTTCCGTGCGCAGCTGTCGTGTAGACGACGGGTGGTGCCTGTAGAAGGTTCGAAAGCGAGGTCAAGGGCAGGAGACGGAGACTGGGGCTCTTGGCCTATGAGGGGGGGGATGAGGCACCATGCGAGTGGCCAGGGCTGGCCAGGGAGAGTGCAGAGGAGAGAGTGGACCCAGAGTTGAGTCCCGGGGGACCCCGCCACAGGAAGTCAGGCAGGGCAGGGGCACCGCAAGGAGCCAACAGCGAGGACAGGAGAACGGGAAAGTGCGGAAGCCGAGAGCAAGGAGAAATTCAAGGAGGCACAAGGGACCGTCCACCGTGTCAGATGCTGCTCAGACACGGAACATCGCAAAGACAGAAACTATTCCTGGATCTGGCGCCCCAGGGGCCATCGCCGCCCTCGTCAAGAGCAGGCACAGGGGATGAAACATGGCTGATGGGAGACATATGGGCCTCAGCCGAAGGTACAGAAAAGTGCAGGTGGACACAGCAACCTCAGGCCACTGGCTCGAGGAGCCCTACAGTGAGCAGGCGCAGAGAAGGGAGAGTCGTGTGGACAACGCTGTGTCCAGGGAGGGCTTGTTTTATTTAAACGATGTCGAGCAGGTTTCCAGGCTCGTGGGATCCATCAGGTGAGAAGGCGAAGTTCTGTAAGAAGCAGGTCCCTGAAGGGGCGCCTGGGTGGCTCAATCGGTTAAGCGTCCGACTCAGCTCAGGTCCTGATCTCGCAGTTTGTGAGTTTGAGCCCTGCATCGGGCTCTGTGCTGACAGCTCAGAGTCTGGAGCCTGCTTCGGATTCTGTATCTCCCCCTCTCTCTGCCCCTCCCGTGCTCATGCTGTCTCTCTCTGTCTCTCAATACGAAATCAAAACATTAAAAAAGAAAAATTAAAAAGAAGAAGAAGCAGGTCCCCGAAGAGGCCAGGGGCGCGGGGTTTGATAGAGCAGGCAAGAGCGTCCACGCGGGCAGGGGGGCGGGGGGAAGACGGGGGGCACACTCGGTCGCTATTTCGTTTGTCAGCACACCCGACGATGCCGTTTCGTGGGGCCCTCCCGCTAGACTGTGAACTCGAAGCACGGTAGGGACGTTTCACTGCACCCCCAGAAGCCATCCCAGCGTGGGGACCGCGGCGCCTGTTCCCAGGGTGTTTGAGGAATGCGTGATTCTCACGTCGATTTCTGAAGTCCATGTGAAACAGGTAAGAAACTCTGCTGTACCAGGAAAGCCAGCAGCGCCGGGTTACACAGGTGATTCTACTTCCTGCAGGGCCTTGGCCTCCTTCACTACCATCCCCCACCCCCAACGTCTGTGACTCCAAAGGCCCTCCAGGCCCAGGGCCAAGGCCACCCTCCTCCAGGCGGCTTTTCGATTCTTCCAGCTTCAGCAGCCGGCTCCCCTCCTCCGACCTGCACCAGAGCGTTGCTTTGTCTCCCCTGGCTGTTCTCCCGTTCGACCCGGGATTCCATGCACCGTATGTTTCTCTCGACTGCATCCTAACCTAATGTTTGTAAACGAGGGAACGGTGGGGTCCCAGGGGCTGGGGTTGTCGTGTCCTGGTGCTGAGCGAGGAGGCCCCGACGCGGATTCACCGAATCGAGCTGGACATCTCCGCTTCAGCCCTGAGTCTTCCTTCTTCCTCCTCCCGCCGAGCCTGAAATTGCACGCTTGCTCTGCAGAAAGGGAAGGAGACTTAATATTCGGCTCACTGCAAACAGCAAGGGGACGGCTTCTCCGTTTTCAGCGCGTCACTAATGGGGAGGGGGGGCTAACCTGGGCTCTGCCGACAAAGCCTGGCGCTCTTTCTCGGCGAGCCGCAAGGTGCTCGGAGACCAGGGCCGACCCAACCTGCTGTTCTTGCATCGCTGGGCCCGGGCACAGAGCTGGCCCAGGGGGGTCCTCCCCGCATGGCAGAGGGGTTGCGTTTCGGAGCCTGGAGGGCCCCCTGTCTTTCTGCCACCGAATTACTTCTGTTCCGAACCGAACCAGCGAACGCGGCTGCTTTGAGGGAGACTCGTGGGGACGCAGCTTGGATCTGCCCCACGTGGTTCCAGACGGCAGAGTTCAGACCAAAGGGCAGAGAGAGAACGCACTCCAAGGCAGATTTTGGCTCTGACCTGGGATGAACTGTGACGAGATGCTGTTCACGCTGCGAGCCGATGGCCTCACAAAGTAGCACCCTTCCTCCCGGCCCTCCAGCAGAGTGCTGGGGCGGCCCAGTTGGTTGAGTGTCCGACCTCAGCTCAGGTCCTGATCTCGCGGTTCGTGAGTTCGAGCCCTGTGTCGGGCTCTGTGTTGACAGCTCAGAGCCTGGAGCCTGCTTTGGATTCTGTGTCTCCCTCTTTCTCTGCCCCTTCTCGTGCTCTGTCTCTGTCTTTCAAAAATGAATAAATGGGGGCGCCTGGGAGGCTCAGTCGGTTGTGCTGCCGACTTCAGCTCAGGTCATAGCATGAACAGGGCAAGGGCAGAGGGAGAGGGAGACACAGAATTGGAAGCAGGCTCCAGGCTCCGAGCCGTCAGCACAGAGCCCGACACGGGGCTCAAACTCACAGACCGTGAGATCATGACGTGAGCTGAAGTCGGCCGCCCAACCGACTGAGCCACCCAGACGCCCCAAAAAAAAAATTTTTTTTTAAATAAAGTGGTTCCATGAATCCTTTTTGCTTTTGGAGAGGAAGAGGGACGACTGCAGTGTCAGCCGGTGCTCTGGGAGGCCTCACGCCCAGGGGATCTGAGGCCTCCCCTACCCCCGCGGTGTCCTCATCAGCATTCTTGCTCCCTGGGAGCACGCACAGAACTGCTCCCGACCCTCAGCGACGTCGTTGCACTTCAGGGAACCCTGACAGCCTCAACCGTGAGCGGCCAGGCCACAGGTCACCACGACGGGAAAGCGGAGGAAAAGAGGCAGTGCCCCCTCCGCTAGGGAGCTCGCTGTCGAGTACGGGTGCAGATGGGGGAGGGGAAAGGGCATTCTGAAGACCCGGGAGGATAATACATTATTTAAAAAAAAAAAAAAAAGAATATTCTGCCTTCTCCTCTCGCCTCCAAAACCAACAGTGAAAAGGGAAGCAGGAGACAGAGAAGATCGAACTGTCAGCTTGATTGACGAAGGTGACCTAGTACCAGACATGATCTGCTCTCTGGGCCCAAGTGCCACCCCTCCCCCACTCGCCCTCTGCAGGCCTCCTCCTCCAGAGACTCGGGGCTCCCTGTGCCCAGCACACAGCGGAGACCAGAGCAGGGTCCCCTGCTCCGCAGAGGGAGGAGGGGACAGTCTGTGGCACCCACTCTGTCCCTCCACCCAGCTCACCGGCTTGAGCAGACTCCCTCCCCCTCCTTCAGGACTGACCGAGAAGCCGGAGAGGCTGGCGGTGTCCCCCTCCCCAGCTTTCTCTCCTGGGAGTGGGGTCCACCCTCGCTCCCCAGGTAGAAGCACGAGGAGCGAGGGATTAAGGCTCCTGCAACAATGACAAGCAACAAGCTGGGGCAGAGAGCGTCCTGCTCAATCACTTAGGGCCCACGTGCTTGGGGTGGAGGTGACCATGGTTGTGCCCGTCCAGGAGGACCGTGGGGAGGGTCGGGCAGCCCCGTGGGTGCCCCTGACACCTGGGCAGCTCACCTGGCAAAGGTGCTATCTCTCTGGTGCTCCCACGAGTCACCGACTGCATGGACTCTGCTCCTGCTGGTCACTCAGCGTCCCCGGTCAAGGGAGGAGCCATCTTCTCATGAAGCACCTTCCAATGCGTCATTGCAGGGTCCCTGGGGCTGGGGAGGGGAGAGCAGGGATCGGGAAGGGCTTCTCACCGCACACACTGGAAGTGGCGGGTGTCCTGTCAATCACAGCCCATTAGCCAGAGCCAGTCCCGGCCACCTGTCGGTGAGCAGGTGGGAGTGTGCGTGACCACCAGCCGCGGTCCACACAGTCAGCGCCTCAGATGGCTGTGGTCGCCTTGCAGAGAAAGGCTGTTTGTTCCGTGGCTCTGCAGCTGGGAGCAAGGCTTCCTGAAACAAACCGGATTAATGCTTCTGCCTACCAGAGGGACGCCAGGCTGCTCGGAATCCCGCCTACACTTGGGAAAATGGCTGAGGTGCTAGACGGCTCGGACACCAGCGTTTGAACCTGGAGTCCTTAGACCCAGGAGTCTGCATGGACAGAATTCAGGGTTGGCTGTGAACTTGGACGGGGAAAAGTTACATGCTTCTTTCTCTAATCCCTCATGGAAATTTAGCAATTTTGTTATTCACACAGGCAGCAAACTGCAATAGTGCGATCCATGACTGAATTTGTCACCAGTAGAAGTCACAGATGTGTTCATGTCGCATTACAGGTGCCGATCTCTGTAAATATCGCGCACACTAAGCTCGAGTTTGAAATTACAATCGTTCCGAGGGGAGCCTGGGTGGCTCAGTCGGTTGAGCGGCCGACTTCGGCTCAGGTCATGATCTCGCAGTCTGCGAGTTCGAGCCCCGCATCGGGCACTGTGCTGACGGCTCAGAGCCTGGAGCCTGCTTCAGATTCTGTGTCTCCCTCTCCCACTCATGCTCGGTCTCTCTGTCTCAAAAATAAATAAACATTAAAAAAAATAAAAAAAAAAAAAGAAATTACAATCGTTCCCAGATTCCATCGCTAGAGATGGTTATTTAACATGCTAAGAAAGAAGCACATATTAGTAACTGTGTCATAAACTTTTATACTTTGATAACTTTACCTCGGTATAACGACTTCTGTTAGAATTCAATGCTGTTTATATTATGCATGTAAAACCTTGATTCTGAGAAGAGGCCGAAGTTTTAGCCCTGGGGTCCACAGCATAGATCAGGCTTGAACTCTAGCTTTACTTAATCTGAGAGAGAGAAAATACCCAGAAAAACTTTAAAAGATCAGTGAAGTTCAAGGACTCAGAAGAGGCATTGGATGCTTCCAGGGTGCTAATATTTCTTTAAATCTTTCACTGTTTCGCTTATAAGTAGCGATCAGAAGTCATCTTATTTGGTGGGGGGAGAGAGAGCGAAATCGTATGAGGGGCAGAGAGAGAGGGAGAGAGAGAGAATCTCAAGCAGGCTCCACACTCAGCACAGTGCGTGACCCAAGCCAAAATCAAGAGTTGGACGCTCAATCGACGGAGCCACCCAGGCGCCCCTAGCACTCACCTTCAATGTTTCCTTTGTAACATTTTAATAGAATGCCCTTACTGGCACAAAAATAGACACATAGATCAATAGAGCAGAACAGAACGCCCAGAAATAAGCCCACAACTAGATGATCAATTAATCTTCAACAGAAGAGGAGAGAATATGCAATGGGAAAAAGTCTCTTCAGCAAACGCTGTTGGGAAAACTGGAGAGCAACATGCAAAAGAATGAAACCGGACGATTTTCTTTACAGCACACACAAAAATAAACTCAAAATGGATTAAAGAGCTAAACGTGAGACCTGAAACCATAAAAATCCTGGAAGAGCACAGGCAGCAATTTCTGTGACACTGGCCAGAGCCACATTTTTCTAGATATATCTCCTGAGAAAAAAACAAAAGCAAAAATAAACTACCGGGACTACATCAAAATAAAAAGCTCTGCATGCAAAGGAAACAATCAGCAAAACTAAAAGGCAACCTACTTAATGGGAGAAGAGATTCGCAAGTGACAGATCCGATCAAGGGCTAGTATCCAAAATATTTAAAGAACCGATACAATTCAACACCCAAAAAACAAATAATCCAATTAAAAATGGGCAGAAGACGTGAACATACATTTCTCCAAGAAGACCTCCACATGGCCAACAGACACGTGAAAAGATATTCAACATCACTCACCCTCAGGGAAATGAAAATCAAAACTACAATGAGATATCACCTCACGCCTGTCAGAGTGGCTAACACAAAGAACTCAAGAAACAACAAATGTTAGCAAGGATGTGGAGAAAAAGGAAGCCTCATGCACTGCTGGTGGGAATGCAAACTGAGGCAGCCATTGTGGAAAACAGTATGAGGTTCCTCAGAAAGTTAAAAATAGAGCTACCCTATGACCCAGTGACTGTGCTACTGGGTTTACCCCCCCAAAAATACAAAAACATTAATTCAAAGGCATACATGCGCCTCTTTATTTGTCGCAGCATTATTTACAATAGCCAAAGTATGGGAGCAGCCCAAGTGTCCACGCCTATGACTGGATAAAGAAGACGTGGTGTATGGACACAATGGAATATTACATAGCTGCGACAAAGAATGAGATCTTGCCATTTGCAGTGACATGGAAGGAGCTAGAGTATTGTGCTAAGTGAAATAAGTCTGTCAGAGAAAGACAGATACCATATGTTTTCACTCCTATGTGGATCTTGAGAAACTTAACAGAAGACCATGGGGGAAGGGAAGGGGATAAAGAAAAAAGTTACAAACAGAGAGGGAGGGAGGCAAACCATAAGAGACTCTTGAATACAGAGAACAAATTGAGGGTGGATGGGGGGTGGGGGGGAGCGGAAAGTGGGTGACGGGCACCGAGGAGGGCGCTTGTTGGGAGGAGCGCTGGGTGTTGTATGGAAGCCAATTTGACAATAAATTACATTTCAAAAAATTGGACTGAGCTGAAAAATAAAATAAAAGGAAATGAAAAAATAAATCGGACCAGGCTGGACTTAATAACAAAGTCACGGGCTTTGCTGAGAGGTCGTTGGGAGAGAGACGAGGAGATTCACGTGAGTGTGGCTGAGGGAAGTCCTGGAGGAAAAAAAAGGCATTGGTCTGGCTTCAAAGGGTCAGAGAAACCAGCCCCGCTTGGGCTCAGCATCCCCTGGTGGGGCCCCGCACCGCACTCAGCCTCTAGGGGGCGCTCCATCCACGTTTGCTCAGGTGGCTCCTGAGAATGGATCGGGTGTCAAACTCCCGTTAGGCTGCCTGCGGGTTTGTCCAGCTCGAGGGTTCCGGGTCCAGGATGCTATTACAGAACCGTAATTGGTTTTTCAGAGGCGATTTATTCCTCTAGTTAGCCGACTAGGGTAGCTGAGGTTTCAATTTACCCACATTTAGACTGCCTTGGGAGACGAGCCGGCGCTTTCTGTCCCCACGGATTTTAAATGCCTGCAGCCACGTCCCCTGCAGTGGGTTCCAGGCAGAAGGCTAGCCGCACCGGCCTCCCATCCCGACGCGGTTGGCCCTGGTGTGCGAGCGCTGGCCTCTGCGCCCTTCCAGAGAAAGGCTGACGCCCGCTTCATTCGGGGAGGCGGATTCCATCCCTCTCGGTTCGGAGCTCATTCACTAGACTTTTGAAGCCATCCTTTGGGCAAAGCGGTCTTGGCCTGTGGGAGTGACTTCATGCCACCGCCACCTCCTTGCTCCAGGCTGAGATGTCATTCTCGAAAGCAGGATTCCCTCGAAGACACTGGTGCAGTCCCAGCCGAGGAGCGTCACGTCAGAGACTGCCTTTGCTTTGTGCCTCTTTTAGACACTGGGCTCTCGTGTCTTCTCTGACACCGGCCAGCTCGCTGCCCCCCCCACCCCCACGCCACATCAAGCCCTACTCACTTCTCACCCTCTGACTTCCCACTCTGAGCTCAGCAAAGGCAGGACGTACTTAGTTTTATTTACTCTGGTATTCTAAATGCATCATGGAGTCTGACACCCAGTAGGCTCTGGAGATCCGCAGGGGGTGACTACACATATCCACACCCTGGATTTCGTCAACCCCTCTCATGCTAGGAGTGGATTGTCAAGCTTCTCCAGGAGGACAAGAAACCGCCTGCGGTTTGGGGCCAGGAGGCCTGGACCCGGGTCCTGGGTGACCTGTGAAATGCGATGGTAAAAGACAAAATGAATGGGCTGCCGTGGGCTTAAGTGAGAAAGACACTGTCATCACCACGTCACGTGCTCTCCTAGGATAACCAAACTGTCGGCAGTCTCATTTCAGCATCCTTCTGGAAGTTCCAGATACACAGACACCCCAAAAATGCAATGGAGTGTCCAAAGGAAACTAGTCTCTAGAAGAATTTATTCAGCGGGATAGACCATCCTTCTAGAACTTGGAAACGGTGTTTGGAGTGGAGGCTGGGCCTTGGTCCTGATTCCGGGAGGGAAACCGGGCACTGAGCCCCCTAACTTGCATCTAAGATGAGCTGTCCCCACTGTTCGGGGGGTGCATAGCCCAGATGCAGCTGCTTCTAACAGAGGATGCTTCTGGTTAGTTTCTAGCAGAAATGCTTTTAAATGTACCTGTGCATGAACTTGGGGTTGTCGAACTACCCAGACTCTGGGTGTGCGAGGGCTTTCCTGGGGCTACGGAGGCGGGCCTCATGCTAGAGGTGGGCATAGGATAGTCCATGTAGGAAGCGGTATTCCCAGGGAGGGGATGAGGGGGTGCTGGACTGGAGGGGAGCCGTCGGAGGATGGTACTGGGCGTTAGAGACGCCAGGGGCCCGGTGTTGGGAGAGGGGCCGACCCAGCTGTGAGGAGAGACATCGAGGTCCGGGACAGGGAGTTAGCCCCTTAACAGTCTCTGAGATCAGATCTGAGCCAGGACTTCCAGGAATGGGCTCTCTGGTGGCAACTGTCACACCCCGTGTTGGATCTCTGATAATTTCGTGTCTTCACGTGGGTCCTATTTGGAGTCACGTGGGTCCTATTTGGAGTCCTATTTAACCCACAGGGCAGCACCGGCTTCAGGAGCAGAACCCAGAGATTTGTTGCTTACGTATAATGCCCAGTGCTCATCCCAACAAGCGCCCTCCTTCATGCCCAGCTGTTTAACTGGAGTTTGAACGCTGGCCTCTCTGGGGCTACCCTGCCTCTGCCCACCTGTCCAGAGATGCACTGAGCCCCTCCCAGTTGAGCAACCCCCCACCCCAGCCCAATAAGAAAATTCGATGTCCATTCTTCCCAGGCCACTCCTCTTTGCTGACTCCTAATTTGACCTCTGTCTTTGTCTCTCCCAGTGGAGGACAGACACACACCCCCCGCCCACCTCCCCCCTCCCTGCAAGGACAGAGGCTGTGTGTCTCTCATCTCCGCACACCCGACGGACAGGACAATTGTAGGCACCTAGGAGGTGCTCAAACACATTGCTGAAGGTTTAACAAACATGGCCTTCGAGATGTCAATGGGAGACAGACCCGCAGCGCCCTCAGTGCGTGGCCCGTGCACCATTCTTGCATTTTCACATCTCTGAGATCAAGATGTTTCTTACAGTCACTGTGGCCAGGGGCATCTGCTATTCCTGCTTTGCAGGTCAAGGCTTGAAGAACAGGGGTGAGTTGCTCAGAAGCGAATCTCTTAGACAACAGTGGAGCCTTCTTGAGAAACTGTGACATATGGTAGGCAGACTAATGCACTCCCCGCCCCCCCTCCCCGTCCCAAAGATGTCCACATGTGAGTCTTTTGAACCTGAGAATATGTTACCTTCCATAGCAAAAGGTACTTTGCAGATGTGATCAAGCAAAAGATCTTAAGCTGGGACGATTGTCTGGGGGAGCCCGATGTAATCGCAAGGGTCCTTATGAGGGGGAGGCAGGAGGGTCAGGATGAGAGAAGTAGCTGCTCCCAGGGAAGCGGAGGACGGGGGCGATGTGGCCACGAGTCAAGGAATTACAGCCAGTCTCTAGAATGGGAAAAAGCCAGGAAACTGATCGGCCCCTAGAGCCGCCGGAAGGAACCCAGCCCAGTTGACACCTTCATGCTAGCCTGGCGAGACTGTGTTTAGACTTCCGACCTCCCGAACTGTAAGATAATAAATTCATTTTGTTTGGCCACTGAGTTTGTGGTCCTTTGCCGTAGCATCTCAGGGAACCAATATGGCGCATCTCACCATTTAGCATTCGTCACAGTTACAGGGGGTTCAGGGTAAGACTCATCGGAGAAAGATAAAACTAAGGGGCGAACGTTTGATGACAAACAGGACATTTACGCAGTCCCCAAGTACCTGCCCACAAGATGTTTATTAATTACAGAGGGGAAAAATACATATTTTTAAAAGAAATATTTTATTTTATATAATATTATATATAGCATTTTTTTCTTTTGTTGTAAAAGACTTTATTGATAAAAAGGGGGCCTCTGAATAAGATCTGTAGGGTAGGTAATAGTATTGTATCAACGTTAATTTCCTTTGATCATTGTTTTCATCATGTTCGTTGGTTAAATTAGAAGGTGTTCTCTCTTTGGAGGGAGTATGCCCTGAAGTATTTAAAGGTAAAGCGGCATCATGTGCGACTTAATCTCAACGGATTGGGAAAAAAATAATATACGGATCTTCCTCAACTTGCGATGGAGTTACCTCCCGATAAACCGATAAACCCATTCATTGTAGGTTGAAAATATAATGAGTCAAAAATGCATCGAATAATACATCTGAACCTACAGAACGTCACAGCTTAGCCTCACCCACCTCACACGGGCTCGGAACACTCACACTAGCCTACGGTTGGGCTAAAATCATCCCCCACAAAGCCTGTTTTGTAATGAAGTGTTGAAGATCTCATGTAACTTATTGAATACCACACTGAAAGTGAAAAACAGAAAGACGGAATGGCTGTCTGTGTAGCAGGCTGTGGACCTTGTGATCACGTGGCTGATGGGGGGCAGCCACCCAGCCCCACGAGAGAGGACTGTACCGCATATCGAAATTCAAATTTTAAAGTATGGTTCCACTGAACGCGCACCACCGTAACGTTGAAAAATCGTTAGATGAACCATCGTGAGTTGGAGACCGTCTGTCCACATACACACGTGCACACACACGTGTGTAGCGATCAACAGAATAAGAAAAAAGTAAACAAAACTTTGGGGATCTGAGTGAAACATATAAAGGAACCTTTGTATTATTCTGGCAACTCTTCTCTAAGTTTGAAATTCTTCCAAAATGAAAAGTTTTGTAAGACAAGAAAATGTCCCATTATAACACCCTTTGCACAGAGGGGAGCCATCACTCTGAGTTGAAAGGCGACTCAAAGAACTGGAGCCTGAATGTGAAGACGTTTTAGGAATACTTAACCGATTCATTTCCCGTGTGTTTCCTTTTCTGTGTACGCAAAACAGGACCAAACGGTCAGTCTGTGTCTCAACAAGTTCCAAAGAGTTCCTACGGTAAGTTTACCAAAAACTCCTAAGTGCTACAGAAATCCTGGGTCACAGTTCACTTGCTAGCTGGGTTTCTTTCTTACTGGTACATGAAATAATGGTCTATCTTTGAATTTGAAGAAAATAAGGTAAATAAATGTTTTTAACCCGGACTTGGACGAAAATGTGTGACCTTGGGTAAGTCACTTGGAGCATATTTTCGTCATCGATGAAACCGGATGACAATACCGTGCAGAGCGGTCAGGAGGATTAAAGCATCGTTATAACGATATTGATAATGTCAGTAACAGTGACATTTAAGCCAATGTGTCTACTTGCCAGGCACTACACTGACTACTGACTACTGGCACATGGACCAGCCAAAATAGATGCTCAGAAAACAGTGGTGTTGGGTTGGAAACAGTGGTGTTGGGTAGAAGTTCATTAACATGTAGACCTCATGAATCTATGGGAGATACCCAGGGAAACTAACTCCCCAAGACGGCCCGAGCCGCCATCTTAAACACCATCTGCAGCTAAAGACAAAAGAGAGAGATGAGCCGGCTGGGCTGGGGTGGGGGGCAGTTACAAGGGGGTAAAAAGGCTTGGTAAACAAGGGTGAGGTTGTGGTGCCGATGCAGGTGGCACCCGAAACCTCCACTGGTAAGTTTCTCATGATTTAGAGTCCTCCTTTGCTTCCTGGTACGGAGAGGGAGGCACCCTGACGGAGATTTCATGTTTTCTTTATAGACACAAATGCCCCTTACAAAAGGGTAATTCCTATTCTGCTTTCAGAGCTTCTTCTAGGTCTATTGTTCTCAAAAATAATCAGCTCAAAATATTCCTTATGCCAAAGAAGCGTATTTGGTGGGGGGTGGGGGGGTGGATTCTGTTCTCCTAGCAGCTGTTGAATCAGGGTTATAAATTTAATTTGTACTAAGATCAGGCTGTACAGAAAAAAAAATCCTCTGCTTTTACTTATTTAATATGGAACGAACTGCATTTTTTCCCTGAGTGCCCCCAACACCCTGGTTAGCAGGCAAAAACATTACTGGGACCTGTACAGAGTTTTCAGAGACCTGAGCCCCCATCTAGTGTCTCGGTCTTTCCGAGGTAGCTGTTTGCTCAGCTGGCCTCTTTCCGCCTCCGCAGTCTCCCTAAGGTGGCATCTGGTGAGTGGGGGAGAGAAGCGAACCATCCCTGAAGTGTTGGGGGAGCTACAGACAGATGCTTGTGTCCCCTCAAATTCATATGCTGAAGTGCAATCCCCAATGTGATGGGGTTGGGAGGTGGGGTCTTTGTGGGGGTGATTAGGTCATGAAGGTGGACCTCTCAAAAATGGGATTAGTGCCCTTTCTAAAAGGGACCCCAGAGGGGCGCCTGGATGACTCAGTCGGTTGGGCATCTGACTTCCACTCAGGTGATGATCTTGTGGTTCATGGGTTCGAGCCCCGCATCCGGCTCTGTGCTGACAGCTCGGAGCCTAGAGCCTGCTTCGGATTCTGTGTCTCCCTCCCTCTCTGCCCCTCCCCTGCTCATACTGTCTATCTTTCAAAGATAAGTGAACATTAAAAAAATTTTTTTTTTAATAAAAGGGATCCCAGAAAGATCTCTGGCCCCTCTGTCACATGACGACAAGGCATGAGGACAGTAGACTATGAACCAGGAAGTGGACTCTCTCTGAACTCCCAACCTGCTGCCTGCCCCCTTGATCCCAGAGAAACAAAGTCTGTTGTTTAGAAGCCCCCCAATATTCTGCTCCAGCAGCCTGAGTGGACTGAGATGGGGGTAGAGGCCCCGATCTGTCCTGAGCCCATGGATGTACCTCTGGCATTCGTGGACCTCCACCGACCTCTAGCATCAAAGCTTCTGGAGGGCAGGGCTTGTTCGAGGTCCTGGGTTGCTCCGGCACCAGCCATGGCTCCCATCCTCCAGCCGGCCCACGACTCGAGTGTCACCTCGCCTTGCCCAGGACAAGCCCTCTGGTGGTGCCACTCAGGAGAAAGCGAAAACTCAGGGTGCCCTTCAACAGAGGCTCTCGGCATCTTTCCGAAGGTGGGCTCCAGAGGCACAGTGATCGGCCTCCTCTTTGCCTTCCTGGTCCACCATCCTTGGGCCCAGGAATTACCATCAGAAAAGCGGCTTCCGACACCTCTGCCCTCCACCCGCTGGCTCCCACCTCCTTCCTTCTCTCCTACAGTTCTCCAGGGGCGCACTGCCTTCTTTGACCTACTCCGCCCATCCTCCCGCCCCTGGCTGGCATTCTCGGTGCGGGCCTGGCCCCGCCCACACAGGACAGCCCCGCCCACACAGACAGCCCCGCCCACACAGACCGCAGGGGCCCCGACAGTCTCCAGGCTCTGCCCTTGATATGCTAACGAGGGAGATAAAGGCATCCTAGCACACCCTCCCTCCTCTGAGCTTTCAAAACCAGGTTGCAAAGCTTTTCCTGCCTGGGAGGAATAAGCCTTCTGGCCCCGCCTGGAGGAAGCAGCCACAGGGAAACTTGACTGTAAGAGGGAAGTGAAAATGCATTGGCTTAAATTTACAAAGAGATTATCCTTGGGACATTGTTGCGATAATTATGGCCCTGGGAGCTGAGGTGAGGTCTCCAGAGCTCCACAATGAACTTCATGTGCAAATTCATGGTAAAAATCACTAGGACAGCAAGAGGTGAAGGAAAGCAGGCTGGGGCCTGCCTGGAACTCTCAGGAGCTCCCGCGGCTCCTCCGATTACGAAATTCAGGGTTCGGAAGAGGTCATTTCCAGGGGCTTTCAACTCAGAGGTTCTCTGACCAAAGGTTCTAATTCCATGCGTTTCACGTTTCTGATGGAAGCTGCCAAAATACAATAAAAATCCAAGCGATTTTAAATTTTCAGGGTGTGAGAAATAAGCCCACTGACCCGATCAGAGGAGGGGCGCAGAGACTCAGAGCACAGTGACAGGAGGCTTTAATCAACACTGCAAGAGCGGGTGTCTGAGGGGCAGGCACACTCGGGGCAGTTGCAGCAGACAATTTATCTCCTAGCCTGCAAGTCCCTCCCCTGATTCCTCATTGGCTGAGCACTACAGAGGTCACAGCCTTCCCCGGAAGTCGCCGTGAAAGGCAAAAAATAGTCTGATTGGAACAGATGTCCGTTCCTTGAGGTGACACAGAGACTTCAGGCCTTTGGCGCCTGCTCATGGCAAAGCCCACAAAAAATAAGCTCGTGAAATGGAGAGGGGAAGAGGAACCAGGAAGTGATGCATCTGAGGGTTTGGGACTCCGTTGTGGGGATGGGAGTGTTGTCCATATTTCTAATGGTTTGTAAACCTACTCTTAACTAGGCAGCAGAGGATTTATTTGGTATTTCTGCTAATGAATCATCTCGCTTACTCTGCACACAGGGTACATTATCAGGTGGGCTCCCAGGTTCTGCCAAAGCTGGCTCCCTACAGGGCTTTGGGACAAACCAGGAGGAAGAGGGGTGGGCTCAGATGCTGGAAGCTGTCAGGGCAGGTGGACACGAGTGCAGAGGGCCCAGCTGCAAGGGAATATGGACCAAGATGCGGGGACATGAAGAACCGAGTGAGGGTGTTCAGAACACCTAGCCAAGCAAGTACTGAACCACCCACTCTGGTCGTTCCTACCACAGGCAGGGCAGGAGCTCGGCAGTTCTCCCCGATCTGTCACGCTGCCCCACTCTGGGTACCCCTCCTCCCCAACTCAGCCGCAGGGAACCCCCCACCCTCTGTCTTCCCCTGACCAAGATGGAGACCCGGCCCCTCCGTGGTCTGGCACACTGGCTCTCACCCCTGACTGCCGGGAAACTGTATAAAGTCTCTGGACATGAGGGGCTCCATTTCTGAGAAAAGCGCCATCTTCCTTCCTAAAACCAATGGCTTGGGAACTCTTGAACTGGCCACAAAGACCTTCGGACTGGGCCAGAAGCGGCAGCTGCTTTTACAAGCCAGCTGCTCCTAAGCCAACGGGAGCTGGCGCCCTGGCCATAAAACCGTTACCGTGAACTTTCTGAGGACAGAATAGTTCACTCACACACAGCAGGAATATCTGCAACCCCCATAGATCAGACGGGCGATGCGCCACCAACGGGGCTCAGCTTCTCAATATAATTGACCTTTTTCCCCCTTTTATCCAAGTCACGGAATTGTACCCGCACTGTATGTTCTCATACACACCCCTTGCTTCCACCCCACAGGCCAGACACGATTTGAGTTTCCAGCTGAATCCGTGCTCCCTGGACTGTAATTCTTTGATCCCAAATAAACGCCGGTTGGCCGCTCACTGTGGCTCTTTATTTTCAGGTCGACGCTGCGGGTCAGAATCCTGCTGGCCGTACCCCAGGAGATTCGGATTCTGTTAAGCTGGGGTGGAGTGATTCGAACGTTCAGCGAGGATGCAGAACCCCCCAGTTTGGCTGCATTCCCAGCACCACCCCTCAGTGCCCGCCCGCCTTCCGCCTTGGACCACTTGTGCTTGCTCGTCTCTGGTGCCCAGAAATCTCCCTCACTCATCAGACCTCGGCTGGACCTGTCCCTCCCCGGGGAAGCCTTCCCGACCTGTGAGGCTGGATCACATGGTCCTTCCTGCTGTATTTCTCGAGGTCCACTTAGGGAAGCAGAGACCACTCTAGGTGTTTCAAATAGAAGGAATTCAACATGGGAATTGACTACACAGATGGTGGAAATACCGAGAAGCCAGAGGATGGTGTAGCAACAGCAGGGAGACGGTACTGTACTTGGGGCCAGAGGGCTAACGGATGTGCCCCAGACGCCAGAAGCCAGGGCGGGCTGGCAGGAGCTAGAACGCATCCAAGACCATTGGAGGGAGGGTATCTCTGACAAGAGACAGAGACAAGGAGGGAATGCTGCCAGTGCAGGAGAGGCCACCCAAATCCCAGAGAAAGGGAAAGACAATACCCTGGCTCCTCCCTACTCCCATCTTCCAGTCTCCCACCAGGGCCTCCCATTGGCCCAAATTGCCAAGAACCCAAATGGCAGGTGAGCCTAGGAAATTTCATTCTTCGTGATACCAAGCAAAACAGGTGTTCTAGTTATCTATGGCTATTTCAAACCACCACAAAACTCAGTGACTTAAAACTATTATTATCACTTGCGATATGGGGGGATGGGTTGGGCTCAGCTGAGAAGTTGTCACTTGGGCTCTCTCACGCAGTGTCAGTCCAATGGAGCCGGGCTGCAGTTACCTAAAGGCTGAATCAGGCTTGGTATCCAAGACGGCACACTCATGGGGCCACCAGCTGAACTCTTCCCTATGGCCTTTCCACGGCCTTGGGGCTGGCTCCCAGCATACGGGATGGGTTCCCAAAAGGATTTCCCAGCATAGGCTTCTATGACCGAGCCTTGGACCCCATCTCTGCTGTATCTATTAGTCAAAGCGCAAGTAGGATTCAAGATGTTAGAAGAATAGACTCTACTTGCTGCTGGGAAAACAGCATGTGCCCACAGGGAAAAAGAATTAATGGCGACCGTCTTTGGAGGCAAGCTATCACCATCCAGTTTGTAGTCACAACAATTCACACCCCTTCACAAGCAAAATTTACTCCTCCCCTGCCAAGACATCCAAACTCTCAACCTGTTATGAAATCAGGTTCGGGCTCAAGGTCTAGAACCCCACCCTATAAATCAGGTCCAGGTGTGGATGAGACTCGCTGTGGTCTGAATGTTTTGTGTCACCCCCCAAATTCACGTGTTGAAATGATGATAATACGTGGAGGTGGGACCTCTGGGACGTGTCTAAGCCCTGAAGGTAGAACCCTCATGAATGAGATTGGCGCCTTTATAAAAAAGATCCCAGACAGATCCCATGCCCTTCTGCACAGTGAGAAGTTATCAGCTTGAACCATGAAGACAGCTTCCCCTAGAATGTGACCTGCCTTGATCTTGGACTTCTCAACCTCTACAATTGTGAGCAATACTTGTCTGTTGTTTTTAAGCCCCCCCGTCTATGGTACTTTGTTACAGCAGCCTCAGCAGATTGACAAGGCTTCTCCGGTCCAACTGCTCAAGTAGTAATGTTCCTTGCAATCTAAAGACCAGAAGATGACAGAGACAATTATGTGTCCCCTTCATATTCCCACTTCCAGCAGACAGTGGTTAGACAGCCAGAAAATACGTGCAGTGACACTCCCAAACAAGAGGAGTGGGAAAAGAAGGCGTTGGGGGAGGGGGAAATACACAGGCGGCCCTGGTCCGTAGCATCCCAGAGAAAGGGGGCTCAGGGGACAGGGTGCCGATGGCAGGCAGTGGTGCCCAGGGACCTGCGGCTGCGCGGCCGCGTCCCCGAGCGCGTTGGCATGGTGCACGCAGCGTGAGCCCTCCCTGTCCTGGTCGAAACCAGCGCGAACCTCAGCCCGAGAGCCCCATCCGGTTCCCCGCCTGCGTGTGTACCATCCACAGGCTACAAATGTTTTTCACGGGGTTTAATGTTGAAAAAACAATTGAAAGACTAATATCTCATGATGAGTGAAAGTTTTCTTCAATTCAAAGTCCTGTGTCCGAAAATGAAGGTTTATAGGAACACAGCCACGCCTGTTCCTTCGTGTCCACGGCGTCTGTGGCCACGGCGTCCGTCGGCCCCGCAAAGCCTGAGAGGTTCCACTCTGGCCTCGCAAGGGGAAAGTGCGCGGCCGCTGCTCTGCACTGCTCGGTGGGACTGTCCTCTGGAGGACGCACCGGGTCTGTGTTTACGGTGTGGCTTTGAAGACACGTGGAAGCACGTGACCCCTTGAAATCCGAATCCCAGCCTTGAAATCCGAATCCCAGCCGAATCAGGCACCCCGGGACACATACTTTTCTGTCTCCACGGCTTGGATCCGCACTCTGCAGAGACCGATGACGCCCCGGCACAGAGGAAAGCTCCCTGCCTTTGCACCTGCTGGGGAGTGGGAGGGTGGGGGTGGAGGTGGGGGAGTGGGGGGTTGGGGGGGTCCCCGTGTGCATCCGCAGTTCTCCCTGCCGGCGAATTCAGGTCACCTCTAGAAGTCGCAGCAAAGAGAGAGCCGGGCTCCGGCTCAGGGCACTGCCCACTCTGTCACTGCTGGGGGAGATTCTGCCCACCCTCGGCCCCTCCCCCGCCCCGGTGGGTCTGGGGTGCCAGCGGGAGCTGCCAAGGGGCTCCTCGCTCAGCCTCACCCCTGCCCTCCCGCACCCACTCCCTGCCGGTCTCCGTGACTGGCCACAGTCGGTACAAGGTCAGCCCTCGGGCGAAGGCAAGCGGGCTGGTGGCCTGTGTGCAGAGAGGAAGAAGAAAGTCAAGAGTAGTCGTGTCCAAATAATTACTCCTACGTGCCTGTCGCTTACCATGTCACATCTGTGGTCCACTATCTGTCTCTGGGGCCCCAGGGGAAGCCAGGCATACTCGAAAAGGAGCAGGAAGTAAGTCCCCCATTTCCGGCTCCTGAGAGTCACCACCTTAGGGAATCCTCCAGCAGCCTGGAGGGAAGCAGGTGTGACCTCTGCCTTCCAGGAAGTGACACACCTGCGATCACACAGCACAGCCGATAAGAGCAACACTCGGATTTGACCAGCGGCCCATGGGTGCTCTTTCCACAACAAACTTACAGGGCAAGTGAAGGTGAGAAGCCCTGGGGGACCAGAGATTAGAGCACGGGCTTTGGGCTCGGCGGGTCCTGGAGTCGAATCCTGACTGTGCCATTCATTGCAGTCGAATGTCTAGGATACGATACATGGCCAGCCTCCTTGCCTCTAAGTGTGTCCATAGAACTACAAAGTGGCTAATGAGAAGTGGGCGGAGTGAGCCTGTGACCCCCATCAAGTCTTTTAAAACCAGCAGGTGCACCCTTCTGGCTACCTTTCTCCATCCTCCTGTTGGAAAGTGGATGTGATGACGGGAGCACTGGCAGCCGCTTTGAAACATGAGGAACAGGGGTTATACCCAAGAGACTGGGGCTCAGACAGCACAGGGAACTTTGAGGACCTGCCACACCAGCCCTGGGCTTTTGTACACAGGGAAAAATAAACTTCTATCTTGCTTAAGCCACTGATTGTGTATTTCTTTTAAAAGCAGCTGAATATAATCCTAACTGTCCTATTTAATCTCCCTGAACCTCAGTCGCCTATTCCAAGTCTCTGGGCTCTATGAGCTGCATCACGGAGCCATACGTGGGTTAAACAGCAGCTCACAGTTAGGGAGCACCTACGGCTTGCCAGACACCTTCCTACGTTTTACATGTGCTGGCACCTTGAATCCTCAAAACAAATCCTCAAGGGGGGGGATATTATTATTATTATTATTATTATTATTATTATTATTTACATATAGGAGACCAAAGCTCAAGAGCATTAGTTAATTTAAGTTCAGCTGCAAGTGACACAAAGCCAGGGGAAGGGTGACAGCGGTGTTCCTCTCATGTCACGGTGCAGCGCTCAGCGGACCAGCTCACATATGGACGCCCCACTCCAGGAGTCCTTGTAGCTCAGCCCACTGTTGTCCCCGGACGGTGGCCTCGCCCTCGGGGTCCACACCGACAGCACCACGGCGCAGGCGGCATAACGGAAGGCGGTTTTTAAAAACTGGAGAGGAGGGCTGTCTTCGAAGGAGGACTTCCCAGGAGCTAACACACGACATTTTGGCTCAGGTCGCGTTGGCCGGAATATTGGCGCGTGGCCACGTGTAGCTGCGGGAGGGCTGGGAAATGTCTCTTTATTCTGGAATGCTGGCTTCTGGGCTGAAAACTCACCTCTGTGAAAAGGGGGGGGATGGATATTGGGGGGCTGTGTTAGTCAGGATTGTCCGAAACAGAACCAGTAGAATAGACAGAAAGATAGATAGAGAGATGCGGAGAAATTTACTATGGGAGTTGGCGCATGCGGTTACGGCCGACGGGTCCCATGATCTGTTAGCTAGAGACCCAGGAAAGCAGGTGATGTGAATTGGAGTCTGAAGGCCTGAGGACCAGGAGGGGGGAGACCAGCTGGCTGCCAAAGCGGAAATTGTTTACCTTTTACAAAAAAAGCATCCAACCCCCGCGCTATGTAGATTACCTTCAACAAGAGAAAGTAGGAGACATGATTGGCCTAGTTTCAGACCAAGAATACTCCGAAATCAGTAACTGTGTTGCTGCTGGGGTGACAACTGATACCATCAGGATTGGTACCGGGGTCTGCACTGGCATCAGGGCAGAAGCAGCACCCGAATTCCGCCAGGCCGCCTTCCAAAGGAGCCGCAGAAAGCCCAGGGCGGGAGCGGGTGTGGGTCCAGCCGGGCGATGAGCAACTCCCGCCCCCGCCCCCCAGCGTGGGCAGGAGGCGCCCCTCTGCCAGCGGAGGAGAGGCGGTGACCACGGGCTCTTGGAAGGTGGGAGAGGAACCCCGGGCCGGGGACAGGCTGGGACTGCGGCCATTCTTCAATGTCCCGAAAGTGCGTAGGCGAGCGAAAGTTAAAAAGAGAATCTGTTGACAAAAGAATTCTGAAGTTCACGAGGAAGCGGAAATGAGAAAAATTTCCAAGAGAAGTTTTGGAAAACTCCCTCCCTCCGTGCTCACACAGATCCACGAGGGGGAGACTGTGGCCAGCGCCTCGTGGGGCGGGGGTGGGGAGAGGCCGAGTTCAGAGGCGCCAGCATCTCCGATGATGGGAGATGTACACGCATCCGTATCTGTACACGTACCTCTACCTGTGCCGGTGCCCGTGTAAGCGGGCAGGGCGGGCATTTAAACGGAAGTTCTTTCCAGCAGATCCTAGACCCCCTGCCTCCCCCGGATGTCCCCAAAGCTGTCACAGAAACCCCAGTCCCCTGGGCAATGCTGCGAGAGGGATTACTGATTATCCCAGATTGCTAAAAATGCCTTGCTAGCATCGTTGGGATCTCTCCCGGAAACGGGTGGGGTGCCGGGGGGCTCAGACCGTTAAGCAGCTGACTTCGGCTCAGGTCACAATCTCACAGCTTGTGAGTTCAAGCCCCACATCGGGCTCTGTGCTGTCAGCTCGGAGCCTGGAGCCTGCTTCGGATTCTGTGTCTCCTCCTCTCTCTGCCCCTCCCCTGCTTATGCTCTGTTTCTCTCTGTCTCTTGATAATAAATAAACGTTAAAAAAAAAAATCTACTCCGTGCACCAGTGTCACTTAGAAGCCTGAGAGTCCGGCTACGTGGGCTCCGGAGGCGCCTCACACGACTAGAGCTGATGGGTAATCCCCAAGAGCCCAAGCCGGCGGGTCTCAGGTCAAGTTTAAAAAGCCGCCAGCATTTCCCTCTCTCGCCCCCGCTCCCCGCCGCACCCACAGGCACGGGAACGCCACCCCCTTGCTTGTACATCTGTATGGTGTTGGTAGTCTTTGCCATCAGGTGAAGGAAGCCGCGGACTACAGAAAAGCCTGGAGTCCACCCGAGCCAGTTCCCAGGCCATGGGGCAGAATCTGGGCTTTAAACTCAGCTGTCGCTGCGCCTTCATGTCAGCATCTCCAATTCTCTCTTCCGAGGTCTCTCAAAGCCTTCGTTTCTCCCCATCACCACGGTCACCTCGAGAGGGGACGAAAGCCACTCAGATAACCCGAAGACACAACGGAGTAGGAGAAGGGACGTCTCAGGCAGGCGGTATACTTGGCACCAAGCACCGTGCTCAGCACAATGTACGCCAACCCTTTTCAGTACTGGCTGTGACCCTTTAGGTAGATACTATCGCCCCCATCTCACGGATGCGGAAGCAGAACCCCAGGGACGTTGAATAATTTCCGTTACTAGATGAATAAATCCTGGGGACTGAATGCACAGCATGGTGACTGTGGTTAATAATACTGTATTGTATCCTTGAAATTTGCCAAAAGAGGGGGCCGGG
This sequence comes from Paguma larvata, assembly GCA_030068075.1. Lineage (NCBI taxonomy): Eukaryota > Metazoa > Chordata > Mammalia > Carnivora > Viverridae > Paguma > Paguma larvata. The sequence goes on along the minus strand of CM057827.1, from coordinate 40,099,523 downwards.
GGGGCTCAGTTGGCTGAGCGTCCAACTTCGGCTCAGGTCACGATCTCGCGGTTCGTGAGTTCGAGCCCCGTGTCGGGCTCTGTGCTGCCAGCTCAGAGCCTGGAGCCTGCTTCGGATTCTGTGTCTCCCTCTCTCTCTCTGTCCCAACCCCGCTCACGCTCTGTGTCTCTTTGTTTCAAAAATAAACATTAAAACAATTTAAAAAAAAAAGTAGATCTTAAGCACTCTCACCAGACATGAAAAATGGTAACTATGTGAAGTCGTGGAATGCGCATCAGACCAGCACGCGGTACACATGAAACTTACACATGTGTGCTTGTCAGTGACACCCCGGGAGAGCCGGGAAAACAATGAACGAATGAACGAATGAATGAATGATGTCCAGGGCACTTTCTTCTTTGGGAACACGGCAGCGCAGCCACTTACACTGAGCCCGTGGCCGCCGGCGTGCAGTGGGCACAGAGCTGCGTTTGGAACCACCTGGACGACCTTCCACAGGGCACTCCTTTTTCTGGGCCTTGGTTTGTAAAATGGGCATATTATTATCTACAAAATTTTTTTAATGTTTATTTCTGAGAGAGAGAGAGACACACACAGGGCGTGAGCAGGGGAGGGGCAGAGAGAGGGAGACACAGAACTAGAAGCAGGCTCCAGGCTCCGAGCTGACAGCACAGAGCCCGATGCGGGGGGTTGAACTCACAAGCTGTGAGATCGTGACCTGAGCCGAAGTCTGATGCTTAACCGACTGAGCCCCCCGGCGCCCCGAAAATGAGCGTATTATTAAGAACTGTGTCACCAAATGAAAGCGACGAGTTGTGGTGATTTTCCTTTCATTCCTTTATTCATTCATTGATTTTCTGAGTGCCGACGCCACACCCGTTCACTGTCCGAATGAGGGAAACCGGCATGCGTGGGACACAATTTTACATTCTGTGTCTTTGGTCTTCACAGCAGAGATCATGAGTTCATTCATACGCTGAAGTAGCTCCGATGGCTTAAGTAACCTGCCTGGGGTCACGCCGTTGCTGACTGGGGGAGTCGGGATTTGAACCCGGGCACGTGGCTCTGGAGTCCATTCTCCTCGTGGGGCGGTGACTCCGGGGACTGGCTCCCTTCCTGAAGGCCCTACAGCGAGTCGTGTCAACCACATGCGTACAGCGAAGCCTAACACAGGGCTGCTTCCACAGAGGGCCGGGCTTCCAGGTGGTGGGGGGCAGCGTAGTTACATGGACGAGTCAGGGAAGACTTCTCGGAAGAAGCAACCTAGAATTCAATTTCCCAGCAGAGCAAAGGACAGGCCCTCCCCCAGCCCCTCCCCCCATGCTGCTCTGGTCCAGGTCCCCAGTGACCCCCATGTGGCCAAGTCCCATGGCCAGGTCTCTGCGGTCACCTCACCTGAGCCCTCAGTGCATTTGCCCGGGTTGACCTCTCCCCGCTGCTGCAGACACTGAGCACGCACTGCCTCACCCCTGCTCACTGTCCCTTTAACCCTCCTTTGCTGGTGACATCTCTACTCGGGAGCTGCATTCACACCCCGGGAGGCCACGGAACCGCAAGCTCACCGTCTCGTAGCTCTGAGGCTGGAGGTCCGAAACCAGGTGTCCGTGGCACCGTGCCCCTCGGAAGCCTCTGCAGAAGCACCCTTCCCTGCCTCCCTCTGAGCTTCCGGCTGCCTCACTGCAACCTCTGCCCGCGTCCTCATGGGCCGTGTCTGTGTGTCTGTGCCTCTTCTTTCTTCTTAGAAAGACCCAGGCACCCGAGATGGAGGGCCCACCCCACTCCAGGATGCCTTCATCTTAACCAAGGAGGTCAGCAAAGACCCCGTGTCCAAGTAAGGTCACGGTCTGTGTCCCAACGGTCCTTTCCTCCAACGGGTGGCACCTGGTGTGTCCCTCAGGCCTTCCCAGAACGTTCTAGTAGAAACCCCAATGCGGAAGGCATTTGCTGGTTTCACAGGAGGAACTATCCAGGTCTGTCAAACACAGAGATGCCCCAGCGGCAGCTCTCTGCCCCCTCCCTGCGGTGGTGTTCTGGAACTTACCACGCCCCGTTGATATCGGACCCATCTGCTCTTGCTTTCTTGTCTCCCTTAAAGCGAGGGCTCTAATTCATCCTCCGAACCCCTCCCGGAGATCCAGACCCCAACCCGCACCCCTGCCTGCCTTGCCGGTCCGCCCCCGCACCAGTCCGGAGGCCCTGTCGGCTGTGACGGTCCAGGACAGGGGTCTGAAACGAGGGCCCCGTGGGCCGAAGCCGGCCCGCCACCTCTCTCTGTGGGCCTGGTGAGCTGAGACTGGGTTTTACATTGTTTAAACAGTTGAGAAAAAAAAAAAAAAAAGAGAGCGAGAACAAAATAAAAATAGTACTTCATGGCACGCGAACATTATATAAAATTCTAATTTTCGTGTCTGTAATAAGGTCTGGAACGCGGTCACGGTATTTGTTTATATCTCGTGGACGGCGTCTTCAGACACCCGGGTGGGCTCGAAGGCTGCGACAGAGACGGCGCGGCCTGCCAAGACGAAAATACTCACCAACTCGGCCTTTGCGAAGTAAGTTTGCCGATCCCCGGTCTAGAATGTGATGATGAACCGGCTGGTGGCCTGGGTCCTGACGAGCCAACCCGGCGGGTCCCCCTGGGAGCAAATCCAATGCGTACAAGTCCAGAGTTCCGAGAGCAAACTTCAGAGCTGTCTCCTCCCTGGGCAGGTGCCCCCCCTCACAGCCAGGCTTTCCGCTTCAGGCTTGGACTGAACGCCATCTGAGGTCAGTGAGCTGCGCTTTGGATGCCTTGAAAAAGTGAGCGCGGGCCTAAAATTGACCAGGGTGTGGTGAGCCGTCTTACCTGAGAGAAACGTGTGGCTTCAAAGACTTCTGCCTGCCGTCGTGACTACAGATCAGCCACTGGGAATGAGTCGTAAAGCTTCGGAACAGCAGACGTGGCCAGGGCAGAGAACACAAGCAGCCCAACTGCTTCTAGATCCAGCTGGGGCAACCGAGGCCCAGAGAGGGAAAGTGATTTCCCTAAAGTTGCACAGCATAAGAGCAGCAGATCCAGGACTAGAAGCCAGGCCTTCTGAGTCCCAACCCCGTGCTCTCTGCTACTATAGATGGTACAGTGTCTCCCATTCTGCGTTCTTACAAAAATAATAATAATAATAATAATAAGACTCTTTTTTCTACCACTCCAAACTAGCTGTATCACAATTTCCAACTGGCCTCCCACTTACCTTTCTAACTTAAGGGATTGCTCTCCGATTCACAAATTTCCATGGTTCTGAGAAAGAGTGGCCCTCATCTAAGGAAGCACAATGCCGAGGATTCTCCCACTAAAATTGATATTTATTGAGCATCTACTATGTTTTAGGCACTGTGCTGGGTACTGGAAGGGATACTGGGAAGAAAGGAGACATGTGCCCGCCCCCGGGGGCTTACGGTCAGTGGCGGAGGCAAGTAAGAACCCAAGGGCTGGCAGGGAGGGTCCCAGGAGACACCAGCTGGGATGGGGGGCTTGTGGCTTCCCCTAGGAAGAAGAAGGGGTGTTTTCAGCTGAGGTCAGTGCGGTGAGCATTTTATCCAGCTTCCGAGAGGACAGCATGTCTCAGACCACGGGAACAGCGTGAATGGAGGCACGGCCAGAGGGCACCAGAGCCGGGAGGACTCGGAAGTCCTCGCGAGGGGCCCCCGGATGTTCTGGGCAGTGGGAGTCACTGAGCGCCCTCACACAGGGTGGGTCACACGCGCGCGGCGTTGTCGGTGGGAGGACGGACAGGCGGGGCAAGGTGGGCGACGGGGCACGGTGACGGGGTGAAGGACGAGCACTGACTCAGGAGGTACTGGGCAGACACCTCGAGGCCCGCCCGGACTGGACAGAGGCAGAGAGCGTCCAGTCTACGCGGCCGGCTGGAAGGTGGACTCAGACAACATTGCGGCACGGAAGGCGTGTGCGCCACTCGCATTTTCCAGGAAACCGTCGCGCCTGCCCTTCCGGCCCCACGGCCACCCTGGGAGGAAGGACACAGCCACCCCGATGAGGCAAACGATGCCGGCGTGGAACACAGGAGGCGGGGGTGCGATGCGATGGCCCTGACGCACAGACACAGGGACGGCCTGTCCTGAATACGGCAGAGTCAAAACCCCGAGTTTTCTGGAGACCCGTGGACGACTGCGACGGCCTCCCGGGGCAGCCCATCTGCGGGGCGAGGGCAGAGTACCGGGCCTGGCCCTCCACAACGCCAGCCACTCGGCACCTCACCCAAAGACAGACAGCTCCTGTCTTCGCCCTCTGAACCGACAGCCGTTCTCTGCGGGTTTGCCTCGTGGAGAAGCAAGTTAACATGCCGATGGGCACCGGCGGCTGCTTTATTCTTAGACGGGAGTGCTGTGATGAGGAAACAGAGGCACGGAGAGCCGAGGAGGCTTGTCCGAGTTCAGGGGGAGCCGGGAATCCCATCCCGGTCTTCGGGCCCCAAACGCCTTCCTTGGGGTGAGTCTCGGCCCGAGAACACGGGACCACCCAGCTCTGCCTGTTCGGGAGCATTTCCAGGGGAGGAAGGATGGACTGGAAACTCACCAGGCTCCTCGGTGTGAACCGGCTGCCTGGCGCCAGCACACACTCCCTCGCACCCGCCAGGTGTCAGGAAGGAGGCCAGACCCCTTCCGTGGAAGTGAGGGATGTGGGGGAAGCGGGCCTGTACCTGGGGACGTATATACGTCCGCCTGATTTGCTTCCCACACGGCGGATTCTTCGGGAAGACCAAATATGTCTCAGCGTGGCTAAGACCAGACCACCCCCAAGCGGAGCGGCTCCACGCCGGGGAACGGGCGCCACCTGCTGGATCTCTGGGGCGTGACGCTGTCCGCGCGGGACAAAACCGTGGAGAAAACCGCATCTCAGACGCGTAAAGAGTTAACTCGGTATTTTACTGTTTGCAGTGGAATTTGGGGTTACGCAACGGTTTCGTCCACCTAGCATTTAAAACAAAACCCAAATGAGTGTTTGTTAACTATGTCACAAATACGTAATAAAATAAGACGGACGGGTTTTCTGCCTGTTTGGGAAGTTGGGTTTGGTAAAGGGTAGCCATCCCATCACATGCACACACATGTACACACAGACCTGCCTACATACATAGCTGTGCACGCATGCTCGGTTTGGGTATTGACAGATGTCATTATTAAGACGGAGGATATTAATATTGATCTAGATGTTGATACCGATACTGATTTTTTTTAATGTTTATTTATTTTCGAGAGAGAGACAGAGTGCAAGCAGGGGAGGCGCAGAGAGAGGGAGGGAGACACAGAATGAGAGGCAAGGTCCAGACTCCGAGCTGTCAGCGCAGAGCCCCACGTGGGGCTCAAACCCACGACCTGAGAGATCATGACCTGAGCCGAAGTCAGACGCTTAACCGACTGAGCCACCAGGCGCCCCTTGACATTGATATTGATACAGGGTTCCGGGAGGTATAGGGTTTGCCCCCAGCCAGGGTGCTAGACATGGCCTCTCTGAATAGACCTGAATCACAAGAAGGCAGCAACCCCGCAGGAAGGAAGAAGTTTTTAAGCCGAAGGAAGGACAAGTACAGGCTGGGGACAAGCCCGACAAGCGTGAGGGACGGAAGGAAACCGCCATGACCGGGGCGCCGTGACTGCTTCACCCCGCTGAGTTCCGTAAGTTAAAGACCCGAATTGGTGACACTGATTTTTCTCGAAATTATCTCTTGAAAAAGAGGACACTTCTTATAGTGTCTTTGATCCTTTGCAAAATCACACGCTACGGGGCATTTTTTCACCTACTTTAGTTGAAATAACTGCCTTCCATCTGGGAAAGCCTGCTGGAGCTAGTTTGGCCAAAGTATCTAAACAGGATGTAGCCAGTAGCCCCAGAGGGAATGTCGCGCGTCATTATAAACGAGTCTTTCAAAGATCACTCTAAAAAGCAAAACAGAGGGGCGCCTGGGTGGCTCGGTCAGTTGAGTGTCCGACTCTTGATTTCGGCTCAAGTCATGATCCCAGGGTCGTGAGATTGAACCCTGCTTAGGGCTCTGCGCTGAGCATGGAGCTTGCTTGAGATTCTCTCTCTTTCCCCTGCCTCTCTCCTCCGCTCACGCACTCTCCCCCCACCAAAAAAAATAAGTAAAAATTAAGAGACAAAACAAAACAGTAAGTGGTTACCCCATGGAGACTGTGGGCAAACAGCTATAGGAAAACAAGAAAATCTCAAGTGTCCTAATACGCCTAATATAAGATTCCCATGAAAGTGGTCCTACCGGATTCAAAACGGCTCCTTCGCAGGCAACTTAAATAAAAACCAAAGCCATGTGCTTCTGGAACCCGCCTCTCACTCCGCGGTCTTGAGACCAGCAGCAGCACGAGCCTGCGAGCCGGTTAGAAATTCAGAACTGGAAACTGCATTTAAACAGGACCCCTCCGTGAGGTGGTTCGTGGGCACCACGAGGCGAGGGCAGCACCGCTCTAGAAAACCCATGACAGGTCTCCAATTACGACAACGGCATCGGCATCGCTGTTGAAAATGCAAACGGAGCGTTTGACTAGTGTTTCGCAAACGGTGGGGGGGGGGGGGAGCAATATTCCTTAATAAATCTGTTTTATAATACATGATATGTAACTAAATTGATAGTGCAGCCGTTATGATTATGGGCCCTGGCGCCGTTTGCTTGGGCTTATTATCCCATTCTTTGACTCCCCCCCCCCCCCATGTGTCCCTGGGCGGGTCGCTTGGGTTCTCTCTGCCTCAATGCTCTTGTCGGTAAATTTAAAATCAATGTTACAAGTGAGATGGTTGTGGTATATATCAATATGTTTGTTTGGCAACACGAGGTGATTCTGGTTGAGCTGGAATCCGGCTAGCTGGGGGAGTTCGTTTCGGTTCTTCCTGCTTAGTTGGATGCGGTCCAAGCCCCTGCTTTCAGGCAGGATTTGTGTTGACCGGTTCTGCTAACTTCAGTAAACACCTGGGTGAAGTCTTCGAATGTAAACAGCCTATTCAACGAATAGAGGTAAGTCCAGGAGACTTTGAAAAGCGCAGAAAAGTTGCAGCTTGCCCAACGTCATTCTCAGGACCATGGCCCGCGGGGCACCTTGCCCTGGGTGGAAAACGGCCTTACTGAGTGGCAGGGGGCCAGAGGTCTCTCCCAGAGACACTGACATACGAGGGAGGCTGGGACCCAGATGGGAAATCCCAGCTCAGAGCCTGGCTCCGGGGAGATGAAAGAGAGGGCTCAGAACTGTTTCTCTCTTGGCTTGGACCTTGAAAGGTGCGGAGACCCAGTGTGAATGTTTGGGGGCGGGGGTGATCGGGGACGGAAGGCCGCAGCGAACGAGTCCGGGTGCAGAGAAGGCACCTATAAGCCAGCTGTCTACTCCGAGCGTCCTGCTCCCTAAGTCTTTAGAAAAGTCTTGGCCCATGTGTCCCGGCCTTGACCCGGCTACGCTAAAGGGCATCATGGGAAGGGGCATGGGTCCGTGGGTTCGAGGTTAGTCTGGGGATGGTGGAGGTAGTTTGTAGGGAGTTAACGAGATATGGTCACTCTTAGAGAAGAGTGTTGGGGATCCCGAGCCCCGCCGGCTGGAGGTCCTCCCATGGTCGGGGTCCCCGAGACCACTTGATAGGACTCATGGGCTTCAGAAAGGCTGCTACGTGGTTTATACAGTGAAGGGATATAGAGAAATGTTTTATTTATTTGGAGAGAGAGAGAGAGAGAGTGCAGGAGGGGCAGAGAGAGAGGGAGAGAGAATCCCAAGCAGGCTCTGCACTGTCAGCATGGAGCCCGATGCGGGGCTCGAACTCACAAACTGTGAGATCATGACCTGAGCCGAAATCAAGAGTCGGACGCTTAACCAATTGAACCCCTCAGGCGCCCCGGGATATGGATAATTCTTAAAGCAAAGGTAAAAGGTGCACAGGCAGAGTCCTCGCGAGTCCCCAGGGTTACCGCAGGGACAGCACCTGATTCTTCCAGCATATGACACTTCCAAGTGCTACCAAGCAGGAGAGCTCACCCGAGCCGGGGGCCCGGGGTTTTCACCGGAGCTCAGTGATGCAGGCGCTGGCTCCTCAGCCACTCGGCCTCCAGGACCAGGAGCGCCTGGCCACGCAGAGACACTCCCAGCAGGTAGGATGTCCCAAGGGCCAGGGGCTGTCATCCAGGAGCCAAAGGCCAGTCCTTTCTCTGAAAGGTGCAGGGTACTGAGCACTTGAAGTGTGTCCTACAGCCTCCCACGTGTCGCATTCCAGGGTTCCCCCTTTACCCCTGCAGGAAGGTGGCAGACTGGCGCACACGGCCCCACGCTACGCTGGCTCGTGGGAGGCGGGAGAGGAGACGCTGGCCTGTGTGGCCAACACCAGACTGGGGCTCCAGCCCCGAGGCTGGCCTGCAGAAACCTGCAGGTGCACACGCTGGAGCTGGACCCGCGTGCGCATGGGGCCGGCGGGCCCGCGCCGTGCTGCCTGTGCCCCTCCTGGAGCTCCGGGCGGCCCTCACCCGCGGGGAGCCTCGCTCCTGGCACAGAACTACCAGGAGAGCGCACGGCCAGTCGGAGCAGAAAGCAAGCCTGCGGTTGAACCCAGGGTGTTCCAGGCCAGCGGCTCCCACCTCTCTGCAGGTCCCTCTCCGTGAGTCCGAAATGCAAACCGAGCTAAGTCCCTGCCAGCACTCTCCGCAGAAACACGGAGAGCCCCAAAGTAGGAAGTGAAAACAAATGTGAAGGGGCCGCCTGGGTGGCTCAGTTGGTTCAGCATCCGACTTCAGCTCAGGTCATGATCTCACGGCTTGTAGTTGGAGCCCCGCGTCGGGCTCTGTGCTGACAGCTCAGAGCCTGGAGCCTGCTTCGGATTCTCCCTCTCTCTCTGCCCCTCCCCTGCTTGTGTTCTGCCTCTCTGTCCCTCAAAAATAAATAAACGTTAAAAAATTTTTTTAAATAAATGTGCAAAGGGGGCAAGAGACAGCCCAGGGCACGTGTCTAAGCAGGTATGGGGAGCACATCTGTCTCCTCCGGGAACCTGCACGGAACCGGAGGATCCATGGCCGTGTGAGATAAGAAAGCCAAAAGCAGGACTCTGGAGGTCCCGGGGGCAGCTGGACACCGCAGGAGCCCAGGAGAGCCCCGGCAGGAAGGGGGGTGAAGTCCTGGGCTCTAACAGCAATGGAGGGGTGGCGGGTGGGGGGCCCAGCCCTCCTCGGCCAGAGAGCTCCCATCAGCGCTGTTCACCACACGCGGCTTCCTCGGCACCCCTAGGATGTCCTCGGCCGCGGACGGCTATGCTGGCTTCCAGGGGAGCGTTTCCAACTCAGGTTGGAGCCTCTACCTAGGGCTCCCCAGAGCTCCCCTCTGCTCCCCCATGAAAAGTCGGCAGCCGTGTGTGCCAGGAAGGCTGCTCCTGAGACCTCTCCAGGCTCACGTCCCACTGCTCCCGGTTTCACCCTGCCTCTCCCCCCGCCCCTCCATCTTCAGTCTCCACCTACCGATCACCAGTTGGCCCCGCCCTCCTCGGCCTTGTGGCAGGCTGCTTTCTGTGCCTGGATTCCTCCCCCCAAACCCCCTGCCTGGGGAGGCCCTGGAGAGACCTAAGACACCCAGGCAGCCACTACACCATGTCATTATGGTCGTCCCGTCCCACGTGGGTGCAGCCAGAAGATGCTGGGTGAGGCAGAGACAAGCCCCATCTGGTAGGAAGCTAAACCTAGAACCCCCAAATGGCCCACTAAACGTTGCTATGCACGGGGCAATTCGGGCCGTCTCTGATACGCGTGGTGCAGGGACACACTGAGGACTCGCCCTTGGCCCCCCCCCGTTCTCCGTCCAGTGACTGCATCCAGCACCTGGGTGGGGGTGGGCGGCTGAATGTGGACACGGAGCTCCGAGTCCAGGCTCTCCCCACAACTGCCCATGAACTCTTGGGCAGAAGGTCCATCCGCTGGTCTGACGGCACTGTCCTCCCTCAGAACACGGGCTAAGAAGCCTGCGGGCCCTGGAAGCAGATGCTGGGCATTGAGGCAGAGAGCTCCCAGATCTCAGGTACCACAGGACAGTCTTGGGGAGGCAGAGAGCAGGGCTCCAGGCAGGCATGGCCCTTCGGCCCCCTGCCCCCAGCCCCCATCCTGCAGGAAGGGAAGCAAGTAGGAGGAGCCAGGGTGGGCCCAGAGGAGGGCCCCTGATGCCCGGTCGGAGGGGGGCTGCCTGCAACTCAGCGCAGCCTCTGGCCAGCCGGGAGCTCCACCTGTGGACGTGTACACACGCGTACACAGCAATCACACACGTACGCACGCGTACACACGCCCGCGGTGCAACCCGTCAGGACCGTGCACACACTGGGGCCAACACAGACCCTGCCAACGCAATCACTACCGAGCATGGCGCAAAGCTCCACGGGGACCCTGGCCGCTCAGACTGGCCCACGTCCATCACCCGCAAACCAACACGGCCCCTCATCACCAGGATCTGCCCTTGACGGGACTCGGGGGGCAGGAAAGACGACCTGCTAAGGAACACTGTCTGATGCGGTCTGGTGGCCACCAGGGTCGTCGTCCTGCAGGACTCGGCCGAGGGTCCACCTCTTCAGGGACCTCAGCCCAGGAGGCCCCCTGCTCCTGCTCCGTGCCTCGCTGGCACCCGAGCGAGCTCTACTGTCACGTTAGAATTTTCTGCGCACTCACGCACTGCCCCCACTAGACTGCAGCGAGGGGCGGAGGTCTTACTCAGAATCGGGCCCCGGCCACCTGTCCACCCGTCCACCCGTCAGTAAGTAGCTACACAGTGTCCGCTGCGTGGGAGTGTGTCAGAAGACAGGCTCACACCCCCAACACGCATGGCCTTAGAAGAGGGATGCCCGAATGCTCACAGACTTGATCGTGGATGGCCCGGGTGCAGGGCCCCCAGAAGCCCCAGCCTCCCCAGCTGCGGGCTTCCGTGGGAAGTAAAGATGGAATTCAGAGGCCTTCAGGCCTCACTCCTCAGGCCTTCACTCCCAGACCCCGTCGGAACCACATGGAGGGTGCGATTATTCGGCCAGGCCTCCTGTGACGTGTGATATAACATGGGGACTTCAGCTCAACCCTCAGCCCTGCTACTTGGACAAGCCTTGACCTTGGACAAGTGCCCCCACCTCTCTTGAGTCGCTTGGTCATCCGAGGCAGAGATACTATCCCACATACTAACAAGTATGTTAGGGATCGAAACGCTGGGCACAGGGTAGGCCTCAATAAACATTTGTCCCGTGACCCCTGTCCACCCCTACCAAGTGGCACCTACCATAAACATCCGGGTAGCCGGTTGTAGTAGATTTCTGTTGCTGTTGTAGCAAACAGGCACGAACTTGGGGGCCTAAGATAAGCTGAATTTTTTCTCCTACAATTCTGGGGGTCAGATGTCTGAAATCAGTCTCCCTGGGCCAATAGCAAGGCCGGGTTTTTAAATTTTTAATGTTTATTTCTGAGAGAGAGAGAGAGAGAGAGAGAGAGAAAGCAGGGGAGGGGCAGAGCGAGAGGGAGACACAGAATCCAAAGCAGGCTCCAGGCTCTGAGCTGTCAGCGCAGAGCCCAATGCGGGGCTCGACTCACGAACCACAAGATCATGACCTGAGTCAAAGTTGGATGCTTAACCGAGCCACCCAGGCGCCCCAGGTTCCAAGTATTCTGACACCATGTCAGATGCTGGCCCTGTCTCAGCTGACGCCCAGGGGGATGGCTCACCCCAACCAGCCTGGGTCCGGGGCAAGAAGAGGCACCCCCCTGCAGAGTCGGGGGCTCAGCATGGACCCTCCCCTCCCACCCAGGTGGGCTGGCGCATCCATGGCAGTCTCCACTCTAAGGGGTTGGCTTTCGGGGCAGCGACCCAGGGCGGGTCATGGGGAGGGGAGGGGAGTGGCCGGGGAGGAGTTTGTGGACCACCACTCTGGCTGAAGCTGGGACGAGGTCTTTGAAGCTGGGTGCACTTCCCGTAGTATCTCCTGTCTTAGACCCGGGCCAGACCTGCTCTCAGCCCAACTGCCCTTGGCCCAGAGCCACGAAGACACTATTCTCAGGAAGTAGGACGGGGGCCCCTTGGTCACCTTGCGTGTCTGCGCCTGGGCTTGGTCGCCTGGGCTTGGAACCAGCTCTTCTCCCTTCCCCCCAGCCACTCTCCCTCCCGTTGGCTGTCATAGCCATAACTTAAAGTTGTTTGGGGGTTTACTAGACAATTCATAAGCAGAATATAAAATCTTTTTTTAATCTATCAAATCAGCTACCTTTTTTGTGTGCGTGTCCACCAAGACCTATTGTTTTCCTGTCGGTGACTCTCGGGAACAAACTTGGAAGCCTCCTCGCCTCTGGTTTCAATTTACTTCACCCAAACCCTGCCAGCACAGAGGTCGTTCCCCTGAGCCCTGAGCACGGTCTCTCCTGTCCAGGTAACAAGGGACTCGACCTCTCTTAAGACACAATGTCTCCCTAAGTATCTAACTGAGCCGTTTAACAAACGTACAAGAATTTTCTCTCAAGCTAGGTGCTTTATTAATTACAGGAAAGCTAAACGTCCCAGATTCTGCACAAGTCAATTCGCTAGGGCCAGGAGCAACAAACCCAAGAGACTTTTTAAAATCCACCGTCTGTCCTCAAGTATCTCCAACACTCACTGCTTAAATGAAGTGCAAAGACATTTATGTAACCATCAACTCGGGAAACAAAAACTACCTGAAATCAAGCAAAGGTCTAAACTTGCAAAATAACTTCAGCTATCTCTAAAGGGTCTATTAACACAGTGCTTTGAAGTTGTGACAAGCTGATAAATCACGAAGACGCAAGCCGAATGTCCTCTGCCGGACAGCCTAGCCTCTGTCCTGTGACGCGGACCTTGGGTTTCAAAACAGATGACGTGTGATACTGCTGTTTGTACAAGGTACTTGGGTGTCACTGTTCTAATTATCACGGTGAATTCTAATTATGCAGATCATTAAAATTATCCAGACTGACATAAGATAGCATCTTTAATTTTCTACTTGGTAAAGACTCGATAAGCATATAGAAAAAAAAAAAGAATTAATTAACTTCTGGGAGAACATTTCCGTTTCTGTAGAGCCTAGTGATTCCCTTCAACATGGAAGCTCTCTGGCGACCGATAGGATCTCACCAGGATTCGTGAGCATTGGGGTGAAATTCCGCAGTTGGGAGCCCTTCCCCTGGTCCTTACGGCCTGGGGAGGTTTCTCCCCCGGTTTCCCTGCTCATCTTATCACTTCATTTTTCAGACGAACCCGAAGGGCACACGGGCAGATCTAAGAAAAAGCCAAAAAAGACAGAATTGTGATAAGGTACCGACTACACAGCAGATGTGAAGGCAGAGAACAATTTTGCCACCATGTGTGAGCCCCGCGGCCTGGGGCTCATCCAGGGACAGTATGAAGTGATTTGTCAATGCTCTCTCCAAAGGCCAAGGTCGCACCCTTGGCTCTGCCGCCTCGTAGCAGCAGCACAGGGGAGACCTAGAGCCTTCGTTCTAGTGTCTACACTTTCATTTGTAGAACAGGAAGGGTCACGCGGCTGAGTTCCAACCTCCCTTGGAGGGGGGGGGGAGTCTATGTAAACTCGTTTTGAGCCGACACTCAGGTCGTGATGGGGTGGAGTGAGCGATGCATGTAATAAAAAAACCTTGTGAGAACAGTCCGCTTTGCTCTCTCTGCAGCCCTGAGCTCTGACACTGGCCAGGAGCCGCCCTCTAACCCGACTGGGCAGTCTGGGCTCCAGTGCAGTGGGGGTGGGGTTCCCACTTTCCTTCCCGTTCTTTTGGGACTCCCAAAACCTCTGTGGGAGAGATGGCGGCAGGAACCCGAAGGTCCGCCCTACCTCCATCGGTCTGTTTGCAGTTTTCTTGAGAGGCGCTCAGGCAGACTAAATACACAGAACCAGCCTCTAGAACTGCTCCGGGGAACGGGCCACTCCTCCTTCCTCGTCGTCACTCCTGCCCTTTTCACGAAAACCTGCGTTCTTTGTCCTTCCTCTGCCACCAGGGAGATGCGATTCCAAGAGATGCCCTGTTTGAGGGCCTGGAGATGAATGGAGGCCTCTGGGGACGCAAAGGGGCTTGCGACAGGCTGGGCTTTCTTTCCAGGAACCACTGTAAAGCTCCCCTCCAGCTCCGCCTCCGGCCTCGGGACGGAGAAACACTGTGAATCTTACACAATGATACGGTATAACGGACGTATCTCTGCTAGGATTCAAATAATCCCTTTCTTACAAAGACCTTATTTTTCTCATGTGCCAAACCTTTTTAATTCCAGTATAACCAACATAGTGTTTGGTACATTAGCTTCAGGTGTACAATATAGTGATTCAACAGTCCCATGTATTACCCAGGGCTCATCACCCCCACACCTATTTCGCCCATCCCCCCACCCACCTCCCCTCTGGACACCATCCGTTTGTTCTCTGTAGTTAAGAGTTGGGTTTGTTTGGTTGGTTGTTTCTTGTTTTGTTTTTCTTTTTTTTTTTTTAACCCCTTTGTTCCTTGGTTTCTTAAATCTCACATAATAGAGAGATCAAATGGTATGTCTTTCCCTGACTTACTTTGCTTATTAGCACTGAACTCTCCAGATCCACCCATGTTATTGCAAATGGCAAGATTTCCTTCTTTTTTTTTTTTTTATGTTTATTTATTTTTTGAGACAGAGAGACAGAGTGTGAGCAGGAGAAGGGCCGAGAGAGAGGGAGTCACAGAATCTGAAGCAGGCTCCAGGCTCTGAGCCATCAGCACAGAGCCCGACGCGGGGCTCGAACCCACAGACCACGAGATCACGACCTGAGCCGAAGTCGGCCGCTCAACCGACTGAGCCACCCAGGCGTCCCTCCTTCTTTCTAATGGCTGAATAATACTCCATTGTATATCTACACCATATCTCCTTTATCCATTCATCTATGAACGGACGCTTGGGTTGCTTCCATAATTTGGCTATTATAAATAATGCTGCAATGAACACAGGGGTGTGTACATACTTTCAAACTAGTGTTTTAGAATACTTTAGGTAAATACTAGTACAATTCCTGGACCGTATGGTAGTTCTAGTTTTTACTTAACGAATCTCCATTACTGTGTTCTAGAGCGCCTGCACCAGTTGCGTTCCCACCAACGGCGCGGGCGGGTTCCCCTTTCTCCACATCCTCGCCAGCACCTCCTGCTGTCCCCCGCATTGTTGACTTTAGCCATTCTGACAGGTGTGAGGCGGTATCTCCTTGTGGTTTTGATTTGCGTTTCCCTGAGGCCGGGATGTTGGCCATCTGGATGCCTTCTTTGGAAAAATGTCCGTTGAGGTCTTCTGCCCATTTTTAATTGAGTTGTTTTTTAGGTGTTGAGTTGTTATCAGTTCTTTATACGTTTTGGCTACTAACCCCTTATCGGAAGTCGTTTGCACATCTCTTCTCCTATTCAGTAGGTTGCCATTTTGTCTCGTTGTGTCCTTCCTACAAAAATTTGATGTAGTCCCAATGGTTTATTTTCACTTTTATTTCCCTTGCCTCAGGAGACCTACCTCGAAAAATGTTGTTGCGGCTGGTATTAGAGAAATTGGTCTGTGCTCTCTTCCAGGATTTTTATGGTTTCACGTCTCACATTTAGGTCCTTAATCCATTTTGAGTTTATTTTTGGTACCGTGTAAGTGGTCCAATTTCCTTCTTTTGCATGTAGCCGTCTAGTTCTCCCAACACCATTTGTTGAAGGACTCTTTCTTTTCCCATTGCATATTCTTGCATCCCTTGTTGAAGATTAACTGATCATATAATTATGAGTTTATTTGTGGGTTTTCTATTCTGTTCCATTGACCTATGTGTCTATTTTTATGCCAGCACCATCCTGTTGATTACTATAGCTTTGCAACATACCTTGAAGTCTGGGATTGTGATACCTCGGTCTTGTTCTTTTTCAAAATTGCTTTGGCTATTCGGGGTCTTCTGTGGCTCTCTATAAATTTTAGGATTGTCTGTTCTACTTCTGTGAAAAGGGCTGTTGGCCTTTTGGTAGGGATTGCATCGAAAGTACAGACTGCTTGGTTAGCCTGGACATTTTAGCAACGTTTGTTCTTCCAGTCCATGCCCATGGAATGTTCCCATTTGTGTCTTCAATTTCTTTCATCAGTGTTTCATAGTTTTCAGAGTACAGGCCTTTTCGCCTCCCTGGTTGAGTTTATTCCTATGTTATCTATTGATTTATCTATCTATTTATTTAATGGTGCAGTTATGAGACTGTTCTCTTAACTTCTCTTTCGGCTGCTTCACTATTAGTGTCTAGGAAGGAAACGGATTTTAAATCCTGTGACTTTCCTGAACCCCTTCATCAGTTCTGGTAGGTCTCTGGTAGGAGTGTTCAGAGTGCTCTCTGCACAATATTGTGTACGGACCGTGTTTTTTAGGGAAATAAGATGCTCGGTGGATTCCTGTCTCTGGAAGACTGCTGGCGACGTCTTCCCGTCTGACGGTAGCGCAGCACCAGACCTCAGAGGCGGGCGGGGCGGGCTGCCTGCCCCTGCCTCGGCCACCTCCCTTCTCAGCATGCCACGAGGCGCCCACGTGGACCGTCGACACCGCCTGGCCCTTCCCTCGAGAGATCAGACCATCACTCGATGGCCATTTTTATGTCAAATTAAACAGAAGAGGAGAATCACTCTTCACTTTGAAAAACAAAAGGTCACAGGCACTCAAGATCCACACTGCCACAGACTGTGTCCCCTCAACATTCCTATGCTGACACCTAACCCCCCCCCCCCAGAGAGCTGGTGTTGGCAGGGAGGAACGGACGGACGGGACTTTGGGAGGTGATTAGATGATGAGGGCGGAGTCCTCATGAATGGGATTTGTACCCGTATAAGAGAGATCCCAGAGAGCGTCCTCATGAGGACACAGTGAGAAGCCGCCGCCCACTAGCCAGGAGAGAGCCCTCGCCGGACAGCTAATCTGCCAGCGCCTTGATCCTGGACTCGCAGCCCCCTGGGACCGTGGCTCTGTCACCGCCGGCCCGAGCGGAGGAAGGGACGGTCTACCTGCTATTCAGAACGAACGACTCACACACGGGATCCCTGGGTTGGCAGTTTATTTAAAAAAAATCAACACCCCAGTTATCACATCTTCTTCCTCGTCCATCATCGTTCTTAACAGAAGAAGCTATGAGAAATTTGGGGGAGATCTATTATCTCTGCAGACTGACACCGGGGCCGAGGATTCACGGAGAATGATTCGAAAGCTCCTCTTTCTACTCCTGAATCAGGCAAAGAGCAAGTGACAATCTAAGGCCAGAATTCGTTTACAGAGATATCGTAATACAACATGGAACTACTACAGTGCAGTGGTCACACGGAGGTTCACGACAGGATACTCGCGGCCCGAACACCAGACACACTCGAATCACCCAGCTGCTCACGGACTGGAGGAATCCGCGCAAGCAGCGCCGTCGGAAGAGCGAAGACCAGAATCGGTAAGGCTTTGCTGGCAGGGAGACTGGCACCAACGGCCCCTGCCGCTCGGGGGCGCCCCGGGCCGTCCTCACTTGGAGTCTTGGTCTTGCTTTTCATCCACGAGGGCGGAGCGGATCCCCAGCTTTTTCAGTTCCTCCACCAGGTCCCCGTTCTGGTGCATCTGCAGCAGGATGTCACAGCCCCCCACGAACTCGCCGTTGAGGTACACTTGCGGGATGGTGGGCCAGTTGGAGTAGTCTTTAATGCCTACGGGGAGAGAACATGTCCGGGTCACTCGAAGGGGCAGGGCTGAACTCTTCGCGGCAAAACCTGTTTTCTACGCGCTCCCGGCGGGACGGCCAGCGCCGTTCCCTTGCCTCCTCCACCCCTGGGGGACAGGCGTGTGGGCCACAGAGTGGAAGCCGTGGAGGCAGCGGGGTCTCGGTTTAAACCCCACCTCCTGCACGTACGAGCTGTGAGGCCCCAGACGAGTCGCTCGACCGCCCACCTGTTTCCACCCCCCCCCCAAGGCTCTCACGACACCACCACCAGGCAGGCGAGGCTCTCGTACGACGTCTGACACACAGTCGGCAGGGACTGATGGCAGGGAAGCGACCGATTCACGCAAGTCACACGGCTCGTACAGAGCCAGAGTCCCCCTCCATTCGTCCGCCCGTCATGGTTTCAGCGAAACGAAACTTGAAAGAAATGCCACGACCTCGTTTCCAAACAGACTACTTGACCTGGGTCCACCACGGACCCACGGGTCCCCAACCTCATGGTGTTTACTCCTACCTGGGTCGGTGAGTGCCACCGAGACGCTGAGTCCCTGGTGTCTACCGTTCAGTCTTTGACCCGGACAACAATCTCCTCCCTGTGACACCCCAGCCCTCGGCCTAGGCAGCCCCTCGGACGGGCTCTCCCCGCGGCAGGCTGACTTGGCTCGGCACGGAACTCGCAGCAACCGAGTCGAAGCAAGGAAAAGGCCCGAAGCTCACTTAGGGCCCACGTCCTGGGCCAGGAGCCGCGCCAGAGGGTGAGGGGGACCCCCTCCTCGTCCTCAAGAGCTCACAGAGGACAAGAAGCCAACCAGCATGCTTGCGACCAGTCCCGTGTGTGGACGGCTCGGAGGACACACAGAGAGAGAGAGAGTGCAGCCGCGCGGTTGTTCTGCTCAGTCTGGGCCACGAGGCTGCTGCTCTGAACGAAAGAGGAGGGAAAACGTGGTTCAACCTTAAGACAGAAGGCTGCGCTTTCCTCACACCCTTCCAACCATTCTACCTCCTCCCTGCCGGTGTGCTGAGATGAGAACCACGTTTAAAAACATATCCAGGGGCGCCCGAGTGGCTCAGTCGGTTAAGCGTTCGACTTTGGCTCGAGTCATGATCTCACGGTCTGTGGGTTCGAGCCCCGCATCGGGGTCTGTGCTGTCAGCTCAGGGCTGGAGCCTGCTTCGGATTCTGTGTCTCCCTCTCTCTCTGCCCTCTCCTGCTCATGCTCTGTCTCTCCTGCTCTCAAAAATAAAATAAAAACATTAAAAAAAACCCCAACATATCCATCCGGGGAGACGTGTAAAGCATGGCACGCGAACATGAATCACTGTGTATCTGCTGTTTTCTCACTTCTGTAGGTATTTTTAAATGGCCGAAACGAGCAAACGAATAAGACAGAAAAGTCAACAGATCGTTCAAAGAAATACAATACCATGCAAATTAAAGGTCCCTCGAGTGGTGGTTTTCACGTAAACAAACTAAAAATACAAAAACTGGTCCTTGGCACCCTATTGTTTATCAAACATTTATTTTCCAAATAAAAACACCAATTTGAATTACGGCCCGAATCCTAAGATACAATGTGTTTTTCTGTTTTAAAAAAGTCACTGCCTTCTAAAAAACAGTAACTTAGCTCTGAACCACAGCACTAAAGACCGCCCCCAGCCGAGAGCATTATCTTTCTTCTCCAGACTTCTACGGAGAAATGGTTAGAGTTACAGGCCCCAGAAGGCACTTTTTTTTTTTTTTGAGGTATAATTGACATATGACATTATACTATTTCAGGCATGCGACATAAAGATCTGATATTTGTATATATTACAAAATGATCACCAACAGTAAGTCTAGTTAACACCTTGTCGCCGTATATGGGTACGAAGGTTTTTTTCCCTGCGATGAGAACTTTTGAGATTACCTTAAAAACTTACAAGTATGCAACAGTGTATTGTTAACTACAGTCACCACGCTGTACGTGTATCCCCGGAAAAGCACGCTTCTAAGCCACTTTGAGTATCTTAAAAAAAAAAAATCAGCACTCATCAGCTGGGCGTATGGGGTTACTAATAAAAGGAAAATTTCGTTAATCATCAGAATGTTTTCAGAGTACTGAATACCTGGATATATTAGAATAGCTTGATGAATTCAAGCTTTTCATCGTGCTGATACTTGGTGCCACAGAGATGACTTAGCATAGAAGTTGTACTAAAAAAAAAGAGCTCCATCCTTAAACACAGTCTATCAGAACTTACTTCACAACGAAGCCAGTTATACGTCTTTTTTTACTTTCACGTGACTGAGAGTGGGTGTGGGAATTAAGAAATGTTTAAAGGAAATCTGAATCTCTTAATTCTTTGAAGCTTCCTTAAGTGTCTTCTGTAATGTGTCCACGGGCCACTGATGTGCCTGACTTTGTATCTGGGTCGTTTTCAATCAGTGACACGTTGTGTGGAGCTTCCCGAGGCGACGAGGATCTATGGGTGCTTCCAGGGAGTCCCTACAATTTTTGAGACGCACCACAAATGCAAGTGAATTTGCCATCTGGGGTCCCTCCAAAACCACCCGCGTCCAATCCTAAAATGTGTTTCTTTTAAATAAAACCTTCGCTAAGTAAGAGAACGGTCTGCTTCCAGCGATCGCGTCTACACTGCCGCACTCGATCTGCGCTTCGGGCTCGACTCGCTCACTGCGGTTCGTGTTGCTGCCGGCCACGCGTCCAGACGAGACGGGAGACGCGGACACGTCACCAGAATCAACTGCTGCCACTGAAACTACCCGGCAAGTGGCTTTCCAGCCTCCCCGATCGGCCCCCACACTGTCACAGGCGAGGAAGATGGACTCCTTCCAAACCCTGGCGCCACGCTGCGTTGCCCAGTAACCTCCATTTCAGGACCTCAGAAGAACTGCGCCTGGCGCCCCATGATGGCATCGTGACGGCGGGCGGGGCGCCTGCCAGCCGACGGTTTACCGGAATGAAACCTACATGCTTCTTTGGTTTTTAGACTAACAAATGTTACGGGCGGCTGATAGCAAGGTAAAGCTTCAGCATCTTAAAAAACTACTACGTTCCTTTTTTTATATAGGTCTGATTACAAGTTTAAGTACTTAAGGAGAAAACCAGTGGGTCCCTACAGCAGAAGCGAGTAACTTCTGACAGTAAGAGAGCACTGCTCACGAGGAGAAAATTAAAATGAATCCCATCGGTTCACCATCGTTTAAACATGGCTACTTTCTCACGCTTTTAACTTTTCAAAACTTGCAACAGACAGTGGTAGTTCTTATAAATTTCACTCCGAATAAGTCAGAAACAGAGAGAGAAACTCTTGAAAATTAGAAAATCGTACCCGAGAATGGATTTCTCATGACAATCGTATTTTGAAGATAATAGACGACAACGGTTCAGTTTGGGACAAAAAAAATATCGACTGCAGAGCTCTATCGTGGGGGGACACCAGGACTTCGGGGTGACGAAGGAGGTGGTCTTACCAAGTCGGTTCTACATGTACCTGCTGCCCCACCAAAAAAATTAATATTCCAAAGCATCAAACCAGAGTGGAAATAAAGTACTTCCGGAACTTTCGAAAGGTACTTCTCCAAATCCATCACATTTCAGAACAATCGTTCCAGTTTGGACAACAAACAAATGATAAGAGTTTTCTTTTTTTTTTCCTGGTAGGTTTTCACCAAGGGAGCTTGGAGTCTGATGCAGATTAATTCTGCCTTGGGCAAGTCACTTCGCT
The DNA here is from genome assembly GCA_030068075.1 of Paguma larvata. Classification (NCBI taxonomy): domain Eukaryota; kingdom Metazoa; phylum Chordata; class Mammalia; order Carnivora; family Viverridae; genus Paguma; species Paguma larvata. The sequence goes on along the minus strand of CM057827.1, from coordinate 40,078,078 downwards.
GCCTTGAGGAAACAATGACATCAGCGCCCCCTGAGAGCCTGAGCCCAGACAGCAAAGGAGACAGGAGACGCTCCACAGGGGAAGAGCAAAGACTCGTGACAAAGTGAACGAAGGAAAGGCCTCGAGGTCAGCCGCCTGTGGCTGGTAGCTTGTAGATGTAGCCTCAGAAAACTCTGCTCGTCTCTCAGCCTCAGTCTCCCTACCTGTGAAGCGGGAGGAAACCCCTGCCTCCCGGATTCATTACGAAGAACTGGTGAAAGGCTCAGCTGCACATTCCAGGCACAAGGTGGAGATTCTCTCCAGGCGGCGCCCCCTACCCCCCCCTTCACCGTCCGGCCTCTCTCGAAATACATGCAGCAGAGGGAGCGCAGGAAAGAATGCTGGGAAAAAACCACTTGCCGATAGGGTTACTGAATTTCACGCTCGGGCAGCGGTTTACACACACACCCTCACTTAACCTCTGCACAAGTCCTTCGAGGAATGCACAATCATCACCCCTGTTTTGTGGAGGAAGAAACTGAGGCTCCGAGAAGCTCTGTAACCCAAGTCGCAGTGCTGGCAGACGGCCGGGCCTGCCCTTCCATCCAGGTTTCTAGGAATCCAAAGGCCGGGCTCTGGACCGCCACGGTGGCCTCTGGCTGGCGCGTCACCCCTGCCCGCGCAGGAACTATACTCACAAGTGCACGTGTATCCGCCACACGCGGGGCCGTTGCACACCCGTGACGCTTGGACGCACAACCGGCATGACGCCGTGATCACCTCTTCTGCAACTTACTTTGTGACTGAACGCTGTAATTTTTGAGATTCAGTCATACGAAACACACCGAGACCTAGTTCATTCTGCCACAACTTCGTTTTCTGTCACCTGACGAAACTACAGTCTGTCTATCCAGTCCGCTAACAGACCAAGAGGCTTTCCTGCCAAGTTTTCATCATTACAGACGCTTCAGTGAATGCCGCTGTGTCCGTCTTCTATCTTCCAACCCAAACGCAGGGGTCCTCCCCGCTGGAGAAAGGGGTGGCAAACTATGGCCTCTGGGCCAAAGGTGGTCCGCTTCCTATTTTTTGTAAAGAAAGTTTTACGGGGACCCGGCCGCGCCTACCTGTCTAGGTACCGTCCCTGACCGCCGTCGGGCCACAGGAGCCGAGCGGACCAGCGGCGTTCCACCAAGACTGAAGTACTTCCTCTCCGGCCCTTTACAAAGGACGTCTGTCAGCTCCCACTCTTTTTTTTTTAATGTTTATTGGGGGGGGGAGGAGCAAAAAGAGAGGGAGACACAGAATTGGAAGCAGGCTCCAGGCTCCGCCCTGACAGCACAGAGCCTGACATAGGGCTCGAACTCACAAACTGCGAGATCATGACCTGAGCCGATGTCGGATCTTAACCGATGGGGCCGCCCAGGCGCCCCTGTCCACCCCCACTCTAGGCTGTATACCCAGGAGGGGAACAGCTGGGTCTTCTGCTACGGTCACCTTCAACTTGACCCAGCACTGACAGTGACACTGACCCCTTCAAGGCGCTGGTACCATTTTATTCTCTCACCCGCAGCATGTTAACGCATCCGTCACAGACATAGAAACACTGCTGCTTAATCTGACCTTTTAACATCTGCCAAGGTCCGACATCTGTGACTGTTGCCCAAACTCCCTGAGAGTGAAAAGGCGGATTTTCACAGGCTTCACAAACATTCAACAACAGGATAATGGCCATTCATTCACCACGCCCTGCTCCTCAGGAAAGGAATACAGTGGGCATCAGAACAGGCAGAAACTTATGAGGGCTTCTGTTTTTAAAGAGCATGGAAGATGGCTTCCGACATGATAGATAAAAGTATTTACTTATTCACTAAAATAATCACCGAAAGCTTGCTCAGCGCAAGCCATACACATGGTACTCCGGCGGTGCGGCCAGATGCGGTCCCTGCTCTCCGGAGCGAAAGAGGCTAAGCGCGGACTGCATGATCTCGAATGCATTTAAAAACAAAAAACAAAACAAAACAAAAAACAACTAGAAACTAGATCCAAATGTTAATAACGGTGCACACAGAACGGGTAGTTTTCATGTGCTCTATCCCTTTCGGCGTTTCCAAGTTTCCGCGATGAGCGTGTTACTGTGACGATGGAAAATAAAAGATAGTCTTTGTTAAACCAGGATTTGGACATGCTGACATCTGTCTGCCGGGACCCAACCCCTTTGAGGCTCCCTCCTGTGTGTACTCCAGACGAACGGGAGAAAGGAAAGAACGGAGGAAGACCTCACGGTCGTCTCTGTTCCCTGGGTCACAGGTTGAGACCTCTCTGCATCACACCCTGGGGACCGGGCAGCCAGAACAAGACAGCGTCTGCAGGGCGCCCTTCAGGCTCTGGGCCCTTTGCAAAACTGAGGGAAGGCAGTTCTGCAGGAGCCCCTCTCCAGTTACCAGCAGTGACCTTGGGTCTGGGCAAGGTGCACGTAGCTCTGGCTAGCAAAGGCAAGCATCGGACGGCCTGTCAGCTTCTCTCGGTAAACTCAGAAGCGTAGAGGATAAAGAGATGAAGAGTCCGAATGTTTATTATAAAGTCTCACGCTGGCTAGCCGGATCCCCGCTGTGGGAACAGGGCGCACACCACCCCGCTCCAGTCTGAAGGTTAATACTTAAACGTGGGTTTATCTTTCTAAGCAACAGAGAAGGTGTATGTTACGTTCGACGTCTATGCAACACATTTACTGACCAAGATAACAATCCGGGATGAAACAAAATGGGAATGGAAATGTTTTGAAACTCAATGGTCAAGAAATTTAAGGGCTGGGGCGCCTGGGTGGCTCAGTCGGTTAAGCCTCTGACTCTTGGTTTCGGCTCAGGGCACGATCTCACGGTTTGTGAGTTCCAGCCCGAGTCCCGCTCTGCAAAGCTCTGCAGCGCTCCGCACTGGCAGCAGGGAGCCCGCTTGGGATTCTCGCTCTCCAACTCTCTCTCTGCCCCTCCCCTGTGCATGCTCACGCTCTCTCACACACACAAAAGAAACAAAAGCTTAAAAAAAATAAATTTAGGGGCAAAATTCCTGTTGCTGTTGTCTGAACACTTAAGAACGCGAGACTTGGGGCGCCTGGGTGGCTCAGTCAGTTAAGTGACTGACTCTTGATTTCGGCTCAGGTCACGATCCCAGGGTCACGGGGTCAAGCCCCGTGTTGGGCTCTGCAGACAACACGGAGCCTGTTTGGAATTCTCTCTCTCCCCCTCTCTCTGCCTCTACCCTGCTCATGTACACACATTCTCTCTCTCTTAAAAAAAAAAAAAAAAAAAAAGAACGCGAGACTGGAAGTCAGACAGCCGAAATGGAAGGCAGGAACCTAAGTGCACTGAGTCAACCTTCTGACTTCTGCTCCTGCTTCACCCTTCCATTCCGGCTAACCCCATCTCCAGGGATATCAAACAGGGGAACAGAAACCACAGACCAAAGGCCTTCGAAACTTCATATTAAGCAAGCTATTAACCACACAACTTTTCAGTAACAACCATACTAGCAATTTGCAGGGGACCTGTGGCAAGGTCCCCACTGAAAGATTAGAGTAGCTTCTCCTATCTTATCTTTTAAGCGGAGCAGCCACTGCCGGCTGAAGACCGCAGATCCCCCCACCCCCGTATGTTTGAAAAATAAAAACAACCAACAACAACCCAAGGCCTCGTGACCGGTGGCACTCTAGCAGGACCCTGAGCATAAGCCAGGGCGAGATCACACAAAGCTGGTAATATTACCCCGCCTTCACTCCTTCTTCGTTTCCACCCGCAGAAACCAAGAGTTTCCCAGGGATTAATTTGGGGGGGGGGGGAAATACCCTGAAAACCAAAACATCCCAATAATAAAATACCACCATTCAGGGGGTGCCTTCTGTGTGCGGGATAAAGTGATGGGCACTTTCTAAAAAGTTCTACTTTCCCTTTCTTCCTCATCAAAACGTTGTCAAGTCTGCTTTCCTTATCTTCTATGACTGAGAAGGAAAACGCAGTAACAGGATTTGTTTACGTTTGCACAGCCGAGTGGCTGCGGGGGGATTACAGCCCACCACCTTCCCACCACACCCGGCCAGGCTCACGTCCTACACACGTAAGAACACAAGGAGAATTCTAGACGCAGAATAACAGAGAAGCTGGCCCCTCAAAGAAAAACTGTTTTTGGAACACTGTAACTAAAAACAGCACCAGACTCCCAGACTCCGGGAGATGCCAGGATTCAGTCACTGGAAGTCTCCAACTGGAAGGCAGAACACTAAGCCACCCTCTAGGAGGTACACTCAGCCTCTCCGTTTCTCCACCTGCCTCTGACCCAGGACCTGAGCCAAGGGGCAGACTAACACTCTCCTCTGTCCTCCGCCTCCTCCCCCACGGAGATAAAATAGGAGAAAGCATGCCAACAAGGTTCCTGGCACGGTGCTCGGCAGGAGAGGTCCCAGTGAGCTGCCGGGGCCCTCCCTCCTCCCCCCTGTGAAATGCCAGGGGACCTGCTGCATCTGGCCCCAGACCCTAACTGATGCCTGGTTCCCTGAGCTCCAAGCTCCAGTTCAGGAGGGCACAGGGTTCATTCCTTATCCCTCTGCCCACAAGCGTCTCCCCACCCCCACCCCAACCTGTCCTTGAGTATCTAAAACCAAATTTCACGACTTTTTCTCCCACACCAAGTGATCCCAACTAAGACTAATCCAAAAGCTGTGTCAACCTCCTCCTTGTAGCAACAACAGCGGGTAGTTCCTGACCCCCTGAGCCTTGAAGCGCGAGCCAGCCTCAGACAAAGGCAACCTCGGCCCTCCCTCCCCCCGTCAACAGCACTAGCTCTTTCCTCACGAGACAGGCCAGCCTCTTCAACGTGTCCCCCAAAGCGCCTACCTCCTAGTGGTTCTTACTGTTTGCCTTCTTGTCTCCCTTCCCCACCTCTGTCCCCCGACTGAGCCTGAGAGATCTGGCCCCGAAACGCCTCTCTGGGCTCAGCGTGGGGACCGGTGAACAGCCAGGACTTACCCAATGTCCAAGTTGGCAAGAGTACCAGATGCCCAGATCCTCGGGTCCCACATCAAGCCAACCATGCCCCCACCCCGACCCCGAATACAGAGCAGTAACCCGCGCCCTGGCCCGCTCGAACCCCAAGACAGACGTGGCGCGACACGCCCAGGCCCCGCGGAGAGGCCCCGGCCCCTCGCCCCCCACCCGGCGGGCCCTGCCTGACCTTGCCGGAGCTGGGGGTCGTCCAGCACATTGTAGGCCGCGTAGTCGCGGACGCCGTGCAGCCGCAGGATCTGCACCACTGCGTTGCTGAAGCCGCACTGGGGCTGCTCCGGAGTCCCCTTGAGGAAGACCACCACCTTGTCCTTCTTCACCAGCGCGTCCAGTTGCTCCGCCGAGCCGCCCCCGCCGCCGCCGCCGCCGCCGCCCGAACCCGCCGCCCGCACGCCTGGGCCCCAAAGGCCGCCGCCGCCTGCGCCGCGCCCCCAGCGGAGCAGAGCCACCGCCACCCGGCCCAGGGATCCGCTCATCCCCGCACGCTGGCCGGAGCCTTCGACGGCTCGGGACCTCGGCTCACCCCCGGGAGCCTTCCCCGGGCCCGCGGCAGCCCGGCCCGCCCCCCGGAGGCTCTCATTGGGCCGGCTCCGAACTGCTTCCCGTGATTGGACATCGCTAGCCCGCACTTACTCGATTCTACCAATCGTATGACTCGTCCGGCCCCCGACAGGTTGGAGGTGGTCCTTAAGCCACAGCCGCGTCCTACAGCCTTACTATTGGCCGCTGGCAATCGCTTTGTCAGTTGATTGGAGAGAGTGAGTGTCCATCAGGATCACGCTCCAAGGCGAGGAGAGGAGAAACGACGGGGAAGACAACTTCCCTCCGGAGGGTAGACTGGCCTGCTGGGATACTCCCGGATGACTGCGGAAGGCAGTGGGCGGGCTTCGCCGTTCCGCGGAACGCCGGGAAGAGGTCACTTCCAAGGGAAGGTTCCGGTTCCGGTGTAGGCCGCTGTGGAGTTGCCGTAGCAACGCGGTACCCCGGCGCCTGGTTTCTGCATTAAGGGCGGCGGCGGGGCTGGAGTCGGCCGGTGTCCGCCTGTCCCTGCGTAGGTGAGCGACGCCGGTACCTCAGTGCGGCCGCGGCGGAAAGCCGCCGTTCGTGGTAGGAGCGGAGCCGGGCGCTGGCGGCCTGGGCGCCCGCGTCGAAGCGGGGGGCCCACGTGTCCCGGCTGCGCCTCGGCCGCGCCGCCCGCGTGGGAGCAGAGGCCCAGACCCGGCCTCACGGCTCGCTCCCGCCTCCAGCGCGCCGTTGTTTCTCGAAATAACTTTTAAAATTGTGTAACGTGCTCTTGTGTGCCTATCCTTTCTGGGTTTGGGGCTTCGTGGACTTTGCAGCCCAGTTAAGTCCTTTGGTCCTAAGGCCCAGGGAAGATGGGTTGCCTAGGGAACTACGAGGGAATTGGTTCGCAGGACAGACGTCTTCGGGGCAGGTGCTGCGTGCTAGGCACGGTGTCAGCGCGGGATGTCCGGACTTGGTGCCCAGAGCTTGTCAGCGGGAGAAATGAGAAGCAGGTACCAAGCAGAGGAGGGAGGAAAGCCGCCCCTGGCTTATTGCCTTCTCAGTTCTCCATTGTACTTAGTGCGCCTTGATACATATTCATTAGCTCGTTTATTGACTCCCCGCCCCCCCCCTTCCCGGCACCGGACTTAATTCACTGCTGTATCCTCAGTACCTAGAAGAGTGCTCGAGACGCGGCAGGTGCTCACGTTGGTGGAAGGAACAATGCGGGAAGATGGGGGCTCGCGCGCAATCGAGGCATGATCTGTAGTCTTGGAGCCGCACTGGGTTGGTGGTACCCGAGGGCACACCAGACTTGCAGAAAAAGCATACTCCAGAGGAAGCTGAGGCATGACTGCTCAAGAGCCAGCCGTTCTATGTGCAATTTTCCTCTGATAGTTCCCGGGGACTGTTGCCACGGTGATAATGACGGCGCCCGTGTCATTATCTATCCACCAACAGCAAGAGAAGCCTTGCAGTCGAGATATTGTTTAACAGACAGAGTGGTTTCTGTTGGACACTGAGTACTGCTACAGTTTTGTTTTGTTTTTTAAACCTTATGTGTTTTAAAACTCATTCCTAGAGGTGACCTGTTTATGTTTTGGAGGTTCTCCAATTTAAAATCAGGAAATGAGGACATGCCCTTAGCCAGTAATCTTGGCAAGGAGTCATTCTACTTGAAACTGGAACCCTAGTCAATTGAGAATAAACTCAAGATATTACCAGAAGGACTCCTCAGGGACACAATTATCTCATCCTTACTGATGTTATGGGAATGTGATCGTTTTCTAAGGTGAGACCCAACGTTGATCCGCTTCTCAAAGAATCCTTTTTTTTTCCCCCTTCCCCAGATTCGTGGATTCCCAGGTAAACCCGAGGAGGAAGCATCGTGAACAGAATTGTACATAGGAAAGGCCGTGGCGCTGAGGCCTAAGCGTTGCCGCAGAACTCCAGGGTCTGGCGCACTTCCCAGTAGGGAATGTATTATTTCCCGCATCACCCGACTTTTCCTCATGCTTCTGTTTTAGTAAGTGGGGTTTGTTTGTTTGTTTGTTTTTTTTTTAAGAAATAAATAAAGAAAGAAAGAAATGCTGGTAATTTGTTCCTGCAAAGCTAAAGCTGGTCGTTGCCGCCTCTAAACCGTCAGACCCGTTTTTGTGATGGCCGGGATAGGGAGCAGAATTCGCAGACTTCAGATCTGAGGGCCCGGGGCCGTAGAACAGTAACGGGGAGTAGCCCGTCTCTCGCCTAGTGTGTCACGTTGGCCCGGAAGCATAGTTGTCCTTCTTACTATCAGACGTGTTATTGAGAACACAGCTGTCCTTACAGATTACGAGGAAACCCCGAGCGGGAAGAGTAACCAGCCTGTGTTCTGGGAACTTGCAGTAAGGAGAGCATAAGAGCACAGGTGAAAGCTAAGGACAGGAGAAACCCGTCTGTGCTCATTCCGAGCGCTCGGCGGGGCGGCTTCCATAGCACGGTCAAGGGCAAGGTAACTCTAAACCCCTTTGGGTCAGGTGTCCAAACCAAAGAAATTTAAACTATTTGAAGTTTTTAATAAAGCAGCCAAAAATATAAAATATTACATGTGTTGAACATATTCCTTTCGGTCTTTGATTTAAAACCACCATTGAGGTTCATGCCCCGCATCGGGCTCTGCGCTGACAGCTCAGAGCCTGGAGCCTGCTTCGGAGTCTGTGTCTCCCTCTCTCTCTGCCCCTTTCCTGCTTGTATTCTGTCTCTCTCTCAAAATAAATAAATATTAAAAAAAATTATTTTTAGAAATATCCTTCCAAAGCATCAAACTCCCGTTTATGATTTGGCATTTTAGTTTTGAGGTTTTTCTTTAGAAATTCTATTAATGACTGAATCACTATATCGTACACCCGAACCTGAGGTTAAGCTCTACGTTAACTATACTGGAATTGAAAGCAAAAAAAAAATTTCTATAACGAAAACACGACAGAACATACTTAAGTAACTTAAATAAGCAGTCGTCAGAAATCTGCTTTTATGCTCCAAGGTACTTGGGTGTTTCGAACACATAAGTTGGTCATCTTTATCAGATAAGTTCGTGACGTCTCCCGCGTGGATATTAGTGAGAAGGTAGGGGTGGGAAGGACACAAAGTTATTCGAAGCCTGGGATTTTGGTCACAAAATGTAACTAGACCACAAACTGAATAACCATGCCATGTATAAGTGTGCTGGCTCAGGCGTCCTAAATACGTTTTTCTCTCTGCGCTGATTTATAGATAAAGCTCTACACTGTTTGGCAAAATTTCTGCTTTCTGCCCAGCCCTCTGAAAGCAAATTCAACATGGAACCTGGGGTTAAAAACTTAACAAATGTGAGTTCGTTTCTTCCTTACATCCGCCCTAAGTGAAGGGTCAGGATTCTTGAGCCTAAAAGGACACGTGACCCGAACACTCTGCAGTTCAGTGTTTCCGACTTCAAGTCCCGGAGTCCCTGCTTCACTCCTGCAAAGAGGGTGTGTTCCTGTGCGCAGGACAGGTGACCTGGACACGTTGGTCCAAGCCTTGGTCCAAGCCGGCCAGAGCCCTCTCTAAGTGCCATTTGAAGAGAAGTGGCTGTTTGGACTGCACGGTGGGGGGTTGAGCCACTGCCCATTCCTGAGCTCGAATAAAATAGCATCTGGGGGGGCGCCTGGGTGGCTCAGTCGGTTAGGGCGGCCGACTTCAGCTCAGGTCATGATCTCACGGTCTGTGAGTTCGAGCCCCGCGTCGGGCTCTGTGCTGATGGCTCATCAAAGCTTGGAGCCTGCTTCAGATTCTGTGTCTCCCTCTCTCTCTGCCCTTCCCCTGCTCACACTCTGTCTCTATGTCTCTCAAAAATAAATAAACGTTAAAAAAATTAAAAAAAAAAATAGCATCTGGGACCCAGAGTTCCCGTCGCGAGCCGGAACCTGAACCCTTTCTCCGTGGTGCACTGAGCTCCTCTCCAGTCGTTTTAGGGCATCGGTGTAACGCTGGAATTAACTGGATTCCCCCCGCCGCCGCCACCGCCGCCGCCCTAAAAATAATGTCAAGTGGGAGAAACCAAGACCAGGCCCAGCCCTCCGGAGAATGTTCATAATCCCCACGTCCGGATAGAAATGCCTTTGGGATTCTTAACCCCTATCTGACAAGACAGCTGAGTGTATAAATCCCCCTCCGGCCATGGGCGTGGCCTGTTTTGCTAAACTCTGTTCCCCTTCCTGTGGGCTCAGCCTGAGTCAGAGAGGGAGGCCTGGTTAGGACCCACCTCCACTGGGCCTGCTCCCTCCGGGTGAAAGGAAGAGAAATGGCGGCCGTAAACTGGGTTGGGTTAGTTTCGTCTAGAAGCGACGGGGGGAGGTGCAGGCGAAAACAGATTCTCTGCAAGGAAAGCTGGGATGCCGCAGCAGAACCCGATTCCCCTCCAGGCTTGGGAACGCAGGGCGAGAGGCCTGGGTGCTAGGTGCCACGTCACCAAGATGAGTTCCTTCTCGGCACTTTCCACCCCTTCCTGGCTTCGTGAAAATTAGGTTTGTGGTGTCTGCGCAATTTACGCCGGTTTCCAGATGTCTCTGTACAAGGACTACAGGGTTTTAAGGCATCTGTTTGTACTCCGTGCCTCTGCTTCGGAACATTCGCCCCCCCCAAATAATATCATCCCGCGTGCGTAGCATACCGTTCTGTTCTTCGCGCGGGTGCTGCGTCCGTGAACTCCTTTGAACTGTTCGTTCACCCCCGGCTCATGGTACTCGGACACCGTGGTCTCCAAATTAGGTTCTCCGGCATTGGTTTACGACATCTCTTTGGCAGACTGCAGCACTTTGGGTTCCTCTACGTGTTCTGTTGCCTTGAAGGCACTTTTTTTTTAATTTTACTGCTGAGTCAGCATCACCAGCAGGTCCCGTGGAAAATCAAATATTGCTGAATTATCTTTTCTGCATGTGTGTGTATTGGATACAGATGTGATTTTTAGGCTCTCTGAAACTAACAATTTCACTCCAAAACTCCAGTGAAAAACAATATCAACATGGCCGTTCACTTCGGAAGCTCCGTTCTCCTTTGTCCCCATGCCCCTCTTCCACCACGTTGAGGACCGAACTTGGCGGTCCTTTAAAATGACACATGTGCTCAACTTTGCTCTCTTGAGAACCTTATTTTGTTCAGAGGAAAAGAACCCAAATCATCACCTCCTATGAGGTCCTATTAAGAATTGAGTGATGGGGCGCCTGGTGGCTCAGTCAGCTAAGCGTCTGACTTTTGATTTCGGCTCAGGTCATGATCTCACGGTTTCTGGGCTCGAGCCCCACGCTGAGAGGGCAGAGCCTGCTTGGGATTCCCTCTCTCCCTCTCTCTGCCCCTCCCCGGGCCCTCACTTGCTCTCAAGATTAAAGAAAAAGGAAGGGAAGGGAGGGGAGGGGCAGGAAGGGAAGGGAAGGATTCAGGGGTAATCAGAAACTGTGAAGACATGATTAAAAGTGATAAAGCAGGGGCGCCTGGGGGGCTTAGTTGGTTGAGAGTCCAACTCATGATTTCGGCTCAGATCGTGATCCCAGGGTCTTGGGATCAAGGCCCTCATCAGGCTCCATGCTGAGCACGGAGCCTGTTTAAGATTCTCTCCGCCCCCCGCCCCCGACTCCATCCCCTGCTCGCTCTCTCTCAAATACATTTTTAAAAAGTGATAAAAGAAGTGTCGATTTTTCCTCCACTGTCTGTTTAATGGAATTTTTTGTGTTTTGCATCACGTGCTGGTGGTTTTGTTTTGTTTTTGCCAGCAGATATTTCCATAGCTCAGACTGCTAGCTGTGTTCCAACAGCTTCTGAGAAGCTGCCCGGACCCCAGGCTGGAGACCCAGCAGCCAGCGCTGTGGTGCATCAGACCCGCCCCGAGGGTTTATCTGTTATCAGAAGGTTGCGTCTCCCTCTGACCATCACCGGGTTTGAGGCCAGACGAATGTTTAGAAAATGTACCTTGTTTTCTCTTGAACGATTGCTAAGATGTTTGGCCAAGGCCATAAATACTCTCTTGGCTGAGTCAGAATTTCACTTCGCACTTCAGCCTTTGAGTCCAAAGCCGTGCCCTCACAATTAAATCTCGCCATCACAGGGACCGAGCGCCCCAACCTTCTGCAATAACCCAGCCAGCCAAGGAAGGGAAGCTCACCCTGGTCTGACTGAGGAGCGGGGGGCGGGCGCGGGGGGAATGGGAGGAGGTGCTGTTTGTTTTCCTTCACAGGGGAAAAGTGGAGGAGTTTAAGTAATTTTTTTTTCTTTCATGGCCAAAAAGATCCCTTTTGTTGATTCTAAACTCTACACTTTTTGAAAGTGTAGCCTACCGAGGTATAATGAATTGACATTGAATTCCTGTACGCGGGAGCTTCAGAGTTGCAGGAAAAGACTATGTGATAAATCAATTATTCTCTGTAAAAGGAGGAAAGGAGGGAGAAGTGCTTTGTAAAAGCGAAGTGACCGAGAGAGTTGTGTATGAAGGGCCCTGGGCAGAAGGTGACATATTTCAGGCCCGCCACCCTCTGCAGCTACGCAGTGACCTGACATTCTGTCTTCTGCAGGGGCCTGTGTCTGCGCAGCCCTGTCTGTAAGCCCCTCGGGGGCGGGGGCGGTGAGAGACCCCCACTGGTTCATCTCGCTTCCTCCCATGCCGCTGCTGCCCTGTGACAGCTCACACATCCCGCTGGCTGGCTGGGGACAGGGCCAATAATACCCTTTTACTTGAAGGGATTTTTGCTCATGTTCAAAAGTAACACATGTCTTTGAAAACCATTCTGTCTTTCGAGAAACTTGGAGCGCTTCCCTAGCGCCTGCCTTTCCCTGCACGGCAGGTAGGGGGCACTCGTCCTTCTAGGAAGCCAGGGCAGTAAGCGCCAATCCCTGCTGTCCCTGTCGGTGCACAGAGTGTCTGGGACGCCTTCGGCTTGCCGGATTCTTGGAAGAGCCCCTCAGTCCCCCCCGAGGCCTGCTCTTGTTTCAGGGAAGGCCTAGCTTGCTGACTTTTCTACCGTCACGGCCACAACGCATGAGAAGCAGTAAACTTGAAAGGCTAACGCTACACGCAGGGAGAAGCACGGACTACGAGGTTAACAGATTTTAAAAATTAAGAAGCTGAAGCGACTCTCTGGGATTTTTTTTTTAAAGCAGGATTCTGGGAGCGTTCGATGTAAGTGGAGCCCACAGCCCTCACGTGGCTCCATGCCTTGAGCACTGGAGCCTCGAGGAAAAATTCCAGGTCCCCGAGGAAAGACCAGTGTAATCGACGTGCTCTGGTGACGGAGTCAGGGAGACACTGCACGTGTTCCACTGCCGACACGGACTCGCACTCGCGGCTTCGTTAAAGACCAGACGAATACGTTCTTCCGTCATTACGCTGGAGAAAGAATATTATCCTCCTTCTGTTCTGGACCTCCTGGTAAGCCCCTTAGAAATACCCCGTTTAATTCGGGGCTGAGGCATCGAATGAGACAGCTGTCCAGTCGGGTCTTTCTAAGGAAAGAACCAAATGTTGGGCTTGAGAGAGCTCAGCTGACATCAGGCCCGCGGACGGCCGTCCGTGCAGCGGTTCGAATGCTGCCGTCGTGTGCAATCCAGGAGGCAAACCTGGAGGCATCGAAGAACTTAACCACTGCGCGTCCTGTGGCCCAGCCCTATTTTCTTGCCCTTGGGGGCCAAACCCTTCAGAGGTTTTGTACAGAGTATAGTTGGTTTTTTTCCTGCTCCCCCCCCCCCACCAGGCTTCCAGTCCGACAAAATTCAGCATTTTGTCCCCAGTCCTTAGCGCTTAGTACGCGCTCCACGCATGGTTCTCGAATGAGGAACACGAACCACCGTGAGCCGTGCAGGACGGTCCCTCAGAAATCCCAAATCGCATGAAACCCACGCTGCCGAGCCCCGATTCCGCAGGATGTGAAGACCGTTCCGCCAGGGCTGCTCAGCGGGATTCAGAGTGTGCAGTAAGCCCCCCCTGGCTCCCCGGGGGCTCACAGCCAGGCGGCGGGGACAGACGCAAGAATGTCGCAGTGCTGGTGCGGGTGGGGGCGCTGAGGACCATGAGTCAGCGCCTCGGGGACCAGAGCGAGCTCGGTAGAGGGGACGGCGCTGGGCCTGAGTGTTGAAGGAAGGGTGAAGGGCAGCTGTTCAAAAAAGGAAGGACGCTCCAGGAGAGGGAACATCCCCGGCGAAGGCTCAGAGGCCCCGGCTCGCCCTGGGGAGATAAAGACCTAGCCGAGGGCCCCGGGATCTCCTTCCCATGCTGAGGGAAGGTCACGGAAAGAGTGTACACTGCCGAGCTCTGGAGAGCTTCCCCTGGCGGGCACGTTGAGAATAGAGGGGACGGTGGTGAGGTGGCAGAGGGGGGCCAGGAAGGCACCGAGCTGAGCAGGGGGCACCAGTGCGCGGGTTTCCCTGAGGATGGGCGGCACTTGGCGACTGGCTGGGCAGCGGGCTGGGAAGCAAAGGCAGGGGCTGGGGCTCATCCCCAGGTTGCTGGCATGGCAGCTGGTGGCTCCTTCTTACCCGGGCTTGGGGTACGGGGGAGAAGGGGGGATTGAGGGGCAAGTGGTGAGTTGCTTTCAGACGTTCTGAGGGGACTCGAAATCACTAAGTTGTAGCTAAAATATGGGGGCGCAGAGGGCACCTGGGGGGCCCAATGGGTTAAGTGTCCGACTCTTGGTTTCAGCTCAGGTCATGATCTCATGGTTCATGAGCTCGAGCCCCACACCGGGTTCTACGCTGACAGTGCGGAGCCCCCTTGGGGGGTTCTCTCTCTTCTCTCCTCTCTCTGCCCCTCCCGCGCTCACTTGCTCTCTCTCTCTCTCTCAAATAAATAAAAACTTAAAAAATTAAGTTAAAATGAAATGAAAAATATGGGGGCACAACTCTGATTATACAGTCTGTCTACAGTCTGGGCCTGATGACTGGAGGTTGGGGCGGGAGAACAAGAGAAGAAGCAACAGAAGAAATTGGGGAATGGGTACCGTTAGGAAAGACCAGGCCACGGGACTGGAAAGGAGGCAGGAGGGGGAGGGGCCGGATAGGACCCAAGCGCTGCCTGGATCAGGTGACTGAGGTGAACCTCGTTGGGGGCTGAAGCGGCCAGGGTGTTCCCCGGACCTCTCAGGGTCTCTGGAACCCAGAGCCAGGCCTCGGGCCATGGAAAGTGACTTCTGGCTGTCCTCTCCGCGTGTGCGTGCAAACCCAGAGCTCGTAAGCCGAGCAGGCGGGGCCCAGTGCTTTTGCCCAGATTCAGCAGTGACACAAACACACAAACATTTCAGCGTGGATGGCGAACAGCCTGGACTCCCGAGGCGCCGTGCCAGCAAGGACCTCCCTGAAACACCCAAGGACGCCGAAAGCGTGCGCGCCGCCTTCTCTCCTGGTCACGGGGCTGCTTCTGTCTGCCGAGCGTGGCTTTTTCATTAGCCGGGAGGCGCGTCGAGTGGCACTCGCCGTTCCTCTCTGCACGCCAGCGCCACAGCATCGAAGGTGAAATTGAGGAGGAAAGTTCTTTCAAATCTCAGGCCAGGTGCGGGCGGGAACTTGCAAGCAGTCCGTCTAGAAAGCACTCGTTCTGCCTGTCTGGGGTCAGCGGTTCGCTGCAAGATCCTAACGCTTTGTGCCCGAGGCCCTGCTGGGGAGCCTCGTGGGCCATCAGGGACTGTCCTCAAGAGCAGCGGGTTTCACACAGAGCGCGGACCCGCCACTCAAGCACAGAGCCCCGGGCGCCGGCTGCTCGCGGGCCCGTGGAGAGGGCCGCACGGATCCCGGCCCCAATGCCAGTGCCAAGGCCACGCCTCCGCGCGCCTGCCAGGCGGGACGCAGAGGCCTCCCGGCTGCCCGGGCACGCTGCCTATCGCCAGCACCTCTACCTTATCGCCTGTGCAGAGCAGCCGAGCCCGCCGAAAAGCAAGCAGAGAACACTTCAGCGGATCTCAAAACCACGTCTCCAGGGGGCAAAGGAATGAAAGATTTCTCTGGCCTCCTTAGCGGAGAAGCCTTCCTTACTCCCAGCCTCTTCCCGAGCTGCCTTCTGTCCTCAGGCTTTGTTTGCAAGCATGGTGACTGCAGGATCTCGTTTCCCACAACAGCACGCGTTTGCCCAGAAACGAGTGTGTAGCACATTCTTCTCCTTACGCTCACGGGCAGCTCCTACGGGGAAGACGGGGCGACGCTGGCCCCACTTTCTAGATGTGGAGACAGTGTGGGGGCAGGGGGGGGTGGGGGGACATGGCCTGCCTGGCTGAGCCAGCGGGGCAGGGGGAGCGGAACCCGGAGGGACATCCCCGCCCGACCTCCCCTGCGCGAGTCAGGAGATTGTCACCCAGTGAGCCCTTCACGCTGCCTGCCCACCCCAGGGCTGGCAGCAGGGATGCCCTCAAGGCTGCGCTCAGGTTTCAAAACAAAAGCAGACAAAGAAGCCAGGTTGCTTGTATCCTGTTGTTTAAACCAAAATGACGAAGACTTAAGGGCGAGTGGCCGTGGACGCTGCTGCGACAGAAGACAAATCACACCCCTCGTATGTTTAGCAGCCACGGAGACAGCCAAATGCGGACGCGGCTTTTGTGGTATAGAGCGATTCAGAAAACACAAAAGCACGTTATCTGAAATGCACTCAGCCAGCCCTGGGTGTTTTAGGGTGTGAAGCTGGAAGTTTGATGCTTTTCTTGCTACATACACAGGTAATCCACACACCCAGAGCGTTCGGTCCTGCTGTGTGCGCGTGCGCCTGCACACACACACGTGCGTGCGCGCACACACATGGAACAGACTTCCAGGCTGGTGCCTGCCTCGCAGCACATGCATGACATGCAAGGTTTTCACCTGTTACCAAAGCTGGTGCAGTTCTTTGCAAAGTACTTTCATTTTTCATCCATAACCTTGACCCCTAAGGAACACATCACACCAGTGAAGCCAGAGCTTAACATTTCGGGTTCGACATAACTCTGTGTCAAAATATAACCTAACAAATGGATGGGCATTGAATCGTGACCAGGAAATCGTTCTCCACCTTGGCTACGAGACAACGCGCAGCGATCAAGTGTGGCCCGAGGCCAGAACGCCTGGATCCGTACCCCAGGTTGGTCATACGACAGCTGTGTGGTGAAGGGCGAGCTATTACCCTCTCTGTTCCTTCATCTGTAAAATCAGATAACAGTAGCCACCCTGTAGGGCAGTGATGAGGGTCAAGAGAGTTAATACGAGTCAAGGCTTAGTATGGTGCTGGGCACGTGGTGAGCCCCTGAGCAGCCTTAGATGTCCTTATTACCCAGAACGCCTTCCCCCGGACACTTGGGCCTTCACTCCTCCCATTTCCGGAGGCCTCCGAGGTTCCATTCTGTGCCGTGCAGGCTAGCATTTGATGGCTCGCGGTGTTGTCTTGTTATTTCACTGTTATTTCAATGTCTCGAGTCTTAATGTCGCTTCCTCGACAGATTGAAAATTCCCGATGGCAGGAACCACGTAGTTTGCTTTTGCTGGATTTCCGCAACTCACGGCCCAGTCCTGGGCAACCGCTACACACATACACATCCCGTGAGTGTGTGCATCGCCGTAAGCAAGTGGGAAGAAACGTGGTGGTGGAGTATTCCAGGCGGGTACTACACCCAACAGCTGAAACACTAAGTGGGAAGACTTCTAGGGACCCCAAAACCTGGCCTGGGTGTTTACGGCCGCTTTACTCACAATAGCCCCGAACCGGAAACAACCCAGATGCCCTTCGGCAAGTGGATGGTCGGATGGACAGTGGTCCCTCCGTGCCATGCAACGGAGGGGTATGAACTCTTGATATGGAAACACTCTGGAGGAATAGCCAGGGAATTGTGCTGAGTGAAAGCAGCCGATCGCCAAAGGTTACACACTGTTTGGTTCCATTTCTGTACTATTCTTGAAATGGCAAAATTATAGAAATGCGAACTGATGAATGGTTGCCAGGGGCGGAAGAGGGGATAAGAGTGGGGGGGATATGTACATTTCGATGGTGTCAGCCTCGACATCCTGGTTGTGATACCACGCTACGTAGCTTCGCAACACATTCCCATTGGGAGAAACTGGGTAAAAGGAACAGAGATCATTCAGTATAATCTCTTACAATTGCATAATCTATAGTTATCTCAAGATAACGTCAAATGTTTAATTAAAAAAAAAAAAAACCTGCTTATGGTGTTCCCAGAAGAAGCAGAAAGACTAGATTGGGTTGCCCGCGGATGGGAGAAATATGACAAGCTTCTTCTAGAAGGGTTTTATTTTTTAGGAATGAAGTGTGTCGCTTGTCCTTGACATTTTGTTTCTATTAGTACTTAATCCTTGGAATATATTAATATCCCTGTTCAGTCATGCTAAACGACCTTATTGTCTAATACAATTAAAATTCACACAGTTTTTTATTTTTTATTTTTTAATTTTTTGACGTTTGTTTATTTCGAGAGAGAGAGAATGTGTGAGCAGGGGAGGGGCAGAGAGAGGGAGAAAGAGAATCCTAAGCAGGCTCTGCACCATCAGTGAGGAGCCTGATGCCCTGGCTCGAACTCACGAACCACGAGATCATGACCCGAGCCGAAGTCGGGAGTCTGATGCTTAACCAACCGAGCCACCCTGGCGCCCCAGAACTCACACAGTTTTTTTTAAATCGAGAGGAGTAACCGAGAGGTGATCTGTTCCAATGCCCTTACTTCCAGATTAAAAGACTCAGAAGCGTCTCAGCGTTACACAGCTAACAAGCAGCGTTAACCAGGACTCGGACCCAGTCATGCCAGGATCCAGTCCTGTGCTTCCAACACACTTTATATTTTTACTTTATAAAAGCACAGTTAGCGTATGTAGAGGAGTGTCCTGAATTACTCCGGTTCCCATGCCTAGCGCCCAAGATGACTCACGGCCCTCCACAGGGACGTCCCTGCCCAGTTACGGGGTGGCTGCTGCTGGTGGGGGGGTCAGCGATTTACCCTGAGAACAATCCAGACTGGCGGGCCCCTCCCCCTACAAGCACATGAGTAAGACCAGAGTGGGAAAGGGCGGAATAACACTGGCTAGAAAGAAAACAGGGGAAGGGCTGAGAGCAAAGCCAGAATGGGAACAGCGCTCCGTGCCCAGCTCAGGGCTTCCCTGGGGAGGCACCCCTGAAACGGCCACCCCTGTGCGAGCTTTTCGTCGCCGTGGGGCCAATGGGACTGACTTAAGGCAGCACGGAGGGGAAAGCCAGGCCAGAGACAGAGAAATGGCAGCACAGGTTTCCGGAACACCAAGGACCGCCTGGGGCCCTGGGCAGGGCCCCTCCTTCCTGCCCTCTTGCCTCAGTTTACTCGTTCACACAACAAGAGGTTTGCATTAGCCCGAAGAGCCACTCCAGCTTGTGCGCGAAACTTCCTCTGGAGACCGAGCACACAAACCATGGAAAATCGGGCCCTGCGTCCCCGAGGCGGGTGGCAGCGATGCTGGCTGCAGGGAAGAGGCGAGGCGGGGCAGGCGCAGTACAAATTTCACTTTTTGGGAGACATTTTGTACTTTACACCAACAGCCGCCGCTGCAAGATGAGTCAGAATTTCCGAATGGCATAATTTTAGGGCCTCCTTGCGGTTCCCCCTCTGGGGCCACTTCTGAAAGGGAGGCCTCAGGGCGGAGTTTCCTGTGCTCAATTCCAGAGATGACAGAGGGGCTCTCCCCCACCCTCCTTTGCCAGAATTTTCTTTCCAGATCCGTTTTCCTTTCCACCCGTCCCTGCAGCAGCGGGTAATGTTGAACCCGTCATGAGGCCCATTTCGCAGAAAAGGAAACCTAGGAGGAGTAACGAGCAGAGAGTGGCCAACTCGGGCAGTGCGGTGCCAGAGCTTGAGCTCTTGACCCCCACTGTGCCAAACTGTCGCTCGCTGCAGGAAGCCGACTTCTGCATCGTGTTTCCACCAGCGCCGGTGGGGCCGTTTTAGGGCTTGGGCGCAGCACCTGACCTCCGTGCGTCTGAGTCTCCACCTAAGACAGACTAATGAAACTTTTCCTGACTACCCGGAAGACCTGGGCAGAGACGTAAGGCAGAGACACACGTGAACGCGTTGGGGAAAGCGAAGAGTATTGTTCGATCATTGTAATTTCCATCTGCACCTTTGGCTTGGCTGTTGTGACCCCGAGGCCGGTGTCAGCGCCTCCGATGCAGTCAGGATGATAACGAGAAACATAATAGGACACCTAGAACCAGTCAAGGGGAAGCATGGGAGGGGCCCTTTGTTGGCATGTCCTGTGACCCTGTGAATAATCATAGCTTAATGAAGGGAGTTCCGAGTTAGGAGGAGGAGTGGCTGATACCAGTGTTCTAACTCCAGTTTGGAAAAGACACACACACACACACACACACACACACACACACACACAGCACACACACCCCCGTTACTATCTGGTCCTGTTTTATAATTTAATCTTTCTCTTAGGACACTGGTTTCTACACCGATTTATTCAACAAATATGGCTAGAGGGAAACGCCCTCCGGGCAGCAGGAGATTTGGGGCAGCTCCCTAACTCCTCCAACCCAGTGTCTGTTTCCTCGTCTGCAAAATGGGCATAGCCACACTTAACTGGCAAAGCCTGGAGTCCCCTGTGGTACTTGGTTCCACAAGCTGTGGCCTTAGCGGCTCTCATCCCCATCCAAAGGAGACAGAACCAATCAGGCAAAGATGTAATTACTCTGACAAGGATCAGGGCTTGAGCAGAGAACAGTTCAAAGGGCCCCGATGCCCTGGGAGCCACAGGCACAGAGGCAGATAAGATTCAGACATTCTGCTGGAGGGTTTCTGCGGCGGGGGGGAGCTGCCGATCAGACATGGGCGGGGTGGGGAGAGAAGAGAGACACTCCCCTGGGCCTTGCGTTTGTGAGAGGTCCAGACCCGATTTGGATTCACATTCCTTGTGGCTCACCTCCACCCCACCCCCCGCAGTCGCCTCCTCTGGGCATCCTGGGGCGGGGGGCTCCCGTCTGAGCCTGGGGCCCTAGAGATCCCCGCCCCCCCCCAGGTGGCTCCGGGCACTGTAGGGTAGGAGTGGCCAGATAGGGCGCCCCCCGCTGTCAGGCCAGCTGATAGGTGTCACTTCCTCCTTGGATTTCGCGCCTCCGGGAGGAGTGCCCCTGCCTTTGGCCGCACCTCGGCTCTGAGGGGGCAAGACCCGCCAGCCCCCTCGCCTTCCCCCCCCCAAATCTGGACGCCGGAGGAACTCCCTCCCCAGATCCAACTTTCCCCCGGGGGAGAGGCAGCTCTGTGCCATCCCCAAGGATGCGACCCAGGCGGAGGCAGGCGGGGCTCCGGGGATGCCTCCCGGGTCGGAGGGGGTAGCCCAGGGCGCGGGGCTGGGGGCGAGCATGGGGAGCCCCCGCGGCGGCCGCGCTCCTGCCCGCGGAGGGGACTGCGGCTGGGCGCCGCGGGGCCGGGGCCGAGCAGCCCCGGGGGCCTCCGCCTGCGGCGCGGGGCCGGGCGCGTCCTGGTCCAGCCCCGCCGGGTGGCACGGCCCCGGGGCGGCTCCCGCGGCGGCGGGTCCCCGAGGGAACTGGGCGGGGCCGGGGGCGAGTGTCCGCCCCGCCCCGGCCCCGGCCCCGCCCCGCTCCGGAGCTGCCCGGGACGCAGGGAGGAGGGCGGCTGGGCCCGAGCTGCCCGCCGCGCCGCGCTCCTGCACGCTCCGGACCCGGTAAGCGGCGCGGGGCGGGGAGGCCGAGCCGGGGCCGG
Organism: Paguma larvata; assembly: GCA_030068075.1. Taxonomy (NCBI): domain Eukaryota; kingdom Metazoa; phylum Chordata; class Mammalia; order Carnivora; family Viverridae; genus Paguma; species Paguma larvata. The sequence goes on along the minus strand of CM057827.1, from coordinate 40,056,846 downwards.
GAGGGTCGTGGCCACAGCCCCCCGGCCCGGCCCCGACGCGTCTCCCAGGGATCGGGGTCGCCGAAAGTCGAGGGGACCTGGGGAGGCGCGCCCGGCGCGGGGGCGGGGGCCCTGGCGTGACAGCTGCGGGCGGGCGGGTATTTTTAGTTTAAACCTAACCGTTCCCTGCCGCCTGCGAAGTCCCCGAGCCTTTCCGCTCCCCAAGCCTGGAGGCGCGGCCCCCAAGAAAAAGCCCCTTCGCCCTGGGCAGCGTGTCCCCGGCGGGCCGGGCGCCGCCTCCAGGCGTCGCTCAGCCGCCGCTCGGGGCCAGCGGACCTGTCACCGCGGCCCGCGCTGCCGGGTGTCCCGGGCCTGGGCAGTCATCGCGGGCAGGAATACCCCCTCCTGGCGAGCACGCGCTCGCTTCCTAGTGCCTGGGACAGCCCAGAGCGGGCCGCTGGCGTGTGTGTGTGTGGGGGGGGGGGTAGCACTGGGCAGCCTCGGTTTCATTCAGACACCTCCTGGCTGTGCAGCTTTGGGCAAGCTGCTCGGCCTCTCTGAGCCTCATCCCACATCTCAGCGGATGGCGCGAGATGTGGCCTCAGAGGGCGAGTGAGGCCAAAGATCTCTTGCAGGGCCTGAGCGAGCCCCAGATAGATGCCGAGTCCCCTTAGGGTCTTCGATCTTGACGCTAGTGCTGGTGATGGAACCCAAGGGTCAAGCCAGGAGCAGTGAGTGCCTCCCGCAGCACACCAAGCCCAGCTTCAAAACTAAAAGGCTGGGGTGGGAGTGATAATGAATGTTATTATTTTATCACTTTGGCCCCGAGGCTCTACAGCCCAAGGCTGCCTTGGGACCCTCTCTGGGGTTCCTGGTCTCTTTCACCTCTGAAGGGGTTAGCTTCCTCCTGGCACTAGCGAGTGACCAGCCGGGGGCTGCCCGGTGGGGGAGCCTGACATTCGGGGAAGCAAGCCCCCGTCCCAGGCGAGTGAGGGCAGGAGGAGACAGTGGGGGACAAGAGTCTGTCCTCCCAGAAAAGGGAGTCTGTCACAAAAGCACTGCCATTCTGAGCTTGGCGGGACGGCCTCCTCCATCCACCGAGGGGAAACAGGCCCAGGGACGGGGAGCGATTTGCCCAGAGCTGCGCAACCAAGAACAGAAGCGGGCTCTCTCGAAGGGTCGGGCCCTGCCTCCGGCACAGCCAGCAGCCCCCAGGGGTCAGGGCCTGGGAGGCCGGAAGGGACGATCTGGTGCCAAGGGGCTGTTCTGCTCTGTTTCCTGTAACCGGCCCCCAGCGGGGCTCTCTGACACGTGGGTTTGCGCATTCCTCAAGCAGGACCAAGCCGACAGCCACAGCTGTGCCCAGCCCGCTGGCCCCAGGGCGCCGTTTTCAGCTCGAGAGGCCCCTCTGAGGGCAGCTGGAGGGGGGAGTGGGCTGGGACGGCTTATTTCTGGAACTCCTGCCTTGCTGGGGGTCCTGAGGAGGCCTGAGGATTTGCTGGGGGCTCTGAGGGGAGGGCTGAGAATCCGGAGGCTCCGACAACCTTCGGAGTGAGTTTGAACTCCTTCTGTCTCCACGGGAACAGCCCTCCAGCTGCTTTGCATGTTCTGTTGTGGCTGCAGACCTGTCTGTGCCTGGATGGCCCCTGCGCCTAGAGATGCAAAGACCTGGGGCGGGGACAGCTGGGGGATCCTGGCCGGGCTCTACGGTGACCGCCGTTCTGGGGAGGTTAAGAGCTGACGGGTCCAGCACAACCCCCTAAAAGCCTTGGAGCCCCTGAGAGCCTTGGCCGTGAAAACGTCACTTCACCTCTCAGAGTTGCGAATTTCTTCCCCATCGGAGGGGCGTAACCATAGCGCCCGCCTCGCAGGTGCTGTGAGCATTAGACGGGACGGTCCATGAGTTGTGTTTTGTATGGTGCCAGACACAGCACAGCTATTGTCACAGTTTAGGGTGATGGGACCTGGTTGGGACACCTGCGTCCCCCCTCCCCCCCCCCGCCCCCCCGCCTCAGCTCTGCCCTTTCCCCTCTGCCTTGATTTCCCTTGTCTGTCAAATGGTGAATGCTCTCCCTCAGAGCCTTTCCATCATTGACAGCTGGTCTTTGACCCGGGCGGAGAAATTTGAGAGAGGGGACGCCATGTGTCCGTGGGCTCTTAGGAAGCGTGTTCTGTCCCTCACCTCCTGTGACCCCGACGAAAGCCAAGGCTGCCATCGCTAGCCCGTTTATGGATGGGGAGACAGATTCAGAGGACAGGAGTGGCCGAGTCAGGATTTGAACTCAGGGCTTTTGACTTGCCGTACTCTTCATTACACCACACAGCGTGTCTCAGACAATAGAAAGAAATACGCCAGCCCCCAGGAGAACAGTATTGGCGAGGCGGGATCCTGGCCATCATTAGGACATTGGTATTTGCCGGGAAAGAATGGATTCTGAACTTCTTCTCCCGTTAACATCTGAAAGTAGCCCAGCGAGGCCACCACGAGAGGCACCCGGGAGGAGGAGACGGCAGTTCCGGAATTGTCTACCGACCCTCTCCACCCCCCGGGAATCATGGCTTCAGGTTTGGGGATGAGGTTCCTGGGGCTGAGCCCCCAGGGAGCAGATGGGGGACAGTCCCAGCAGCCCGAGCCTCAACTTTGTCATCTCCAAAATGGAGATAAGAGGCCCCCTGTGGGGTTGCTGTGGGGATAAATGAGACAATGGGGGACAAGCCTCAGCAGAATGCCCCGCGGGGTGGGGACACATCAGAGGAGGAGTTATCGGGGTTTTATTATTCCTAATCCTCCTGATGCAATGGCAACAATGCACTGTGGCCTGCACCTCTTGCCTGGATTTCTAGGCTGCAGGCTCTGCGGGGGGAACCCCCAGCGTCTCCGAAAGGCTGTGAAAGGCGGGGCGGAGAGCTGGTAATTATGAAAGCTCGAAACGCACACACGAGCTGTGAGTCGCTTAGCAGCGCGTACACGAGAAGTCAACAACGGCAGAAAGTGGGAAGTGACCGCCTCAATGTGGGGCCAAGATGATCGTCGGGCAGGGGGTGCGGGGTGGGCAAGAGGGGATTCCTGTTCCACAAACTTAAGCATGTTTTATGAAAGGCAGGGGAATGGGAACCCCAAAATCAGGGTGGGGAAGAGGGCACAAGGTCAGAGAGGAGCCAAGTCCGCCCTCAATGGCATCCATTAGGTTCTCCTATCAAGGGGCGCACTCACGGGCGGCATTTAAAAATATTTTTATGTTTCATCATTTACACATATATATGTGTTTCTACACATACATGCATGTATATTGCATACATATATCAAATTGTACATGCAAATAAAATTAAAAGGTAATCCATGGGGCACCTGGGTGGCTCCTGTCGCTTAAGCGTCCGACTTCAGCTCAGGTCATGATCTCACGGTTCGTGAGTTCGAGCCCCGCGTCGGGCTCTGTGCTGACAGCTCAGAGCCTGGAGCCTGCTTGGGATTCTGTGTCTCCCTCTCTCTCTGCCCCACCCCCGCTTGCTCACTCTCACTCTTTCTCTCTCTCTCTCTCAAAAATAAATAAACATTAAAAAAATTAAAAAAAAAAAAAAAGGCAAACATGAAACATCTCGCAAAGGTCTCGTGGGCAATCAGACTCTTCCCAGAGATTCAAGCGTTAGTCTGGCTGGATTTGAAAAAGACGACAAACATAAGCCCTCCCGTGTGACTGACAGACCCTTGGCGTCTTATTCCGGAGAAATCCTCTCCCTCTCTGAAGACCTACAACTAGGAGCTGGCGCGGACACTCTGCGATCTCAGATTATCTACGGGAGTTTTTAAGTCTTGCTGTAATGATTTACGGTGGTGAATCAGAAAATGCTGGACTATTGGAGCTGGGAGGAACCTCGAGTCCCCTGGACCAACCTGTTGCTTTTATGGCTGATGGAAGTGCCCCGGCCAAGGTTAATATCAGGCACAAAGGTAGGGAAGACAGCTTGCTCTGCGCTGCCACGCCCGTATGACTCTCACCGCCACACGGCTGTGGCGAGGGCCACGGCCTTCTCCTGAGACAGGGCGATCGGTGGCCTATCTGAGATTAATATAAGGTGACCATTTTCATTTTTAAAAGTCAGAAGAGAGCTACCGCGTGCCATGGCCGCACACTTCCGGAACGTACACAAACGCAAACATCACGAAAGGACGTGGATGAGCAGGGCCCACACTCTCCTTTCCCACGAAACCCGCCGTGGACAGCCGCTCCTATTCTTCTGGGTCCTTGTGGGGCATGCTTCACTTATTTAGAAGTTACCAGAACAACGTACTGCTATGGGTATGGTTATCCCCATTTTTCATTTGGAGAAACAGGTTCAGAGAGGTCGAATGCCTGCCCCAAATCCCGTGGCGGGTACGTAAGTGACGGGGTGGGAGTTTCACCCGGAGGACGCACTGAACAGACGGGAAGCTTTTTTTTTGCCCGAGCTATGCTGGGAACGCAGCCTTCGCTCCTCAGAAGCTGCGATCCCCGGTGCCCCAGCCCAGCTGGCGGGTGGGGGGGGCATGCCCTTGTCGAGGGTCGTTGGGTGGTTTCTGCCCAGCTGTCAGATCGCAGGAGGCTCTGGAGCCGATGGCTCTAACCCCCCTGTCTCCCTCCTTCTGGACGGGGACAGCGGTGCGCAGAGAGTTGGGGAACCCATCCCATTCTGGGCCCTGGTGCTTTGAACGCTCACTTCGATTCCTGGCCACCTTCCTTCTGCCCAAATCAAAGGTGTTCTTCGGGTCTTCCCACTGCTGAGATCTCTGTCCCAGCCAAAGGGTCTCAAAGCGCCGGGTGCCCCGGGACTGATGTGTTTGGAGGTGGTTCTGATGCGTCTTGGGCACGGACGGAGGCAGCTGCGGTGTCCGGCATGGGTGCTCACCTGGGGAGTGGAGACCTGCGACCAGGCCCCCCAGCTCTGTGTCCTGGGGCCAGTCGCGGCACTGCGACCCCATTTTTCGTGTGCCCGATGGGGCCGGTGGTACCTCCCCGTAGGGCGGGGCTTATGTGAGGACCCGCTGAGACGGAACCACAGGAGTCAGGCGTCTTTCAGAGGCTGGGAAACAAGCCCCCACTGTCCGTGCCTGCGGAGAATGTGCCTGCAGTGTTCTGGAACTGACAGCTGCGGCGGGGAGTGAGAGCCAGCCGGAGCCTTGAATTCCTCTCCTCGGAGCCTCTAAGTCTTACCCATGGAGAACCGAGTCTTTGCAAGCAGAAGTGATGGGCCCAGGTCTCTCTCTGGTGCCCCAGGGCCAATCTGGGATCTGAGATGGTGTCTTCTGGTCCCCGGCCACCACTCTTCCTCCAGCCGCCTTCCCTAAAAGTCTGTTTCATCGGCATTCACGCCTAACACAATGCGGGCCGGCCGCGTGATGAAAATGGGGCAGTTTGTCTTCAGGGTCGGGCCCTCCCACTCATCGCCAAGGCCTGGATAGAGTAGGTGGGTCCCTGTCGCCACTGGCTGGGCTCTAATTAAGCCAAGAGTTTTATTTGAGGTCTGAAAAGGGCTGAGCCCCTCCCAAGTGACATTTGCTGGAATAATACAGCAGGCTGACTCACTGGGGTAGCCTCTTTCCTCGTCGTTTCAAAGAGCTGGCTTTTCTGTTATGATGGGAGGCGCTGGTAGTTCCCCAGGCACTTGACCTTCAACCTGGGCCAGTCTCGGCTTCCTGGCCTTCAGAAGGGGAGGCTGGAATTAGGAGAGCTCTAAGGTGCCTCGCAGTCTGGGTGTTCTCTCGTCCAAGAACCTCGGCCTCGCAGTAGGTGTTTGGGGACTCAGTGTCTCGCAACGCGGTGTGGCCCCCTTGGGAGTGGCCGTCTCACTTAAGGGGGTGAGTCCCTGCCTGTCCCCTCCAGTGGCTCCCCCTTGCTCTGAGGAGGAAGTCCCAGGTCCCCAGCCTGCCCTGCTGGTATCTCATGCTTTCTACCACCTGCACTACCTACTCCGACCTCTCTGCCAGACTGCGCACCTGCCCCCCAGCTCCTCCCCACCAACCCCGGCCACATATCTCCTCCTCCTGGGAGCCTTCCTCCGGCAACCCAGCGGGGTTGGTGGTGTGTCTTCCTGTTCCCAGTACACTTTCCACTCAGTGTTTGTGTTTCGGTTCTCGCCTCTGATTCCCTGGTAGGTCGTGTGACCTCTTTGAGGGCAGGGATACAGGATTTTTCATTCTGTCATTATTATTATTTCATTAAAAGGCTTTACTCTTTAAAATCGGATCTCACGAACTGTAGGGGTGCCGAGGTAGCCCCAGTGAGCACCCCCGAATGAAGCGGACGGGACGGATCCTAGCGATCGGACACAGAGGAGAAAAGTGGGCTCCGGAGTCATAAGCCCAGGCTGGGGAGGGCAGGGGGGGATGCTGGTTGCCTCCCTTCATGGCCCTCTCTGGAGATGGCCCTTCTGGAGAGTTGAGGGCATCTCTTCGCCTCTCTGGGACTCAGGTCTGAGGTCCATTCCCTCTCTGAGGACGCTGGGCTTCTCCCGCACAGGCCTGCCTTCTTGCCCTCCCTCTGCCTCCAGACTGCACCCCTGCCCCCCTCAGGGCTCTCTGAGGCTGCACCTGCTCATTGAGACTCGAGTCCTGGTTCCAGGCTGCGGGGAGCAGGGGGCGCTTCCCGCCCACGCTGGAGCACCCGTCCTTACGCCCTGCCCCTGCGCCCTGTCCTGTCACCCTGTTTCACTGCCTGTCTGGCACTTGTCCCCAACTGAAGTGAAGTTATATATCTGCTCCTGAGTTTATCATCCATCTCCTCCGTGAGCATGTATACTACGTGAGGGCAGGGACTTTTTTCCGTCCCCAGAGGCTGGCCACAGTAGCTGCTCCGTCCATATTTATGGAACGAAAGAAAGGATGAATGAAAGTGTACACTGATGAGAAGGACTGGCTGCCGCCTGGGTCCCCCCCAGCACAACGGCTAGAGTCCGCTCCGCACTCGGGGAGGCTAGCGTGGCTAGAATGGCCTCTGCGTTTCCCCCCTCGATCCTCACAACAGCTCAGGAGGCAGGCTCTGATAGTCCCATCGTACAGAAAGGCTCAACAACCTGCGCTCAGCTGCTTAGCAGCGGGTTGGAATTTAGCTCCAATTACCTGATGCTGCAGCTCAGGAAGAGAAACCACCGGCGTTCCCTGGCCCTTCCACGTTCCGTGCTGGGAGCGCACTAGGCAGGACGGGGTGAGTCAGACCCAGCACTCGGGCCTCCTCCCCAAGCCTCTAGTTCTTTCTCTGCACCCCCCGGTGGCTCTCACACGACAGGCCATCCCTCACAGGAAATCCACTATCACGTGGGGCACAGCTTTTCCAGAGCCGGGGCCCACCCTGGAGCACCCCGCCCTGCCCCGCCCGCGCCGACCACACCCTTTTCTCCAGTGGTGCCAGGGAACTCTGTCCGCGGCTCTCTGACTCGCTGCCGAGAACCCGGTGACCACGAGCCGGTGGCCGTAGGTTGGAGGCGAGCCAGCGAAGGTTAAATTCCTTTCTCCAGGACGGGGCAGCAGTGGAGCCCGGCTTATGTAATTTGCCTGTTTATCTGTTTGCTGATTTCAAATTCAACTTTGCTCAGGAATAATCTTCGAACAGGGGTTTTGACAAAAATTCCATCTCGTGGTGTTATCTTGCCCCCACTTCCTCCTGGGCCCAAGCGCCTGAATGCCTGGGGGGAGGGGAGATGCTGCCGGCAGTCTTTGCTTGTTGATATGCTCCTTGGGGCAGGGGGTGGTGGCCTCATAAGTCCCTAAACTTGTCCCCTATAGGTAGCAGCGGGGTTTGTCACACAGCTCCTGGCCGGAGCCACTTTAGTTTGGGAGGCAAAGAGGCACGCGTTTGTGGCTGGGAGGTGGCCCTTCCGCTCCGGGAGCCGCGTGGCTTGGGGAACCGCATTCCTTCAGCATGCTGCCGTTGACCGAGCTGGACAGGGGAGGAGGGTTCCAGAGGCACGTCCGTGCCCTGTGGGCAGGAGGAGTGTGGTGGGTGGGGTGGGGGCTTGAAATAGGCTGTCCCATCCCGGGGTGGGGGTGGGGGGCGATGGCTCAGAGGGAGGAGAGCCCAGGGGCTGCAGGGACACCAGGAAAGACCCTTGTATTTTGTTGGAGGGCCCGGTCTTTTGGGACCTCCACTCCCTTCTCCGGAAGGTCGGGAAACACCTGCTGCGCTCCTGACCATGCTGGCTACGTCTGAGCATGTGTTGCAAACCGAAACCCCCCTGCCTGGAGCTAAGAGGCCATTAGTGTGGCCAGTTTAGCCCACAGACCAAGGCGTCACTGCCTTCCTGTGCAGAGGGCAGTCAGAGCTTTGGCCGAGTTCCTCCCTGAGGTGTGGGGCTGGCAGCCTTGACTGGTGGCATCAGACAGGCCTGGGCTGGGACCCAGGTTCTGCCGCCTGCAGTGTAATCTTGGCAAGTCACACCGCCTGCACGGGCCTGGCCAATTCACCTGTTCAGGGGGGCTGGTCACGCCTTCCCCGCGGAGTTGCCGTGAGGGACTTATACGATCATGATGGACGAGGAAGTCTCGGCTCCAAGTGCGCGCGAGGTCCCGGCCTCCGGCTCTTCCATTTCCAGCTCCTCTGAGCACTCCCTATTCCCCCGAGGTGCTCCCTGGCTGGGGGGGGGGTGACTTTGGTGGCCGCGGGGGTCACATGGAAGGGAGCTGGGCACTTCGGCCTGCCTCTGCCCCGGCCCGCACGGTAGTTGGATCCGCACAGCCGCTGGTGAGTCAGCCCCTTGGCGCAGGTGTTCTCGGCTGACGCTGTGCTCGGGCCGGTGCCAGCGTGTGATGGGCTGAAGTCAACTTAGCCAAGCCTGTCCCGATTTGGAAGACCCTTACTGAGGTGGACAGGGTGCAGAACATATATCTTGGTCACTCCTTTGCCTCCCAGCCACCCCCAATGGCCAGCATGCCCTTTTCCTTTTATAGAATGGACTGTGGGAAAAAGTCAGTGTCACCCCACTAGGTCCTCCGGCCTCTTCCCAGCCCTGAGCCTCGGGGTCCCCAACACAGCGCAGGGGTGCAGACTAGGTCTGAGTTTGGAGTGGGGGCTGCCGGCCGCAGGCAGGATGAACGTGGCGGCAGGTGCTTGGAGCGTGGAATGACAGTAATTCCTTCTCCGTCCTTTTATCCTTCTGGTTATGCCATGTTTTCCTAACCACCTGGGCGCCACTTTGGGCCAATGCAGGAGTCTCTGGATGAAGGGGCTGCTTATCTGAGCTCCTTGAAAGCTCCCCGGGTGATCGTGCCGCACGGGGCTGGTTGGGAACCACTGGATTTTGTCAGGAGGACATCTGCACGTGGGGCTCTAATGCTTGCGCAGTCTTAACCGTGACCAGGCCTCGGGTGCAAGCTAGCAACGGCCTCCGACGGTGGGGGCACCGTATTGATCCCTTACGTTTTTCCATTCAGGGTACTCGATCCTTGTTCTGGTGTTCTATTTGAAGTAAAGGTAAAAATATTCTTTCAAAAGAAATTTAAGTTTAAATGGGTAGAATTAAAAAAAATAATAACTAACGAGAAAAAGTAAGCGCAGGCATCCCTAGATGTGTCCAGAATCACGGGTGTGATGCCTGGATGGCCGGAGTACGTAAAAACCCCACAGCCTGGTGCATCTGAGAGGCGCTCGCCGCGGCTGGCCGAACAAAATGGACAGATGACCCAGAGTATTCGCAGTAGCCCCCCCGGACCCAGGGGAGCCAGGGTTAGCAGGTTCGGAGGTGATAATGCATAAGGGTTTCCCCATCTTGCTCTCCTCAGTGCCTCCCACCACGCAGCGTGGTTCTCTCCGTTGCAACGGGCCTCCACTTCTCCCGGATCATCGTGGCAGCTCAGAAGGCCAAGTCCAGCACTTGGGGCTTTGTTTCCCGGAGACGTGGCTGCATAAACCCAGTGAACGCAAAGTCACAGCCATCTGCCTCCGTGGGACCCCGGCCCCCCCCCCCCACCCCGGGTGCTGGCCCTGGGTCTTGACATCTCAAACGGGGAAGGTTCCTCAGCTCCCCACCCCCAGCGCTTAAACGATCCCGGAGGGAAGTAGAAACCAAACTTCAGGGGAACAGACCCTTCCTGGCCCCGGCTCGCTTTTCCTGCTTGTGTCTGGTGGCAGCTGCCCATTAACCACTGGAGAGCTGGCCCACGTGCCTGTCTTTCGTGACTCCGGGAGGTCCTGATGTCTTTTAACTGGTCGGCCCATTCTGGATATCGGGGATGGCATACTTTTAGCTGAAAGGAATAGTATGGAATCTTCTAGATTTCCAGACCTCTCAGGAATGCTGTGCCGATAGGTGGGGGCGGGGTGAGGTGTTTCTCTTGAGCTGATAAAACGCACTAGCAAACCTTTTCTGTAAAGGGACAGAGAGTAAATATCTTTGTCTTCAGGGCCGTACAGACTCCATGATAATTAATTACTCAGTTCTTCTGTCGTATCTAAAGCAGCCACAGACTCTGTACAGATGGACGTGGCTGTGCTCCAGTAAAACCGCCTATGGACCCCGGAATCTGCATTTCCTATCGCTTTTACCTATCACAAAATCTTACTCTTCCAATTTTGTTTCCAACCACTTAAAAACATAAATATCATTCTTAAGCTGGAGAGCTGTGCTGACACAGGCAATAGGTCACCGTTTACAGGGCCCTGTTCTAGAAGCCTCTAGAAGCGGGGGACGGAGGGTGGGCCTTACAGGTTTGAGGAAGTTCTGACCACATTTCAGTTCGGAAAACTCTAGTTCTGAAACAGGTCCTGATCTTTGAAACCTGCTGCTTAAAATAAAATAGTTTGTCCCTTACATCCTGCATTCGGCGAATCTTAAGGCTCGTGGCGAAGAGGGGAGAACCCACACAGTAGGCGTTAGTTAGTGCTTTATGGAGAAGGAGGCCCAGAGACCTTATGGAGCTTGTCCAAGGTCACGGCTGGCAATAAATAGTAGAGCTAGAAGACTGTGTGACTCGTAGGAGCTAGCTCTTTCCATGCAGCGCCCTTGCGGGGGACCAGAGGAGAGAGCAAATCTAATCCTGCTCCGTGTCGTTGAGGTGTTGTGATAGCCCCTTTCCCTTTGTGGCCAGGCTCTTGTGACTCCTCCACGCAGTGCCTCAAATTGTCTGGGGGATGAGCCTCATTTGAGGGACCTCACAGACTTCCGGCAGCCTGCGGGGGGATTCCCGGCTGAGGGTTTTCTGGAAATACTTTGTCACTCTGCGGGGAGCTCTGGTTTACCAAGCCCAGCCTGGAAACCGGCATCTGGGGAAGTCTTTAAGTTTTCCTGACTCCCCTTGGGTGAGAATCTCTGTGGTGTCTGAGTCTCTGCAGGGCTAATGGGGAAGGCTCTAGAAGGTTCTAGAAGACTGGGTTCAGGGTAGCCGCATTTGAAGAACGGAATCATCAGGGTCTTAGGAAATAAATACTGGCCGTGAGTTCCTGAAAAGTGTCGTGCCTTGGTTTTCACTTCTGTAGAATGGGGGTGGAAATGTCCTAATTGGTTGTCTGCTGCTTGAGTGCGTGTTGTTGGACGCCCGCCATGGGTCTTGCTCTGAATGCACAAAGGACGGCCTGGGGGGGGGGCGGGGGGGCGGGGAAACTTGACCTTGGATCATGGAGGCCTCTGGCAATAAAGCTCAGACAAGGGACACAGTGAAGGAGTCGGTGATTCTGTGATTCTGGGGACGGTGCACTGAGCCCGGGTCTTCTGCACTCATCTGAAGGCTTAATCACAGAAGGGTGGACACACGGACAGTGGAGACTTGCCAACCAGCTGGCCCGTGTGTAACCTGGAGCATGGCCCTCTCCCTCCCAGTTAGCTGAGGAAAGGCTGCCCAGTGCAGGCTGCTGGAAACTGCTGGAAACCCGTGAGTGGCGCGGGTGGAGACAGCGCCCCAAAGCCGGGAGAGGGTCACGGGGGTGAAGGAGGGCGAAAGCTTGATCCGCTTCCGTGAGTTGCACTTGACAATGGAGTGCTATCCCCTGGGACTGACGGGGAGCTCAATCCCAGACACGGGCCCCCCCGGGAGGGAGGAAGCGGCCTCCTCCGCAGGGCCAAAGCACCCCGAGACTGGGGAACACGCTGCTCCCCCGAGCCCCGGGGCTGCCTGGTGTGTGCAGCCCTGGGGCTGAGGTCTGTCCTTGTCCCGGTGGCACCTCTGAGTCTACAAGGATGTCACTCACGCATGTCGGTAACACCCTCACGTGGAGGCCAGAGCCGCAGAAGCCAGTCCACCAGCCGGGTGCCCTTGGCTTCCCGCAGACCCACCCTAAACCCGGCGTCCTGAAGCCCTGGCAGGAGCAGGCGTGTGCTAATTATAATCCGCAGCACGGACTATTAACGACCGACCTTGGGCCCCAGGGAGGTGAAGGTTCCTGGGGGGAATGTCTCCAGGGTGTGCTGAGGCTCACGGATATGAGGCGGGGGCTGGCGGGGCAGGCTGCGGACTCTTCCGGCTGGCCCAGTGGGTATCGCCTCGCAGCTCCGCCGGGATGGGGGCAATTTTAAACGTCTTGCGCTCCGCTGAGAGGCGAGGAGGAGGCAGCAGGCTGGCTTGCCGTCTGACCTTGGGCAGCCCCTCTGAGTCTTGATCCCTTTATAAAAAGGCAATCGTTCCTACTTCACAGTGGGTGGGAGACCCCCCCCCCCCCCGGCCGTGAGCTGATGTGACCCCTGGCAGGTGTTTAGCCATGTTGGTTCCCAGACCTCTGCCCATGGAGAAATCCTAGAGGGCTTCCTGGAGGCAGCAATGGGTCAGTGTAGCCAGGGAAAGAAGAGCATAAAGGAGAGAAGTCCCCAGGGAGCCCCTGCTGCAGGGAGAGGAGGTGGGAAGTGGTAGGGGGTGAGTGGAAAGGGACTTCAGCAGTCCTGTTCAGCATCTAGGATTTTCTCGGTTGGGGGCTCGGGAGCACGGGAGGGTTTAAATCAGAAAGGCCCCGACCCTGAGCCGTTAAATGCTCTTTGCTGTCAAGAAGAGAGGACTCTAGTCCCTCTGTCTCCTGCGCGACTAGCAGGCTTCTGGGGAAAGAGAGCGAGCAGCACCCTGAGGCCTGAGGCTCGGAACCGGGCCCGGATTCGGCTCTGCAGGGCCAGGGGTCTCGCCAGCCCCCAGGGCGCCCTGCCTCCAGGAAGGATGGCTGCTCTCCTTGGGCCGCTCCTTCCCCCCCCCCCCCCCGACCCCCCCTCCCCGGGGTGCCATTTCGTAACCGAAAGGCCACGTTCGGGTTGTTCTGTGTCGTTTTCTAAGCCCAGCCTGAAAACTATGGGAGGGCATTTTTCTTACCTGGAAAGCGGAGTGCGCTGGGCTGCCTAGTCGGCCTTGTGCTTGGTCATGCCCCTGGCCCGTGTGGGTCCCGGTGGGTCTGAGAGGCGAGCCCTACTGTGCCCCAGGCTCGGCGCCAGGCCTTCGTGTCCTCCTTGCTGCCATCGTTGGCTTCACTTTACAAACAAGGACAGCCAGGAACAGAGATGGTAATAATCTTGCCCCAGGTCACACAGCTAATGGAGCAGCCAGATTGAGCCCCAGACTGGCCATACTTCAAAGTCTCTGCCTTTTCTGTGCAGCATCATGTGACCGCTGGGCTTAACACGCGTCTGAACTTATATTGAAAGCCTAACAGGACAGAAACCTTTTGTTTGTTATTAGAATGCATGTCATTTAAAAGCCCTTTAATTTCAAAACAATTGTAACGAGCACCTTAAGGAAATTACAGTTTGAGCCACGGACCTGCGATTCTATGGCTCTAAGAGGACCCCTCGTCTTTTCCATATTCCTTTCGCTCTCTGTCTTTTTTGACGCGGCTTTTGCTTCCTTTGCCAGCAGGGGTTGGCGAACGGCAGCCTCCTGGCCGCGTGCCACTTGTTTTTATAAACAAAGCTGTTGGCACGCGGCCCCGCTCATGGCTTACTGCTGCCCGTGACTGTTTTCACGCCGCCACTGTGGATCTGGGTGGTTGCGACGGAGACCATATGGCTCGCAAATCCTGAAATCCTCCCCGATCCTTTCCAGAAAAAGTCTGCCGACCCCAGGTCTAGGACGCGCGCCGTGGTACAGCGTGCCCTTTTTTTCCTCCCGTTAGCTGCAGCATTCTGCCGTGGTGCGACCTGTCAGTTTTCCTTGTCAGTGGCCCGGAGGTGCCTGGGAAATGGCTATCGCAACCTTTTCTCGATCCTTTCTTTCTTTCGTTCGATGTCGTTTTGGTTCTCCTCATTTCCACATCTGCTACTTTCTTGTTTATTTGTTTATTTGTTTATTATGACACCCACTGCTTACCCGTACCGTTCTAAGCACTTTACCGATACAACTCACTTGACTCTCAGATCAGCGACAGAAGTTCTTATGATTACCCCCATTTTACAGATGAGAAAGCCAAGGCCAGGGAGTTACATCCTCTTGGCTTAGAACTGAATCTGCTAAGGAGGCTAGCTCCGGAGGCTGAGCGGGCTGTTAGGAAGCATCCAGAAGAAGCAGGCCTTTGTGACTGTGGCACGGGGGCGGGGGGGAGGGGGGGTCCGGTGACTCACCAGGATGAACCCTGCCCTGCCCAGCCCAGCCGCCCCACCTCGCCCAGCTTTGGCCATTCTCTCGTCTTCCTTGTCACAAGCCAGGCGAAGCGAGGGCCACGTGACCACCAATTCTGTTTCTTTGTGAAAAACGGCTCAGAAAAAGAGGGCTGGCCGCCAACGCTGGAGACGAAGCTCGGGGCCAAGAAATTGATGCCTCCTGGTCAGAAAAATACCATGCGGGCGTAATAACTGAGAGTAGCTCGAGGGCTCTGCTTGGTGGCCACAGGGGTCCGGGCTCTTGCTCAGCTGTTAAATCGGTGAGGAATTTGCAGATTCTCTAGTCAAGCTGAGGACAACAACAACAAGAGTGCGACGTCGCGGTCCAGCAAAGCAGAGACGGTGAAGGATGATTGGTGACATCCATCCATGGAATATTCTGGGTCACTGGCAATGAGAATTGTTACTGGTTAACACCACAAGTGGCATGTCGGCGGGCTTGGCTTTAGTCTTCCCCGAGCCAGGGGGTCCCGTCAGACCCTCGGACCCCATCGGGAGAACGAGCGGGCACAAAATGAGACATAAGACGCCAGGCTGGCGGAGTCCTCGTGGCCCATCCAGGGGCCCTCGAACCTTGTCCCAGGGGGGCAGATTAAAATCCTCGGTTCAGGGGCGCCTGGGTGGCTCAGTGGGTTAAGTGTCCGACTTCAGCTCAGGTCATGATCTCACCGTTCCTGAGTTCGAGCCCTGTGTCAGGCTCTGAGCTGACAGCTGGAGTCTGGAACCTGTTCAGATTCTGCGTCTCCCTCTCTCTCTTCCCGTCCCCCATTCATGCTCTGTCTCTCAAATATGAAAAAATAAAACATAAAAAAAAATTAAAAAAAAAATCCTCGGTTCACAGGCATGCTGAAAAAGGTGGATTTAGTGAGTGCTTCCCCTAGGACACGTGAGCAGATGGATTGCAGGTGGGCTCAGGTGGAGGAAGGCCTTGACCTAGGAATCGGGGGGGAGGGAGACCACGGGGGAACACTGGCCGCCGTGCCCATCTCCCAGAAGAGTAAAGGGAGCTGTCAGGCCACCCGAGGGCACGGGGCCTGGTGGTTCTCTTCCTTTCTGTGATCTTCGCGCCGACCGACACCCGCAGCGTCTGGGGCCGAGCAGGCGTTGAAGCGAGGTTTGCCAGCAAAGGCGCCGAACCTCCCCCAGGCTCGGGAGCCGAGGGAAGTCAGGCCTGGTGTCGGTTCTCGCTTAGGAGCTGAGGCGGGCCCAACCCGAGTCTCTGCCTGCTCACTGGGGGTCCTTGGAGGGCGCGCTCCGAGCCATACACCCAAGAGACCCTGGGGAGGCATCGCCAGGCCCATCGGCGGTAACCCCAAGCCACGCGTGCCTCTCGGGCTGGCCCCCATGCCCGCTGCGCTCACCGCGGAGGGCTGGCCGTGTCTGGGCGCCTTGTCCGCCCGGGCCGCTGGGGCTCCCCCCCGAGCTTGTGTGCCCCTGCAGCCGGTCAGGTGTGTGACGGGAAATCGTGTTCTGACTCAGAGAGGAACCCCCCTTCTCTTGCCTGCCTGACTCACTTCCTCAGCGTGCAGACCAAACGTTTTGTACCAGGGCACGGGGGCTGGAGCCAGACAGGCCCGGGCTTGCTCCCAGCTCTGTGCCTCGGCGGCTGTCTGACCTGGGCAGCACGGGGGGGGGGGAGGGGCCCTCTGGGCCTCAGTTTCCCCATCTCTAGAGTAGCCTGACCTCCTCTGCCTCGGTGTTGGCAGGTAACGGATGTCAAGCACCTTCCCAGTGCCCGGCACACAGCAGGTGGCCTCGCACGTGGGCACTTTTGCTGACATTTCCCCCCCAACCCACGGGAACCTCCTTTGGCGTCCGAAGGTCAAGATCCATGGTGAACCTGACACCCTGCCCCCCCCCCCCCCGGGTAATTGTAGGTCACAGATGAGCTCGGGGCGGGGACAGGGCAGAGCGGCCAGGACACCTGTCACCCACTGCACAACATTGGCCACGGCGCATGGCTGGGGGCCCACGAGGACAGGCTTCGAGCACTATCACTGTTTGGGGGGCTGGAAGGCGCTCCCCACAGCTCCTCACATGTCTGCGCGTTCAACAGGTTATCGCGGGAGTTCGACTTGAACCCTTGCCCTTGTGTTTGAAGAACAGGTTTCGGATGAGAAGGATGCCTTAGGTTAAATGACACTTTACGAGGCGTTTCCCAGCACGTGGCCTGAGGTGCCAGGTCGCAGGGAGCCTGCTCGGTCTAACGTTGCTTTCAGCCAGGTTGGTCAGATGCCGTCTGGCTGCTCGCGGGTCTGCCGCCCACCAGAGGATGCCACTCCCTTGCTCACGGACCCTCACTGCCTCCCTATTGCCCGCAGACGAAAGTCAGTGCGCCCCCTCGAATCCCGTGCCGTTCGGGCCCCGTGCAGCCTGCCTCTCCTTAACGATTCCCAAGCCCAGGCTGCAGCCTGAACTCGGTCTCGCGCTTTCCCGCCTCCCGGCGTCCGCTCACGCTGGTCCCTCTATTTGTCATGCTCTCTGCCACTCTGCATCTCGTCCGGCCCCTGCGTGTCCGTCACGTCTCAGCCGGGGTGTTCTGCATGAATCCCTGTCCTGGATCTCCTGATCAGCGTCATCGCTCTGTTCTCTGCGAGCTGCTGGGCTGCCTCTCTGCCTGGGCACCCCTAACGGCCTCACTTCGAGTTCGTGGTCAGGCAGACCATGAACTTCATAACCTGCAGGGCACGTCGGGCTCCGGGCCAGGCACATCTGGATGTGGAAGTCAGGTGGTCTTAGGTTTGCCTCCTTATCTCCCAACCGCCAGCTCTGGGACTCTGCGCAGGCCACGTGACTTCTCCATCTCAGGGGCCTCATCGCTAAAATGGAACGGAATGAAACGACTCTAAGTATAAAAAATATTTTTATGATTAACTCAGCAAGAGCCGTCAAATCGGGTAGCTTCTCACGGGGAGGGTTTGTCCCTCCCAGGAATTCCCGATACCAGGTGGCGTGTGCTTGACTTGCAAACCCGGTTCGAATGCTTCCAAGGGCCTCGCTTTGCTTAGTTTCCTCTGAGATTGCCCAGCTTTGAAGCCCCAGGATAGGCTACCTGGAAGAGGTAGTGAGCCACCCATCACCAGAGGTATACAAGAGTCTTGGAGGCCTTTTAATGGATATATTTTTAAGGACATTCAGGCAAAGATGGGTGTTTAAACTAGGTCTTTTTGAATGGCCCTCTTAGTTTTCAGATTCTACTGTTTATTAAAATAAAATAGCTCTATTGAGATCTAACTCGCCACATACAGTTCGCCCATTTAAAATATACAGTTTTGGGCGCCTGGGTGGCTCAGTCAGTTGAGCACCTGACTTTGGCCCAGGTCCTGATCTCTCAGTTCACGAGTTCAAGCCCCACGTCGGGCTCTGTGCTGACAGCTCGGAGCCTGGAGCCTGCTTCGGATTCGTGTCTCCCTCTCTCTCTCTGCCCCTCCCCAGCTCTCTCTCTCTCTCACTCTCTCAGAAATAAATTTAAAAAAATTAAAAACAATTTAAAGTATACAATTCGATGCCATTTAGTCCCTCTTAGTGCGAACATCACCGTGATTACTTTTGGAATATTTTTATGACCCCAGCCCTCGTCCTCCCCTGGCCCCGGCCCCTAGGCAACACCAGTCCGCTTTCCGAGTCTGCAGCTTTCTCTGTTCTCCGCTCTTTATGTAAATGGAATCAGGCCACACGCGGTCCTTTGTAGTCGGCTTCTTTCCTTTAGCGCCGTGTTTGCGAGGGTCGTTTATGTTGCAGGACCGTCAGTACTTCGTTCCTTTTCCTTGCCTCGTAATACTCCCTGGTGCGGCTACAGCAGCTTTTATCTCTCCACTCATAGGCCGATGGGCGTGTTGTCGCTTCCGCTTTTGTGGCTATCGTGAACATTGGTGTAGGAGTCTCTGTGTGGGTGCGTGTCGTAATTTCTCTTGGGCGGACACCTCGGGATTGCTGGGTCCTCTGGTAGCTATGCGTTCTATCATTCGAGGAACCGCCAGGCTGTTTTTCAAAGCGGCTGCCCCATTGTACCTTCTCACGGGCAGTAGAGGAGGGTCCCAGTAGAGGAGGGTCTCGCTGCTTCCCCATCATCTTCCATACTCGTTGTTGTCTGCCTTTTTGATGCTAAGTGTCTTAATGAGTTCGAAGTGGTACCCGCCGTGGCTTTCACTTGCATTTCCCTGATGGCTAGCGACGTGGATCACCTCTTGCTGTGCTCGTTGCTACCCGTACGTACATCTCCTTTGAGGAAATGTCATTCGGGTCCTTTGCCCATTTTATAATTGGGCTTTTGTCCTTCTAGACAGAAGTGCCTTGTCAGATAAATCCTTTGCAGCTTTTTCTTCCATTCTGTGGGTTTTCTCTTCGCCGTCTCGATGGCGTCCTTTGAAACGCGCAAGTTTATAATTTTGATAAAGTCCAGTTTACCTGCTTTTCCTTTGTGGTTTGTGCTTTTGTTGTCGCAGCTGAGAAATCAGTGCCTACCCCGAGGCCAGGAAGATTTATGCGTGTGTTTTCCTCTAAGAGTTTTATAGTCTAGGGGCGCCTCGGGGGCTCAGTCACTTAAGTGTCCAGCTTCAGCCCGGGTCATGATCTCGTGATTTGTGAGTTTGAGCCCCGCATCGGGCTCTGTGCTGACAGCTCAGAGCCTGGAGCCTGCTTTTGATTCTGGGTCTCCCTCTGTCTCTGCCTCTCTCTGCTTGTGTGCTCTCTCTCTCTCTCTCTCTCAAATAATAAAATGAATAAACTTAAAAAACTGCAAAAAAAAAGTTTTATAGTCTGGCTTTTACACTTTGGCCTTTGGTCTATTTTGACTTACTTTGTGTATATGGTGTGAGGTAGGGGTCCAAGTTCTATCTTTTGCATGCGGCTGTCAAGTTGTCCCAACACTATTTGTTGAAAAGACTTCTTGAATTGTCTTGGCACCCTCGTTGAAAGTTAACTGTCCATAAGTATGATAGCTAATTGTTTCTTTATCTTTGGGTCAATTTGAGGAAATGATCATTACCTAGGATGTGTTTATACCTGGATAAATCCTGGTCATGCTTTTGTCACTGAGCAAGCTCTCGGGTGGGTTTCTTTCCTTCTCTAAGCCTCAGTCTCCCCATCTATAAAATGGCACAGCTAGATATGAAGATTCCCAAGAAGTGGTCCGATTATCACATGCCGAGACTCAGGGAGGCTCTGCAGAGTCTTTTCGTTGGCTCCTCGGGGCATCTCACCATCCCGTGAGCCCAGCCCTGCAGTCTGAGGTCCGAGCCTGTCTCAGATCTGGGGGGGATATCGGCGACTCCCTGCCCTGGATTGGCCCCGCGAAAGCCAGGCCTGCCTTTCCAAGAACGTTGATGTCCTGCTCACTGCTGTTCTCTTGCATGCCAGCTGTGCTCGGGCCTGAGCACACAGAGCAGATCCATGCCGATGAGACACGGCCTCCACCCTTGAGGGCGCCGACCTAACGAGCACAACAGTCATGGAGCCGAGGGGGGCGCGCTGGCTGGTGCTGTGTTCCGAGGGCCGCAGACGCAAGGGGCAGATGGCAAATCACGGCTTTGCTGCGAGAACCGTAGTCCTGGCCCGAATGGGAACACTTGCTCTGGGCGGGAATCCGAGGAAGGTTAGTGGAGCCGTGTAGGACACTCACAGGTCTCTGGTCCACCATGCGGCGGCCAGCGGCCGTTACTTTACTGACCTCTGTGGCTTTCGTACGAGCCCTAACACGCCAGCCAGGTAGGTGCTGACCCCCCGTCCACGGGTAAAGTGCTATGGTCAAGGGGAAGGCTCTGGAGCTTGTTTTGGGGAAGGTTATTCAAGATCTCTGCTTTGTTCCCTTGTGGGTAAACGGGGGCTATAACCACGGCACTTACCTTGCAGGGCGTGGCACCGAGACCTCGCTCTCATTCGCTCTCCAGCTGTCTCAGGTTGGAGTTGTAGGTGGGAACATGTAGCCTTTGCTCCAGCTGGGCTGTGCCCCTTGGTGGCAGCTGGTGGTAGCCCATGGCTACCGCGTGTTGTAACATGGGAACACGGTACAACTAGCCTTTCCAACCCGGAACAGAAGGGGAGGATTGCAGGCCTGTGCATTTGGATAGAGCGGGGCTTCTGGGCCCCGTATAATTCCCTTACTAGGAGTGGTTCTGTTAGAAAAAGTCCCGAGGTGAATTAGATCTGCCCTGTCCCTTGGTGGGAACCTTCCAGTTTGAAGCTCACCCACCGCAGAAAAGGTGGCAGTCAGGTGGCAACTATTGCTTCCAATTTACCAATAGGGAGACTGAGTTTGGGAGCTGGGTGGTGGCGGTCTGACCGACCTGGCGTTTCCCTGATCCCGTTCGGCCCCCACCCACAGCCTGCAGGAAGGCTCTGAGTCCAAGTCTGTTGATCTCCCCCCGCCCCTTTCTTGGCTTTTTCCTGAACCAGCTACAGGTGTCTGTCAAGGACCAGTACGCTCAGAAAGATGTTCCTTCCGGCTCTATACTTTTTCCTCTTAGTAAAAAAAAAAAAAAAAAGAACTGAGCTCGTAATTATTAAGTATCTACTAAGTGCCAATGGGAGTAAATATTATTATTCTTTTTTTTTAATTTTTTTTAATGTTTATTTATTTTTGAGACAGAGAGACAGAGCATGAGTGGGGGAGGGGCAGAGAGAGAGGGAGACACAGAATCCGAAGCAGGCTCCACGCTCTGAGCTGTCAGCACAGAGCCCGACATGGGGCTCGAACTCACGGACTGCGAGATCATGACCTGAGCCGAAGTCGGCCGCTCAACCGACTGAGCCACCCAGGTGCCCCAATATTATTATTCTTTATAATTTCCAGATTTCCCCATCTGTCCGCAAATATTCAGAGCGCCCACTGTGTATCAGTGTCTGGCCCCGGTACCTTGATCCAGAGAGAGCAGTGGTCGAGATAGGCAAGGGCCAGGCGCAGACGCAAGTTCGCGTGCCAACGAGAAAAGGCCGAGAGCCCAGTGCAGTTGGGGAAGTTGTTGATGTTCGTTCCCGGCGCTAGGAGACCCTGGGCCAGTCCCTGAGTCTTTGAGTCGTGCAGGCGTCCAGGCCCCTTTTGAACCCAGCCTGCCTGGGAGCTGCCAGGGCACGGGATAGGGAGCCCCCGTCTCAGGGCTCGGAGAGCCCCTCGCACAGTACATGCTTCCGGCTGTTGGTCAGAGGTGCTGCATTTTGTCCCCGGAGAACCTCGGTTCACGGAATCAGCTGGCAGGGCCCTTGGAATCGGACGGCGTTCCTCTTGGCTGCGTGTCCCCCGGTCACTCAGCTCCTCACTCCTCTGGCCTTCAGCCCACAGCCCGGGAGCTGAGCCACCCACAGCCGTAAAGGAGGCCGGGCTGGGGAAGTGCTCCGCGGAGCCCGGGAGCTTAGGAAGGGCGGTCGAAGTGCAAACGCAAGTCCGTCAGGTGGTTGGCCTTTGGGGACTGCAGTTTACAACCGCAGTGAGCCATCACGGCCCGCCCAAGAGCGGAGCTAAGCTCGGACACCTGGCCGTGGGAGGGTGTGCGGGGTGCGCGGGCGCCAGAACCACCCTCGCCCATGGCTGGCGGGACCGGACAGGGGTGCGGCCGCTTTGCAAAACAGTCTGGTGGCTTCCGAAAAATGTCAACGCTCGCCTGCCATCTGAGCCAGCCTCTCCGTGCCTAGGCAGCTCTGCGAGAGCCGTGGAAGCCGACGCGTGCGCACAAAGTGTTCAGAGCAGGGTTATTCCTAATCGCCGAACACGGCATCAGCGGGCGGGCCGAGGGAACCACCTGTGGTCTGCGCAGCCCGTGGGATGTCGTTCAGCACAGAAAGGAATGAGCCATCCGTACAAGCAACAGCACGGATGCATCTCCGAGTAGTTGTACCAGAAAAAAAAAAAAAAATAGTCGTGCCCAGTGAAAGAAGCCAGGCCAAAAATAAATAAATAAGGACTTCAGTGCGTCATGCAATTGATGCGAAATCTTCCAGAAAATGCAAAGTAGTCCCCAGGGGACGGTGGTTGCCTGGGACGGGGTGCGGGCAGAAGGGAGGGATCGGAAACTTTGGAAGGTGATGGATGTGTTCTTTAGCTTGCCTGGGGAGATGGTCTTATGGGGGCGTGTGTGTCAGAACCTACAAACTGTCCAGTGTAACCACGTGTTTACCTAGCTGTGAAAGATAAAGGCCGCCCCAGCCCCAGTCGATTAATCGATACTCTGAACCCGACCCTGCCCTCCTTCAGAGGACTCCCGTCTGTGCCAGCAAGTACCAACAGTAAAGTAGCAGCGGCACAGTCGAGCTGCGGGGTCCCGTCCCGGCCCCGCAGCTCACTGACCACGCCGTGCCTTCCAGTGCCCCCATTTTCTCTCTCTTAAATGGAACCGATAATCGTAACTACCTCCTGGGTCGGGAGGAGAACAGGGAGCGAGCCACAGAAAGTGCTTAGGAAAGGTGCAGTAAAGGTAGCAAGCACATGGCCGAGGCGGTGGGGGGGGGGGACCCCAGGAAGGGAGGGGGCCTCGTCTGGAGAAAGAGGAAGCTGGGCAGGTCTCCACCTCTCAGTGGCAGTGAGTGGATCTTGGAAAGGGGAACAGGGAAGGGTCTGAGGGAGGAAGGTGTGGAGGGGCGGGGTAGGAAGGACTTACCAGGCAGATGGAAGCTGGGGGTGGGGCAGCGCCCGAACTCTAAACTTCTAGAAACATCCGTGCGGTAGGGTAGGACTAGCGGTAGGTGGGAGCTCCTCCTTGAGGGTCCTGGGAGCACTGGCTTCATCCTCCAGTCCAGGGTTTCTCATGTTGGGGTTTCAGGAAGGTCTTTCTAGAGACCGATGAGGTTTTGGGGTGTTGGTGGGGGTTCGGAGTCAATGGCCAAGAAAGAATCCTTGAAGATGCCTTTGGTGCAAAAAGGTGATTTTATGAAAGCACGGGGGCAGGACCCGGGGGCGGGAAGCGCTGCACTGGGGTCGTGCAGAGCAACTGGTTACATAGTGTGGAGTTGGGGGAGGTAAAGTCACAAGAAAGTTTCTTTTCTTTTCTTTTTAATGTTTTTATTTTACTTTTGGTGGAGAGAGAGAGAGAGAGAGAGAGAGAGAGAAGGAGGGAGCACAAGCAAGGGAGGGGCAGAGAGAGAGGGAGACACAGAATCCCAAGCAGACTGCAGGCTCTGAGCTGTCAGCACGGAGCCCGATGCGGGACTCGAACTCACGAACCGCGAGATTATGACCTGAGCCAAAGTCGGACGTGCAACCGACTGAGCCACCCAGGCGTCCCACAAGAAAGTTTCTTAAAGGGATTTCCATATGCCAAAGAAGACTCGCAGATTACCGGAGACCCAGCTCTTGTCAAGCAAAGGTGGTTTTTCTCTCTAGCCAAGCATTCGCATTGAGACAGCAGGGGGTTCCTGGAGATTAGGCTAGTAATAAGATTGCCCTTTTCTCGGATATTACTAAGATATCTGTGAACTGATGGAGATGCCATCAATTTAACGGTTTGTTTCCCGTCCTTTCCTGTGTTCCTGGGCGGCCGGGAGTGCCTGAGGAGCGTCACCCAGATCCCCCCCGGGGGGGCGGGCACGTTTTCCGGGGCGTGAGTTTGCCTCGTGCTCCTTCATCAGAGACGGCCAGTTCTCTGAGACGGTCTGCAAGTCTTGTCTAATAAAAACAAATACAACGCTTGAAAAGCTGCCTGCGTTGGTGCGGTGCTTTCGAATGGACATTTTCCTCTGAGTAGACAGCTCTCGTTTCTAAAGTCGGCGTTGCTGAGAGTGGGTTCCGAGAGTTGGTTATCGGGCAGCCGTGGTTTTCTTTAAAGAGGTGTGCGCCCACGTCATTCCATTAGGGACTGACAGGAGGCGTGTGGCAACACCTGTGGAGTCACCGCGGCCCGACCTGCTCCCGGGGGCTGTGGCGCCGAGGGACCCGAAAGCCCAGGGAGGGGGCGGGCACTGGTTCCGTGGGAGGCCAGGAAGGCGGGGCCAGAAGGCCAGGCCGGTCTGGTGGCTTCCGGAGGGACTTGGAATCACCCCTCTCTGGGGATGATTCCTGCCCCGGAGAAGGTATGACGTGCCAGGGACCTGGCACGAGCCCCAGCTGCGCAGGGCCAGTAGGAGGCCTGGAGGGGGGGCGTGGGGACACCTGTCACTGCCGCGCGGTCACGGATGCGGCCGTGGGTGGCTTGGGAAGGGAGGTCTGGGCAGAGGCAGGGACAAAGGGCTGGCATCCCATCCCGGCTTCCCCCGCATTAGGCCGGATCTTATCGGGGAGGTGCCTTGGGGGCTGGGGGCAGGGGCCTTGGGCAGATCTTCTCGGGGCTGACCTTGTCCGGGGGCAGGGCCTTGGGAAGGTCATCCTCGAGACGCTTGGGAGTGCGGGTGGTGTTTTTATTGCCCGGGCATGAGGTGGAGTCACCACCCGCCATGTGAAAAACCGACACAGACCTAAGGCTCTCCTTTGAACCGAGCTGACGGGCCTGCACACCCTCGCGCCTGTGGTCTGAGGCCCTGCGTCCCCGCCAGGTCTGGCCAGGTCCGGCCCTGACGCCCCGCCCCCGGCGCTCTCTGACCTGCATCCGACGGCCAGTCCCTGCCTCCCTGACCTCTGGCCACCCTGCCCGCACTGCCAGCAGCCGGCTGTGACCCTGGGCCCAGGGTGCCTGTCGGGACCCTTCGCAAGATCCCTACAAAGAGCCCTCCCCTTCGAGGCCTCCGATTGGCTGCGCTCCTGGCAGCCGGAGCTGCGCACTCCTGTGCCTCGGAGCTGTGTCCCCACCCCTTGGAGCCACCTCCCTGCCCCAGGGATGCCTTCTGCCCACGCCCCCTCCCCCGTTCTCCAAGGTGCCCTGGGCATTCTCTCCTCTCCGGGATATTTGTATTTGACCTTCGACCCTGCTCGCCAAGGTCAGCGTTCCCCGGGTAGGGTAGAAATCTCGGCGTTCTCCACGCTGCGCCTTTTGATGGAGAGCTGGGCAGTTTACAGTTTACAGTGATCGGAGATGCTGTTTTACAGTCAGAGCGGCCGGGGCAGCAGCAGGCCCGGAGGACGGCTGGTTTTCACGGCCAGGTGCCATCTGTCAGTGACGGAGAGCTGTTTGAAAATCGCTCTCAGAACCCTTGCCGTGAAGCCCTCGCTGGCCCGTCCCCTTTGTGGCTGGAACTGAACTCGGGGTTACCCGTGTAAGCATTCACAAGACCGCAGGCCGGGGGCAGGCCGGGGCATCCTGCCCGCTGTGTGGCTCTGGTGCTGCCCCTTAGCCTCTCTGAGCCTGTGCTTACCTCTACGACCCGATAAAGCCCAGCGATTGTTCCAAACTCTGGACTCAGCCCCCCTCGAGGGCTGTTAGAAGATCAGCCACGAGGGCGTGAGAGTTCTGTCCCTGCTTTTTACACGTTGCTCTCAGAATCCCCTTCTGGAAGTGCCACGCGGGAGAGAACGGCGCAGGAACACCCTGGCCCTCGGGACGATGCTCCGAACGTTGGCCTTGCCGCGTCCTTGCCTGCTGTTCTCGGACGGTGTTCCCAGAATCCACTCGGAATAAGCTTTGGGATTAAAACCAGCTGCTTGCTGGGCCCTGAAATTCCATCTGCGCGTGGGAGAGCAGTGGGGATGAGTGAGGGCAGGGCAGGAATGAGTCACGGGGGAGCCGAGGGAGTCAGCGAAGGGGAGCACGCCCCGGTCCCCGGGCACTGGGTCAGCAGGCGGTGGGGGCATCCCCGGCCAGGCTGGCGGAGCAGGCACACGGGGCCGTCACTGTGTATGGAGCCCGCATGACGCCGGAGTTTACTTGGGTCTGCGTCCTGAAGCCGCTGGGTTCCAGGACAAATGCCAGTGGCCAGGCACTGTGGGACGAGGCTGTGCGGGCCCTCAGGTGATTGTCTCTGACTCCAGATTCCTGGGCAGAGGGCCAGATTCGCCCCTGCGGTGGCCTCCCTGGAGCTTAGATGTTCATCAAAGATGATCCAAAGAGGGCAGGATGCCTCGGTCTCCCCGCACTGCATGGGCAGCTCCCGGGGAGGTTTGGGGGCGCACGGGCAGGGGTGTGGAAGCTGGGTAGAGCTGTGGCGTTTAAGAACGAAGGCTTTGGAGGCACCAGAGTGGCTCGGTTGGTTAAGCATCCCGCTCTTGATATCGGCTTGGGCCATGATCGCGCGGTCGTGAGATCGAGTCCCGCGGTGAGCTCTGGGCTGAGCATGAGTCTGCTTGGGATTCTCCCTCTCCTTCTCCCTCTCTTTCAAATTAAATAAATAACCATTAAAAAAAAAAAAAGAGCACAGGCTTTGGGTTTAGATCATCCTGAGTTCAAGTCCTGTCCCCGCTACTGAACATCCCTCTGACTTTGGGCTGTGTTCTTAGTAAACCACTGGTCCTCAGCTTCCCCAGCAATGGTGCAGGGATAGTAACAAGTCTCTCTGTGGGTCTTTGTAGAATTAATGTGTTAATAGCTATAAGTCCTTCATCCTAGAGTCGGGCACACACACAATGCCAGATACGTGCGGGCTATTATAATTACTGTCATTAATCCTGCAATAGTCACTTTTAGCAGGCTGTTTGCTTTTCTGAGTCTGTTTCCATCTGTTTTTTTTTTTTTTTTTAAGTTTATTTTGAGAGAGAGAGAGGGAGGGAGAGAAAGCAAGAGCGGGCACGCGTGCAGAGAAAGGGCAGAGAGAGATTCCCAAGCAGGTTCCAGGCTATCAGTGCAGAGCCGGACTCGGGGCTCGAACTCACAAACCATGAGATCATGACCTGAGCTGAAACCAAGAGTCGGATGCTGAACCGACTGAGCCACCCAGGCGCCTCTGTTTCCATCTTTGTAAATTGATGCTCATACTAGCCACACAACAGCCAGTCTGTGAACCCGACTTTGCCCCCTCTCTGCTCGGGAGGGGGCTGGTGTCGTGTTCTAGGGTGTTCCCTCATGGCATGTGGTCAGGTCCCAAGCAGGATTCTTAAACGGTCTGCATCACCAAATGGCAAGCCGGATTATAGTGTTTGCGCCTTCCCAGAGACTGTGTTGGAGGGACCGAGGCGGGGGACTGTCCCGGCCCAGTCCTTGTGGTGTCTGCCACTTCTTGGGGGGCCTCCACCGTGCAGCCTCCGCTTCGTAGGTCGGAGGAAAGGGCAGGGAAGGGGAAAGTGGGGTCTGTGCCAACGGACCCCCTTCAGGAGGCAGCGTTTTGAGCCCCGGTAGGCAGTCGGTGTCACGCAGCTCCGTCACTGCCAAGACTCACCACCTGCTGCTCATGGCTCCCAGCCCGGGTCTGGTAACATCGCCTTTGTCCCTCCAGGTGGGCGGTGAAGGTGGCCGCTCTCTGGGTTCCCTTTTGTCTCCTGACAGCGTCCTGGCTCCTCCCTGCAGCCCCACCCCCACCCGCAGGTCCCTGTGGTTTGCGGCCGGACTGAGTGGATTCCGCTTGCCTGCTGGGATCCTGTCCAATACCGACTGGGTCACTGGCTGCCCGGGGGCGGTTGTGTCAGACGCCCCAGCGGGCAGCGAGTCCCACTTGGTTTCGGAGGCTGTGTGGTTGGCCAGGAAATCTGACAGAGCGAGGTTCACACGTCAGCATTGGAGCCGCGGGTCCGTGTCCCGGGCCGCTTGCTCTATCCCAGTGGTCTCCTCTGCAAGGGGACGGGGTGGCGGCGGCCTTGTCCTCTGAGCACCTGTCTTCCTGAGTCAGTGCCCGAGGAGTCCCCCGTGCAATCTAAGAAGAAGGTGCTGGTGGGGAGGAGGAGCCTGGGCTGAGATCCCTGCCCTCCTCGCCCCCCCCAGTCAGCCCCAGCGCACCCCAGGAGAGGAAGCCCCCCTCTCTCCCTGCTGTCTCCCGAGTCGCCTACCCCTCAGGTCCCCATGCCACAGGTACTGGACCCCAAGTGCCCAGTACAGAGGAGGCCTTTTATCATGGCGGCCGAGTTAGCGCCCTCGTCTGTCCTGGGCGGTCTTTTCTTCAAGGCCGCATCGCATTTCCAGCACCCTTTGCCCACTGCACACTTACTTGTTTTTAGCTTTTTTTTTTTTAACGCTTATTCAGACAGACAGACAGAACATGAGCAGGGGAAGGGCAGAGAGAGAGGGAGACACAGAATCCGAAGCAGGCTCCGGGGTCCGAGCTGTCAGCACAGAGCCGGACGCGGGGCTCAATCCCACAAACCCTGACATCGTGACTTGAGCTGAAGTCAGACGCTTAGCCGACTGAGCCACCCAGAGGCCCTCACTGCGTGCTTATTGGTGACTTTTCCGCCCCCGACTTTGCCCTCGGCCTCCCCCGAGGCTCTAGTTAAGCTCCCCCGTTGGGATCTCGATCAAGCCTGCGAATCCTGTCTTGCCAGCCTCCGTCAACATGTTGGGCTCACAGACCTATGGCTTTTGACCCCGGCTCCATCTGAGCACACGATCTGTCTTGATTCGTCTGTCATCAAGGCTAAAATGTCACTTCTCTTCCGGCTGGCATTTGTGAGAACCACACAGGATGCTGGAAACCAAGCAGTTTGCTTTCTCTCTCCGCCGACGGGCCAGCTCCAGCCCGAACCGCAGAGAGCCTCGTCCCCTTGCCCGCTGTCTCGCTGATTCCTCCGGGACAGGCCAGAGACGCACCTGGAGGCCCAGTCTCTGGCCCCCTGGAGCCGCCCTCCACGGCTGCTTCTTGGACTTGGACATGGAAATAGCAATTTTTTTTTAACCCTGAGCACATTTTCTTTCCTTCCTTCTTCCAATTTCTTTCTTTCTTTTCTTTTACTCTCTTTTCTTTCTTCTTCCTTCCTTCCTCTCTCTTCTTTCTTTCCTTCTTTCTTTTTTCCTTTTACCCTTTCTTTTCTTTCTTCTTCCTTCCTGCCTCTCTCTTCTTTCCTTTCCTTTCCTTCCTTCTTTCTTTCTTTCTTTCTTTCTTTCTTTCTTTCTTTCTTTCCTTCCTTCCTTCCTTCCTTCTTTCTTTCTTTCCTTTTACTCTTTTTCTTTCTTTCTTTTTCCTTCCTTCCTTCCTGTCTTTTTTCTTTCTTTTCTTTTCCTCTTTTTTTCTTTCTTTCTCCTTTCTTCTGCTCTCTCTTTCTTTCCCTTCTCTTCCTTCTCATTAAAAAAATTTTTTTTAAGTTTATTTATTTATTTTGAGAGAGAGCGAGCAGGAGGAGGCAGAGAGAGACGGAGAGAATCTCAAGCAGGCTCTACACCGTCAGCACAGAGCCTGATGCAGGCCTCAAACTCATGACCTGTGAGACCATGACCGAGCCGAAATCAAGAGTCAGACACTTAACTGACTGAGCCTAACCCTAACCCTACATGGTCCCAGTTTTTAATACTACGTCCATTCACCTAGTCCAAGGACAAACAGACAAACTTGCCAAGGCTGAGAACTCTGCTCCGGAGAGGCATGCCTGCAGGCTCGGCCCACGTCCGCCTCTTATTGTCCTCTCGGCCTCCCGCAGCTGTCCTTGTCTGCGCCCGACCCCAGCCTCCACCCCTCTTCCCCCCAGCCATGCGTGTGTTTCCCTCTCTACCCTCCCCAGCCGCTGGGGGTCAGCTGTCTGAAGCCCAGAATAGGTGCGTCATCCCCACCCACTCAAGGCTCCCTGTTGCCCCCAGGGCCCCAGACCTGCTTCCAAAGGCTCGGATCTGGCTCTCCCGGCACCGCCCCCTCCCCCAGACTCCTCCTGTCTCCTCCTCCCGGCTCCCAGTCTCCAGCCTCAGCACCCCCAGTGCACAGGAGCCTCCCACTGCCTGCGGCAAGCAACACCTCCCACTCAGCCCGCCCGCCCCAGGCCAGGCTGGGTGACAAGCCCTCTTTTGGTGGCCCTGTGGTTGCTGTCTCTCAAAGCTCCCGTGGGTCTGTCTCCCCCGCCCCCAGGGACACACCTCTGCCCCTGGTCTCCACAAGGCAGGTTCCCAGGAAGCTTTCAGGGACGCTGCGCCCAGGAGGAACGCCTTCCTGGTCCTTACGTCAGTCGTGGGTGGGCTTTTCTTGAGCCGCCCATTTGAGTTTTAACTTGAAACTCAACCTCCTGTAACAAAACGGGCTCTCCTTCCTACCAGCCATGAGAAGGTGTAGAGGAGACTTCCTCCCCAAGGTCCGCATCTGAGAGGCAATTTAGGGGCCCAGAACTCGGAGGGGGAACTGTAGTCTCATTGCTTCGAACCTCTACCGGGTCGCGGGTCCCTGGATTAGGCACCCTGTCTCCCTCTAGCAGTGGTGATGACTGGGTCACATATATTTTTATGCTGTAGTGCAGTGGAACGTATCTTGAAATGTCGTGTTGCCCATCGCTACCTCAAAATCATGGTCGTTATTACACCCAGTGTTAGCGCTGGTGATTTAGTGTGTTAACAAAGAAGTGCGCGCGTCATTGATTTGGTTCAGTCTTTTTTTAAAAAAATTTAAATATTTTATTTATTTATGTTAGAGAGAGAGAAGGAGCATGAGTCGGGGAGGGACAGAGAGAGAGAGAGAGGGGAGAGAGAGAATCCCGAGCAGGCTCCATGCTATTAGTGCAAAGCCCGACTTGGGGCTCGAACTCACCAACCGTGAGATCGTGAGCCGAGCTGAAGTCAGACGCTCACCTGACTGAGCCACCCAGGCGCCCCGCATTGAATCTTTTGATAACTATGTTTTAAGGTGGTTGCTTTCCTTTGTAATTCTTTGCATTTTCTCCTTGGCATTTAAAGCCTTTATTCAGAGAAAGTGTCCATAGAAGTCAAGAGCTGCCCCCCGCCCTGTCCCCCGACCTGGCCTGCGGCTCACCCACAGGCGCGTTCAGGATGCACCTTCCTGAGACAGGCCTAGCTGGGGCCGGGTGCCTAATTCCTGTGTGCGTCACTGGATGGGCACAGGCCGAGAGACCCCGGTGTCTTGAACTCTGCCTGCAACCTCCCCCAGCCCAGCTTAGCGAGGTCCCTCAGCCGAGGCTGATTGGTGGGTCCGAGGCCCACCCGGGCCCCGCCCAGCAGGCTGGACCCCAAGTGTCCCATTTAACGTATCTCGGGGTCTCCAAACCACCGGGCCTCAAGGGGCCTGGGCATTTCCAGCCAGCAGGGCTCTCCCAAACCTCACTGCCTTTCGGTGATTACGGCCGCTTTTCCCGCCGGTGTGCCTCTGAGACTCCGGAGCCTGGTCTCTGCCCCCCCCATCCCTCCGTCCCTCCGCCCCTCCCATCCCTCCCTTTGTAAAGTTACGTAAAGGCTGAGCTCTTGGAAGCCAATCAAGTCCCACACTGGACGAGAGATTAAAGTCACAATGAACCAATTTAAACGCCCACACATTCTAATGTGCTTTACAAGCGAAGCATTCAGAGACAGGGAGTGGCTTCAGGGAACATATTAAACGGTTAGAAAAAAACCAAAACAGCTCTGAAAGGAGAACAACAAGATGGGAGCCGCAGCTCTGAGCTGCAGGCCCGGGTCCTCCTCGCCGCCGGCATCCCCAGCTGTGACGGCCTGTCTCCTGCAATCTGGTGGCAGAGCCCACCCAGGGCGGTGGGGTCGGTGCTCAAATCCTAGGTCCCCGTCTGTTGAACCACCGACGGATGATGGAGAAGAGAGGGCCGACACCGTTCAGCCCATGTCAAGGAGCTGTTCAAGTTGAAAGCGATGCTTGCTCTTTCCAGAAAGTTCACAAAATGCCTAAGGAAAAGGAAGGAAGCAAAAACCCCAACTGCGTGTTTCTACCAACCACAGGCAAATCATCCGTAATCAAGCAGCTTCTGAGAACGCTGTGCCCGGAAGAGAGAGGCCTGAGGTCACGTGGGCTGTGGCTCCGGCCACTTCAGCCCACACCCCTTGTCACGTGGACACGTCATGGCAAAACTGCCCAACCTTGCCCTGTGAGCGTAGTCTTTTGTAGTTTTGTTCGCTCTTATTGGTCGTAGAGAGTCGCGTCTACTAAAGATACAATTTTGCCTCATTTGGGGGCATCCTTATATCGTACGAATCCTCCATAAGTTCATTCTAAGCCTGCCTTTCGTGGGCTGCGTGATATCTTGAAACGCAGCGCGCTCCGCTGTCCGTGACCGCTCCCCCATTCCTGGGCCTTCGGGTTGTTTCTAGCTGTGTCTTGTTTGCCGTTTTAACTAATGCTGTGTTCGGTGTTGGGTGCCTTAAACTTTGTACCGATTCTGGGCTATTTCCACATGGTCCAGGCGTCGTGGGAGCTGGGAGATAAGCCGCACACAATCCCTCGCGTCAGATGCAGATATAAATAACTTTAATCCAGAGTAGGTGCTGGTTGCCATAAGCAGACAACTCGAGCTAGAATCTAGGCAGAGTCTTGCCTGGGCTGCGCGGGATTCGAAGAAAGTGACACGCGGAAATCCGAGCCTCCGCGCCCGCAGCCACAAGGTCAGGGGACGGGAGCTGGGGGCGCGGTAGCAGAGGGCAGGTTTCACTGCTGGCTCCAGGCCAGCAGGTGGGGGAGCCTCTCACATGCAAAGTCAGGGGACTGTCAGTGGCTCCCGCGAGGCAGGTGGCATGTGCTCAGTGGAAACGCTGGTGATGTCTGCCGTGGACCCAAGTTGGTGGCCGAGTAGCGGCCAGGCACCTGGCTGTCGTGGGCACCCCCCGCCCTGAGATGGTGACACTCAGGTGTGGTTTGGGGCTGGCGCCCGCTTGGCCGGGACTGAATGCTGTGTTTCTTCGCGAACATCTCAGATTGTGTAGGTTTTAGGGTCCCCGTTTGGAGGGACTTCAACCCCCAGACAGAAGAGAATTGCCCTTGAGTCTCCGGGGAGGTGGGGGGGGCAGGGGAGCTGAGAGGCCAGCCCGGCGCCCTGCAGCTGCTCTTCCTGCTCGGCCACAGGAGAGACCTGTCTTCCTCCCTGGGCCTAGGGCCCTGTGACAACCACAGTGGCCCCCAGCTTCGTGGCCAGGTGGAAGTGCCGGCAGGGGCACGGGGGCTGTGCGGGCCTGTCCCCAGCATTGGTCCTTCCCTCCCCTTCCCCCCCTCACGCCGCCTTGCTTTCTCACCTGCCCGCCTGATCTCACGTGCTCCTGCCTTCGGCCTCTGCAGGTGCCATGACCCAGCCGCCCCAGGAGGGCTTCGACAGGAGCGTGGAGGACGCCCGGGAGTGGATGAAGGCCGTGCAGGAGCGGCTGCAGGTCAACGACAACACCCAGGGGCCCCGCGCGGCCCTGGAGGCCCGGCTGCGGGAGACCGAGGTACGCAGAGGCCGCGGCTTCCACAGCCCTGTGGCGTCGGCCCCGTCCTTCCCTCCCTCTCAGGCCTCGGGCTTCCTGGCTCTTAAACGGCAGGGGCGGACTCGACTA
Organism: Paguma larvata; assembly: GCA_030068075.1. NCBI lineage: Eukaryota > Metazoa > Chordata > Mammalia > Carnivora > Viverridae > Paguma > Paguma larvata. The sequence continues at coordinate 40,023,163 of CM057827.1, read as the reverse complement.
GCGTTTCTCAAGCTTGGATGTATTTGAATCTCCTGGGGATTCGGGTTCGAGTGCAGATTCTGATCCGGGGGTCGAGGGGCCCCAACTGGCATTTCTAATGCGCTCCAGGTGACATGCAGCTGCCGGTCCTGGGACCACGCTTTCACAGGAAGGGGCTAGAGGGGCTCTCTGGTTGTCCTGTCTTGATAGAGGCACCTTGCGGCCGGGCGGGTCCCCAGCCCGGTCCTTCCTGCTGCTTCCCTGCTTCCCTGTGCCTGAGGTCCCGGCCCGGTCTGGGTGGGCCCAGACCGGCCTTCAGGAGGGTGGGGAAGGGGCTTTGCCCAGTAAGAAGTGATCCGTCAGCTTCTCCAGTGCCAGGGTTTGGCCTGACTCCCCACCTGGCTCAGGGCGTGTGGTTATGCACCCACCGGAAGTGCTGGTGTCCAGCGAGCCGTCGGCCCGGCATTATGGTGCCCCCAGCCAAGGGCATCTGCTCCAGGCTTGGGGGCAGAACCTGGGCTATAGTCTCCACACTGATGCGAAAATGCTGTGTGACCCAGGCCAATTCCCTATGCCTCTCTGAGCCTCCGTTGCCTGTGTCTAAGCAAAGCCGTGACTTACCCATCTCTCAGGTCACACCCGTTGGAAGAGTCCACAATTCTGACTTGCCAGCTAACCATGGTCGCTTTTAAGGGTGGGGGGACTATGTTCTCGTACACAGACTGATCTCCTGACCAGGCCAGAAGCGGGCCAGCCCAGCGCCCTGCGTGCTTTCTCGGGCGTGCCGTCTCACTGATTTTGTGCGTCTTATTGGCAATACCTAACGGTCTTTTTGGAAACGGACAGTCGAAATTAAGAAACTTACATCGTCTCTTTAGGGCCAATGGCTTAAGGCTCACAACCACGTTGTGAAGGCAGAGCCCTTGTCTGCATCTTATGCATGGGGAAACTGAGGCCTCGAGTGGTCATGTGACGTGTCCGAGTTGAAAGGTCTCTGGGTGGGACTTCCAGCCTGGACTTGAGTCTTCTGCCTCCCTCCCCCGTCACGCGCCTCTCAGGTGATCAGAGATGGGCATTCACAGCAACCGTGCCAGGCGGGGCAGAGAGCGGAGCGTTCCGGTTCCTCAGAGGTTCTGTTCAATAGGACAGCAACCTGGCCTGGAGAGAGGACGGGCTTTGGAGTCCGGACGTCCTGGGTTCAAGTCCCCGCTCTGCTTCTTGCTGGCTGTGTGAGTCCCTGCAGGTCATTTGACCCTGCTGAGTCCCAGCTTACTTCTCTTCTAGAACGGGGCGGCGTTATCTTAGAACGGTCCTTCTCGCTGCTTGAGGGGCCCGACTCTGGTGGGCTAGAGACCCTCCACTTTGAGTCCTGCTTTCTACCAGCCTCCCCTGTGTCAGGCCTCAGACCCTGGCTTCTGGACCCCCAGGTGACTGTCCCTGGTCTCGGCTCTTAGGGTGCTCCCGACACGGCCCCTGGCCACATACCTTAAGTAGACACGCTGCCCTGCTCCACGAGGTAGGCATAAAGGGGCCCGAGACTCTCGGCATGAGGGCTGCCTGCCTCCCGGTCCGGCGCCATCCAAATGCTCACCGTCCTGGGCCACTTGTCCTTCTGTGAGCGACCCTCGTGGCAGAAAGGGGGGGAGAGGGACCACTTTTAAGTCATACGACCAGAGGCTTCCCAGTTGGACAGTGGGGTGAGCAGAGAACCCAGGACTCTGAGCCAGCCTGGGGCGTCAGGCCGCTGGGGACAAGTGACTTTATTGCTGAAGCTCAAATACAGACAAGGTAGCCGGGTTGGGGGCTGCAGGGGTGAGGGTGGGGAGGAGGGGGCTCCAGGCGGAAGGAAACAGCAGACGAGAGACCCAGCAGGTGGGCATGGCCCGAGGCACGTGCTCAGAGCCCCAGCAAGGCTAGTGTTGGGGCAGCACCAGGTAGGAGCAGGGGACAGGGCCAGAGAGGCGGTCAGGGGTCAGAGGGTGACAGCCTAGAACACTGAGCCGGGGAGCTTGGATGTCTTTGCTGCGACAGCGGGATGGTGGATCGGAAACTTGGAAGGAAGTTCAGGGCTTGAATGAGAGGAGCCGGCGGCCCGGAGTCCCTTCCTTGTCGGACTTGGCCTTTGTCATCATCAGCATTGTTGCTGTCGCCGGTAGGCATTTCTCGAACAATTGGCCCTCACGCCAGGCAGAGGGGACCCGGTGTTCACTCAACACCCGTCACGTGCTCAGGGCCACGCTCTCTGCTTTCCCGCTGAATTTCACAGAAGCCCGGGGAATGTGGTTTTATCATCGCTCCTTCGCAGTAATGAAATGTGGTTCCCAGACACCAGGGACGGATCTCGTCAGGACGTGAACCCAGGGCCGAGTCCAAAGCGTCACTGGCCATCCCCGCGCAGGGGCCTGGGGCAGCAGAGACGGCGAGGTGCACCCCACTCTGGGGCTCGCGGCGTAAAGGGGAAGGGGATCAGGCCACACGTAATCCAGGCCGCACGGGGCTCTCACGATGTTGTCCATGTTACTGTCCTCCTCTAAAACCTGCCATGGCTCCCCATTGCCCACCAAACTAAAACCAAGCTTCACCTGGCGTCGAGGTCTGCCCCTACCCACACCACCCTGTCCTCCAGCGTCCGCTGCCCCGGCCGTCCTGCCTATGGAGCGCACATCCTCTCCTGTCGGCAGACAGCCTGGATTTCCTGTCCGCAAGCCTCCGTCCTGTGCCATTGCCTCTCCTTGGGACGCCCTCTAGTTCCCATGTGTGTGTGTGTGTGTGTGCGCGCGCGCTTGTTAAATGAACCCTCCTCCTGCCCCCAAGCCGCAGGCCCCAGCTCCGAGATTCTGGGTCCTGCAACGCCGCAGCCCTGTGTGTGTACACTCGCTGTTTCGGGGTCCTAATCCCTTTGACCCTTGCACCCTTATGCTGGTAGGCCTGTTACCCTCGGGCGGTGGGTCAGGCTTAAGCCAAGGCAAGAAGGGCTCTGTCAGGCCAGGGGGACCAGGCCCTGGAAACTGGAGGGGGGCACGCCCACCGACCGAGCCCCCAGGGACTTGGCGTGGGGGCGTCGTGTCCACGGGCTCCACCTCTGGCTTCTCCCGCGGGGCTCAGACTTGCTATTTTCTGGGCTTTGACATTTCAAAACCAATTTCGCAACAAGAAAGAAAACATTTCACTCCTGCCATCTGGTGAAGGGACCAACTGGTGACTTCTCTACCTCCCCAGTCCGTGGGCCTCACCCCGGGGGCGGGGTCTCCCCTGCAGGGCCCCCCACCAGCTCAGCGATGTGTGTCTGGGATGACTCTTGGCCAGAGTGGCCAGGATGTGAGTGCCAACCCGGCTCTGACGCTGCGTAGCTGCGTGGCCGGGAGCGAGTCCCGTGTCCTCCTGAGACCTCACTTCCTAGCTCCAAAGCATGAGCAGAGCCCTCTGCTTGTGTACTGAGGGGCTGCCGGCAGCTCGGGGCCCCTTGTGGTGGGGACGGCCTGTGCAGGGAGCCCAGGGAGAGGGCCGCTTCTGGGGTTCAAGTCCCCGCCGTGGCTGTGGCGCCCTGGGGGAGTTTCTGGAGCACCTTGGGCTTCAGCTCGTCGGGGTGGGAGTGGGGACAGTCGCCACCTTGCAGGAGGGATGGAACATTGAGGCAGATGACTTAGTGGTGGGCTTGGCAAATGCGGGCACCCTGGCAGAGCCGGCCCGATGGGTGAGGTTGTTTCGTGTGGTTTAGACACGGGGACACGTGCACACCGACCCGCCCTGCCCACTGCCTGAGCCTCCGGGAGCTGGCCCCTGGGTCCCAGCGTCTCGTCTCCTGGCCCTCCCATTTCCAGCCTCTCGGCCCTGTGCTCGGAGCCCGGCCTCAGCCAGGCGGCGTCCCCGCTGTGGTCAGAGACGGGCGGCGTTTCCTGGGGCCTGGCCTCCAGACGCTGCGTGCTTCTCCACCTTTGTTCAAGCCCCATCTCGAACGCGTGCACGTCACTGAGGCGCGGTGCCACCGCCGCCACCTACTCACAAAGCCTCCTTGGATTTCCCCACGTCCCTCCCTGGAGCTCCGGTAGTTACTCTGTGGTGTCTGTGGCTCCGTCACGGTCATCTGTGCTCTGCTCCACAGACCCCACCGCAGCCTGCAAGCACCAGGCTGCCTCTGTTCCTCCTGGACCCCAGTGCCCGACACAGTACCCAGCATAGTACCGAGAATAGTACCCAGTATAGTACCTAGCCTCGTACCCAGCACGATGCCCAGCATAGTACCAAGAATAGTACCCAGTATAGTACCTAGCCTCGTACCCAGCACGATGCCCGATAGTACCAAACTACCAAGTACCTAGCCTCATACCCAGCTCAACTCCGTATCCCACACATTACTGCACATAGTACCCAGTGCAGTGCTCAACTTAGCAACCCACCCAGTACCAAGCATAGTATCCAGCACAGTGCCCAGCTCAGTACCCAGCGCAGTACTGCACATAGTACCCAGCATAGTACCCAGCGCAGTGCCTACCTGGTCTTGGCTGCATTGGTGGCGAGCCCTGACTCACCCCATCCCTCCGGCTTTCCCGATCTATCTCTTCTTCTCTCTCCGGAGTTTTCCCTCCGTCCAACCCCCACCTGACTGTTGCCCTCGTTGGCTCCTTCCCAGCCGGCTAGTCCCTCCTGCCACGCACTCCTGGGTCCTGCTGGTGAGCAGCTCTAAAGGAACCTCACACCAGCCGCAGAGCGTAGTCATGACAGCAGTGAAGAAAGGTGGAAACTACTTCCTGAAAGCTGGGCTGGCCAGCCTAGCCACGGCCTCTGGCCTCCTGGCCCCTGGGCTCCAGCAAGCATTCCATTGGTTGACACTTCGGTTTGGGGGCAGATGTTTCTGCTTGGGGCCAGGTGGGACTTGGCGTTCTGCCTGCCTTTGGGACTGGCCGGCCCTTCTGTCTCCGGCGGGGAAGCAGCAGACTCGCTCCCCCGCAAAGGGCGGCGGAGTTGGGCCTCTGCCGTGCCTCCCCAGTCCGGCCTGCCCCTCTCCGAGCAGGAGCCAGGAGAGCAAAGGTCCAGAGGCCTGGAGGAGGTCACGCGATCAGGAAACCAGGCTTTGGGAAAGGGGCCACTGTCCTCACGGGGACTTTCCAGGCCTGGCCGGCTCCCTCTGGGTGTGGCAGAGAGAACGAATTCAGCTTCTTCCCCGAAGCTCTGGGCTTCCTAGATTCTGCCTGAGCCTCCTGGGGACAGCAGGCGTGAAGGAGGCCTCTCTGACTGCTGCGGAGAACAGTTCTGCCGAGTTCAAGGTCTCTGCGGGTTCCTGGCCCCCTTGTCTGTGGACTGTGATTACCGCGGGATGTGTCTTGCTAGCTTGGGGGGGAGGGGCGGGCCTGCCGTCTGCTCCCCAGCGCCGGGTGTCAGAAATATCAGGTCCTTAAACTAAATCTCACGGGATGGCAAGAAATTCCTCCCGAGCCACGCCGTGGAGCTCCTGCTCCTGACTGGTGTGAAATGTTCCGTGCTGGGGGCGGGTAATCTCGCTCAGCCCAGAACATTCCGCAGTGGCCCTCGGACCTTTAGCCCACACTAATCACTATAATACCTTTGTCTTCTACATTGCTGCTTGCTGCCGAGTGGGACTTGGGGTCTCGGTCACGACCCTCTGGGGTCTGGCTACATCCCTCCACCCGGCCGGGCTCAAACAACAAATGAATTGTCTTTCCCCTTCTTGGGGTATCTCCCCACTCTCCACTCTTCCTGCCCCCCCGTCTCTGACACACACTCATAGACCACGGAGCTTGTTTCATTTCACTCTCTGATAACACAGGGAGGAGGGGACTCCCTCGTTGTCACCGTCTTGGCTAACTTAATCGAGGTTTTAAGTAACTGTATTTTAAAAAATTAACGTTAGAACTCTGCGGGGTAGACAGAGCGGGCATTGTTATCATAATCTCAGGGTCAGAAGGGGAGGCCCAGAGTGATCCAGCGACCTGCCTGGGGTCACACAGCTCTCGATGAAGCAGCATTTGGCGCCCCCCTCCCCCGCCCCTGCGCCATCCGCAGAGAAGTGTTCAGAGACGGCCAGCCTGCCGGGACTTCATTCTGAGAAGGCTGGTTGCCAGCCCCCAGGGAGACAGGCTGGGGAATAGAGCTTGAACTTGAGGCAAATGGGCTGTCAGTAAAAGGGGCTCAGAGGTATGAAAACCAAGCACTAGTAGTGAACAGTTAGTGGCTGAGCGGGGACCAGGCAGCGCGCCCAGGGCCCTCCTGGCACCACGGAATGTTACCGTAACCCTGGGTGGCGTAACGCTCCTCTCCCATTTCGTGGGCCTCGAGAATCTAAGTGCCGTGACAAAGGTCAAGCAAGTAGGAGGGATGGCTCTGGAATTGGAATCCAGTTGCTCTTTTACTACAGAGACCTGCGCTTGAGTCGCCAAAGAACGAAATAATGGCAGTTAATCAGGACAAGAGCTGATGTTACTCAGAAATAAACTACTTGCTAGACCGTGTCCTTTCGTCTTGGTCCTCCCGGAGGCCAAGGCCAAGATGAGATTAAACACTCGAGATGTTTGATGGGGAAACATCCCCAAGAGAAGAGGTTGGGAGCCCAGGGGGGCTGGGAGGGGTGAGGTCAGTCTGTGGTAGGTCCTACCCGTGATCCAGGAGATCGGGGAGTGTCTGGGACCCCAGCGTGGCTCTCCGGGAGTCGGCCAAGGCCCTGGGGCCTCCTGGACCAGTCACCCATCAGAGGAGCCCGAGGCCCCAGGGGGACAGGCCTGCCTTCTTCTTCCTGCTTGGTCCCTGGTGGGGGCAGCTGAGGGAGCAGGGCCTCGGTGCCAGCTGCAAATTCGGAGATAGTTCTGGAGCCTCGGCCGGGGCCCTGGGTCAAGGCCACTCCCTGCAGGAGCTCTGAGAGGCGGATTCTCAGCCCCACACACCGTGACATGCACCTTGCATTTTCTCATTTATTTATTTATTTTTTAATTCTTTAAGTTTGCTTATTATTGAGAGAGAAAGAGAAAGCACAAGCAGGGGAGGGGCAGAGAGAGAGACACACACACAGAATCCAAAGCAGGTTCCAGGCTCTGAGCTGTCGGGGCAGAGCCCGATGCGGGACTCGAACTCACTCATGGTGAGATCATGACCTGAGCCGGGGTCTGACGCGTAACCGACTGAGCCACCCAGGCGCCCCTCCCTTACATTTTCTCGTTTAATACTGAAAAACAAAATCTGGGCGCTCAGTACTATGAACGACCCCTTTTTCCAAACGAGAAAACCGAGTCCAGGGAGCGGACAGCCGGAAGCGGCCCAGCGGGAAAGGGAAGGGGCTTCCACCATCAGCCGGCTCCGAGGTTCTGTGCTCATCTCCGCAGTTCCTTGCTTCCAACCTCAGGGCCTTGAGCTGGCTGCCCGCCGTCACAGGAGAAGGGCGCAAGAGCCACCGTTGGAACCCCAGCTCCTCTGGCCTCAGAGGCCTGGCTCTTTCCGTCACGCCAAGGCCCTGCCTGCTCGTGATTTGTCTGACCCCGGGAAACTGGCTTTTGTGTCCACCACAGAAAATATGCCAGCTGGAGCCGGAGGGGCGCCTGAAAGTGGACCTCGTGCTGCGGGCGGCCGACGCCCTCCTGCCGTGTTGCCATGACGACCAGAAGCCCGGGATCCTGGCCCAGCTGAGGGACATCAAAGCCCAGTGGGAGGAGACGGTCACCTACATGACTCACTGTCACAGGTAGGGCGGCCGGGGACCCCGCCGGGGCTTTGCGGCCGGGGCTTTGCGGCCGCTGCGGACCTTCCTCGTCCACCCCCGCGCTGGCCTGGGGCCTCTGCCCGCGGGCCGTTTCTCCAGCCCCTGGAAGGGCCGGGAACAGGATGTTCTCTTGGGGCTTGGGCCAGCCCTGCCTGCCTCTTTCTAATTATAATCAAGCTTAATGATGAGAACGGGCGGCGGGAGTCCATAAATTCTTAGTTGACTCGCCACGTGTCCGGCTGAGCGGCCGAGTGGCTCTGTGGCCTCGCTAGCAATTCAGCCTCAATCCCGTGCCTGTTCCTGAGAGCCAGGGAGGGACGGGGGTTCCGGCAGACCTGAGATTGCCTCTCGCTCTGCTGCCTGCTCGCTGAGTGGTCTTGGGAAAGTTACTTGACCTCTCTGAGCCCCAGGCTCCTCATCTGGACAGCGGGTATAATCAAGGGCTCCTTGAAGGTTGTCGGGAAGACTGAAGTGGGTCGCAAATGTCACCAGCGAGGCACGGTAGGCCCTCAGTGGCCAGGAGCTGCTGGTACCCCCTCCTTCTTTAGGAAGCCAGAAGGTTGAGTGGCTGGGGTGACTTTGCATCGCGCTTTCTGCTTCTTCAAACCCTTTCACTTAGAATGGCAAAGTGGTTTGATGTTGGCTGGAGAGACAGGGCCATCTCCATATTGCAGACGGGGACACTGAGGCGGGCAAGGAGGCAGGGGGAGGCAGCAAGCTGGTGGCGCCTCTGGAACCCGCACATAGGCCCCCAGCCTTCTGCCCCGCTGAACGGCGACCAGCCCCTGGGTCCTATCGCACTGTGTCAACCGTTAGACTCACTCCCCCCCCCCACCGCACTGAGGTCGGGCTCAGAACCTGGGGGGTCACCAAGCTGCCCGGGTGACTCTGAGGCCCAGAGACAGTGTCATTTCATTGCACTCCTTCCCGCGCCGCCCCCCCCCACCGGTACTGGGGAGGGGGCAGCGGCTCGGCTGCCCGGCCCCAGGGACCCGCTCACCCCCCCCCCCCCCCCCCCCCCCCCCCCGCGCTCTCTGCCTGCAGCCGCATCGAGTGGGTGTGGCTGCACTGGAGCGAGTACCTGCTGGCCCGCGATGAGTTCTACCGCTGGTTCCAGAAGATGACGGTGGTGCTGGAGCTGCCCGTGGAGCTGCAGCTGGGCCTGAAGGAGAAGCAGTGGCAGCTGGGCCACGCCCAGGTCCTGCTGCACAACGTGGGCCACCAGGCCGTGCTCCTTGACCGGCTGCTGGAGGAGGCCGCCTCCCTGTTCAACAGGATCGGGGACCCCAGCGTGGACGAAGATGCTCAGAAGAGGATGAAGGCCGAGTACGGCGCGGTGAAGGCCAAAGCCCAGGTGCGTGAGGCGCGGCGGGCTCTGTCTCCGCCCGAGCAGCCATTGTCCTCTTCCATCCACCCGTGCATCCATTATCCACCTCTGTCTACTCATGCAGCCATTATCCACCTCTGTCTACTCATGCAGCCATTGTCCTCCTCCGTCCACCTGCGCAGCCATTATCCACCTCTGTCTACTCATGCACGCATCCATTATCCACCCCTGTCTACTCATGCATCCATTATCTACCTCTGTCTACCCGTGCATCCATTATCCACCCCTGTCTACCTGTGCAGCCATGCATTCACTCCCCATACATCTGTCCCTCCATCTACTCACCATCTACTCTGCCACCACCCAGCACCCACTCACCCGTCCAGCCACCACCTCCATCTACCCACCCCCCTACCCACTCACCATCTGTCCCCCACTAAACCACCCCATCTGCCATTCGCCATCCAGCCACACCCATCCCCTGACCTGCCCGGCCGTCTCTCTGGACCCACGCTCCCATCCGTCTGCCTCCTCCCTCAGGCAGCCCTCTCCCGCCAGCCTAACCAACCTCTGGTTCATCTACACAACCACCGAATCACCCACCCGTCCATCCACCTGCTCATCCACCTGCTCGTCAACCCGCTCCCCCCTGTGTCTGTCCAGGGTCTGCTATGCATTCCCTGGGGTCCCCCGTCACTGCGTGTGCTCCCTATCCACCTGTCACCCCCCCAGCTACGACACGCCTTTCATCCACTCCGCCACGACCCCTCCGCCTTCACCCGCCCGTCGGCCTGTTATCTATCGTCCACACGGCCAGTGCCGCTCAGTGCTTAGTACACGTGTCGGTGCTTTCTACGTGTGCACTGACTGACTGAACGACCGACCGATGGACTGTGATGCTCACCTCTGCCCGGCTCCTCTGCTCTTCTCCCCGCCCTTCCTCCGCTGCTCTCTTTTGCCCCTCCCCCAATCCTTCTGCCCATTCTTTGTCCCCATCCCCACCTCTCATTATATCCTTGGTGTCCTCAGTCCACTGAGTTATCCAGTTCAATTATTCGTATCTTTCAAAGGAATTCTAATTGGGTTTTTATGACCTCACTGTTCTGTTTTACATTGGGTACATTTTGCCCTCTTTCTAGGTATGGGTTATATCTTTATTCATTCCGAGCATACGTGTTTTATAATGTCCATCAGATTGTTCAAGCGGCTGAAGTTTCGGAGCCTGACGCTGCCCTCTATGGGGTCTCCTGCCGTGGTGGGTCCTTTCCTTAGGGCCTTCGTAGTTCTGAGCTGTGAGCTCAGGGCTTTAGCTGGACACCCCGGGGCTGGGGCCAGACCCCCTGCGTGGCTGGTGTTTGCCTCAGCCGGGCTCCCCTGGGAATTTACCTTCACGATTCCTTTGCTGACATCACTGTGTTGTTGACTTGGGAATTCCTGCATCTAAACTTGAACCCCAAGCCAAAATTATGCGAGAGGCCCCTGGCTCCACCCTCTGAAAGGTGATTAGTCTTTCATTTGTTTCGGTTTGGTTTGGTTTTTTATCCCAGAGCGCACGCTTCTTCCCAGAGCCAAACTTCTTTCTTCTATTGTGCATACGGGGAGATTTTTCTAGTTCACCTTAGATGGTGAGACGGGGGTGGGCAGCCTCTGGAGGGTTCTGCCTTTTTCAATCGCTTCTGGACCCAAAGTCTTACTTCCTCCTCCAGCCTGAGCATGAAACCCAGGAAAACCTCAAGCACACATGTGACTTCGGCAATCTGTAGCATCTTCGCCTGTCGTCCACGTGATGGCTCTTACGTTGGTGTGTGCGTGGGTCTACATTCAAACAATGCTTGTTAAGTCATACGCAGCCGTTTGGGCTGTCTGTAGTGGAAGGGTACGCGGGCTTTCTAGCCTGCCGTTTTGCTGGGTCCTTCATGGTTACGATTTAAGGGCAACAGACCTGTAATGGACAGAGATCTGGGAATTCACTAGCAAGACCAGGGACTCTGGTCCCTGAATGCTTGGGAAGGGACCCGGGTTCAAGCCAGGTTCTGCCGGCTTCCAGGCTGTGTGCCCTCGGGGCAGCTCACCCTAGAGCAAGTTCACGCACGAGCTCTTTGAAAACTGGCACGCAGTTTCCCCCAGTAAAGGACACCTCCCCTCCCAACAGCAGTGAGAACAAATGCAACAACAATGGAGATGGACGCACGGCAGGTGCTCAGAGCTGTTTATTGAATGAATGAGAGCCCCGCCCTTCAGCTTGGAGGCTCACGATTCCCAAGCCCTCCCTCCCCACCCGCCCCCCACTAGGGAAGTGGTGGGAGGTTCTGGGGCAGCCGTGCAGGGGCCAGAATGGACAGGCGAGGCCGGCGTGGAGTTCTGGCTCTCCCATACGTAGCCATCTGGCCCTCGCCAAGCCCCGGCAAGGCAGGCTTAACAGCGATTTTTTTCTCCACGTCTGCCCCTGGGGCCCTGGCCGAGAAGGTGCCTGCCCCCGTGGCCTCCTTGTGATTTCACAGGAAACAGGTGCACCTGTCAATCAGCAGAGAGCCTTCCTCGCAGCGTGCGGAGGACAGGAAGTGGAAAGTAGTTTGGTCTGTGCGTGTGCGTACATGTGTGCGTGTGTGTGTGCACGTGTGTGGAGGGGGTGCGCCAGCCCCGGGCCTGCGCCAGTCCTGGCCCACGTGTGCAAACGGTCACCTCGGAGATTCTCCCCCTCGCTCCGGGGGACCCTCCCCTCGCTGGATCCCCAAAATCAGAAACATCATGGTTCTTGTTGACGACTGCCGTCTTTTCCAAGTCTCTTCACGTCTTTGACCTCATCCGGGTCTCCCGGCCTTCTTGGGTGGTGGATAGAAAAGGTTTGACTGGGCCCATTTTGCAGTCTTTAAAGTCTAAAAAACATCGAAGTGGGAGACGCCACTGTCCTGTGAGAAAGACCCAGAAGTTCCAGGCGACTCTCAAGGTGGGGTCTTCCCTGGGTGGTGCCTCAGGTCCTGTCCCCTGTGCCCGTCAGGGAGGAGCCCCGGCCGCCGGTGCTGCTGCGGGTCGCGCTGAGAAAGTGGAAGGCAGCAGGGAGTGGGCGGTTTGGAGCCCCAGGAGGAGGGAGCACGGTGCTTCCGGAGGTTTCCGGGAGGCAGCGACCGGCTAGCAGGGCAAGAGAGCGGGGGACCCAGAGTGTCAGGACCGCGTGGGACAGGACGCGGTCTCCCTAGTGGAAACCCTCAGAAGCTCTATTCAGTTCAGAAACGGGCACCGGTGTTTGTGGGGTGACCCGATCCTACAGGGAGAGACGCCGATTTAGTTCGTTTTTTTCCAGCTGTTGGCCAAAGCTCACAGACACTTGATTTTCTCTCCCCGGCCCCCAGAGTTTGGGGGTCTCTGTTCCTGCTCACAGCGGGGAGCCCTGTCAGCCTGTGGACAGGCCGCTTCTGGTCTCCCCCAGAAGGGGCTGTAGCAGACCAGAGGAGCCAGCTGGAGAGGTCAAGGGCGGCCCCTGTGGGCCCTCCGAGGTTGTCATATGAGTGCATTTTGCTGGGGAGAAGAGCCATAACTTCCATCAGATTCTAGAGGGGGCCGTGACCTTCGCAAGACCGAGAAGCTACTGAGAAAAGCAAACTTTGGCGCCGTCCTGAACGAGACTTCACTCCCGACCCCACGGTCCTCACCAGTGAAATGGGGTCTAGCCCCGTGGTAACCCCAACCCCCTGGTCACAGCCCAGCCTTCCAGCCCTAGACAACAGGAAAATGCTCGAACTCCATCCTCAGCAGGGTAGGTAGGGGACTCTGCGTGTCCGCCGGGGCCCCTGAAGCTTCGCCGGGGCCCAGAGGCCTCCTGGTCACCTGCTTTGGACATTCGATGAAGGCCTGCCTCACCTTGCATGAAAGGCTCGCTCAAGGCAGATAAGGAAGCCATCCTGAGGCGGGCAGCTGAAATCCGCAGCCCAGGGACAGGACGAGGCCCCTGTGAGAATCCTCAGGGATCCAGGCCTAGTCTCGGGGTGGAGCTCCGGGGTGTTGCCTTAGTCCGCTCAGGCTCAGGCTGCCGGAACCAAACGCCATAGCCTGGGGGCCTTTTCGTGCTTCGTACATGGCTGCCTTCTTGCCGTCATGGCAGAAAGATGGGGACAGTAGGCTCTCCGCTGTCTCTCCTTCTAAGGGCACCGATCCCATCATGGGGACCCCCACCCCTCACGACCTCACGTGATCCCAATCACCTCTCAAAGGCCCCACCTCCAAATACCATCGCGTTGGGGGTTAGGGCTTCAACCTGTGAATCTGGGGGACACGGCTCGGTCTGCAGCAGATGTTATCCGTGTACCTCGACTTTCACTAGCGAGACCCCGTTTCAGCATTTCTCAAGCTAGTTAACCAGCCGTCGTTGTCACCTCTGAGAACCCACTTTTGACTTCTGATATGTCGGCTAGGAAAGCCTCTGGTGTTGAGGGGGAACAGGAGCACCGCGGGGGCCACCTCCGGACCGTGGCCGTTGTGACCGTGCCCCGTGGGGAGATCTTTGGACTAGATCAGCTGGCCAAGCCCCGGGGTGGGGGTGGGGTAGGGTGAGCAACAGCTTGCCGTCAACCCCAGACACTGAGAGTCAAGACTAGGGCGGGCTGGCTGCCAGCGGGGTCCTGTTTGTTCACCGCGAGTATTTTTAATCCGACAATTACGTTTTCTGAAGGGCCAGGCGCACGGCAGCCTCCTCCTCCTCCTCCCTGCCTCCCCTGGGCGGCTCTCGAAGGAGGCGGGTTCGTCTGGCCTCCGGGCCGTGAATCAAAGCCGTTGGCACAGGCTCGCAGAGACATAAATCCGCCCCGGCCTCGTTAATTGGTTGGGTTCTGACGTTCCTGACAACGCGGCCCGCCACAGATGGTTTAATTGTTGGGTCTGGCGCAGGGAAGGTTGAGGACTCCCCCATCCGTCACCCCTGTCATCCCGCGACGCGGCCCGCCCGGCCGCGGCTGAATCGTGCCCCGGGATTGCCGCGCCTGGCCGGGGGCTCGTCTGGACGCCTGCCCCGCTGGGCCCCGCTGCTCGCGCTCACGGGGGCTTTTATTTACTCTGGGTTTCCCGAGCACCTCATCACTCAACGCACGGAGCCGCCGGCCGGCGCGTTTTGGGGAGACTTGGTCTCGCTACGACATCTATCACCATCAGCGTCAACCGGGGGCTGGCATTTATTTCTGCTTGTTATTCCTGACCCACTTTGTTTCATAAATGAGGCTTTCCCGTGGATGGAGGAGGCTCGGGAGGGTTTTGATGGGTGCAGACAGTCCCGCGGGAAGGGGGGCCAGCACGGGAATCCGGAAGGGGGTGGCGGTGGCCTCTGTCTCTTGGTCTGTGTTTGGAATTCAGACCCCCGATGGGCCTGCCGGGTGCTGATCCACACTCCTCTAAGTGGGAGGCTCCCAGCTCTGCCCCCAAGGACTCCGTCCGGTGCCTTAGTTTCCCCATCTCTAAAACGGGGATCTTTTCTCCTCCCCGCCACGGTTGTTGCAAAGGTTCGAATGAATTAATTGGTATTTTCGGATTTGGTGAGGGCTTTGTGAAGGGGCGGGGAAGGCACGTACGAATAGCAGGGACATTTTCCGAATCTGTGTGCCTGTCCACGCTCCCCTTTGGAGAACTTTGCACCAGGTTTTGTAGTCGAGGGCTGGCGAGCTCCTGGACACGGCCCGCTCCCCGGCTGAGAGCGGAGGGTGGCCGACGACGGCCCGTGGGCCGAACCCAGCCCATCTCCTGACTTTCTATGGCCTGGGAGCCAAAAATCGTTCCTGCCGGCTTAAATGGCGGAAAACAAAAAGCCGAATCTTTCGAGACACGTCAACACGGTATGAAATTCACATTTCCAAGTCCGCATTCCGGTTTCATTGGCACACAAGCCGGTTCTATGTGTTTGCCTATGTCGGCCTGTGAGCCACAACGGAAGATGCCCACAGCCGGTTGCAACAGGCACCATGTGGCGGATAAAGTCGAAAACACCTACTCTCCACCGTCAGCCGAGCCCTGGCTGAGAGCGGTGGTCCCGGTGTTGGCAACTTGCCATTTAAATCTTGCCTGGAAGGCCCTTTGAGAGCTGTGTGACCTCCCAGCACCGGCTTGGACATCTGCGTCGCGGGAGGGCTTGGCTCCGTTGGGAAGATTAAGTGTAAGGTAGCGCTCGGCACGCTCCAGGCCCAGGGCCCGCGCTGAGTAAACGCAGGTCCTCACTTGCCCTCTTCTGGACCCTCCTTGAAGACTTCCCTCCGCCGGCCCCACTCTGTCGATTCTTCCTGCCTTTTGGGAAGCGTTCATTCACAGAGCTTGGGGTGGGGGGAGTTCACAAGGGGCGGCCTGACGTGTCGGGAGCTCCTGCGTCTCCCAGCGGATGGTGAGGCCCGGACAGTGCCAGAACGGAACCACAGGACAGAGGGGAGGCTGCTAATGGAGCCTGGGGCCAAGTCAGAGAGGCTGTGGGGCCTGGAGGTCAGTGGTGCCGGGCAGAACTGCTCACTTACCCACTCCTGGTCTCCTGGGTGTGACAAAAGCCGTAATCAAAGGCTCACGGGTGCTTACTAGGTGCCCAGCACGGTTCTGGGATTGCGTGAGTGCTGACTCATTTAACTCCACCGCACCCCAGTGAGGCGGGATTGTTATTAACCACACGTACAGAGAGACCCGGGATGCAGGCCGGCCAGGGTTCAAGTCGCGGGCAGTGGGCTTCGAAGCCCAGGGTGTTGGCCGCAGGGCCCCGGCTACATCGCGGCGTCCTGCCCTTGACCAGCATGCTGCAGCACTTGGATCTGGGCCTATGGGCAGTGGGGAGCCATGGGGGGCTTTAGAGAAGCAGTGTTGTGATCAGGGGCGTGTTTGAGAAACAGTCCCTGGGCACACAGGTCTGACGGCAGGGACGTTTATTTCTCGGAGGACAGCCCCGCTCGGGACACCATCTTGCCCCTGTGTGGTCAGGACTCGAGGAGGATTCTTGAAAACCAAGATGACTCCGGCCCATGCCAGTGGCATCATCGCGCCCATGAGGAAGGGGGGGCAGCCTGCTGGTTATTTGCACGCACGGCGCCCGCCGCTCGCATGGGGCATGAATGCCGTTGGCCCCGTCCTGCCCTTCTGGGTTTGAATTTGGTGCTTTCCTACCCAGGTGACCTCGCACCAGTGCTTTCTGAGGCACCTCTCCGTGCCTCAGTTTCCCCATGTGTCAAAGTGGGATAATGTGCCACCTGACGGAGTGGTCAGGGGAGCTCAGTGACATGATAAGGTGTGTAAGCTTCCTGGAGTGCTCCCGCACCTGGGTGAGTGCTCCAATGATGGCGTCGCATAGCAGGAGCTGTTAAATGTTCCTGTCACATTTTTCTAATGTTTATTTATTTATTTCGAGAGAGAGAGAGTGTGTGTGCAAGCAAGGAGGGCGGGCAGAGAGAGAGGGAGAGAGAGAGAGAGAGAATCTGAAGCAGGTTCCATGCTGTCGGCGCAGAGCCCGATGGGGGGCTCGACCTCATGAATTGTGAGATCATGACCTGAACTGATATCAAGAGTTGGACGCTTAACTGACTGAGCCACCCGGGCGCCCCTCAATACCCCTGGGTGCCCCTAAATACCCATGCCTTGAGTCCCATTCCCGGGCACGGCAGGAAAAAAAGCCAGCCGTCTAGTTGGCAGGCCCAGGTGGACATGTTCTGACCAAGAGTCTCTTGGGTTACTGCTAATAAGGCCGAGAGAGAGCCTCTGGGCAGAAGGCTGACTGCACCACACACGCGTGCACACATGTGTGCACACGCATACACGCGTGCGTGCGCACACACACGCATGCGCACACATATGCACACACGCACACACATATGCACACATGCGCATGTGCTCACGCACACACCCGCATGCACACACATGCACGTGCACACACACACACACACACACACACACACACACCTTGCCCTTGAAGGCCAGGGGCGGCCTGGCCTGGGGACCTGCACAGGTGGTGACTGTCCTCCCCTCCCGCAGGACAGAGTGGAGCTGCTGGAGCAGGTGACCCGGGAGCACGAGCTCTTCCGGGCAGGCGTGGACGAGTTCCAGCTGTGGCTGAAGGCGGTGGTGGAGAAGGTGAGCGGCTGCCTCGGGCGGAACTGCGGACTGACCACGGAGCGCCGTCTCCGCGCACTGCAGGTAAACCTGACCGTGTCTCTACCAGAGGCGTCCACCGAGGAAGCGCTCAACTGCGGGGCTCTGTGTTGTCGTCTATTTACTAGGATGTGCTGGGGCCCCCAGGGGGTCCGACATGCCCGGCGCACAGACCCCATGTGAAGAGACGCGTGGAATCTAGCGCAATACGTGTGGTCCCGCGGCGGCTTGACGGAAATCTCCGAGCCGGCAGGGCATTTGGAAACCCAAGGTCACGGCGGCAGCGTCTAGACCAGTGGGTCTCAAATGGGGCACATTTGGCAATGTCTGGAGACTTTTTTTTTGGTTGTTACAACTGGGGGCGGAGACGCTACTGGCACGGAGGGGTTGGAGGCCAGACGCGATGCTACGCACCCGTGGTGTGCAGGGTGGCCGCCACAACACACCCATCCGACTGCGGGTGTCAATGGTGCCGTGGCTGAGGAGCCCTGATGTAGGCATCAGGCCTGCAGTGGGACAGGCTCGGTCCACTCTGGCCTTCCCGAATTGCCGTGACCTTGAAGGAGCTTCTGACGTCCTTCCGCTGTAAAGCGTTAGATTATCTCCAGTAATTCAAGGACTACTTGATAATTTTTGCCACAGAGCTACAGACCCTGTACCATTTAATATTTGTATGTAAGTTGACTGTTTCAAAAACCAATGAACGATGACATCCCCCCCTCCAAATCTTATATGACTAGTATGAGAATGTTCAGTCGGAACCTTCTTTATGATGGTCCGAAACTGAAAACAACTCAGATTTTAATCAGCAGAGTGCTGGATTAACATATTGTGGAACAGGAGACAGATATGGATATAGATGTAGACACAGATGTCTATATCCGTGTCTACATGTATCTATAAAGGGATACTACTCACAGCAAAAAAGAATGAAGCACTGATACTTACGACAGCATGGAAGAATCTACAGAACCTGATGCAGAAAGAAGCCAGTTTCAAAAGACAATATATCCTACGATTTCAGATATGTGGAGTTCTAGAGTCTTCTGGGATGTTAGAAATGCTCTATATCGTGATAACAATGTAGACTACCTGGGCGTGTGTATTTCTCAAAACTCTTTGAATGGTGATGCTTACGGTCTATGTATCTTACTCCGTGCAATTACACTTCAACAGAGAAGGAAAACATTTGCTTGTAAATAAAATAGATTTAAAGGTGCCTATGTAAACGTTTTTAGATGAAAAACTAATGAATATGTATATGAAAGGAAGATTTCTGTCATTGTCGTGAATGGAAAACCAGTGCTCACACATAATTAGTAGATAATCATACAAATAGATATAATGAAACCCAATGGGGTCGTTGGGTTCTATTTGGCTCTGTACTCTGCCGGCTGAAGGCTCCAAGCCCGAGGCTGCCTCTGTTATAAAGGAACATCAACAAATGACAGAGAGGGCTAAAGGCAGAAACGCCCAACCCAGATTTTCTCCTCCACTTAACAAATGGCTGTAGGAGTCATGGGATGGGAATTGCGCCCTCTTGTGGTGAGTCAACGTTATTAAGGTGGACAGTCCACCCCTTGGAAAGGCAGCTCTGGCTCTCATTGAGGAGTTGTGTTTAGCACGACATTCCGGGGGGCTCTGGAAAATTCAACACGTGATGTCTTTTCCCCCTTGTGTGTTTCCCCATCGGTCCACCCCCCCGCCCCCTTCAGGACATCGCGGGAGATTTCCCTCGGGGCGAGGAGTCTTTGAGGAGGCTGGAGGAGCAGGCCGTGGGTGTCATCCAGAACACCTCTCCTCTGGGTGCGGAGAAGATCACCGAGGAACTGGAGGAGATGCGGAAGGTTCTGGACAAGCTGCGAGCCCTCTGGGAGGAGGAGGAGGAGCGGCTGCAGGGCCTGCTCAAGTCCATGGGGGCCTGTGAGCAGCAGAGGCGGCAGCTGGAGGCCGAGCTGGGAGAGTTCCGGAGGGACCTTCAGAGGCTGGCTGAGGAGGGTCTGGAGCCTGCGGTGAAGGCGGGGACCGAGGAGGAGCTGGTGGCCCGCTGGAGACTCTACTCAGTAAGTGGGGTTTGGCTAAGACGGGGACTGTCCAGGTGACATGTGTGCCTCGGGGCATCACTGCTTGCAGCTCCTCTGCACGGGGAGAGAGTCACCGCCTCTGGCCCTTCAGTTCCCTGGTGTAGTGCTCAAGTTGGGCGTTTGTCCCCACTTTCCAGATGAGGAAACTGAGGCCTGGAGAGAGCTCCTTTCCCCCGACATCCCCAGGATCACGCCAGGAGTTTGTGGGTAAATGAGACCGGAGGTGGTCTGCCTTGGAGTCTGCCGTTCTCTTGCCCACTGGTGGCACATGGGGTGGACTTCCTGAGCCCAGAGCAGGGACAGTTAGGTGAGAGAGAAAGTCCTTAGTGTAGAGACAGTGGGGTTCTAGGGAGACCAAGCCAACAGTGCCCATGGTGGGAGGGTGGGGCGGGTTCCACCCAGACACAATGTCCAACCAGAACACCGTCCCCTTCCCCTCACCCGTGTGCACACTCGGGAGGTCTGACTTGTGGGCAGAGAGGTTTTTTAAACAAGGCTTAACATCCTCCCTCGCTCCTGTCTTTACTTATTAGCTCAGCGGGTTAGCTCCATCTCAGCGCCGCCCGGGGCCATGTTTGAAAGAAAAGCTACCTTCCACTCTGCATCGTTGTTCTATTTTCTCTCTTCCTTCTGCTGCGTGCCCAAATGCAAAAAAACATTTTTGTGCGGGTAGAAACAAAGCACCTACTCTTTAGGGCTCGTGGA
Source organism: Paguma larvata (assembly GCA_030068075.1). NCBI lineage: Eukaryota > Metazoa > Chordata > Mammalia > Carnivora > Viverridae > Paguma > Paguma larvata. Next base: position 40,003,269 of record CM057827.1, on the reverse strand, counting down.
GCCCCGCGGTGGACCAGGTTCCACCGCAGTCATCAACTTAGCACCAAGAGAACTACCTCCTCCTGAGGGCTGCCCACCTCGGCCCAGAGAGAGGTGGCGTGTGCAGCGGCGCAGGGCGGGGCCTTTGGGGTCAGACGGCCTGGGTCCAGGCCCTGCCGTCTCTCTCGCTAACCGGGTGGCCTTGGGAGAAGTACCTTCACCTCAGTTCTCTGTGGACAGGGATGAACCCGTGAAAACTTAAAAAGTGCTTAGCACGGCACCCGACAAAGCCGATGCTCAGAAAAGTACCGGCTTTTGCCGCGAAATGAGGGTTAAGGGCCAAAAAGTACAAAGTCGGGAGGGAGGGCCTGGAAGGGCCTATCGCGACAGCTCCTGGCCTGGGCCCCGCTGGGTCTCAGGAAGCCTCTCCTGCAGCAGGAGGCGACCGCATTCCTACGGAGGCTCTCTGCCCCACCTGATTCTGGCGTCACCTCAATTCCCATCAAGCCATGACTCCCTGAAATCAATGAAAGGGAAGCTCGGATCTTATTACAAGAGACTTTTGTTCTTAAATGAGCGCGCGTACAGGTGCTGTTTGCACTTAGGATGTGTTTTATAGCAAGGAGCAGACACACCTCGCCTGCTCCAGCCCCGCCTTCGGAGTGGCTGGGTGCCCTGGGTGGAGGCCAGGGAAGTGGCCGCGAGGCAGCCCCACCCGCGTTGGCTGGGGGCACCCGTGGCCCAGCAGAGCAGGGGAAAGGTAGAATACAGTTCTCTTATCTCGCACCAAAAAGAAAATTGGGACTCTTCCCTCTTTTGAGAAACAGGCAAAATTCAAAGAAGCGGGTTGTGTCAGGACCACAGTCGAAAGCGCGACTTATAAAGACGGCATCTGTGAGAGACGTGTTCGTCTTTAAAACCGACACAGTGGGGTTGTACTTACCCGGCATGCAGTGTGCTCAGTGCCGTATAACCCTGTGTGGGGGACACGACCACAATCCCCTTTTATAGACGGGGAGGAGTTTGAGACTTGCCTGTGGTTAGGCACCCGACAGGTGGAGGCGGGGATTCGAACTCAGCCCTAGACGGTCTGACTCAACAGCGCATGCTTCTAACTGCTGCGCTAGCTCAGACTCCCGGTTTTGGGAAATTCACATAAAGAGAGTCGAGGACCGAGAACGAGGACGGTGGAGCTCGGTCTGGCTGTGACTGCCTCCTGATCTCTCTGCTGACAGTCCCAAGACCCTTCCGCACGGAGGAGAGGGGTCCGGGAGCGATTCGTGCCCTCCTTACGTGGACCGGGGCAGGACCATCCGTGCGCTTCCGGCAGACTTTCGGCAGCTGAGGTCGAAGTCAGAGCGGTTTGGTGTGGCTAAACCAGAGTCGATCACGGCTGCCTCACCGAGCGCCTCCCTTGGGCATCCCAGCAATCCAGAAACTAGAGACGCCCCCGTCATAGGGGCAGAAACGGCACGGCTGGGCTGTTAGGGGCCCCTCTGTTTCCATAAGGAGGGCAGCTGCGTCCAGAGAGGGCCAGTGCTTAGCCAGGCCGGCGCGGTGGGACAGTAGCCTTCCCCCTGCGGCCCCCAGATGGTCCCTCCCTGGTCCCTTGATGTTTCTAGGACCTGCCCAGCCCCACATTGACTCTTGGTCCGGACAGGCCTTCCTCTTGAAGCAGCCGGTGACCCCGCTCCTCACTGCCGACCCCCGCCCTGCCTCGGCCAAGTGCCTGCTGTCTGTCGGCTGGCCAGCCTTCCTGGGCACCGGGCGTGGGGGACTCTGTGAATGGTTTGGAAAGTGCCAGTTCACACGCACCGATTGTGTCTTCATCTTCTAGGAAAACCTGGACAGATTTCATTACATTCGCCTAATAATGCAATATGGACAAGAATATTTTTGAGAGGGAATAAGGCTGCCCGGGCAGAGTCCACATCCTGCGGCCTGTCGCGTGCCCCCTCCTGCCCACGGCCACTGCCCGCCATCCCTCTGTCTGAGCTTGCTCTCCAGCTCCAGGCTGCTCCCAGTTCACCAGTGGTCCGTCCACCACCGAGCCTGGCTGGAGCCGCCTCCGGTCCCTGTGAATGGAGGGTCTAGACCAAGGCACGAGGTGGCACGAGCCGGGGAGGGGCTGGGCGAGGCTCCTGCTCCGTACCCAGTGCCTCGTCAAGGGAGAGGGGGTGGCCCCATTTTACCAAGGAGGGAACAGCCCCAGGTGGCACAGCTCAGAAGGGGCGGAGGGGGCTTTCCGGGACAGCCCATGTCATGCCAAAGGCAGAGCACTTTCCGCCAGCCCGTCTCGCCTCCTGGCGAGCACGGTGCCCAGCAAGAGTCAAGGCCAGGGTCAAACTCCGCACTTGCCAGGGCAGCAGGAAAGGGCCGCGTCTGGTGTCAGAATGCAGTTCCGTGGTGCGGGAGCGCCCAGGGGAAATCTCTCGGCCTGCTAATAACGCCGCCTGGATTCCCAACGCACCTTGAGGCCCCCGTTCCCTTTGGTGCTTCCGCTGCGTATAGAGTGCTTCCCGAGCTCCGGCTCAGGAAGAGCACGTGCTGAGTTCCACGCCGGAAGCCAGAAGCAGGAGAGCAGGTGCCGAGCTGCCGGGGACCCCAGCCCCTGCCCTCGGTGACAGTTTCCTCCCAGGCTAGCCCCCTCCCGCCGGCCACACCCACGGCCCCGGCACCGAACCTCCCGCACCCCTCGGGTTTCCTCCCTTTGCTGCAGGCGACGCGGGCGGCCCTGGCCGCGGAGGAGCCCCGGGTGACCCGGCTGCAGGCCCAGCTGAAGGAGCTCGCCGTCCACCCCCACGACCTGCAGCCACTCTCCGCTGGCGTGGTCGCTGCGCTCCAGGAGTATCAGAGGTGCCCGGGCAGGGCCGAGGGCGGGGGGGGGGACGCGGGGCACGCCTCGAGCCTGACACTCACGGGGCCTTCCGGCCTCATCGAGAGCCATCTCGCGAGGTGTGCTGGGTTCCTCTCGAGACCCTGGTAACTCCTAAATCATTCTCGCACCCCTCCATCACTGGCATTTGGTTCCCGGCAGGAGGACAGGACTTGGCTTGGTCCCAGGCCGAGTGGCTCATTCACTGATGTCCATTAAGTCTCTGTGCAGCCCAGCACTGGGGAGGGGTCCACCGAGTAATGGCCCAACGGAGGGCTTTGCAGCAGCCAAGCACCAGATAACATCTGAGCCCGTCTTGGGACTGACCCCCCCGCCCCTCGGGCTCTGGGCCCAGGCAGAGCAGGGGACTCCATTGTCCTAGCCTGGCAGCGTCCATAGCTACTGTGGCTACGTGGACCTCAGTGGCATGACTGTCCCTGTTTCCAGAGCACCTCTTGTCTCTCTGCCTTACACGGAGGTTCCTTCAGAATGAACTCAGGGGGCTTCCCCCTTGCTGTGTGTCCATACATCAGAGCAGGGGCCCTGGATCCCCTGTGGGGCGCTAAGGCGGTGGCAGGGACCTGAGCTTCCCGTGCACAGGGTGGCTGAGGGTCTCCCCTTCCCTCCAGCTTCTCTGGTTGAGAGTTTTCTGTGCTGGCCTGTCTATGGGTGCGGGGCATTGTATTTGAAAGATTATTCTAGAAGTTATCTGGGCCTAGGAGGATGGGCCTCTTCCTCAGAAGGGATTTGTGCTTTAGCTTCTTCGAGGCGCGTGGGGGTAGGCGGTACCAGACTAGGGGGCTCCTTGATGCCTCTTCAAGGCTTGAGGCTCTCTGGCCATGAAGCTGGGCCACAAGTCTGGGAACTGGCTTACTTCCAGGGGTGCTTTTATCCAGAGGGAGAGACCTCTGCCCGCCGTGGGAACGGTGCGTGTCGGGCCCCCCCGGGGGTCTCGGTAGAGGCCTCAGTTCTGGACTGACCCGCTGTCTCCTCTCTCGGTTTCTCCCCTCCGCGGCCCCTCAGCATGAAGGGGAGGAGCACCAGGCTGCGCAATGCCGCGGGGACGGAGCTGTGGCAGCGCTTCCAGCGGCCCCCGCAGGACCTGCAGCTGTGGAGGGCCCTGGCCCAGAGGCTCCTGGACGTCACCGCCAGCCTGCCAGACCTGCCCTCCATTCACACCTTCCTGCCCCAGATCGAGGTAACCGCGGGCCTGCCGGCAGGGCTGACCCGTGCAGGGGGGCGGGGAGGAGGCCACCAGCCAGGCAGGAGGCTGTGGCCGTTCTTCCAGGGAAAGGCGTGTTCCTGGCTCCTGCGGGAGTCTGGGTCGCGCTCGCTGCGCCCTGCCCGGCGAGTCTCGAGTTTGCCCAGGAAATGTTACTGTTATCGGCGACAAAGGTCATCCTCAGTTCTTGGGTAGGAGGCAGAGGCTGGTCCCCGGTGTCACCCTAGGACTTCGTACTGACCCTCCCACGCCCCGTCCTTCAGGACCCTCCTGCGGACCGTCCTCTGGTGAAAGCACGAGCGGTTCTGGGAGAGAGCATGTTAGGTCATTACCTTTGCTGTGGGTGTATCAACTAGGACACATGTGACACCTGACAGAAACTCGGACCGACGGGAGCTTCAAAGCCCAAGACTTTCAGGTGGTCCCAGAGCTGGCTGGAGAGCTCAACAGTAGCTTGCTTCCAGGACCCAGGCTCTTTCTAGCTCTCAGCCGCCTCTCCCTTCGTGGCCCCGAGATGGCTGCCGCCACAGCAAGCTGGCATCTTCACACGAAAACATCTTGCTGAATAGCAAGGGGACAGAAAGGGCTTTCTCCGTTCACCATTTCCAACAGGGAGGCAAACCCTCCTTCCCAGAAGCCCCTGCAGCCTCTCCTCACATCTCATTGGCCAGGCCAGGTCACATGACTGTCCCTGGCCCAATCACTGGCTGAGGATATTGGGATTGCCAGGACTGGCTTATGCCAATTACAGACACAATCCTGTGTTAAAAAATGATTAAAGAAGACAGTTTGATGATACAAACAAACTTTAGTTAACGCTTCATGAGGTAGACAGCATCCTTTCGGAGAGCTGCAAAACGGGGCAGAAGGCACGAAGGTTTAATAGGATAAAGAAAAAAGAACAAGCAAAGACAGATAGACAATGTCCAGCTGGCCGATGGGCAGCCTTGTTTGGGGTGAGAAGGCCCGGGGGTGTCTTGGTGTTTGGGCAGCACGGGCCGGACATCTTGCGTTTCCGGTCAGTTTACACTCCCAGAATTTACAGGGACTGGTAACTTCATCAAAGTTTCACTTTGTTGCCTTGGCGTCTAGGGTAGGAGCGGCCCCATCTTGAGCCTAGAAATTTATTTCAACCGCTGTAACTGGACTCTTTGTCACCCAAGCAAAATGCTGGCTGTTGGGTGAGCAAGAAGGAGGGGTGCGTGTTGGGTGAGCAGAGGATGGCGTCTACGGCAGACAGCAGTCGGCGTGGCCGCTCCGACTGGGCGGTCCGTGCTGCCACGTGGTGTCCTGGAGCTCCGAAGTCCAAACACTGCTTTGGGGTCTAGGGGATTCTTAGACACCCAGAGTGGGAGGAGACACAAAAAAGTATCAGATGTAAGCCTTATTTTTAATTTTTTAAATTTTTATTTAATTTTGAGAGAGAGAGTGAGTGGGAAAGGGGCAGAGAAGAGAGAGAGAGAGAGGGGCACAGAATCCGAAGCAGGCTCCAGGCTCTGAGCTGTCAGCGGGGCTCGAACCCACGAGCCGGGAGATCATGACCTGAGCCGAAGTTGGTGGCTCAGTCGGTTGAGCGACTTCCATTCAGGTCGTAAAAGCCATGCCTACTTGGAGAATGTAGAGATTTGTGAAGAAGGCAACAAAAAGCGTCCACGATCCCGCAAACCACAGGACGCCTGTTAACGCGCTGAGGTACACGACGTGACATTTTCTCCCCACCCTGGGATTTCTGGGGAGGCCCGGCAACCGGATTGGCCTCGCCTCACCCTTGAACGCACACCCATGCCCGCAGCTTGGAGTGTCTGCTCTCCCGGTTTTCCACTCGGGGCTCACGCTGGAGCAAGGGTTTGTTCTCTTTCCGTGTTCCTCCAACGAAAGGGCATAGCCTTTCCTTCCGGGGGTCCTGTGGGCTTCCTTGTCCCAGGCTCTGAAAGATGGCTGCCCGTCTTTTTGGGGGACTTCTCAGGGCTCCCAAAAGTGAATCTTACATGTGTCGCAGAAACCAACTTTAGGTCAATCCCAAACATACCCTTCATATCTGATGAAAATCTATCTAGCCATTTCCACGCAGTATTGTCACCAGTAGACAGAAGCTTTCACGAATTCTTTGTGATTTTTGCGTATCTGGGATCACGTTATATGGTTGCATATTCTGATATTTTTAGCTGGCGCTTACAAGCTTCATTTAAAATGGTCCGGGGACGGGAGGTTGCCTGGGTGGCGCAGTTGGTTAAGCATCGGACTCTTGATCTCGGCTCCGGTCCTGATCTCACAGTTTGTGAGTTCAAGCCCTGCCTTGGGCTCTGCACTGAAGGCTTAGAGCCTGCTTGGGATTCTGTCTCTCCTTCTCTCTGCCCCTACCCTGCTTGTGTGTGCTCTCCCTCTCTCTCTCTCTCTCTCTCTCTCAAATGAATAAACTTAATAAAAGTAAATAAATAAAATACAATGGTTCAGGGGGCCAGTCCAAGATGGCAGCGTAGAAAGATCCTGAACTTCATGCCCTCCCATGGACACACTGAATCTATAGCTACGAATGGAATAATTTCCTCTGAAGAAGACCTGAAAACTATGCTGAACGGTTGCTTCCATCAAATGGTAAAAGAGATGGGAGGAGGGGCGGAGACGCCATCTGGCCAAAACCCTCACGCCCGGCGCAGCGACCCACAATCAGGGAGGAGCTCACAAATTTGAAGCTTCTCCTCCAGGAGTGAGGGGTTTGTGCCCCACGTCAGGCATCCGACCTCTGGGACTTACAATGAGGAGATAAAACCCCAAAGCGCCTAGCTTGGAAAACCACCGCGGCTCACATCCCGGAGACCCGAAGGTCTCGTGGAGAGCTGAGATTCTCGTAGAGAGCGTGTGCACAGACTCACCTGCCCCAGAGGCCAGGGCAAGAGCGGAGGCTGGCCAAGAACCTGGACTATATATGAAGGCGATACGGTCGCTGATCTTAGGCTGCCAGAGGGAGGGGCCTATAGGGATTGTCTCTGGGGACGGAGGTGCCGGCAGGCGCCATGCGCACTCCCCACTACGTGGCTCACGCCCAGTGGGTACACCCCAGCCCTGTCCTTTCCTGCTGCCTTGCCGCAGCTGGTGAGCACACCCATTCACACAAGGTGTGCTCCTTGGTCGTCTGGCTGTGGTGGCCAGACGGGCTGACGTTCCTGGGTCCCACGGCACCGTCACAATCAGAGAGGCATTTCCTGCCAGGCTGTCACTCCCCGGGCCTGCTGAACAGGGAGCAGACTGAAACACACCTCCAGCCTTCCGGTGACAAAATCCTATTTCCTTGGCCTGAAGCTTCAGCCTAAGGGGCATGCTTCAGTTTTGCCACATTTTGGGGAGCCTCTAGAGGTGCCAGATGTAGGGCGGGGAACGCCTTCTCTGCACTGTCCCTTGGCTTTGCGGCAGCTCACTGAAGTCTCCCAGAAATGAACGTCTGGACTATTCTGGAGACCCCGTGTTTGCAGCTGTGGCACAGGGGGAGCCTCCAGGTCACCTGGTCTGGAGACCAGCACGAGTACAATTGTGGTCCCGCAGGGCTGTGTGTGTTTGCATAAAAGATGCTGCCTGAGGGTCTGGCTTCTAATCAGCCTGAAACTAGGTGCCGATCCATCCCTTTTACTGACACACTGACAGGTCTTGGTACTCCCTCAACAAATGACGTTATTAAAAATAAATCAGGCTGGGGCGCCTGGGTGGCTCAGTCGGTTGAGTGTCCGACTTCGGCTCAGGTCATGATCTTGCGGTCTGTGAGTTCGAGCCCCGCGTCAGACTCTGTGCTGACAACTCAGAGCCTGGAGCCTGCTTCAGATTCTGTGCCTCCCCCTGTCTCTGCCCCTCCCCTGCTCACGTTCTGTCTCTCTCTGTCTCAAAAATAAACAAACATTAAAAAAATAAATAAATAAATCAGGCTGATGACCTCTGGCATGCCACTCTTGATCTCAGGATCGTGAGTTCAAGCCCCACACTAGGCATAGAGCTTACCTAAAAAAAAAAAAAATGATCAGGCTGCTTAGACAGTCACAAAGGTTCAAGAGACAACCAAGAGCTAAGGCATTGTTGAACAGTAAGTTTCAGCTCCTACACAAGGCCACTCCTTCAAGACTGGGAGAAGTAGCCGCTTCACCTAACACGTAGAAACAAACACAGAGAGCCCAGAAGCAAAATGAGGAAACAGGGGACTGTGTTGCAAATGAAGGAGCAAGATAAAACCTCAGGAAAAAATAAAAGCCAACCCTAATGAAATGGAAATAAGTAATTGACATGGTAAAGAGTTCAAAGTAATGGTTCATAAAGATACTTGTTGATCTTGGAGAAGAATGGATGAACACAGTAAGAGCTTTCGAAAAAACATGTAAACAATAAGAAAGTACCAAACAGAAATCACAGAACTGAAGAATACAGGAACCACACTGAAAAATACATTGGAGGGTTCAACAGCAGACTAGATGAAGCAAAAGAGAGGATCGGTAATATGGAAGACAGGGCAGTGGAGCTCACTCAGAGCAGCGAAAAGAAAACAGAATTTTAAAAACGAAAATAGCTTAAGGGACCGATGAGACAGCATCAAACAGAATAACATTTGCATTATAGAGGTTCCAGAAGGAGAAGAGAGAGAAAAGGGGGCAGAAAATATATCTGAAGAAATAAAGACTGAAAGCTTTCCTAAACGGAGGCAAGAAACACACATCCGGGTCCAGAAAGCACAGAGAGTTCCAAATAAGATGAACCCAAAGTAGCCCATATCAAGACACGTTATGATTAAAATGTCAAAAGTTAAAAATAGAGATAGAATCTGAAAAGTAGTGTGAGAAAAATCACCTGATACCTACAGGGGAACCCCCATAAGACTAGAGGTAGGTTTTCCAGCAGAAACTTTGGGCAGACGTGTTTCCGAAGAAAACATACAGGTGGCCCACAGTCATGTGCAAAGATGTTAACATCGCTCATCAGCAGGGAAGTGCAAATCAAAACTACAATGAGCTATCACCCCACACCTGTTAGAATGGCTAAAATTGAACTGGCGAGACATAACACGCATTGGCGAGGATGTGGAGAGAAGGGAATGCCGGCACACTGTTGGTGGGGATGTGACCTGGGGCAGCCACTGTGGGAAGACCAGTGTGGAGGTTCCTCGAAAAATTAAAAATAGAACCGCCGTATGATTCAGCGATTCTACTTCTGGGTGTTTCTCCAAAGGAAACAGAAGCACGAATTCAAAAAGGTATGTGTACTCCGTGTTCATTGAATCATTGTTCACAGTAGCCGAGGCGTGGAAACAACCTGTGTCCATGATGGATGCATGGATGAAAGAAGATGTGATTATATCTAGCTATGTCTATGTCTATATCTATATCTATGTCTATGTCTATATCTATATCTATGTCTATGTCTATGTCTATGTCTGTATCTATATCTAATCTATGTACTTGTATCTGTATCTATATTTAAATCTGTGTCAGCCATAAAAGAGAATGAAATCTTGCCATTCACAATAACATGGTTGGACCTTGAGGGCATCGTGTTAAGTGAAATTAGTCGAACAGAGAAAGACAAATACCACATGATCCCACCTATGTGTGGAATCTAAAAAGCAAAACCAAATCCGCAGATACAGAGAACAGAATGGAGGTCGCCGATGGGGAGGGGTGTTGGGAGTAAGCAAACTGGGCTCAGAGGCTCAAAAGATACAAACTTGAGGTCACAGAATAAATAAGTCATGGGGATGTAACTAATGTACGGCATGGCGACATAGTCAATATCGTAGGGCACGGTAAAAGTTGCCAAAAGAGTAAATCTTGAAAGTTCTCCTTGTCGTAAGGAAAAAAGATATTATAACTTTGGATGGTGACGGTTCGCGTTAAATTTATTCCGGTGATCAGTTCGCAGTGTATACAAATATCGAATTGTTACATTGTGCATCTGAAACTAATATAATGTTAGGTGTCTGTTAGACTTCAACTAAAAATGTTTGAAGAAAAAAGATACAATGTTTCCAAGAAGTCATCCCTTTAAATGGTTGCCTAGTATTCCACGGTATTTTTCGTTCCATTTGTACAATATTTAGGTTGTTTCCAGCATTCCTTGTCGTAACTTGTATACGGTGAAGATCTATGTACACAGGGTTTGGTCTCCATTTCTATCATTTTTCACCTTGTTTTGCTGACGAGCGGCCAGAGCCAGAGAGAAGTTAGGGTGTTTGTTCAAGGTCGGGCCACTCAAGAGGCCGAGCTGCGGCCAGAACGGCGGGCTCTGGACTCTCGTCTTAGGTTTCTTATTCCTTCTGTCACCTTGGCTCCTGGGAACAGGTTTGCCATTTACGATATGGCAACTTCATTATTGTCGTTTGACTGTTGAGGAAACCACGTCCCAGAGAAGGGAAGGCACTGGCTCCAGGTCACACAGCGACTAAGTGTCAGAGCTGGCTTTGGCCCAGGTCTGTTTGACCCCACCGCAGTGCTTTCCCCACTAGGCCGGATTGCATTTCCATCCTGTCCTCTTCGCTGGGGGCAGAAAGCTAACCAGGACCTGTGCCAGGTGGGAGGGAGAGGTGCTGTCTTTCCAGAGTGTGACTCAGGACTCCCGGGGCCGGGTTCGGCGGGTCAGGGGGTTGGAGCAGGCGGGCGGGACTATGGTTTGTCCACTGTTTAAATGTTCTTTTTTTTTTTTTTTTTGTAATGTTTATTTATTTTTGAAAGACAGAGAGATACAGCATGAGCAGGGGAGGGGCAGAGAGAGAGGGAGACACAGAATCCGAAGCAGGCTCCAGGCTCTGAGCTGTCGGCACAGAGCCCTGTGCGGAGCTTGAACCCATGAGCTATGAGATCATGACCTGAGCCAAAGCCGGGTGCTTAACCATCTGAGCCACCCGGGCGCCCCTGGTTTGTCCAGGTTTAAATGTCGCATGCTGGCCGGGGTTATGGCTTGCATTGTGCTCAGGAACCTTTCCAGGCGGGATGGATTTCAGGGGCCAGGCTCAAGCCGCCAGCCCCACTTTGCTCAGCTCCGCTCCTGCACTTGGCCTCGGCGTAGTCTAGCGACCTGCGAAGTTCCTCTGGAACTAAGGCATCAGGCCCCAAGGTTGGGCAGGGCTGAGATGCTGGTTTCCAAGGACGACTGTAAACCAAGTTCCCAAACTAGATGGCTTAGAGCGATGGAAAGTCACTCTCACACAGTTCTGGAAGCTGAAAGTGCAGAGTCAGGGTGTCTGGAGGGCCACGCTGTCTCCGAAGGCTCTGGGGACAGTCCTTCCCTGCCTCTTCTGCCTCCCGGCGTTTGCTGGTAGGTGTTGGTGTTCGCCGGCCTGTAGACCTGTCCCTGCGACCTCGGCCTTTGCTGTCACACGGCCAGTTTCTCCCCATGTGTCCTCACATTGTCTTGCCTCGGTGCCTGTGTGTCTGGGTTCAGATTTCCCTTTTTAATAAGGGCACTGGTCGTACTTGATTAGGGTCCCCCCTAATGACCGCGTTTCAACCTGATCATCTCTGTAAAGACCCTGTCTCCAAACACAGTCACATTCTGAGGTAGTGGGGGGGTGGTGTTAAGACTTCCTCTCTTTTGGGGTGCATAATTCAACCCGCAGCAGCTGGTTAGACGGTCCCAGCTGTGTCAAGCCGTCTGTTTCATGTGCTCCCCCGGGGGCTGTGTGCTGGATAGACACCACCTCATTTCAGCCCTCACACCAGCCCCAGGAGTTGGGTGTGACTATGCCCGTTTTACAGATGGGGGAACTGAGGTTCAGACTACCCCAGGCCTCCCAGCTAGCACGGAATGTGCACGCACAATCGCAGCTTCTCAGCCTGAATTCTCAACCATCGCACTGTTGTGTCCAGGTTTTATAGAAAGGGAGCGAAGGGCGCCCTCCCTACAAAGAGGCTCGTTCGCCCTGTGGCTGAGCACCCGCGGCCTGCCCTTGTCGGCGGGTGACACCCGTTCAGCTGTGTCGGCCGTGTTTAGGCTGCCCTTCCTCCAGGGACTCTCTCTGCCCTGCCAGGGCTGTTGGCAATACCGCCGCCTCTGGGGAGGCTTCTCGGATTTCCCCCAGCGAGGGGTGTTCAGTTCTGCCTCCGACACCCATAGGGCTCTGTCGAAACTTGAAGGGAAAAGATCACTTTCCGCCTTGGATCGCAGGTACCTACCTGGGTCGGGACCCTGTGGCCAGCTCAGCGTCTCAGTAACATTGCCAAGTATAAAATGGAAGGACTCTGGTCTCCGGAACGCTGGGCCCTCAGATCAGCAAGAGGTGCTTGCCCCAAACAGCTAGTCAGTCAGCAGAAGCCTGAGATTGGCCCAGAGCTTTGGGGCAGGAAGAGCGAGTGCAGGCTGGGGAGTGTCGTGAGTGGTCAGGGCAGGCTTCCTGGAGGAGGCGGGGCCTGGGCTGTGCAGAGTGCAGCATGCGTGCGTGGGAGCCATCACTTAAGTCTCCCCTCGGTCCCTCCTTCGCCTGACGAGCTCCGGCATCTCACGATTCCACTCAGATGCCACCTCCTCTAGGGAGCCTTCCTGAATTCCCACGTGCTCCCATAGGCCCCTAGCCCCTCTGGAACGTCCCCAATGGCACCCAAAGGGGTAGTCCCGCTGCCGCCGGTCATGGGGGGATCATTGAGCAAAGGGTCCAGCTGGTTCGGTTCGGGTGCAGCCACAGTGTGGGCAGGGTCGATTATGGGGCGGGCAGCTGGCGGGCGCGGCGGGCAGTCAGGAGCTGCTGTGGTCCAGGTGGGCAAGGCCAAGTCCGCCGTGCACCCCGGCAGCGGGGATGGCCGGAGAGGAGGTACAACTGTCGCCCCGGCTTTGGCGATAAGATGGAAGTGGGGGGCCGGGGAGGAGGCGGAGAGGAATCAAGTCGGCCCCGAAGTCAGGGCCTCCCTGACGCATCCCCGCCGGCCTGTTGCTCCTGGCGCCCGCCACCGCCTCCTCGGTACCCGGCGCCAAGGCACGGCATCCCGGGCAGTTTAGGCGGGACCGCGTCCCAGCCCGGTCCTGCGCTGAGGCGCCCTGGGGGTCACGGAGGCCTCGTCCCCTGCAGGCGGCCCTGGCGGAGAGCTCGCGCTTGAAGGAGCAGCTGATGCTGCTGCAGCTGAAGAAGGACCTGCTGAGGGGCGTCTTCGGGCAGGACAAAGCCGAGGCCTTCCTGGAGGAGGTGGCGGGCTCCGTGCGGGACCGAGACCTGCTGCACAACGGCCTCCTGCAGAGGAAAAGCAAGCTGCAGGTGAGCGTCGTGGCTGCCCGGCCACCGTGCTGGGGACGGGCTCCCGGGGAGGGAGGCGGGAGGCACGGGTTCCTCCCTCGGCGCCACCCCTGCTCACAGAGTAGCCCGCCCCCGCCCCTGCATCTCCCTCGACGCTGCTGTCCAACGGAGCTGGCTTCCAGAGGAAGCCGGGTGGGGGTCGGGGCGGGGAGGGGTGGGGGGGGGACGTCTCATGAGAAAACTCGGAGGAAACTGCCTGTAAACTTTAGACCACCGGGAGCCGGAAGCTGATATTAGTAGGAGCACATTTCTGAATGGCTACATCGAAGGGGCGACGTGGCACATTGTGGAAAGTGTCCTCTCCTATGTAACAAATGTTTGCTGAGCATCGGATGACCACGACCTAACTCTCAGGGTGCGGAGAGGGGCCGGGCCCTCGACGAGAGCTCCAGTCACACCCGGGGTCTCGGCTCGCCCAAGTGGCAGAGGTTTAGCAACCACCTTAGGGTTTGCAGAGCAGACGGTCTCTGCTGCCAACGGTAGCGTGAGAGCAGCTCCCAGCGAACGGGGGGCCGTGTCCCAATAAAACTTTATTGACAAAAACAGGCCTCCGGTGGGATCAGGTGTGTATGCGTCCCAAGATGTAGCTGTGTACTAGGGAGCAGAGCAGCTGTCCTGGCAGGACGCCACGGTGATTCCAAGGAGGGGCACCAGGAAGGCTTCCTGGAGGGGGCGATGCCTGAGTGGACGCGAGGCGGCCGGGAGAAGCCTGGGGTTTGGTGGTGAGTGGCCGGTTGCACAGGGTGCCTGTTCGTTGTGTGTCTCCACAGAGCCTGCTGGCTCAGCACAAAGATTTCGGGGCTGCTTTCGAACCCCTACAGAAGAAGCTCTCGGACCTCCAAGACAGGGTGCACGCTGAGAACGGGCTCCAGCAGGACCTTCCTGGGAAACAGGCCCAGCTCTCCAGGTTGCAGGTAAGGGCTTTGTGGGGCCCTCGGGGCCCCGCTCAGGTGCTCAGCTGCGTCTCCAGGCCGCTCCCCTCTTGCAGCAGTAACTGGCCAAACGGCGGCCACCGAGAACCCCACCTGAGACCTGACCTTCCGGCCGAATCTCTGCTAGATCGATCTGGTGGCTTCTGGCCTCCGCGGGACCTTTGGCACCTGCAGACCGCTGGTTCTCGAGCCTCAGAAAATGAAAAGCTATACTTCTGTTTGCTCTGTCGTTCGTTCCAAAATCTACGTTGGTATTCGTTTGTAAAATTGCTCTGCCGAGTGTTCCTGATGAGTACAGAGGCCTTCAGTTAAATGATCTGAATTTGGAAGTGAGAAGAAATGTTTTCAGACACGGGCGGCCTGTCCGTAGGCAGACCTGTCAATAATTATGGGCTCGATAAGGAGGTGGCAGGATTTTAAATGCGGGTGATGCCATTACCCTTTTAAAAGTAAGCCCCGCTCCTACCTACACTGAGAGGGTTCTTCGGAAGACATGAAAAATGGTGTATCTGGGGGCTTTAAAACTAAAGTTGGGGCGTGATTCTTCACAAGGCGAGGCGGTCACCTCATCAGAATCCAGACGGGGCTTTGACCCTCCAGAGATGCCTTCCGGGATGCGACGGTTTGTTTTCAAATCCTGTCGTCCCAGAATAGTTTTGTCTCCTTTCACACCATCTCCCCAGCTCTGAGAGCAGACCCATCAGAGGGCCGTGCGGTGCAGCCACCAGGGCGGGGGAGGCCCAAGCTCCCCCACCCAGAAGCCCCCCGCCCCCAGCAGCTCCCGTGACAGGAACTAGAGATTGGCCACACTTGCTCCTTTTTGCTGCAGGGGCTGCAGGAAGAGGGGTTGGACTTGGCGGCACAGATGGAGGCCACGAGGCCTCTCGTCCAGGGGAACCCCACCCACCAGCACAAAGTGGACCAGCTTTCTGCCGACTACCAGGCCCTGCAGAGGTCTCTGGAGGTAAAACCCGGCCCCTGGGGTCCTCCACTCTCTGCTTTTTCTT
The DNA here is from genome assembly GCA_030068075.1 of Paguma larvata. Lineage (NCBI taxonomy): Eukaryota > Metazoa > Chordata > Mammalia > Carnivora > Viverridae > Paguma > Paguma larvata. The sequence goes on along the minus strand of CM057827.1, from coordinate 39,988,004 downwards.
CCTTCGTCTCTTCAAACCTTTCTTCTTTCTTTTTCCCTTCCCTTCCTCATTCATTCGGCAGTCGATTAGGGAGCCAGGTGGTGTTCTGGGCCCCCCGGGGATGAAGGCAGCGCCAGGCAGCCAGCCAAACCCCTGCTCCCCGGGGTGACATCCGAGCGGGTAGATGGACCGTGAGTCAGCAAAACAACACGTTCATATGTAATTCCTGGTGTGCCGGGAGGCCAAGGAACAGAACAGGCTGCTCTGATCCTAACAGCCCCGGGTGCAGTGGGCGTGGGCAGATCCCCGGTTCAGAGGCAGGTTGAACGTGGCGCCCCCGGCAGCTGGGAGCGCCCTCTAGTGGCCACCGGCGTCTTTGTGAGCCCTGGGAACAGAACATGACTCACGCAGGCCTCTTCAAGCCTGAGGACAAATTTAAATGACTGATTCCGACGGGGTCCCGGGGTCTGCATTTCTAACAGGCGCCCGTTTCCGCTCAGGTCATGATCTCACGGTGCGTGGGTTCAGGCCCCGAACTGGGCTCCATACGGGTAGCGGGGAGTCTGCTTGGGATTCTTTCTCTCTCTCTGCCCCTCCCCTGCTTGTGTGCTCTCTCTCTTCCCCCTCTCGAAATAAATCAATAAACTTTAAAAAATAAAAAATAAATGAAAAGCCTTGAGTGACACAGTGATAAAAGGGGGGACAATGCTTCCTTGAAGAAGTATTTAGACAATAAATAAAGAGCACGATAGAATTAGAATATTAGCCTTCTGCAACCCCTAATCATACTCAGGTAATGCTCCTTCTAACTATTATCGCGATCGGTCCGGCTCATCATTGGATATAGGCATTAAAGCTGCCGTTGGCTGTTTCTCCGGGCTCTGTGGGCTCGCAGGGCAGGGACAGGGATTCCTAGTTCTCTCCTCCCCCCACCTCAACCTTGAACCACCAGCTGCTCATTTATTAAGTGGAGTTAAATCAGTTCATCTAGACCCTGTGCATCAGGAAGCTCATGGCGGAGGGGGGTAGGGGGGTGGTTGCTGTGATCATGAGAGAGCAGGGGTGACCCCCGCAGAGACAGGGAGAGCGACAGGTGCCACCATCCCGCTCCCGGAACGCACCAGTCCTACAAGGTTTCCTGAGCCACCCAGGTGCCCCACTTTTTAAACCTCGTAAGTTGTAATAAGTCCGTTCCCCACAGCCTAGGTGATTTTCCTGTCTCCCGCTGGGGAGGCACAGTCCCCACAAAGCATCCCGAGGCCACTGAAGGCATTGGGTTGGACGCTGGTGTATGAGGACGGCAGCGGTGGGGTGGGGTGGGGGGGTACCATGGTAGCGACAGTGCCGAGAAGCAGAGTTTTAGGTAACCGTTCAGGCTCTCATCACTGCTTTATTGCAGAAAGTTGGGACACCACCCTGTCTGTGTCCCCAGCTCCAGCGGGCCTGGCGTCCAGTGGTGTCAGCCAGCATCTGGAATGCAGGAGGGCAGGGCCCGTGGTGGCCTAGGCCGGGGGTCACAGCAAGCCCTTGGAGTCTGATGGGGGTGGAGAGGGAGGGGCTCAGAGGGCCCCAGGGTGGGTGACCAGGAGGACAGGCCTCTCCTCTCCCGAAGACAGAGAAGAGCAAAGCCCCAGCCTCAGAGAGCTGGGAACGGCTGACGCAGAGGAGAGGGGAGAAAGGAGACCGTTTTCAAAACCTCTCCATCAAAGTCTGATCGTGTATAGGAAAGAGAAATCTACACGGGCAGTTGGGTGAATTTTTAAAAATGGAACGTATCCACGTTATCAGCACCCAGATCGTGACACAGAATCATACTGGTTCCCCCAGCCCCCTGAGCCCCTCGGGGGGCCCCCACGGTCACCGCCCACCGCTCCTGGTACCTGAAGGGTTTTGACTTGGAACACCCTGGATCGGGTCTGCCTGATTTTATAAATTATTTTAATTGAATCCGATGGAGTGGTTCTTTTGTGTGGCTGGCTTCTAGCTGCCTGCACGCTGGCTGTAAATTCATCCACGATGCCGTAGTAGACTGTCATGTAGATCACTCGTTCTACGTGTGAATATCTCTCAATGTTTTCATCCATACTTCTGCTGAGGGGCACCTGGGTGGTTTCCTGTCTTCCATTATAAGCAACACCGCACACATGCCTTTTGGTGAAGACGTGTTTGTCTCTGTTAGGTATGCACCCAGGGGTGGCGTGGTTGGGTCACAGGGATGCCTGTGTAGTCTTAGTTGATACTGCCCTGTGGGTTTCCCGAGTGGTGTACGATTTACGCCCGCACCAGTGGGGGACAGGGCTCTGATTGCCCACACCCTCATCCAGACATGGTAACATCCATATGAAAGTTAGGAAGGCTGAGAGACACTTTGGGGGCACCTGGGGGGCTCAGTTGGCTAATAAGCATCTGACTTCAGCTTAGGTCATGATCTCGCAGTTCGTGAGTTCAAGCCCTGCATTGGGCTCTGTGCTGACAGCTCAGAGCCTGGAGCCTGCTTCGGATTCTGTGTCTCCCTCCCTCTCTTTCTGCCCCTCCCCCGCTCATGCTCTGTCTCTCTCTGTCTCAAAAATTAATAAAAAAAAAAAAAAAAAAAAAGAAGGCTTAGAGACACTTTAAACCAGAGTTGGTCTTTCTGGAGTAAATCCCCGCACCGTGTATGAGGGAGGACTCGCCTCTCAGGTTCCGGCTGGGTGGGAAGCCCCAGGGGCCGTCTTGCTGCGGGGAGGGTCTGGGGGTCCTGCAGGATGGGGTGGCCCGGGGTCCCACCTTTGCCCTGGGCCCCCCGGGGCTGTGCTGCAGGACCTCATGGACGGGTGCCAGCAGAGCGTGCGGGAGCACTGCACCTTCAGCCACGAGCTGCTGGAGCTGAGACGGTGGATCGCCGCGGCCACCCAGAAGCTGCAGACACACCAGGAGGAGGCCGGCCCATGGGACGCCCAGTCCCGGGAGGTCGAGGTCGAGGTAGGACGGCAGCTCCCTCACTTTCAGCCCCAAAAGCAGGCTTGGGAGGCCAAGGATCCCATACGGGGGAACAGAGACCCCCGCCCCAAGAGCTCACTGAGCGTGTGCGTGTGTGGGTGCCTGTGTGTCCTTCAGAGGCTGCTGGCGGAATTCCCCGAGAAGGAGGCCCAGCTGCCCCTGGTCGAAGCATACGGCCAGCGGGTGATGAGGAAGTCTTCTCCGGAGGGGGCCGCTGTGGTCCGCGAGGAGCTGGCGGAGCTGGCGGAGTCGTGGCGGGCCCTGAAGCTGCTGGAGGAGAGCCTGTTGAGGTGAGGGGTCCCCGCTCTGAGCCTGGTCTCGGACGACACCCCCGTTCCACCGGGGGGCGGGGAGAGCTCAGTGTGCCCGTAGAACGGATGGTGGGGGTCTTGCCGCACGCCACGCATGACGCCGGGCGCCTCCGTGTGTCTCCGGTCTGGCCCGGGGAGCATTTCCAGCAGGAGCAGTGGGAGCAGAGGGGCGCCCCAGCTCGGGGGCTAGCCTGCGGCCCATCCTGGCTTGGGCCTCCCCCCATAGACGGGCATACGCACGTTAAGGACAGGGTAACGCGGTTCTCAGGTAGGAAACTGGAAATGCGTGAGCGCTGGGAACGTTCTGACCAACCCGAAGGGTCATCACTGACTTGTGAAGACCAGAAGCCGGCTCCTACCCCATGGCGCCCCAATTCTGTTACTCCCGTGACCTGGTGAGTCCCCACCCCGTCGCCAGGCTGACCGGGCGGCTTGTCCCCTCAGCCTCAGCAGGAGCCGGCAGCTGCAGAGGACCGAAGCGGATTCAGGGAAGAAAACGATTTTCACCAACAACATCCCTAAGCCTGGGTTTCTCATCGACCCCAGAGATCCTGTCTCTGGGCTTCGCCGCCGGGTGAGTCTGCCTAGTGGCGCTTCCGGGGAGAGGCCGGACCCGGAGTGAGAGACGGAGGGTGGTCTTCCCCGCCTGGGGCCGCGAACTCAGCTCAGGACTCGGCCGTGTCCCATCCTGGGTGTGCCACCGGACAGAGGGACTCGGAGGCCCCAGACCCGGGCCGTGGGGAAGGTCAGAAGTGTCGCCTGGGCAGGCAGGTTCTCACCCCTCGGAGGCCTCACCCCTTGCAGGGCAGAAGGCTTCCTGCTGGCCCCGGGTTGCAAACTGAAATCACGTGACGTGGGTACCTTTCTTGTACCATAAGCCGAATTTTGTTCAAAAGAACTAACCCCACCATCTAGGATCGCCCGTCCCTTCTCCTGACAGCCTTTTAGTTTTATTTTTTTATTTTTTCTTAAAAAAAAGTTTTAACGTTTATTTGAGAGAGAGAGAGAGAATGCAAGCAGGGGAGGAGCAGAGAGAGAGGGAGACATAGAATCTGAGGCAGGCTTCAGGTTCCGAGCTGTCAGCACAGAGCCCAACGCAGGGCTTGAACTCACAGACCGTGAGATCATGACCTGAGCTGAAGTTGGATGCTCAACTGACTGAGCCACCCAGGCGCCCCTCCTGACAGCCTTTTAAAAAAGGAACCACACTGAAAAGACATTCCTTTCTATTCTTCAAAACCAACACCTCCCCTCCCATTCCCCCATTTATTGTATCGCCCCTTCCCGAACCGCTGAGTGTTACCGAGCCCGGAGGTCCGCACTTGGGGCTGGGGTACAGCTGGGAGTGAAACAGAATCCCTTCCAGCCCGCAGGAACTTAGAATCCAGCGCAGAGTAGCATGCACACGGTAACATGCACCCCGATCGTAGGAAAATAGTTTCCGATTCAGCAAGTCTGGGGCGGGGGCGGAGTGGGGGCCGGGATTCTGCATTTCCTGAAGCTCCGAAGTCGCTGGGCTTCCGGGCACATTTGGAGGAGTGAGGAAATGGGAGCCACAGGCATTGCAGCAAGGGTTTACCGAAAGCGCGGTAGGCCATGGCATTGGCAGGGGGGCAGATGCCGCAGGTGCTGCCGCTGAGGGATGGGGACCCCGTTCGGGGGCAGCGAAGGCCTCCTGGGAAAAGCGAAATATCAGGGGAATCCTCGAGGCCGAGCAGGAGGCGAGGAGAGGCGAGGAGGGGTGCGTTCCAGGCAGAGGAGACGGTGTGTGCGGAGACCCGGAGGGAGACCGCACGAGGGCCAGAGGCCAAGACGTGTCTGTGGCTCGGGCTCAGAGGGCGGGGAAGGCAGGTCCGGCTGCGGAGTCAGGCAGAGCCGGATCCTGAGGCCCTCGGACCACACCGAGGGGTGTGAGCAAGGGCCTCGCCGAAGGGACTTGGGTTTTAGATGGGTCACTCTGGCCACAGGGCCCGGAGGGAGACAGGTGTGGCAGAAGGGCAACCGCTACGAGAGCCGTCCCGACAGGGAACGGTGGCGGCTGCCCCCAGGAGACTGGCAGGTGACCGCGGCGATCCGTTGTCGCAGCTCCGGCACCTTGGGGCCCAACATGCGGGGTTCCCGCAGGCTCCACTGGCTCCCGCCCACGAGGCCCGGCAGCACAGCCCCGGGGGTCCAGAGAGGCTCTGAGCACTGGCCGAGGCAGAGCGCAACCCCAGACCTGAGTTAGAATTAAATCGCTAGTGTGGCCACATTGACTAGGGAGACATTCCTCCCTCCCCCGGCTCCAGGCCTCCCTTCGTCACCTTTGGACGTCCTTGGCCCTCCCCTCTGCCCCGGGACGTGTGGCCCGTGGGCTGATTTCCCCTCTGATGTGTTGGCCATGCCGTGTGTTCCCGCAGGCACATCTGCTCCCGGAGGAAGGCAGTCAGGAAGGTTTCTCCCAGCTCCTGAGGGACTTTGAGCAGTGGTTGGAAGTGGAAAATGCCAAGCTGGTTAGAATCATCGCGATGAGAATGGCCACAGCCGAGGATCTGGGGGCCCGGGAGACCAAGCTGCAGGTTTGTGCCCCCAGAAAATGGCCCGTGAGCCATTCTCGTTTGTGTATGAGTAAGAGTCTTTACACTGTTTTGGTTCACAGATTTTAGAAGAACTTTCGGAGAACCGTTCATTCATTCAGCTTCCTTCCGTATTCCCCAGCTTGGAAGATCTCACTCCTCGTCGCGACTCTTATACACCAGTTAGCTATTGCTGTGTAACAAACCATTCCACCAGTTCGGGGGTTGAGACAGCAGACACTTATTTGACTCGTGGTTCTGAAGATCGGCAATTTAGGCCCAGCTCATCCGGGCAAAACTTCTGGTCTTGGCTGGGCTCCCCTATTTGCTATCAGCTATAGGTCAGCTGGATGGCTCTACTTCTGGGGGCTGGCAGGCATTGGAGATGAGCGTAAGGTGGACCACACAGCCCTCATTGTCTTGTGGGACAGCCCGGGCTTCGTGTAGCAGAGGCACCGTCTCAGAGTGCAAGTGTGAGCACGGAGCGGGAGTTGGTGCATTTCTTCCCCTGTATTCTGTTGGACCAAAAATGTCCCAGGGCCAACCCATGTTCATGGTGAGGGAAGACCGACTCCACCTCTTGATAGGAAGGACTCAAAGTCATATTGCAAAGGTCATGAATATGGCGGGAGGCCCGCTGGGGGCATCATGGCCATTTTTGCAATCCTTCGACCACAGAACTTTCTCCTTCACTCCCGTGTCTAATGAGTCACCAAGCCCTCCTGCATTCCGCCTCCTGGGAATTTTTTGTTTCTGTCCCTTCCTATCACCATAGTGTTAACCTAGATACTTCCCATTTTTGACCTTGGGTATGGCAATAGCCGCCCAGCTGGCCTTCTTTCCTCCTGACGGGCCCCCATCTAGGTCACGGCCCATCCCGCAGCCAGAGCGACTTTCAGCATCATAAATGACTTTACCCTTCCCCTGATGTAGACCTTTCAGTATAGAGTCCAGCCCTGCAAGCAAATCACATGAGGCCTCTCTCACCCAGGCCTCAGCCTACCTCTCTTTTTTCCTTATTTCTCTGCAGTTTTATTAGGATACATTAGGATTTGGATTTTTTATTTTTCTTACTTAGGATTCATCTGGATTCTGGAATCTGTAGTCAAGAGTCTTTCTGGAAAATTCTAGAAAATTCTCCAATATTAACTAACATATCGCCTCTGCCTTATCCCCTTTCTCCTCTGCTTCTTGATGCTGCTTAGACACATGCTATTCCTTTTCACTGTGGGCTCTATGTCTCCTACCTTTTCTCGTATCTTATTCACCCTCTCTCTTCTTGTTGCATCCTGGAGAATTTTTCTATCCTACCTTCCAGTTTACTAATCTCTCTTTAGCTGTGTCCCATTCACTATTACACATGTCTGTTTAGCCTTTAACTTTCGATATTGTATTTGCCAGTTCTAGAATTTCTACCTGGTTCTTTTGAAATAGCGCTCTGTCACTTTTTGTAGCTTCCAGATCCCTGCCGAACTTTTCAAGTCTGGTTTTTAATTCTTCAAGCACAGTGGCTGTCTTATATAGCGTGTCGAATAATTCTAGAATCTCAAGTCATTTTAGGAGCGTTTCTTTTGCATGTTGTTTCTGCCTGTTCTTGTTGTCAGTGCCTTGTATGTATGAGGCTGCTTTGATTATGTGCTGGGCACCGCGTTTGACGAAATAGATGTGGGGCTAATTTGAGATTCAGGATCACCAGAGAGGATTTTGTTCGTGACTGCCAGGGAAGGAGGGTTTTATTGCTCTGAAACCAGTGAGTCCAAGTTCAAAGCTTGAGGCTCTCGAGACCACTGACGACTCGAGGCTGGACTTCAGTCCACTCAAGGTGTGATTCACCTTTAGGTGTCTCAGCCCCAGGGGGAGCAGACTGTCAGAGTCTCCACCCCTGCAGAGCCCAGACCTTGACCTTTGTCTCCATAACCCCATGAGGCCGCCCAAAGCGTGATCTGTTTCACAACTGTCTCTTCCAGATTGGCAACTGTCCTGCAGGCAAAAGCCGGTCTGAACCCTGGCCTTATTTCTCCGGGTTTCACCCTTTCTCAAGCTTTAGCCTGATGTGCCTTGCTCTCTTGTTAACTCTTTGATGACTTTTAAGTGTTTTTAATACTTTGTCCTCAGGGAGAGGTTTGGTTCCATTACCTATGATGAGGAAGCCCTTATGTCCCTCCTGTCTCTCATTTGGCCGCGACTCTCATTTCTCGCCACACCAGCTGTATCAGAGACGATTTGCAGCTGCCTCAGTTTAAGCCTCCTTGCTCTTAGAGAGTTCACGTTCTAGTCGGTTCTGAGAAGCTAAGCAACCTGCCTGTATCACACCGCTAGTAGGAGGGAGTGGAAGCAGGATCCAAAGCCAGAATTTAAACCCACACGCTCAGATTTGCAGCCCCGCTCATACCCCCACCTCCCTACCTCTCGGGAGTCCTGCGGATAACAAGTGCCACCCTGGGGTGACACAATAACTGATTTTGATGGAAAAATCTGCCCGGCCCCAGTAGTCCTCTGTCAGGCGTAAGCATGCCAACAGAAAACCAGGTTCAACAATGGTAGCTTTTATAACGATGGTGACTCCTCCATCGAACCCTCTGGGGATGCGGTTCTAGAATGTCAGAGACGGAAGTGCCCGCGGAGGTCAGCAGCGCACCTGGCCCTCTCATGCAGGAGTTCATGCCGTGGCGTTCCAGAGAGCCATTGCCTGGCCTCGGCTTGAACTTGCACGAAGGCCTTCTCACCTTAGAGGTTCCTTGAGCTGTCTCTCAAGGGAAGTTTGATCGGCTCCTCCTCACCGGCCGGGTGGGGCCGCCGGGGCCATTTGGAAGGCACACGTGACACCGCCTGTTCCCCACAGGAGCTGGAGGCTCGGGTGCCAGAAGGTCAGCGTCTCTTCGAGAACCTCCTTCACGTCGGGCCAGCGAGGGGGTCCTCCGAGGAGCTCGAGGACCTGCGTTACCGGTGGATGCTGTACAAATCCAAGCTCAAGGACTCCGGCTACCTGCTGGTAGGTGCTGAGGACATGCGGGTCCCGGGCCCCGGGGCGGGACTGCGGCTGAGCCCGCGCTCATCTGGGCAGACAGAGCCAGGCCGCTTCCTCTCTGCCCTGTGCCTCCACACACCGGACTCGGAGAGAGACGGCAGCTCACGGGACGTAGGTGTCTCACCTGCAAGATGTCATTTGGCCATCCTGCTGCCCCGTGAGGCTGGCGCTCTAGGAACCGTCACGGTTAACTTTTGAGGAGCGCTCGCCGCCTACTAAGCTGAAATCTTTAACCCGACTCAGTCCTTAGAGCCGGTCTCCTAAGGGGGAGCTGAGACTCTGAGGACCTGAACCCCCAGGGCCATGGAGCCAGTAAGCCAGCATTCAAACACGCCCTCCTGTGGAGGGCACGGTGGACGGCCACGGCGGACTGGGGACCGGGGCCCTGGGACCCTGCCCTCCTCCTTCACACATTTGCTCTGTGATTGCGAACAATCACCTTCCCCCTTTGCGTCCCCGTGTCTCCTCACACAAAATGACAGTAACAGCTAACTACTACTAACAGCCTTTATGATGTCCTGTGTCCTCATAACGACCCTATAAAGGAGGTACTGTTGCTATTCCCTGAGAAGCGACAGGGAAACTGAGGCACAAGGGTTAGCCCGAGGAAGGGGGCAGTTGAGACGGCCTCTGAGGGCCCTTTCGGCCCTCAGACCCCAGACGCCAAGCTTCAGTCGCTCTAGCTTTGCCGTCCCTGCCACCGCCACCGTGGCCACTAGGTGTCAGCGCAGCCCCAGCCAGGTGGCCAACGGCTCAGGCTTCCCAGACGGAATCCCACCTGGGCCTGAAGTGCGTTAAAAAGCTCATTAAATCGAATCACCTGCTGGTTCAGCCTGTCCAGATGACCAGAAGTTTTCAAGAAACACTCCCCTGACAAGATGAATATTCCATTACAGGCTCCGCTGGGATTTGAGTATCACTCACTTAACTTCTTTTTTTTTCCCCCCTCTTTTCCTCTCCTTCCCGAAAATAACAGACACAGAGTTCTCCAGGGGAGCCGACAGGATTCCAAAAGGTACGGTGTCTGCCATCTGTTCCACACGCTAGAGGGCAGGGCGTCTGGAGGTGGGTAGGCCTGTGATGCCGAAGCCAGACTCCTGGACTTTCTGGAAGGTTCCGTGAGGTCTGAGGAACATTTATGGGGAACGAGCTCTGGGCTGTGCCGAGCCGGGCTCTGGGGTCCTCGGGAAGCCCCAGGAGTGTGCAGAACACACTCAGCTGTGACAAACCCGTGACGGAGGAGGGACCCCGGAACTTTTTATCCCAAACCAGGATATGGTGGGGAGGGAACAAGGACACTCTTAACAATTATGTGGTGACAACAGGTGTCAACCAGGACCGTCCCAGGAAACATGGACCATTCCGGGCAAACTGGAGGGCGTGGCCACCTGAGTGGTGGTTGGGCACACGGGGCCCAGTGGGGGGCCAAGGGGGGAAGGGGTGGCTGTGCCTTTCGTGTTCTACGAGGCAGGTGTTTCCACTTCTGCCCGATAAGAAGCGGTCGGAGTCGTTCCTGCGACGTTTGCAGGGCCAAGCGGGAACAGTGAGCGCGGTACTAATAATAGTGAGCGATAATCATTATGGCTTTAGATGCCGGGTGTTGACCGTCCGCTGTGTGCCAGGATCATGCAAAACCATGGCGAGGGCATCTCATTTAAGGGTACCATCAACACCCAAGAGGCGTCACCGCCTTCACTTAAGCCTGGGGAAGCAGCCGTGGCGAGGTTGGAACGAGTTGTCCGGCACAGGCGTGCGCCTGCTGGGCGGTCTCTGGCCTCTGGCCCCAAAGCCGGCATCTGGACTTGCCACCCCGGGCCTGGGAGAAGGCATCCCTGGGGCCTGGTGGGGTGTCCCTGCCTCAGAGAAAAACCCCATGTGAATGGATGTCTCCTTTGGCCAGGGAGCTCTCTCGTCGCCAGCCCTGGCCCAGGACAGAGTGAGGCTTCAGCAGGCTGTGCTCCAAAGAGCCCCGGGTTCCTCGAGGTCCCTGATGCCGTGGAATCGGTTTCCAGGTGCTTCGCACACTGGGGTTCTTCTTGGTCTCAGCGGGCGTTCATGTCTCACACCCGCAGGAGAGCGGGTGTCCTGTGGACTGGGCGGGGGGAGGCAGCCACGAGACCAATGCTGGGCTTTGGGCCCCGATGTCAACCAGCGTGGTGGCTTCGGGCAAGTTGCTTTGCCTCTTGGGGCTTCCTTTCGGAATGACCAATGCGGACTTTATTTATGAAGGAAGTCTGAACACCACGTGAACTGTCGTTTGTAGAAGTCTCGCCCTGGGTTCCCCCCGACTTTAGAATGACAGAGAGTCTCCTCAAGAAACGGGGAATGGCGTCGGGAAGGACGGGGCGGTTCACACAGTCCGGCCTGGGGGCTTCTGGGGGCTTCCCTACTTTGAAGCCCTGCACTGGGGAGCCCCCAGCTAGAGCTCCCGGGGCGGGGAGCCCATGGGAGTCACGTCTGGGTCCCCCGATGTCTGGAACACAGTGAGTGCTCACTGAACGTTTCTGAGTCGGGGGACAGCGGGCCGGGGGAGACCAGGCCTCCGGAGCAGGCTGTTTCCTGGCAGCGGAGCGTCCACAGCCCTGTCGTTCGGGGCTCAGCCACAGCTCGTTTGCTGTCCGTCCGCCATCCCACAAGTCTTTTCTGAGGACTGACTGGGCCAAGCACTGATCTGGGCACTTGGGATCCATCAGTGACCACGAGAGCAAAGACCCGACCTGGTAGACTGTGTGTGTCCTGGCTGGGAGGGGCTCTAAAGGGCAAAGGCGGATTGGGGGCTCTATAGCCGCGGGTTCTGTCTTATCTGCGGCTAGCAGATGCTGGCACGGTTTCGTGGGGTTTGCAAAACAGGCAGGCTCTACACGGCTAAAAAATACTTACGCAGGCTCTGTTTAGCATAATCGGAGGTGTATCTGTTTAGCATAATCGGACGTGTAGGGACGCCTGGGGGGCTCCGTCCGTTAAGCGTCCAACTCTTGATTTTGCCTCAGGTCATGATCCTGCAGCTCATGAGTTCGAGCCCTGCTTGGGATTCTCTCTCTCCACCCCCCCTCTCTCTTTGCCCCTCTCCCGTTCGCGCTTCTCTTTCTCAAAATAAATCAACTTGAAAAAGTTAAAAAAAAATAATAGTAAAATAAGATAATTGGATGTGTAACAGTTTGAGTCTGGGGCCGGCCGGCTGGCTCTCGCGAGGCCCGCGAGGAGGAAGGCGCGGCCTGCCAGCCAGCGTGCGGAGGCCATCTTGGGCTTGTCTAGACGGCGCTCAGGCACAGACTTCTGGGTCCCGCTGTGAGTTTTTGGTTCACTAGGGCAGAGACGGCCCCAGAACCTGCATCCCTGGCGAGTTCCCAAGGGATGCTGACGCTGCTGGCCTGGGACCCCACTTTGAACACCACGGCTCGCACCGGATTTGAATCTGGGATCTGCCTTTAGCGTGGGTGACCATTGACGAGACGCTCAGCCGTGCTCTCCAGGGAACAGATGAGGGTCCGCCAAGCTGACGGTGGACAGAGTTCTTGGAACTCTGCACATAGTAGGCTCTCGATTGCCAGGTCCGTGAGGACCCTGAAGACTTTCCAGACGCCGCCCCTGCTTATCCGGGAACAAGGGGAGCAATGGCACCCCTGGGATGGGGGGGGCATGCCTCCCTCCGGTGTGGTTCTTGTGTTGTTTCCGGTGTGTGTGCACGGGCGCGAGTCAGGGTGCACAGATGCGCACAGACGCACAGACATGTACACGCCGCCAGGTAGAAAATCGATGGTGTCTTCGGAGGCTGTAATCTTGCCACCTTCGAAAACATTTCATATGTTATTTTTAGTCCAAGAGAAAAAAAGAAAAAAAAACAACTGCCCCAAAGCTAATTATTTATGAGCAGTTGGTTTTCCACACGTTTTTTTTCCTCTCTCTCTCTGTTCCCGGAGTCACTGGAAGCTACAGCTACGTCAATGGCTTCAGCCTGTTTGTTTGTGTAAGCATGATAATTAAGACTTATTAAATTTGCAGCCTGCCTACGCGCTTGCCAGCTCGGTGCCCCCGGATACGTTTGCCTGCAGCATTCAGACACATGAAATGTAATTGCCTTTTTTTTTTTTTTAGTTTTTTAAAAATGTTTATTTATTTTTGAGAGAGAGAGAGAGAGAGAGCGGGAAAAGGGCAAAGAGAAAGACACAGAATCTGAAACAGGCTCCAGGCTCTGAGCTGTAGGCATAGAGCCCAGCACGGGGCTCGAACTCATGAACCGTGATATCATGACCTGAGCAGGAGTCAGATGCCCAACCGACTGAGCCACCCGGGTGCCCCTGTAATTGCTTTTTAAGTTGCAAGTGGCCCATGAGGGGACCGAATTCCTGCATCGGCCCAGGGAGATGGTGTAGTCCTACTTGAGACGAACTTTTTTTTTTTTAATGTTTATTTATTTTTGAGACAGAGAGAGACAGAGCATGAGTGGGGGAGGGGCAGAGAGAGAGGGAGACACAGACGCTGAAGCAGGCTCCAGGCTCTGAGCTGCCAGCACAGAGCCCGACGCGGGGCTCGAACTCACGGACCAAGAGATCATGACCAGAGCCGAAATCGGACGCTCAACCAACTGAGCCACCCAGGCGCCCCGAGACAAACTTTTAGTCGTAGTTGCAAATGCTTCCGTTTGGCCCGGGTAAACGGGGGCGGGGCCAGCGTGCCGTTTCGCAGGAGTAGAGAGCAGACAGCGCCCTCCCATGCGCGCCGTGGCTTCTCGGGATGGAGACCCGGATGGCTTGCATTTTATTTGCCGGATCCCATTTCGTAGGTTCTAAGACTCACGACTTTTCACATCTTCACATTTCTGGAATCTGGGTGACCTATTATGATCTAGTTCTTTCCATGAGGATTTGGGTTTGCTTCCCTCCCCCACCCAGGACGCCATCCACCCGAGATTTCTCGAAATTGAACATCTTTGCTTGCAGGGCAGCGTTCTGTTTTGTTTCCCTTCGGCCCACGCTGACTGCGTGAAGTCCGACGCCCCGCCCCTGGGAGCCCCAGCCTGGCGTTCGCGCCCTCGGGGAAGAGCCTTACTCCCCGGCCTCCACCGGGTGCCAAGATAACGCTTCCCCTTTCTGCGGGGCGGGGTTGGTCCTCGCTTCCCCTGACGTTGAAGGCGCGGCCCCTCGGTGCCCCGGCTTTGTGGGGAGTCTCCAGCCAGACGCTCCCTCTTGGTGGTTTCCCCTCTTTGCGGTGTGTGAAATCACGGCCGGCCTCGCGGTGAGCATCTCCGATCACATGAAATACTCGGATGGCTCATCTAAGGAAGCCTCAGTGAGTTTTCCGGGTTAGGTGGGAACGTTGTCTCACGGTAACGATTTTTTAAAAAAAACCTCTCCCGGGTGCTAGGCACGGCTCTCGACCACTCGTGTGCCTGGGCCTGCCCCTCCCAGCCGCCTTCGCCTTGGGAGAAGCATGGCCTCTTGGCCCCTTCTCCGTATGTGCCGACGGGCCCAACTGGGGCCGCTACAGAGGAGCTGTGACCTGACTTTGTTCCCCTGTGATTTCGCTGTGCAACTTCAGGGGCTAAATGTGGCCCTTCCTTGGTCACAGGGCTGGGCTTTGCTGGGGCAGTGTAGTCTTTGACCTTCAAAGTCTTTGACCTCAACCCACGGCCGGGTTGTCCCAGGGCCCCGTGTGGCTATCCGTCGGCCGAGCCTAGAGGCCACTGGCCATTGCCGACGTATGAAAGCATCAGTGTGAACTCTTCAGAAGTGTTTGAAACTTGTCTTCGACGTCAGAAATCCAGACAACCGTCACCTGTATTTGCTCTCTCTCTTCATCCTCCCATCACCCAGCCCCCACCCCGCCTTCTGTCTCCCCACCCCCTACTCCCCCAGCGCTCACCCCGGCGAGGTGGCAGTAGCTCCTTGTCCGGTGAGCCCCGCGGACGTGTTTCCCTCCTCCGCGTCGCTGGCCTCTGGGCAGCCGGGATGGGCGACCGCGCTCCCCGCCCACGGCCGCTCTGGCTGTCCTTCTCACGCTCCGTCACGGGGGCCTCTCTCCTGGTCTTATTTTTTCCGGTTATGGAATCAGTGTGGAGAGAACTCAGGGTTGACGGCGTACTCTTACTTAACCCAGAGTCCATAGTCAAGATTTTAAAGGGGCCTCAATAGCCTTTTAAAAAATTAACATACATGTTGGTTTGGGAGCAGGTTTAGGTTTCAGAGAAAGGGAGCAGATCGCACAGAGGGTCCCAACTAGCCCCTCTCCTCCACCCCTCTACCACGTTTCCCTCACTGTTAACACCTTGCCTGAGTAGGATACGTTGGTTACAATCGAGGAATCTTCACTGACTCATCACCGTTACCTAAAGCCCAGAGTTGAGGACTTTTTAGGGTTTGCTTTTTTGCGTTGTGTATCCTACGGATTTTGACCGATGGGTAATAGCACATAAGGACCATGGTAGTGTCACATAGAACGGCTTCACTGCCCTAAAAATCCTCCGTGCTCCACCCACTCGTCCCCACTCGTCCCTCCCCCACCCGTTCCCTGGCAACCACCGATCTTTTCACTGTCATTATAGTTTTGTCTTTTCCAGAACGTCGTAAAGTTGGAATCGGCATGCAGCCTTCTCAGATTGGCTTCTTTCATTTAATAATATGCATTTAAGGCCCCTGCCTGGGTTTCTTTGTTGCTGGAGAACTCATTTCTTTTTGTCACGGAGACGTAGTCCCTTGTTTTAATATTCCACTTATGGTCTTTGTTACAGGCTTCTTTTCTCGGTGAGGGGTCTGGTCTAGGGTCGCCCACTGCATTCAGTTGCGACATCTCTTCACCTTCCTCTAGGCTACGGCTCTTCTTCGGTGTTTCTTGACCTCGGGTTCAGGTCAGAGGTTTGGTAGAACGCCCCCTAACGGCATGTTTCCCCGACCCTTCCTTGTGATTGGAATCGGGTTGCGCATTCCCGGCAGGAAGGTCACGGAAGCCATGCTGGGTTCTTAGCGCGTCTTCTCGGCGGGCCCACGATGTCGCCGAGGCCCCAGCGTCACCGATGCCAATCTGGGCACGTGATTAAAGGGGCGGCTGCCGGGCTTGTCCCCTGTACGGTGCTGTCATTGCTTCCGTCATTAATAAGTAAACAGCGGGGCGCCACTGGGAGACGCTGGAAGTCCCTCCTCCTTCAGTGGTTGTTTCGCGGGATTTGCTGCTGCCTCTTTCTCCCCACGACTCATCCAGATGGTTCTTTCTGCTACCGTGGCTTTGTTCCCTGACTCTGGGCCTCTGGGGTCTATTTCTCCAGCCCAGGTCTCCCTTCTGGCTTCAGTCCCAAAGCCACGACCACCTGCTGGACGCCTACCTGGGAGTCCTATAGACCCTCGGGCTCAGCAAACCCCAGGTCAGCGAACGACATCACGACCGCCCACTCTCCCAAGCCGGATGCCTCCAGGTCCTCCTAGACCCTCGCCGACCTTGGTTCTGGTCCTGAGCTCAGAGCCTGGTCCGGATGGATCTCAGATGAGAAATAACGAGGGTAGGAAGGGGGGGAAAGGGAAGGGAAATGAGCCATACGGCTGTACATCTGCTCCCGAGCGAGGCTCCACCCTTGCTTGAGTAAGAACGAAGTCTCCGGTCCTGCCATCCAGAGGAACTTCCCACCAGTCACCTCAACCACCTCCAAAAGGCCAGCTCAGATGGTCTCGGCCTCTTGAGGCTCAGCGGTCCCGGACGGCGGTCGGCAAGCTCCCAGCCCTCTCCAAAACCAGCTCAAGGTTCTGGAAGAATACAGTGCAGAGCCACCCCAAGGAGGAGACGAGACGAACCCAGCCCCACCGCGGCCACCGCCGTCCAGTCCCCGTGTGGCAACTGTCCAGAGCCTCTGAGTTCCAGTGCTGAGCCACTAGTGAAGAAATTACCACAGGCATTGTGGGCAGGCCTGGCCCAGGAAACCCGGTCTCCCTAAGACTCACTGGGCAGCCAGGGAAACGCAGTGGGCCCCAGACACAGCCCCCTCCTGAGGGGAACCCAGGGAGAAGACGCCAGCCAGCACGGGGCACTGCAGGTCAGAGGGACCTCCAGGGACTAGATGGATCGCTAGCGAGGGCTTCCTGGAGGCCTGGGGACCTGGCCCCTCCTGAACCGCCAGAGAGAAGCCGGCCCCGCCCATCGCTCTTGGAGCCGGCCGGGAAGCGTCTTCGTGCTGGCACTCGAGCCCCAGCCCGCTCCCAGGAAAGCCCCTGAAAGCCCCAGAGGTGACACAGCGTGACTTCCACACGTGCGCGGAGCCCCGGGTCAGGAGGGACCAGATCCAACAGACCTAGGCTGACGGACAGCTCGGGCCCAGGGTGACTTCTGTCAGTGGTGGTGTTGCTGAGTTGTTTCTTATGAGAAGGCCATGGATAGTGGGCGGAGCCTGGGCCGGTGGAAGAGCCTCTGTGGACGGGGCGCAGGGAGGAGGACCGCAATCCGGGCCTGGGCGTTGTGCTCCCAGCGGTAGGCGGAGCAGCCAGATGGCAAGAGCGGTCCGGACGGCGGTCAGCAAGCATCTGCGTGGTTACACCGTGGGCACCAAACGGGGAGCGGATGGTCGGAGGCACAGCAGGGAAGGACCCTCTCATTCATTATTTCATTCACTCAGCGCATACCTGTTGGACACCGCTGGGAATACAGCAGTGAGCAAAATTAACGTGGACCGCGCCTCTGAGGAGTCCAGGGGAACGTAGACTTTAATCGGCAATGCCAAGGAAAGGTCTATGGGGCTACGAAGATATGCAATGGGGCTGTTTTGCTCTACGGCAGGGAAGGTCCCCTGAGGAAGCCGCTCGCAAGCTGAAATTAGAGTGATCGGTAGGAGTTAACCGGGTGCCTTGGAGAAAGGAGGGAAATGAGTATTTCAGACAGACGGATAGCCTGTGCAAAGGCTCTGTGGCTGGAGGATGTGAGGGCCTTTGAGGGGCCAAGAGCCGGCCTTTAAGGAGGGCAGTGCTTTTCTTTATGACGGGTCCGGGGAGATTGCTGGTGCCCTGATCTCTGGCATCTGGTGGACGGGGGAGCTTGCGGGGCTGAAGGAGCTGCCTGTCTGTCCCCGTATCCATCGGCCGGAGGAGGAAGGGAGTGAGCATTCAGTGAGCAGAGCATGCGTTGCCTCACTTCTCCTTATGACTCTGGAAGGCAGGTATCATTCCCCCTTTTCCAGAACAGATGAAGGATCTGAGGCTCAGAGAGGCTGAATGACTTGTTCACAGCTAGGGCACCATAGAACCAGGGTGGAACCCAGGACTCCAAACCTTTTCTTTCTTCAATGGTAGAAGATGCTAGAAGATTAGGCCCCACTCACTGTGATAAACTCATCTTGCCTGAACTCCTCAAAACTCTAGAGTCTCAGACTCGCGTGAGATCCCGAAGGACCCCCAAGCATTTAGTGACCCTATATTACCCGTCCTGCTTCCGCCCCACCACCCTGTGCCGTCTGCGCCCTGCCCGCGTACGCTTGGGGATTGGGAGGAAGCCCCTTCTCTCTCTGGATAGTTCTAACTGGGTGGAGCCCACGTAGTCCTTTCTGTGGGGAAACTGAGGCACAGAGCAGCTCTCGGATCCGGGAAGAGCTGAGATTGTCAATTTCTTTGTTGGTTCTTGAAAGGTAGTTCAAGCCTGCATGCGCGTGCGCGCGCGTGTGTGTGTGTGTGTGTGTGTTCTAAGCATTTGAGGGTCATATTAAAATGTGTCGAGTTCTAAGTGAACAACCACCGGGCAGGCAGCGGGAGTCTTTTGAAAAAGACCGCCCCTCGTGACACTTGTTAATGCAAACGCGCTTTGGCTCTTGGGAGATGTTTTCCCCAGAGGATGGTGGCCGGCACTGCCCCTCCCTTCAGGAAGCAAAGGGTTCGCTCTGAGCACGCAGGCGCTAAGCACGAGGACCCTGTGAACAGATGCCCCGTCTGGGAGACCATTAAGTGCAGGATTTCAGTTTGGTGTAAAGCCAGGCTAGAGCGAGCCTGTAGCACGTTGTCGTCGCTCTTTCTCTTTCTCCCGGACGGGTCAGAGATTTGGAATCAGGCAGCGTCAACGTGAAATGTCACGGAGTCAAGTTAGAGTCCACACAGGCCGAGGCAGCCCCACGTGACCCAAGCAGGTGGGCCGGAGCACCGCCAGCCGGGCGCGACCCCGCCCGGCGGCCGAGGGGACTCACGCTCACTCAGCTGCTCAGGCCACTTACCGGCCCCGCTCCCGAGTCCCTGCTGAGATCCGTGCATCCAGGAGTTCCTCTCTCGGTGGGTTATAAGAAGCCTGTTTTTCACTAAATCAGTGTCCAAGGACTTTGGGGACTGAGAGCAACAGAGGCTGGCGGCGTAGGGCCCGGGGTTATCAGCCTGGAGGAGCTCGCTGGGGCCGGAGAGCAGGGGAGGCGACTCGGGTGCGGGAGCTGGAGAGTAGGCAGTGCTCTGGTCAGAACCTCCCGGGGACATCTGCCTTCAGCAACGCTTCCTCATCGCTGCCACCACCAGCATCGCCATCATCACCTTCAGCATCATCACCATCACCATCATCATCCTCACCATCATCGTTATCATCACCAGCACCATCGTCGCCTTCATCATCCTCACTATCATAGCCATCGAGATCACCACCAGCACCTTCACCTTCATCCTTATCATCATCATCACCGTCACCATCATCCTCACCACATCATCATCACCGTCACCGTCACCACCACCTTCATCACCTTCATCATCCTCACTATCATAGCCATCACCCGCATCACCCGCATCACCATCATCACCATCATCATCACTCGACTATACCCTTTGGTGCCCTGGGGGGGTGAACCTTTGATGCCTCGGGGAGCCAACAGATATATTCTACACTCATAGTACTACTGATCAAAGCTTCTATCCTTTTTAGCTGGTGTATAAATAAATATACTTGGCTTTGAGTCCTCACCACAAAAGGGGGCAGGTGTTTTATCCCCACTTACCAGAGAAGGAAAGAGGCTCAGAGAGGTTATCGACTCTCCTCGGGGCACACAGATACTGTGTGACAGAGTCTGCATTGGAGCCTAGTCGGCCTGGCCCCTCGGAGTGAGGCCCCCGCCCTGCGCCGTGCTGTGCTTTGGCCAAGGGGGCCTCTCCTTTCCCGACTAGCCGGCTCTCGGCCCTGCCCTCCTTGGCGGTGAGGACATCCCGTGAAGCCACAACCTCACCGGTCCCTCTAGAATTTCGGATACGTTCTGTGCCCACTTTCGTGGACGCTGCAGCAAGGAAGTCCACGAGGCCTCTGGACCTGGGAGTCTGGCCCTCAGGTGGTATTGGTGGTGTGGATGACGAAGAGGGTGGGGGAGGAGGAGGAGGAGAGAGCGATGATGAAGGACACAGTGGTGACAACCGTGACTTAGGTAGGGATCATTTTAATGATGGCATCCTAATCATGGCAGCAGCCTTGGGCACCCGCTGGGTGCCAGACCCTGTCTCAGGTAGGTACCGTTTTTACCCCAGTTCAGAGATGAGAAGTTTGAACTTCGGAGACGCTGAGCGACCTTCTCACGACTTACACAGGGCTCTCACACACCCGGGCCAAGATTTAAGTCAGAACTGGCAAAGCCGGCGACTTCGTAATTTTCGCTACCTTGAGTGGTTTGAGAGCAAACTAGCGATCTCTGTTTCCGGCAAAACTGGCCTTCGCCCGGCTTGCCGGTCGGGGAGACCGAGACCTGCCCGGTCCCTTCCCCCCCCACCCCCCCCCCCACGCAGAGCCCCTGCGCGCACTCACGCGTCCCGCTTCGCTTCCGCAGACTCCGCGGTGGTGGCGGCGGCGAGGACTCGGCCCCCTCTTCCGGAAGGTGTGCTGCGTGGCCGTCCCCCTGCAGCTGCTGCTGCTGCTGTTCCTGCTGCTGCTGTTCCTGCTCCCGGTCGGGCAAGAGGACCGCAGCTGCGCGCTGGCCAACAACCTGGCGCGCTCCTTCACGCTCATGCTGCGCTACGACGGCCCCCCGCCCACCTAGCGCGCCGGGGCGCGCAGGCCACTCCTCTCCAGCCCCCCGCGGGCCCGGGGCTCCTTTCCCCGGGGGGCCGGGGAGACTGGAAGCAGAGGCGGGCAGCCGCCGGCGCCGCCGCCGCCTCGGTCTAAATACTGGATCGCTGTCCCCCAAACAAAACCACTTTTTATACGGTGTCGTCTTAGTCTATTTATACTAAAGGTGTCCTAGGTACGACTCAGGAATGACGTACCGGCTTTTTGTATCCTCTGCGTGCGGCTGCGCGCGGTGCGCTGCGCCTCACGTGTGACGTCTATTTGTAGGTGGGAAAATTCCTAGCGGTTTGCGGGTCTCGTGGGATTTTGTGGCATTTTGGCCTCGGACTTCGGTTCCCGCCCCCCAAAGCAGGAAAGGAATGTGTCACTTCCATGGCAACCGCCTAGCGGGAAGCCACGCCCAGCCCCAGGGGCTAGAGAATCGTGCCCTGAGCTGGCAGCACGGAGGAGCATCGCCAGCCCTCGCTCAGCCCAGTCGCTCTGGCTTTAGGCACGGCGAGAACGAACCGACGGCGGGTTAGCTGGTGTGGGTCAGACGCGTAATGGTGATGCTGGACGGCAGGCCTGGTGACAGCGGTGACCAGTGACGAGTGATAGCGTGATACCAAGGAAGGAAAAGAAGAAAGACAACCAGCAGGACCCGGGACTCTACCAGCTCACAGAGCTGGGGGCATCCCTGTGCAGGGGTGGGGCTGGGGCGCCAACCCCCACCTCTCAGGCTCTGATAGCCCAGAGCGATGGCGGAGGGCGGTGGCCGTGACCGTGATCTGCAGGCCTGGTTAGCTCATGCTCCCTGTGTTCTGGGCAGGGAGAAGGGAAGGAGAGGAGCTTCACTGCTAGGTCTTATGCAGAGGGCCACACGCCGTGCTGGGGAAGCGTGCGCTTCTGTCACTCTCGGGCTGGTTTCTGTGGGCTGCGGCCCGAGCTGGAGTCAGGGGAGCACCTGGCACTCCGGGGACCAGGGTTCGAGGGTCCAAGACGGACATGAGAGGTGGGCCTTGGAGCTCAGCCCGTCTAGGGGTCTCCACCTCTTCCTCCCCCAAGAACAGGCTTCCCGGGGAGGTGGGTCTTCCGGGCTGAGTGTGTCCCACACCTGTCCTCACAAGGGGACCCAAACGAGGCTGTCTCTGGGCAGGGCCAGGCAGTTAAAGTTACGCACGCCCTGGAGAGGGTTCCCGCCGACTCTGTGCGGGGCCCTGAGGCCAGACACGCGTCCCTTCCTCCTAAGCGCATTGTAACTGGATCATGTTTTCCCTAAATCCACAAACGCTAAGCTTCCTTCGGGAAAACGCCTCGTGCCCCCTCTTTCCAAACTGATTTTGTCTGCCCACCTGCAAGCAGCCGTCCAGGAGGGGATCCTACAGCCTTTTGGGATCACGAAGGGTCCAGACTCAGAGAGGCCCCGAAGAGAGGCAAACAGAGGACCTGGGACGGTCCCGACTGCCGGCACCAAGCCCCACCGCACGGCGCTCGGGCACACACGGCCCGTCCCTCTCCAGGGCCCCGGGTCCCCCTGTTGGGCCAAGCTGGGCGTTCCCAGGGCAGGAGAACGCAGCTGCGGAGAAGAGGTCTTGGTCCGCACTCAGAAAGCACACTTTTCTCCAGATACTAGGAAACCGAGCCACCAGACGGGCCTCCGGGTGTGACCCCTGTCCTGGACAGTCAGGGCGGGTGGACCCGGGCCGTGGGCCCCGCAGCCGAGGCCAGGTGTCCCCTGGGCCGTGCAGGCCCTGGTGCAGGAGGAGGTCAGACGCTGGCAAGGCCTTCGAGCATCTCCTACTCTCCCACTTCGCAGGCGAGGAGGCCGAGGCCCAGAGAGGGGAGGAACTGACCTGAGAGCACACAGCGGGAGACAGGAAGGCCTGCGCGGAGCTGGCGTCCTGAAGGCCAGGCTCTGTCGGGCGACCCCTCGTGTCGGCAGCTGTGCCGCGTGTAGCCCACGCCCCGGGGCGGAGGGACTGCCATGTGCAGGCCGGGGCTGGGACTGTCTGTCCGTAGTTTTTAAACTTTGATACCGAGGCCATAGAGCCTGCTTGTTTGGATAACTTTTTTATAAAAGAGAAAGGATATTTTCATTACTTTCATACAAATACAGTTGTGAAATAGCAACCCGCTTGCTGGTGCGTCATCTCTTCTGCTCCGAGTGGATGCAGACAGTTAGGATCTGTTTGCCTTCCCAGCTTCCGGAACGACAACTACAAAGAGCTTCAAGGGGCCGTTTCAGAAAGGCGCACACTGGGACCTGTGCATGCGCGTGCGTGTGCGCGTGCGTGCGTGTGTGTGTGTGTGTCCTCCGTCCCCAGAGTGAGAGTCGTGGAGAGAAGTGGGAAGGTCACGGCCGGGCCCAGCTCGTGTGTGTGTGTGTGTGTGTGTGTGTGTAAGAGACAGAAGAAGAGAGGGAGAGAAGGAAGGAGGGGGGTATGGGAGCGGGGAGCAGAGGGAGAAGGGAGGAAGGGAGAAGGGAGGAGAGAAGGAAGAGGAGGAGGAGGGGGAAGAGGAGGGTGGAGGAGGGGAAGGAGGAGGGGGAGGAGAAGAAAGGGGGGGAGGGCAGAGGAGGAGGAGGGTGGAGGGCAGAGAAGGAGGGGGAAGAGGAGGGTGGAGGAGGGAAGGAGGAGGGGGAGGAAGGGGAGGGTGGAGGAGGAGGAGAGGGGGAGGAGGAGGAGGGGGAAGAGGAAAGCACAGTGTGATCAAGGGGCTGGTTGCCGCCTCAGCGGCCTCTGCCCTCTGCCCTTTCTCCTCCTCCGGCCTCCGCTCAGACCCGCAGGACCCGAGGGTGTTTATAAAGCCAGACGAGGGGGGGGTGGGCTGTGCGGGTGCGGTAGGCGGAGGAGGCCCGGAGGCTCAGGGAGGAGCAAAGGGGACAACCCATCAAAAACAAGAGCGCCTTCCTTCCGCCTGGTGCCACTCGCAGGCCCCAGAGAAGCCGGATTGCGTTCAATCCCCACGGCGGGCTCGGGGCGAGGCTCAACTTTACCTCCGTTTTCCAGCTGGGCAAGCTGAGGCCTGAAGACGGAGACGCCTGCCCGTGCGGGGGCAGGATTTGAACCCGGGTCTGCCCCGTGAAAAAAGCCCCGCTCCGGCAGGAGAGGCGGGGGCTTCGGGCTGGCACCTGCGGATGGAGCTCAGGGAGCAAACGCTTGCCCCCTGCTGGCCGGGGCAGGGCCGGCTGGCCGCTGCCGCCCTGGGCTCCGGGAACAGCCGCCCCGGGGGCCCGGTCACCAGGGTCCTCTACAGACACCTTCCCGCCGGTTACCGCCCGCTGCCCAGGGAAGCAGGGCTTCCCGTCTGTCCGGGGGCCGAGGACCTCTCTGTCCTCCTGTGGGGTCCCAGGCGTGGCAGCCACGAGTGTGAACCCGGTGCCCAGCACAGGGCGGGGGCCTTCTGTGTTGGTTGTCGAATTGCATGAGAAAGCCCAGAGGCGAGGGTGTTTGGTGACCCCCAACCCCCCTCCCAGATACACAGGAGACCAGTCCTTCTGGATGGGACTCCCTTGTCTCTCACGACCTCTGATTTCTTTGCTTCCGGCAGCAGCTGGGGTTCCCAGCAGGGACCCGGGGTCCCAGGGTGTCTGTCCCTGGGCAGCTTCAGGGGAAGGAAGCCAGGGACCCTTTGCAGCGCAGGGTGGGGGGAGGGGCAAGGAGAGTGGCAGGCAGAAGGCAGAGAGAGGCCTGACCCCGGGCAGGGTGTGCCCACCGAGGACCCCTGCCTCGTTGCTGCTTGCGCCCTGGGCCCTGTGACGCGGCCCCCGCTGCCTGGGGGGAATGGTTCGGGTGCCTGACAGCACAGGCAGGAGGTGGTGGAATCTTCTCCTGGAGCCTGAGCGGAGGCCTGACCCGCAGAGGCTGAGTGGCCCCGCGGCAGCTTTGGGGACGGGCTCGCGAAGCCGCCCTGGTTAGAGATGGCAGACGCAGCGGCTGAAGGAGCAGAAGACAAATGAGGGGCAAAGGCAGGAGGGGACAGAAGACTAGACGTCACCGAACCGTACACTTAAAAGTGGTGACAATGGTAAATTTCAGGTTCTGTGCCTTCTGTCACGATTACAGAGAGGGAGGGGGAGAGGGAGGGAGGGACGTCAGGCTGTACCTTTATAGGTCCTGACTTTTACCCGAGGACGAGGACCAGTGGCCAGGTTTTCACGGCCCAAAGATAGGATGGACATAACAGTCCTGATAAGGACATGCCTGGGGGCTTGCGCCTGTAGGATCATATCTCATCTAAGCGCCGGCTCCTAAGTCTCAGAGTACAGGCTTCCTCTAGTTGGGCGCCCTGCAGCCTCTCGGAATGAGGGAGGGGAGAACACAGCTCTATCTTCCTTTAGGTCTGTTTTCAGAGTCCTTAGAAGCCAAAAGCCGCCAGCAATCTGCTGGTTTTCCCCAAACGCAGTGTTCTTTCTGGAAGGACAGGAGGGCCCCGCCAGAGAAGGCCGGGAGACGGGAGGAGGGTTGAGAAGTGCCTCGTGCCGGACCCTCGGGGTGGGAGGAAAGAGAAACGGGACGAGGACGCGGTGGGAGCTGAGCGAGGTTTCTTGCAACAGGGCCGAGGAGGGGCCGGGGGCCTGGCGGCTGTGGCCTCGAAGCGAGAGGCGGACGGTCACTGGGGCGGCGCTCCCGACGGCCGCTCAGGAGCCCGAGTCTGTCGCCTTCTGTCCGGCCGAGTGAGCGGAAATGCCCCGTGCCTCTTGGCTCTTTAACTCAATGCAACAGGCATTCTCAAGTCCCTCGTCTGTGCCAGGCTCACACTGGAGAACTCGGGTGAAGAAAGCCCTGTGGCTGCCCTCCGGGGGCTCCCAGCCCAGGGGAGGGTTTGTGCCTTAGAAGGTGCCAGAACAAGTGGAGTCATTGCCCTTGCCCCTCTGCCCTCCCGGAGGGGGGCAGACCCGCTCTCACAGAAGCTGGCAGGGCACGCAGCGGACTGGCCGAGGGCGTGGTCGCGTGGGTCTTGCTGTCTCCTAGGGGTCACCTTGCAGGACCAGGAGAGGACGTAGGCACGGCAGAAGGAGCCGGGAGGAGAAACAGATGGGCTGGGCTCAGGACTGAGGGGTGGTCCCTTGGGCTGTGCTATATACCTTGGAGAGGGCTTCTAGAAGTTTCTGACGAGGCCCAAGGCTAAGGCTGCACGTTTATTGTTATTTCTGTTACGGGCACAAGTATTCGTCTGCAGTCATGGGTCATGGTAAAACTTTGTGGTTGGAAATACCAAACTGAGAAGCCCACTTTTCCCCATGGGGATTTTCTGGCTTGGGAGTGTACATTCCAGCAATGACTTTGGCCACGAATCAGGATAAGCCTGCCCTCCCCCACCTCCCACCCACTGTTAGTCCCTGGAGCAGAGGCACTGAGCAGCAGGCCCCCTGAAGGAGGCTGTGCCTGGGGCGGAGGGGCCCGGGAGGGGTCCTGCGCGTCCTGAGTCCTGAGATGCCAACAGCTTCTTTGACACCTGTTACGGGAGCGGCTCTCGCTGACGGGGGCACAGTGACATCCAGCAAGCCTCTTGTGTCCCTGGCCCCGCCGGGATCGCACCCTAATTCTTTCTCTCATGGGACCTCAGCTACTCCAGCGGGCCTCCCTTGACCCTGCTCCTGTCACTCAGTCTGATTGTCACCAGGCCCGGTCAGCAACACAGGAGAGGTGGCGAGGCCACACGCTGTGAGCTCAGCACAGGCCCAGCACTAAGTAAACGGACATATGTTTCTTTTACTGCATCCACGGCAGACATTGATAGTCGATCACCGAGCTCTTCCCCTCCCCCGGTCTAGCCTGCATGGACCTCACAGTCCTTCTGGAACCACCCAGACAGCTGCTGCCAGTCAATCCCATTTGTCATGTGAGAAAAACCTGTTTGACCTCCTTGTCCCCGATAGCAGGCCTCTCAGAAAACTCTCAATTCTGGCCTCCATCTCCCTGCTTTTTTTAATTTTAAAATTAGGATGTTCCCAGGGCTCCTGAGTGGCTTAGTCCATTAAGCTTCCAACTCTTGATTTCGGCTCAGGTCATGATCTCATGATTCTTGAGATCCAGCCCTGCATGGGGCTCTGTGCTGACAGCTTGGAGCCTGCTTGGGATTCTCTCCCCCTGCTCTCTCTCTCTCTCTCTCTCTCTCTCTCTCTAAAATAAACTTAAAAAAATTATTAAAAGTAAAATCAAATTAGGATGTTTCCAATCAAAACTCACTCTCCTTAGTTTAGTACCTGGGGGATACAAGCTAACCCCACAAAGCAGATAATGGGAGGAATTGCCACATAGAACTTTAGGGGAAGCAAAATGGAGGCGGAGATGCTAAATTACCTGGGTTTTTTTGTTTGTTTGTTTTTTAGGCTGTCAGAGGGGGGAGGGCTTTTATAGACTCTGTTATTCCAACCTGTGCCCATTTTACAGATGAGGAGACTGAGGTGCTGACAGCTGCTGTTCACCCCATGATGCAGGGAGTTAGTTCCAGAGGTGGGGGGTGGGAGGAGGTCTCACCGCCTCAGGTGACAGAGCGCGCAGGGCTGGACAGGGTGCAGAGGGAGTTCTGTGGGTAACAGCTGGGTGACCTACCACCGTCCTTGCGACCATAAAAGGGGAAGTTAGCCCTGGAATCCACTCTCGGAAGGTGGTGGTGGGCCCCTGTGTGGAGGGAAATCTCTAGCTTCAGCCCCAGGCATCAGAACCTTTGCGTTTGGAATTAGCCCAGGACATTCATATTTGCTTTCATTTCTTCCGGAACATGAGTTGACTCCTGGGTGCGAATCCTGGAAAGAGGGGCCCCCTGAGCTTGTCCCGGGTGGCCCCGCACTTTCTAGCGGGTCGGAAAAGTGCGTGGGTCCACCCGCAGGTGGCTCCCATCATGGGGCTGCCAGAGCCCACGGGGGCCTCCGGCAGAGGGAGGAGTCAAAGCACTCCCACCCGGCATCCTTGCTCGCTCGGTGTCAATTACAAGAGAAATGCCTTCTGTCAGTCTTCAAAGCGGGAAGAAAAAGGAAATTGGTTTTGTTTTTTTTTTAATGATTTTTATTTATTTTTGAGAGCAGGAGAGACAAAGCATGAGTGGGGGAGAGTTAGAGAGAGAGAGAGGGAGACACAGAATCGGAAGCAGGCTCCAGGCTCTGAGCTGCCAGCACAGAGCCCGACTTGGGCTTGAACTCACAGACTTTGAGATCATGACCTGAGCCGAAGTCGTGCACCCAACCGACTGAGCCGCCCAGGCGCCCCTGCCCTGACTCCTTCTAGATGCTTGTGTTAGGGGTTACGATCCTGTTGAAAGCAGAGCACATGCAGGGTTAGGAGCTCGCCTGCAAGCAACCAGAGAGTCAGTGAGTGGCCACTTTGGGACTTGAACCCAGAGGTGAAGGGGTCTGGGCCTCTCCATGGAACTTCAGCCTCGGGTCCCTTGCTTCTGTCAGTGGCCCCAGCTGCTGCTGCTTTGGCGGCCGGCTGGCTCGTCGAAGGTGACACTCTGGAGCAGAGGCTGCAGGGCTTCCCCCTCCCCATGCCCGCCCCCTCCAGGGAATCCATCACCTCCCACCGGCATCAGGGACTGGTAACAGCAGGATGGGTGCCAGAGGTTGGGGACAGGGGCCGGTCTCCCCTGGAAGAACAGCGACAGGACACCTCTCACAGGGCGGGTAGGGGACAGAGTGGGCTTTGTGACGCCGCCGCCTGTAGAGCTGCTCCGATTTCTTCTACCGGAGAAAAAAAGAGGCATTTTCTCTCTAGGGGCCGGGGCCATGCATGCTCTAGAAGTTTCACTGGCAAGGAAGAAATGGCAGAGGAAGTTGTGCGTTTGTGTATATGCGTGTCTGAGTGTGAGTTGAGCGTGAGTGTGGTGTGTGCACACTATATACACACATAGGCCCAGAAGCAGACTGGGCAGCCCGGCTCCCAGTCCTGGGCTTCTAGAAAACAGACACACCGGCGGCGTCTGGCACCGTCAGGTTGACTGTACCGGTCCCAGGACATTTCTCCTGGAAACTGCGTTTTATGCTTCTTACAGCCACAGCCGTTTGTCCCCCGTCATTCTCCACACAGAGGGGAACATCAGTCCACCCCTGGGATTCTCTGACATCTGGAAATTTCCTTCAGCTGGCCTGGAAAAAGCTCTCTCTTTTTTCTTGGGACAGCACACACCCAGCTCGTAAGGAAGGACTTCGCTCCGCGGGTCCTGGGCTACTTCGCATCTCCCTTGCTCTGCGTGTCCGTCTGTGTCTTTGTGTTTTAGAAGCCGCTGGTGTTCGTAGAATTTGCTGGGTACCTGCGGCGCCAGAGGCAGGAAAAAAGTCAAGTTTCCAGTGTCGGCTTTGGAGGAATGAAGGCTTTTCAAGTCCGTTTCAAGTCCAAGAGACGAATCCTCCTGTTCCAAAGCACGGGAGCCTGACGGGCTTGGTAGTTCGCCCCGGGTCCCCTCGCCCCAGGGAGGGCTCGGGAACCGGAGGGTCGAGCGTCTGCAGGACCCCACCTGGGGGCACCAGCCACACGCCCGCCCTCTCTGTCCCCTCAGCCAAGTCCTCGGGGGCAAAGCTGCTCCGTCTTTGCCCCCGAAGACTGACCCTCTGTTCACACTGCTAGTCTGGTCTGGTCAAAGCAGTGTGAACCAGGCGACGGTCCTGGGAGCAAGGGTGTCTGTGTGTGTGTGTAGACGCCACGTAAGTGTAGTCAAAAGCAAACTAACTTCATTGTGTAAAGTGTTCTGCTATGGGGACAGTATTCACGGGGACCACGCCCACTCCCGTCATACTATTCATGATTGCGAGAGCTGCATTTGCAATAAATTAAGCTTTCTGGGAAGGCAAGCAGTAACAGAGCCAAGTGAGTGTCCGGGATCACGTGTGTTTTATCTCGGTTCATATCAAGTCCACGACCAGCCCAGAGCCTTCCCTGCTCGGGAGGGAGGGAGGGAGGGAGGGGTGGAGGGATGCATGGGCTCTTCTAGCTTCTTCTCAGTGCTATGTTTCAAAGTCACATTGAAGCTTACAGCCCCTTTCTGTTGCTGCAGTTGGAAGTAACATGTTCTCAAAGACAGCTGGGTGTTTTTGTTGTTGCTTTCTGTGTTTAAAAATGTATCCGCTTTATGTCTGGAAATAAAAATCTCTATTTTGGTCTATGAAGCATTGTTTGTGTGTGGTTCGGAAAACCCTTTTTTTCCGAGGTCAAGGGGTTTCGTCTGGAGAGGTTATGCGGAGAAGGAGGATGGGTGGCCAAGGCTGGCTGAGTTTTAAATTCCGACTTCCAGGCGGCGGCCGGCGCCTGGTTTAGGCGGAGGCTGAACTCAGGGCGATAGTCCTTCTCAGCCCAACGGGAGCGCCGGGATCGCCCGGGAAGCATCTTCAGAGACATCGCCAGCGTCTCCCCAGGCCTCGTGGGCTGCAGCCGGGAGGGCAGACCGAGCAGAGTTTGAAAATTCCGAATGCGCCCCGAGTAGACAGATGGCCCCAAACAGAGGCAGGCACCGGGCAGGTAACAGAAGGCCCGCGGACCAAAGCCCCGCTTTGATGGTTTCTTTAACGAACAGTTCTTAGGTCCGGGAATCTGGTTTCCAAAGCCACGGTGCCTTGGCAGCTGTGCCCAGGGAGGGGTGGAGGGACGAGAGAAGGGGGGATACCATCCCCACGATTGAGGAGAGGTCTGAGAAACCAGCGGTGAACCCCAGACCCACTGCCTGCTAACAAAGCCTCCTGGCGATGGCCCCGGCTTGCCAAGAGATGGGGAATTTGTGTCCGGAGCCTTCTGCTCCCAAAGCGAATATACTTTAGTTCCGAACACTTTCTGCGAGCAGGTTTTACGCTAGAAAGTCTTTGACTCTTGCGTTATTTCCAACCCCCATTCCCAAATGGGGAGTTTTGATTTTGAAAAAATCGGCTGTTATTTTAATAACATAACGCATGTCATATTTTTCCTACTCTGTTATCTGAAGACATCCTCATTACTTATGAAGAGGAGAGAGAGAAGGACCTCTCAGGTGAGAAAAATGCGCCTCTAATCCCTCACTCCTGTCTGACTTTGGCTTCGGTCATGATCTCACGGTTTGTGAGTTCAAGCCCCATGCCGGGCTCTGTGCTGACAGCTCGGAGCCTGGAGCCTGCTTCGGATTCTGCGTCTCCCTCTTTCTCTCTGCCCCTCCCCTACTCGCACTCTGTCTGTCTCTCTCTCTCAAAAATAAATCAAACACATTTAAAAAAATTTAATCCCTCGCTCCTTAAGTGACTGGAAAAACGTAGAGACCCCGGGTTTTAGACTCTGTGTGAAACTGAGTGGTGTCCAGAATTGTGAGGGAGAAGGACTTGGAACCTTCTAGATGCAGGAGCCGGTTCCCTGGCACATGCCCTTGGAATTCAACGCCATGCCCATTGCTCTCGTAGTCTCGGATGGGAGAGTCTGTCCTGTGAGGAGGGGGTCCTAGGCTCCCTAGGTCAGCCTTTCCAGCAAGTGAGACCATTAAGTCCTCGGTGGCCCGGCTGGTAGTCGCTGGTGTCAAAGGGCAGAACAACTCTCCGCCGTCAGCCTATAACGAGAGTAGTGTTTGTTTGCTGTAAGGAATTCACTTTAAGAAGTGTGTCCAGGGGCACCTGGGGGGGCTCAGGTGGTTGAGCGTCCGACTTCAGCTCAGGTCATGATCTCATGGTTCGTGAGTTCGAGCCCCGCATCAGACTCGCTGCTGTCAGCTCAGAGCCTGCTTGGGATTCTCCCTGTCTCTCTCTGCCTCTCCCCTGCTTGCGCTCTCCCCAAAATAAATATTAAGGAAAAAAAGAAAGAAAGAAAGAAGTGAGCCCATCCTGTATCTTGGGACCTACAGGCTAATGTCTTAAGAGTCATGCCCAGAGCTCTCCAAGAAGCCCTCGTGAATCTTGTGGGCTGGGATAAGAGGGCTCCTCGACTTCCGATTAGCTGTCTCCCAAAGCAAAACAAAAGACAGAACTTCGTCTGCTAGGACACTCCACCCTTTGGGTGTATGGAGGTCACGGGGCCGGCCTGTTTAGCTGATTTTGAAAAGCCCTTAATCTGTATGACGTGAAAGTTAGGCCGTGCATCGCGCAGAATGACGGGGTGCTGTTTCTACCACAGAGGCGTCGGACCTGGGGTCAGGAACTTCGGTGCGGAAACATCGCTTCGGTGGGAAAACTACAGTTTCTGAACCTTGATGGAGCGCTCATACACCTGGCTGGGTGATTAAGTCATGTTTAGGACTCTGTGATTCCCGCCCCCCCCCCACACCGGCCCTAGCCATGGAAGTGATTATCTGACCTCTCTTTTCATGTGAGGCTTCCAAGCCCAACTGTGACATGTTTAATTGGAGAGATTCATCATCGTTCGTGGAAACCCCTGGGCGAGAACGTTATTCAGCTACTTGGCCTTGGCCTTTCCCGTCACCGTCTAGCCGGCTCTGGCTCCCGCCGCTCCTGCGGTGACCTCTCTCCACCCGGCTTCCGTCCATTATGCTTCGAGGGGAGCGGCCCTGGGCTGCTGGGGGCTTCCATCGCGGGGGACCCTGGGTCGCCGCTGCGCTTTGGCATGCGTCCCGATCAGTCACCGCTGCCAGCGCCCACTCGGTCTTCACTGTGGCCTTCCGCTAATTTCTAACAGGAGGGCTCTGCTACCAATGGACGTCAAGGGAAATTGCTCCAAATTGTCCCGCGACGGCCTCGCTCCATCGCGAGGGTGGGTTTCCCGTCCTGGACCATGTGCAAATAATTGCGGCCCTTTTGCTTTGGAATAAGGTGACGGATGACAAAAAGAAAAGTTAAAAAATAAAAAACACACAACAAAACACAAGCTCGATGCAGTGGGGTTTCCTGGCTCGCGTCCTGGAACGGTAAAGGGACATTAGCGAAACACCCAAGGAACCACGAATGAAGTCTATGGTTCCCTTAACGTCGAGCCGGTGTTCGTTGCTTGTTTTTTTTTTTTTTTAAGTTTATTTATTTTTGAGAGATATAGAGACAGAGCATGAGTGGAGGAAGGGCAGAGAAAGAGAGGGAGACACAGAATCGGAAGCAGGCTCCAGGCTCTGAGCCGGCAGCACAGAGCCCGACTCGGGGCTCGAACTCACAGACTGCGAGATCATGACCTGAGCCGAAGTCGGTCGCCCAACCGACCGAGCCACCCAGGCTCCCCCGTTGCTTGGTTTTGACAAGTGTCCGCGGTTATGCAAGCCGTTAGCATCAGAGGAGGCCCGGCAAAGGCCGCACGGGAACTTGGTGCTATTTTCGTACCATCTCTAAAATTATTCCAGATAAAAATTTCATGTATTTATTTTTTTAAGTATAGTCCTTTATGGCCTTGGGGAAAACGCGAGAGTTCTCTTTTGCCTCTCAATCGATCCCTTAAAAGTGGGGTTGCATCCGTTCTGGGAACAGGCTTGGAGTCCACCTGATCTACGTTTGGGTCCCAGTCATGGCATCGCCGAAGTAGCAACCTTGGGAAGGTTCTCCAGTCTTCTTGAATGATCCGTGCCACAAAGGGATATGGTTGGGAGTGAAAGCAGACAGTACGCACAGAGCTTGGCCTGCAGTGGACACTGAGCGAGTGTTCTACTCCCATCCCTGCCGCCGCCTTGGCCACACTCAGCACGTTCAGAGACATGTCTCGCTTCAGCCCTCCGAACCTGGAGTTTGTAGGATACTGAGGCCGACCCCAAAGTACTGCCTTGTAACTGCTGCCGGGGGTACTGGGGTGTCCCCTACGTACTTACGAGTGTCCTGGGGAGCCTCGTTGACAAGGGAGACCCTGAAATCCGCCAGGGTTTGGTTGCAGACAACAGAATCCACTCCGACCGGTTTAAGGAGGAAAAGATTAATTACAGGGTGTTGGGTGGTTGGGGGAGCAGCCTCTAGTCTGAGATTCCAGGAATAGCTCCAGCCTTAGGACCACCCCGCCCCTTCCATGGGGAGACAAGAGGCAGCCACCACTTTAAGAAGCTGCCAAAGCAGGAAGCCGCTGCTGTTACCTAAAGGCTCTTGTTGTCCCCTCCCCCGCCGGCCACCCACAGCAGCCACACAGGTGCGCCACGTCAGGCCGTCTCATGGGCCTCCCTTCCATCCTGCAGAGCGCGCAGGGGAGTCCGAGCGGGCCAAGCCTAGGTCGCATCCAGAGCTTGGCAGCAAAGGAGTCTGGAAACCTCGTTTTAGCTTTACCCTCTCTGCATCTCAGGAGGGTATCTTGCCAGGGGGTTACCGGGTGATGAACGGAGCACCCCACGGTCCACGCCTTCTGATACTTAATATTCACGCACGGCCTGTTTCCCTGTCTAAACTTCCAAACGAAAACACAACAGAAGCAATCAGCTCCCACGCTTCGAAGTGCGTCTCCCTCTCCTCCAACGGGTGTGCACTTAGCGACGCGTCCGTCAATCGGCGTATCCATGTCCGTGCTCCGTGAGTTTCCCTTGGGCTCATTCACAATCTTAGCTTGATAGCCTGAAGTCTTCAGTAAACTGAAGCGTGAGGTTAACGACCCAATCCCTGCCGCTGCCATGCCCACGGTGTCCGTGACCGGGCACCAGAGTGGCTGGAAAGAGGCCGTGTGACTGCCCAGCTGACTCCCAGGACCCTCCTTTGAATAGATGGGCTTTTGGTGAGCAGAGAGCCCAGCGTACCCCCGCACCTGAGATCTACTCCAAGAAGACTGCCCACGAACCCCTCCTTCACCCTTCCTCGTCATCAGTCCCTAAACTTGAACTTTTCAAGCCCTTGACCAGCCTTAGGCCAAGTCAAGAATATTTAAGTAAAGACTATTATGAGCACCTACTGTATGTCAGGCATAAATAAAACGGTGGAGAAAGGCAAACCCAGGCTCCTGCCCACCTGGAGCCTACTTTCTGGAGCAGCCGCTGCCCACCGGTCCGTGTGGATCTGTGCTCGCGGTCACCTCGCCTATCGGGAGAAATGGATTGCCAATGGCCCGCTCAGAGTCGGCCCCCGGGGTGACTTCCCTCCCCCGTCTTTCATCTCCAGCCTTCAGGAGGACTTTGATCCCATAGTCCTGAACTTCCGGTTCTAATCGTCCAAGGCCAGGTGGAAACTCAGGCTCAAAGTCTTTGGCCCTCAGATAACAGGTCATAGGGGACCTCAGGGTGAGGCCCATGGGGCAGGCGGAGCAGCTGTGGGTGCCCTGGGGCTGTGACCTGGGGTGTGAATCACAGGGGACCGAATGAGAGAACCGACAAAGACTTCAGGCCGGGACTCTCATCCAGAACTGGACACGGCGTGGGGCTCCTGCCGTGGAGGGGCTGGGCGAGCCGACCGTGAGGGCCTCTCGGCCGCCGTGGCTCCCGGCCCCTTGAGCACCGCCCTCCCGTGGACCTCTCTCCATCCACTCCTCCGGTGCTGCTGGGAGACCCTTCTCCGACGACAGCTGGGACTCTGACGTGCCCCTCCCCCCCAAAGCCAGTTCGTGACCATCCATCCGTTCGCTCCTTCTCCCCCTCCATTCCTGCTCTTCTCTCTCATCCCCTGATGCTGACTCTCTTGAGTTTGCTCCAGTTTCTGGTTCCATCAGTTCAGGCCTGTCCGTTTTGATGTTTCTGAACTCTAGGACTGGGCGGGCCTGCGGGCCGCATCCAGCTGCCGCCAGTTTCTGTGTAGCGCAAATAATCAACAGGATTTTTAAAACTTTTCAATGGTTACATGTTTAAACGGTCTCATATTCGGGGCACCTGGGCGGCTCAGTCGGTTGAGCGTCCGACTTCGGCTCAGGTCATGATCTCACAGTTTCTGGGTTCGAGCCCCATGTCGGACTCTGTGCTGACAGCTCAGAGCCTGGAGCCTGCCTGGGATTCTGCGTCTCCCTCTTTCTCGGCCCCTCTCCCACTCACGCTCTGTCTCTCTGTCAAAATCAATAAATGTGAAAAAAATTAAAAAAAAAAGGTCACATATTGGGTGGTTACATAAGTACTGACAGAACATCCTCAGTTTTGCCTCTTAGCCTATAAAGGCCTAAACTATTTCCTAGCAGGCCCTTTCGAGAAGCATTTGTCAAGCATTTCGCTTGCACAACTTCCGGCCCAGCCATTCCTTGTATCCAAGCTGTTCCCGCCTGGCTCCCAGCCAGGTCCTTCTGGAAGACCAGCTCCCTGCAGGCGGGCCCTGACCCCCCTGAAGGGGGCCCGGGCAGAAAGCGCATCGGACCTGGCGTCAGGAGAAATTGCTCCCAGCCCCAGCCACCGGCTCCTTCCGTGCCTCTAGGTAACTCGGGGGTCTGCTCTGCCTCTAAGCCCCTCGCTGTCAAGTGGGGGTCTGGCCGGGAGGTGGGCTGCAGGACATCCAGAGCCGCGCCAGTCCTCCTGAAACTGTCATCCACGTGACCACCAGGGACACACGGAGAGAAGGACGCACGGGCGGGGCCGAGGGAGCTCAGGGTGGAGCCCGAGGTTAATCCTTCGTGCTGGGGCCTCCCGTGATGAGCCCTGCAGGTGCACCTGCGCACTCACGCAGAGGCGCACCCCACACGCCGCAGATGCGCGCGCAGGCGCTTGCACACACACACCGCGCACACGCGCACGCATGCACGCTCACGTCGAAAACACATCCCGTGCCCAGACACACCTGCGCCCCGTACACTCTCTGCGCAGACACCCATCACAGGCACACGCACACCTGCGCGTACCACACACACACACCAGACACACACACAGACACACACGTACAGACACGCTCACACACCACACACAGACACCCCAGAAAAGACCCTGATACGCGCACACACGCACCACACACGATCACCTTCCGTGCAAACCACGCGCGCTCGGAGGCACGCACCCACACAGTCACACGCACGCGGCTCCCTGTCCAGCCTCGGCGGCTGGGGGCCCCACCAGAGGTCAGGGCCGCACCCCTGGGGGTTCCCTCCTAGACTCTTGGCCTGACGAAGTGCCTTCAGAGACCAGAAAATTAAATTTGGGGTTGTTTTTCTGTTCCGGATATTGTGCATAATTTGAGGATTACTGTGGGCCAGGAAGAGAGAGCGGACATTTCTCTCTCCCTCTCTCTTCTTTCTTTCTTTCTTTTTTTTTTTTAACTGAGCTTGAAAAGAAAAAGGCAGTTGTGTGAGTTAACGAGCCTCTTGGTGGGCGACGTCCGGGGAGGGGGGAAGGTGGGGCCCAGAGCGATGGGAGCCGGCATCTGAATCCACAGCCGGTCTGGCCTTTGGGGTCAGGGAAGGGGTCAGTGATGCGGGGGCTGCAAAGAGATTGCATTTAATTAAAGAAACATCTTCTTACAATCATGTTTTGGCTGAAAGGCATGTCCGGCCCTGACCCGAGGCCCAGGGAGCCAACACAAAATGTGCGTAGTCTGGGATGCCAGGGCGCCGCCCACAAACTCCATGTATCAAAACCCGAGTTCGTGCAGGAGCTGGGGAGAGGCAGGGAGAGAGCCGTTTATTTTACGAGCAGCGCGTTCGAGACTTCGTGACATGAGAACATCGCATTCGCAGTTTGCTAGGCCCTTCCGCGGGCGTTATGTCGTTCGGTTCTCACGATAGACGCCAGAGGCCTTCCCGTATCTCGCCTCCAAGACTAATTAGTGGGTACGGAAGAGAGAAGGGAGAAGAAACGCCTCGGGCGAAGATACGGCAGGGCTGGAAAACGTTGAACCAAACCACTCAGTCCAGAGGGACCAGAGAGGGTCGCCCGAATGACTGCCCCAAAGCACCGGGTTAAGGACTCGGGGGCTTGAATTAAGCAAAGAGCTCCAAAGTCTCTTGGTGACCCCCATGGCGGCAGTGGTGGTGGTCGTGGGCAGGGGGCGGGGGGGACGTATTTGGACTCCTTCCCCTTGCCTTATTTGTCTAGTACGGGAAGAGGACCGCTCTGGAGCCGGGCTCATGAACTCCCATGCTCACAGAACCCACACAGGAGACACAGATGCGAGACTTGGTCACTTGCAAAAACACTGTGGAGAAAGGTGTGGGGGCCCTGTCCGTCGTCGCCAATGTGGGCGTGCGAGCTCTGGGTTGTGCGTCTCACGGTTCTGAGATCACGGAAGATTTCAGATTTTAATGTTAAAAAAAAAATGTCTTTTACGTGGCGACTAATTTGAATAATTAAAAAAAATAGCTGTGCCAAGTGTGCGTGTGTGTGTGTGTGTGTGTGTGTCTTCAGGCCGGATGTGACCCAAAGGATTGCTTTGCATCCTTTAGTCTAAATAATCCCCCACATTCCTTTTGGTTCAAAAATTCTAAATTCTGGGGCACCCGGGTGGCTCAGTGAGTTAAGCATCTGACTCTTGATTTCGGCTCAGGTCATGATCTCACGGATTATGAGATCGAGCCCCATGTCAGACTCTGCGCTGACAGCACGGAGACTGCTTTGGATTCTCTCTCTCCTGCTCTCTCTGTTCTTTCCCTGCTCTCTCTCTCTCTCTCATAATAAATAAACTTAAAAAAAAATCTAAAATCTCTGTGGGATGCAGAGCCAGAGGCCGTGCTCCTGTGATAACGTTTCTCGGGGGAGCCGCCGCTCACACCCTGGCCGCTCGCCCGCCTGGCTTGAAGGCAGTTCGAGCACCTACTATGTGCCGTCACCAGACCTGTACACACATTGTCGCACTCAAGCTCCAGAGGGACTGCCAGCTGGCTCCCCTCCTCGTTTTTCATGCAGCCAAAGACACAGGCTCAGAGAGGTTACGGACTTGCCCACGGTTGCACAGCACTTAACCAAACCAAAATTCACTCCTTGGTGATGTTTCAAGCTTTTGGGTTCTGTGGGTGGAAATTCCATGACATAATCAGCACTAGAGGAAAAAGACCCTCCGAACGCTGATCACTGCATAAAACCAACGAAGACTCAAACCCGATGTAGCATCCAGGTCTGCTGTGGCGTGCCCGGTGTTCAAAGGTTTGTAACCGGATCTTCTTTGATGAATAACCCGGGAGGCCTTATCAGGGTTGGGCCAGTCCCGAGGCCCCTGGGCAAAAAGTCCCTTGGCCGCCTTCCAGCCCGTAAATTGTCCTAAAGGGTCACCTGGTTTTGGCTGTTGGTGGAAGACAGGAGAGATAGGGAGGCCCTGAAAGGCGCTATCTTTCCCATCTGTTCCGCATTACGATGCTGTTAAATATTTCATGCTCTCCATTGTAGCAACAAAGAAAAGCAGAACTAATCTCTTTGTTTAAGTTTCCTTGACTGACATTGCCGGTGAGTAAGCAACATACTTCTTTTCTCACGACTGGAGGGGCTGGTTCCGCGGGAGGCTTGGAAAGAGAAAGGCTCTCACTCACGAAGCTGAGTGGGAAGTTTCCCGATGCTGATGGAGAGAAAAAAATGACAGCTCCAGGGACGGGGGTGAGGAAAATGTTTTTCAGTTGTCTCAGCCAAAGAGATGAGAGCCTGGGAGACAAGAGTTTCTGGTGCGCACCCATCTATCCTCCATCCATCCATCCACCCATCTATACATCCATCCATCCATTTTTCCGTCTATTCATCCATCCGTCCATCCATCCATCCATCCGTCCATCTATCTGTGTATCCATCCATCCATCCATCCATCCATCCATCCATCCATCTATCCACCCATCTATCCATCCATCCATCCATTTTTCCATCTATCCATCCATCCATCCATCCATCCATCTGTCCATCCATCCATCTATCTATCCATCCATGTATCCATGTATCCATCCATCCACCCATCCATCCATCCATCCATCCATCCATCTATCCATCTGTCCATCCATCCATCTATCCTTCCATCCATGTATCCATCCATCCATCCATCCATCCATCCATCCATCCATCCATCCTTCCATCCATGTATCTATCCTTCCATCCATGTATCCATCCATCCATCCATCCATCCATCCATCCATCCATCCATCTATCCTTCCATCCATGTATCTATCCATCCATCCATCCATCCATCCATCCATCCATCCATCCATCCATCCATTCTTTTATCCCCATTGTTGGAAGGCACCCACGAGCTAAGGGGTGGACATGACTTCTAGAAGCTGGAAAAGGCATGGGATGGATCCTCTCCTAGAGCCTCCAGAAAAAACACAGCCCTGCTGACACCTCAATTTTAGCCCCATTTGCATACTTCTTATCAATCTTATTAAGATAATAAATCACTGCTATTTAGAGCCACCAATGTGTGCTGGTTTGTTACAGCAGCAACAGGAAACTAATACACAACCTCCCAGGGTCACTGTGGGCATCCAAGGAGCTGATATTTAAAAGCACTTCGCAGAGTACTTGGCACATAGGAAGTGCTCAGAAATAGTCGTTGCTCTTGCTTCTATTCTCACCACTATTCTGCGGTGCTGGGGTGACAGAGAAATAGCTAAGGATTTTCTATTAAACATGTCGTGTGTGCTTATTGAAACAAATCTGGCAGACAAAGACGGTGCAATTCTGTTATTTCCTAAAACAATACCTGTGAGACGTGGACTCGTGACAGTGACTGCCCCTCGCCATCACTCCCCTCTCTATCCCTTCTCTTTCTGGCCGGGTTCCTCTCGATGGTTCTGGGCTTAACCAGGTGACTTAGTTTGGCCTGGCAGCAAACGTGATGGTGAGCAGAGGCCTGGAACTATTTGTACCTCCGCCGCCTCCGTGAGGACATGCCTAGGCTGGCCAGCTGGAGGACGGAGGTCACGGGACTCAGGGCCTCCCATGGGGCCAGGGGACCGCCAGCTGGTGTTGGATCTGTGACCGAGCCGAATCAAAGGGCCACCTCGCTGAGCCC
Source organism: Paguma larvata (assembly GCA_030068075.1). NCBI lineage: Eukaryota > Metazoa > Chordata > Mammalia > Carnivora > Viverridae > Paguma > Paguma larvata. Next base: position 39,947,519 of record CM057827.1, on the reverse strand, counting down.
TAATCGCTGACACACAGATTCATGGGCTAAACAAACGATCATTCCTTTAAGTGGTTAGATTTGGGGACAGTCTGTCCTGGACCCTGATTGCTGTCAGAGGTAAGTGGTCTAGGACAATAGAGCAACTCCCGGTGACACGCACTGGGGACTCACTACGTGCGGGACTCCGTCCTAAGTCCTTCGTAGACGCCGGCGTTTCTAAAGGACATACTCGGGTGAGAATCACCTAGAAGCTTGTCACCATGGCCCAGGGTTCCAGCTTAGCTTACTTGATCAGAACACTGGAGGGGCCTGAGAACCTTCATTTTAGCCATCTCTCCCTTGAGTCTTGGGCACCGTGACATCCGGGACCCATTAACACTCATGCTTACCCTTCAGCTTCACAGCCCTCCTGGAAAGCAGAGATTCTCACACCCATTTCACAGAAGCGGAAAGCGAGGCTCAGAGAGAGAAGTTTGCTCATTGGAGGTGGAGCCATGCCTTGTCCCCCAAGCGTGGCGATAATCAAAGACAAGCTCTCAGTCGGTCCCCAAACGCGGCCCGAGGTGGCCGGGGCTGGCTCCACGAGACTCTGCCCTCCACCTGACATTTGGGGCGGGGGGCGCCGCTGGCGACCGCTGGGGCGTGCTGTTCCGGGCCCACGCGAAGCTGGGCCTGCTCCGGGCAGAGGTGAGAAGCGCCAGGCGCCTGATGAAGTGGGCCCTCTTCGCTAAAATGGAAATTGTTGCTAAATAAGAGCATAAATATTTAATGACCTGCCGTGACTGCTCTTTGCATAACAACTTCCAGTCCAGATTCCATACGAAGCAGGCTTAAAATAAACACAACGCCCGGGTGTGAGTCCCAGGCTCCCCGGACCGAAGCGGCTGTTACGGTGCCCTCGCTCCGGGCCTGAAGAGAGGACTTTTATTGTGTCCTCACCTGCACACAATACTCCCGGGCGACTGGAGGGGCCGGGTAGCTGGCCGCAGCCCCTGGCGCCGCTAATGGCTACGACGTGAAAAATCTCACCCCCCCCCCCGCCCCTGGAGACAGCCACTCCCACTGTGTGAGGGGTGAGGTGACAGCAGGCCCCTTCCCCATGCCCTTGGTGGCTCCCCATTGTTCCCCAGACAGCGTGTCTCAGGGACTACTTGGAACATTCTCTCCATCACTCACACCCGTTCTAGAAGCGAGGCGGCCCAGCTCCTCGCGGGGTGTGAAGGCCGCGTGGCCTCCTCTCAGGGAGCAGGGGTTATAACCATGAAGCGGTCATCGGCCACGCAGCGCGTCTTCGGAGAGCCCTCGGCTAGTACTGCTCCGTCACCTCCTCTGAGATCTGTTCCGGGGACCCTTCTACTTCAGGTCTAGACTCATTCCCCATCCGAACGCTTTATTTTTTATTTAAAAAATTTTGTTTAATATTTATTTATTTTTGAGAGAGAGAGACACAGAGTGTGAGCAGGGGAGGGGCAGAGAGAGAGGGAGACACAGAATCCGAAGCAGGCTCCAGGCTCTGAGCTGCCAGCACAGAGCCCGACGCGGGGCTCGAACTCACAAACCGCCAGATCATGACCTGAGCCGTAGTCAAACGCTTAACCGACGGAGCGCCCCAGGCGCCCTTCCGTCTAAACGCTTTAAACACCACAGAACCTTGCAACAAATCCCGAGGCCGTTCCTTCAGCGGGGTGGAAATGTGACATGAGTTAGCATCTGCCGGGGCCGCCTTGGGATGACCGGAGCGTGCGCGCAGGGGAGAGGCTGACAAGACGCGGAGTTGGGAAGAAAGCCAACTGCCAGGTCACGAACAGGAGAAGTGACAGAAGTGACAGTTATCCTGGTCGGTTCTCTCCATGTGCTGGGTGTGTGCCGACCCCACAGAGTGACCCCTACGTCACTCCCATGAGATGGTACTGTTCTTAATCCCACTACACGGATCGGGAAACTGAGGCCGCCTTGGTCCCCCACCCAAGACCTGGTCCCTGACGCCCGATCTTCCAGCCTTTTGATATTTTCAAGCTATGCCCCCTACCTCTGTCGAGTCCTTCCTCCACGTTCCCTTTGGGGGTGCTAGCCAGGACTGACGTGTGTCATTTGCCACCCAAGGCCCACGCCGGCGTGGGGTCGGCTGAGGAGCCATCCGTTGTTCCAGTATTTGGGTCTCGGCGTCTGCCCCCAATCCCAAACCCATTCGGACCCCAGTTCCCACTAAGCCTCGACCAGAGAGAACTCAGCCCCGCCGCCCCGGAGACATCTGGTGATGCCTGCGGACGTTTTTAGTGTCACGACCGGGAAGCGAGTGTGTCTGGAATCCCGTGGGTGAAGGCCGGGATGCTGGACACCCTACAGGGCCCAGGACGGCCCCCTCAAACGACAATCACCCCTGAAGGCCAACGGTGCCCAGAGCAAGGAGCTCTGTGCTGTCTACAGGTCCTGCCTGACGTGATCTGGCCCCTACTGTGAGGGTCTTACTCCTGAGTGCCCCCCACTTTGATTAGACCCTGGAGAACTCGTGCCCACCTCCACTTAAAGCCTGCAACCCCCCTTTGGGGGTCCCGTGGCTCTCTGTTGATTCTGCTTGCCCGTGCGGCCACCTGCTCCCCGGCACAATTGCCACGTACCACCGACCACGCAGACATCGTCCCACCACCCGCCGAGGGGCCACCCCACCCCACCTGCCTTCCCGCAATGCCCACCTCACCACCAGGGCCCAACGGCACCCGGGTCTTAGCGAAGATCAACTACCGCTGCCATGTTCCGCCCAAATGGACACCCCCCTCCCCCCGGACAAGGTTTTTGCGCCCCAGGACAGTGTCCAGCTCGGGCCGGCCACCACCCACCCCGCTTCCGGCCGCCGCCGTTCATTTCGCAGGCGGCCAGAGGCTCAACTCCCTGGAGCTCCAGCGCGGGGGCGAGCCTGGCGGCGGAATGAAAAGACTTGGTGACCCGCGCCTAAAAATAAAAATATTATTCGATTGTCGTGTCTGACAGACAGAGCGCCTGACGCAGAAAGCAAAGCCATGGCAACTGGATAAACACGCTGGAAACCCTCTCCCTCGGGGCCGGGGGGAGTTGAAAGCGATCTCGGCTGGGCCTTCTGGACACAGACGATGGACGGGCGTCTTCACTGCTCTCTGGTTTCTGGCTCGGATGGGGTTGGCCGTGGGTGTGTGGGAAGGAGGAGAAGAGTGACGGGCCCCCCTCGGCTCGTCCCGTGTATTCAGGCTGCTGGTGCCTTCTCAGGATGTCCCCTGTTCTTGGGGGGACGCTTTCTGCCAGAAGAGGGAAACCTGGAAGATGAAAACAAAAACCCCATTCGCGTCCCCAGTTAAAGAGATCCTTTTCTTTCGTACCCCAGGAAAGTGCGGGCCCTGGGCCAGACGGTCATGAACCCTCCCTTTGTTGCCTCCAATACTGTCTTGCCTCTAGGTCTTCCTTCTGCTAAACGCCTCTTCCAAAACATCTTGCGTGCCGCCTCTGCACGCCTGAATCTGACCCATCCTTCCGGACCCGGCTAAAATGTCACTTCCTCCAGGAAGGACGTCCGGATTTTTTCTGTTCGCCAGCCCGGTCCCAACCACGCACAGGCAGCGGTGGTCTCTGTCCGCCCAGGCTTCCCACGGCTCTTCACCAGCGCTTATATTGAGCCCCTTAACTCAGCAAGGTGGGGCCAGGAGCAACGTGGACATGGAGTCAGGCAAACCAGCTCGCATCCCAACTCTGTTCCTGAGTAGTTAACCTCTCCACGCCTTAATTTCCTCACCTGTAAGATGGCCCTGAGGCCGACCTCGGAGAGCTGTTGTGATCTTTTAAAAAAATTTTTTAAATGTATATTTATTTTAGAGAAAGAGAGAGAGAGAGAGACAGAGTGCTGATGAGGGAGAGGCAGAGAGAGAGGGAGACACAGAATCCGAAGCAGGCTCCAGGCACCAAGCTGTCAGCGCAGAGCCTGACGCGGGGCTCGAACTCACAGACCTCGAGATCATGACCTGAGCCGAAGTCGGATGCTTAACCGACTGAGCCACCCGGGAGCCCCTGAAGCCATTCACTCTATGGCGATTGGTGACAGGGGCCCTTGGAAACTCGGACAACGAGCTCTCCCCTCTCTCAGCCTCGGTTCCCAAGCTGTGCCCTGGAGATCGGGGACGGGAGAGAGTAGGGGCGGAAACGCTGAGAACCTAGGAGTGCTGAATCGGAAACTCGGCCAAGTTCAGAAAAAGGAAAGCAGAGGCGGGGAGATGCGTGTCCTCCCAGGCCGGCCCGGGGGAGGCCCCGTGACCCTCCCGCGGGGAGTTCCGTCGGCGATGTCTGCTTGCGTGTCCTTCCCTGTGGCCACACCCCGGCTCCTGCCATGGATGTGGGCGAGGAACTAGAGCCCTCACTGGACAGCAAGATAGAGACAGGACTGGCTGGAGCAAGTACACATAGGATTTAAAAATGACACAGCCGGGGGGCCCCTGGGGAGCTCAGCGGGTTGAGCGTCCGACATCAGCTCAGGTCATGATCTCTAAGTTCGTGAGTTCCAGCCCCATGTCGGGCTCCCTGCTGCCAGCGCAAAGCCTGCTTCAGACCCTCTGTCCTTCTCTCTCTGCTCCTCCCCTGCTTGCTCTCTCTGTCTCTCTCAAAAACAAATTTTTTTTAATGTTTATTTATTTTTGAAACAGAGAGAGACAGAGCATGAGTGGGGGAGGGGCAGAGAGGAGAGGGAAACACGGAATCCAAAGCAGGCTCCAGGCTCTGAGCTGTCAGCACAGAGCCCGACGCGGGGCTTGAACTCACGGACCTCGAGATCATGACCAGAGCCGAAGTCAGACGCTCAACCGACTGAGCCACCCAGGCACCCCTCAAAAACAAATATTTAAAATAAAATGACACCGCTGAACACACATGTCTGAGAAACCCAGGAGCCCCGCCATCCTGCACCCCCGGACTGGGCGGTGGGGAGGTCATCGGTTGTTTTTATCTTCCCTACGCCCCTTCCGGTTGCTTCCGCAGATCGGTCCCTCCTTCCGTGAACTGCTCCGCCCTCTGTTCCCGTGGTTCCGGGACACCCGCCGGTCTGGTCCCTTGGCCCAGAGGGTGGTTGCGTGACCCAGGCCCGGACGATCAGGGGATCAGACAGGCAATGCAGGTGACCAAAGAGGACCAATCTCCCGCTGGGACTTTCAGTGCAGAGGGTGGGAGACAGAAGGCCCACCTTCAAGGTGGCCGAGCCAGAGAGACACGTGCGCTCTCTGAAGGTGTGACCCTTTCTCCCCTTCCTGCACGGAGAAACTCCCCTACGGCAGGAGAAACTAGCTCCACACACAGAGGACAGCAGAGGGGCACAGGGCGTGTGTGTGTGTGTGCACGTGCGTGTGGACAAAGGGACGCTGAGGCCCGGCGGTACTAGTTTCGTCGGTAAGCCAAACCCGTTCATGAACTTCCAGTTGCATCGATCAATAAACCCTCATTTTTATTAACCACTTGAGCCGGGATTCTGACCTCCACGGTGAGAAAGTGCTGCCTGACCCAGGAGGGTCGGTCGACACGAAGGTCAAACGGGGAAGCCTCCCTGGAGGGAGGAGGCCAGGGCCCCCGAGAGGTCCCGAGAAAGAGTGACCGCGTGCCCCCCAGTGGCTGCAGGGAGGGCCTCGCCTGGAGGGGTGTTTGGAGTAGATTTCAGGGTTGGGGCTTTACAGGAATGCCTGTCTGGCCGTCCATCGGAGGCCCCGACCCCCCGCCTTGGGACATCCTTCCCAGAACCATCATCTCCCCCAGCCTCCCCCCAAGCTTGGCCCACGCGGCCATCTTAGGTACTGTCGGGGTAGAAATGCTGGACGGTTCCTTTCTGGAGGCGGGCCCAGAGCTCAGGGGGAGGGATCGGCCCCAGACTAGAGGAGGGAGGCCTCTTCTTCTAAGACGGATGTGGGAGAGGAACAAGGGAGGGCTAGTGGACATACGCTGTGGGTGTCCGGAGGCCGGGAGCGACGGCCACTTCTGTGTCACCTGACTGAGCCGTGGGACTCCCAGACGCGTGGCCGAATATCCCAGGTGTGTCTGGGAGGGGGCCTCTGGATGAGATTCATGTTCGAATCGGTAGACTGAGCCCAGCAGACTGCCCTCCGGGATACGGTGGGCCTCCTCTAAGCAGTTGAAGACCCGAATAGCACAAAAAGGGAATTCCACTTGCCTGCCTGTCTGAGCTGGGACGTCGGCCTTCTGCCCGCAGACTGGACCCGACAGCAGGCCCTCCCGGTCCCCGGGCCTTCGGAGCCGGACGAGAACTCCCCCAGCAGCTCCCTGGGTCTCCCGCTGGCCGACCTGCGGGTCTCTGGGCTTCTCGACTTCTGCCATAGTTCCGGGAGCACGTTCTTTCTAGCAAATCTCGTTCTTACTACGTATCTACGTCCGACTGGTTCTCTTTCTCCGACGACTTTGACTGACTCACCGGGCATGAGGGACACACCCAGGAGCCCTTCATTTCTGTCTGTGAATTACGGGTTGTGTCTTCTCCCGGGAAGGAGAGGTTGGGAGGGGAGGGGGTTTCTAGCAGCTGCACCAAGGCCCCAGGGACGGCCCCTCAGGGGACCCGAGGAAGAGGGAGAAGGCTGCTGCCCGGCCCTGTGTTCCCGGCTCAGCCTCCCCTCACCCGGCTCTCTGCCCGACTGTGCCCTTCTCCCAGAGCCTTCCTGGCCGCCCTGCACGCATAGCACCCCCGACCCCCGTCGCACGGCAGACGCCCCGGATTTACTTGGTTTGTAGAGTTTCTCGTGGTTTCTTTGACCTACGGGTTCGCCTATTGTTAATCTATCTTCCCGACAGATCGTAAGCCCCAGGAAGACAGGGACTTTGGTTGGCTCACGAGTGCCCGGAACCCCGCCCAGGGTCTGGCACATACCAGGCTTCCAAGATTAGTTCTTGGGGAGGCTGGCGGGAGGTGGTACGGGGGCCTTGTAGGCTGTGGGAGGAGCCGAGTTCTTGCACATTCTAGACTTCGGGCCATTGGAGGGGTTGGAGCGGGGCACACTGGTGGGCTTTGTGCTCTGACAAGGCCATTCTGGCTGCAGCTGGGGGAGGTTGTGGGGGCGAGCGGAGAAGCAGCAGGGAGATGTTAACGGTCCGGGAGAGAGAGGACTGAGGGCGAGCTTCGACTCTGAGTGCACAAGAGCCTGACTCACGGACCAGCTGAAGGGGAGACCAGAATCGCCCCAAACGCTCTTTCTGGGGCAGAGGCGGGGATCAGACCAGCCTCCCTCCCAGCATGCACACCGGCCCGGGGCAGAGCCAGGCTCGTAGAGGGAGCGAGTGGGGGCTGGAGTGAAGCCGAAAAACCTGTGAGAGGCACGGCGTGGAGAAACAGAGCCCCGCCTGCCCCCACGAGCCCAGAGCGAAGGACAGAGGCAGGTGGAGGGACAGACAGGTTCTCGGGGTGCACAGGGAGCCCCGCTTAGGGACGCTAAAACAGCAAGTGTCTCTCTGCCTTTCGAGACAGGGATATCCAGGCTCAGTACCGGGTGACGACTCTTTTCCTATGCGGTCCTAACCTTCCACTTACTTTATTTAGTTTTTAAGTTTATTTATTTTGACAAAGAGAGAGAGCCCATGCGCACACCTGAGAGAGAGAGGGAGAGAGAGAATCCCTAGCAGCCTCTGTGTTCAGCGTGGAGCCTGACTTGGGGCTCGATCCCATGATCCATGAGATCATGACCTGAGTCAAAATCCAGAGCCAGAAGCTCAACAGACCAAGCCACCCAGGCGCCCCCCGATTTATTTTAATCGTATGAAAACTATCGGATGGGTCAGATTCCTTAAAGGCAAAGACAAGTGATCTTTCCGTGTGTCCCCAACACCTTGGTGGACAGCCAAGGCTAGAGACGATGGGATGGTCCCCCATCTGGAGGTCCCCCTGCCCACGCCTCTCCTAGGTGGGGGCCGCGGACGCAGACACCCTGGCCCAAGACCTGCCTTCACCACATCTGACCTCGGACAACTCCTCAGAGCCTCTACTCTCTCACCTGTGTGTCCCCGGGGACACCGTGAGGGCTGGCGGAAGTCTCGCCAGGCCCAGAGAACGTGACCGGTGCATGCTGGTTTCCTCGCCCTCTCGGCCTGCCTTCAAAAGCCGGGGCTGCCTTGGCACACAGCAACAGAGCCAAACGGTCCTCGGTGAACTGAATCGACTCGGGGAGACGAACAGCTCGGCGAACACGATTTTATAAACTCGCCCTCCTTGGGGGTCTCCTGCTTCCCTAATTGTAGGGAAACCAAGAGAGCGAACTTCGATGACCCTTTCCTCTTCCCCAAGGGCTGTAAATCCTGCCAACGAGTTCTCGGCTAATACATGTTCTTCTTGTGGAATGTTGGCATTCTCTGGAACAATAAAAGTGACCCTTTGGCCTCGCCGGTCACATTTCACGATTGAGTCGGGCCTCGATGGAGGGCCGGTCTGGAGGTCACAGAAACAAGTGCTCGAAAGCAGAAGATAATGGCCACTCCGGACGAGGGCTTCCAGCAGAGTCCCGCGCCATCTGCAGTCCTGACCGCACTCTCGACGAGGGCACACTTCCTTAGAAACTCCGATCTGATCTGGGCCCCAAAGGAGAAAATTAAAACCAGAAATGGAGACGCAAAGGCGAGACTCTGGTTTGTTTTGTTTGTTCGATTTGTATGCGCCCTTTAAAAGAGAGAAATCCAAACATCTTCCGGTGGGGATTCTACCTTCAACGAGGTTAAACTCTTGGAGCCATTGTTCCCGACGGCAGAAATTGTCACTTTAGAGGCTTGGAAATATTTTTATTGATGCACATAGTGTCGATCTCAGGAGCAGGAGAAGGGGACTGGGATGCCCCCGAGCGCACCCTGTCTGTCTGGTGTGTGGCTCGATCCCAGCCCCTGGCACGAGGCCTGTCCATAACCGACGCTCACCCAAAATTTGCCAAAGAGATGAAATTAACCCGTTACCACAACCCTCCTAATCAGTTTGGCAAAAATCACAATACGCTTTCATCCCTGTGTCAATAGAAAGTCCCAAACAGGGGCCCCTGGGTGGCTCAGTCGGTTAAGCCTGTGACTCCTGGCTTTGGCTCAGGTCACGATCTCGCGGTTTTGTGGGTTCGAGCCCCTCGTGGGACTCTGCACTGACAGGAGCCTGCTCGGGATTCTCTGTCTCCCTCTCTCTCTCTGCCCCTTCTCCACTTGCGCGCTCTCTCTCTCTAGCTCAAAATGAATAAATAAACTTAAAAAAAAAAAAAAAGAAAGCCGCAAACAATTCAAGTCCAGTACGTGTGCGCTTCAGAGCAGACGTTGGCTCCAGGACGGTGTTCAGAGCCCTCCGTTTCCTCTGAGAGAACAGGCCCCGTAGCTAGGTGGAGGTCGTCTCCCTGTGGGGAGCGACTTGTCTTCTCACTTCTCATTTGAGGAATGTCACACACTCAGTGACACAGGTGCCTTCAGGTTATTCTTTGTCGGTTACATCTCCAGGCATGGGGTCTGCAGAAATGTCTACTCAGTTCCTAGGAAGAATTTCAAAGTCAGGGGGGCCAGGCATTCCCAGCTGAGTATTAGAAAGAGCACAGGACTGGGGCACCTGGGTGGCTCCGTCGGTTGAGCTTCCACCTTTGGTTCAAGTCGTGATTTTGTGGTTTGTGAGTTCGAGTCCCACGTCGGGCTCTCTGCTGAAAGCACAGAGCCCGCTTCAGATCTTCTGTTCCCCTCTCTGCCCCTCCCTTGCCCTCTCACTCTCTCGAAAAGAAAAGAAAAGAAAACAAAAGGAAGTGAGCACGGGACTGCTAGACAGAGAATTAAACCTGAGTAACTCTGGTCAGTTAAAGCGATGTAAGGAGAAGGGCAGATAAATGTCGGGGAGGAAGTCGGGACGCTCGGACAGTCAGACACTGCATTTTTAAAGGTTGCATGAGAACAGCAGAAGAAGGATCTCTGTGGAGTTGGAAGAGTTCATCTGAACTGAAACCCCCAGGAAAGGTGCATGTAAATGACATTAACATTCAAATGAGCATTCACAGATTCTCAGGGGGCAATCCTTTACCAAGTTATTACAAGAAAAAAGAGAGTAAGGAGCAGAATCACAAACCTACAGGCCACAAGGCAAACCAGAAAGACGCACTCACACAGACTGATCAAAATGGAAATGGACTATTTCCTTTAAAAAGCTGAAAGTCAGTAAAATGATACAAGGCCCACAAACCATGTAGAGTGGATCTCAAACCCCCGTGAAAAATGAGGAGACAGAACTCAAGAGTTGGAAATAGAAGAAACGATCGTTTTAGAAATGAGGACAGAACTAGAAGAGACAGCAGCACGGAAAACACCCTAAGAGAAACAGAAGATGAAAAGCAGATACATTTAAAAAATAAAAAATAGAGGGGCGCCTGGGGGGCTCCGTCGGTTAAGCGTCTGACGCTTGGTTTGGGCTCAGGTCATCATCTCACGGGGGTCTTTGTGGATGAGAGCCCTGAGTCCGGCTCTGGGCTGACAGCACAGAATCCTCTCTAGGTTTCTCTCTCTCCCTCTCTCTCCGCCCCTCCCCTGCTTGCTCTTCTCCTGATCTCACCGTTTGTAGGTTCGAGCCCCACATCGGGCTCTGCACTGACCGCCCAGAACCTGCTTGGGATTTTCTCTCTCCCCTCTCTCTTTGCCCTTCTTCCCCTGCTTGCTCACTCTCTCTCAAAATAAATAAACTTAAAAAAAATTTTTAAATGAAAATTAAAAATAGAGACAAAGAAGGTGTGAAAGGCAGGGACAAATACTAAAAATAAAATAAGAAAATTCAATAAATGGATGATGGGACACCTTAAAAAGAAAACCAGAGCCAGGAAAAAGAAAAAGTGCAAAAAAAAAACAAAAAACAAAAAACAAAAACCCAAAAAAACCATAATTCAAGATCACTTTATTGAAAGGAAAATATTTGAAGCTCTACACCAAAAGAGACACTGGGGCTTAAGAACACAAACCAGAACAACCAACACCAAGGCACAGTCTACTAAAACCACAGGCACTAAGGACAAAAGGAAAAGTCCTTTGGAAGCTTAAGTACCAAGCGCATGTGACTTCTAAGGTAAATAAAATTGAATTGCTGTAAAAATTGTTTTAACATCAACAACTTATACCGGAAATGTAATACCTTAGTCAGGATACCCAAGAGGAGAAAAATGTGAGCCAAAGATTTTATATTCGGGGGAACTGATTTCCAAACACAGAGTGTACAAGGCTAACAGAAGCTGTCATCAACGTGCATCGATCGGAAAACATTGCCCCTGTTGTTCCTTCTGAAGAAACCTTCTAGAGAATGAGTTCGGGAGGATCAAAATAGTCGGGAGGCCTCCACAGCTGGATGCGGTGAACGTGGAACACACGCGAATGTATCAACGTACCGGCCGTAATGTTCTGACGACGGAGCTCTGGGACAACAACAGAATGGGGGAAGAAGGAGGAGGCATATGTAAAAACACTTTTAGGGGCGCCTGGGTGGCTCTGTCGGTTGAGCGTCTGACTTCGGCTCAGGTCATGATCTCGCAGTTCGCGAGTTCGAGCCCCGAGTCAGGCTCTGTGCTGACAGCTCAGAGCCTGGAGCCTGCTTCCGATTCTGTGTCTCCCTCTTTCCCTCTCCTTCTCACGCTCTACTCTCTCTCTCCAAATAAATAAACATTAAAAAAATTAAAAAATAATAATAAAAGAAAAAAAAGAAAGACTTTTAATTATGGTCAATAATCAGAACTGGTGGTTGGTTGTGTGACTATTATCATGGCTGATGTGTGGTGAGGTAACGTAGATGAAGAATTATGAGATATTCGAACTCTAACATCCATGTGATCTTGATAAGTGAGCTGCTCAGTGTGGAAGAAAGAAGAGATGCGGTAGAGAAGAAAGTGACTCCATCAAACAAAACAAAACACTCTGTGGTTTTGATTTGGCTTCAGCAATATCAGTAGGAGCTCGTGAGGCACTGTCTGCATAGTGTAGGTATCCCAGCCCTGTTCACTGAGAAGACAGAAGCAGTACCATTTATAGTCATTAGCTCAAATAAATGATAGACATAAAGGTAAGAGCTAACACTGTGAAAATCCTAAAAACAAAACAAAACAAAAAACGACATAGAAGAAAATCTCTATGACCTTGGGGGTAGGAAAGATTTCTTAGACAGGATACAAAGAATACTACCCATTCAGGAAAATAATTGATCAATGGGACTTCACTACGTCAAAACTTTCTGCTTTTCAAAAGATACCATTGAGATAGGAGATGTACGGGAAATTTCTACACCACCTGCTCAATTTTGCTGTGAACCTAAAACCACTCTAAAACGTAAAGTGTATTCTTAGAAGAATTTTCAGTCAAAGAAGAGACCAAAGCTTTGCATCCTTTTATAGGAAAACTTTATTATCCCGTTTTGTATTAAAACAATAGTGAAATTTTAAGGGCCAACAGTGCAGGAAGAGTAGTTCGGGGCCATCGTTGATGGGATGTTTTGTGGCCATCTCATCGAGGAGATGTTCGCTTCCAAGACCAAAAAGGATATAAGGATATAATGTTTTTCCTAAAGTGGCCCAGCTAACACACTCTCTCCTACCACTATCTTGTCAGCTATCGTCCTATTTATTTAACTATTTGAAAACTCATGATAGCTTTCTTGCCTAAAATGAACGACTCTGACATATAGTTACTGCAGTGCGTTTATTCAATAACAAATGCACATTTTTACCTCAGCTGATTGACAAAATTTCAGCATATGAAGCACAAAAGTTCCAAAAGTTCTCACTCCAAGTTACAGCCAGAAGGCTTTCTACTTCTTCACAGCGGATGGTTCGCTGTTAAGAAATCTGAATGCCGTGCCTTGTTCCTATCGCTGCTCTTGTTACGATGATGAGATATGAGACAATCACAGGATTGTTGATCACAGCAAGTTCGGGGATGCCAGAAATGACAATTAAGTTGGCATCAACTATTTGACCTTCCAGAAGTCAAGCCAAAGCTAAAGTCAAATATCAGACTTTGGCTCACCCCCCAAAAGCTGATATTGTCGCTAACTTACTCTTATCTACAATGTTTGGTTTTTATTTATAAGAAGCATGTATTTCTTTATGATTTTCAACAGATATTTCTATGAAAATTGCACATTAAAAATGCTAGCCATCTCCCCCTCCCCCAGAAAAAGCGAGTGTTGGTTAAGAACATTGGATTGGGTCTCTAAATAATTCCCAACCTTTCTAAATACTGAAAAGAAAAGAAAAAAAAAAACACCACGCCATTAATGCACTAAAAAGAAGTGAATTTACGGTATGTATGTTGTGATAAAGTTGTTGATAATTGTAAAAAAGAAAAGAATGCTAGAAGAGAATAGAGCTTTTTTTTTTCTTTTCTTTTCTTTTTTTTAATGTTTATTTATTTTTGAGAGAGAGAGAGAGAGAGAGAGAGAGAGAGACAAAGCACAAGCAGGGGAGGGACAGAGAGAGAGGGAAACACAGAATCCAAAACAGGCTCCGGGCTCTGAGCTGTCAGCCCAGAGCCCAACACGGGGCTTGAACCCATGAACCGTGAGGTCATGACCTGAGCCGAAGTCGACGCTTAAGCAACTGAGCCACCCAGGTGCCCCAGCTTTTTTTCTTAATTGTAAAAACAATGACAACGGTCTCCTTTTCTTATAAGGACACCAGTCAGATTGGGTTGGGGTCACCCCGTGTGACCTCACTCTCCCTTAATCACCTCTCTGAAGACCCTGTCTCCAAACACAGGCCGGTTCTGAGGGGCTGGAGGGGTACGGCTTCAACACGGGAACTGGGGGTGGGAGGGACACAATCCAGCCCATAATAAACATTAACCTTGACTCTTTTACATAAAATAGGCCAGTTTGGGAGCCACCAAGTGGGCCACATGCCACCTGGGGCCCCCTGGGCCCGGCACCTTCTCCCACAGCACCTCCTTCCCCGACTCAGCCGCCAAGGACACCCCTGTCACCCGTTGCTCCTTTTGAGGGGGAGTGAACCGGAGTCCCCCTTGGAGTTTTTTCATTTAAATCTCCTTGCAGGATACTGACCTGCCCACCTCCCTCTCCTTCTCTGGATCCCAGAGCCACCGGCAGGAACTGAGACCCAGCCGCTCAATCTCCTCTCGCCAGCGAGCTTGGGTTCCCAAGGTGTGGACGAGGTGGAGCGGTTTTTATTTGGGTTTTAATGCCTTCCAACTCCGGGGCATTTCCCTGAAGCCCTGGAAGGCACGGGCTCCAGGCCTTCCACCTGCCGCCCTCAGACACAAAGCTCCATTTGTGTCCCCGCGGCCGTGGGGGAGACGGCGACCCCGCACCCCCTCGTCCACCGACAGGCCCCCAAAGCCCAGCACGAGGTGAGGATCAAAACAGGCCAGACCAGGCGCTGCCAAGCCAAACACAGAGGAAACGGGGCGCGAGCCCGGCGGAGAAACCAGATTCCCCTGGAAATCGCCGCTCCCCGGCGCGTCTGGAAGGCCTGCTCCAATAAAGCGGCTCCGGAAGGCCCGAAGGACCCCCACGGCCCTCGTCTTGATGGAGATGCCAATAAAAACCTCCCCACATCCAGGCTGCAGGCCCCTCGGCGCGGCCCTGGGGCCATAAACCGGGATACGAGCGGCTGGGGAGCTGGGAGGGAAGAGGCCTCCTCCCAGAAAGCCCACCAGCCGGCTGGCCTGCAGGCCGGAAAGTAACGGAGACGCCGTCAGGGAAACGGAGGCCGAGGCTGGCTGAACCGGAGGGGAAGCCGCCTGCCCCAGCCCAGGCCTCCGCTCCAAAACCAGGCCAGGGCTATAAAATCTGTGGGAACTTCAGGAAGACGTAAGGACGGCCCAGCGACTGCAGTTCTCGGGGAGGCTCGGGGGGCGCCGGGCCTCAGGGAGCAGCCGCAGACCCCGGGGAGGGGAAGACAAACTCTTGGACGCCCTGGGGCGACGGAGGACCGTGAGATGCGGGTGCATGTGTGTGTGCGTGTGTGCGTGTGTGTGTGCACGTGCACACACGTGCGTCTGAAGCCACGGGCCCTGGACATACCAGTCGGAGGTGTCACCTAAATGCATTTAACTTGCAAATTCGTTTGCAGGGATTGAAGCAATACACGTAAGCGGTGCATTTGTATTCCATGCCGTCCCGCCCCGAGTGTGGAGGGCCCGGTGAGCGAGTTCACGCCGGGAGACCCGCATCTGGCCTCCCCCGCCATCTCAGCCCGGGGGCCCCTTCCGGCGGGAGCACTGGCCTCCTAGGGTTCTCGAAGGCTTAAATACATATGTATTCTTTCTACCTATGACACCGTGTATACCCCGGCGCCCGCGTTTGGGGCTCACTGCAGAATCAGGCCTGTTTGGAGGGCGGTGAGCAGGCGTGGTTTGCACCTGCCGGACTCCAGAGCAGCGTCGCCTACTACAAAGACTTTTTCCCTTTGAAAAGGTCATAGCTGACTCTCAGTCCCTAAGGGGATCGTTGGGTAATGTATTCGGTGACGTTGGCCGCACATCCCTGCTCAACGGAGCAAACCTGTCTCGAGCCCTGCCCCAGCCCGCTCCTCCTTACGGGTGTGAGGGCTGGGCATGCGGAAGGGTGAGGCTTCGCTCGGTGGCGGGTGTCTGTCTCCCCGGGCTGGGCCTGCGCATCCGCTAGTCGAGGGGTCTCCCGCCGGCGGCCTGCTGGTCAAATCTGGCCGGCCAGCAGTTTGCGGGATTTATTTTTTTTTAAGTTTTTATTTTATTATTTATTTTTGAGAAAGAAAGGGCGAGTGCACGCAGGGGAGGGGCAGAGAGAGAGGGAGAGAGAGAGAATCTTAAGCAGGTTCTGTACCGTCAGCGCAGAGCCCGATGCGGGGCTTGAACTCACAAAACTGTGAGATCATGACCTGGGCTGAAAACGAGTCGGAAGCTTAACCGTCTGAGCCAGCCAGGCGCCCCTCACAGTATTTCGTAGATGTTCGAATTTGAAGGCTCATGGGTGGGGTGCGCTCCCCCCATTTTCGCCCTGTACCCTCCACCCACTCTGATTGTAGGGTCAGTCGACCGTCATGTACGCTACGTGTCTGCTCCTGCTTGGGACCGACCCCCGCGTGAAGGCTGCACCCTGGGTCTTCTGACTCCCAGGCCAGGACGACAGCGCAAGCGTGACGGCAGGCATAGCCCTAACCCCTGAGGCAGGGGACTGACTTCACAGAAGGTCATCACATGACACCAGCCCCTGCAGGTGTGCAGTGGACGAGGGACCGGTGTGTCCCCTGCCCCGTGCTGCCTGATTGGTACGCCAGCCTCGTTGCCCGGGAGGACAGGTTGCGACTCCCTTTTCGTATGAGGAGGCCGGACTGATCTCCAACCCCCCGGCCTGCTTCCACACTCGTCACGGACTTGCCGTCTCCACATCCTGCCCACGCTGCCCTTTAGTAAAACCTCGGATTGCGAGTAACTCGTTCCGCGGGTGTTCCGCAAGACGAGCAAACATTTCTAATAAATTTCAACTTGATAAACGGGCGATGTCTTGCGATACGAATAGTACGTGACACTGAATGTCACATGATCGCAGCTGAGCCATAGTTCTCCCCCGCCCCACGGGATTGTGGGCGATCATCTCCCATGCTCGGATGCTCCGTCTCAGGTCGTGGTGTTTGGCAGAAATCAGTGATTTTTCAGAACGTTGGAAGGTGCCCACAACTGGCACTAGTGTGTTTCTGGAACAAATCATGCTTGCGAACCAAGGTTTTACTGTATTTAAGTCTACCTGGTTACTTTCCTAAATTTCATTTTCCAACGACGCTTGACTTCACTCCCAAAAATGGGACACCAGCTGCTGCGAAAGACCGCAGCCATGACAACGAACCCGATGACCGTAAGCCCAGGGTACTGAGTTCCGGCCAGATGGGGGACCACGGGTCCATGGCTCTGAAGCTGGGGCCTGCCCGCTCTGCATTAAGGGGGGCGGTCAGCCAAAGTCAAAGAAGGCTCTTTCCTTGACTTACCCAGGGGTTTGGAAGCAAATGGAAAAGGGAGAGAAGATGGCAGGTTGTGGCCTGCTGTTGCTAACGCGACAGTCCCTGTGCCCTCGAAATCACCCCTGGGCTTCCCAAATCACCGCGCCCTTGGGGAGCCCCTGACGGATGTGGACTACGTACGTAGGGCTTGGGGATGCCGGGTGGCCTGCCCGGCGGCACACAGCGGGTGGGGCAGCGTCTGACCACTAAGCCCCGCCGTTCCTGTGGCCCCGAGGGTCTGGAATTGCTCGGAGAGGGACGCAGGGCGTTGCCTGCTCAGGAATTCTGTTTCTGGACTTGGCAGATGGCAAACGTTTCTCCCAGAGACCCTCCCAGGAGTGGGGCAGTGCGGCCACCGCCTATGAGGGCCACGCTCACATCCCTCGTGGCTGCTGGTGGAGACCGGGGTTTCCCGACCTTGGCGTTAGCGGCACGGGAGGCCAGATGCCGGGTGGCCGGAAGGCTGCCCTGGGCCTCAGTAGGCTGCTCCGCCCTGCCCCACCAGCACCCCTGCCAGCGGCAGCAACGATAAATGCCTCCTGGGGGGCAAATACCGCCCCCCCCATCCCGTTTGAGAACACCGCTTCTGATGGAATGAAAGTGATTTTAGTCCCCGCGGGAAACTCTAATAATAGCTGGGGTTTAAAAAAAAATGTTTTAGAGAAAGGATGAGAAATTTGCAAGTAATATTTATTTATTTAAAGCCAAGCTGTCTGAAGACTGATGAGCCTTGGACGGGGGAAGGTCATGTATTATTTATGTCACTTGAGCCAAACTAAAAGCTAATGGACCCGAGGGCAGAAGAGAGGGGGCGGGGAAGTGAGGCGGGAAGGAAAGAACAGCCGTGTATTGAGCAGCCACCGGTGCCGGAACCTTGACACCCTTTGTCCCCTTCGACTGTCCCAAGACTCCCTGCAAGGGAAGGACTGCAAAGGTCGTGCACAGGTGAGGGCAGAGCTGGGGCCTCTCTGCCGGGAAGCTCATGATGCCTTCCCTGAGTGGGGACAGAGGCTGAGAGCGTCGGTCCGGAGGGACTTGGAGCCCTGCTGGCCCAGCCTCCCCAAGCTCCGAGAGTGACAGGACCTGGCCCTCGGCTGACCATGACCACAGCCCATCCTGCCAGCAAGAAGACAGGAGAGAGGCCACCCTTAGTGAACACTGTGTGTCTCCTCAAAGCTTCCCAGGAGCCCCGCAGGCGGACGCTCTCCGTCCAGGTTAAGGGAAGAGGAGATGGGTGTGTGCACAGAGCGAGCAGTCACCGCGCCGGGACAGGCGCAATCTCTTCACCCTCTGCTCTGGACTCCGGCTCAGCCGCGCAGCCCTTCTCTTCATCTGTACCCGGACGGGATGCCGGAGAGAGACGAGGGAGCGAGGGAACAATCGGATGTCCGTCACAGGGTCCCAGTCTCTGCAGAACTGGGAGACGGCGTTCGAGACCACCGGGTCTCCCGTCTGCCTCCCCCTCTGCTTCCGACCGAACACCTCCCTGCTTGGCTGCAGACAGAAGCCGATGTCGGACGGTCCAGCCCCTCGGAGCTGAACAACCAGAGGTCACACGCAGCTCACTCCTTGGGCCAGGATACCCGTCCGAGTGTTTCGAGCCACGCTTGGGTGCTAATGTCGGGCTCCCAGCACAAACGTGACATTCGTTTGTCTCGTTCGATGGCATTCAAGGAGCCACGGCTACTTCCCGACTGGCTGTCCCGACCCCACGGTGAATGGACAAGGAGCCTCACTACCACCCTCGCCTTCACCAGAAACGAACAGGGGCCTGGGGAGGTTTAGCGCTTCTAGCGGAAACTCTACCTGGGGGCTTATTGGCCCTTCCTGAGGCTTCTCTGAGTCCCGGAGGCCCAGACTCATGTCTGCTCTGTGACAAGCTTAGGAAATGCTGGCTGAAAGGGACCTGGACAGGGGCGCCTGGGGGGCTCAGTCAGTTCAGCGTCCGACTTAGGCTCAGGTCATGATCTGGTGGTTTGTGAGTTCGAGCCCCGCGTCGGGCTCTGTGCTGGCAGCTCAGAGCCTGGAGCCTGCTTCGGATTCTGTGTCCCCCTCTCTCTCTGCCCCTCCCCTGCTCACGCTCTGTCTCTGTCTGTCAATAACAAATAAACGTTAAAAAAAAAAAAGGGATCCGGACAAAGATGAACACTGCCCCTTTCTGTGATAGAAAAACTTCCCAGCAGAAAAGGCTTTTCAGGGGCACAGCCCTCTTCCGAGTGCCCCGGGAGGGCGGCTCGCCGTGGAGGCCTTTTCTCTCCCCCTCCTGGAGCCGGGAAGTCAGTGGGCGTGTTTCCGATCATAACTCGGCTAATTTGTCCAGACTTTCCCTCTGCTTGTGTTCCCCGAGAGGAGAGAGGCCGGAGTTAAGTCAGAGAAGCAGAAGAATGCACTCGGCTGAACCAAGAAAGGCGGTCCTTGGCAGGATGCGGCCCCTCCGGCCGACACGAAAGGATTCACCTGGAAGGGGGCCAGCTCAGGACAACTTTGGGAGCGGCTCCTTAGCAGGAAGGATCCGTCAGGCCAGCCAGGCGGTGGAGGTCTAGAGACTGGCCTCCACTCCCAGGGTGTGCCTGGGGCAGGGGGCCACCAGGAGAGCGGCGGGTCCTTGAGTTCTGTGGAGGCAACAGTGCCCCCTACTGGACAGTCTGAAGAGTAGGGAGAGGCGCCCAGTCCCCTTGCACCCCTGGGGCTCTGAAATGTTACAGGAACCCTGTGAGTCAAGTGTAACTCTCTCCCTTTTGCAGATAGGAGAGGCGAGGCTCCGAGGTTGCGGGTCAGTGGGCCTCAGAGCTGGGTGGTCTGTATCCCACGTCCTGTCATTCCAACATGGCGGCCCCTCTCCTGGGATCCAAGGGTTCCCTGACTGGACCTAGAATCTGGACCCCAGTGGGAAGAGAGCTGGCTCTAAGTTGACATATGATCTTGGGCCAGTCCCCCCCGTGCCTGACGGAGCCCCAAATCTCCCATTTGTAAAAAAACAAATCACCTCCAAATGTTGTTGGGAGGCCAGGGGAGGTGATGTCCAGAAGCACAGAGGAAGGCATTAACTAGCCAGGAAGAATCCAGACGGCTTCCTGGAGGGGGTGATGCCTTGCCTTGGACAGCAGGCTCCTCTGGGGTCTGGCATGGAAAAGGCACCGGTGAATGCTCACAGAACTTGTGTCTCAGGTGAATGCTTACTGGGTGTTTCCGATGTGAAGCTGAGGTCCTTGCGAGCAGGGCCATGCCCCCTCGAATCCCTGGGAGAGCAGTGAGCACACGGGAAGTCCCACCTCTCTTACCTGATAGGTGAACAATATTACCTCGTCTTCCGCTCCAGGGAACATCTGGCAAATTCCAGACGTGTTTTTGGTTGTCACAGCTGGCAGGGGTGGAGGAGTGTGCGGGTGGAGGCCAGGGATGCTGCTGAAAGTCCCACGATGCACAGGACAGTCCCCCACACGCTGACCCAGCTCCCCAAGCTCTATCTATGTTATAGCACTGAGGGTCTCCCTGTGAGTCCCCATCTGACCTGGCAACGGCGAGGACAAAACCATGACCGGGTGCCCAGGAGGCTGGCTCCGTACGGGCTGGGCACACGTGATCTCCCGCCAACAAGCTTGTGAGCTAGGAACTATTATAAACTAAGCACAGAGAGAGTAGACAACCCGCCCAGGGTCACACAGCTATAGGCAACAGAGCCAGGATAAGAGGCTGGGACTGTGGGGATCCAAGCCCACATTCCTTCCGTTCCCTGGCCTGCCTCCGGCCAAGCCCCCGTCAGAGACACATGCCACCGTGCGACCTTGTTTCCCAAAACAAACAGAAGTATCCTTCCGTGATTTCTGTCACCATTGCTCTCATGGTTATGATCATCGTGGTCCACTTATTGGCGGCTTTGCAGTCCTTCTCAGGATCACTCCCCTTCCCGTGTCCTCGGCCAAGCGCTCCGACTTCTCTGAGCCTCAGTTTACCACCTGGAAACAGCACCTATGTGTGCGGGGCCGCTGCATGGAATGAGATCACCCTGATGGGGTCCCTTCCCGGCGGCGGCCTAGCCAGGGTCTGTCCCCTCCCCACAGCCCTCCCCGTCCTTTGCAATTCCGATTCTAGTTCTAGGGCGACCGGGCGGACTTTGCATATTTGTGTGGGCGGCTAAGCGGCAGCCCCACACCAGCCCCTGAACAAAGAGCCTTCATTGCCCTCCTCGCAGGCTCCACGGAGCGCCCGTGGTGGCGCCAGCCCGCATTGTGCATTGTCTGGCAGCCGCAGGGAGGGTCCTGGGTCAAGGTCACGCGGGGCAGAGGAGGGGGGTGCGCACAGCACACAGGCTGTCTGCATCACAGCCTCGGCTACGTGCGGATTCGGCCAGGCGCCTGGGCCGTGGCCGCTTCCAAAAAGAAAGGCTTCCCGGAGACCTCTCTGTCCCTGAGCAAGGCCTCCATCCTGGGCTGACTGCTCTCCTCCGACCTGGGACAGGCAGCCCAGCCCCGCCCGGGGCAAAACCCCAGATTCCTTCCTCCCCGGAACCCTGAACCGAAATGACCCCAAAACCCAAGATGGAATGAGCCCCCCAATGAAACCAAATGTCGGTCTTTCGCTGAACTGGAACAACGCTCGCGTGGTTTCCAAAGTCATTCGCCCGGGATGTCTGTGCGTTTGTTTCCTCATCTAATAAATATTTACTGGCCGCTGTCCTTCGGGTCGGACACAGTTCGAGGCGCTGGGGATACGCCAGTGTCTCAAGTGTCACAGCCGCGGCAAACAGATGCGATGACATCTTCAAGAACCGGTGGCCGCGTCCATGTTCTTGGCGCATGGGCACTAACCCAAGCACAGCGCCGGCTGGTGCGTCGAGATCCTCAGTCTGTCCCGTGGTGGAAGGAAGCTGAGGGGGGCGGGGCTGGGGAGGCGGGGTGGGGTGGGGGCCGGGTTGGGGGGGCGGGTGGCCTAACAGAAGGTGACCAGGCGCCGCAGGAGCAGCCGAGCCCGCTGCAGGCAGCCTGAATCTGAAGCAAGCCTGAATTTCGCTTCCCTGAACTTCAGGAAAGGAAGCAATCTGAGAATAGTAAGACGGGCAGCGGGGGTTTCCAAAGGTCCAGAAGGCGCCCTGAGCAGAACTCGAGGTTGTTCATTCATTAATTAATCTATTAATACGTTCACCATTCTTCCATTCCACGGACATTTCTGGAGCATGCGCCCTGAGCCCGAATGTTCCCTAACCACCTGCCTTTACAGTTTCCGTATCTCGCGGTTTGCGAGTTTGAGCCCCACATCAGGCTCTGCGTTGATAATGCAAAGCCTGCTTGGGATTCTCTCTCTCTCCCTCTGACTCTGTCCCTCTCTCCCTCTCCCTTCTCTCGAAATAAGTAAATAAACTTAAAACAAAAAGAGAAAGACAAGGAAAGGCATGGCACTACAACTCGGAGGTTTGGCCTGAGAGGGTTACGGAGCTTCATGATGGGGCCGGAGACGGGAAGGACTGGGCTTCCCCAAGTAATGAGTCACATCTGACATTGGGGAGAGACAGGATCGAACGCCAAGCATCTGCCACCTACCCATTTGGGGCATGTTAGGGGCCCAGGGAATATTCTAGGGGGACTGCCTGGTGAGACAGATCTTATTTGCCAAAGCTGGCCACGGCGGTGTCTCTCACCCGCCATGTCCTTCTGTAGCGTGACTTTTTAGGACGCGGAGTCTTAGTCCTCTCTTTGAGTCTGGGCTGGCTTGGCGACTCGGTTGACCAATGAAAAGTGGCGCTGCCGATATTCTGGGACCTCTAGGGCTAGGCGGTGATAAGCAGCGCAGTGTGCTTTCCTGCGTGGACCCGGGAGTGGTCTCGCTCAGAACCCGGACGCCACGCTGTAAGAAGTCTGCGTGAGACCCCATTTGTGGGTGTCCCTGTGGACGGCTCTAGCTCTCTCCCGGCTGACGACCAGCGTGTCATCGGGCCGTGTGAGCTACCCTCGACATCTGCAGGGTGAAACCTTCAGATAATTCCAACCCCGGGCGAATTCTGACACGCAAACGGCATGGAAGACCCTAAGCAAGAACCAGCCGGCTGAGCGCAGACAGAACATCGAGCCGCGAGAGATACTGAAACATTTGTATTTCAAGCTGAAAGGCATGGATGGTGTGTTACATACACCACTGGGTGGTTCGTTACACAAGCAGCGTGTAACCGGGCCGCCTAGGGGTAGCTTTCAAGCCTCTCTGTTTACAGAAAACCAGGGAGGGCACCTGGGCGGCTCAGTTGGTTAAGTGTCAGGTCACGATCTCGTAATTTGTGGGTTCAAACCCCATGTCGGGCTCTGTGCTGGCAGCTCAGAGCCTGGAGCCTGCTTCCGATTCTGTGTCTCCCCCACTTTCTCTGCTCCTCCCCTGCTGTCTCTCTTTCACTCTCAAAAATAAATAAACATTAAAAAAAAAATAAAGAGAACCAGGGATAAGAAATTAATCTGAGCCCCTCTCCTGGGCTCCCAGGCCCCCAGTGTGATCACAGCCAGAGTATCCTGAACCTAGATCATTCGTGTGCTGCGCTCACGTTTGTCCGTGAGATCCCCGAGGGAAGGGACTATGTTAGGGTTCTGGGGTTGCTAACAACAGAAACAAACTCTGGTTTACTTCAGCAAAAACAGAATTGGTCTGGAGAATTTGGAAGAGCTTGAAGAACTCCAATAAAAATCAAAGACTAGATTCCCAAAGGGATCCAGGTATCGGGGACATAGGTAGGGTCTCTTTAGGTGTTCGGGTTATAAATAATAAACCGCTGTGTCATTTCGTGTCATTTGCTCAATATTCAAATTCCAGGGGGAAATTCTTGGGCCATGGGAGGACAGACCCACCTGGAGGCCAGCCTCACCGAGGCTGTGTCTGTTGGGCGGGGCCAGCCCCTAAACAAAACCAAGGTAGTGACGCCGAGAGAATGGGGGGTGGGTACTGAGCAGGCAACACTGGGTTATCCCATTTACCTTAGCAGTCTCGGTACCTCGTTCAATGTCCGGCACATAGTAGGTGCTCGAGAAATATTTGTTCAATGATTAAGCAATCACGAGAATAAGTGTGCATGAATGAATGAAGGAACCAGTGACAGAATGACTGGGCGATGACTGGGCAGCGGGCCAGCCTCTGGAGACACCTGCCGCATACGGCGGCCTTTGACCCCTCCTCCCCCCAGCCAGCCAGCCAGTCTTTTCTCAACAGTTTCTCAGCCCGCGTTCTAGAGCGCACAGACTTTTAGCCCCTCGTCCTGTCTGTTTGAGAACACTGAGCAGGGCTTGCGATAATTCCTGAGAGCGCTCTGGGAGCAGGGACGCCCTAGCCCTGCTTGATTTTAATGAGGTTTTCAGGGGCAGGTGGTGAAGGAGGCAGGTGTGAGGGGAGTTGGCTCCGAGGCCGGAAGCCGGGAGGTCTGGTGTCGGCTGTGCCGAGTCGGCCAGCTGTCTAGCAGAAGGCAGCCGGATGACGCTGTCGGCTGGAGGACACGCCTAACCTGAGGCGGGTGAGGCATCCACACGTCTGCCCAGAAGCTGCCTATAGAAGGATGTTAGATCCTGAGGCCTCGGCCCTTTCAGGTCTCCTGAGGGTAAACGGTTGGACTTCACCAAACCCTTTAACGAGATCCCGGGGCTTCTAACGTTTGGCACTCTCTTCGACATTCATCCGAAGTGTGTAACGCACAGGAGAAGAGGCTCAGTGTTTGCAATATTGAAGATAATCTTTACGATTCATGAGAACACACACGACCGAAGAAAACGGAAAAAGCAAGTTGGCTCCGGGGCGCCCGGGCGGCTCTGTCGGTTAAGCGTCCGACTCTTGGTTTCCGCCCAGGTCGTGATCTTCTGAACCGTGAGATCGGGCCCTGTGTTGGGCTCTGCACTGACGGTGTGGAGCCTGCTCGGGATTCTCTCTCTCTCTCTCTCTCTCTCTCTCTCTCTCTCCCTCTCTCGGCCCCTCCCCTGCCTGCTTTCTCTCTCTGTCTCAAAATAAATAAACATTTTCTTTTTAAAGGCAAATTGGCTCAGCATGTGTTAATACCGAGACGCGACCTAACTTCATTATCTGGGGGTACCTTAAGTCAACGGCTGCTCTCCAGACAGGGAAGAATAGGGCTGGGAGGGAAGGTCATTAGCGCTAAGTACCTTCAGCGTGTCAGAGGCAGCGCAGAGTGCTTACAACCTCACTGTGTCCTCTTATCCCTGCAACAAACCAGAGTCACCTGCGCCCCATTTTCCGGGGGTAAAGTGACTACCTGAGAGGCAATCGCCCAAGGCTGCGAAACAGCTCAGCGGCGGAGCCGGGGCTGGGACGCAGGTCAAGTCACGCTGCGCTCCGGCTCCACTTCAGGGGATCGCACGGCCTCGCAAGGAGTTGGCAAAGGAGGCTTTTAAGCTGAGACTCAGAGACCTTACTCAGCGGTGAGTCCGTAACCACCGCTTACTCTGGTTTCTAGACGGTTCCCCTAGGCGCGCTCGCCTGACGTCCTGGTTCCCAGACAATGAGATACAGCAAGTAAGGAGGGGGAGGGGAGGCTGCAGGGCGGGGGGGGGGGAAGGGGGGGCCACTGATGATGACAAACAGCGAGACCAGGTTCCAGCTACAGCACGCGGGGAGACCACTCGCCGCAGACGGCCCACCTGCCTCTAACAGTGAGAATCTCTGGACGACATTTTGTCCCAAGTTATTTATTTATTTATTTATTTATTTATTTATTTATTTATTTTGACAGAGAGAGTGTGTGCACATTCATGCACAAGTGGGGAAGGGCAGAGAGAGAGAGAGAGAGAGAGAGAGTTCCAAGCAGGCTCCGCACTGTCGGCGCGGAGCCCGATGTGGGGCTCGAACTCATGAACGGTGAGATCATGACCCGAGCCGATATCAAGAATCAGACACTTAACTGACTGAACCAGCCAGGCGCCCCACAGTCCACCATCTTCTTTTTAAATGTTTTTAAACGTTTATTTGTTTTGGGCACACACGCACGCACGCACACACACCCCCTGAGCGGGGAAGGGGCAGAGAGAGAGGGAGACACAGAATCTGAAGCAGGCTCCAGGCTCTGAGCTGTCAGCACAGAGCCCAACGCAGGGCTCGAACCCACAAACCGCAAGACCATGACTTGAGCCAAAGTCAGGCGCTTAATCGACTGAGCCACCCAGGTGCCCCAGTCAATTATCTTTTAAAGGGATTTTTCATAGAATTTTCAAATTCCATAAAATTTGTAGGGAACCACAAAAGACCCCGAGTGCCAAAGTCATCCTGAAAAGGAAAAGCAAAGCTGGAGGCATCGCAATTCCAGACTTCGAGCTGTGTTACAAAGCTGGAGTCATTAAGACAGCATGGTACCGGCGCAAAAACAGACACATAGACCAATGGAACAGAATAGAAAACACAGAAGTAGACCCACAAACGAATCGTCAACTGGTCTTTGACAAAGCAGGAAAGAATATCCAATGGATAACAACAAATGGTGTTGGGAAAACCAGACAGAAACACGCAGAAGAGTGAACCTGGACCACTTTCCAGTGGAAACACACAAAAATAAATTCAAAATGAATGAAAGACCTAAATGTGAGCCGGGAAACCATCAAAATGCTGGAGAACTCAGGCAGTGACCTCTCGGACTTTGGCCCGAGCAACTTCTTACTAGACGCATTGCTGGAGGCAAGGGAAACGAAAGCAAAAATGAACTACTGAGACTCCATCATAAAAATTTCCACACGACAAAGTGAAACAATCAACAAAACTAAAAGGCAGCCTACGGAATGAGAGAAGATATTTGGAAATGACATATCAGATAAAGGGTCAGTATCCAACATCTATAAAGAACTTATCAAACTCAGTGCCCAAAAAACAAATAATATAATTAAGAAACGGGCAGAGGCATGAATAGACATTTTTCCAAAGCAGACATCCAGATGGCCAGCGGACACATAAAAAGATGCTCAACATCACTCATCATCAGGGAAATACAAATTAAAACCACGATGAGATACCACCTCACCCCTGTCAGAAAGGCTAAAATTCACAGCACAAGAAAGCACAGGTGTTGGCGAGGATGTGGAGAAAGGGGGAGCCCTCTTGCCCTCTTGGTGGGAATGCAAACTGGTGCAGCCACTCTCTTTTATTTTTAACATTTTTATTCATTTCTTGAGAGAGAGAGAGAGAGAGAGAGAGAGAGAGAGAGAGAGAGAGACTGTGAGCGGGGGAGGGGTAGAGAAAAAGGAAGACACAGAAGCCAAAGCAGGCTCCGGGCTCCGAGCTGTCAGCACAGAGCCCGACACAGGGCTCGAACCCACAAACCATGAGATCATGACCTGAGCCGAAGTCTGCAGCTTAACCGACTGAGCCCCCCAGGCGCCCCTAGTGCAGCCACTCTTGAAAAACAGTATGGAGGTTCCTCAAAAAGTTAAAAATAGAACGATCCTCCTATCCAGGAGTTGTAGTACGAGGTGTTTACCCCGAGGATACAAAAGTAGAGAATCAAAGGGGCACGCGCACTGGAAGTTTACAGCAGAATCACCAACAATAGCCCAACTCTGAAAAGATCCCAAGTGTCCATCGCCGGATGAAAGGACGACGAAGAGGTGTATAATGAATACACAATGCAATATTACTCAGCCATCAAAAAGAATGAAATCTTGCCACTTGCAGCAATGTGAACAGAGCTCAAGAGTATTACACTAAGCCAAATAAGTCAGCCAGAGAACGACAAATACCGTATGATTTCACTCCTGTGTGGAATTTAAGAAACGAAACAGATGAACATAAGGGGGGGGGGGAGAAAAAAGAGAGAGACTCTTTATCATAGAGAACCAACCGAGGGTGGCTGGAGGGAGGTGGGTGGGGGATGGGCTGGATGGGTGATGGGTATTCAGAAGCCACTGTGATGAGCACTGGATGTTGTAGGTAAGCGATGAATCACTGAATTCGACTCCCAAAACCAGTATTGCCCTATATGTTAACTAACTGGAATGAAATAAAAATTTGAAAAAAAAAAATAAAAGAATTTATCAAGAGAAAAGAAAAAATTATAGTTACCCACATATTTATCATTTCCGGCGCTCTTCATTCCTTTAAGACTGACCATACCAAGCATTGCCAAGGGCGCAGAGCAACAGGAACTTTCGTGCACGGTTGGTGGGAATAGACAAGGGTCTACCCGTCTTGGAACACACTTTGGTGGTTTCAAGGTAAACACATACCTATGTACGACCCAGCCATTCTCCCGGGAATTTATGCAAAAGAAACGCAAGCTTGTTTCTACCCAAAGACCAACGCATGAATGCTCAAAGCAGGGTTCGATTTGTAACACTCAATACCTGAAAACAACTCAGCCTCCGTCGATAGATGAATGGATAAACAAACTGTTGTCTATCCATGTAGCAGAATACTACTCAGCGATAAAAAATAAAAGAATGCACTATTGCCCTCTGCAACAGCAAGGAAGAGGTGCAAAATAATTATGCCACAAGAAAGAGCCAAAAAGAAAAAACAACAGTACGTACTGTCCGATTCCGATTATGTAAGATTCTAGAAAATGCAAACTAATAGGTAGTGACAGAAGGCAGATCAGCGGCTATGTGGGGACGGAGGGCAGGAGACTGGAATGGATTTCAGAGAAGCACAAAGAAACCTTTGGGGTAATGAAAAAATCCATCCTCTTAACTGTGGTGATGGTTTTATGGTTATTACGTCTGTCAAAATTCTTCAAAGTGCACACTTTAGATAGGTATGTAATTTATCATATGTCAACTACGCATCAATAAAGCTACAAAAATTTATCGAATGGGCTTAAAGCAGATTGGACCTGACAGAAAAAAATGATCAGTGAACTTGAAGAAAACACAACAGAAATGATTCAAACGGGTTGAATAGTTCCTGGGACTGATTCAGCAGGTTACCATATGTTCAGCCAAAGTCTCCTAAGAAGAGGTTGATAAGGGGACAGAAAAAATACAAGGGGAAACAATGGCCACATTTTTTCCTCTCAAATCGTCCGATGAACCGCAAGTCCCGAAAAAGGTCGACAAACCCCAAGCAGGAAAAATATGAAGACATCCCCATCGCAATCAAAATGCCTGAAAACGAAAGCTAGAGAAAAACTCAAAAGCATCCAGAATAAAACAAGAAACAGTAAGCACAGGGCAACACTAAGAGGAGTGACAGCTGCCTTCTCGACAAAACAAGGGACAGAAGACAAGGGATTTTCAGCTTTATATGTGTGAAGGAAAAATACCTGCCGACCTAGAATTCTGTAGCCGGTAAGTTTGCTTCAAGAATCCAGGAAGTTGGGGCACCCGGGTGGCTCGGTCATTTGAGTGTCCAACTCTCCATCTTGGCTCGGGTCATGGTCTCATGGTTCCTGGAATTGAACCCTGCCTTGGGCTCTGTGCTGGCAGTGCAGAGCCCGGTTGGGTTTCTCTCTCTCCATCTCTCTCTCTGCCCCTCCCCTGCTCATACTCTGTCTCCCTCTCTCTCAAAATAAATAAATAAAATTTTTTAAAAATACGAGGAAATTAAGACATCCTCAGATAAACAAGATCCGAGAGAATTCGCTGCTGGCAGGTCCGCATCGCAAGGAGTATTAAAATAAATTCTCTAAAGAGCACTTAGTCTTTGGAGATGCAAGTCTCAAGGCAGCAAAGAGGAATACTAGCGATGTTAAGTATGAAGGTAAATATAATGACTATTTTTCTTAATTTCTTTAAAAGACACTTAAGCCCTCAAAGCAAGAACACTTTAGGTGTACTGTAGGGTTTATAACTTGTGAAGAAGTAAACTATACGGCAGGAAAAGCACAAAAGACAGGAGAAGGTAAACGGATTTCCGCCATTCATTGTGGTTCTTGTGTTGTACGCGAAATGATGTAATGTTAATTCAGGGCGAGCCATGATAAATTCAGTTTGTGTCATAATACCTGAAGTATCCATTAAGAAGTAAGACAAATGCTAAAATGTTAACAGATGAGAGAAAACGGAACACTGAAAAATATTCTGTTATCTCAAAAGAAAAACCAAAAGGAGAAATAAAAAACAGAGGGAAAAAGACAAAACAAAACAAGACAAAACAACAAGTAGAAATGAAGGCCTACACCCAACCATATCAGTAATTCCTTTACACATAAAATAAACACTTCAACTGAAAGACAGCAGTCGTCAGACTGGATCAAAGAGTAAACAAAGAAAAATTAAAGCAAGACCCAACTCTACGTCGTTGACAAGGGAGAACTCAACATAACGAAGAAAGTCGACGTGAGATTCAAATGATTAAAAAAATACATAACATGGAAAGACTAAGCATAAAAAGGCTACTGTCAATATACTAATATCAGACCACGTAGAATCCTAGGCAAGGTACATCGCCAGAGAAAAAGAGGAAGATTCTATAATGTTAGAAGGATCGATTCATTCAAAAAAATCATAATAACCTTAAAATATGTATATGAATAATAGAGCTTCAATACAGGCAAGGCAAAAGTTTACAGAATTGAAGGGAAAAATAAGCAAACTCACAATCACAGTTGAAGATTGTGATAGTCACTCTGTCCATAACTGATAGAACCAGGGCCAGGATTAGTGTAAGACAAGTGAGCCGCTCACCCTGCGTGCAAAATGTAAGGCTTCACCAACAAACTCTGTAATCAAGATCAATAAGATTTTAAAGCAATAAATTGCCTTTCTAAAAAATATATTAAAAATTTAAATTAAAAAAAATCACAATTAATGCAAAAAACTCGTGAAGAACAAAACACCCACATTTTAAATAAAGATGGAATCAGTATTTCTGATTTTTCCTTTTACCTCAGGCTCTAGTATGGATCAGAGCAGCAACAATACTGATCCTTCTTTAGTTAAGGTCTTTATGTTTTCTTCAGAACTTGTACCCATGAATCACAGAAGAAATCACAAAGGGAATAAGAAAATATTTCAGCCTGAATCATATGAAAAGATACAAGGTGAGCTATGTAGAATGCAGCTAAAACACTTCTTATGGGAACAGGTCTACCTTTAAATATCTGTATTTTAAAAAGAATAAAGTTTTAAAGTCCGTGATCTCAGCTTGTTAAAAGCTAGGGAAAAAGCAGACTGAATTTAAACAAAGTTCATTAAAAGATGTATAGAAATCAGTGAAACCAAAAGCAAACAGACGGTAGCAAAAATCGGGAAGCTCAAAAGTTGTTTCTTTGAAAAGATGAAGAAAACATATAAATCCCCGGTTAGACTGACAAAGAAAAGGTAGGGGGGAAAAATCAACACGGCTACCAATATCAGGAATGAAAGCTGGAGCATTGTTCCACGTGTCACGATGATTCAATGGATAATAACGGATAACTTCATGTTGATCGATACATTTAGCAACTTGGATGAAATGGACAGATTACTTGGAAACCACCACCTACTAAAACTGACTCAAGAGGAAATAGAAAACCTGAAACGATTTGGTCCTTTCACAGACACACCAACCTTTCTCTCCAGCTCCAGATAATTTTTCCAGCCCCACCACATCTTATATCTCAGGGTGCCCTGGCACCCAGTCCCTCTCCTGGGGGCATAGTAAGTATGTATTGTCACCGACTGCTATATTTTTATAGCTTTGTGTCATCGTATATAGTCATTCTTTTATTATTCAGCAAAGGTTTACTGAGCTTCTACTAGGTGTGAGGGCACAGTACTAGATATTAGGGATACAACAGCTAATTATCTTCATTAATGGTTAGCTAATCTTAATCATTTGTGTTCATTCTTACTAAAACCAGGCCTTGGATCCTTGGTGAGGGACATAGCCCATCATTATGACACCATTTCCATTGAAAAATGAGATTTGTTTGATGTTATTTCAGTGCAGTATCTTTGCATTGGAAATCAAATTTATGACAAACTTGAGGGTTGTCTGTATTCTGTTGAGGAGGTAGGGACACGTGTAATATGATTTAGAAAGCTTTTTAACCAGGGGCTCCTGGGTGGCTCAGTCGGTTGAGCCTCTGACTTCAGCTCAGGTCATGATCTCACAGTTCGTGAGTTCAGCCCCACGTCTGGCTCTGTGCTGACGGCTCAGAGCCTGGAGCCTGCTTCGAATTCTGTGTCTCCCTCGCTCTCTGACCCTCCTCCACTCATGTTCTGTCTCTATCTTCTCAAAAATAGACATTTAAAAATAAAAAAAAGAGTTTTAAACAAAAAACCCTAAAAAGTGAGGTTTTAAAAAGAGTGTCAGTTGTCTGAGAAGTAAGTATCCGTGAGGCTCTGATTCTTGAACGGGATGCTCTGAATTGCCAGCCTCCCGTGCTCCGCCAGCTGTGGTGTCATCCCTCACCCAGTGACAGAGTGGGGGTGCTGTTGACGCTGGAAAATGGAGGGTAGGGGAAGGAGCCCGGGCACTAAGGTGGGCCGCCTTTAAATCCCAGCTCTGCCACTCACCAGCCGCAGGAGTCTGGACAAGCCATTTCACAGGTAACACCTCCTCCAGGGTGTTGGAGGATCGCAGGTCTCAGCGGCTGCTGAAAAGCCACGTCAGAGCCAGATCTGCCCTGAGCGCCGCTTGTACTGACCCGGCCACCAGGCTGGGGGACCAGAAGGGTCCTGAGGACACCCCCCAACCCCACTCCGCACTGTTCTCTGATCCTACACCCACACACGGCCCAGAATCCATCCATGCCCACCCAAGTACCACAGTACAATATTCAGAGGCGAAGGAACTATGTATTTGTAGGTTTAGCCTAATATCCATGCCTTTGCTCGCCACGTAGTTCACCGCTAGTGAGGCCCGACTTCTTGTCTCGTTTGCTCTTCACAACCATCTTCTCAGACCCCGGTAAGAATTACGTGCCCATTTCACAGAGGAGAAAACCGTTCCTAAGAGGGACAGAGTGACTTGCCCAAGGCCCCACAGTAAACGGCCAGGTTGGGACTGCAGGCATGTCCGAATCTCTGTCTCCCGTACCCTGGGCTGTAAAGGGCTCAGTTGTCCCTGCCGGCGAGGGAGGCTGCTGTGCTAAACTGTCGTGGACGCGGGAGGCTTAGCCATGGCCTTTTTGCCGCATAATGGACACTTGTAAATATCCCTGGAGCCGGGTGGGGCCAGTAAAATGTTAAACAAATAAGGGCTATCGTGTGGAATCTGCAGGTTGCTTCCTGGAGTCCCGCCCGGCCAAGCAGGCGTGGTGGGGGGGGGATGGGGGGGGGGACTACCCCTTTTGTGGAAAGGGGCCCCAAACAACCGTCGGCGGTGGCGAGCTTCTAGGGATGGGCCCTTGGTTTACTCTCCAAACTCGTGTCAATATGGGAAGGGTGTCCGAAGTCTAGGGCGCTGTTTCCCAGGGTGACACAGCTAGACAAAGAAGGAACCGGAAGGCAATTTGTACCGTGAGAAGGGGGTGCTGAGGGGCTGTTCTGCACCGAGGTTTTCCCATCGTGTCATCTCCCCCAGCTCTTCCTGCCCCCCTAGGGTCTGAAGATGACAAAGGCGCCCATCTCCATTCCCCGGGGGCTCGGGTTTCTAGATGCGTCGTCGCCCTTCCGATTCTCTGAGCGTCGCCCTTCCGATTCTCTGACGCTGCCTGACCCGTGGCTGTTAGGCTTTTTCTCCCCACCCGCACGAAACCTGCTTCTTTCCAGAAGCAGAGATCTGGGCGTCTGCCTGCCATCTGTCTTCTCTCTAGCCCCGCTCTGGGGTTCATCTCTGACCTTTGGCATGCCCTGAGTTCCATCTGGGATTTCCATCACAAGTGCAGGGTCCATACAGCCAGCTCTACCCCAGGACTGTTGCGCTGCCCTAGATCTCATCCAGGGGGACCCCCAGAGCCTCCTCTGGGTAGGTGGCTTAATCATCTCCAGCCTCAGTCTCTCCCAGCTTCCGCCCTTCCAAGCCACTCCACGTAACCCCAACGAGGACAGCCTGCTTGTCTTGGGAACAGGCAACGGCTTTGGTGCCAGTCTCTAATCTCCCCTGGCAGGGAGACCCGTCCACCCGTCCTGTGTTGGAGTTCTGGGGCTGCCACAAGCCTCCCCTCCAGTCTATCCCCTCAACACCCTCAGTTTCCTCATCTGTAGCCTCGTAAGAATACTAGGAGTGGCCTCATCGGACACCTGGAAGCCATGCCTTCCACGGCTCTTGGGGGCTGGTTCCTGCCCCTCGATGAAATCTCCGGCAGCGCTCCTGGCTTACCTGCTCACTCTGGGACGTCACTGATAACGAAAATCACAGTGGTCTCCTGTCTCCGTTTAGTAAATATTGGGTTCATTCCATACAATGATCGAAACTCTTTACTTCGTTCAGAGTTAAAGCTTCTCTTCCCTCGGGCAGGAAGTGAAACCCTAGAAGCATCGTGGTCCCCGGGGAACCCTTCCGCACCCTTGGTCCCATTATTGACACAAGTCCAGTTGTACTGCCCCTCCTCCTCAGCCGCCAAAGCCACACAAGCAGCCGCTTAAGAGCCCTTGAGACTTCTTAAGAGTGAGTCACACCTCAGGCTGCTGTCTCTGAAGCTGTGAAGACACACGACAGTCTCCCTGAGACTTCCTGGGAGAGAAAAGCACCACCCACGTGTCGCCGGTTGGAGGAGAGATTCTGGGTGGGGGTGGGGAAGTGCTCACCGACTGGGACCACTTCGTCGAAGGAATCCTCCCATCTCCCGGCCTCTCTTTTGCGTTCTGGGGCAGATGACCGGACGGAGGTCCTGAAATCAGTGGTGGGCCATCTCCTTTGCAAGTTCTACCTCGGCGGTCTGGTACCCACTCTAGAATGTGGGAGTCTGTGCATTGGAGCCATCATCTCAGGGCCTTGAGAGAAAAGGAGAACGAAATAGTTCCGCCCAAACACTACAGGAGACCGTGTTCTCCCCATTTAAAAGGGCCCAGCGCACAGCAACCACGCAATAAATGTTGCTATTCAACTAACTGAATAA
Organism: Paguma larvata; assembly: GCA_030068075.1. Taxonomy (NCBI): domain Eukaryota; kingdom Metazoa; phylum Chordata; class Mammalia; order Carnivora; family Viverridae; genus Paguma; species Paguma larvata. The sequence continues at coordinate 39,912,695 of CM057827.1, read as the reverse complement.
ATGTTAGCCAGTGCTATTGTTACTCACCGTAATTACTATCATTATTTGCCCAGGCTCGGCTCCTGCGGGCCTACTCTCCGTTTATGGTCTAAGCTCTGTAAATGCCTTGCAGTCTCCTGCCTTGCTTATGCTGCTTCACTTTCCCTGAACACCTCCCTCTCCCCCTCCCGGTCGGGGGGAGTCCAGGCAAGCCCTAGGCAGCCCTTGGCCTCACTGGCTGGCTGTTTCAACCTCCCCAGATGGAGCTGACCCCTCTCTTACTCTGGCGCTCCCTGCAGCAACAATCCTGTCTCCATCCTGTCATGAATCCCACCCATTGCATGGCCTTTAACGGCTGCCATGCCCCCTGCCCCAACATATGACTTTGAACCAGGCTTTAGGTCTTTACAATAGCCCTAGTGCACCTGTATGCGGCAAGGGTTGTTGAATAAATAATGATACGTGAACGAATGAACAAATGAATGAATGAATGAATCGATCAACCAATCAGTCAATGAATCAAAGAATAAAAAAACCAACCCACCCACCCCCCCAATCAATCAACCAATCAACTTGCTGGTAAAGGAAGTGAAATCCTCCTCAGTGAAACTGGCCGGAAGCTACCGGCCCTGCCGAGTGTTCCAATGAGGCCTTGATGGTGAAAATGGAGCTGGGACTTGTTCTGCATAAAAAAAAAAAAATTATCTAGATTTTTCTTTCCTATTCTCCTAAAAATAAAGACTGGTGAGTGATAGCAAGAATGTGGTTCACTTCATGTCATCACGGCCAAGCACCCTAGGGCACCGACTCAGGCAAACCCCAAGATTCGGAGGTCACTACAACCAGCGCTTCGAGTGACGATGGTTTTTCCTCCACATTTCACTGGGGGCGCCGTTCCTGAGGTTCAAGAGATGCGAACGGCCTGTTCCCTGTGAGTACTGGTAACCGTGATCATGACCACTGTGTCTGACACAGACCAAGCCCTGCCCTTGACAGTTTACGAAGGGACTTCATCTATCCAGTCTCCCTTGGAGTCAACAGTCTTTAGACTTCCAGTTTGCCCAGAACAACGGGCAACTTTCATTCTCATCTTCTTGGCAACATTTAACACAATTGATTAGGATTTCCTCCATCTTTAAACAGTTTCTTCAGTTACTTTCTGGGCTACCACACGCTCCTGGTTTCCCTCCTACGTGGCTGGCTGCTCGTTCCAGATCCTGCCCTCCTCGGGTCTCCTCCCTCCTCTCCTTTCTTCCTCTCCTCTCGCAATCACTCTGTGAGTGACCTTGTCCATTCTCAAGGCTCTGAATATCACTTTGCCATGATGACTCTAAAATATCCATCCCTAGGCTCGTCTTGTCTTCTGAGCTTCAGATTCACAAGCCCAATTGCCTATTCGATACCTGCCCTTCTCTTGAATGTCTCACACTTTAGATCTGTGGTTCCCACTGCTCACCTCATCACACTGAAACCTGTCCCAGCCCCCTGGCCTCATCCATCTGAGTGAATGACAGCATCACTCATCCAAATGTTCCCGTCAACAACCTAGTATCATCATTCTTGCCTCCCCCTTCCTCGTCCTCCTCGTACTTCATGTTGGAAATTCTATTGGTAGTTCCTTTGAAATACCTCTGAATTCTGACTACTTGTCTCCTCTCCACTTCTGCCCTGACTCATGTCACTATCATCTCTTGTCCGGAGGAGCAACAGTCTCCTCACTGACCCCATTACTGCCAGACTCTGTCCCATTTGTTCTTCGGACAGCCACAAGAGTCATCTTTCCAAGCAGCAAATCCTATCATGCCACTCATCCACTTAAAATTCTCAGATGATGCCCTGGCCAATGCAATAAAGCAAGAAAAAAAATATTAAAATTGTACAAGAAGAAGCAAAGACCGTCAGAATAGAGTCTGGTCGTGAGAAATATCAACTCGCATTTTGTGTTCGTGTCTTTCCAGTTTCCTCCAATCTGGAATAAATTCTCATTCTTCCCCTATCTTTCATGTCTTCAACAAACCTGCAGGATGGCCCTCAACTCAGTCCCATCTGCTATGTGTACGGACAGAATATATGCATATTCAGCTTCAGCAGAAGCCACCTGGGAGTTTCCAAAAAGTTGTATTTAATACGCACTTCTGCCAGCGATTACTGCACGTCCTTATAAACACTTGCTATTTTCCGTTTTGTTTCATTTTAGCCACTCTGGTGGATACGTAGTTAGAATCTCGAAGAGTTTGAATTTGCATTTCCCTGATGACTAATGATGTTGAACACCTTCTCATGTGCTCGTTGGCCATTTGGATGTCCTCTTTTGTGAATAACCTCTTCAATAATTTTACTCGTTTAAAAAATACGTTTGTCTTTTCCTTAATGATTTGTGTAAGTTCATTAAATATTTTTAACACAAGTTCTTTAATGTTAAAAACAATACGATAAAGCATCTAGAAGAAACATATGGGAATATCTTTATGATTTTTGCATCAGCAAAGATTTCTTTAACTGAAGACAAAGAACACTGACTACAAAGGAAAAGACTGATAAATTGAATTTTATTAAAATCAAGAACTTCTGTTCACCAAAAGACACTTTCAAAAGAGCCAAAAGAGGGTACCTGGGTGGCTCAGTAGGTTAGGCATCCAACTTCAGCTCAGGTCATGATCTCGCAGTTTGTGGGTTCAAGCCCCACGTTGGGCTCTGTGCTGATAATTCAGAGCCTGGAGCGTGCTTTGGATTCTGTGCCTTCCTCTCTCTGGCCCTCCCCCGTTTGCTCTGTCTCTTTCTCAAAAACGAATAAACATTAAAAAATTAAAAAGAAAAAGAGCCAAAAGGCAAACCATAAAGTAGGAGAAGATGCTTGTAATGCATATATCCAATAATCATATTTTCAGTCATATCTACTAACATAGACTATACATATATCCAATGAATATATATATATATATATATATATATATTCCCAGGTATGTATCTAACAGAGATGCTCACATATATGTGTCAAAAATCATGAACAATAGTATTCACAGGATTTTTATTAATAGTCCCAAACTGGAAACTACTTAAACGTCCATCGACAATGGAATGGATAAATAGATTAAGATATAGTATAGAATGGAACAGTGTATAGTGATGGGGGAGAAAAGGAGGCTAATTCCTGCACATAAGGATACGGATGAATCTCACGGATAGGGTCAGTCGAAAGAAACCAGGCACAAAGAAATAGGTGCTGTCTAAAACAGGTGAAACTCACCTTTCACTATGTTAACATTTATCGCTGATGTGTACACTTAATTTTTGTGTATTTTTTTATTTATTTTTTATTTTTTATTTTTATTTTTTTTAACGTTTTTTTTTTTTTTTGAGAGACAGAGAGACAGAATGTGAGCAGGGGAAAGGGCAGAGAGAGAGGCAGACACAGAATCCGAAGCAGGCTCCAGGCTCCGAGCCATCAGCACAGAGCCCGACGCGGGGCCCGAACTCACAGACCGTGAGATCATGACCTGAGCCGAAGTCGGTCGCCCAACCGACTGAGCCACCCAGGCGCCCCCTAATTTTTGTGTATTTATCAAATGCACTGTTCTTTGGTTAGAACTAGAAAGAGCTCCCCAGTGGCTTCTCATCACGCTCATCGAAATTTTTATCAAGGCCATGTACGATATGGCCCCGCCCAGGTCGCTGACCTCAAATCCTACCTCTCTGCCCTTCATTCAGTCCAGCCTCACTCATCTATGGCGGATAGTGCGTACTTCCCAGTTGTACCTGCTAGAGGCAGAGTGGACTTCTCTGCCCACACTGGTGTTCAGCTTGACCACGTGATGTCCTTTGGTCCACAAAATGCCGGTAGAAGCCTCAGGGTGCTTGTTCGAAGCCTAAGTTCTAAGAGAGCTCCCCTCCTTCTGCTTCTCCTATTGCCCTCCTGCCTCCAAGTTGAGAACACGTCCTCCCTAGTGTGCCGATCCAGAGAAGATGAGAGACACAGATTTGCAGCATGGCGCCAAGCCTGGTTGAGGCCACTCCGGGTCAGTCAACCGCTCTTTGGCTTGCAGACGCATCATCAATCATCAGGAATAAATAGGTGTTGCCTTAAGTCACTGAGTTTGGGGATGCTTGTTACGCAGCGTTATCGTGGCAATAGCTGACTAATTCATTGCCTCTGGATCACTACCTTCTGCCAGAAAAGCTTTCCCCCCAAACACACACAAGGTTCACATCCTCATTCTCTTCTTGGTTCCAGTGTCGCTTCTTCAGAGAGTCCTCGCTTAGCCACTCTATCGACAGAGCTCCGCGCCTTCCTTTCATTCCTTTTTATCCCCTTGCCCTGCTTTCAATTTCTTCACAGCTCTGATCGCCACTACCATTTTACTAACTGTGTGTGCATTTGTTCGTTCTGCCTTCCATAAAAGAGTCGAAATTCCAGGAGAGCGGAACTTTCATCTTTCCATGACTGGAGCTCCAGTGTCTAGCACAGTGTCTGACACTAGCTAGGAGCTCGGTAGATACTTGCTGCGTCCCTGCCCTCCGTGTTGCTGGTGCACGGAGGAAAAGACTGACTCAAAGGTCACGTCCTTTCTCCTGCTTATCAAGGTGGGGGCTGGCACAGAAACACAGAGTGACCGGCCGCTAGGTTGCTGGAGGGGGAAAAAATAAAAAAGGAAGCAAGGAAACTGCCAACTCCACGAGCTGTCACGGCAGCCCCTGGGAAAACTTTTCCATCATGACGGTGATTGGGTGTGAGCCGGTGCGTCCCCAGAAGCCCACACTCGCTCAGCTCATCCCTCCAGGAGCCCTTTCTGGGGCCTCGCTGCCAGGGAACACGCCCCAGGCAGGAAGCAGCAACCCTTCGGTGCAGTGTTGTGCACTTGCCAAATGCCACCCACACACCTGATGTTTCCAGAGCCTACCCGCAGTCCACAGAGGGGGGCCGAGTGCCAACTATGTGTCCGGCTCTGAGCTACGCCCTTCGTGGGCTCTGTGACATCAGTCCTCCCAAGCCCGTGCCAGGTAAACATCGTCATGACTATTTACCAAGGAAACTGCAGCCAGGGCAGCTAGGAAGCTTGCCCAAGGAACTGGTAGAGCTGGGATTTGAACCCCAGTCCTGCTGCTGTCGAAGCCCTTATGGTTTTCATTCCATTACCTGTCCCTCTGCACAGAGAGGGGAGGGCGGACACACACGGAGCTGGGGGCCCTGGCGACCACACTTACCCCCCCCACCGCCTCGCCAGCACTTTGAGCCTTACCGCCTGCTCCTGGGTCTGGAATTTGATTTCTTTGCGAGGGGGCGGGGGGAGGCATCACGTTGAACCTGACCTGCTTACTGTAAATTACTTCTGAGATTCTTAGGTGGATAAACAGTCCTCAATTGTAGCTTTAGAGCCCTGCCTCCTTTGAAATGCTTAAATAAACACAGGAGAAGCGCACCTACGTACAGCTATAAATACAGGTGTGGACATAGTTATAAAGATATAAATTATAAAAAAAAAAAGAGAGAGAGAGGAGGAAGTGGCCACAGAAATACTTAGAGGGAATCGAAATAGAAGGCAGAATGAGAATAAAACCTGCTTAGGTGTCTACAAGGAAGTGGCCCGGCGGTTTGCAGAGTTATGTATGCAGAAGCCGCTGGCAAGAGAAACAGAAAGATGCAAAAAGTTTCTTGTTAAGTAACTTTCCCAAGTGCAGTGCAAAGGTCTCTGGGAGTGTGCTCTGCCGCCTGCAATGCAGTGGGGGAGGGGCGGGACAAAGCCACGGGAACAAGCTGGGAGGGTCAGATTGGTGCTCCCCCACCTCGGAAATCCGCAGCGGTCTCTTCGTGGCTCCGCGGGCCTCCCAGGCTGGCGGCCGGTGCGGCGGCTGAGTGCGGGCGCTCGGGGGATAAGCAGATTGGGTGTGAATCTCGGTACTGTGACACCGTGACACTGTGACACTTCCCTGGGCCTGGAAAACACAGACCATAGTATTTCCCCTGCGGGACCACATGGGGAGGAAGTGATATCTTCGGGTAACACACGCGGGTCTCCGAGCTGAGAAAGCCAAGGATGGCTAGGGCTGAGCCACTGCCGATTTGGAATTCTTGCCTTTTAAAAATGATTTGTGTCTTTTGAACTTGCACCGGTGGGTAAGGAAGAAGCTGGTGCCGGCATTCATTTTTGCATGCTAAATAATAATAACCTTTGTGCTCCTCCCAAAGAGCCTTCCCATTTGCATACTTGTTAATTGTCTACCTCACCGGAATATGTTTTGTTTATTTAATTTTGAGAGAGAGAGAGAGAGAGGGAGAGAATGGGAGTGGGATAGGGACAGAGAGAGAACCTCAAGCAGGCTCTGCACCGTCAGTGCGGAGCCTGACGCGGGGCTTGAACCCACGAACTGTGAGATCATGACCTGAGCCGAAACCAAGAGTCGGATGGTTAACTGACTGAGCCACCCAGGCACCCCTAGAATACTTGCTTCATAAAGGGAATGAGAATGTTGAATCCTAAGAGCCTGCCCAGTGTCAGCACATGGAAGGACACTGGGGAGATTCCGGGGTTCCAACACCTGCGTGCCCGGAAGGTAGGTGAGGGCTCGCCTTCCACGGACAGTCAGCAGCGTGCAGCCTGCAGGCCCTGCTCTCCGCATGCCTCCAGTCCAGGATGGCACCACAGATAGACTCAGGGTTCAAAGCTGAGCACCAACGACACCACCTCCGGGAAGCCTTCCTGTACGGCAGCCAGAATCAATCCCCCTGCCCTGTGCTGCCATGGCCCCAGGCTACGGGCCTTTATCATTCCACGGATCACGGCAGTCCGTTTGAGGGATGCCAGGCGCCACCTCAGGGAGGAGTGACGAGCACCAGGACAGTCGCTGCAGAACAGCGACCACGTCTGAATAAGTCGCAGGGTTCGTCCAGCCGTCGGGCCGTGGGCGAGCACGGGACAGATGGCAGGAGATGAGCCGGGGCGCGGTTGCCGTGATCTCGGCGAGAGGTGACGGTGGCAGTGGAGGTGGGCCTGAGACTGTTGGGTCGCGGAATTGTTTCTCAAGGTAAAACCGACACGGTGTCCCAGAGGAATTCCAACACCAGGAGCCGGAAGTCGGCAGGAGAGGCCGGTGTGGGAGGGGCCTGAGGGCGTCAGCCGGGGCCGTAGCCAATCGGAGGCGACCGTCACACATCCAGCGAGGACATCCCACGGGCAGTTGGCTGCACGAGACAGACGTCGGCGGCGTCAGGCTCTACATACACCACACGTGAAACCCAGGAGACTGACGACGCGACACCCTGAGAAGTGAGCGTGGTCGAAAGAAGCCGGGGACCCATCGCACGCTCGGTTCCCCAGACCCAGCGTTCGCGCTGCGGCCAGCACTGTCCCCGGAGCCGTGCGAGGCACGGGTTCGAAGGAGACCCCATTCCGGTCCTCGAGGAGCTGCGAGCCCCGTGGGGAAGGCGGAACGGGCCTCTCGCCCGCAGACCCAAGACTGTGATGCGGAAGGACCTGCGACCAGAGTCGGGAAACCTGGACCCCCTCCCCCACCTACCAGCCGAAGCTTTTCTCAGAGCCTCAGCGACCTCCTCTGCAAAATGGGAATAATTATATCCTGGCCGAGGACACGCTGAGAGCTTGAGAGAGAAGAAATGTGCTTGGCACGAACCCGAGCTTGGGGGCCTGTCTGTCCTCTTTATGATTTGATAGCACGTCCTTCCCCGCCCCCCTCCTCTGCCCTGGGGTCCCCCCCCTCCCGCACACATCACGTCAGCTGGGTTTCCAGAGGGCCCTGGCCTCTACGGATGGACCTGGAGACTCCCCTCATCCGCCACCCAGCCTCCCTCCCTGGCTGCTGCTCCCCTCCCGCAGGCTGGGGACATTCGGTGGCAAGGTCAAGGCCATGCTGCCCCTTGCAGTAATTGGAGATGACAACAGTGTTTTGTCTCCTGGTGGAGACTGGTAGAGATCAAAGCTGGCACAAAGGAGCGGCTGCGACAGGCAGGAATGCCCTGGCAAATGCCACCAATTACTGAAAATTGGCTGCAGTTAGGACTATTACCATGAAGGGCTGCCTGGCTCCCCCCTGCGGGCCCCCGAGGTGCATTCCTGACCGCAGGTGTGAGCGCGTCCCGCGGGGCCGGTGGGAGGGCAAGGAGAATTCCAAGGGTTTCCACCGAGCGCGACTTGGGCTTCAGCACGATTGCTACTGGCCAAGAGGCAAGCCCAAGGGGAGTCCGGGAATGTTCTCTGGGCAAAGAGGACGCAGGGGTCCTGGGAAATGTGCGGGGAGAGAAACTGAGGCATCGGCCCTCTGCCTTCCGGGTCCTGACCAGAGAGGGCTCAGACGCCAATGGTGTGGGGGAGGAAGGGCTCCTTCGGGCATGAGAACAAAAGGAATCTTGACAGGATGTCGGACCCTGAGCCAAACGGTGGGGGCCGCTGCCGGTGTCTGAGGCCCAGTCACCGCCTTCTTGTCACTGCCTTCTTATCCCCGCAGAAACTTTGGGGGAAAGGGCCCTGAGGAAGATGGGCAGCCAGAGCGTGACCCCCAGAGCAACACAAGGTGCCTATGAGAATTCTGGAACGTACCGGGGAGGAGACGAGGAAATGGCAAAGCAAACAAGTTACTCCTTCAAGAGAGACCGAGACTGTCGTCTTTCTAGCTGTGAAATATGGACCTGGTCTCCTCCTCCAATGCGTAGGAGCTGTGTGACCCGAAACAAACTACATAACCTCTCTGAGCCCCAGATTCCACATCTGAAAAGTGAGGAGAGTGACATCGGAATTCTAGAAGATGGCTCTTCAAAACGAGTCACAACGTTATTACTGCCGTTAATCCAAAGTCCAGGGCTGACCGCTGCTCGGGGCGCCGAGCGGGCCCTTGCTTTCCAGTGTCGGCCCCGGGTGTCTCCACCGCTGTCTCGGGTGCCATCGATTCAATCGGCTGGTCAGTGGGGGCCCTAATGCACGATCCCGAGGCTTGTAAAATAAAATGGCTTTGCGTTAGGATGCTTTTGGCTGCAAGTAACCAGTGTCCACTTGACAGCGGCTTCGGTGGTGAAGGCAATTATCTCGGGCAACAGCCGAGGGGGACTTTTCCAGAGCCGACTTCGCGGCTCAGCCAGCCGAGAATCCAGGTCCTTTCTACCCTCTGTCTCCACCGCCTCCAATCTCTCACCTCAGCTGGGCCAGCTGCGTAGTTCACCAGGCCCAGGGCGATGAAGACGAAGGGCCCATCGTGTAAAAAGCAGGATAAAAGTGCTGTGAAAAATCCTAAAATAGGAAACATTTTGTTTTCTTTTGTGTCTTTCTCAACCTGTCGTGGTGTTTTTATTTGCTGTTTAATGAGACCCAGGTGGCCAGGGGCGTCCCGCCCTGCACCTGAGCACGCTGGCAGCTGGGGGCCTCTCCTGCCAAGCACGGGACTGGCCTGCGGTGACCCGTCGGGGGTCCAGAGCACCAGGGGGGTGGGGGGCAGGCAGCTGAGACCCCTCCTGCGGAGGTGGGGTGGCGGCCGGAGGCGGAGCCACGCGTAAACGGAGGCTCCGAGCGTCCAGCCCACGCCCCGTCGTCCCAGCAGGCTTTGCTTACAAAACATGAATTCAAATATAAAGTTAATTGGGACTTTGGAATAGTGACCACAGAGCATTAAATCCCAAGCGTGGGGCACAAGGCCAGCCTCTGCCTCCCATCTGCACACAGCATGACCTCGGTGACAACACTCCCTGGTAGGAAAAAAGGGGCTTGAGCCACAGCGTCTCAGCCTTTCCCTGTACACCCACCCCCCCCACCCCGGCCAATAAGATGAGACACTTCTACTGTCGTCTCATTGGTCAGCGCTGGTCATGAGGCCACTGATAGCCACAAAGGAGTCTGGGAAAGTGGGTGTCCAGAGCTACGAGTTCCTGCAAGGAAGAAAGAGGCAGCCCATAGCTGCTGGAGACCCTCGAGGGGTAGGCCGCAGGCCGGTGTAGGAGCTGGTGTGGGAATCGTTCAAAGCCGCTCCCGTGACCCCGGCCGCTTGGGCAGTTCAGAGCCACCCGCCTGCAAAGGGCCGGGCGCAGGAGACCGACTCCACAGTGACCCAGCAAACAGGCTCCGGGACACGGACACCCCGCTCTCACCCCAGCCTACGGGAAGGCGGTGTTAATCCCACTCTTTGCAGATTAGGGATCTGACACGGTTTTCGGTCCCTCGTCTTGGGTCACACGGGACGTGAGCTCAGTGCAAGGGGGAGAACGTGGGCCTGACGTGGCTCCCTCTGCAGCCCCTGCCCAGCCCTGGTCCAGCCCAGTGCGCGCTGAGGAGGGGGGCGTCTCTGCGACGCGCCCTACAGGCAGGGGCCGGGGCGGGACCGCGAACCAGGCCGGGGGCTTGTACCCTAGCCCACGTCGGATCCTTGCAGGTGGGCCACGAGGGAACGGCTCTCTCTGCCAAGATCACAGCCAAGTCCACGTGGCGCCGTTATTAAGGAAGGCGAGGAAACGCAGTTCCGGAAGCTCTCCACTTTCGCTTGTGAAAATATGCGATGCGGGACGCCTGGGCGGCTCAGCCGGTGACGCGTCCAACTCGTGCTCAGGTCACGATCTCCCGGTCCGTGAGTTCGAGCCCCGAAGCCCCGCGTCCAGCTCTGTGCTGGCGGCTCAGGGCCTGGAGCCCGCTTCGGATTGTGCGTCTGGCCCTCCCCTGCTCGCGCTCTGTCTCTTTCTCTCTCTTAGATAAATAAAAACATTTTTTAAAAAGAAAAAAGAAAATCTGAGGACTTGAACAGCCAAGTTTGCCGATAGAAGGAGCAAAGACATCCCATTAAATATGACAAAAGAGGGTATGTGGCCACCCCATGTGCGTGGCTGCCGAAGTTCGCGGGCTCCCGTGGCCTGCCGCCACCGGACGCCTTCGAAGCTCCAAAATCAGAGATTTCCAGCACCTTAGCCTCCAGGCCGGCCCCACGGCAATGACGCCGCGTGTGTTCCTGTCGCCGGCCGGTGCTGCTGCTGTCCCCCCGCCCGGGGCGGGAGCAGCCTCGGGCCAGCCAAGTGGCCTGGCAGGAAGACGAGGCTAGGCAGCAGCACCCTACCCCACCCTTCTTCCTAGGGCCAGTCGGGCTCGGCCGTCTTTAGGGCTTTCGTCCCTGTGCATGAGGTGGACACTCCAGGGACTGAGAGACAGAGCCTCTGACGGGCTGAGCTGGGTCCCAGATCCGCTCCTGGGCCAAAGACGGCACCTTGACGGCTAATCCCGCCATCCAGCCCAGTGGAGGGGAGAGGCGTTCCCCTCAAAGACGGCAGGGCACTGTTCTCCGAAGGAGCGGGCAGCGATGTCGGGCGGGAAGAACGGACACATTGCCACTCCTTCCCCTCCTTCCGGAGGCTTGGTTTCCTCATCCACAAAATGGAAACCTTGACATCCGCCGAACTGGAAGGTGGTGCTCCTTCCGTGCCCCTGTGGGCGCCCGGCATCCACCGGGGACCCCGCAGCCCCCCAGGAGGGCTCGCGGGATCCCTCGATGAGCTTCAGGCCCCCCATGCTCTACACACGGTTCTGATTCTCCTCTGAAAGAGTGTTGCGTGGATTCGCTTGAAGTCATTGTTGGGGCGAATGAGGTACCAGATGCTGGCACGCAGCCTCCCCCTCGCTCTTCCCGAGAGGCATGAAGCTTTAATTTTTGCTTCGCTTAAAAAATAATGGTTCTGGGGGCAGAAGGACACGTACAATGAAAAGGAAATTACAGGCAGCGTGCAGACAACTCTTGGTTTCCAGATGCATGTCAAGCAACCTCAGGAAATAGGCCCTCCTCACGGGAGGGGCTGCCAGAAACCCTTTGCGGCTCCGGAACATCCCGGCGGAGAATTAGCAGGAACCCTGCCGGCCCACCTGGGACCCGTCACCGTGTTTAGCAGCGTTTAAGAAACAGTCTCCCCTTCACTGCTGATTAAGAGAAACATCGATTTTAATGGGGAGGCGTTACCAAAGCCTGGCCAGATGCCCTGACTGGAAGGGTCACCTTCCCCCTGAGCATCTGGGTTCCTTTCCCTCCCAAATTAGGCACGGGCGTGTGCGGGAGGGAGCCAGCCTTTCCTACTGAGGGGCCGGCCTCTGTCCCCTCACGGGAGCCGGGATCCTCCCAACAAAGATACAGGGTGGCAAGTAGACAGGGTCGTGGGTCAGGAGCGAGGTTATGGAGTTTTCTGGGCCCGAGGCCTCACCTAGGGTTTCCGGGTACGTGCAAATCGTAGCTCGTGGGAACAGAGAAGTCGGGCATTCGAATGGGTTGCAGAGTCCCTGCCAATGTCCTTCCCAAAGACCCACTGAGGCTGGGTGGGGGCGGGCCGGATGGGTGTCCAGCAAGCAAGGGACAGAGAAGGAGAGAGGCTGTCCAGTGCCCACGAGTGCCGTGAGAAGCTTCGCTCGTGTCGAGCTGATGCGTTGGTTATGTTGTGTGTTACGGAGCGAAAGGCAAGGTATCAGTGAGGAGAATCGTCCTACGGTCGCAGCTGAACACCCACGCCAGCCGACAGTGCCAAGCTGGGAGCGACTGAAGAGCAAGACGGAAGCAGGAGATGGGCACGGAGTCATCTGTTCATTCCCTTCCCCAGCCCGTTTTAACCGGGGGCCTCCCAAGTTCCGGGGAGCATTCTAAGCCCTGAAATCCAACGGTGATGAGCGGGACAGACCAGATCCCTGCCTCCAGGGAGCCGGACCTCAGGAGTACAGGAGCAGGGGGAGGGAGGAGAGAGAGTAGACAGGAGCAAACAGGTAATGCCAGCTTGTGGGAAGCACTAACCAGGCAAGACTGAGGCTGGCGGGGTAGTAACTGGGGCTTCCTGAAACTGCAGGTAAACCCACGTGGATGTCACAGGCACAGGTAACGTGTGTACAGGATCCAATTCCACCGAGGAAACAGGACGGGAAAAGCTCCTTAAAAATAAACACCATAGGGGTGCCCGGGAGGCTCAGTCACTTAAGCGTCCGACTTCGGCTCAGGTCATGATCTCTCAGTTCACAAGTTTGAGCCCCGTGTCGGGCTCTGTGCTGACAGCTCGGAGCCTGGAGCCTGCTTCCGATTCTGTGTCTTCCTCTCTTTCCGCCCCTCACCCACTCATGCTCTGTCTCTCTTCTCTCTCTCTCAAAAATAAACAAACCTTAAAAAAAAACAAGTACCATTTTTCAAACTCCTGTGATGTGGCAGAAAAGCCAAGCTGGGTGCCCAACGTGTGTTTTCTCTGATCCAGACAACCACCTCGAGGGGGGCTTGAGCGTCCTACTGCGTAGATGGGGAAACCGGAGGCTTCGGAGAAGACACTTGTCCGAGGTCATGCGGCAAAGCGAGACAAAGCGAGGATGGACCTCAGGCCAGTCTGTCGTAAAGGGCAGAGGCTGTCCAGTGTCACGGAGCTTGCAGGGGTGGCGAGGTCTGAGTGGAGTCGGGAGAAGGGTCTACCTGGAGGGCGGTGGCCAAGGGAGAGGAAGGGCGGCAAAGGGCCGGCCAGGTGAGCGAGGTCGCTGAGCGGGAAGCCACCTGGTCATCTCAGGAGCAGATGCGTGGCGGTGCAGGGGCGTGGGGAGGGGAGGCAGGAGGGCCTGGTCCAGAACAGAAGCCAGACTGGGGACAGAGCGAGGGAAGGACATTCGTAGGTGCCTCCCGACGATCTCAGCCACATCTGCCCGTTTTCCCGTCTCCGGCCGCCGGAAGGATCGCCGCTCAGGTTCTCCCCTCGGACAACACAACCCGGTTCAAATCCCAGACCCGCCCCCTCCTGCCTGTGAGGCCTTGGTGAAGGGACTTCCCCACTCTGTGAAACGGGGCCATCGGTGAGTTTTTTAAAAAAAAAACATAGACTCAATTTGTTAGAATTTTAGGTTCACAGCAAAATTAAGCAGAAAGTAGAGATTTCCAGGAAGTCCCCGCCCCCGCACGCACACAGCCTCCTCCGCAATCCACGCCCCCCCTGCAGAGCGGTGCGTTTGTTGTACTCAGTGAGACCGCGTTGACACATATTGTCCGTTACCCAACGTCCATACTTTCATTCGGGTACCTTCTGTACTCTGACAAAGGTATAATGACACATATCCACCAGCACAGTGCTGCACAGAGTGACTCCACTGTCCCCACCATCCTCTGGGCCCTGCCCACGCACCCCTCCCCACCACTAACCCTTGGCCACGGCTCATCTCTTTAACCGTCTCCCTACTTCTGCCTTTTCAGAACGTTCCATAGTTGCAACCTACAGCATGCGCTGTTTTCAGATTGGCGTCTCTCACTCAGCAATATGCGTTTAAGTATCCCCCACAGCTTTTTCGACCTGATACCACTTGTCTTGTCTTTTGCAGAGAGCACTCTTCCACTGGGTGGGCGTACCACAGTCCATTTACCCACTTGCCGTGGGAGGTTTTCAACAAGGCGACACGTGAAAGGCATCGAGAACTGTTGCCGGCACGTGGCAGAGGCATGCGGCCAGGACCGCTCGCGGGTCACTGTTGCTCCCACGCAAGGGCGGCCCTTTTCCAAAAGCAGGACCCCAGTGAAGGTGCGACCCCAAGTGAAGACAGGCTCCCCAGGGTTCTTGGGGTCTCAGAGTGCCCACGTGGTGGTGACAAGGGCCCCGTTGGAGCTGTGGCCCGAGCGCTCCGCTGAAGGGTGTGAGGCCACTGGGCTTCTCGGATCCTTGAACTTGGTTCGCGGAGAGAGGAAGGGCCGGCGTGGCCGTGGTTTCAGACCCCGTTTCTTGCACACAGCTCATTTTACCAACGAGAAAGCGTTTGCAACATCTCCTATGCTAATTAGCCCAACCCTTTGGTGCCAATTTAGCAAAGCCGCGTTTGAAGCTAGCTGTACTGCGGAGCGGAACTCACGATCAACTCACGATCGTGGTACTTCAAACGCCAGCCCCTGGGGTGCAGGTTAAAGTTAACTAACGCGCCCACGCTCACCCAGTAGTTTCTACTGAAAGGCGATTCTAAAGATGGGGACGGGCATGTGACAAAGGCTTATTATGGGCCGCACCCCGTGCTTTCTCAGCCTGCTCCCTCGGCCACTACGCTTCCCTCCCTCCCGGGCCTCGGGAACTGACTTTCTCAGCAACTAGCCTCATGCCCTTGGGTTGGTTACAGACTGGACTGAAAGCTGGGTGTGGACGTGGGAGGGGGGCTGGGAAGGCAATAAGGAAGGACAGAGTGTGACAGAAAGGACATTGGCCTCGATTGGGAGCCCCAGGCTGCCCTAATTTGCCGCATCGCCTTGGAAGGGCCTTTGCCTCTCGAGAATCGGGTTCATCTCTTCTCTGAGCAAGGGGGCTGGGCTGGGCCCAGCATCCTTGGAAAATGTGGCCACGCACTGCCCACGAGAGCCTCGCCCTGGCAGCTGCTGGCCTGCCCCGGAGCCCGATCATTCTAGAACAGCCCCTTGCTAGCCAGGAGAAGGCGAGTTCCTCCTTGTCTCCCTGGCTGCCCTCCACCTGCTATTGCCCAGGCCCGGATCCTCCGGCTCCAGCATCTATGAGGGCAAACCGCCAGGTCCCAACCCCCCCGGCCCAGGCATCTCTCAGCTTCCATTACCCCCTCCCCCCCAAGCCACTCCCATCGAGACAAAGTTCTCATCCATTTATTGGAAACATTGGTATACCCATCGTAGATTTCACGTGGGGTGGTGGGGTCTTCAACTGAACATTGTGAGGGGCACGTGTTCCTGACACTGTGGCCAATGAAGGCCGGGGAGCCCTCGGGCCACGCAGGTGTCCGGGATGGAGGGGAAGTTTGCCGCAGGGGGATGGGTGGACTTTGGGCTGCCCACCGAGGGATCCAGCGGCTGAGCAAGCCTAAGAAAGATGGTGGGAGGAACAGCCAAGATGCAAAAGCCAAAATGAGAATAGTGAATGTGGGAGGGCAGGGATGGGTGGGTTCCTCGCCTCCTGGAGATGGTCCAGCCCGTCCCCTGCCCAAGAAGTGCCTCCGTTTTTCCAGGACTTCTTCCACTTTCCTTCTTTTTCCTTCACCCCCGCCCTCTCTCTTTTTCTCCTCTTCTTTTGACTTTCTTCATCCATTATGTCGTAGTACCCATCACTGTTCTGGGCATGAGCTGCACGTGAGTCTCAGGGAAGCGAGGGAGGGAGATGATGAAGAGCCGCTCTATAGATAGTCAGTTACGGGGGTGGGGGGCGGTGGGGAGTGCCATAGAGGGAAGCCCCAGGGCGTGGTAACAGGGAAGCTGTTCTCTGGGAGGGCTTGGGGAGGGCAGCGCTGGTGGATTGTTTAGAAGACGCGGGGCGCCTGGGTGGCTCAGTCGGTTCAGCGGCCGACTTCGGCTCAGGTCATGATCTCGTGGTCTGTGGGTTCGAGCCCCGCGTCGGGCCCTGTGCTGGCAGCTCGGAGCCTGGAGCCTGCTTTACATTCTGTGTCCCCCTCTCTCTCTGCCCTTCCCCTGCTCATACTCTGTGTCTGTCTCTCAAAAATAAATAAACGTTAAAAAAATAAATAAACATTAAAAAAAAAAAAAAAGACGTACCCATGATAACGCCTCCTAGCCAGAGGTGGAGTTTATTTCTTTCACTCTTGCATCTGAGCTTGGCTCTGTACCTGCTTTGGCCAGTGGGCAGTACCAAACGTGACACACACAGAGGCTGAAGAAGAGCCTATGCATCGAGGCCGGCCCTCTTTAGTGGCCTCTTTAGTGGAATCCTGAGACCATGATGCGACGGGCCCGACTAGCCTGCTGGAGAGGCCACACTGAGGAGGATGGAGGCACCTGCACCAACAGCATGCCAGAGGCCACACACGTGACCCATCCTAGAGCAGCCGGCCCAGCCAAGGTGCCGACTCATGAGCAAGCCCAGGTGAGACCGGCACAAGACCCACCCCAACTGGCAACCATAGAGGCACGAGCAGATTCATGATCATTGCTAGAAGTCACTACGTTTTCCGAATGGTTTGTTACGCAGCTGAGACTGACTGATACAACAGGTAAAGGATTCCCCGATGAAGGAAGATCTGAGCTACGTCTGAACAGCGGGCAGGAATTCGCAGGGAAAGGCTAAGAGAGGGTAGAGAGTTCCAGGTGGAGCCAAGAACGCATGCCGTTTGGCAGGAGGCATTAACACTGTATCGTACGTACACAGTTAAATGCACAACTCGGCAAATTGTCGTGTAATGAATAAACACCGTGTAACCAGACCCACAGAAGAAACAAAACATGCCTTGCACCCAGAGGACCCCCTTATGCTCTTTCTCGGATCACCTCGCTCCCGGGCTGACCACTACCCTGACTTCTATCAACACAGAGGGAAGTGGTTTTGAACTTCTTACTGGTTTTTTAACTTTAAAAAAATTTCTTAATGGTTTATTTATTTTTGAGACAGAGACAGACAGAGCATGAGTGGGGGAGGGGCAGAGAGAGAGACACACACACACAGAACCCGAAGCAGGCTCCAGGCTCCGAGCCGTCAGCACAGAGCCCGACGCAGAACTCGAACTCGCAGACCTCGCGAGCATGACCTGAGCCGAAGTCAGACGCTTAACCCACTGAGCCACCCCGGCGCCCCTGTTTTTTAACTTGTTACCGGTGGAATCCTACAGCGTGCCTTCTTCTGTGCCTGGCTTCTCCTGCTTCTCATCACGACTTTTCAGGCTCATCCGTGTTTTTCTCTCATCTTGGTCGATGAGTTCCTTTATTTATCCACTCTCCTCCTGGTCAACATTTGGGTTATTTTAGCTACTGAGAGAAAAGCTGCTACGAACACTTTCGAACACACATTTGGAGGAATACGTCTGCATTTGTGTTCCGTATAGACTTGCACTGGAACAGCTTGCTTATTAGAGCAATTACTTTGAGTAACCGCAGGGAACGGGCGGATGGAACAGGGCTCAGGGTGCTTTAGGGGACAAGTGAGACCTTGCAGGGCGCTATAGACATAGGAAAGTTCACATTCGACGCTAGCTACCGAGGGTGGATTTGGACTTGTCGCTGGCTTAGATACAGACTTCTACCCTTTCTCCTCCGGCACCTGAGTGTTAAAATCCATCTGCACAGCACGAAACACGGACTTTGCCAGCAGTGCCACACTGAGGGCTCTTTACAAAGATTAGTTGCCACTTGAGATGCGCGGGGGTCAGCAGTGGAAACGCCTGCCAGCATTTCACATAAACCTAAGAAATGTCCCCACGGAGGGCGGAGGAGACAGTGTTTTTGGTCCTGACCTGCTAGGGGAAACGTGCCTCTGGTTGTCTGGTTTCCAGAAGGCTAACAATTGGCTGGATTTATTTCCCGGGGACTCTCTTACATCATTGGTTTCCACGTAGTGACCCAGGCGAGTTCCAAAAGGATACAGAGGAGAAAGATCAGACTTGGTTTCTGCATAAGATTCGAGATCAAGTCTCATCTCTGTTAACCTACGACCTGGGTCACCTTGGGGATGCTATGGAACTTCTTTTTGTCCTCAGTTTCCATCAATAAAATCAAGATGGTAATAGTTCCTCCTTCAAAGCGTTATTGACAGGATTAAATGAGATGATACAAAGCACTGGACACAGTGCTCGGCAAATAGTGAGCTCTTAGTAGCTGTTAGCTGCACAGCAGACAAGAGATACACAGTATCTCTGTCCAGCCGGCTTGCCTGTGCTGGGATTTTATTTGCACCAAGTTTTGGCTTTTAAAATCACCCTTCTTGGGGGGGTGCTTGGGTGACTCAGTGGGTGACGCGTCTGACTTCGGCTCAGGTCATGATCTCACGGTCTGTGAGTTCAAGCCCGCGTCGGGCTCTGTGCTCAGCTCCGAGCCTGGAGCCTGCTTCGGATTCTGTGTCTCCCTCTCTCTCTGCCCCTCCCCTACTTGCGCTTTGTCTGTCGAAAATAAATAAATGTAAAAAAAAAAGTTTTTTTAATCACCCTTCTTGGGATTACCATCAACAAAGTTTGCTTTCGAGTCCAACATGGTAAAAAAGTATATATATTTCTGCAACGTTGTTGCAAACAACAATAGAGGGAGTTTTTGCTCGTCCCCAGCATCCTGTCTCTCCCCACCTCTTCACATTGCCAACGCCTCCCGCATCGTGGGGGAAAAGGGTTTCATCATTTGCTTTATTGGAAAATACCTCTCCTTAAAAAGTGTTCTAATGCCTGCAAAAAAAAAAAAAAAATTAGCAGCACCGTCTCTAGGGAAGCAGCCTTTGACTATTCAAACCTGGAAGAAATGAAGGGTTTTATTTGTGGAAATTAGGACATCCGGTGCTGTCTACTTAGGGAAGCAGATTTTTTTTTAAACCACCCATCAACACCTACACACACCAAAAAAAAAAAATTAATAAAATCTCAGAGAACACATGAATATTTTACAGTATAGGTAATCTCCCAAGTTGAGGGGTAATTTTTCTTCGGAGTGTGGTTCATTTTATGCCACAGAAACGATCTGAATCTTACCGAAGAGGCTTACCGAGGTGCATCTTCTCCATACACACGTCTCTGATCTCACAGTCACTCTGCCAGGCGGGGACTCTGGGCCCCATCTTACAGATAAAAGCGCAGAGGCCCAGAGAGGTTAAGAACTTGCCTGAGGTCACACAGCCTTCGCATCAGGTCCCCCAGGATTCCTGGAGACAGGTGGCAAACAACGGGGAAGCGTTAGTGGGGAAAAAACTGGCAGAGAGCTGGCATGCCCAAGGCATGGAGGAGACCCCGACTCTTTCAGGGAGCCCGGGGCTCAGAGAGTTTTAAGAACCACTGGTCGGCGAAGCTTAAATATAACATGTCGAGTCACACACGCCGCGAACGCTGAGCACTGTCCAGCGCAGTGAGGGGCTCTGGCAATACGACGAATTGGGGGACCCCGCTCCTAAGGCCTTCCTGAGGAATTTGCGCAACGTAGCTGGAACAGACATGCCTGAATTCTAGAAGCAGAGCCTGCACTATCCCTTAGCTGGCCACAGGTACTGTCGACGCCGCCGTCCTGAAGAGCTGGACAATGTCTCTAGAGCCGTGCACCGGTGTGGGCTGCCACCATTTCACACCTGTGTCACTGAGACCGACAGTGTCCCGAGCTCCCAGCCTACACCTCTTGACTCTTTCTCTAGACCACAACTAAAGGGACCATCTGACCCAGTTTTGTCCTCCAAAGGCTCCTCTCGGCCCTTACGACAAAGTCCAAATCCCTGAGCAAGGACCCGTCCTCACAGGCAGAGTCTGGGTCTGGTCCACTGTTGGGTCCTAGTGCACGGCCAGGCCATGGGTAGTCATTCAACTCATGTTTGTTGAATGAATAAACCAGCTGGGGGGGGGGGCGGTCTTCATGCTACAGGCAAGCTTTGTGACATCATAATGCGGACCCCGCGCCCAGGAAGTATGCTTGGTCTTCTCGAAGAATCACCATTGGTCGGTCTCTCTAGGATCCGCTATGGCCTCTTAACTGGACTTAGCTTGAAATTCTCAACAGTTTTTACATGATGAGCTAAATGTTTTTAAAAATGTCATGTAAGCACGACAACACATAAGTAGATATGACTAATACCAAATTGCTAAGGGTTAGTCTGGGCCACAGCCTAAGGCCAGCCGTGTCTGGGTGATGTGGACAGGCCGTGAGGAGTATTAGTTCAAAGCCTGCTCGTGCCTTACTCTGTGACCTGGGCAGGTGTCTGGGCCGCCTTAAGCGCCACCTAAAAATGACCCTGCTTTGTTGGCCTCATGAGGTCATCGGGAAGACCAGCCGAGCACTGGCCGAAGAGGGCTGTCCAAACCGACAGCGCTGTGTGCACGCAAGGGGTCATGACCATGACCGGAGAAGGCAGTTTCCCACTGGCTGGAGCCCCCGTCACGCTGCTCTCCTGCAAGTGGCTGGGGGTGGGGGGCACATTGGGGTTATCTTTGCTCTTCCTCTTCCTTCCCAAAGGGGGTCCAAGATGTGGACGCACAAACCTTCTGTCCGGATTACCTGTCTGAAGTCATCCATTCCCATTAACAGAAGCAGGAGGATCATTGGGCCAGATGTTTTAGAAGTCCTTACAGGGGCGCCTGGGGGGCTCAGTTGGTTGAGCGTCCGACTTCGGCTCAGGTCCTGATCTCACGGTCTGTGAGTTCAAGCCCCACCTCGGGCTCTGTGCTGACGGCTCGGAGCCTGGAGCCTGCTTCGGATTCTGTGTCTCCCTCTCTCTCTGCCCCTCCCCCGCTCGTGCTCTCTCTCTCTCTCTCTCTTTCAAAAATAAACATTAAAAAATTAAAAAAAAAAAAAAAAAAGAGGGAGGGAGGCCAAACTTGACCGCTGAGGTCCTTTCCAGAGATTCTTTGAGAGTCTCTGACTCCCCGTCCTTTCCCTTGGCAGAAGCCAGTTTGAGCCAATGGCACAGATTCTAGCGGAATCGGGCAATTTCTAGAAAATCAGTTTCTGGAAACTCCCGGGAAGCCAGGGCCTTCAGGCAGAGTACTTTTCCTTCCCAAAAATAAAAATGCAAAAGAAATATAGGAGCGTTCATTCAGGTAAGAGGCGAGTAACACCGACGCCCCTGGACGTCACGTGACCTCCTCCTCCCAGCTGGTCCTCCAGACGCGGAAGTTGTCCACACCCAAGGAAGGTGCGGTGTGGTCCTCACCTGGGGCCCAGCAGCGTGCTTTGACCCCTGCCAGCATGACTGCCTCTCCAGGAGTTTACCTGAGCCCAGGACATGGGGATCAACTATTTGCCATTTGGTCCTTGCTTTGTGAGTTCAGGCCTCTACTGAACCGTTCATTCACCCCTCCACTCTTCATGGGGCCTCATTCTGTGTCAGGCGGTGTGCTAAGGGCTCAGGTAGAGAAATTAGTGAGACTCAGCCCTTGTCCTCAAGGGCACAGCTTATGTGGGGGAACCATCAAGTAACTATAGTCATGATGTAACTTAAGGGTTCATCGGATATCGTGAGATTGTACTGAACGTTATGGGAATTGTACAAAACAGGTACTCAGCTGGGCTTAGGGGGTTGGGAGGAGGTTCTCTTGAGAGGAACGCGAGTTAGCGGTATGCCAGGTAAAGCGGAAGTGCCGGGAACGGGGGAGGGCAAGGGCATTCCAAAGGGGACAGAATGAGCAGATGCCCGCAGGTGACTGGGGCGTGGCCAGAGCCCACAATTCCACATCCTGGGCAGAAAAGTGCAAAACCAGGATTGTCGGGCAAGGCGGCGGCACAGGGACCGATGGGGGGAGGGCAGGGCCCAGAGAGAATGAAGGCAAGAGGGTGATACTGACCCACGAGCTCAGTGACCATTCAAGCACCTGTTGGGGCCCAGCCTTGGGCTTCGTGCCGGCTCCTATTCCATCTTGAAAACCACCTAAAACTCTCGGCACCTCAGTACAAAGAATTTCTCTGCACCGACATCTAGTACACAGTCGGTGCTCAATCGATGCCCGTCATGGCTCCTCCCTGCCAGGGAGTCGTTACAGCCTACACAGTGTTCCTCAAACAAATGTTCCGCCAGGAGGCCGCCCTCCATTCGCACCTTCCTATGGTGAAAAACGGCCCATCCCTGCAGCCAACATCCCCACCTCGGTGTTTAAAGCCCTCCGTTTCCTGACACCTGCCTCTTGATGGAGAGGAAGGCTGATTCTCTTGGCTCTTTGCTTTGTAGAGAAAGTGATTTTCAGCCCAACTCCCCCCCCCCATAGCAATGATGGAAAATAAATTGAAGTGTAAAAACGGGAGATGGCTAGCAGATGGGGCGAAATTAAGTGACGCCTGGCCACCAGCACCCAGCTCCGTAGGACACAGAAGCTGACCTTGCTCCCTGGAGTGTGAAATGAACGGAGGCTTTCAAACCCCAGGCACCTGAGAGCCCCCATTGGCCCCATTAGCTCCATGGGCCTCCATTGGGCTCCAGACCCACAGGTGAGGAGAGCTGGGCTGGGCTGGGGACTCTTGGAAAGGGTCTTGACAGGTTAAAAAAGAAATGGTTGGTTTTCTGCCTGATTATAAAAAATAGGGACTCATGGTGAGAAACTCGGCGAACAGGACAAGAAGAAAGAAAAAGCAATCCAGGGCTTCCCACCTCGACGTTATATTCCTGTGAATCCTCTGGTTAAACTCCTCCCACTGTGTGGTCAGCTCATCGGCCTTGACATTGGGTCCCGATGGGGCCCTGGCATCTGAAGAGGGCAGCACATGGGAAGCCGCCGGGCCTGTGCCCGCTGGCTCTGCCCAAGCTGCTTGCCCAGGGGTGGCTCCCCTCGTCCTTCCAGTCCAGCTCCAAGGTCAGCCCCGCCGGGAGACCTGTCCAGACCCCTTCCCTATCCCAGCTACTTCCTCCAATGGATTCTCTCCTTCCGGAAGTCACTTCTGTCTGTATTATTGTTTCTTGGTTGTTGTCTGTCCACTCCACTGCCCCGCCCAACCTCACTCAGGAGTCTGAGTCGGTGCGGGGGGGGGGATAGATTCACTCACCTCAGGGCCCTGCCTCAAGGGCACAGGGTCTGGGCACCAGTGGGGGCTGTGCAGTTGTTTGTTAATTAGGAAGTAGCCCAACCATCTGGGTTCCTAGGAGTTCAGTAGCATGAACTTGGCAATGATGCCCACGACCTATAAGACCTGCCCATTTTTTTTTCTCTTGCAATACCCCATGTATACATAAGCCATTCTCTCTCTGTCTCTCAGTCTGTGTGTGTGTGTGTGTGTGTGCCCCCGGGGCGCCCACTTGCCTTCCACAGTGCTCAGGAGAGGGTCAAAGTACTGAGCTAGGGGCTGGGACCTCAGGCCCCTAGCTCATTCTGCAGCCTTGGGGAAACTCCAAGACTCCAGGACCTCACTCTCTCCGCGTTTGTGAAACCAGTTAGGAACTCTGCCTGAAAGTAGGAGTTGTGAGCCCCAAACAAGATAAGATTCCGGAACTCTCAAGAGTTAAAAGAAACAGTAAGAAACACTCCCCCTACCTCCACCCGGAAGGCCCTTACTCATCGGCAGTAAAGCCCCAGAGAGCATGGCCCTGGACGGCACGGGGTGGCGGGGGTGGGGGTGGCGGGCTTCTCTTTCCTTCCCAGAATCTGGGGTCATCTCTGGCCGGGATCCGCCGGGAAAAGGTTTCCCATCTCCAAACCTGAGAAAGAAGTCTTTCTCGCCCCGGCTACCCATCAGGAGGCAGATGAGAAACTCCCTCTAACTCCACCTCTGCATTCGTTCGCCCCCCCCCCCTCAGGTGCCCGCGGGGGCCTCGCCGGGACCCTCCCCTCCGCAAAGGTGGCCTCTCGGAATAGCGCCGAGGCCGGGGGACCTGAGGCCGAGGGGGGCCCGCCCGGTCGCACCCAGGACAGGGGTGCGCGTGGAGGGGCCAGCGGCCAGGCGGGAGGGGGCGGACTGGGCGCGGGGACCCGCGGGCTCACCTCCCCGCCCCCCCCACCCAGTGGTTGCGTCGCCCCGCCCACCGCCCCCTGAGACATCACAATCCTGGGGGCCGGGACCCCGCGCCTCATCACCGCCCGTTGGCGACCAAACAATCCGACCAACAAACACCCCGGGGTGGGGAGGGGGGGAAGAAACCGGCCCGAGCCCAGCCTCCCTCCCCCGCCCCGCCCCTCGCCCCCCCGGGGCCCCCCGCCCCCGGATGGGGGAGTGAGCGCCAGCCGGGCGCCCCGCACCCGCCGCCCCGCGCGCCCGCCCGCCCGCTGCCCGCCCGCGGCGGGGGCGGCCCGACCGCGCGCCCGCCCCGCCCGCCGCCGCCGCCGCCGCCGCCGCCGCCGCCCGCCCGCCGCTCCGGCTCCGCGGCGCCCTCGCCCGCCGCCCGGCTCTCCGCCCGCCGCCCGCGCCCGGCCCCGGCGCCCCGGCCCGCCGCCCGCGCTTCATGGCTGCGCACGAGTGGGACTGGTTCCAGCGCGAGGAGCTCATCGGGCAGATCAGCGACATCCGCGTCCAGAACCTGCAAGGTGAGGTGTCCCCGGCGCGCCCCCCCCCCGCCCTCCCCGGGGAGCGACGCCCGGGCCGGCGGCCCCTCGCCCGGCCTGACCCCGCTCGGCCGCCCTTGCCGCGGGAGGGGGCCGCCCCGGCCGGATTCGCCGCGGCCCAGGGGGTGGGGCGGCACACGTGCGTGTGCGTGCGTGTGTGTGCGCGCGCGTGTGTGTGTCGGGGGTCCCTCTTTCTTTGGGGCAGGCGGCGTCCCGGCTCCCCTGCAGCCCCGGCTGCGAGTTTGGCCAAGTTTGAACGTATGGGCTCTTGGGGGCGGTGGCCCGGGTCAGGGGGGGAGGAGAAAGTGCGACTACGCGTGTGAGTGTGAGTGCGTGTGCGTGCGCGTGAGCTCGCGCACCTCCTAAGTACCTCTGAGGCTGGGGGAACGGGCTGGGGGCGGTGCTTGTGAGGGGCTGGGCCCGGGACCGGGGCCAGGGGCGCGGATCGGTGCGCTCCGCGGGCTCCCGGCACGGCCGGCACTGCCCCCCTCCCGTGGCCCCGGGGCTCCGCTGACTGGGGAGTGGGCGACAGGCCCCGCCCTCCGGGCGCGGGACGCTGGGACCCGCCGCCCCCTCGTCCCAAGGGGAAAGAGAAACCTGGGAGGCCACCGAGTCCCACGGGCCAGGGGTGGCGCTTCCACACGCGAAGTGTATTAAGAGTTTATTCATCGTGGAAACTTCGAAAGCACGAGAATATTTAAAGGGAAAAAGCCACCCCCAGCCGCCCAGTAACCCACTCACCCGCCCGCCCGCCCGCCCGAAAAAGCCGCTTTTCCTTGAGGTTCTCTCTTTCCATAGTGGGCTTTGCAGAACTAGACAGAGTTCCACTTCCGGCCTCTCTGCAGGCACAGGGACCTGGCCAGCGGCGAAGTTTCTTTCACAGTTTCCTGCCCTGACCTGGGTTTCTAGAGATTCCAAGGAGGGGCGCTGCAGAGAGAGCTGGGAGACCTGGACAGAGAGATGATGGGGCTGTGGGTGTCCCCCACCCCCAGCAGGTGCCTGCCTTTACTGCCGGAGGGCACGGTGCCCCAGCAGGCAGGGAGCCCTCTGGGGGTAGCCAGGCAGTCAGTGGAGTTTAAACATTACACCTGATGGAATGTTCCCTGGGAGTCCATGTAGACTTGCTCCACCCCTAGGCTGTGCAAGGACAGTGCAAGCAAAGGTGACCTGAAACAGGGAGGTGGGGGGAGCCTAGTGCAGTAGGCGCCGGATGCTGAGTGTGCTCTGGGTTCCTCTGAGCTCTCTGGCTGTGATTCGTGTGCAAGGAGGAGGGTCAGGCTAGATCTCTTTAGATAATAAGCCTCCCTTCCAGATCCTGCTGCCCCAGATCTGAGCTTCCTACTGGGGCGTGGGAATTAGTATCTTTTGCTGAGACGGCGGGCGGTTTGGGCTCTCGAGGTGTGTTGTATGTGTGTGTTAAGCAGTCAGCGGGTGTTTAGTAAACACGTGCTGACCAATTCTTACTGCAACAACTTCCTGCCTTGCTCTAAGATCAGCTCCCAGCGTAAAAGAGGTCAGCTTCTGTGAAGGGACGCTCAGTGGTTTGAGCAGTTATACCCAGAACCATGAGAGAAGGCTTCACTGAATGGGGACAATTTGGGATGGGTTCTGAAGGTTAGGTAGGAGTTCGCCGAATGGGCTCTTCTCTCCGCTCCCAGGGAACTGCCCTCGCTTTGAGGCAATGCCGGTTATAACTTGAGCATCCAAATGGCTTTGCCATTTAAAAAGACAAACTTTGAAATCTGTGTGTATCTATTATGTGTACATCTTATATATGGCTATGTGTGTGTATAAAATGTGCATTAATCTTTAGTGCCAGCCCAGCAAATTTTTACCTCCGGATAACCTGTGTAACCACCATCCATTTCAAGATGTAGGTGATTTTCGGTACCCCGGATGGCCACCTCATCTCTCTCCCCAGTCGGTGACGCCCTCCCCCGCGACACACACACACGGGGTGACTACTATTCTGATCTTCGTTACTGTAGTTTTGCCTCTAGAACGCCATGGAAGATGGGAGAGGGCAGTATGTACTCTTTTGAACAGGCCCTTTCTATGCCACGGGATGTTGGTGCGCGTCAGCCACGTCCTCGCCCGTATTTCTTGAGTTTTTATAGACTATTAAGGTCGAATGCGCATATCACAAAATTCACCTGTTTTCAGTTTACCGTTCAGTAATTTTTAGGAAGTCTACAGAGTTGGGCAAACATCCCAACAATCCGGTTTCGGAACATTTTCACGACTCGACAAAGCTCCCTGGTTGTCGGCGTGCGCGTCTCTCGGCTCTCAGCCCTGGACCCAGGCAACGCGCGGTTCCTCATTGTGAAGACGGTTCTGTCGCCTGAGCGCCCCGCTTTGTCCGTCTGCTCCTCGTGGAGGGACATTTGGGTGGTCTGCGGTTTGGGGCTCTCGGGAAGCTGCTCGTCCCTCGGGGGACGTTTTCGCTGTGGAGGCGCTGGCCCGCTGGCCCGTGGCTTTGCCGCCGTGGGACCGCAGGAGGGGGCCGGAGTTCCTCGTCTCTCTCCAGTTTTCCCTCGGCTTCCTGTCTTTCGACTGGGTGCTTAGCAGCTAGTTTCTCTCCTTGGCTCTATGGCATTCAGGAAGTCTCGACCAAGGGGGCCACGTCCAGAAGGCCCCGCTCGGCGTGCTTCGAGCATCTGCTCCAACCAGCTGGTGGGTGTCGCTGGGCCTGGATGTGTCTGGCTGACAGGCCCTGCAGGCCCGGGTGGGGTGGGGTGGGGGTGGGGGAGGCTCGCTCGTTCATCGGAACTCCGCGTGGGTGGTTGTCAAGGGAGGGCGGGAGGAGCCCAGGCAGAAGGATTGTTTGTTCAAAGCCGGGCGTTTGCTTACAGCGCAGGTAGGTACGAGCCGCCGTGGCAGTGGCAGTGGGGTCTCGCGCATCTGTAACCCCAGGGACCAAGGAGGGTGCCTGGCCTCTGTCGGCGCGTGGCAGCTGCTCTACGGTCAGTCTCCATGCAAAGCTTTGCCTCTCGCGGTCCTGGGACCAGGCGCTGCCTCCACAATGCCGGTCTTGAGGACACTGCGTTTTGGGGGGATTGGTTTGCGAGCACGCCCCTCGGTTTACATCTTTCTACGTATCCGTATATTGAAGTCGACTCGGAGGTGTGTCAGCCTCCGCGCGTCTGCTCGTTGAAGCCTTTATGGCCCTGAACTGTGAAGTTCAGGTGTCCAAGCAGAGACGGTTGTGACGTCGCCGGATGCTCTCCCCCGGAACCCTGGGACAAACACTTCCTGACCTGTCTTCGGAGGTCGGGGTGAGCTGGACGGAAAGCACGGTCCCTCTCGGGAGGCCTGTCGCTCAACTTGCCATCCCTGACACGTGGGCAGACGAAGCCCTCATTGATACGTTCCCTTTGGTGGCGATGGCTCATCACAGGTGTTTGCAGATGAGGGACTCGGCAGCGGAGAGCACGGGTGTCCCTCTGGGCAAGGGCCGTCTGTGACACCCTCACGGGGTCCCTTTCAAGGAAACGGTGGCCCAAGCCGTTGATGTTTCCAGAGAGGAGAAAACAGAGCGGCAGGATGTCGGCAGCCTCTGCCTGGTGGCCCCACCACTTCCTTGGAACCTTGTGGGGTCGAAGCAAGGTTAGAGGTAGGCCGTTAACCATCCTGTGCCTTAGCTTGTGGCCCGGCTGTGGGTGGCGGGGGCTCTGGTGCTCTCGTGATGACGAGGCTACTCTGGCCGCCCCCTTTCCCCCTTTGACCCGACCTCAGGATCACCCCTGAGTGTCCCACCAGGTCTGACCGTTGGTCAGAGGAGGGGGTGGGCTGTCGGGGCAAGGTTCGAGGACGCTCCTGCTCAGGTGGGAAGCTTCCGCCATCCTCAGAATTCCCAGCACATGCCTGTTCTGTTCAGCGAACGTGAGCCCAGCGCAGAGCAGTGCGCGGGCAACCAGGAACTCGGTTGGTTCCTGTCTCTGCCTTTGAAGAGCCTGAAGCCAGACTGGGGCTCACATGTCCTCCTTCTGGCCGTCTCCCCAAGACTCTGGCTCCCGTTCGGTCTGATGCTTGTGAACCTCGACCTCAGGACTTCAGAGCCGCTTGGCTGAGATCTGGGCCCCGGAGCTGGGGGTGCACGGAGTTAGGTGGGCCTAGGCAGACAGAAGGCTCTCCCCACTGCTGCTCTGGGGGAAGGTAGGGGTGAGCCCCCCACTGGCTGCCCGCTGGGCCCTGCTGGCTAGTACCCCTGGACCAGTGTCCCCAACCCTGCCTCTGTGTCTCCCTCAGTCCCCGTTAGTTGGGAAGCCGTACCACCCAGGCTTGGCAAACAGGACCCTCGATTTGGGGCACTTGGAACTCACCGCCAGACAGCAGGGGTAGCAGCTCGCCGGACAGAGCCGCCCGCATGCCGAGCACGGTGCTAACCGCTGCCCGTACCGTCTTCCACCGGCCTTTGGGGTGGGCGCTTGTTTCGGAAGTGGAGAGGTCAGATGATTCTCCTGAGGCCACGGGCTTGTAAGCAGAGCTGGGAAGTGAACCCAGGTCAGACAGAACCCACACGTCCTGTCGCACCAGCTCCATGAGTCACATGCGCTGGGCGCCCCTGGGAGGAGCTGGTAGCCTCTCGGCTGGGAGCTGAGAAGGCCTGTCCGAGGAGGGGCGTTGGGAGTCAAGCCTTGAGGGCCGAGCAGAAAGACGCCTGAGCGCATGAAATCTCCGTGGCACACGCGTAGGAAGGAAAGTCAGGAGAGCCTGGAGGCAGACGCGCAGGGCGGTGCCCATGTGGTTAAAAAGATCGGCTCTTGCCTTGTTGTCCACCCCGTCCCGTGACTGCACAGGCTCGGGTCCAGGCCCTCCCCATGCTTGCCTGGACGCCGTGCTCACCTCTTTATGGCCCTGGGCCCCGTGTCACCTCCTCCAACCTGCCCACCACTCAGCCACCCGGCACGCATCCCTGCTGGTTCCTTCGGCGGGTCTCTGTGGCCAGCCCGTGGGCCGCGCGCAGCACCCTGGTCCATCCCGGGATGATCGCTTCATTGCCCATGGGCGTGGTGACGCGAAAACTGCTGGGCCACACGGGCTCACGTGATCAAGTCCAAGCCCCTTGGCCTGGCACGTGGGACCCTCTGTGGTCTGGGGCGGGACACCAGCCAGTGTCCTCTCCCATGACCACCCGCTGGCTCCGAGCCCCCCCAGCATCCTCCCCTCCTGGCTCTTACTTCCATAGCCGTAGCCCTCCTGTGCCTACAGCACAGGGATCGGGGATGTCGCCAGGGTCAGAGTTATCCAGCGCCCAGGGAACAGAAGGTGTGGAGGAGGAATCGTTCCTGCCTCCCCCTCCCCCAGCTCTTGGAGGACACGGCAAATGTGCTGGAGGTTTCTGTAGGAAAACAAGACCAAATGCACGACTCGCCGTCTGTAAGGACCCCAGCCCAGATCGGTGCGCTTGGTTCCGAAGGATAAATCCTCATTTAGATTGTGTCTTTCGGGCTCCTGCTGGAGTCAGGCCACAGGCTTTGAGTTAACACTGGATTCTGCCCCCCAAAGAACCTAGCCGTGTTCTAGACCTGGCCCCATCCCCGACACGGCGTGTGGATTCTTCTCCAGGGGCCTTTCCGGGTGGAGTGTGTCATGTAGCTGGAAGCCCTAGCCAGGAGCTGGAGGCCCGAGGCCTGGGTCTGGTCTTGGCAGATCTCTTCCCAGGGCCGTGCCTCAGTTTCCTCATTGCAAAACGAGAGGGCTGGGCTCAAAGGGGCCCCTTGGGAGGTGGTTCGAGGAGTGACGTGGCCTGGACGGGGAGAGTGCCCATGTAAGGGCACCCGAGTTCCAGTCCCTGGCACAGGCGGGCAGCTGGCACGTGACGGTGGGCACCGCTGAGCACAGCTGGTCACAACCGCTGGATTCTTTTCACCGTCAGGTGCTAGGGACCCCGCCCCCCCCGACCTCCCCAATAAGCATCTGCTGGAGAAAAGGTTGCATTTGATAAATGTGTTATAAAAGTACGCATCAGTAAACAATGTAGCTTCTTGATTTATTCTTGGCTGCTTAATTACAGCTCCCGCAAAAAGTCCGGGGCAGGTCTGGGACAGCTCCGAATAGCTGGGCAGAGTGGCCAGGTGGGTGTCGTGACCCGCCCACGGTCAGGGCAAACTAGGCGCCCCCCGTCGTCACCCACGTTTGTACTGAGGAGCAAGAGTGGTCAGGGGCCCTCGCCTCGAAGGCTTGTGGGTAGCGAGAGGGGAGCCCCGGTCAGTTGGCGGCGGCCCTAGGAAGAGGTTTTGCCGCAGGGACACTTCTTAGTGGTCGTGGCCGTGGCTCGTGGTCGGCCTTGACTCCATCAGAGCCGCCCAGAGCTGCCCGCGGGTGTGCAGGCTCGTGGGGGAGGCCGAGCTCCTGACTCCATTCAGCGCCCGGGGGAAGCGGCCCCTTGCCGAAGAGGCCCGGATCGCATTAGCTGCCCTCCCTGACCCACGGAACACTCTGGCATTTAATTTTTGACCGGAACAGCTGAGGCACTGGGCACGGTCCTGCCCGCCCAGCCTGAGGTCACGCCTGGCCCGCTGCAGAGGGGAAGCGAGAAAAAGAAAGTAATTGTCTTTTTACTGATTGAACCGTTAAAAGCGAACTCCCTGTTTCCATAGAAACCTTTCTTATTTCTCCCACCCCCTCCCTGCACATCTTTTTTTTTTTTTTTTTAATACCGGTAGACTGTGTCACAGGAGGAATCAGGGGTAGCATCACACATCACAAATGTGGCTTTAAAGAATCTTGGGTGGGTTTTTTTCCCCTCACTGGGCTGTGTCCTTTTCTTTCTTGAATTGTCCTCCATCAGAGCAGGGGCTGGCACGCTATGGTTTGCAGGCCGCATCTGGCCCACTGCTTGCTTTTGTGAATAAAGTTTTATTGGAACACAGCGGTGCTCGTTTGTTTGCATATTGCGTGCATACCTGCTTTTGTGCTGCAGTGGCAGCCGAGGAGCCGCGACAGGGAAGTACCCACAAAACCGGAAATGGCGGGGGCGCCTGGGTGGCTCAGTCAGTTGAGGATCCAACTCTCGGTTTTGGCTCAGGTCATGATCTCACGGTTTGTGGGTCTGAGCCCACGTCGGGCTCTGTGCTGACAGTGCGGAGCCTCCTTGGGATTCTCCGCCTCCCTCTCTCTCTGCCCCTCCCCTGCTCATGCTCTCTTCTCTCTCTCTCAAAATAAATAAACTTTAAAAGAGAACCAAAAATATTTACTATTTGCTTATTTAATCTTTGGACCGTGGGAATCCAGAGAGCTTCCCACGGGATGGCAGGGGCCTCACTTCTAAACACAGACTCGGCGCAGGACAAGTCAGAGACGCTTGGAATGACATCAGGGGGGGGGACGCTTGGTGCCTGTACAACAGCCCAGGCTTGGTTCCGGAGGGTAGATTCGTGCCTAGGGCGGCTTCTGGAAGAGGGCTTGCCCTCTCGAAGCCTGGCCATTCGGCCGGATAGCAGTCACTGAGTCCTCCCCAGAATTCGGGGAGCCGGCACGGAGGAGGGAATGGGCCCCTGCCGGAGTCCCCAGGGTACATCACGAGGCTGAGATAAGCGAGTTAGGACCAAGGGTGCCTGGGAGGGGGTGGCTGCAGGAGTCTGGGGGCGAGGCAAGACCCAATCCAGGGGGGCGCGGGGGGCGGGGCAGACTCTGTAATGCAAAGCTGCAGTCCGCAGTGTGCAACCAGGACGCCGGGGCACGGATGCTGGTGGGTGGGGCGCGGGGGTCTTTCAGCAGGATTGTGGCCGGCCTTAGGGTCGGGGGCGGTTACAGGGAAGTGGTCCCAGAAGTAGCCCATGCAGCCCACGTTTTCCTGTTCTTCCTGCCCGTCCTGAGCGCTGTGATCCACCGCTCCCGGGAGGTTACAGTCCACAGCCCCCCACACCCCAGGACAAGGACAAGCCAGGGAGGGTCTGGGGGCGCTACAGAAGCCCTGCAGTCACTCCGGTGTGCAGAACTGGGGGGGTCTAAGGGGAAGGACCTTTAGGGCTCTGATGGCGTCATGCCCCCCTCCCGCTCCCCTCTCCTGGGGGGCTCTCCACGGAGGCAGAAACCTCTGCGATATTTATATCCCTCTCCTCTTTTAAACTATTTTTAATCCTCGGTGGGATGACATACTTAAAAAGCAGGGTTCTGAGGCCGTGTCGCTGGGAACTGGGGCGGGGGGTGGGGAGGGGCACAGAGATGACCTGCCAGGTGGGCGGGGACGTCACTTAGCCCTCGCGCGGTGTCCTCCGCTCGCCCTTCCCTCACCTCCCGCCTCAGCCCCCTGGCCCCAAGTGGCCCTGTCCCCTCGCCTCTCTGTCCTCGCCTGCCTCTGCCGACATCCTCCTGGACCACCGGGACCGCTGCCCACCTGCGTCCGGCACCTCCTATCCCGCTTCCTCCGGGGCAGCCCCGAGACCTTTCCCCGGCTCCGTCTTCTCTGCCCTCAGGAGGGAACCATGTGGTGCGCTCCGGCCCCCTGCCTTCTCCTGGCCTTCCTGGAACAAACCAGACCCCGCTGCACCCCCAGCTCTCCACCCCTCCAGGCCCACCCGTCCTCGTCCCTGTATGTTTGTCTGCGTGACTCCTCCTGCAGGAACGACCACGACCTGCCCTAGAGCAGCCTCCCTGAACCCCCCTGCACCTGCCTGGGCAGAAATCACAGCCACTTCCTCTGGACGCCCGGAGGCGCCCCCCTGAGTGGGTCCCTGGGAGGAGTGCTTGTGTCTTCGTCCCTCGAGGCCCTACTGTGGTCTTTGGAACGGTTTGCTGAGTTGTTGTAGGCGGAGCCCTGGACCCTCAGAGATGGTGGCATTCTAATCTCCGGAACCCGGGGTGACGGCACCTCGCTCGGTGACGCGGCTTTGCAGATGTGATTAAGTGACCGTCGCCGTTGAGACGGCGATGTTATCCTGGACTAGCTGGATCCGGTGAACCCCAAGCAGCCTTGGGGAGGCAGGAGGGTCCGAGGGAGAGAGAGAGAGAGAGGAAGTGACTGGAAACAGAGGCCGTAGTGATGCCATCGCAGGCAGGGGCCACGAGCTGAAGAATGCAGCGGCTTCTGGAAGCTGGAGAAGAGAAGGAAATGGATTCTCCCCTAGGAGTTCCCCAGAAGGAGTGCAGGGCTGCTGAGAACTTTGATTTTAGTCCGTCAAACCCATCGCGGGCTTCTGACCTACAAAAGCATGAGATAATAAATTGGTGTTGTTCTAAGCCACTAAGTAGGGGTCATTTGTCACAGCAACATCAGGAAACTAACACGCAAATGAATTACAAATGGCTATCAAGGCGGTGGCAGGCGGTGGCATCGAGCCCGAGCTGGGAGTGTAGAGCCCGGGGCTCCGGCCACAGGGTTGCCACCACCTGACTGTGGGACTTGGCAAGGCTGCAGGGCAGGGGGCAGGAGAACAGGGTTTGAGGGGACAGGAGAGGGGGCTGGCCTAGGCCCGCAGACTCCACCCAGGAGTCCACGGGCAGGGGTGTGATCTGAGGTACACGCAGGGCTGTGAACAACCAGGGGACGATGTTGGGAGCCCATTTTCTTCTCTGTGGTCCGTGCAGTGTGGATGGCTGTGGCAAAAAGAGGGTGACATCCTGGCGGCCTCTAGGAATGAACCCTGTTGTGTGGATCCTGGGATTCAGCACACTCCGGAGGCTATAACATCTCCGTTCCATCTTCATGTTCTTGTCGGGTTGAGATACACGAACCCCGGAAATGCTGCCGACTGAGAGCAAGTCCGGTCCCGGCCGTTTGAAACCATCTTCTACCTCGTGTGAAATATTAACGCCTGTTGACGTGGAACCCGGAAGGAAAGCTGGACCAGGCTGAAGGATGTCGGGCGAGAATTGGCCAGCCTTGGGTGTTGAGCCTTACCAGAGGGGACTCGGCGACTCAGCTGTTTATAGTCCTGTGCCTACCGGGCTCTTCACACTGTGACAAAATCAAGTCCAAATTCCTAGCTGATGATTCCTGACTCGTGACTCCCAGGGCAGAGCTGAGAAGCGTGGGTACAGGGGTCCCATTGTGAGAGGCTAACGAAACGAAATCCCTGTAACCTTGAATTAGGGCAGAACCGACTGGAGGCAGCCATGGGAAACCCTCCGGGTATCCTCGGCATGGGTTGTGATAAGGGCAGAGGCAGGTCGTAAAGCGAGGTCATCTTCATTGTATCATTTAATTCTACCACAACCCCCGAGGTGATAGCCCCTCGGCAGATGCCGACGCCGAGGCCCAGGGCAGGTCAGCAACTTTACCCCGTCCTGGAGCTGGAAGGCAGCACGTCCGGGGTTTCATTTCACACTGTGCTATCTGAGACTTACCACGGCCCTCCACACCCACCCGCGCTTGCTGGGGGCCAGTCCGTAGGAGGTATCCCCTTCCCTTTCATGCACACAAGGGACTGTGGAACTCTCCCTTGGAGAGCTGGTCTGGCCTTTGAGCTTGCCTCTGATCTAAAACAAAACAGAAAGTGATACCTTGAAAATCAAAGCTGGAGAGCCTTGGGCCCCGGTAGCAAAGGTGCTGGCAGGCCTGGATGATGGCCCGTCCAGCTCCCACAACTGGTGTGGGCAAGTGCCATGAGGTGGCCTGTGACAGCTTACCTGTAGGGGATGGGGGGTGGGTCTGGGCCCCATGATGCCGCGGACCGGTGATGGGCTAGCAGAGGAGGAGGCCAGGAACCAGGCAAGTGTTACCCCTGATACACTCTGCTTGCCCAGTGCTGTTCCGGGATTTGTTATTAGCGGTGGCTTATTGGCTGCTGGTTTGCTCCGGTAGACCAGAAGACTCATTGGGTTGGGCACAGGGGCCCGTCCTGTCCACCACTGCGTCCCAGGGGCTGTCCTCCTGTTCCAGGCTCAGCGTGTGCTTAGCTCAGCTTCTGCATGTTGAATATACGCATGTAGACTCAGAGGGAAAGTGTAGATTCCAGAGTCTGACAGAGCAGGGTTTTTAGTTTTAGTCTCTTTAGTAGATATCCGACTCGCTGTAGATATCTGAGCCTGAACAGCGTCTTTTTGGTAAAAAAGAATATTCGGTGACGTCACGTCTTCATCAGTGTGTTGCCCTGTACCTTGCCTACTCTAGATCATACGCGACTATCGTTTTCCAAGGTTTGCATGGAAAGTAGTTCCCCCGTGGTGTCCCCTTTCCCAGCGGCCATCGCTTGCAAATTTTTCAGCTGACGATTTTGGTATTTTCCTCTTTGTCTCTGAATAACATACATGTATTACTTTGTCTTGATTTTTTTTTTTTTTTTTTGGTTCAAGGTTCTGATTTCCAGCCGTGGAAGGTAAGGACATAGATCTCTTTACCTCCTTTAACTTCTGATCTTTCCTGTCCTCCCAATCGCCTGGTATACTTTCATCATAATTTTGGTGAGATTAGCGATTGGGGTTTACAGAGCTACTAATAGGCCAGCACTGTTCTGAACTGAGTCATGGAGTAACTCATGATCACGCTCCCTTTCCTGTTCTACTTGCGGTTTCCTTGGAGTTAAAAACTGTTACTATTGGCATCTGGGCTCGTGAATCCATCCCCCAACTCTGCTGGTGTTCCGGATATCCCCTCAAGTTTGGCTTGCGTTTTCTTGAGCACATCAGGGTTTGATCTACTCTAGTCTGGACTCATTACCCTCCATACCTCGGGGTCTGGCTGTCACCTGGGCCCTCTGTCACTGTCACCTGTGGCCCCCTCACCTCTGTCCTGAGTTAGATCTCCCGTTTCCTGCATTCCTCTCCTGGCTTCATCTCTTGGATTCAGGAGCATATCCTTCCTGAGAAGGTGTGCCCGCGTGGTCAGTTTTCTGAGAACTTGCACATGGGAAAAAGAATTTCTTCTCCTCTGATTCTCGATTGCTAGTTTAGCTGGGGATCAAATTCATGGTTGGGAATCATTTTCCCTCGGAGCATAAACGCCTTGTTTCACTGTCTTCCAGTCTCCAGGGTTGCAGTTGGGAAGCGTGAAGCCATTCCCGATCTTTTCTGTGACCTGTTTTGTTCTCTCCGGAAGTTTATAGGATCTTCTTTTTGTCCCCAGCACCTCAGCACTTCAGGGCGGCCTGCCTGGGTGTGGTCTCTTTTCATGCATTGTGCTCATCACTTAGTGTGACATTTCTGTCTGGAGCTGTGTCCTTCTGTTCTGGGAAATTGTCTTGGATTTTTTTTTTTGGGGGGGGGGAGGTTATGATTTCTGCTCTTTGGTTTTCTCTAATCTTCTAGAACTCCTTTTATTTGGATATTGGTCCTTTTGGACTAATCCTTTAATTTTCTTATCTTTTTTATTTTCTATCCCCTTTGCTTCTTGCTCTACTTTCTGGGAGATTTCGTCAATATTTATAATCCATATTTTAATCTACTGTGTTTTTACTTTGCAAGAGCTTTTATTCTTTAGACAAGTCTTATTTCAGGGATGCAGTACCTTCCCTTATACACTGGGAATATTAGCGATGGACGGTGACAGCTGAGGGGGTGCTCTGAGAAGGCAGTATTTGAGAGCCTGGAGCCAAATAGCCTGGTTCGAATCCTAGCTCTGCCACTCACTTGCTTTGTGACCTTGGGCAAGCTATTTAAGCTCGTTCTTCTTCAAGCCCCTCATCTGTGAAATGAAAGTGATAATATTGAGATCTGCTTCAGAGGTTGCGCCGATGACACGAGCTGCTGGAGGCAGGGCGTGGAGCTGTGCTGGTGCACGTTGGATGCACGGCACGCGTGCGTGTATATTGCATCTGCCCCTCACTTTGCTTACGTGGGTTTGTTTGGTCTGGAACTTTCACATTAGAGGCTTCTTTGTTTAGCTGGCTCATAGCCCTTGATTTTTTTTCTCATATTTAAGAGTTGGGGACTGGGGCACCTGGGGGGGCTCAGTCGGTTAAGCCTCTTAATTTCCGTTTAGGTCATGCTCTCAGAGTCGTGGGAGTGAGTCCCGCATCAGGCTCCGCACTGAGCGTGGCGCCTCCTTGGGATTCTCTCTTGCCCTTTCTCTCTCTCTCTCTCTCTCTCTGCCCCTCCCCACACTGCGCTTTTTCTCTCTCTCCAAATACATAAACATGAAAAGAAATAGAGTTGAGGACTGAAAAGCATAAGCCCAGCGCACGGGGGTTGGGACTTCTTGGCCGGAGCCTCTCGGAACGGTGCCCTGCTGGGTTGTGTCATGGGAAACCCTAGGTCCGTATCTTTAGATCTTTCCCCCTGGCTGGTCGGACTGAGTCTTGCAGTCTTCTGTGCGGAGGGTCCAGGCCAGGGTGCTGGAGGCGAGGGGCGGGGGTCTGGGAGCTGGGAGAAGAAAGAGGGCTGGGGGCAAGGAGCAGCTCTGCTTCCAGTGTGCCGAAGTCACTCACGGCGCCGTCCTCAGCTCGGGTCATACTCAGAACTTCTGTGTTCTCCTCTTTGAAGAACAAACATCCAATCTGTGCCTGATGGAGGATGGGACTGGGACCTGCTGGGGGGCGTGGGGGAGGGGAGAAAGGGACGCGTCTTCCTATCGAATCCTCCCCGTCCGAACCCCACTTCCAGAGACACCTGTCACCACTAAGTCCCGAACCTTTGAGACTTCTGGGTGGTAGATTGGGCTGTTTTTGTCCTTGCTCGATGCCACCTTGAAGTGTGGCTCTCTTGAGACACTGACCAGTCACCGTGGGTCGCCCTTCTCTCCACCCTTCGGAATTTTGTCGCTGTCCCCCCTTCTGTTCTCCCGTCCTTGCGGGTTTACACTCTCAATGCATCGTGCATCCAACCAACTCCTCCTCCGTGTTGAGTGGAGACCCGAGTCCTCTTCTGCAGGAAGTCACCCCCTCGCCTCTGCACGCGTCTCGGAACAGCCGGGGGGGGGGGGTGCCGGCAGTGCGGCGTTCACCCCAGCCTCGAAGGTTGGAAGTGTGAGGATACTTGCTTGGCTACGTTCCTTCCGTTTTGACTGTTTGCCGGAGACCGCCGCTGAGTACTGGTTACCAGGAGAGACCAGGGAGATGGCAGCGGGGGCTGGTCACACCTGGTGGCTGTTTTCCCAGCCCCACACTCTGGTTACCTAAGTTTCAAGGCCTGGGGGGGGTCTGGGGTCCACATGGGGTGCGGCTCTAGGGACGGAGGGACGTCCTCCAGCGAGCTTGCCGCAGACCTCCTCCCGGTCTCAAATCCCCGGCCAGCGGGCTGATACCCCTCACGGCTGCGCAGGCGGGGTTGTAGCCGCACCCCCGGTGGGAATCGGCACGCATTTGCTGTTGTGCAGATTTCGGAACTGGAGCCTGTGCTGCCCACGGGGTGCACTGGCTCCTCGGGAGAGAGAAGCCGGGAACGGGTTGTTTGGTCTCTGTATCGTTTGATGTTGGAGCCCTGCCTGCTTCTATAAAATATCCCGAACCCACAGCCACAGGCTGCCTGGGGGAGAACCGGCTGGTGCCACGCTTTGAAAGCGAAGCTGTTCTTCGTGACGAGATTAAAGCTGATCCTCCCTGAGCCTCCATCGGACGCTGCTAGACCGACTGTGCTTGCTTTTCTAGATTTTTCAGTGGGTTGGATTACCCGGGAGGAGGGGCACTGTGGAAGCCCCTTGGAGATACCAGTAAAGACGGAATCAGTACGTCACCGTCCGGGCCCCCCCGAAGTGATGCTTTTTTTATCCTGCAGCTCCGATCGAGTCCACAGCTGATGAATAAGAACAAAACCAGAGAACGGAGCGCCTGCCCGGTCTACAGCGGAAAGAGGTGTTTGAAGCCGGGTGTGAACTTGAAGTTGAGCTCCTTCGCTTTGTGGCTGTGGAACTTTAGCCACGTTACGTGTCCCTGTGGAGTTGCGACCTTTTGTATCTGTAATGGGACTTTAGCGATAGTCATGCCCTCCCAGTGTTGTTGGGAGGATTCAGTGAAGTCACGAAGTGTGAGTGCCCAGTGCTCAACAGGGCCTTTGAAGGAAATTCTTCCTTTCGTTAAAAGAGAAAATTTGGGGGTGTACTGATGGATTATTGGATGGGGGTTCAACTGAGCGGTGTGAACGGATTGGTCGCTTAGTCCAATTTCAAGGTCAGATTTGGTGTCTGTACTTGGGATCATGTTGTGAAGACCCACGAGGCGGTCGTTGAGCAGCACAAAGTGAGCTTTCTAGTTGGAGGCCTGGGATCCTTCGGAGACGGGAGACGCGACTGGGGTTGAGCCATTCGGCACGGGGGAGGTAGCAGCACCTTGGTTTGGGAAGGGACTTAGAGTCGGTCGGTGGAGATGAGCAGGGATGGCCCTCTAGGTGAGTGAGGAAGTTGGTATCAGCCGAGGCACAGAGCCGGAATGTGCTGGAGTGTTCAGAAGGTGACTGGGCCAGCCGGGGTGAGACAAGGGCCCAGAGCAGGGCAGAGTTCGTGGGTACTCCTTAATAATCGAGTGATCTTTTTGACTCATTTCCCCCGCCCCTGTTTCGCCCTGGGGACGTGGCCTGCTAGGCTGGCTTGTGGCCAGCGTTCCTCAGTGAGTGAGGACTGGGGGGACACCGTTGGGTTTTGGATGGGATGCTCGATACGTTGCAGTTGGCGTCCCATCCTTGATTGCACCCACAAAATATGAGTCAAGGGACCACCAACATGTGAAATCCCCCCACATTTCTACCCTGGGAGCGGTAACCACCCATCTGAGACTAACAGGGTAACATGTATGCAAATGAACGGGGGACGCCGTGCTTCCCCAGAGCCGTCTCCACTTGTGGACCCAGAAGAGTCGTGGTAACTGCGCGGGCCCCTCGCTCAAAAGACTCTTTGATGTGAAGCTCCAGCTTTGAGGCTCTTGGAAAATCAATAGTTGATGTAATCGCCATTCTGTGAATCGTGTGCATTGTAACCCAAGTACTCTCCAGCTGTTGGAAGGATCCAGCCAAGTGATACAATCACGCATGACCCTCTTGGATAATTCCATGGAAAGTTACGTCCCGCGCCGGGGACCGATGCTGCGACTTGTATTTCTGTTTTCGAAAACACTGCCCACTTTCTCTCTGCGTCAAGCCAACCAGAGGTCCTCTGGCTCCTAAGTGAACTTCACGCAAGGACAGCGGCCAGCAGAGATTTGCTGGGTGTCTGCTGGGTGTCAAGCGCTCTCCCAGGCCCCAGGGAGATACGGACCGACCTCTGTGCCGTCGCAGGGAGTCAAATCCCGAGGTCCCATCGGGATGTAACGATGGGATTATCGTAAGTGTCTAACAAGGGAACCCCGTGGAGACGCCATGAAGGACTTGCGGACGAAGTGATATTTTAAGTTGAATAAATGGGAATTAGCCAGACGGAAGGGGGGGAGGGGGACATTCCGTGCAGAGGGGACAAGTCATCCAGAGGCCCAGGTGGGCAGGAGCGTGGCTCTTAGACACAGCTCTACCGACGGAAGCCAGCGAATCGTCTGATGGGCCGTGTTGGACGTGGGGTGTCTGGCTGCAGAGCCCTCAGGCCCCTGCGTGACGATGGGCATGTCTTTGGAGTTGGGGGTAGAGCTTCTGGATTTTTTTCCATCCAGCGCAGCTATAATGGGGCTTTGGGCCATTATCTGACGGATCAAAAGGTCTGTGGTTCGCTTCCTTTCAAACAGGCTCAGCTCCGAAGACCTGCTCCCCGCCACTCATAGTACGCGGCTCGGCCCTGGTGCTGGGCCGCGGAGCTGCGGAGCCTTCTGACTTACTCTTCCGTGTGCCTCGGGGCACAGCGAGGACTGAGATTCTGGCGCCCCTGGGGGGTGCGTTCTCTCCTCTCCCCGCGTGCACCTCGTCTCCTTTCCCCGCCCCCACCCCAGCCTCCGCCGAGAGGGGCTGCTCCACTATGGCAGAGCAGAGGAGGATGGTACTATAGTCACCACCTCTGTCACCGTGGTGTCCCCGTGTTAATGACCTAGTATGTGCCAAGAACTCCGCGGGGTACATGGTATTTAATTCACGCATAAACCGGACGCGTGGGGGAATTGCTCATTTTCCACACAGGGTGTCGAGGCTCAGGGAGGTGCAGCGCCAGGTTGGTGGTCACACAGCTCGTCCTCGTGGTCGAGTATTTCTTGCTTCCAAACCCGGGCTCTCCCCACGAAGCCACACCAAAATCGAGTTTGGCGGGGCGCGTCGCAGGCTTGGGCGGCTCCGGCCCCGCGCGGTCTCCTCTTTCGGCCTCGGCATCTGCAGCGTCCCCCGAGGGCCTGGATTTGGGCTGTCCCCCGTGGTGGCCGCCAGTCACCAAGGGCTTGTGTCTGGTCCAGGCTGAGATGTGCGTGCTGCGAGTGGAACAGATGCACAAATGTGAAGACGAGACGACGTGAAACATCTCGTTAATGGTTTTCAAATATTGGTTACGTGTTGAAATGAAAACGCTTCGGTTACCGTAGGCTCAATAAAGCACGCCGTTAACATGAATTTGACCCGCGTTGTCTGGCTTCCTAGAACACGGCCGCTGGATATTACAACGTGACCCGTGTGGCCGGCTCTCTGTATTGACTCGGCAGGACTAGGGTGGACTGCGATTTCTCAGGACCTTTTAGTACTCCGGCTTGTGGACTTGGTGCCTCCGTTTCCCCCTTCCTGGGCCGGGTCGTGCAGCCCGAAGCCGCCTTCTGAATTCCCCGCCCCACGTTTGTCCCTGAGACTCGCCGGGCGGACTCCTGTCCTGCCTGACCTCTGACCCCAGCACAAGAAGTCCAGCATCATCTACCGCCCCGGACAAGTCATTCCACAGTTCTGAGTCTCCAACGCCTCATCTGTAGAAGGGAAGTGAGGGGCGCCCGGGGGGCTCAGTCGGTTAAGCCTCCGACTTCAGCTCGGGTCATGATCTCACGGTTCGGGGGTTCAAGCCCCGAGTCGGGCTCTGTGCTGACAGCTCGGAGCCTGGAGCCTGCTTCGGATTCTGCATCTCCCTCTCTCTCTCTCTCTGTCTCAAACATAAATAAATGCTAAAAAGAAAAATTAGAAGGGCGGTGAATCTTGCCCTCCTCATTGGGTTGTTCAACAGGTGAGAAGATATCGGTAAAGCTGCCACACCTGGTGTGTGTGTGACAGCCGCCGTTGTTGGCCTTGGCCCTGCTGTCGGTGACGTTTATTTCTTCAGCAAAGCTTGTCGGTGATGGAATGCTGCCCAGTCAAACGAGCTGCCTGCGTCGGCTGGGGGGGACGCTGTCCAGGGACGGGGGCGGGAGGCCTAGATTTGACTCGACACACCTGGCTCAGGGAAATCAGAGGCCTCCGAGTGAATGGGTCCAGTCCCCAGCCGCAGTCGTGTCCCCAGTGGCCCTAGATGGCCCCCTGGGGACCCGTCTGTGTCCTCAAGCGGGCTCAGATCCAGAGAGCCTGGGGTCAAAGCGTGAAAATGGCGGTCGAAGGTACTGGGGGGGCCCCCGTGGCTGGTGGCGGTGGGGAGGGGCAGGTGTGGGGCAGAAGGCAGGGAGGGCGGGAGGGGAGGGGAGGGGAGGGGAGGGCCGGCGCTGCCCCGAGAGAGTGTTCTGTCTGGAAACAGAGCCTTCGAGGCCGTGAAAGCCGTGGATTCCGGGGCGAGCCCACTGACCCCCAGCCCCCACCCCCGGCCCATGTCCTCTCCTGTCCTTGGAGGAAACCGGTGCCTGCTTGCTTGATAAAGCTCCCGAGGCCCCTGGCGCGATGCGGCCGTGTGGTCCCCAGGTGTGGTCCGCAGCGGGTACCCCGGGCTAATCATGTGGCCATTGCCGTGGTCGTGCCCACGTGGTTATGGAAGGCGTGGAACCACATTTCAGGGGCCCCCGCCCTCCCGCTTCTGCCGCCATGGCTCCTGTGTCCTGCCTCTGGGCTTT
Source organism: Paguma larvata (assembly GCA_030068075.1). NCBI lineage: Eukaryota > Metazoa > Chordata > Mammalia > Carnivora > Viverridae > Paguma > Paguma larvata. The sequence goes on along the minus strand of CM057827.1, from coordinate 39,869,152 downwards.
TCCTCGAACCCCTCTCTTCCGCACTTGTGCTCCTTGCCCGTCTGAGCCCCGCTTTTCGCTTCGCCACGCCGTTCTCCTCCAGCGCCTCCTTCCACGCCGTTGGGCGCCCTGCGCCGGTGAGGCCCCTCTCTGCCCTTGTCATGTGTTTCAGCTCTTGTCACTTCACTGTCACGCTGCCGTGATGTGGGACGTGAGCCCGTCGCGGGAGGGGCTGGGCGGGGCCGCCGGCGTGGGCCTGGCCTAGAGGTGGCGCCGCGGTGCCTGTGGAATGGACGCACCATGCCCCACTCGGCGCCCCGGCTGGACTTTTCTTCATCGGCACCCCTCCTGAGAGAGCTTTCCACATGGCGCACCTTCTGGAACAATCTCCCATCCGTACAGCCTTCTTGCCTTTGGGGTGATATTTCCTGAGTCCCTGAAAATCGATGACCAGGTCAAACCTTTTATGGCTCTCGATCACCATTCGCGGTGAGATTTTTAAACTTGGGGCTGCCCCTGCCCTTCTTTCGGAGAGTGGGGCTCCGGGTCCCCTCCCAGTCCCTTCACCGGACGCTCATGCAGAGAAAATGGATGTTAGGCCGATTCGAATGGGAGCAGGGGGGAGCCAAGAATAAAGATGAAACAGCAGTCTAACCAAAACCTGGGCTCTCCTCTCGGGCCCTCCCCGGCCGGCACAGGTCAAGGGGACACCATTTAGGTGGCCCCAGGGGAGCCGGGCATGAAAGCAAGTCCTCCAGGTGGCCCGAGCGGACATAGCCTCATGGGTCAGCTCTCTGAGGAAGGGGGGGACAGTACCGAGGGCTGTAGCTGTGGGGGGGGGGGGGAGGGAAGGGAGGGAGACGGCCGAGAGGGGCCGGCAGAGCTCTGGGATAAGGGTCACAGAGCCCGAGGGCCTGGGCTGACCCCTGGCTCTGCCTCCTAGGAGCCAGGCGTCTTTGAACCTTGAAACCCCTGTTTCCGTCTCAATAAAACAGTGCCCGTGGCTCAATAAAAGATGTGCTCAAATTAAAAACATAAATAAATAAAACAAAACAGCGCCGTGCTTCCCGAGAGGCGCATCCCTTGAGATGGACCCGTGACCCCGGTGCCCGTTCACCACCCCTGCCTCTGGCTCACGAAGGATGAGTGACCGGATTACCTGCATCTCACAACCGTCCTGTGAGAGCCCCCCACCTTGTTTCTTCTGTCAGCTCCCGCATCTGCCGGAGGAGGAAACTGAGGCTCACCCAATACGATCCACACCCAGCACCTGCACGCGCCAGGCCCCCCGCAGAGGGGTGAGCTCTCCCTCCGGAAGGCCCCGCCCAGAGAAGAGTGGGCAAGGGGAAGGCGCCCAGGCCGGCCAGCTCTGGGGACTTGTGTCCCGTCCAGAAGTGGCCAGGCAGGACGGGTGGAGACGAGGTCAGCCCCTTCAGGCCCCTTTGTGCCCGTGGGATGCAGTGTTGGGAGCCGAGGCCTGACGGGCCGCCCCAAAGAGGGCGAGGGGACAGGTTTAGGGGGTGACCGTGCTGGGCATTGGGCCCCAACACTCGTGGGGCCGGGGCTGGGATCTTGGTTCTTCCTATGACTTTGCACAAAACACTTTTTCACAGAAAATGGGGGAAATTCTCAGAGCCCCTCAGAATGGGGTGCGGATTAGCTGATGCTCCCCAGGTGTGTGACATGGAGCCAACGCACGGCAGCCCGTCCAGGACCAGCAGCCATGGGTTCTCGGCTAGCGCCATGGGACCCTACCTGGCCGCGTGGTCCCAATCTCCTTGCCTGAGAAGGCGGTTTGAAGTGGCCAGCCTGTCTTCCTCACAGGGTGGCCGAGAGGGGTCCGATGAAGCCTGGGTGAGGAACCCCCCTCCCTCCATTCTCCGTCTGTTGATCTTTGCCACTCACCACCTCCAGGCAGCCCTCCTTGATTTCCCATCCCCTGTTTCCAGCACCCCAGCACTCAGCCCACCGCCCCGCCAACGAGTGTTGACAGCGATCCTCTGGGTGTTGTGAGCCCTCCTGGGCATGGGCTCTGCTGTGCTCCCTTGTGTCCTCCCCAGTGTCTGGTGCAGAGTGGGTGCTCGGAAAACGCTGGAACTAATACACGGAATGGCTGTGTGCTCGGGGAGGACTCTCGCTCCTGCCTTCAGAGCACCTCCCCTTCTGAGGTGGCTCGCCGTGGGGGCTGGGCACCAAGGAACCCAGAATATTCTCTATGGGCTCTGGGTTTCCGTGGCTGCTCGCTCCTGACTTCGGCAAGCCTCTTCGCGTTGGGAGAGGGCCTGGGGGAGCCACGGGGAGGACCCCGGGCAGCCCAAGTCTGGTCCGTCCATGGGTGTGTCCCAAATGCCTGGAACAGTGTCTGGCACATAGAGAGCACTCAGTCAGCATTTGCATGGACGAATGAACGAATGAATTCTAAAAGGTTCTGGAGGGCTTTCTGTGAGGCAGTAAAATGGCTGGAACCTGGCGGTAACATAGGAGCTTTTTTTTCTTTCTTTTTTTTTAGGAGCTTTTAAAATAAGCTTCCTTCCAGGGGCGCCTGGGTGGCTCAGTCGGTTAAGCGTCCGACTTCGGCTCAGGTCGTGATCTCACAGTTTGTGAGTTCAAGCCCCGCATTGGGCTCTGTGCTGACAGCTCGGAGCCTGGAGCCTGCTTTGGATTCTGTGTCTCCTCCTCTCTCTCTCTGCCTCTCCCCTGCTCCCACACACACTCTCTCTCTCTCAAAAATTAATAATGAACGTTAAAAAAATAAAATAAGCTTCCTTCCAAAGATACGTTGGAGTGAGGAGAGGCCAGATGGACTCACGGGCCGGCCACTCCGGCTGTGTGTCCCCAGCAGGTTATCGTGTGTCTCTGAGCTCCCTTTCCTCGTCTGCAAAGTGAGGATAATGATGCCCAGGTCACCACGGGGGTGAGGTTGAATATGCTCATTTACATGCAGCCCATTCCGTTTTACGTTTGTTTCTGCCAACCCTCCTGCCCCTCCCCCCCCCCCCCGCAGGTATAAATGTACCTTTCTGAGCACGAACGTGCCTGCTCGCCTGTCCCAGATCCTCCTGGCTGACGCTCCGCCCAGTGTTTTGGCCCAAGATCTCAGCCGGGGCGGAGAGCTGCCTTCTCCCTCGTACGGACGGTGTGCTCTCGGGGAGGGGCCGGCAAGCGGGGGGGGGGGGGGCACGCCGCTTCCGCCGAGGTTACCATCTCTTTGCACCACTGACCGCACCCCCCCCCGCCCCTGGGCTGGCCGTCCTGTGGCCCCTTGAAGCAACCTCTGTTTCTGCGGCCCAGCCTGTCTCCAGGGGTGACGGAGAAGACGGGGGAAGGTCGTGGGGGCTAAAGGGGATCCCCCGTGACGCCCCGGGGGGGGGGCCGCCTCCTACAGGTCGAGAGGACACCTCGCTCCCACAGGCAGATCTTTCCGTCCATAAGAACGAGAGAAACGGTTCCTCTCCGTGCTCTGTGGTTGGCTGGGGTCCCAAACCTGTCGCGGGAGGAAGGGGAGAGGGGAGAGAGCTGTAGGTGGGCACCAGTCGGGAGCTGGGCACGGTGGCGGCCGTCAGGTGGGCCGGGGCAGGGACCACCGCCGACGTCCCGAGAGCCGGGGCAGTCTAGAACGCTGTGACCCGAGCGCCCTCACTGCTGGCAGGGGCGCGGGATGGTTCCGCTACTTCGGAAAAGTTTGGTAGTTTCTTAGAAAGTGACCCACGGACACTGCCGTTCGCCTCGGCCGTTCCCCTCCCGGATAGTTCCCAAGAGAAACGGAAACAGGTTCACGCACACGACTCGCTATATATTCCCACGTCGTCGTGTGTGCTGCCTTCACAGCGGCCAAAATGTGCGAACATTCCCGGTGTCCCAGAGCTGGTGAGCGGATACACCCGGGGCACGGCGCCTCTTGCTCAGTGGTGAGAGGGGAAGGAAGACCTTGCCCGCGACCCCGGTGGTTCGCGCAAGGGTGCGAAGAGAGGAAACCCAGTTCCGGAAGGGTCCGCGGGTGATCCGTTTATATGACATTCTGGAAAAGCCGGAATCCTCGAACAAAAAAATGGGCCTGTGGTTGTCAGGGGCCGAGGATCGACAGCAGCGAGGCACAAAGAAACTTGCGGGGGGGGGATAGAATGTTCTGTCGGGTGGCCACACAACTTGACTCATCCAAGCTCCTAGAACCGTACACACGAAAGGGTGCGTTTGAACGTGTAAGCTGTGCCGAGATAAGCCGGACTTGAAATCCGGGCTGAAGGGGAAAGGGAAAGAGAGAGAGAGAGACCACTGACGAGCTGAGTGTCTCCTTATCGTAGGTGTGTTCATGATGCTGGCGTGTCCGTTTAAACGGGACGCTGCACAAAACTGGTCTTTCTGGGTTCTGGGACCATTGATGGAGGTGAGCACTTTCTAAACCGATCTCTGAAATCTCTTCCTCATAAAAGCCGCAGGAACCCCGCCGAGCCCCGAGCATAGATTTACCTTGTAAGTGAGACTTGACAGAGCTCTTTCAAGCCTGGGAAAGCGAGGCCTGCCGAGAGAGAGGCACAGGTGGGAACCGGGTGGCCTCCCTGTCGCTCTGGCCCCCAGCGGGCACCAAGCCCAGAGCCCTCCCTGGGAGCACACTGGCTGGCCTGCCTGCCTTTGTCTTCTCCACCCCCGAGAGAGACGGACTTAGGGGTGATTCTGGAACAGTCTTGACCAGGTTTGGCTGTGAGTTACAGAAAGCCCCAGATAATGGTGTCATAAACAGGAGCCCATTTCTGCACGGGCAGTCCAAAGCCGGAATGGCAGCCGCGTGCCACGAAATCTGAGGGACCCAGGTTTCCCCCCCGCTCATCGCCCTGCCATCTCCTGGTATGGCTCTTGACCTCATGATCCGATATGGCTGCTAAGGCTCCAGCCCTTACCATTAGTGTCTCAGGCAGTGAGATGCAGGAAGGGGCAATAAATAAGGGTCAAGCAAGGGAATGAATGCTAGATCTCTGTTAACCGGAATTTTAAGAAGGTAGCTCTTGGCGTTTAGGCTTCCATCTCATTGGCCAGCACTTGGCCACGTGGTTGCAGTGCACTTTGAGGCAAGCTGGGAATGCCCACCCAAGAATTGGGTTCTAGTTCCGGGGAGGGAGGAGAAAATGGGCATTTGGGGTGAAACAGGCAACCGCCGGTCTCCCCCACACCTCCCGGCTCTGCTGTGGTTTTGCTGTGGGGCCCAGGACTCGCGTCTGAGCTCTTTAGGTCTTAGTTTTCCCGTCTGTAAAGTGAGCACAGTAACTCCTTCTGTCCTTGCTTGTTACGGGGATTAAACGAGGTGATGCGTAGGTCCTCCCTGGGGCCCTCAGTTTCCCCCTGGTGATCATATTTATTACCCTTGTGTTCTCTCTAAACGGCCGGCGGTCATTAAGGGAGCATTTCAGGGAATACCATGCAGAGAGCACACACTTCGGAGAGTGTCCCGAGATCTAGCCAGCCAGCCGTGGTGGCCCAGCAGTGAACTCTGAGGGACGCACAGGACCCAGCCGCTAGCCTTCTGGCATCACCAGGAGCTTGCCGGACGGCAGGCGCCGAGCTCAGCGCCATCGAAGTGATGCTGTCGTCCTCCCGTTTGGCCTGCGGCCCTGAGGGGGTCAGAGACTTGCCCAAGGTGGCAGGGTCAGCGAGAGGCGGGCTGGGATTCGAGCCCGGGCAGCGCGGGGCAGGGTCTGGGCCCCCTCGGTGCGCTGCGGATGCCCACGGCTTCGTGCAGGCACAGCCGGGGGGAGGGTGGGGGGGCACGGCAGGGCAGGACGGCGGGGCCTGGGGGGAGGGCGGGGCCAGTGCCAGGCGAGGGCGATGATGGCGAAGGCGGAGCGTGGGCTGGGCCCCTCAGGAATGATCTAGATGAGGTCACGGCAGTTCATTCCCCTTGCCATTGCACTGTTGGTTTTCACAGTAAGTACCGCACGTGCGGGGCGGGGGCGGGGCCGTCGCTGATGCCGACTTTACAGGGCGACTTGAACCCCAGCCCTGCCACCCGCCGGCTGTGAAACCCCTCCGAGCTTCTGCTTTGTGTTTCCTCCCGTTGTGGGCCTGGTTGAGAAGACGGGACGGATCCATTCGGAAAGTGCCCGGCACCTGTTAGCGGCGGCCGGTCTGCCCCTTGACCCGCCCTGACCGTGGCCCTCACAGTTCTGTGGCCCCTGCTCACCCAGGCCGAGGGTCTGCTCTGCAGACCGGCCTCCGTCAGTCAGGACCCACGTGCCCTCTTCCTTGGGAGTGGAGCGAGACCCTGCCCTGCCCCAGGGCTGCCGTGTCCGAGCAGTGGGCGCCCAGGTACCAAGGGTGGGCGGAGGGGCTGAGCCCCTCGCTCTCACCTCTGATTGCCACAGCCACCTCTTCTCTGCGATTCCTGCCCTCCCGAGAGGGGAGAGGAGCAGGATGCTGCGTTTAAAAGCCCCCTGGCTGGACCGCAGGCCGCTGGCAGGGGCCCTCCCCCGGCGGTAGAGACGCCAGTGGGCGTCTGAGGTTTTCCTCTTTTCGCTTTGTGTACTCCCTAATTTTCCTATAAACAGTATGTTGAGTTTTACTAATAGGACAAATGGGGTTCGAAGAACGAGCTTCTGGCATTCCGCCGGCGCGCGGGCGGCTCCCAGACGAGCCCTCCAGCCCTGGCTTCCCCCGCAGACACGTCCCCCGGCTAGAGCTCTTTGCGTTTCAGCCTCCTAGATGCAAATGCGACTTCTTACAACTCGTGAATAATTCACGTGACAAAAAGAGCATTGGACTTGACGGCAGTCTGCTTTTGGAGTTCGAGTTCCTTGTTTGACGGGGGCTGCCTGAGAAACCCGAACGGGTAGGCAGCCAGAGGGCGCAGCCGCCCGCTTTGTGGGTGGGCAGGTCCCCCTCACCGGAGCGGTGAAGGGTCGGATTTTGCTGCTGACTGCAATCGGCTGGTTGTGCCTGCCTAGGTAAGGGGCGGGGCCGTCTGGGCTCCGCGGGATGGTGTGCGGGGCTCGATTAGCAATGTCTGCCATGGGGCCGGATGGGGAGTATCTCGCACAGAGTGGAGGATGTACCGTCCCTGGACTGGCTTATCTCAGATCACTGTGAGTGTCTGTCTATGACCCGGGAGTCCAGTGGAGTCCAGTGCAGAATGGTAATTGGGTCCTGGCTGAGAGTCAGAAGTCGGTCTCTCCTTCCCGGGAGCTCACTGCCCCAAGCCCTCAGACAGGAGCTTCCCGAAGCCCAGAGGGCTGAAGCCAAGCTGAAGGCCGTTCCTTTGGTGCCAACAGATGCCTGGGCCCCAGACGTGTAATGCCCTCTCAGCCCACTCTCCTTCCGCCATCTCGTCCTTCGCCCCCGTCCACTGTGCCCAGGTCCAGCTGGTTTTGTTCGCACAGCTGGCTCCTTACCTTCTGGCTCTCAGTGGGGCCGGCTCCTTTCTCTGTCTAACGATCCTTGACTGTGACCCCTCGTCCCTCGGCCCAAAGGGTGCCACTGTTCTAGGACACCAACTTTAGTCACTTTAGGAGCAGGTTGGGTTCAGTGACAATGGGCCCACCTGAAGCCAGACCTGGGTGACATCCAGGCTTTTCAAAACTGCTACTTCCCAGGGCAGGGGGGAGGGCGTGGGGGGAGCCCGCCGAGGCTTGACTGGCGTCCCTCCTTTGCCTACCCTCGGCCCCTTCCAGCGCCTTTTTATTGGGCATATACTATGTGCCGGATACCCTTCTAGGTGCTGGGAACACAGGGGGCAAGACAGATAAGAACCCGCCCCGCTGGAGCCTTGTAGCCTCGTGGGCGAGATACGCCATAAACAAGTGCACGAGGAATCCAAGCCTGGGTGTTTGAAGCGCTTGGAGGAAAATCAGGGAGGGGGGGCGGTAAAGGGAAGAGAAAGTGGCGGGTGAGGGGAAAAGGGAGTGTGGTAGTCGGAATAGCGGCCCTCCGAAGACGTCCACACCCCCCCCCACCCCCGAACCTGCAAACTTGTGGCTTTCTCTGGCACAAAGGCCTCTGCAGATGCGATCGAGTTAAGAATCTTAAATAGGACCCAGCAGGGAACTCACAGAGGTGAGCATGGGGTTGGCCGAAGGGACTGTTCCATGGCCCGCATCGTCCGGGTGGCCGATGAGGCCCCCGGGGTGCTTACAAGGAGTGCGAGAGGCCAGAGCCAGCGACGTCGCCTAAGAAAGCCTTGACCAACCGTTGCTGGCTTTACGGGAGCCCAGGAGCCAAAGGATGTGGGTGGCGCCTACCAGCCGGAAGGGGAAAATGGATTTTTCCCAGAACACCCAAAAAGAGAATAGAGCCCTTGGCGTTGGCCCAGCAGGACTCCTTTCAGACTCCTGGCCTCTGGAACTCCTCGGGGAGAACTGGCGTTGCTCTCAGCCACCTCGCTTGAAGCTCTGTTTCGGCAGCAACAGGAAGCTCATCCAGGAAGCTATTCCGATCAGGGGAAGCGCCCCGAGGAGATGAACAATGAAAAGTAGGCGCTATACAAAGACTTTCGGTGAAAAGTGCTTTGGAAAAAGGAAACGGCAGGTGCAAAGGGCCTGAGGCAAGGATGTGTTTGTGGGTCGCTCTTCGGTTGTGGCCAGCCATCGCTTGAAGTGATGTGATCCTTTGGACAGCATGAGAACGCTGACCTTTGCCCCGCCAGGCCTCTCCTCTCCTCGTCTGTGCTCACGTTTGCCCCTCTGCCCTGCGTGCTCTTTAGCTCAGCAAACTCTCCTACGCGTTCAAAGAGGCTCTTCTTTGGAGAAGCCTCTCCTGAGACCACCCCAGGCCGCCTAACAGCTTCTGGCCCCCCTTGCAGTTCCGGGCTCTGACCACACTTAGCCCATCGTGCACCAGTCCCTTGTCCGTACGTGCGTGTCGCCTCTGCAGGGCTGTTTCTCAGGAGGCTCTTAGTCACCCGCCCATCCTCAGCGCCTGGTAGAGTGCCCAGCCTGCAGGACGTACAGCGTCTGCGGAGACAGCTCCGACCTCAGGACCGATTGTGGCCTCCTGCTCACCCTTGCCAGCGGGCAACTCCTTAGATTAGACCAAACAATCCAGCTCGTAAGCATCGCAGCCTGAACATGTTTTCCCTGAGGGTGGTGTTCCCCGCCCCCACCCCCGAGATCGTGACCCAATGGATGGAGCTCGTCACAGGGCCCGATCACTCGAGAACCTGGCAGGGGACTCACAGAGGCGAGCGCAGGGTTGGCTGAAGGGCCGTTCCAGAGGCGGGGGCAGGAGAAAGGCCCCGCGGGGAGTGTGCGCGGCACTCGGGACTCGCAGCGGTGGGGAGCTGTTATGGGCACGGAGAAGCGGAGGCAGCTGGAGGGGCCCCCAAAAAGCCATTGCCTGGTGAGGGGTCCCCCCACCCCAGGAGCCGTGGGCCGAGGCGGATGAATGCAGCTGTGGCTGAAACCACAGCTGGGGAGGCGAGGGCGGCTGCGGGGGGATCAATCACCTGACCCGCCCTGCTCAGCAGCCCTGCCGTGTCTCCCATGGGAGGAACCCGGCGGGTGACCAGAGGACGAGGATGCCCGGGGACGCAGCCTGTGGAGGGAACTGCCTCCTGCCCCGGGGGGACGGATCGGTGGGAGGGAATGTACAGGAGTCACGAGGGGACTGACATTCTCCTCCTCAACGGGGCACTATAAAGTAAGTGCTCTTTCTGTGTGTTTTAATAGACCAGGAAGTAACTTACAGGCTCACGCTGCTCGGAAGGGCCAGGCAGGGGACAGGGACGGGACACAGGTCTGTCTCCAAGGTCTTTCTCCTCTGTGTGATCCTTCTGCCCAAAAGCTGGTGGGTTTGGGTCAACTTACCGCAGGTCCCCGAGCACCGACTGTGTGCAAGGCCGGCTCCGTGCTTGTCTAAGCGCCTCGGCCCTTCTCCTTCCAGAAGCATCCTGGGCTTTGATCTCCAAGAGCCAAGCTTTCTTCTCTTTGTTGCAACCATCGCAGTTGGTAATTCTGTGGTTGTGTTTCTCCCCCCCCCCCATTTTTTTTTTAATGTTTATTTTTGAGAGAGAGGGAGAGACAGAGTGCAAATGGGGCAGGGGCAGAAAGTGAGGGAGATACAGAATCCGAAACAGGCTCCAGGCTCCGAGCTGTCAGCACGGAGCCCGACGTGGGGCTCGAACCCACAGACCGTGAGATCATGACCTGAGCCGAAGTCAGACGCTTAACCAACTGAGCCCCCCGGGCACCCGTATGATTGTGTTTCTTGATTAACATCTGCTTCTGTGTGGCAAACAGCGTCTTGCCTGCGTCATCGTAGCCTCCTCCGGCCCCTGGAACGTAGCAAGTGCTTAGCAAATACCTCTGCCTGGTCATTTCAGGTTCTTCAGCAGGCGGGCTGACTCCTCTCCTGGCAGTTTGGGGAGGGGGTGCCTGGAGCCCACTCTCAGCCTCACGGGAAAAGCCCAGCCACGGGATTTGTTGCTGCCACGGGTTCAGTTTTTCATCTCACCTACCAGACGGGGCCACGTTGCACGGCCCTGCCGCTCGGCGCTGGGGTTTCTACGGCTTACTCCTGCCTGCGAGGTCAGGCACTCAGAGTCAGCCGGACACCGCTCCTGGCCTTGGGTCCAGAGAGGACAGAGGAGAGACTGGAGCCTGGCAGGCTTCCCAGGAGGGCTTCACAAACATATATGTTTATCTGATTTGATTTCAAAACAAATGAGAGAAAACTTGGGAGGACAGGGTGGGGGTAGAGAAAGAAAGAAAGTGTCTTCAGGCCCATTTGCTTTGACGTAGTTATTACTGTCTTACGTATTTATTTATTGTTGCTGTCTTACGTATTTATTTTAATTATCTCTCGGATACGTTTATCTTCGTTCTCAGAGCCATGAAAGGTTACGTGCAAAACTGCATTCTCCTCTGTGTCGCCTGCCTCCCTCTTTTCCCTGCTGCTTGCTTGCCTCTGATCGCGTTCCATGGCTGGTTGGGGGCGCCGGGTTGAATTAGCCATGTCCTGGGAGAGGCACAGACTCAGGGCCCCCATCCCCACGCCCCTGCCGGATCCCGTGTGGCCTCCCAAGCTCGTTTGTGGTAAACCCTGATGATGTCTCTCTAGCTCCCAGCAAATCTTGGTTCCTGGGAGACCTGGCGTTTTTAGTGGGGGGCCAACTCAGTGACCGCACCCCCGTCCTGCCCTGCCGCCAGCCTGGGAATCCAGGGAGCAGGTGCAGAGGGTGCCCCCTGCCCCCCGAGAGTGCGGAAGGGGAGAGCTGTTCTCAGGCTCTTGACCTGAAGCTATTTAAAGTCAAGGGCATGGTCTCCGCAGAAGGAAAAATCAATGTGTAAGACGGTACAGCTCTTGCTTACACTGCCGGGGGTCGTGGGGGTGGGGGTGGGGTCCTGGGAGGGCAGATCTCCTCGCATTACTGGTCTTCGTTTGCGTTGTTATTTAAGCCATTCTAGGGAAGGTTATGAAATCTCTGGGGCCTTTTAAAAATAGCATGGTTTCTGGTTTTAAAAGTAGTCTGTGTCCACTGGATAAAATATGGAAAATACCCAAAATATAGAGAAGAAGATAAAAATCATCCCAGATGACACCACCCGGAAATGACGACCTATAGCGTTTTGGTACATTTGTTCTTCAGGCTTTTTTTCCCCATAAAAGTGTTGATGGTTTTTGTGGTTTTTAAAAAATTTTTTTAAAAATTTCTTTAATGTTTATTATTCATTTTTGAGAGAGAGAGAGAGAGAGCATGATCGGGGAATGGGCAGAGAGAGAGGGAGACACAGAATCCGAAGCAGGCTCTAGGCTCCGAGCTGTCAGCGCAGAGCCCAACGTGGGGCTCGAACTCACAAGCCGTGAGATCACGACCTGAGTCGAAGTCGGACGCTTAACCGACTGAGCCCCCCGGGCGCCCCAGGTGTCGATGGCTTTAACATAAATGGCATCACGTGCCGTATTCGGGACCTGCATCCTGGTCCCGGTGCCACTGCTTAGTGGTCTCAGCGCCTAGCGGTGTGGAGCTCATGCCATTCTCTCCGTGCCTCAGCCCCTTCATCTGTGAAATGGGCCTGAAGTCGGGCCTTCCTCACAGGCTGCCAGGCTAAATGCCTGGCGCCCAGGCACCCAGTGAGTTCGTGATAACGTGCGTAGTCACCGTTAGTGACTTCAGCCAATCATATGTACAGTTTTGGACCCTCCTCTTTTCCGTTTCGTATTATGCTTTCAGAATTTTCCCAGGTCTAAGTGTTGGGGGAACACCGTCTGTCGCTATGTGAGAATTCTCCTTATGATGTCTTTAGCCACCGTTTATAATTCATTTCTCTGCTTTCTCACTTCCTTTTTTTTTAATGTTTATTTATTTTTGAGAGAGAGTGACAGAGACAGGGACAGAGCACGAGCAGGGGAGGGGCAGAGAGAGCGGGAGACACAGAATCGGAAGCAGGCTCCAGGCTCGGAGCTGGCAGCACAGAGCCCGACGCGGGGCTCGAACCCAACCACTGTGAGATCATGACCTGAGCCGAAGTCGGACGCTTCACCGGCTGAGCCCCCCGGGCACCCCTCTCTGCCTCTCCCTCTTTCCCCTCCATCCCGTGGTGACGAATTCCCTTGCACATTGATGCCGATCCCCGATTCTGATGATCTTTTAGGACGGGCCCCGAGACGTATACGTACTGGGTCACCGGCCAGCGCAAGTTATTTCCGAGGCTCTGGACAGAGACCCGATTGCTTTCAGAAGGGTGACGGTGCTTCGCGTCCCCCAGCCAGACCTGCTAGGGCCACGCCACCCTCTCTCCACCCCCTCCCCCTGGCGTTCCGGTCCGGCTGATGTTTATTTGCCGCCGTGATCCCTCCCGGCCGTGCCTGGAACCGGGAGCCCCTGGGGATGAGAGGCGGCTGCTCTGGCCGGTGACATTTCCCGGGAGGATGTGGGTGGCCGGGTTTGGTGTTTCGGCGTAGGCAGCACACAGCCGTAGCTGTCAGGCAGCTCCGAGAAGGGCAGGAGCCGGACGACGCAGGTTGGTGTGGGCGGGAGGCGGAATCTGTTTACGGCGCCATCGCCAGGCTGCCGGCTCCCATTTCACAGGGGCCCTGCGGCAGGTGGTTTCCTGGACGGCGCGCCAAGCCCGGGACGGACAGGAAGCGCCTCGCCTCCCGCTCAACCTGGGGATGTTTCCTCGGTAACCAGGGACACCGCGGCTCCTGCTCTGCCCCCGCCGCTCAGGCCTGTTGCACGGAGGTGTCCCTCGTGATTACTCTTACTCTTTTGGGGAGGAAGGAATGCAGAGCTGGACGCGAGAGCCTGGTCGGGTTGGGGCCTAGCAGGTGGCCAGGAGGCTGTGACCCCTGGCCTTGAGCACAGCGTCGGGAGCTGGGATTTCAGAGGGCTGCGCTCACTCCGTGCACCGTGTTCACGTGACTTCTGCCGCACCCAGGTGCTCCCCACGCGGGCACTGCTGTTCCTGGGCCGCCGGGAGGAGGTGCCTAGAGGAAAAAGGGGTGCTCCCGCTCCAGACTCCTCATCTTCATACGCTTAACTCCTGCGCATTTTACTTTATTATTATTATTATTTTTGTTGGAAAGGGAGCGTTTCGGGGGGGGGGAACCTTATTAATAAAATGCGTAAAATTAGCCACTTTGAAGCGTACAAGCCAGTGACATTTAGCGCCCTGACGGCGTGTCCAACCGTCACCTCTCTCTAGTTCCAAAACGTTTTCATCACCCTGAGAGGAGGACCCCCATGTCTGTTAGCTGTTTCTCCCTGTGACTCCCCCCCCCCACCCGAATCCCAGTGACCACTAAAATCTGCTCTCTGTCTCTATGGAGTTTCCTGTTCTGGGTGTTAAATATAAATGGAATCGTGCGATATATGGCCTCCGCGTCTGGCGTTTTTCATTTTGCGTGATGCTGTCCGGGTCCATCCACGCCGCGGTGTAGGTCAGAGCACGAATAATGTTCTGCGGTGTGGGTCTTGCGTTCCCCTCTCCATTCCCCCGCCTCACTCTCTGGGACTTAGTATTTTAAAGTAAACTTCAGGGGCTAAGTGTCTGCCTCTTGATTCAGCTCAGGTCATGAGCCTGAATGGCTCAGGGTCGTGGGATTGAGTTCTGGCGTTGGGATCCCTGCTCGGTGTGGAACCTGCTTGGGATTCTTTCTCTTTCTCTCTCCCTTTGCCCCTCTCCCCAGCTCGTGCTCTCTCTCTCTCTAAAATGAAAAAAAAAAAAAAAAGAAATTTCAGACATTGCATCCATCCATACATAAATATTTTAGTATGTTTCTTTAAAAGAAAAGGACTCTGTAAAAAGCATGGCCACAATACCATGGCCACGCTTAAACCAATGCATGATAGTTTCTGAGTACCTCCAAACAGCCGGAGGAAGTTTTTGCAGCCTGGCACTTGGCACCCAGGCCTCCCTCCTCCTCTCCCCGCCCCCCCCCCCCCCCCCGCCCTCCTCCCTCCCTCCCACCCCCCAGATTGGAGATCTCATGTGGACTTTATCACGTGGTCCCGTGTGGATTGAGTGTTGGTGGCTGTCCGGAGTGCTCGGCACCAAAGGATCTTAAAGTCAAGCCGGGGATCGGTGGCAGAGAGTGCTGTGGTTGAGTCGCGATGCCTGCCGCGGGCGTGGATGGAGCCTATCCCGGAGGTGGTCTCTGCATTTATCCCGGAGCCCAGTCACCTGTACAATTTCCCAGACATTCCACCTGCTCACCCCCCGGCCCGCCTACCCCAGATCGTGTAATACCCAGCTCAACTATGCGCTCTTCCAGAAGACCTGATCAGTTCAACCTACTCATTGTTAACCTTGTCTTCTGGACTTCTTGGGTCTTGTCATGCGTCTCCAGTGGAGGAAGACACGTTCTACGATCCACTCATGTTTACTGAGCACTGTGTCCACAGCACAGAAGAAGCCATACTGTTTCCCACAAGCCCCAGCGTCCAGACTTGGGCCCTGCCTTCCTGGGCTAATTCATTCTCTCTCTCTCTCTCTCTCTCTCTCTCACACACACACACACACACACACACACACACACACACACACGCACACACGCACACTCTTGAGTATCATGCTGTCATTTCCTGGAGAGAAGTCAGTGACCCCAAGGAGTGAGTCTAATGGGTATGATTTTAGGCACCCGTTAAGGATTGGTGGTTTAGGGTTTAATTTTCCATCCGGTTCAGAATCAAACTCTGGAGGCATGGGCTCCTGCAACAGAAAACAGCCCTGGATTCGAAGCCCCGAGAATTGCTCCAGCTCGGCTCCCCTCTGTGACCTTGGGTGGTGGCTTTCCCTCCCCTGGTCCCATGTCCCTCTGTCTACAAAAAGGGTGTGGGCTCCTGTGGGCTCCTCGAGAGGCGATGCCTCCGCCAGCTCGGCATCTGGTAGTTCCCCTCCTGCTCCAGCAAAGCCCAGGCTCGGTCCGCTGGAGAGAGGGCTGTAAACAGAGAGAAAGCAGGGTGGTCGGTTGTTAGAAACGGCCACTGTCGTTCCTTTCAGGGCCCCGTCTGGTCTTCCGTGTGGCTAGCTGCCCCCGATCCAGCACCCGGGCGGGAAACGCCTTGGAAATTGGGCCTCTCGACTCTGCCCTGGGGTGGGATTCCTGCGTGGCTCCTGCCGGCGTCCTGGACTCGGCTACCCATTTAAGCCTGCCGCCCCCCACCCCCGCAGTGCCTCGCGGCCAACTCTGGACGAATCGCCTGGTGTTTTCTCCGATCTGACCCTTCCCAGCCCACCCCCAGCTCCTGCTCTTGCTCGAGACCCCATCCGTCGCGTCTGGATTCATGTTGATTCCTAAATGGCTACCTGACCTCTCGTCGCCCCGTTTCCAATCTCCTCTCCAGATGCTACCAGAGCGATGTTCGTGAGAGTTAGGTCTGATTAGGCCGTTCCCCACGGTTGTCTCCGAGTCCAAATCTTAGTGCAAGAACAGCCACTCGAGGTCTGGAATCGGCCTCCTGCTCATCCTCCGCTCCTGCAAAACCAACTGTGCGTGCTTTTGCATAAGCTGTTTTCTGGACTCTCTCTTCTCCAGCAACTGTGCCTGGTGCGTGCCTCTTCATCCTTCAGAGCCCAGTTCACCCGTTCTCACCCCCCATACAGCTGACGCTCTGGGGAAACTTACTAACCATGAGCGGGGAGGGACACGCAGCCGAGTCCAGGCGATGCGAATGGAGAGTGGCAAATTGGGAGGGGCGGGGGTAGACGTGCCTGCCCGCTTCTCTCTCTCCCCTCCCCTGCCGGGGCTGGAGTAGCCCATCTCCATGCAGGACTAGCACATTGTCACAAAGCATCATGGGAGGTGCCCCATCGGAATGGCCCAAACTTGCTTCCAAGGTTCCATGTGTAGAAAGATTTTTTGCTAAGAATGCAATCGAACGGGACCGTCTTCGTCTCAAGCCGAGAACTGCGGGCCTAGCAGATTGCGGGGAGTGTCAGGACTGTTTCCCAGCGATGCACAGGGTTCTGGCCCGGAGTCCTGGTAGATGACACCCGCGGGAGCAGGAAATACCTGTCACCTTGTTTTCCCCCGGTCCCAGCGGAGCCCCTCTGAGTGGGGAGGACACTTTGCCTTTGCGAGGCCGAGGGATTCCCGCATCCGCACCTCTCCTCCTGGTGCGGGTAGTTTCACGCTGCCGGGAACACTGTCCTGGGAAGCACGCGTGTGCCCACAGCTCCGCCAGGCATCACCTCCTCAGGGAACCTTCCTCGACCTCCCCAACCGAGGGCGTCAGGAGCTTACCTGCCACCAGAGTGGGTATTGGGGCTCGGGTACCTCCAGAGTGGGTACCTGGGGCTGAGGATGCATTCCCATCCATTATTTCCTGTGTCCGGCACAGTGCTGGGCACAGCGGTAGGGCTCAGGGGCTGGTTTGCTGATCGATCATTCTGGACTTGGGGGAGCTCGCCTGACTGTCCCCGCCCCGAACCTGTTTCTCTGGGTTCTGCCCTCATTTCCCTGTTTCTCTCCTCTTAATCAGCCTAAGCTGCTCGCGGCTCGGCCCTGAGCTGCTGTAACCACGGCGCCGGTCACTTTGTGTTTGAAACCTCAGAAGGCAAGGAAGTGTGTTTACAAAGGTCTGTTTGGATCGATAGGAGATAAGTTTTGGTGATCTAGAAGCTTCTCCGTCCCAGTGAGCGCCTCAACGAAGTGCTGCTTCCTTGAGACGATTCAGAGGCGTCGCGGGCAAGGCGTGAACTTGCACCTCGGTCTCCTGACGCGCTCGCGTCGCCAGAACGTAAGTGAATCAGGAGTCTGATTTCTAGGCTCAGTTATCCTTCTTCGGCCTGGCCTGGGTCCTGGCGTGTACGATGCTCGCCGTGGCCCGGGAGCAGGAGACTTCCTGGCACAAACTCCATTGTATTGTGGGGCCGCCTTGAGACGGCCTGTCCCGAAGGCCAGCCTCCAGTCAAGGCCTTGCTCAGCCGGGAAGGCGACAAAGTTGTCCCAGCAATGGGGGCCCGAGCGCTGTGACGAACCCCTCCCTCCCGCATCCCTGTATTTACGGCACCAGAAGGCCCCGTTTGGGACCCCAGGGTAGAGATTCCCTCCCCCGCTTCCGCCTGCCGGGAGGGGATGATAAAATCGACCCCCAACAACATTTCTCTGTAGCTTAATTCCTATGAATTTTAAAAACACGGTTCTGGAATATCTCAGGCATTCCCCCACGTAGAGAGAACAGGACAGAGACATCCCTGCATCCTTCACGCGTGAGCAGTGACGGAGCCGTGACCGCTCCTGTGTCACCGGTGCCCCGCCCGCCTGCCCTGGTTACTTGGAGGCAGATTCCAGACCTCGTAGCATTTTATCCACGGACGTTTTAGCGTCAACTCTGAAGGAGAAACGCTTTTGGAAGCTTAACGACCACAGCGGCGTCACACCTGAACACCAAAGGAACCCTTTAATGTCACCAAACCTGGCAGCCAGTTTGGATTCCCCCCTCTGCCTGGGGAGTGGGTTTTGTTTCCTGCCATTGCTGTTTATGCAGGGTGTACCCCCTATGCCACAGGGTGTACTTGGTTCTTCAGTCTTCCAGGAGGAAGTTAGAGGTGCTTTGGGGGCGAAGGGGGGGCCTTGGAAATTCTCAGAGGGTCTAGAGGGACGGGGTGCCTGCCCCTGCCCTGCCGGGACTCCTGGACCCCCTGCTTCTGTCTGTCCTTCTGCCTTACGTGACCCGTACCTCCTTATTCCTCTGTTTACTTCATCGTCTATTTTTTTATTAAATAATTTTTTAATGTTTATTTATTTCTGAGAGAGAGAGAGAGAGAGAGACAGAGTATGAGCTGGGGAGGGGCAGAGACCCAGAATCCGAAGCAGGCTCCAGGCTCCGAGCTGTCAGCACAGAGCCCGACGCGGGGCTCGAACCCACAGACCGTGAGATCATGACCTGAGCTGAAGGCGGCCGCTTAACCGGCGGAGCCACCCGGGTGCCCCTATTTTATTGTACGCTAAATGTCCCCCCAGCATGTGTGGTCTGAGCTGGACACAAGGATGCAGAGCTGAGTCTCACCAAAAACACATCTGTGAGGTGACTAATGGCCATCAGAGTCTGCTCACCTGCGTGCGTGCACGTCCTCATGCTCATGGACGCGTGTGTGCACCTGCGTGCGTGCGCTCGTGTAAATCTGTGTGTGCCCCTTGTTTCCCTCGAGTCTTTACCCAAACGTTCCCTTTTCAGTGAGGGCCTCCCTGGCCACTGTATGTATGTATTATATATGTAGTTTTTGAGAGAGCGAGAGAGAGAGCAAGGGAGGGCAGAAGGAGAGGAGAGAGAGAGAATCCCAAGCAGACTCCATGTCGAGTGGCGCCCAACTCGGGGCTCAGTCTCAGCACCGTGAGATCATGACCTGAGTTGAAATCAAGAGTCAGATGCTTAAGGGGCGCCTGGGCGGCTCAGTCGGTTGAACGTCCGACTTCAGCTCAGGTCATGAACTCGCTGTTTGTGGGTTTGAGCCCCGCGTCGGGCTCTGTGCTGACAGCTTGGAGCCTGGAGCCTGCTTCGGATTCTGTGCCTCCCTCTCTCTGCCCCTCCCCTACTTGCACTCTGTCTCTCTCTCTCAAAAATAAATAAACATTAAAAAAATTAAAAAAAAAAAAAGTCGGATGCTTAAATGCCTGAGCCACTAGGCGCCTCGCTGGCCGCTGTATTTAAGTCAGTTTCTTGACATCGGTGCTATGGACTTGTTTGCCAGATCATTCCATGTCGTGGCGGGGGGGCCGCCCTGTGCACTGTGGGATGTTTAGCAAGCTCCTTGGCTTCTGCCCTCCAGATGCCAGTGACAACCTTCTCCTCAATCGTAACAATCAACAACGTGTCTAGGAATTGCCAAGGGTTCCCCGGCGGCAAAATCGGCTCAGATCGAGAACCATTTTAAATATAAACTGGGGGGGAAAGAAAAATCACCACTTTCCGCCCACTGCCGTCTCCACACGTAATCTCTGTCCCCCTTCCTTTTTGTTCAAAATTGTTCTCTTTATCCCCTTATCCCCGGGCTGACGGAGTAGACACTTCACATGTTTGTGCAAGGGATCGTCGGCTTCTCGGTCCTAGACCGTAAGTGCCACACGTCCGGGACTTTGTCGGTGTCGTCTCTAAGACACCCGGGTTTGCACCTCCTCTGTCGCTGGCTGGGCCGTAGGAGGGCCCGTAAATGTGGAGCCCACAAGGGACGGTTCAGCGGTGCCGCGGGACACACGCGGAAAGGAGGGGCAGTCAGGGTCTCCCCCGTGAGGAGGCTCCGTGGCTTCCTTCCTACCGTGCTCTGGACAGCGGCCACAGCCGTGTGGGTGCCCAGGTTGCAAGCCCACAGGACATGCCCCAGGCAGCCACTGCTGGGCAGGGGCGAGTGTGCCGCCGGCCACGTGATGACACGGTGACGGCTCATCACAAGGTTAGGGCAGGGGTGGCAATTAAAATAACCTCTGACTTCGTGGCCCCAGATGCCACGCAGCCCTGGAAAGCTTACGAGGCGCGGTTTCCAAGCAGAGCAGTGGAGCGAAAGACCGGGGGAGGAGGGAGAGGTGCGGGCAGGGAGGGACCCGACGGCGGACAGGCCAGGAGGCGGCGGGCTGGAGCAGAAAGGGCAACAGGAAGGAGGCAGGGGCTGGACGCAAATTCGGGGAAGAAAACGATGGCGGGGGGGGGGGGAACCGTAAGAACAGCAGTGAACTCCCCAACCAGGGGGGCGAGCCGGTGCTCTCTAGCACCCAAAGGCGGGGGCCGGCTGCCTGGCCGGACAGCCGAGTTCCGAGCCAGCCGGCCAGTGTCGGGAGACTCTGAGTGCAGACGCGGGTCCGGTGGCAGGTCTCTGAGAGGTCCGGGAGGGTCGCCCACACGGTCATTTTATTGTGGGACAATGGGCTCTGACACATAGCGAGGCCCCGAGAGGTGGCAGCTGTTACCACTGCGGCTGACGTAAGGTGCGCAGGCAGGGTGGAGAGGAGGCGGGTGCGGGCAGAGGCAGTGTGCGTCGGACCGCAGACCCAGTACACACGCACAGGTACCCGGCCCCCCTTCCCCACCTCCCCCGGCGGCAGGCTGAGACATTCAAGGTTACGCCCTTCCCGAGGTGCAGCCACGGGCGTAGGGAGTGCAGGGCCAGGGCGATTGTCACTGATCTGTCACAGTGCTGTCCCCGCTGAGCCTTTCGGGGCTGTTCCCAAGCACGGCTCGTTGCGTTGGAGTATTGTTCATTTAGGGGCGAGCCAACCTCAGGTTGACAAAGCTGGCCACGGGCAGCTCCTGGTTACAGGTGAACTGTAGTCTCTCAAGTGCCGCCTTTCTCTCCTCGCCGATAAGCACGCAGCCCGACCGATCCCAGACGAGGGATCTTCCCAAGCAGGGGTGAGTCACCGAGAAGTTCGCCCAGATAGCCGCAGGGTCTCGATGTCCTCTGGGGCTTTCCACACGCCGGTCCCTCTTTCTGGAATCTTCTTCCCACTACCCTCTGCAGGGCTGACTCCTCCTCACCCTTCAGGGTCGAGCCCCTGAGAGTATGCTAAATCGGGGGGTAGGGAGGCCAGGGACGGGTATATACGCCTTTGTTTATAAAAGTCTAAAACATTTCTGGAAGAAATCACACAAACCACCACTGAATTGTTCGCTTCGGGGAAAGGAAATTGGCTGGCTGGAGGGAGAGGGAGCTCGTTTTTATTATTTTATTATGACTTATTATTTTATTACTCGCTTTTGTTACCCATTTTGGATTTTGAACCATGTGAATGTTTATTCAGATATACATTAAAATCAGTAATGGGAGATTTTCAATAATTTGGCCCCAGGGTTTTGACTCTGGAGCCATAGACCAATGTACGACTATTGCGTTGTTCAGCTTGAGTTCGGCTTTTCGTCTGTCCCTCTGGAGTAGGAACCCCGCATGGGCAGGGCCGGGTCAGCCTGGTTCTTTACAGTCAGCCGCAGGGCTGGGCACCCAGCCTGACTTAACTGTTTGGTAAATTAAGAAAGAATGAACTGGAGCTTCTGGGTGGCTTGGTCGGTTAAGTACCGACTCTTTTTTTTCTTTTTTCTCTTTCAATGTTTATTTATTTTTGAGAGAAAGAGAGAGAGACAGAGTGTGAGCAGGGGAGGGGCAGAGAGAGAGAGGGAGACACAGAAGCCAAAGCAGGATCCGGGCTCTGAGCTGTCAGCCCAGAGCCCGATGTGGGGCTCGAACCCATAAACCGTGAGATCATGACCTGAGCCGAAGTCAGACACTTAACTGACCGAGTCACCCAAGCGCCCCTGAATTAGATTTTTAAAATATGAATAAGGCACTCGGCAGACTTAATGGGAATTGATTATTTTTAATTAAAAACGCTGAATTAGGTGATGACGGGGAGCTGGCCAATGAAGGTAGTGCTGACCGGACCATGTGGCTTGGCAAAGGGATGTGGCATGTCACGTAGGGGAGGGTTCCACTGCGGACCTGCTTCCTGGGCTTCCCTCCACCCCCCCACCCCCACTGCCGGCTGTTTGACCCTGGTTTACTTCTTCATGAAATGGAAACCTGTGTTAGGGGAACGGTAGCTTCTGTAACAGAGAAACCTACATACATCACAGTGGTTTCATTCAGCAAAAGTTAACACTTAGGGGTTTTTTAAATTATTATTATTGAAGTATAATCGACATTCAATGTTAAATTAGTTTCAAGTGTACAACATAGCGTGGCTCAACAGTTCTATGCGTCGCTCACCGCAGTAAGGCAGCTACCGTCTGTCACCGTACAACATCATCACGTTATCGACTGTGTATATTCCCTGCCGTACTTCTCATCCCCATGATTTATTTATTTTATAACCGCAAGCTGTCCTTCTTAATCCCCTTTGTCTATTTCTCCCCCCACCACCACCCCCCTTCCCCTGGGGCAGCCACCAGTTCTCTCTATGGAAGAATCTGTTTGTTTTTGTTTGCTTTGTGTTTTAGATTCCGCGCATAAGTGAAATCATACCGTATTTGTCTTTCTCTGCCTGACTTATGTCACTTAGCCTAATACTCTCTAGGTCCGTCCACGTCGTTACCAACGGCAAGATCTCTCTTTTTTTTTTTTTTTGGTTAATTAACATTCCATCGTGTATATATATTGTATCTTCTTTATCTGTTTATGTATCGATGGATGCTTGGGTGGCTTCGTATCTTGGCTATTGTAAATAAGGCCGCAGTAAACATAGTCCGTGTATCTCTCTGAATTAGTGTTTTTGTTTTCTTTGGGTAAATACTGGCACGGAATTACTAGATCGTAGGCTAGCTCTACTTTTAATTTTTTGAGGAACCTCCCCGCCGTTTTCCACAGCGGCTGCCCCAGTTTGCATTCCCACCCACGGCGCGTGGGGGTTCCTTTTTTTCCGCACCCCCGCCAGCCCTGGCTGTTCCTGGTCTTTTTGGTACTGGCCATTCTGACCAGTGCGGTACCTCACCGTGGTTTTGATTGGCGTCTCCCTGATGACGAACCCCACTCACGTCTGCCGGCCATCATGGACGTCTCTGGAAAAGTGTCTGTTCAGGTCTGCTGCCCATTTTTAATCAGACGACCTATTTTGTTTGGCGTTTAGTTCTCTATGCATTTTGGATACTAACACCTTGTCGGGCGCATCATTGGCGAATCCCCTCTCCCCTGCTGGGGGCTGCCTTTGCTGATGTTATCATGTCTCACTCCTGCAGAGCCCGCCTCCCAGCCAGGCGGGGGGCGGGGGGTGTTACGGCCATGCCGGCAGTGACACGCCGCCTTCCACCCCGTTCCATTGATCAGAACTCTGTCGCACGGGCCAGCTAGATAGAGCGGCCGGGGATACACTTGCCTCCTGGGTGTGTCCCCACACCTTGGAGGGGCAGCATGAACCTTCGTGGGGCAGCCAGGTTCTGAATCCAGAGGGGAGCCTGGCAGGGGCTCAGGTCCACAGAGCCTTCGGACCAGTCAGGTGGCCACCTTCTTGTCCAGCTGGTCCATGAGAATAAGCCCTTTGGGGAGTCGGAAAGCGTGATAGGAATGCAAAGCACTACGGCCTTAACCAGGGGTCACGAGCTGGGATAGCGTCTTTTGGGTTCTGATTTGGGTCAGACCCTCTGACCACCTGTCGGGCCGGCCAGTCAGAGGGGAAGCACGGTTTTACATGGACACCTAGCAGGTGCCTCGCCCGAGGCCCGTAGCAGCTGGCCCGTCCCCTCCGTCGTTCCGGTCTACAGCTGAGGCCTGGATGTGACCGTCCCGTGCGGGGCTCTGCTGTCTCGTGTGCCGGTGGCAGCTGCTCCCGTGGCCTGCACGTGAGATGCGTTTCACCAGGAGCTGGCTGCTCATTGCTCGCAGCTGCCAGAAGGCCTGTGTCGTGGGCCCGTTGCTATAGAGAAAACCTGATTATATTGGAACGCGACTTCTTCAATCAGCCTGTTCTTTTTCCTCGGGGCTGGAGAGTCTCACAGGGAGGCCCTTCCTCCTCTCTGCCTCCTCCAGGCTACTAGGGGGTCGATGTTCAACAGTGCGGTGTCGGAGCCGGGAAAGAACGCCCTGTTCCTTCTGATCCCGCAGGCAGCCTGAAGTCTCATTCACTGAGACGCGAACGTGAGACACAGGGATGGCAGACTGTTGCAGATCGGAGGTCTGATGCCCGGGCGGTGCCTTTCTCTGCCCCCTTCCTGCCACTCACACGTGCCGCTGTCTATACCCGCGTGCGTTAGGGCTCTCCATCACAAAGGAACCAACAGGGCACAGAGAAAGAGAGAGATCTATTTGGAGGAATGGGCTCACACGAGTATGGGAGCAGGTGAATCCAAACTCTGCAAGGCTGCCTGGAAGGCCAGAGACCAGGGAAGAGCTGCCGGTCAGGTCCGCAGGCCCATCGGCTGGCACAGTCCCCTCTGGCTCAGACGGGTTCAAGTGTTTGTTCTATGAAGGCCTTCCACTGATGGGGTGAGGCCCACCCACATCGTGAAGAGTAATCTGCTTTATTCCGAGGCCACCGACTTAAACGTTCATCTCCTTCAGAAAACACCTTCACAGAAGACAATGCCGAGTAACCTTTGCCTAGGTATCCGGGTGCGTGGCCTCGTCAGGTCAGGACACGAAACTAACCGTCGCACTGTGGTTGATCTGCGCCCGCTCCCAGAAGCAGCGGTCTGACTGGCAGAGCACATGGATGATGGGCAGCCGGGGGCGGGGGGCGCCTCTCCCCTTGAATCTTCTAGGGATGCACCTCAGACCCCTCTGACCCTCTGCAGCCTTGTAAAAGGACTGGCCGTTTACAGAGCCTGAGGGCGGCGGGTTCGCGATTCTTCCCGGGTGTAAAGGCGGGGCGTTTTAAGGCACCGCCCCAGCCGTTATTCTGCCCAGAGGGGAAGCGCGGGGTGTGGACGCCGGGTCTGGCCCAGAGGTCATGGTCTTCCCACCGCTACGCACCAGGCTGGTGAGGACTCGCTAAATAAGACGCAGGTGTGTGCGCGGACTACCGAGCGCAGGGCCGGTGCCTACCTGGCTCTATCTGGGAACCGTTTCCTTTCCAAAAGGCCCCGTCGGGGATGGTGGACTT
This sequence comes from Paguma larvata, assembly GCA_030068075.1. Taxonomy (NCBI): domain Eukaryota; kingdom Metazoa; phylum Chordata; class Mammalia; order Carnivora; family Viverridae; genus Paguma; species Paguma larvata. Next base: position 39,844,234 of record CM057827.1, on the reverse strand, counting down.
GAAAGGCCACGTGATGACGGTGACAGTGACGAGGACGGCCAACATTCACCTGGGCGTTTGCTGTGGCGGCCGCTTGTCTGAGGTCCTCACAGGCACTACCTCGTTTGGTTTTCCTAGCGGCCCCACGAGGGGGGTGCAGCCGTGACCCCCACCTTCCAGGAAATTGAGGCTCCGCTTCTGCGGCTCGCCCGAAGTCTCCTCCCTCTGCCGGCACGGCCGCCTCCTGGCGGTGGCCTGTCCGGCTCAGGCTGTGGTGCCGCGCCACAAACGGGGCGGCCTGTAACCGATAAGAGTTTATTTCCCGTCGTCCCGGAGGCTGGAGGGCGATGATCGGAGTGTCCGACGAGGGCTCGCTCCTGGTTCGGAGACGGCGTCTTCTCGCCGCGTCCTCCAGGGAAGCTCTCTGGGGTCCCTCTTATAAGGGCGTTAATCCCATTCCTGAGGAGTCCGCCCTCGTGACCTAATAATCACCCCCCAAAGACCCCACCTCCTAGTACCGTCACATTAGGGGGAAGGTCTTAACCTATGAATTCTGGGACACTCAGTCCTCAACCCCGCCCCCTCCCCCGGCCATCCGGCTCTAATCTGCAGTTACTCTTTTCTTTTCATTTTTTTAGCGTTTATTTATTTTTGAGAGAGAGAGAGAGACAGACAGAGTGTGAGCAGGGGAGGGGCAGAGAGAGAGGGAGACACAGAATGCGAAGCAGGCTCCAGGCTCTGAGCTGTCCGCACGGAGCCCGACGCGGGGCTCGAACTCACAAACCTTGAGATCATGACCTGAGCTGAAGTCGGCCGCTTCACCCACTGAGTCCCCCAGGCGCCCCAAATCTGCAGTGATTCCAAACGCGTGATCACCCTGCAAGTAGAAACGTTCTGGCTTCATCACCGAAATCTGCATTTGGGGTCAAGTGAGCACACTGCCCGTGGTCCTCCTCCCGGGCCACCCCAGAGCCCTTTTTCTGGACGTGTGTGGCTGCTCCCTTCTCCCGTCGGTGTCTGGGTCACTCGGGCCAGCAGGGTGCCCGGCCCCGAGGAGCCACACGCGCACGGGGGCTGCCGATTGAGCCGCCGCAAGCCGAGCAGGAGTGGCATGCACTCACCGGGTGGTTACTGAGGGCTGGGCTCTGGGACCGGCCCAGGGTTTGTACCCCCTCTTCCCAGAAGGGCAGGCTGTGCGGCCTGGGGGGCCCGTCCCCACGCTCCCTCGGCCCGGCCTCCCTGCCCGGTTCCCGAGATCGGATCAAGTCGTAGCCCCAAAGCAGGCGGCACGGCGCCTGCGTCTCAGGCGCTCGGGAAACGGTCCCTGTGTTCATGAGGCATTTAGTGAATGCCGAGTGGATCTCTCTTGGCTGCCTCCCTGCTCGTTCTAGATTATTTTCAGGCCATGGCTTGCTGAGGTCTCCTCCAGTCGCTGGAACGTGTTGTTGGTCTTCTGTGGAGGGAGGTGGGGTTGGCCTTCTGGCAGGGGAGTTGGGGGGGACGGCTGGAGAAAAGCTGGGGTGACCACGGGCCGGGCGCAGGGCGCTGACACACGTCGACTTCCGGAGAGTCCCCCCGGAGCCCAACTCTGAGAACGGCTTCCGTGCTTTCCAACAGGCGAGGACACTTGGTCGCAGATGCCCCATGCGACTCAGGGAGACCCGCGGAGAGTTCGCTTTGGCTTCCCAGGGACGTTCGCGAGTGCGGACGCTGACCTGGCAACCTGGCACCCAGCTTTGGGTGCCAGCTCTCCTGGCGTCATGAGCCACGGGCTGACCTGTTGCTCGGAGGCGCAATTCCCAGAAAAGGCGTCCGGGACAGGGGCTTCCTCGCAGGTCGTCAGGTCGTTCCTTCTCAGGACGAAGCTGGGGATGACTCGGAGGCCAGGGCAGCGAGAGGAGGGCGAGGGCGTCGGGTCCTTGCTGTCGGTGGGCGATGGGCGGGCCCTCCTGGGGGGTGGGGGGCGGGAGGAGCCTGTAGGCGGCCACGGATGGCCCAGGTTGGAAGCGCCGCCCTGCCTGACAGCCGCTGTGTGCTCTGCGGGTCCCTCTGCAGAGACACGGTCTCTGAGACCTCGGTGACTACGGGGGAGGCTGTTAATTCTGGGCGACGCTCCTTATTCACTCGTTCCGTATTCGCAGTTCGCTCCCTCGCTAACCTTATCGGGAACCCCAAAGCCCACATTGCGGTGCTCTCTCGGCCGCCCCTAGACCCGGGCGCGGTGGCAAAAGACTGGAGTCCTCTATCGCGCGTGGCCCCAACCGAGTCCGAACGAAGCGACAGTCTGTCTTCTCGTTTCAGCTCTCATCCCGTCAACAAGGGTCTCCTTCGAGGTCTTGTTCGTGTCACGTTTTTAGCATTTCGGGGCTTTTCGATGGCGATTTCGCGGTTTCAGATGCCCCCCCCCCCCCACGCACAGCACTAAAGCGCAAGAAGGCAGTGACGCACCTTACGGAAAAGTCACCTATGTTCCGTACGCTTCGTTCGGGCCGGAGTGACCGCGCTGCTGTCCGTGGGTTCAGTGGTGATGAGTGGATGGTACCCGGCTCAGCCTTGAACGACACGGAGTGAGAGGGGCTGGTGCCTCGCACCGTCAAATCTCACACAAGTTTCGACCGCTCCCCCGGCTTAACTGCTAACCGCTGTTGACCGGAAGTCTTAGCGGTGACGTGAGCAGTTGACTAACACATGCGTTGTATGTTCTATGTACTGTGTGCTGTAATCTTCTAATAAAGCAAGCTAGAGAAGACGTAACTAAGAAAATTATAAGGAAGAGAAAATACGTTTTCAGTGCTATACTGGGTTTACTGAAAAAATCTGCATACAAATGGACCCCTGAGGTTCGAACCCATGTCCCCTATCAATCGGTTGTGACTGATGTTTGCGGGAACCCCGTGCTCGATTTCTCCGGGAGCAGGAGTTCAGTATTTGCTAATTCGGTGCTTGCGGTGACTTTCTAGAGCGTACCTACTGTGAATAATGAGAATCGACTGTATTATCTTTAGTCCAAAGGGATGCACGGAGTCCAGTCCTCGAGACCTGACGCAAAGCCACCTCCTCCTCCAGGAAGCCTCCCGTGGTCTCTCCAGCCTCCAAAGATCTTTCCCCAAACCTGTTTCACCCCACAACCTGTTTATCGTTGATTTAGCACGCGACAGAGACTGCACGATGTTGGTCGTTATCCCCATCCGTTTATGAATCGTGTTCGGTGACAGTAGCGTGTGCTCCCTGAAGAACAATGTGGAATGTGGCCTTTCTAATTCTTGGGGCCCTACTCGTGGCAGGCACTAGGATTATTTGATTGTTTCTGCAAATACTTGATTCATTAATTTGATTTGTGAGTTCAGTTCCTTCTTTTCATGAAGGACTCCATGCCGGACTGATGGAAGGAAGGGAAGGGAAGGGGAAGGGGAAGGGGAAGGGGAAGGAGGAGGAAGGAAGGAAGGGAGAGAGGGAGGGAGGGAGGGAGGGAGGAGAGGGGAGGAGGGAAGGGAAGGGGGGAGGGAGGGAGGAAAGAAGGAAGGAAGGAGGGAAGGGAAGGGAGGGGAGGAGGGAAGGGAAGGGAAGAGAAGGGGGAGGGAGGGAGGAAGGGAGGAAGCGGGGAAAGAACGATGTGCTCCCTGAGTGCCAGGGACCCCCGGGAGGCAGAGAGTCTGCAGGGGTGAGGAAGCCGTTATGCCCAGCATCTTGGGCACTGCCGAGAGTGGAGAGCCAAGAGGAGACACTCTCCCACCTCAGGATGGATAGGGAAGGCATCCAGGGAAATGGGACAGGTGGGTGGGGAGGAAGGGGTTCCTAGCAGCAGGAACAAGCACGTGCAAAGGCCCGGAGGCGTGCCCCGCAGACGATTAGATGTGCAGCAGCAAAGGGGATAAGGTCCAGGGTGGGAGTGGGGAGGGGAGAGCATGCTGCCGCTGCCCCAGCTGCGGGGCCGGGCCCCGGGGGCCGCGTGTCTGCACGGGAGCGGGTCCCGAGTTGCGAAGGCCTCAGTGGTTTGCGGTTGGACACAACACTGATCCTTGATTAGCTCGACAGCACGTGTGCATGTGATCTGTGTGAGCTGGCGGGTGGGAGGGCTCGCAGCCACACGGCCTCCCGTGGTCCTCCCCCTGTGCTCCTCCTCCAGGAGCTCACAGCCAGGGGAGGGGCGAGACGGAGACCTCTTTCCCAGCCCAGCCCGCGGGGCATAAAACCAGGATCCCCCAACAGGTCTTGTTCTCCTGGCTGGCTCCCAGCGGCTCCGTGGGAACCGCAATGCCTCGCTTCCTCCCAAATGTTTCTCGAAACCCCAGGAGGGCCCGGGCAGAGGTGGGGGTGGGGCGTCCTTCCGCGTCCTTGTGAACTACTCCGGTTCTGGCACCTGCCAGGCTTTTCCATGCACTTCCCCCCTGCCCCCCCCCCCGCGCCTGTGCCTGGGGTCGGGTCTGGTGTGGGGGGAGCCAGTGGAGGGCCGGGCGGGGTGGGGGGGGGTGCCCAGCCAGCACTTGAGCTCTCCAGATGTGACCTGTGTCACAGCCAAGGGGACGCGCGTCAGCTCCCTCCCTTTCTCCCCACAGGGGGCGCCGTCAGCTGCTCCCTCTCCTTCCCCCCAGCCCTGGTTGGGCCCTCATTGTTCCAGACTCGGCGACCCACAGCAACTCCTGAACACACGCACGCGCGCACACACACAGACACACACACCACACACACACATACTATACATGCTGCACACGCACCACACACACCCATGTACTACCTACCCACGCACACACACACGCGCACACACACGAGATGCAGTGTTACCGAGGCCACAGTGCCAGCCCCCACGTGCTCCCTCTGTCCTCAGAGATACTTCCTGTCCGCGCTTTCTCTTTCTTGCCGTCGTCACACGGGGCGCCTGAAGGTTCTGGCCAGTACCTGTCAACGTCAGCCACGCGGACACCCCCTGGTGCTTGAGGTCGCCCCTTCCCTGCGCGCTGGGGTCTTTCGGGGCATCTGGTGAACCACTCACACTCCCGTTCCCTCTTCTCTTGGGAGGGGCCGGTGCCTGGAAGCGTTTCTGTCCCTCCTACGTGGAGCCCCAGTTGGCTTTGCCAAGAGGCCTTCAGGCTAGAGCAGTCTCTTCAGGGAAGATGGCCGCCCATCACCCCCCAGAACATTGCTGTCAAGGCAACAGTGGGATTCCTTGAAGGACTAGCAAAGGGCAGAGAAACTTCTGCAGCCCCCCCTCCCCCCAGCAGCAGCATCATTAGAACATAAACAGCCACTGGGGCACCCGGGCGGCTCAGTCGGTTCAGCATCCGACTTCAGCTCAGGTCATGATCTCACAGTTCATGGGTTTGAGTCCCCCATCGGGCTCTGTGCGGACAGCTCAGAGCCTGGAGCCTGCTTCGGATTCTGTGTCTCCCTCTCTCTCTGACCCTCCCTGGCTATCACTGTCTCTCTCTCTCAAAAATAAGCAAACATTAAAAAAAAAGAACATAAACAGCCACCACTGAAGGCATGCCGATGCCACCGTTTCCTCGATGCCTACTTTTCAATTCTTACCACAACACCCCCGCACCCCGGGGCCCCACGTACTGCTTTCGCAATCCCCCAGGTGGAAAGGACCCACGAACCGCGAGATCGTGACCTGAGCTGAAGTCGGACACTTAACCAATTGAGCCGCCCAGGCGCCTCGGGGTTGGGGGGACTTGATGGGAAGGGATGGAGGAGAGCTGAGCCCGCCCATCCCTGCCTTTATTTCCTTGACTCCGGGGATTCCTCGACTCTCTCAGAGAGTCTGGCAGGTGTGCTGGGACCACAGCTTCGTGCGTTCACGACAGACGTTCGTTTTCTCACAGATCAGGTCCGGGCAGGGTTGGTTCCTCCTGAGGGCCACGAGGTCTGAGTCTGTTCCAGCCTCTCTCCTCGGACTGTAGGTGGCTGTCTTCTCCCTGTGTCTTCACAGGGTCTTCCTTCTGCGTGTGTTTAAGGACACCAGTCATTTTGGGTGAGGGTCCCCCTTAGTGGCCTCATTCTCACCGAATTCTCTCTGTAAAGACCCCGTCTCCAGTGCAGTCAGTTCTGAGGTACCGGGGGTTAAGACTTCAGCATATGAATTTTTGAGGGGACATAATCAGCCTCTCATAGAGCATTTGCCCTTGGCCACAGGCCTGGGTGGACAGGCTAAGAGAAGACAACCTTCTGGTAGACCTCAAAGGCCATGCAACACTCAACGGCAGCCATCTTGGCGAAGGCTTTGGGGGAGTGGTTGGGGTGGGGGGGGACTTTTCTTTAAATGTTTATTTACTTTTGAGGGAGAGAATGCAAGCAGGGGAGAGGCAGAGAGAGAAGGGGACAGAGAGTCCAAAGAGGGCTCCATGCCCACAGCACAGAGCCCGATGCGAGGCTCAAACCCACAAACCGCGAGATCATGACCTGCGCTGAAGTCGGACACTTAACCAATTGAGCCACCCAGGCGCCTCAGGGTTGGGGGGACTTGATGGGAAAGGATGGAGGAGAGCCCAGCCCGCCCATCCCTGCCTTTATTTCCTTGACTCCGGGGATTCCTCCCTCCCCCCACCTTCTAACCGGAATGACCCGTGGTGTCAGCCTGGAGGCCGTTCGCACATACCCGAGGGTATGTTGCACACAGAAAGAAATTCGGGGGTCGGAGTCCGGTTCTGAAACTTTCTAGCAGCGTAGCCTTGGGCGGCATCCCCAGCCTCCTTTCTTCGCTGGCGAGACGGTGACAGTGATGCCTGCCTGTGAGGATTCTTGGTGGCAAGTGACAGAAGCCTAACCAGAACTCGCCTGAGCCCAGCAGGGAGGAAGTCTGGCTGCGGATTTGAAGGAGGAGATCCTGACGGAGCCACTAGCAAGCCAGGGGCGCGGCCGGGCCCGGGAGTAGAGGGAACCAGGACTCAGGCATCGGCAGCCGTGTGCTCCTCTCTGCGGCTGGTCACATTCCTTCTCATTCTCCAGACCAGCTTTCGCCACCGAGCGGGAAATATGGCCGCCGTTAACCCCCAAGTTCGAATCACAACCCCAGTCATGAGGGACATCTCTCGTGGTCTCTGTAGTCCCAAGTCCTGAGCTCCCAGGGAGTCCTGTTGGCCCAGCCAGGGTCCCGTGGCCCCAAAGGCCCTCTGTGACCAAGAGCGACTGGGTTCTGACGTGCGGCGGGGTCATGGCCTAGGATGTGAGGTCCCCTTAAAACGTGGTGGCTCCATACCCCTCAGAACCACGTGGCGGTGGCAGGAGGACAAGGGGGCAGCGTCTGAAAGAGGGCGCTCACACCCGCCGGCTCTGCAAGAAATTACACGGAACGGTGCCCGGGAGAACTCTTCGCCCCCCGCCCCACTCTGGAACTGTTAGCTCCCCTCGCCCCTACCCGCCCCTAATGTAATTCGAGGGAATCGAAAGAGGTTAATTTGAATAAACGAGGTGCTGTTAAAATATGTTTAACATTGAGGCACGCGGTCATTCTATTAGCAAAATATTTTAACTGGCTGACGCGGGGTCTTTGTCGATGAACAGATACCTTCACGTCCTGGAGAAGGACTTAAAGCCCATTCTTTGTGGAGGCCGGAGACAGAAAATGAATAAAACCAGTAGCAAATAGTTCCTCGTCTAGACGCGCTGGCAGTGGGTCTGTTTAATTGGATGAACAACGTATAAATCATCCGACGTACTCTTGCCTCTTTTGCCTTTGGCTCACGTCTCGATTCTAACTAGCGCCACCTGTAACCCAGAAGGTCATACATTCTTCTTTAAGGAACCCGTGTGAAGAATGGTCTCATTGTACATTTGGTCCAAGGGAATGACTTGGGTGGCATTCAAGGCTCTCACCGAGCGTCCCTCCTCCCCTACCTGCCTCGGGCGTGTCTCGGAACCCACCATTCATTATTTATAGCATTACTATCATCCCGCTTCCCCAGCTGCCGAGCGCCCGCAGGACCTTCAAGTCCACGCTCCAAATTCACTTTCCACCGGGACATTCCTGAGGCTGGTGGCCCCGTCCCCCCGCGGAGCCCTTCTCCTGCCATCCACGGTTTACCAGTGTCTCCGCCCAGCAGGGTGTGGACCGGGACCCAGTGTGTGGCAGTTTTTCTCCCAGACCAGCAAACAATGCGCGTCTGTGTCCAGGGCCTTGCTCGGTTTCATCTTTAAATGAATAAACTAAAGGACGTTTAGCCCCGAGCCGCCCGGGGTTCTCTGGCCATTGGGGGTCTTGAGTTTAAGAGATGGTCGAGGAGAGAGGCGTGGGGGCCTCGGGGAGCGCAGGGGGGACGCCCTCCCCCAGGCACAGCAGCTGGGGTGCACCCTCCCAGGCGGCCTCCTCTCAGGGAGCACAGCCGTGTTCGTAAAGACAGCACTTCCGACGGGGTGAATCCCAGAGCCGCTGGTCCCGGCTTCCTCAGGCAGGAATGACCGTCTCACAAGAGAACGGGAGGTCCTTGCCCCCTAACGTGCGTAAACCGTAGCAGACTAAGCTGTTTCCTGAATCAGATTGGGTTTTCAGTGACATGGGGAGCATCACGCAGTCCTTCCTGACCGGGTGGTGCCGGGGGACTCGGTGGCCGGTGTGCCTCGGGTGGAGAACGTGGGGCACTGTCCCCTGCGTCCCACCTGCACAGCCGCCGTCAACCCGGCGGCAGGAACCTGGGCTCCGGAGCCCGACCGCCTGGGCTCGGACCCCAGCGTTGCCCGCTCCTAGGCGTACGGCTCTGGGCGAGTTCCTTAACCTCTCTGTGCCTCAGTTTCCTCGTTCGTAACCTGGCGATACCGACATTGGCTGCTTCACAGGATTAAAAGGATTAAGATCAAAAGTGTTAATTTAGGCAACGTGCTTAGAATAATAGTACAGGGAGTTCTGCTGTCACATGACCTGGGTGCTTCCAAATCACCACACTCCTATAAACGTGACAATAAGGGAAGATGGGGGTACAGGCTTGCGTCAGGATGTCCCGGCTGCTGGAATAAAATGCCACCCGCCGGGGGGGGCTTACAAATAACAGACGTTTCTCTCTCACGGGTCCGGAGGCTGGAAGTGCAAGATCCAGGTGCCGGCAGATTTGGTGTCTGGCAAGAGCCTGCTTCTGGCTCACAGTGGCCGTCTTCTCGCGCCCTCACATGATGGAAGGGGTGGGAGGAGGCTCTCTGAGGGTTCCTTAAGAAGGTCACTAATCATATTCATGGGGGCCCCACCCTCTCGACCCAATCACCTCCTCAAGGCCCCACCTCTGACACCATCATCCCGGGGGTTAGGAATACAACATGTGAATTTTGTGGGGACGCATGCGTCGAGTCTAGAGCAGAGCACAACATTCCAAAGACTCGGCAGTGACACGTTGAAAAAAGATGTGGGAGGGGCACCTGGGTGGCTCAGTCGGTTGAGTCATCGACTCCAGGTTAGGTGATGATGTCGCGATCCGGGAGTTCGAGCCCCACAGTCCGGCTCTGTGCTGACAGCTCAGAGCCTAGAGCCTGCTTCGGATTCTGCGTCTCCTCCTCTCTCTCTCTCTGCCCCTCCCCTGTTCATGCTTGTCCCTCTCTCTCTCTCTCTCTCTCTCAAAAATAAAGATTAAGAAAAAGAAAAGAAAAAAGGTATGGGATCCTAATAAAAACCACAGCACAATTTTACACCTGTCCCGTGGTCGAGAAACACGTGACGACCGCAGCGGGCTTAGCAGCCACCTTGAGGGAGGCGCGAAGCCCGCTCGTGTTAGTAGAAATGGCATACCTGCGGCTCGTGAGTGACTGTGCAGCCGTAGAAGGAGGGTGACCCGGGATGGGATGGCAAATCGCGTCCGTCTGCTCCGGCCACTGGAACAGCGCACCGCAGGCTGCGTGGGGTAAACAACAGACACTGTTCGTCCCACAGTCCGGAGGCTGGAGGTCCCGGGTCAAGGTGTCGGCCCGGTTGGCTTCTCCCGAGGCCCCGCCCCTTGGCTAGCAGACACGCTCCTATGGCATGCGACCTGGATCACCTCCCAGAGCCCCGGGGCGAAGGCCAGACCTCTCTTTGGCCAAGGCCAAGTCCTGTGCTGCTCAGAAGGGTCATTGCGGCCACAGGCTTTGGCCGGTCCGGTGACTCTTGGTCACTGGGACGCAGGGCCGCCGCTGAACCATCTGCGGTCACCGCCAAGGGTCCGTTCTAGGCCCGCTGTGAACTCCAGGTCTCTTTCGTCCTCAGGCCAGCGGCACGGGGTGGTAGACAGCTCCCGTCTACACACACGCACCGCAGATGGGGACAGCGAGGGCGCCCCCCCTTCCCCCCCGCCCCGCCAGCACAGAACTCGTAAGGGGTAGAGCCAGAAGGCTTTGACCCTCCCAGCTGCCTATTAGCTTTAAAACTTTTTAAAAACATTAATAAGTTGCTGGCCTACTTCGGATGGCCTGTTCGGCACCCCTGGCGCTCCTTGGGTAATTTCCGGGCCCTTGGAGGAGGAAGGACCACCCTGGGTCCTCCAGTCTCGGGGCCAGACTCAGCGAGAGCTGGAAGAGGTGCAAAGCCATAAAGCGGCCTGGAGGGAAGTTATTTTTCAATCAAGTCGGGCTTTGCCTGGCTAATCCTTCCCTTCTGCGGGGGCCAAGGGCAGACAACTCTTCTCGGCGTGAAGAGCCCCCGGGCCTGGCTCGGGCCCTCGGACCCGCGTGCAGAACGTGGGCTTGCAGCTTGGGGGAACAGCAAAAGCGAAGGAATGTGTCTCAGAAAACCCCCGGGCCGGAGGAGCCCCAGCTGCTCCTTCTGGAAGAAAAGATTGAATGTGGGAGGAGGGGCCGTTCGCACAGAGGCCCCGCCGAGGGTTCTCCACGATTCCGCCGCTCTGGAGTCAGAGCGACTTTGCTCCCTGCCTTTCGGATTTCTCCTCCTTCCCGTGTGGCCCTGAGCCCGCCGTCCCCTCACCTCTCGAAGCCTCAGTCTCCCCCTCCGTGGAATGGAGGAAATAACGCCCCTGTGATGAGGGCCCAGCGCAGCGCACGCAACTTCATGAGCTGAGGTTCCTGGTTTCCACCAGGGAGGGCGGTAGACGCCACTCGTGATCTTGACCCCGGGCCCTCCTCATTCTGTAGCAAACGAGGTCTGTTTATAAAACTGGAGACGTGTTCAGAATGACGCAGGGAGAGGACCGATGCGTTTGGAAGGTGGCCCAGACCCCTGGACTGGGAGGCGAGGCTCTGATTGGGCAGGGTCAGTGAGCGGCGAGTACGAGGTTCGGTTTACAGCCAGTGATCGGGTCCCGTGCCCAAGATGGCCGCCGGCGCGCAGGCGCGAGGCCTTCACGGGCTCCAAGATGGCGGGCGGCGGGCGTGTCATCACCGTCTAAGAACTAAGAAGGTGGCCATTGCCTCGGCTCTTCAGTACTCCCCCCCCACACCCGGGCCCCTTTCCCCCACACACGTGGAATCGCTCCGTGCAGACGCCGAGTGCGTCTACCACATGGGAAATAAAAAGCGCACGCAGGAAACCCAGAGGTTAGAGGGGGCGATGTTCGGTTCCAGGTGGTCCCCCGGCCAGATTTCCGGTATTGTCGTTAAAAGCCTAATGCCTTTTCAAGCTCTCCCAGGCTTCGCCACCTTCTCTAGGACCTGTCCTTCCCAGTTTCCCCCCTACGCCACCCGCTCACCCCTCGACACACACGAACGTTTGGCTCCTCAGCTCTGAGGCTTTTTTTGTCCCCCCCAAACCCCATGTTGTCCAGAGGCCCCAGGCAATATACGGTTCTTATGAATCCCTCCTTATGCCTCCAGCTCTTGCCTTCTTTTATTCACACCCTGTGGAGAGAGACAGGCCTCCTGGCTTCTCAGGCCGACCTCCGGGAGGGCTAATCTGCAAGGGTTCGAACCTAGACAACCGGCTCGTCACGATTTGTAACCGTTTCTCGCGTCTCGCTGGGACTCGGCGGCTGCTGTGCGCTGAGGCTGGATGGCTTTTTGAGCACAACTCAGATGTGGGGGGGACACAAAGGAGACGAAAGACATCGCGGGGAGCCCGTTGCCTGTCATCGCTGGGCCATTCTGTCTTGGATCATTTTCCACTGGCTTCGCTGAGGATGGGGTGTGTGTGGAAGAGTTTCGCAGGGGGTAGGGTGTTGTGGAGGGGGAAGGGCCCGCAGGTGCTCCCGAATAATAGTACTTACTCCTGAAGGCTAGTTTCTGGCAGCCAGGAACAGTGCAGCTAGCCCAGCTACTGACAGTAGGGATGCGGTCGAGTCGGCACAGTGGGTTTCTGATGGGTTCGTGAAAACCAGCGAGCGTGCGTTGTACCAGTTAGGACTGTGTTTAGCCGCAGTGACGAAAACCCTACGTTACGGTGACTTCATCCAAGAGGACTTCTCTGTCTCGTGCAAGAGGAAGCCCAGAGATGAGCAGCCCGTGGCCGGTTCGGGACCAGCAGGTCCACTTCTGCCCACTGCTTAACCATCCTTAGCTCTGGCTCTTGTGTTTCGAGCTCCGTGGCTCCGTTCCGGGAAGCCAGAGGGTCAGGAAGGGGGAAAAGAGGGTGCACTCTGGGGTTCTCTGCTGCCCTTCTGTGCGCGCTGCCAGAAACCCCGCCCCGACTTCCACTCCCACTTCATTGGCCAGGCTTTGTCCTGTGACGACCCCTGACCGCCGGGGGGTGGGTGGGGAATGATCATTTTTGAATGAGGCAGGGACAGGCGCCCGGGCGGCTCAGTCGGTTGAACGTCTGACTTCAGCTCAGGTCATGATCTCACGGTTCGTGAGTTCGAGCCCCGCGTCGGGCTCTGTGCTGACAGCTCGGAGCCTGGAACCTGCTTCGGATTCGGTGTCTTTCTCTCTCTGCCCCACCCCCGCTCATGCTCTCTCTCTCTCTCTCTCCCTTTCTCAAAAGTAAATAAACATTAAAAAAAATTGCGATAGGGTTCTTCTCTTGCCCAAGCTGTAGTTCTGTGTGGAAGAACTGAATGAAATACGTGAACTTGCTGGTTAACACGCCCCCGAAAATACACACGCATCTGCAGGGGGACCCGCCAAGGTGGCAGGTGGTGTGGCAGCAGGTGGTGACCTAAAGTGAAAGGACCTGGAATAGTTTCGTTAATGATTTCCATCCCGGTTTACTGGGAAGTCTGAGTCGGTCATGGTTAAGATCGGAAGGCATGTCACGGTTAGGACCACAGGCTTTGGGGCCAGGCCCGGCTGTGAAACCCGGCTCCGTTTCTTACCAGATGGGGTGACCCAACTTGTCTCTGCCTTGGTTAGCCATCGGTCGAGAGGGAATCAGGGATGTTCACGGTAAAGACTCTCTGCTCTCGTTTTTTTAACATCTGTTGATTTGTGTAAATTCCCTATTTCTTCTTGCCCTCGTTTTGACATTCTGTGTTTTCCCAAGAATTTAGTTTAACTATGTTTTTGAACTTGCAAAACACAATTCTTTTGTTTTGTTTGTAAAAGTTTGTTTGAATCGAGATCCGAATAAGGGGCCACGCCTTCCATGGCTGCTGTCTCTTCAGCCTTTAAGCCTTTCTCAGTCCATAGGTTTCCCCTCTTCTCTTTCTTCCATGTAGTTTGCTCGTTGAAGAAATTAGCGAGGATGCATTTAACTGTCACCAGCGGAAACCCACGAGAGCATGAGCTAGACAAAATTGCATTTACACTAAGAGAAAGAGGTCCCACTGAATCCAAAGGCCAGGGTGTAGCAGAGCCTGAGGAAAAAGCCAGAACAGAGCTGTCCTTTGCACACTTAGCCCCGCTCTGTCTTTCTCCTGATCGTTCCTCTTGGCCTCCAAATCCCCTGCTCCACGTGCTGCATTCAGCCCCAATCTGGTTTCCCAAGAAGATGCTTTGATCCGGAAGCCCGTGGCATTGGCCTCCAACGTCCCTGCCCTTACCACCTGAATCAAAGGGCAGAGTGCTCGGGGGGTACACACCACAGTGATAGTGCCGGTCTCAGAGGGCCACCGAGTCAGAGAAAAGAGATGAGGCGTGCACGATGCAGGGTGCTTGGTGAGCCCCGGATACACGGCACCCGTAGCCATAAGAAAACAGGACCAAAAACTCTCAGGAGTCATGAGGTTCACTTCAAGTGCAGGGGTGCTACGCGGCACGGCACCCTACTTCCGAGAGGCAGTCAGACGCAGCTCCTTCATTGGCCGTCCACTTAAGCCAAGGGCCCAGGTCTAACGTGGGCTGGGCGTGGCCCTTGGCCGCTGTGCACAGGTGGGCGTTAGGCAGTCGGGCTCACCCTTGTGGTTCTGGAATGTGTGTGCCAAAAACGCCGGCCTGGGAGAAATCCCTTCAGGGCAGCTCGGTGCCCCAAACGACCCCGTGGACTTGGCCTCCAGGCCAGGCTCCCAGTGGGAGAGTCCTAGTGACCCCCCCTTCCAGGGCCGGCACGCCGGAGGGCTGGTCCCCTCACTGATTCCTGGGTATCCTCACCCGGGCTTTCTTGGTTTCATCCCCCTGGGTCCCCCTTAGATTGTGGCTCACACGAGTAGCGCAGGCAGCACTGTGAGCAGGGGCTGTGGGAGCTGCCGGGAGCAGGTGCACAAAGGGAGAAGACCCGGATTTTGTTCCTAGGGCCACGCAGGTTAGATGGACAGACGGGAGGTCAAGGCTGCAGCTGGAAAGCGAGCGATCCAGGCTGTATCGGGATGGGCGTGGCGGTTTCGGAGGCCAGGTGCGATGAGCAGCCTAATAGATGGGTTTTCCACTCATTCAATGATGTCTATACCCATGTACTACGCACCGGGGCGTGGCGGAGTAGGGGGCAGGGGCAGCGGTAACGGACGAGACACTTTCTCTAATGGCTTTACTCGTTCATGTGTTCATTCATTGAGCACACCCTACCTTCTTGAACAAAAACACGTAAGGTGCGTCACCTGATCCATAAAACAGAGTTGGAAAGAAAATCAACAAGGGGCCCCTGGGTGGCTCAGTCCGTTAAGCATCTTACTCTTGGCTTTGGTTCAGGTCATGATCTCGTGGTTTCGTGAGTTCGAGCCCCGCCTTAGGCTCTGCGCTGACAGCGTGGAGCCTGCTTGGGATTCTCTGTCTCCCTCTCCCTCTGCACCTCCCCCACTTGCATCCACACACACACTCTCTCTGTCTTTCACTCTAAGTAAATAAGCTTCAACCGAAACAAAAGAAAATCAATAAAAGATCCCGTATCAAATAATATTTTTGTAAAAATCAAACTCCAGGCCTAAGTTAGTATCCAGATATGTGGGGCCCCCATTCATTTGTTAAACTTGGACATCAGGTTACAAATTTCCTGGGGGCGCCGGGGCGGCTCGGCCGGTGAAACATCCGGCTCTCGATTTCGGCTCAGGTCATGATCTCATGGTCAGGGGATCGAGCCCCACGTCAGGCTCTACACTGACAGGGTGGAGCCTGCTTGGGATTCTCTCTCTCCCTCTCTCTCTAGTCCTCCCCCCACCCCTCACTGGCGCACGCGCTCCCTTTCTCTCAAAGTAAATAAATAAACTTAAAAAAAAAAAAAAAAGGAATTTCTTAACAGCAAAGCAAACCAAAAGAAAGGAACTTCGCCTGGCTATGAGATTTTGGCTGCCCCCGCCCCCGACGAGGAAAACCTAAGACTGGCCCCTGGGATGAGAGGCTGTTCGAGAAGCCGTCGGCGATAGGGTCTCTGGCGGACTCCTGTGTTTTCGTCCACCGCGTAAGTGCACGCCTTCATTTTCAAATAACAACTCGCCCCTGAGACGCCTGTGACAGGGAGGGTCGCCACGGCCCGTCTGGATGGAGGAAGTATGATGGCGTTCAGGAGAAGGAACGAAACCTCGCGGCGGCTCACCAGACGTGTCGGCGGCCCGAAAACTGTCCACCAGGCCTCCGGTCAGAATCCGCTGCTGTAGCGGGTCCGTGGCGCTCTGGTTTCTGTCCGAGATGCTGAGATTTGAAAGACTGCAGGGGCGCCTGCGTGGCCCAGCCGGCCGGGCGTCGGACCTCAGCTCGGATCACGATCATGGAGTTCGGGAGTTCGAGCCCCACGACGCCTGTCAGCGCAGAGCCCACTTCGGGTCCTCTGTCCCCTCCCCCTCCCCCGCTTATGCTCGTCCAAAAATAAATAAATGATAATAAAAGACTGGAAACGTTTGGCCTCTCCAGGTGGCCCGTGGCACTGTCAGTCACCTCTGGCGGCCTGCCTTCCTGATCTCAAACTCAAGGCCGGCTCTTTCTTCTCCGTTTCCTAACTATTGTACCTACTGGATTTGCCCCTTTTCCAAAAGATAGCTTTAAGATCGTGGAAGCCTGCTTTTGGAGAAGTGCTGAGCACCCCATCCTGAGAGGCATTCAAGTACACTCTGGATGACAGCCCTAACGACAGGGCTGGGTGAGAAGCTGCCTTCAGTCAGCTTATTTAAGAACATCCCCAACCCGGGGCGCCTGGGGAGCTCGGTCGGCTGAGCGTCCAACTTTGGCTCAGGTCATGATCCTGTGGTCTGTGAGTTCGAGCCCCGCGTCAGGTTCTGTGCCGCCGGCTCGGAGCCTGGAGCCTGCTTCGGCTTCTGTGTCTCCCTCTTCCTCTGCCCCTCCCCTGCTTGTGCTCTGTCTCTCTGTCCCTCAAAAATAAATAAACATGAAAAAAAATTAAAAAAAAAAAAAAAAAAAGAAACCTCTCCAACCAGAACACCAGATTGCTCTGAGGAGCGGGGCAGTTCTGGACTCCTCGTGGGGCTCCGAAAATGGAAAGAAGATAACTGCCCTTGAACAAAAGTTAATCTACTGAGAGACTTTACCTACACGGTGGAGGTAGCCTATTTGATTTATTGGTTTTTACCTGTTTCCTTTTCAACTTTACAGAAGAAGAGAAAAAAAAATCAGCGATGATCGTTCGGGCTCATTTTTCTTCTTGCTTCCTTGGGTTCCTCAGACAAAGGAGGAGGGGTGAGGCGAGGGAGGCGTGGGCGCGATGAGAAGGCTGGCCGCCGATGAACGCAAGCAAACACAGGAGTCCCACCACAGGCCGGTGGCCCAGATGTCCTTTCTCTGAACGGTTTTGGTGACGGGAGGAGAGAATCCAGCGGCCTTCTCGGACCGCCAGGCGCCAAACACTCACCTTTTCTGCTGCTTCTCTTTCCCACATGCCTGTCCCCCCCACCCCACCCCACCCACCCCCTCCACGGCTCTTAAAGGCCCGAAGCAGATTGTAAAAGTTGGGCCGTGAGGTCCGGCTGCCAGAAAGACCTGGGATGGCCTCTTAAATCGGGGGGCGGGGCCCCGTGCCGTCTAGGGCAGGGCTTGGCAATCCGCGGCCCGCTGCCTGTTCACATCAATAAAGTTTTATCGGAACACAGCCATGCCCACTTACGTATCGTCTCGGCTGCTGTCCCACCGGGGCCGCGGAGCTGACAAGTCACTGGAGACCGTGTGGCCTGCAAAGTCTACACCACTTCCCGTCTGGCCCTTGACGGGGAAAGATCGCCAACTCCTGGTCTGGAGCAGTGGCTCTCGGCCCTGGCTCCCGGCAGCATCACCTGGGGAGCTTTAAAAATGCAGATGCCTGGGCCCCGCCCCCAGGGATTTGGATTCGATTAGTCTGGAGTGGAGCCCAGGTGTCCCTATGTTTTAGTTTCCCCAGGCGACTGTCCTTTGCAGCCAAAGTTGAGAATCCCGTGTGTAGTCTCTGTGGGTTTTTTTTTTTTTTTCAAGGTTATAGAACCGGAATTTGCCATTCTGTAGGATTTCAATGGCAGTGATCCAGCCTTGACCTTGACGAGTGCAGCCCTTAGGTCTGAACCATGTGTCTCTTGCATGAAGGAGACCTCTAATGCTGAGACGCCTACAGTGACCCCGGGGACTAAACGTGCCTCATGCGGGTTGGAGGTGAACCGCAGTCCGGGGAGGTGCCGTGTCTGTTCACACACGCATGCCTGCACGCCCACGGCGACACGCACCCGCGTGTCCGTTTAGATGGCTTGTGTAGTAGGCAACTGCTGTCTGTTTTCAAACAAACGCGTCTCTAGAAGGAAGCAGTGTTGGGGGCGCCCAGGTGGCTCAGTAGGCTGAGCGGTTGACTCTTGGTTTCGGCTCAGGTCGTGATCTCATGGTCGGTAGGTTTGAGTCCTGTGTCGGGCACTATGCTGAAGGTGCAGAGGCTGCTTGGAATTCTCTCTCGGTCTCTCTCTCTCTACCTCTCCTTCACTTGCGCTCTTTCTGTCTTTCCAAAGTAAATAAGTAAACTTTAAAGAAACAAAAAGAACCAGCGTTTTGTGAAAGCATTCAGGTTTGTGTTCACGCTCGTCGCTTCGGCGAGGCTCAGTCCCGGGGGCCCCAGCACGGCAGCGGGTCCTCCCTCCTTCTAACTGACATGAAATTTGGGTGACACTTCCGGCTGGAGGAGAACCTGACACCTCTCGCCTTCCCCCGGCACAGGTTTCCAGCCCTGATTCTCTCGCTCAGGGGAGGGACTTTAAAGTCACGCTGGTGCCGCTTGGTGTCGGCAGACAAGAGCTGTGAGTGGGAATGTCACAGTTTGCTCTATCCCCTGCATTTAAAGCAAATGTTAACCTGCCTTGCCTTCCACTGTCTGTGTCTCCCGTGTGGGTCCCAGTGCCTTCTGCCCTCCTGGCCACTGTCCCCTTGGGGCCTGCTCTTCCTGGACTCGGAACCGTGTCTACCAGCCAGAACAACCAGCTCATCCCAGTTTGCCAGGGACTTTCCCAGTTTTTGAGCCCTGAACACGCCATGTCCCGGGATCCCCCTCAGTCCCCCTTAGTCCTGGCCGAATCGGGACAGCTGGTCACCCTAATACTTGAGATTCTCACAGAGGATTCGCCTTTGCTCGTACTTGAAAACATTGGCTTGTCAGATCAGGTGTGGGGTTTATTAAAGCCAGATAGCTTAAAAATGCAAATTAAAGGACGCCTGGGTGGCTCAGTCAGTTGAGTGTCCAACTTCAGCTCAGGTCATGATCTTGAGGTCTATGTGGGTTTGAGCCCCGCGTCGGGCTCTGTGCCGACAGCCCGGAGCCTGGAGCCTGCCTCGGGTTCTGTGTCTCCCTCTCTCTCTGCCCCTCCCCCTCTCAAAAATACATAAACATTAAAAAAATATATAAAAGATGCAAATTAAGGTATTCATGTGAAGATTTTAATCTCCGTAAAGAGAAAATAAGCTGAACCCAAGAGGCTGACCTGATTCTTATTACGCCCGTTTTGGGGTAAAACACCAGGTCGGCCTTTATTCTGCAGTTGAACTAAGCTGGGCATGAAACAGATTCTTCATGAAGGTTCTTCAGTAAGATGTTACCTTCGAAGGGGTTCCACCAGCCCAGCGTGGTGCTCCGGGGAGAGTTTTGGCTGACGGCGACCAGGCTAGAGTCTTCTGCCGGCTGTACCTCGAAGGCTGTGACAAGTCACTTCTTGCCATGCGTCCTCGTCCACGCAGGGAGCCCACCCGTGGAGGTGGCTGAGAGAATTCAGTGGCAGGCATCGGGTGACTCTTACCGTGTCAGGAAGAGGCTTAATGTTGACTTTGTCCCTTCCTTCCTGGGGAGCCTGGTTCTTACTCGGCACAGGTGTTATGGGCGCCTGGGTGGCTCGGTCGGGTAAACTCCTGACTCGGTTTCGGCTCAGGTCATGATCTCCTGGTTTCGTGAGCTCGAGCCCCGCGTGGGGCTCTGTGCTGACAGCGTGGAGCCTGCTTAGGATTCTCTTTCTCCCTTTCTCTCTCTGCCTCTTCACCACTCACGCTGTCTCTGTCTTTCTCGAAATAAATAAATATGACTTAAAAAAATTTTTTGAAAGGCAGGTGTTAGCTAGGGGAGGCAACTGCCCCAGCAAAGACCCCGAGATGCCTGGGGCTTCACTCAGGGATGCCGTATTTCTGACTCACTCGGGCCCAACAGTGACAGCCTCACTTCGGTGCTGCTGGGCGATCTTGTCCAAGGGGAGGCTCAGGAGTCCAGACTCCTGCCCTCTTGTGACTCTGTCATCCTCGGTGTCCTTGCAATTGTCCCTCTGCGATGGGCACAAAGCACAGACCTACTTACTTTCCATTGGCCAGGACTCTGTGGTGAGGCCCCTCCCCCCGCCTGCAAGGGGGGCTGGGAAATGCAGGTTGGCTGTGTGCCCAGGAGGAAAAGGAAACAACAGGGTTTGGCAAACACATGGTAGCCTCTGTCACAGGATGTGTAGCCGCCCAATTCATTGGCTGTGAGGACGCGGTGGGGATATCCCACATTGGGAAGCAGCTCTGTATTTCCAAAGTAGGCTCCTACAGGAAGTTGTGGTTAATTTTTATACGGAAACGGGGTCCAGCTTCTAAGGATCTTAAAAATAAAGAAATGTCTTTATTGCGGGACTTATCAGGGCTTTTAACATACCGCTATTTCTCAGACTTATTGGACTCCTCTTTGGAGAGGCCTTTGAGAACTTGTAGTCTACAGAAGGCGGTTCGGAAAACACTGCTTTAGAGGTTACTCAGAATTCAGAAGCAGGGCGCCTGGGTGGCTCAGTTGGTTAAGCGGCCGACTTTGGCTCAGGTCATGATCTCACGGTCTGTGAGTTCGAGCCCCGCGTCGGGCTCTGTGCTGATGGCTCAGAGCCTGGAGCCTGCTTCAGATTCTGTGTCTCCCTCTCTCTCTGCCCTTCCTTTGCTCATACTCTGTCTCTATGTCTCTCAAAAATACATAAACATTAAAGAAATTTAAAAAAAAAAAAAGAATTCAGAAGCAGAATACTTTCATGAAAACACTGGTGTAAAAAAAATCACAATTTGTGGTCCGCGATGGAGATTTCAGTCCCCCAAGAATCTCGGTGTCAAGGGTCCTGAGGTGAGCCTCCGTGGCCTGTGAAGAGGATACTTTTCTGCCTTTCCTTCTTGTTGTCTTCCCTCCCTCCTCTCCCTCTCTCCATCCTGCCTCGTGCAGCCTGTCAGGAACAGGGGTCCACATCCTATCCGTGGCTGAGCTCCGTCAAGGTTTTCTGCTCCCCGGATGGGTACGTGGACGGCCTGTCCCGGGCCGCTTAAATCCCCATCTCGGTTTCAGCCGGACACATCGGGGCAGTCCGCCCGGTCTTCCCATCTGGGCAGACGTTAAAATCCCTTTTCCTAAGCTTGGGTTTTTAATGGCTGGCTGGCGTCCCCCGCCGTCGTAAAAGTGGACCGAGGTTTAGCACTGAGGTTAGACAGAATCACTCACGGAAAAAAACTAGAGCGAGTTTATTTTTTTATTTCTGTTACAGGCACCAGCCTAAATGTATATATATAGCTTAAAACTTAATTTGGTGTGTAATTGGGACTAGTTCTTGGGAGCCCTGGGTTATGTGTTTTGGAGCAGCCGAGGAGCAAGGGCATGGCGGGGCAGGACGTGGTATGTTAATTGGTGGCCTCTGGGACCCGTGAGAGAGAACTGGATTTAAGTCCCCAGTTAGAACGAGCTCGGCAGCTTTATTGGAGTCTCCGCGGGTACGTACTGGGGAGACCACCGGTTCGCGCCGGCGGCTCGAGCAGGCTCCCCGGTCTCCAGCCCGACGCCCCCCTGGGCTCCTCCGCGACCCGCCCGAGGGACCGAGGAGAGCGGGCAGCAGGGGGGTGACAGAGAGGGTGACAGAGCTGTGCCCGCTGCGGCCCGCCACTTCTCGGCACGCTCGTGTGTAGTCGGTTGCGTGCTGCTCGGTCTGTGGTCCCCGAGGAGGGTTTTGCGTTTTATTACCGGAGTCCTGATAAAAGGGACGCAGGTCAGAGCAAACATTCGGGGAGGAAAAACGAAGGAAATGAAATGCAGGATCGCGGCCGGTGCAAACCACATGGAGGCCTCGGCTTTAATACCCCCAGCACCGGTGGGGGGCCGCGGCCCCCAGGAGCCGGAACCGCAGGGCCGTTGGCCTGGTATTCCCGAAGCCTGGCCCCTCTCCTGTTTAAAAAGAAATTGCCGTTTAATTTGTTTCTGAGTTTTATTTCTCAAGCGAACCAGCATGGGGCCGTGTAATGAGGTTGTGTTTCTGGGAGGTGTTGAAAGACGGGAAAAGGGCAAAACCGTGTCCAGACTGCGGGGGGGAGGGGGGCGGCCGAGGGATCCCGGGGGTCCGGCAGCCTGGGGACTGGAGGGGCCGGACGGTGCCAGCTTCCGTGGGGCGAGAGGTGCCCTCGCACAGTCGGCTGGCAGTCCTCCTGGTGACCAGAGAGAGGGAGCCGTCTCTCCATCTCTGTCCAAAGACCCCTGGTGCCAGCCCCGGGCTGATGGAGGAGGGTGGCCCCGCTGAAGGGAGCGGAGGAGGACTCTCCGAATGAGAGGGAGCCTGAGCCATGGAGAAAAAGACTGTTTGGCAAGAACGGGAGGGTCCCTGTGCACCTCTCAGGAGGCCGCTGATGTAAGGTTGGGCAAGAGCTTTCCAGACCAGGTTATTATCAGAGGAAGCCCATAGAGATTGGCACAGGTGGGGGCGGTGGCTGTCCCCTGGGGCCGAGATGGCCTCTGAACAGGGCCACCGCTTCTCGGCAAACGGCGCCCGGGGGCTGGGAGCAGGTGCATGCTGGGGTCTTGCAGAGGTAGAGGTGTGGGGCCTCCCACCACCCTGCCTGCCCCGCCCGCCCTCCTGGACGCGCCCCTCCCGCTGGGGGCCGGCAAGAGCCCCCCAGCCGTAGCCCCTGCCCCAGCTGCCCCCACTGCCCCAGGCCTGTGTATGTGACACCACCCACCCCCACTTCCTTGCTGCCACAGCTGCTGCCTCCCAAGCACTGACGTGCCGGTCCCCACGAGGACTTCGGGAAAGCCACTGTAGGGCCACGCCTGTGCCCATGAGGACAGGGAGGCCCGGTTCCTGAGCCGCGTCCCACACCTGTGCACACAGGACCGCTGTCGCGTTGCCCGATGACCTGAAGGGTGACCCAGCGCGTCGCCCCCTCCCCGCGCCTCAGGGAGGCCCTTCCGTGGTGGGGAAGGCCAGCTCGGGTGCGTCCGACCCTCACGACCCCGTGATACGGATACTGTGATCCCCCACTGTGCAGATGGGTAAACAGAGGCACCAGGGGCGATACCGGCAGCCTTGTTTGCTGAAGCTTCTCCCTGTGTTCCGTGGCAGGGAGGGCTGACATGGAGCAGCCTGGGTGGTCCCTTAGGCCCTCCAGGGCCTCTCGCCCTTGGCGCTGCCGACATCCTGGGCCGTTGGACAGCCTCCCTGGCCTCAACCCACTAGATGCCAGTGCAAACCCTCCACTTGGTTATGACAGTCAAAACTTCTCCAGATGCCACCAGATGTCCCGGGGGGGGGGGGGCGCAGAGGCACTCTGCTTTGAGCACCGCTGGCTCCCAGCTAGGCCCGGGGACACTCCAGCCTTTCCAGGGTGTTCCCAGCATGGGGAGCGGGGTGTGAGGGCCGCTGGAAAGCCAGAGGACTTCCTGGAGGTGGGTTTGGGGCACTGAGACCACCAGCCTGGCCGAGGAGGAGAGCGATGAGGCCACAGCCCGTCCATCCGCCTCCCCGCTGTCGCCAGGCTGTGCGGCCAAGGCTGAACGGAGGTCACAGAATGAGCGTCCCGTGCGGGAATTCTGGTTCCTCTCTCGGGGGGGTCAGAGACCTCCCAAACGGTATGAATTCAGTCACTAAAAGCCACTATCGGGAAGAGCCCTTTGGATGACGAAGGAAAAAGAAATGACATTTCTCTTGCCCGTCGCCAGCAGGCAAGCCCGGGAGACACACCCGTGTCCCCACCTTTTCGTCTGGGGAGGAGCTTGCGTGCCTGGCCCCAGACCGCCTGCTGCTTCGACGCCAGGTGACACGCCAGCCGCGTTCTCCACTCGGCCTGAAGATAACCGAGAAACCGTGCCACTCGTCCCTTCCCAGTGAGACCCAGGTTTTCCAAGCGTGCAGTACCGCCACCCACCACGCTGGTTACCTGCAGGTTCCCAGGCCTGGGGGCCAGAGAGCGTGAGTCGGTCGGCCTTGGATAGGGGCCAGGAATTGGCATCTTAACTGTCCCCTCAGAAGCTCTCGATGTTAGTGACTCGTGGGCCAAACTTTGAGAAATGTCTCTGCATTAGCTGATCACAGTAAAATTGTGTACGTGAGTATCTTGGGGCTTCAGCTGTGTGTGTGTGTGTGTGTGTGTGTGTGTGTGTGTGTGTGTGTATCAGTAGTGGTGATCTCTGAGTGTAATGTGATTTCCACGGAATTTAGATATATCTCTCTTGCCCGCATTATTTTAATTTTTTATAAGAAGCATATGTTTATAAACAGAGAAGCCATCGAGCCTTTCTCCTGGGCGGGGAAGGGCAGAAATATCACACAGGGCATATTATCTAGGAAACAGGTTTCAGGGAAGTGTGGACATAGGGAAAGAAGGCCACAGTGTCAGTCGATCTATTTTAACTCCCAAATCGGCGTCCCCCTCTCTCTCTGGCTCCCAAGTCCCGAGCTGGCCACCGGCGGCCTGGAGAAGGGGGGGAGGTCACATTCTGCAAATGTCTGCTCTTGGTAAAGCAGGGGCCCAGAATCACGCCAGGGGCCTCGGGAGGGTGGGCTCGAGCCGGAAGCCTGCGCCTCCCTCTCCGTCTCTGTCTCTCAGGGTCCTCTGCCCGGCAGGCTCCTCCTCCTGCACTCTGCCCGGGGACCTGGGCACCCCGGCCGGCCAGGCAGGCCCGGGGATGGCGATTTTACGACCCTGTTACTGCCTGGCAAACCCGCACCGGGCCCCCCAAACACTCCGCGGGAAGGCCAGACCCTTCCAGAAAAACGGTTCCCTACACCTTTACAACGTGATAGGTGCGGCGGAGAAAAAGGGGCCACTGGTTTTATGGAAACTATATAAAGTTTATGGAGTCTCGGCAGGCCAGGAGTAGAAAGAGCCTGCTGGATGGGGGGGGGTGTGTTTCGAAATGGAGGAGGTCACGCGAGAACGCCAGGCCTTTCGCGTTGGGACACCAGACAAAATCCTGCAAGTCTGGGGCGCGCTGCGTGACTGTGAGGCCCAGGGGCCCTTACGGAGCAACCCACCTGGGCTGCCTTTGGGGGCGATGCCGTTGCGTCTTCGCCACGTGCCCGCGAGGAAGGCACAGCTCTGAGGGGAGACTGAGGCAAAGGGGCTTGGAAAGTTCTGAGCTTTTCCCAAGGTCGCACAGCTAGTGGCGTGCGGCTCTCAGGCGGAAGTTCTGGGGCAGGCTAAACTCTCACCGCCTCTCTCTCCTGTGGCTGGAGCGATGTGTCCCAGTTTCGGGTTCGGAAATCACGACCTCCATTCCCTGTGTCGGTCTGGGACTCAGCTGTTATTTGTGGTCTTGTCTCACGGTCCCCTGGTATCCTCGGTCAGCACGTTCCCCTCCCGTGGGTCGGCCGCGCCGGCGAAGCTCGTCTGTGCTCAGATTCACCCGCGGGCCGGGGCTGGAATGGAAATGAGGCCTCCTGGAGGTTGGCCGTGGACCGGGGCGGGGCCGGGACGCTGCCCTTGCCTGCGGGAGCCCCTCCTGTGTCCCACTTCTACCGTGGGATCCTCATAGCGCCCCCGGAGGAGAGCCCCCTGGGGTCCGAAACCACCTCCTCTCATCGCCATCAGCCCTGGAAGTGTGTTATTCCTCCTTGCGTGTGTGCCCTGCAGCATCCATGTTTTCTCTCCTACTTGGCTGTGAATTCTTGAGTGCAGATTCCAAGAATACTTTCTTTATTCTCTGATTTTGCCTACAGGGTCTGGCATAGTTCCTGGCATGTAATGGTTACAGACTGAGTATCAACTGGGAGAATGGAAGGGTGATGAATGGATGGAAGGAAGGAAGGAAGGAAGGGTGGATGGATGGATACATGGTTGGATGGATGGACGGATGCATAGAAGGAAGGAAGGAAGAAGGGAGGGAGGGAGGAAAGGAAGGAAGGAAGGAAGGAAGGAATGGAGGAAGGAAAGAAGAAAGGAAGGGTGGGTGGAAGGAAGGAAGGGTGGATGGATACATGGTTGGATGGAAGGATAGAAGGAAGGAAGGAAGGAAGGAAGGAATGGAGGAAGGAAAGAAGAAAGGAAGGGTGGGTGGAAGGAAGGAAGGAAGGATGGATATATGGATGGATGGATGGATGCATGGGAGGAAGGAAGGAAGAAGGGAGGGAGGGAGGGAGGAAGGATACATGGTTGGATGGATGGATGGACAGACAGATGGGTGGCCGGATGGATAGATAGGGCACATATAGACTAACAGACACACCCACTTTCTCCCTTCCTCCCTTCCACACGGTTAGACCCGCCGTCCAAACCCGGTTCTCTCGGGCCGCCACTGACTGCACTTCTGTTTCGGGGGGCCTCCTTCACGCTCTCTGAAGCCATATGGAGAAACCAGCCGGAGTGTTTGAATGTGTGTGTAAATACTTTACAATCCCATAAACTTGTTTAAAGACAGGTGGGGGGGGGGTATAAACCAGGGCAGCCTTTGGGGAGGGCAATTTGGAAGTAGCTATTAAAATTTTAAACGTGCCTACCACTAAGACCCTGCAGCCGCACTCTCGGGTGTCAGGCCTGAGACCTGGATTCCTGCGCTCGTGCACAAACAGCCGCGCCGCAGGGCCCTCGGGCCAGGGCGCTGACTGCGGCACGCTCGTCACGGTGAAAAAGCGGAAAGAGCTAAGTGCCATCGGCGGAGGGACGGCGGCTAAGCTACAGACACCCGTGTGTATGGCAAGTGATACACAGGCAGGAAGGTCTCAAGTGCGGCTGGGGACAGGGCCCTCTCCGATCTTCTGGAAAGCTCCGAGACTCTGCAGCTCATGGCCCTCAGCAAATGCCCCCCTCCCTCCCCCATTTCTATCAACTTCTTCTCCCTCCGTCCCCTTCTACCCACAGAACACCGTTTACTGGGATTAGATCTCTAGCTCTTGCGCCTCCTTGCTAAGTGACCTTTCCTTACGGCAAAGGAGGGAAAACAAGAGAAAAGCCGTTACTCGCAGAAGTCCCGTCTGCGGCTCTTCAGTTAAAAAGATTGAAAACCACAATATTAAAATTTGATTTATGGGCACCACTATCTACCTAATAACGAGGCCGAGAGGAAAAAAGAATCATAGTCGTTACAGAAAACCGTAGCCCCTTTTTCTCCCTTAGGAGACAGATTGCCTCCCGTTTTCTTATTGCCAAAGACACGTGAAATGGTTTTAAGCGTATGTGATACGTTCTTCCAAAATGTAGAAATCCAGAGCTTAGTAATCCCGGAGTCACCTGGCTCAGACATTTCTAGGAAGCTTCCCAAAGGGCGTAGCAGCTGGAGCTGCAGAGATTGCGTCCGTGTCCACCGAGCACCCGGACCTAGGCGCTAGCCCCCTCACCCGTGGTCGCCGGGCGCTAGGGTGCCAAGCCAGCTGATGCCACAGGGCTCGGGAGCAAGCGACAAACACGGGATCTGGCTTCGGGTCCCAGCTTCACTGTGTATAAGCTTTTTGGCCCTCCCTTTCTTAGTCTGTAAGATGGGAATAACCTTACTGATTGTGTGACGCGGGGCAGGTGCCCCAGTTTCGTTCCATGCGTCTGAAAGAAAATTCTGTCCTGTGTGTCTGAATTCATGGCTATTTAAAAAAAAAAACTTTTTAATGTTTATTTTTGAGAGAGAAAGAGACAGGCAGAGTGTGAGGGGGGGAGGGGCAGAGAGAGAGGGAGACACAGAATCCGAAGCAGGTTCCAGGCTCTGAGCCGTCAGCACAGAGCCCAAGGCGGGTCTCGAACTCACGAACCGAGAGATCATGACCTGATCCGAAGTTGGACACTCCACCGACTGAGCCCCCCAGGCGCCCCTGAATTAATCCATGGTTTTTTATTCTAGTTAAGATGCTGTGGGGTCGGGCTGGGGAAAATGAATTGAGGGGCCATGCGAGCCCTTGCTAACCCCCTTCTGAGCAGGGTTGCATTTCTACAGGGGGCCCTGCGGGAAACGTCTGCCATCCACCTGGAATTCCCCTCGGGAAACGGGGGGCAGCAGTTTGCACCTAATTCTTCACGCCCAGCTAATGGCTTTTCTTTGTTTCCAGTTGAGAGGGAGAATGTGCAGAAGAGAACCTTTACTCGATGGGTGAATCTGCATCTAGAGAAGGTAAGCGGGCGCCCGGGTTTCTGGAAAGTGATGGATCCATCCGTGACCAAGCGTGCAGCCCAGTAGCGCGGGGAGGGGGGAGCGGTCGCTCTGTATTTTCGGCTGTTATGTTTTTCACCTGTTCATTGAAACATCTACTGAGTACATTTGTTGCACTGCTGGCAAGTGTCAAGCTCGGTGCCGGGAACACGGTTCTGCCGTCATGGGGTCATCAGTCCGGTCGGGGAAGGAGAAGGTCTATCTTTAAAATTTTTTTTAATATTTATTTATTTTTGAGACAGAGAGAGACAGAGCATGAGTGGGGGAGGGGCAGAGAGAGAGGGAGACACAGAATGTGAAGCAGGCTCCAGGCTCTGAGCTGTCAGCACAGAGCCCGATACAGGGAGACCGCGAGATCATGACCTGAGCCGAAGTCGGACGCTCAACCGACTGAGCCACCCAGGCGCCCCATGGGTCTATGTTTAAATAGGCACTGCTGAGCAAATGTTAGAAGACGGTTACTGCTGAACATGCCAAATGGTTCCTTGGACACAGGGGCGGGCTGGGGTGGGGACAGGGGTGGGCTTCCCGTGCTGGGAGGGTGGCAGGGGACTCTCAGTGAGAGCCCTGTGTAGGCATCTGGATTGACTTCGCAAGAACTGAAGACCTTTTAACAAAGCCGGATTCCCTTGTGAATCACAGAACGTTGCTGTCGGTCACCAGTATTACCTGCCCCGTTTGGTGCGTCAGACACCCTGCTGAGCGCACCCCACGTCTCCTCCAATCCGTGACAACCGTCATACCCCTCCTGCTACCAGCGAGGAAAGAGGCTCTGAGACCCAACTGGTTTTCCTAGCGGCCAGGAAGGAGGCTCGGGGGTTGGCATTCAACTCCTTTTCCCCCTTTTCCTTCTTTCGGACGCGGTCTGGCCACGCAATTTGGAATCACGTTTAGTCCGCAAGCTTCTCAGGCACGCTCACCGTAAAACCAAAGGGGCTCCTGAGAAACAGACAGAGGACGAGCAGCCGCGGAGGCTGTGGGCTGTCGTGTGGATAAACCCTGGAGCCGAGCAGAAATCGGAGCCCTCCACGCACACCCTGTCTGCCCCCGAGGCAGGGAGCCTGGTAGAGTGCCCCGGGCTGGGGGAGGAGAGATTCATCAGGGTTCATTTCACTCCTGTCATTTTTTCTTAAATTCCCCGATCCGGTTCTCCAAATCAGACGCAGCCCCGTCACCTCACCTCCTGGTAACGCGGGTAGTGTTCTCAGTGAGGCGAGGGGTGTGGATTTTCTCCTCTCCGCCTAAAAGATACGAGAGCAGGTCCTGACTGCCTGTGGGGTTCACCCAAAGGAAAAGTTCATGGAGGAAATCGCTGAAATGATGAGATCCCCGAGACAAGAATTGTGGTTTTTTGGAAGCGAAGCGCTTCTAAAGATTCCAATTCGTGTAGTTTGCCTTCAGACCCGTAGTTTTTCCCTTGACCGCCCACACGTCTCTTCCGCACCTGTACGACGGGTTCCCCTCGACCCAGGAGGGCTCCCCATCTCCTTGGGATGGAGCACCGTAAATCGTTTGCCACTCGTTTTGACTGTTGGTACACTTTCGGCAGTGTTCATAAAGCAAAGTGTTATTTTTGGGAAAAAAGGAAAACCGTTCCCCCAATCTGAGTTCGCTGAACTCCTAAATTAATGCCTGATGTGTGTTAGGGTAGCTGGAAATTCCTCCTGGTGGATGGAGTGTGGCTATGGCTTGCTTTCTTTTTCTTTCTTTCTTTCTTTCTTTCTTTCTTTCTTTCTTTCTTTCTTTCTTTCTTTCTTTCTTTCTTTTCTTCCTTCCTTCCTTCCTTCCTTCCTTCCTTCCCTTCCTTCCTTCCTTCCTTCCTTCCTTCCTTCCTTCCTTCCTTCCTTCCACTGAAAAACAAATACAGAAAAGGACAGAGGGTAATTCCACAAATACCCACACACTCACCACCCTCCACGAGCCTCCGTTAAGCGTCCTCCTATCGGGGACCGTGCCCTTGGCCACGCTCCTGTCCCTTTGTCGGGGCAGGTGGGTAGCCCCGCTCTGAGGATAAATCAGATGGCACCTGAAACCGATGCCTAATAAACAGGGCAAAATTAACAGCCGTGTTTCCAACCTTGAGACGTTCAAGAGCAACCTTTCATGTAAAGGAAACTCGGGAACCCCTCGGGGACTTGGGCTTAACTGCAATTTGAAGCCTGTCAGAAATATTTACCGAGTCTCGGGCTTCTGGAAAAATTCCTTAATTTACCGAAGGAGTTAGGTCATGAAGAAAGCCCTGGGGGGGCTGTTTACTCGGCCATACCGATCTCATGAAGCCCGCGGAACGTTCGGGGCCCGAGCGGTGTTTTCGCTGGAGCGGATTCAATTTCTCCTTCTGCCGTCTCGCAGGATGGACTCTGGCCAAGGCCCCGTTGGCCGCCGCCGAGGCTCTTCCAGACACCGTCGGTGGGAATTACCCGCCACATTCAACGCAAAAAGCAAGGCTCGGCCGCGGCCAGGGCCGGTCGCTGGGAACTTGGTTAGTCCATTTATCAGGGGGGCTTCTGTTCGGGCGTCACGTTTTCTGCCCCGCATCGGCAGGAATAACATTTCCATAAGAGTCTCCGTAACCCGATGCCATCCCGTGCCGCGTGGGTCTGTGGGAGTTGGCAAAGAAAATAATTTGCCTTTTGGTTCAAAGCCGCTGTTGCCCTTGAAGCAAATCCTGTCTCTGTGCACCTGTGGAGGGATCGCCCTGTATCTGGACGAACTGAGGGTCAGGGGCTCGTATAAGGGGTAAGGAAATGCCACCTTCTTTCGTAAAAAAAGAAATAAAAATAAATAAAGAAAACGAAACAGGAATTCTCCAAAGCCGTCCCGGGAAGGAGGCCTGCCCAGCGGGAAGAGGTGCGCAGACCACAGCTCTTGCGTGTTCCTGACGCTCCTCCCTCCTGGCTCTCTGGCTGGTGACGGCGGCCAGCCACCCCCCAATCCTGTCTCCTGTGTGAACACCCCGGTCATTGTACCCGGGACCAGAGAGAGCACCCTGCCCAGCTGTTCCAATGCTGCCAAAAGCCCCACCACCAAAAGGGAAACAGAGAACCATGCCGGGGTCAGGGCTTATTAGAAACACACATTTCTGGAACCCCCGTTCCCTGAGATTCTGTACGGGGAGTTCTAATCCTACGGCCTTAGAGGAGGTATTCCCAAGCTGGGCCAGTCAACAGAAACCTCTCTTCAAGCAGAGTGTTCCCCGGAACCCCGAAGAAAGGCCAGTAAGAACGGAGCCTCTCCGACCGAAGCGGGCGCAGCGGATCAGACTCTTTCTCAGCACCCCTCGGCCCCCATGGGGGACCCCGAAGCGGCCCCCGTCAAGTCTAGGGTTCCAGGGAAACACATTGGCAAATCGCCGTGCTGGAGCGTCTGACCGACAAGTTCCAGGCCGCCCCGGGGGCTCCGGGCCACGCGTCCAGCCAGACGCCTGGGGGACGCGGCCTGGTGCCAGTTCACCAGCGTTTCCCACCCAGGCCCCCTTCACGCGCCAGTGTCCGCGCGCGGAGCTGCCCTTGCCCCCAGCGGGAGGCGGGAGCTTGGGCGAACTGGAGCTGAGGGGGCCCCGGTGACCCGGTAGACCCAGAAAGAGTGGGGCGGGGAGTGACTCGGGGCCGTTCCCCGCCGAGGGGTACCAGCCAAGGGCATCTCCCTTTTCCCGCTCACAGCCACGAGCCGTACACCCCCTGCATGACATGCCTTACTGCAGAGAGGACCCCGAGACTCTGCAGGAAAGAAGCCGCTTACTTAATAAGCCGGTTTTACTGACCCATCGACGTGGGAAGGCAGGGGCCCCGCCAGGCACTTTCCCTGCAGGCTCGCGTTTCATGTTAGCGCCTGCGCGCTGAGGCCTTGCGGAGCAGGACTCTGAGGCCCGGGGAGGGTGAGGAAAATGCCCAAGTCCCCGCTGAGGGCATAGAACCCGGACTTGAACTCGGGTAGGTCGAACTCCCTTGCTGCTTCGTGGAACAGGTGAGAAGTGCGCCCTGGCATAACATCGGGGTACTCAGGAAGCCCGGATTTTGTGGAGGAATAGAGAGAGTGGCATTCGGAGCGCTGATTAAGTTTTTAAGGGGCGCCTGGGTGGTTCACTCTTGATTTCGGCTCAGGTCACGATCCCAGGGTCATGGGATCGAGCCCCGAGTCTGACTCCACGCTGAGTGTGGAGCCTGCTTAAGATTCTCTTTCTCTCTCTTTCTCTCTCTCTCTCCCTCTGCCCCTCTTCCCCCACCTCTCTAAAATGAAAAAAAGAATGCAGATTAACTTTTTAATACAATTTTAATCAGTTTGACTTGTAATAATGAGCGTGTATTACTTTTGTAGCTAAGTCTATAAACAGACACGAATGTATACAGATAAATCAGCGTCCCAACCTTTGCGTTCCGAACAGGCCCACACACTTGGCGGGGAAGAAGGGATTCTCCCCCTCACCCAACCATGCAGCCAGCCACTCAGCCGGCCAGCACCGTGTCCATCCATTTCTTTCTCCCCTTAGAGAGAAGCATGGATATAATGTCATTTGGGGTCTCAGATCTCAGAGTCCCAAGGCCCTCCGGGGTCCCTCGTTTGATCGACGCTCTGGTGCTGAGAGTCCCTTTCAAGTAGCCGGCACCCTCTCGCCCCCAGAGGCTGCCTGCAGACAGATCCGGAGGTCCGGAAGTCTTCCCTTGGGGGAGAACCGACGCTCAGGAATGGTTTTGGGGGGGTA
The DNA here is from genome assembly GCA_030068075.1 of Paguma larvata. NCBI lineage: Eukaryota > Metazoa > Chordata > Mammalia > Carnivora > Viverridae > Paguma > Paguma larvata. The sequence goes on along the minus strand of CM057827.1, from coordinate 39,811,577 downwards.
TTGTACGGGTCACTAACCAGCGTCTCCCCACTCGCTTCTTCCACAGTGCGACCCGCCCCTAGAAGTTAAAGATTTATTCGTCGATATACAAGACGGCAAGATCCTAATGGCTTTGTTAGAAGTCCTGTCTGGGCGGAATCTGGTACGTATGTCACGGAAGGGTCAGGGAGAAGTAAAAGGCGAAGGCAAACGCTGCTCGAGGGTTCTTTTCGGTGCAGAGCGGTGTGTAGGTTCACGGACCTGGCCACGCAGGGTCCTGTGACCAGACGCTTAGGAAGGGTGACATTCCTCTCTCCGTGACCAAGAGCGATACAAGCATGTGTAACTAAGCAGCATCCTCCTTGTTTTGTTAAAAGTAAATATACTTCGGTAAGTAAATAAATAACCATCCAGTGTTTACTAGAAGTCGCTTAAGGGTAAAGATCGGAACCAGATTGTTAAACTTTAGCCCTCCAGCCATTATATTAACATGAAGGGTAGCCAAGAGTCGGGAAGCTCGAGGAGAAAGGCGGCCCACTGACTGAATTCCGTTATCCTCTGGAGGCTAAAACTACAATTGCCGGCTTCTAGAACCTTCTCATTGGTATAGTCAGTCCCCCTTATCCATGGAGGATACATTCCAAGACCCCCAGTGGATGCCTGAAACTGCGGACAGTACTGAGGCCCGAATATACTGTGTTTTTTCCTGTACGTACATCCCTGCAATTAAGGTCAATTTGTAAATTAGACACATTAAGGGCCGCCCGGGCAGCTCAGTCAGTTCAGTGTCCAACTTCAACTCAGATCATAATCTCAGGGCTATGAGTTCGAGCCCCACGTCTGGCTCTGTGCCGACAGCTCAGAGCCTGGAGGCTGCTTCGGGTTCCGTGTCTCCCTCTCTCTCTGCCCCTCCCCTGCTCACACTCTGTCTCTCTCTGTCTCTCAAAAATAAATACGCACTGAAAAAAATTAAATTAGACACATGAAGAGATTAACCACAATCACTAATAATAAATTGGAAGAATTGGAAGAGTTCAGTGTCACGAAAACGACACGGATACGGTCTCTCTCAAAATACCCTTCTCGTGACACCGTGCGGTGATGAAAGGCCCACGTGACGAGGTGAAGGGAAGCGAGTGACGTGGGCTCTGTGACCTCGCGCGAGGCCACTGCTAACCCTCTGACGGCTCGTCAGAGGATCATCTGCATCCAGGCCGAGGCGGACCTCGGAGAGCAGACCGGAGGAAGTGAGACCTCGGGTGAGGAAGGGCCGCCGTGTAAACCGCAGCCCACGGAACCAGCCGTCTTGAGGCTCATTGCCCGCGGGCCCCCCGCCATGCCGCTCCGGGTCACGGATGTCCTGTCTCTCCCCTTCCCAGAGCGGGGCTGCTCAGCCCCAATGCTGCTGACATTTGGGGCCGACGTTTGCAGTCCTGGGCACTGCCTTCATGGTCTCTGCCCCCTGGGTGCCGGTAGCACCCCCAGGCGTGACAGCCAAGAATGTCACTAGGTATTGCCAGATGTCCAGGGAGAGGGCCCGATGGCATGGCCCCAAGGCCAGTGGTGTTGATGTTGAAAAACCCTTCTCTAGAGGCCAGTGTTTGACGTGGCGTCCGGGAGCCCTCGTCGTGGCTAACGCCAAGGTGCGACCTGGGTCCCAGCCCCACCGGCCCGCAGCCCGGCCAGCGTGGACCTCTCCACATCCAGGTCCAGCCGCAGGCTTAGGGTCCGGAGCCCCCCGTTCTCAGATCTGATGCGGCTGGAATCTCGACACACACCCCCCCTTTTTTTTTTTAAATGTTTATTTTTGTGAGAGATAGAGAGAGAGATGGAGTATGAGCAGAGGAGGGTCAGAGAGAGGGAGAAACAGAATCTGAAGCTGCCTCCGGGCTCTGAGCTGTCAGCACAGAGCCCGACGCGGGGCTCAAACTCACGAATCGTGAGATCATGAGCTGAGCCCAAGTCGGACACTTAACTGACTGAGCCACCCAGGCGCCCCTTGTCACACCCCTTAACTCTTCCGGTCCTCGCCCTCCCAAAAGCAAAATGGGAGATGCCCGCTAGTGGCTTCGGGGGGCTGTACGGGGTCGCGTCATGAACTCCCACGAGGGGTGGCCCCGTGGCGGTAACAACAGCGTTGGTTTCTTAGCGGGTCCCACAATGAGCCAGCAAGCACGGTCCCCAGAAAGCTCCCCGAGAAAGCGTTTCCTGGTTCCTCGCTCTGTGTTCCCGGCGACAGTGATGCGGGCTCCTGCTTTGCTGCCGGGCCACGGGCCGCTAGATGCTGTGTCCTTGCTGGGCCTCTGCTAGGGGCCTCTGATTCCGGAGCCCGGCCAGGAGCAGGCCTCTGCTGGTCCACGAGCTTGGCTGGCGGCTCACAGCTGGGGCAGCTGATACCCACGGGTCTGGGGGTGCTTCGGGGAGCCGCGGGGCGGGGGAGTTGCCTTGGGGTAGTCAGCTGCCGTAGCTAGAATTTTAGCTTCTGCAAGAACCTCTCTCTCTGTGTATCTCCTGTGTCTCTATCTTTCTCTCCGTCTCTCTGTTTCTGTCTGTATTTCTCTCTCCTCTCTCTCTATGTGTCTCTATCTCTATCTCTGTCTCAGTATCTCTGCCTATCTCTTGTCTCTCTCTCTCTCTCCATCTCTCTGCTTCTGTTTGTATTTCTTTTCTCTCTGTCTCTGTCTCTCTCTCTGTGTCTCCATTTCTCTCTCTCTGTCTCTGTCTCTGTCTCTATGTCTCTCTGTATCTCTGCCTGCCTGTCTTTTCTGTCTCTGTGTGTGTGTGTCTATCTGTGTCTTGTCTCTCTCCATCTCTCTGCTTCTGTCTGTATTTCTCCTCTCTCTGTCTCTATGTCTCCATCTCTCTCTCTCTGTCTCAGTATCTCTGCCTATTTGTCTCTGTCTGTGTCTCTTCTCTGTGTCTCCACCTGGCTGTCTCTGTTTCTCTCTCTGACCTGGGCAAACTGCCCAGAAAGTTCTTGGCCAGAAAACAGAAACACCTGCTGCTCCGGGCGGGACCCGCGGGTGATTTAGCAGCTGCGGGGACGCCGCTGGACGGACAAAACCGTCCGCGCGGCGAGGCGGACGCGTCCCCGGAGGTCTGCGGAGGAGGAGGCGCGTCAAAGCCGGGAGCCGGGTCAGAGAGAGAAATTTGACAAATCTGTCCCCTGTTTAACCTGCCTGGGCACCCCCACCCCCACCCCGCTCACCGACTCAAGTGAGTTAAGTCCCAAGAACCATAAATAAGCCGGTTTCAGCTGCGAGCCCCTCACTTTCTCCTGAGATTAATGCGGAAACGATGAAGGCGAAGGCGCCCCCCTCCCCCGTGCAGTGCCCCCGGGCATGGAGGGGCTCGCCGGGCTCACGTCTCCTTTGCTCTGTTCTGTGTTCCAGCTGCACGAGTACAAGTCCTCCTCCCATCGTATTTTCCGGTTGAACAACATAGCGAAAGCACTTAAGTTTTTGGAAGATAGCAACGTGAGTATTTGAAACACACCTGCTTTTCTTGGGAGTAAAAGGGGCCTAATTTGAAGTTCGGGGCTGGTCGCGGGAGAGAGCGTGAAAAGGGGGCCCCGCGAAAATGGCCAAATCAAACTAAGTTTCAACGCCCCGGGGCTCAGGCAGTCCTTCAGCCGGACACGGTCCCGGCCTCCCCGCCCGCCCCCCTCTCCGGCCACCCAGACGCCGGCTCCGACCGACGCCCAGCCGTGGGGAGGGCGGGCCGGCGCCCCGGCCGGGTGCCCTTGGCAGCCGACATTTGCTTCTATGCCCCTTTGAACAGCAGGACCATGAGCACGCCACCTTGGGCGACCCTCTTAGAACACAGAATATCAGAGAAACAGGAGCAAAGCGGGGCTAAAGGAGACAGGGGAAAAAGAAATCCTAACGCTGCTTCTTTCTCGGATGTCACTCCCTAGATTTAAGTTAGTTTTTTCTGTGTCACGTCCTTCACAAACGGGCAGGGATGGTCCTAGTGGGATGAAATTTCCAGAGCTCCTCTTTCATGAAGTTTCACCCGTCGCCCTGGGTACAAAGCCCCCTGGGCTCGCCTGATGTGTCGGCACGTGCAATAAAACTTCAGCACGTGTGAGCCACTTGGGGTTCCTAACGGCGAGCAACAGAAGCTGACTTTGGCTGACGTCAGCGGAAGAGGAATTCGCTAAAGGGATGCCGCCTGGTGCACAGAACACCCTGACAGACTGGGGAGTCGGGGGGCGGGAGGGGGGGTGGTCCAGGAATGCGCTGCTCCGCGTCACGCACTCAGATTCGAAGGCCTGGGCTGCCGCACCTGGATCCCACACGCGCTCCCGCTGCTGCCCCGGGGGAAGGAGAGCGCTTTTGGCTTTCGAATAAGGAGGCGGGCTCTGCCCCCCATCCTGTGGGGCAAGACACGGGAGGGAGTTCAGATGGTGGCAGCCAAAAAGCACAGTCCGGCATCGTTCACAATAGCCAAAAGGTGGAGGCAAGCCGGGCATCCATCCGCAGACAGGTGGGCAGACAGTACGGTGCCTGGCCGCCCAGTGGAATATTATTCGGCCGGGAAAAAGAATGAAGGCCTGATATGGCTCCCATGTGCTTGAGGCTTGAAAACGTTACGTCGAGTGAAGGAAGCCGGGCAGCAAGGACCCCTTCCTCTTTGATTCCTCTCCTGCAAAAAGTCCAGCACTGGGAAATCTCGACTCAGAAAATAGGTTCGCAACTGCTGAGGGGTCGGCGGGGGTGATAGCTAAAGGGTCTAAGGTCTCTTACTGCGGTGATGAAAATGCTCCGAAATTGTGGTGATGGGTGTGTACCTTCTGAATAGGCTGAAACCATTGCCTGAAGGGAGTGTGAGTTATATCTCAGCAAAGCTGTTTAAAAAAAAAAAAAAAAAAAAGACATAGGGGCGCTTGGGTGGCTCAGTGGGTTGAGTGTCAGACTTCGGCTCAGGTCATGATCTCGCAGTCTGTGGGTTCAAGCCCCGTGTCGGGCTCTGTGCTGACGGCTCAGAGCCTGGAGTCTGCTTCAGATTCTGTGCCTCTCTTGCTCTCTGCCCCTTCCCCACTCGCACTCTGTCTCTCTCTCAAAAATAAATAAACATTAAAAAAAATTAAGAAAAACAAACACGTCACATATCCGTGAGAGCAGCTGGTCTGTCCGCGGAATCGGCTCACCTTGGCCTCCGCGCTCATGTGGCGGTTCAGAGCGTGGTCCCGGGGTGCACCTGCCGGGCTTCCAACCTGGGAAAATGAGGCAGAACCCCCTGAGCCGGGGTTCCTTCGTCTATAAAATGGAAGTGACAAAACCACAGCACACCTCCGAGCGTCGGTGAGGGTGGAGGGTCCCCGGCCGGGTCGAGTTCAGCCAAGTGCCTCGGCGTGCGGGGCGAGGGCTCTGACCGCCTCCCTGCCGCCTGCGTCTCTCCATCTCTCCGGGAGGGGGGAGCGCTGGGCGTGGCTCTTCTGAGCCTGACGGTGGTGTCTCCCCACCATCCTAAGGAGCTTTGTTTTTGTGATAACCTGGGGCCTTGGAACAGCCGCCTGGGGACTCACCGTTCTTCCTGCTGGTCGACCCCTAAACCCTTCCCTGCTCTCTCACCCGCCTCGTCTTGACAGGCCTAGGATGTAGGCAACGCTCCCCCACCGCGCGTTTGTCAGAACCACCTGAGTAGATGGCGGGTTTGCCTCCAGCAGCCCTTCAGGGCACATCTTCCAGTGTCTTCCTTGGGCCTGGGGTGTGCTCCTCGTCAGGGACGCGCGGGCCTGGGGTGTGCTCCTCGTCGGGGACACACAGCTGCGCTAGCAGCACACCCGCCCCGTTAAGGAGCTGCGAGCCTGGAGGAAGAGGCCTCACGAGGACAGGATGCCGCATGTCCTGTCACCCCAGGGGCACACAGGGGAGCCGTGAGCCATTAGGGGTGGAAGCTGGTGGCCGGCCGGTGAGGGACGGCCAGGGTAGGAGTGGCCCCCCGCCCCCGCACAGGTGAGGGGGGAAGCCCCCAGCTAACGCAGGAAGGCCTGGCCTCTGTCATCCACCCGGGCTGGTCCACCTTCCTGCTCAGTGTCTCCCTACGAGGCAGCTCTGTCATTTCCTCACTTGGGAACGTTGCCTCTGAAGCTCATCTCAGAGAGCCACGCTCGGCTTCCTCGAAGTCACCTGGACGGTCGCATCGAGGCGGTCGCATTGAGCTCTGATCGCCGTGCACTGGATGAGTGCAGCGAGCCACCGGGCGGAGGGGCTATCAGAGCAGGGGGTCGGGGGACAGCAGGCCGCGCATGGCACGTGATTCATCACATTGGACAGATACCACCCCTGACGGGTGCGAAGGGAACACCGGACCTGAATTCGATCGGCCGTATTCACGATACTGACAGCTCGCTCCTGCTGCCTGAGTTCTAAACTCTCTGCAAGACGGACCTGAGCCAGGGAGCTCGGGGGTCTCTCTCCCCCCGCTAGGAAGACCCAGCCCTGCTGATCGGGTTGTCAGAAACCCCTGACGAGCTGACAGGATCTGCGAGCCACGTGGAGCATCTATAAAAGGCCCGAGGGGAAGGGAGAAAGGAGTGTTTGTGCGAGACGCTCGCCCGTGTGTGCTTGCTTCCCGGAGTCCACTGGCAGAATTTCGCAGGGTGGGTTTGAGGGCGTCCCTGGACTTACTTTACTTCTCCTGTCTCCCCGCCAAGAATGGTTTTTCACTTTTGTAAAGGAGTAAGGAGAAGGAAGCCTGATAAAGGTGGGGGCGGCCCGCAAGCTCTGAAGTGTGTGTCCCCCAGCCCTTGACAGAAGAAGCGTGCGGACGCCTGGTCTGTGTCCTCAGATTCTGTTTGCAGAAAATGATGACTTGGCCAGCGGCCCTCGAACCCGAGTGTGTATGTCAGAATCACCTGGAGCACCGGCTCAGATGCAGGTGGCCGGGCCCTGCCCTGGGACTTCCGGATTCAGCAGGACGAGGAGGGAATTTGCAGTCTAACCACATCCCAGGCAGCGCCGTTACCCCTGGCCCAGGGAACACAGTTTGAGAATCGATGCCTTAGGACTTCATCAAAGCATCATCCCGTGGTCAGAACATAGGTAAATAAATAGGTAATCCCCTCAGGGTTTCTATGATAATAGATGCATTTTAACCAGGATATTTGGTAATAATGCAGACGCTCGGGGCATAAGCCTTATCCCAAGACACTATTCGTAATTAGCAATGGATAATTATCCATCGTGGTCCATGATCGCTGGGATCGGTGTTCTGCGTTTGTCCAAAAATGTGTTGAATCTGGAGGTTCGGTGGTGTCGGCGTAGCGTTCAGACAGACCTGGTGGACACGTACCAACTCTCCTCGAAAAGAGGGACTCAGACCCTTCCCGGCCGTGCGTCCCGGCCACGTTACGTGTGGCCTCTGTGAAATTTCCTCCCCTGAGATGTAGGGATGATAGAAGCCCCTACGTTGTGGGCTCGTCGTGGGTCGAACCGAGCTCGTCCTTACGAGGAGCTTAGACGAGGGTCCATACCTGGTGAATACAATGTACACGTGTATTAAATCCGCTTACGTTCATTTCGCACGCCGGGGTCCCAGAGGTGGCCTCGGGCGGCCCTGAGTGATACAGACGAGGAGAAACAGGTGCATGCGGGCCTCAGAAAACAGCAGGTTACAGCCTGCTTGAGCGCCCGTGTTAAGCTCATAAATGGTTTCTCCCCAGGTAAAGCTGGTTAGCATCGATGCGGCGGAAATAGCAGACGGCAACCCCTCCTTGGTTCTCGGGCTGATATGGAACATAATCCTCTTCTTCCAGGTAATTCCCTTCCCGTCACGCAGGGTCACGGTCTCCTCGAGCCTGCTCGGCGCCGACAGAACGGAGTGGGGCCGGATCGAGGGAGGCCGTGAGAGCCTGCTTCCAACAGATTCCAGCCTCTCTGTTTCTTGAAAAAGAACCGGAGAAATCCGGCTGCCAGAGCCGCTGTGATTTTCACAGTGACGTGAGCTCTGTTCTCCAGGAGAAGTCTCAGCCATCTTCTTGGGACTTAGAGGGTTCATTCTTTGCCTTAGGAAATAATTTTGTTCTGAAGTGTCACCAAAACTGGGGAAATACTTACGATCAAGAGTTGAACTTGGAGGTACTTCCCTAAAACGACTCGGGTGTGGCAGATGTAATTCGAGAGCTAGAGTGAAAGCCAGCGGTAAGAAGAGGCATCCGGGACGGGTGAGGCTGTGCCCTCCGTCCTCGGCAGCTGCAGCCTCTGTGTGGGAACGCGGATTCCAGAGGGAAACACAGGATCCGTGGCTGGAGTTCGAAGGCGGCCTTGCAAACCGCTCGAGCTCTCATCCCCAAAGAGAAGGGGGTGAGCTGGTATTTCAGCTTCTAAAATGCCGTCTTCTGAAAGAGAAAATCACGGCTCATTATTTAGTTGTCCTCCTAAGAATAAAAATGACCTGCAGGAGGGTGATTTGCTGAAGCTTTGGTCTCACTGCTTGTGAGACACCACAGACAAGGTGTAGGGACAACAGATTCAGTTCTACGGGAGCCTTGAGCTTAAAACAACCAGGGGCTGTCTCTCCGAGCCTCAGTTGCCACACCTGTGAGATGGGAGCAGTGGTCGACTCCGGGGGAAAGCCCTCTGCCAACCATACAGTGTGATCTACAGGCTTTGGTCACTGATGTTTGGTACTAAACTCTCGGATAGACACTGGAAACACGCTGCGCGAAAAGTCAAGGCCTTAAATCCAGCCCCGGTATCCACCCATCTGTTTCTTTATCCATTCATTCATTCCGTAAATGTCTGTTGAGCTTCTCCTATGTGTCAGGCTCTGCACACACCAAGTTCTGCCCTCCGGACACTCTGGGGTCCCAGACAAGACAGTCCCATAGTATAGAACCCTGTGGTGCAGGTTACGATCAAGGTATGCGCAGAGTGTAATTAGAATCCTGAGCGGGAACAGCTTCCCCAGAGGAGGGAGGGGAGTGAGGAAAACTTCCTGGAGGAAGTGACACCTGAGCTGGGTTTTGAAGGATGAGTAGGAGTGCATTAGACCCGGTCTCAGACTTTGCTGTGCACACGGTTCCCCGGGGGGTGGCGCTGACATGCAGATTCTGATGCCGTAGGTCTGGGTCCAGGCCTGGGGTTCTGCATTTCTCACAAGAGCCAAACGATAGGAGCCACATTTTAAGTAGCCAGGGATTTGGTGACGGAGGCAAGGGACATCGGGGCAGCAGGGCCGGGACGCACATAGGCCTCGTCCTTGGATCAGCATCACGCGTGCTGGGAGACATAGGCATGAGAGGAAAGGGGCGGGTAGAATCTGGTCAGGAAGACCTTGCGTGTGTGCATGGCCAAAGCACCAAAGAGAGAGATTCCGGAAAGAGGAGAGCTTCCCTGTGAGGTGTCCGCAGGCACCGCGAACCACAAGCGTCTGGCCACCACGCGGCCGTCAGGAAGCATGCTCCGCCCAGTTGGAGCCCCGGTTGTACATGAGCTGGTCCCTCCAGCCGGGCTCCTCGTGGCCTGGGGTCGGACGGGGATCGGCACCGAGTGGGTCTCCGGGGTCTGAAATGCCGTTCTCCTTCCAGATTAAGGAGCTCACGGGCAATCTCAGCAGAAACTCTCCATCTTCCAGCCTGTCACCTGGCTCTGGGGGCACAGATTCTGACTCTTCCTTCCCACCCACGCCCACGGCGGAGAGGAGCGTGGCCATATCGGTGAAGGATCAGAGGAAGGCTATCCGGACCCTGCTGGCCTGGGTGCAGAGGAAAACGAGGAAGTAAGCCGTCACTCCCCGCCCCCAACGTGCTGTCGTCAGGCAGAGGGAGGGGGCTCCCCTGGGAGAGGGCAGAGCATGGGGGCACGAGCATGTGTTAACTTCGCTTCCCACCACTTCATATGCGCTCTGAGAGCAGGGAGGGCTGCGCATTTTCCGTTTCTGCACAGGCAAAGCTGTATTCGCAGAGTGTTTGGTTTGCAGAAAACTAACGGGAAAATTTGAATACAAATCAAAGGGTCTTTGTCCCCATTAAATCCCAAAGTGGGAAAGGCTCTTGGATCCTTACGACGTGTGCATATTCATTGTTATGCTTCAGGGTTGTCTTTCAGAATCCGTATCTACCAAACGCTAATAACAATAAAGGCTGTGACGTGGTGTGACCCCCGCACCCGCAGGCCGGGCCCCCCCCGCCCCCCGGCAACTTTGTATCAGGTCTCTTACTGGCAGCCAGTTGACAGCCCCTGGGACCCTGGGCCGTGACGGGGACAGCTGGAAAGCGAGGCCACTCGGGGTGAGAGCCACACCCAACGAGGGGCCACCCAAGCTCTGCCTCGCGAAGACTGGGGGCCTTCCTGGTGCCTCACAGCCACGTCTGCGAGACGGTGACTTATCACCGCGTACCTTACAGGACAGTTAGGATGAAGCGGAGGGAGCTCCTGAAAGCACCTCGCACTCTGCCCGCCCTCACACATCGGGTCCTTTCTCCCCGGTGAATGGAAACAAAACATGGAAAGGAAGCAAGAAAAAGAAGAGACTCAGATCTTTGGGTTTTGGCTGAGGGGGCCAGCGAGATAGAGTCGATTAATGTAAACAACTCTTAGGTGCGGTTTAAAAATGACCCCAAAGGAGCTCGTTGCCAGGAGGTAGGGTGACCGTTAGGGAGAGGACGTGTCCATGGGATGATGGGACAGTCCTGTGTCTCCATCGTGGTGGCGGTGGCCACAGGGTCTGTACCGGACAAAGTGGCGTGGACTGTATGCCCCCACGGGAATGGCACAGACCAACCCAAACGGGGTCTGGGGCTCAGTAGGCTCGTGGCATCGTCGGGTCCTGCCTTTGACGCGGCATTCAGTACCCTCAGTGATGTAAGGGGCACTGAGGGAGGCCGGATGGACGGTAGAGGCGTTCTCTCTACAGCTTTCATAGCTTCTTAGGAACCTCCAATGATTGCTAAATAAAAATAATTTTTAAGAGGGTTCGGTGGCCACGGTTGGAAGATGGGCGGCGTCTCGGGTGGATCCTGAAGGAAATCGGTGCCCGGCAGGATCGATCGTCTTCGTCCCTCACTTTTAAGTTGTGATTGTTATTTACGTGAATAGCGAGATAAGTGGTGGCTTCTGTGTGCTACCCCGTGTCGCAGGTTAGGTTGGCCTCATGCCGCGGCCATCCTTACGGGGAAGATCTAACGCTTCGCCACCACAGTCGCCAAGAGTTCGCAGCCCCGTGGTCCCCGTTTCACAACCGAGGGGTTTGAGAGCCAGAGAGAAGGAGTGACTTGCCCGAGGCCATTGCGCTGTGGGCGTGACTTGCCCGAGGCAGTCGCGCTGTGGGCGGGGCGGCCAGGAGGCGAACTTGGGCCTTTCTGGTGCCATTTTTATTGCACCCCCTTATTTGCTGGCTGGCCTGTCCCTGAAAAGCGAGCAGCGTGTAGAGTTTCTCCTTACGTGTCTGGGAATCTGGGGACACAAGCTCCTATTTTGCCGGTTTGTGTAACATACGCCTTGCTACTCTGTTTCTCTGGAAACGGAGATCGAGCGTGAGTCTAGCTCTCCCAGGAGTCCGGGCTTAAGGCATCGTCGCCCGGCGGGCTGGCAGCTCCTGGCCCCGCTCGGAGGCGGGGTGACCTCCTCACTGTGGGGGGCGATTCACTTCCTGACCTGCATCTCGGCCCCCTCGGCCGCTCTGCTCCAGGTACGGCGTGGCGGTGCAGGACTTCGCGGGCAGCTGGAGAAGCGGGTTGGCTTTCCTGGCCGTGATCAAGGCCATCGACCCCAGCCTGGTTGACATGAAGCAGGCCCTGGAGGACTCCATGCGGGAGAACCTGGAGAAGGCGTTCCGCATCGCGCACGAGGCCCTCCACATCCCCAGGCTGCTGGAACCCGAGGGTAACACCGGTGCCCTCCCTGCCTCTTCCTTCCTTTTCAGTAAATCGTGTTACATCTGTAACACACGCCGTCCCTGTAGAAAAATTGGGAAAATACAGGAAAATCGAATGCAGACATTTTTACGTTTCCTGTACTCCTGCCCCTTAGTTTTCTATGCATCGATTAGAGACTTTACAGAATTGAGACCATTCGGTGTATGTCTACAGTTGGCTCTTAAACAACACGGGTGTTGGGGGTGCCGACTGCCCCCGGCCCACGGTTGAAAGTCCTTGTACAGGGGGCCTGGGTGGCTCAGTCGGTTGAGTGTCCCACTTCCGCTGGGGTCACAGTTGAGTTGGAGCCCCGCTTCGGGCTCTGTGCTGTCAGTGGGGAGCATGTTTCAAATCCTCATTCCCCCCGCCTCTCTGCCTCCCCCCCTCTCGAAAATGAATGAACATTTCAAAAAAAGAAAAAAATCCATGTAGAACTTCTGACCTCCCAAGAAAATTTTATTTTTAAAAAATTTCTCGACTGGAAGCTTTATCAATAACACGAACAGAGAACACACACGCGTTCTCTATGTTATATGTGTTGTACGCTATACTCTTACAGTAAAGTAAGCTAGAGGAAAGGAAACGTTATTAAGAAAATCATAAGGAAGAGAAAATACATTTACACTAGCGTACTGCATCGATCCAAAAAAAATGCGTGTAAGGGGACTTGCCCAATTCAATTTTAGTATACGTGCTGCCGAAGCGAGCACGAGACCCGCCCAATTCAAACCCGCATTGCTCAAGAGTCAACCGTCGTTGTGTATTTTACTGTCTTTTTTATTAAGTTTTTTAATTTTAATTCCAGTATAGTTCACATACAGGGTTGCCAATTTTCGGAGTGCCGCGTAGAGGTTCCACAGTTCCATACGTCGCTCAGTGCTCATCATGAGAAGTGTGCTCACCATCCTGTTTGTATTTTTTTGTGTTTGTATTTTACTTTTTTTATTTACCATTAAGTAAATTAATTAGGTCATTAATTATGACCTGAGCACTTTGCCTGTTGCTATCATGCCTTCGTTATATATTTTTAATGGCTGCACCATGGTCCATCTAGGGGGCGTCCCAAAATGTACTTCGGTCTTCCACTGGTGGACATCGAGGTCGTTTCGAAGAGTCATGTTTCTATACAATGCGCGGTGAAGCTCTTACTGAATAGAGCTCCATGCGTTTCTCAAGATTACTTCCTTCGGGACGAGATCCCATCAGTGGAATACCAGCGTTGGAAAGTGCATGCCTTTTTAAGGTGCTTGGCCATCTGTCAGATTGATTTCCACATGACTCGGGCTGATTTGGGACTCCCTCCAGCAGTGAGTAAGGGTCATGGCCTCCCCAGATGCTCCATGGGGAGCAGCCAGCTCTCGGCTGGCCCCATCGGCAAATTCAGACAGCAGGGAAGAGTGGACAGCCTTGGGAACGAGGAGCCCTGGGATTCCACATCCCGGCTCTTCTCTTCATCGGCCGGATGTGAGACTTGAGTCAAATGATTCATCCTCTCTGGGCGTAAATCGCCCTCAAGTACAAAATAAAGAGAAAACACCTCAATGGTCCGCCATACTCGTCACCGACAAGCGTCCCTCGAGCCCGTCTAGAAATCACGTGCCGATCGACCTTCTAACGCCCGTGTCTCTCTTCACAGACATCATGGTTGACACGCCGGACGAGCAGTCTATCGTGACTTACGTGGCACAGTTTCTGGAACACTTTCCGGAGTTGGAAGCCGTATGTTTGTTTCCTTACCTTTTAATTCAGAAATGGTCCCCATCCTCCGGCCATCAGCCAGAGCTCGGATGGAATGAGCAGTAATGATCAAAACTGGGTCCCAGGCCCCTCGAGTGTCGCCTTGGCGCATTGTAATTTCACAATCGTGGATAAGATGCTTTACGTTTATTTTTTAAATATTTTTAAATGTTTATTTTATTTTTGAGAGAGAGAGAGAGAGAGAGAGAAAGAGAGAGAGAGAAAGCACGCGAGTGAGTAGGGGAGGGGCAGAGAGAGAGGGAGACAGAGAATCCCAAGCAGGCTCCACACTGTCAGTGCAGAGACCGACTCGGAGCTGAACCCACAAACCATGAGATCAGGACCTGAGCCGAAATCGAGAGTCAGATGCTTAACTGACTGAGTCGCCCAGGTGCCTTAGGAGAATTTACATTTGAAAGCAGGATGGGAAGTTGGACACCCATGCCTCTTGCAAACGTCTTCCCCTACCAAACTTTACTAAGACTGTAAAAAATGCCCTCTCGTAATTTGGATTGGCCACCTGATTCTTTAGCTGTCAGATGGAACATTCTAGCAGTTTACCAGATTTTATCTGAGTGTGAAAAATCATAAAGGACAATGACATTTCAAAAGCATGTTTTCTTTAAAAAAGAAAAAAAAATAAAAAAGCACGGCGGCTTATTTTCGGAATCCCAGCCCGTACTTGGAGCAGAATCAGACCTTTCGGAAGTCGTCACGGCTTCATTGAGCCTCCACCCGACCCGGGCCCAACCTGAAGATGAAATAGTGACAGAGACACTGTGACAACAGACCTTTCTCGAAATCATTGGTAATTTACGGTGCTCACTCAAGGCGACCCCGGCCATAAGCTCGACGGATGGGGTCCCTGACCTTGTACGGCTTTGTTCGAAGAGCCCAGACAGTCAGCGAGCGAGCAGACACATAGTTTGGGGTCATGGTAGGTACCAGACAGAAACAAAATCAGCCTGGAGAGCTAACGCTCACAGGCGGAGTAGGGGCTGCACTTTGAGCTGGAGGCTGGTCAGGGAAGCCCCCCGGGTACCCGGGCCCCTACGATCGGACATGGCTCCGTGTCCTCGTCCTCATGTTACAGATGAGAACACAGACGGTCGAAGAAGCTCACGGGCCTCTCCAAGATCACGGCTACCAAGCGTGGAGCTGGGGTCTGACCCCGGCTCTCTGCGACTCCGCCCTTCTGGCTCTTGGGTCCCTTACCACCTACGGCTGAAACCGAGGCCTCATTTTGTGCAGCTCCGAAGAGTCCAACGGGGTCCTCCCATGCTATGGCTTCGAGTCCTTTCCCTCTCTGCTCGCGTGTGTCCCCTCCGTTCCCGCACCACAGATCACTTCCCGGGGTGCCTTAGAAGCAGGAATTCCAGGGGCTGGAATGGCAGTTCTGCCACTGGAAGCTGTGTGACCTTGAGCTGCGTACTTAACATCTCTGATACATGTCTGTACGCGGCGTCATTAGGGAAAGGAAAATCTTACCCGCATTTCAGAGTCGTGTCAAGAATAACCAGATGGTGTGGAGCACCCAGGCTTCTGCCTGCCACGACAGTCAACGCTCAGCAAACGGTGGTGGTTGTCACTGTTTTTGTAATTTGGTTTTCCTAGGCCATCACTACATTTGGAAATACTAGACTCCAAGGCTTTTCTTAGCCCTGAGCGCTTAAGCTGTAGGCAGGGTTCGGAATCGGCTGCAACTTACATGTGTGAGTTAAGGTCACAGCCAGGATTCAGCAGATCTAACACTTGGATCTCCCCAGTGCTGGGGTCAGAGGCTAGGGCTGGGAAGAGAGAGGTGGAATGACCGTGCCACCTGGGGAGAGGGGTCCTCGTTCACAGAGCGCAGCGCCCCACTGCCAAGCCGGCCACGTCCCTCTCCGAGGGCACGCAGATGGGAAATCCCAGCTAACCTAGGCCCCCACCGAACTCTTCCTCGACAATTCAGCTGAGTTTAGTTCATTTTATTTACTTATTCTAAATGATTAGTTATTTACTTTGAGAGAGAGAGTCTGGAGGAGGAACAGAGGGGGAGAGAGAATCCCAAGCGGGTTCTGCCGTCAGCGCAGAGCCCAATGCAGGGCTCGATCTCATGACCCATGAACTGAAATCAAGAGTCGGATGCCTAACTGACTGAGCCACCCAGGCGCCTCAAGTTTAGTTCATTTTAAGAAACCTGTGGTAAGTCCTGGTCAGCCATGTACCAGACCCTGCCTCTAGCTCTCTGGCCCAGCGTATGGTTTATTTGGGTAAATATGTTATATGTACTTGGAAAGAATGTGTCTTAGGCACCAACACATTCTCTCTCTCTCTCAAAAAAAAAACAAAGCAAAACTGACTTTCTTTAAATACCAGTTAGATTGAGTTGGTTGATGTGACCTTCTAATATTCTGTATACATACTGATGTTTTTCCTACATTTGCTATCAGCTAGTGTGAGGGAAAAAGGTTTCGGTTCTGCTAGATTTTTCTCTACGGTATCGACGCTATGCTATAAACCCATGTACATTTAAGATTGTTGTATCTTCCTGATGGCTCGATCGCTGTATTTCTCCGCAATTTCAATCTTTGCCTGAAGTCTACTTTGTCTGAAAACAAGGAGGCCCCACCAGCTTTTTTACGATTAGTGTCTCCGTGATAGATCTCTGTCTTTTCCCTCCAGTGTGTGTGTGCTCGTATTTAAAGCATATCTCTTGTAAATAGTATACAGTTAGGTCTTTTTTTTTTTTTTTAATCTATTCTGACAAGACTTCGCATGTCACCTTACTGGTGAATTTCTCAACCATTTCTAAAGATTAAACCTACCGTACTGGTTATTGATTTCATCGGGCCTCTCTGTTCCCTGCTCCTTTGTCCTTCCTACCTAACGGTTTTTTGGATTCTTTGATTATTTTTTTAGTTTCTATTTTATCTTCTCTCTTGGCTTTTCGGCCACATCTTCTTGTTTTCTCTTTGCAGTCGTTTCTCTAGGGATTATAAAACTCATCTTGAACCTACTTTAGTCTCCCTTGAATTACTATTATACCGCTTAAAGTAAAATATGTATTTTAGGCATCTTTACGTAACAATGGGGTCCCACTCAATTCTCTATCCCTGTGTGCTATTATTGTCATTTACGTGACTTCTACATATGTTTTAATGGCCAGTGCTTTGTTATTATTATTGCTTTCAATGGTCAGGAGACTTTTTAAGAAAAGCTTTTAGGGGCGCCTGGGTGGCTCAGTCGGTTGAGCGGCCGACTTCGGCTCAGGTCATGATTTCATGGTTCATGAGTTCGAGTCCCGCATCAGGCTCTGTGCTGACAGCTCGGAGCCTGCTTCGGATTTTGTGTCTCTCTCTCTCTCTGCTCTTCCCCTGTTCACGCTCTGTCTCTATGTCTCTCAAAAATAAATAAACGTTAAAAAAAATTAAAAAAAAAAAAGCTTTTAAATGGTTGTCCGTATTGACCATATAGTTATCATTTCGGGTACTTTTCATTCCCTCCTTCAGACCCCGTCTTCGCGTGTGGTATTTCCCTTCAGCCTGCAGAATTACTTTCCTGTGTATTTCTTGTAGTCTTCATTAAATCATTACTTTTGGACTCTTTTATTTGCGAGTTCTAACTCTGGGTCATATTCGAGTCTACTTCTAATGATTGTTGTTTCTCTTGATTGTGGGTCTCCTTCTCCTGCTTCTCCAGGTCTTAAAACCTCTTATTTCATGCCAGACCTGGGATAGAAAAGAACAGCAGAGACTGAGGTAGCCACCATTTTTCCCCCAGAGAAGGTAGCCTTTTCCCAAACAAGGACTTGACTGAGGAGCTGATCGGTTTGACTTCCTCAGGAGTCGGGAACAGCCGCACTGCAGTTTTATTTAATGTCAGCTCTCTGGTTTCGAATGATTCTAGGATGAGGTCAACTGACTCTCTCCGCCAGTACGCCGGAGCCAAGCACTACCCCACCGCCGAGACTGCTCTCTGCTCTTCAGCCCTGCTCTCGCTCGAATGTCCCTGTGTGTTGAGAATTAGCATATGAAGAGAATTGGTTTTGCATTTGGGGCCCTTCCGTATTTGATCTCTCACACTGGCCCCGGGCAATCAGTAAAGATTTGGCTGATCTTTCCTCCTCTTGGGTAATAAGTCCACTTTCCTATCCGTATTCAACCTAGGCAGGGGAGCTGACACTCACTCAGGAAGGGCTCATCCTTCCCTAGAGTTCCATTCGCTGAGATTTCTTCGCATCCATAGCTTTTAAAAACACATTTTTTTTTTAACCTCTCTGGCGTGTTCACATTTCAGCAGGAACAACCATCCACGCCTCTTAGTTAGAGCACTTTTTTGCGTTCATTCCGAAACGGCCGTTTCCACGCTGGTTCTCATTTTACGAGGGGGGGAGGGGATAGACATGGTACTCAGACACTCCTTGATTTCATGTTGCCTTGTGTTTCTTCACAGGAGGACTTCGTGGATTCGGATAAGGAAGCCCCTATCGAATCCACCTTTGTCCGTATCAAAGAGACCCCTTCTGAACAGGAGAGCACAGTCTTCCTTCTGACCGAAAACGGGGAGCGAGCCTACACCATCGACCACGCAGCCAGCCACCCACCGCCCTCCAAAGTCTTCGTCTGCGACAAGTCCGAGGCGGTGAAAGAATACTTGCCGGGGGGCGCGCCCAGCCAGGGGCTGTCGGACAGCTCCGCCGAGTTCAAGTACCAGATCATCGATCAGGCCCTCCAGGGGGTCCCGGGGAAGGCCAGCGGCGCCAGCGAGCCATCTCCAGAGTCTTCCATCTTATCGTCCACCAAGGACAACCGGAGGTCCAACTCTTTGCCGGTCAAGAAGACCGTGCACTTCGAGGCCGACACCTACAAGGACGCTTCCTGCAGCAAAGACCCTTACTACAGTCAAGACCTTCACTCTGAAGGGAGCCCGAGAGGGACAAAGGACTCGTCGTTGAAGCCGGACGGGGGCGTCCTGGCAGTTGAGATCGCTGAGGCAAGGAAGCCGAAGCAGGAAGGCCCAAAGATTTCGGAAGCAGCCTCTGACGAGTCGCCAGGTGACGAGTCATTGGTGGACGGTAAGATCAACCATTCTCAGACTTCTGAGAGTT
Organism: Paguma larvata; assembly: GCA_030068075.1. Classification (NCBI taxonomy): domain Eukaryota; kingdom Metazoa; phylum Chordata; class Mammalia; order Carnivora; family Viverridae; genus Paguma; species Paguma larvata. Next base: position 39,792,909 of record CM057827.1, on the reverse strand, counting down.
GTCCCTCGTGGAACGGGGCGCCGGGGGGTGTAGCTGACGGAGGAGAGGAGGGTCGTCCCCTGTCACCCCTCGGGGACAACACTGCCATGGCCAATTCCTTGGAGATCAAGGTCAAGCTGCTGACCGTAGAAGCGATGAGTGAGGAAGACTACTTTGAAGGCGTACCTTTAAAAGCCTCCAAATTCAACAACGACCTAATAGATTTTGCCTCGACCAGCCAGGCCTTCGCTGAGGTTCCTCCGCCTCAGGAGAGGAAACCCGCCAAGGAAGAGGTTTCGGAGAATCCTGCTGAGAAACTGGGAAAGAGGAGGAGTAAGTCTGCACACCAGAGGAGAGACTCGGATGAGTCCCCAGAGAGGCCGGACAAGCAGGAGCCTCGCCAGGGCGCCGGGCAGGAAGACCAAGGCTATTCCCTGGGCCCCGAGGAGGCGCCGCCGGATAAAAACCCTGGAGTGTACGAGAAGCCCAAGCACAAGTCCACGCCGCGCCTTCGGGGCGAGGACGAGGCGGAGGCCGAGGGGCCGCGGGGGCCGAGCGGGGAGCCGCCCTCCGGCCCTCCGAGCTGCAGCGTCAGCCTGGAGACCCTGTGCAGCCGCAGCCAGGAAGGCCTGGATTTCAAGCCCTCCCCGCCCCTGTCCAAGGTCTCGGTCATTCCCCACGACCTCTTCTACTACCCGCACTACGAGGTGCCCCTCGCGGCGGTGCTGGAGGCTTATGCGGAGGGCTCGGAGGATTTGAAAACCGAGGACCTGGATCTGGAGGAGCCGGAGGACTATCTGAATGACCTGGGGGTCGGGGACGAGGCCGAGGAGGCAGAGGAGGCCGAGGAGGCCGAGGAGGCCGAGGGCTCTCGGAACAGCTGTAGCTCCTCGGGGCTGGGCGAGGAGGTCCCCGAGGCCAGCATCCCCGCCCTGAGTACCGACAGGGGTGCAGAGGGCACCAGACCAGCCTCGGAGCCCGCACCCCCGTCCCCACCGGAAGACCACTGGCAAGGGGAGACCGGAGAGAGTGGCCCTGTGGGGGGCCATCAGGTACGTGGCCACCAGTGCGGGGACCCTGGGCCCTGCACGGGGTTCTGCTTCTCTCTGGGACTCAGCTCCAACCTCCATAAAATAGGGGGTGGTTGGGCCAGTCTAAGGAGGCGCTCACTCACTCCGGCTCGGGCAAGGGCAGGGCTGGCCCCCGAGGGGAGCCCTCCTGAGATTTTGGACCTTGGGTGTCTGCCCCCCCACCCCCGGCTTCCCTACCCCTGCCCACAGGCTGCCAAGAAAATAGAACGAGGCTGTGTTTGAGGGCCCAAGCGTCGTAGCAGTAATAATTGGAAGTGGTGACCACAGCCACACCTAGTGTGCGCTTAGCAAGCCTTAGCTGCCGCCTCCTGCAGCCCGAGAAAACCAAGCGAGACCTCGCATCTGACTCCGGCCTTAACTTTTGAAGGTCGCCTGTTGGCACAGTTGTCTGGCTCCTGGGCGTAGGAGTGGGGGACACGCACTTCTGAGTTTCAGCAGGCGGGCGGGCTCGCTCTTGTCTGCTGCTTGGTGTTCCATTTCACCGGGCCCGGCGGCTCGCGGGGCCACCGGAGTGGGCAGTGAGAGGGCGCCGGGGACCCTGACCTGCTCCTCCTCTCGGGCCTCTTCCTTCCCTCCCCTCCAGCCAAGCCAGACTCCCCCCTACCTCCCCGGCACGCCACCGTCTGCTCCGCCCCTCCCTCCATGCAACGCTTGGCAAGTACTCATTCCTCTTCAAAGCCCAATGCTAGTGACACCTCCTCCCAGGAGCCTTCCCAGCTTCTCTCGTCTATAACCAGGGACACGGGCCGGCTGTCTACTCTTCCCGCTAACCTGGTGTGGTGGGTTGTGATCTTCTCTCCCAGGAGAGAGTGAGGGCTGGTGTACTCAGCTTCGGATTCTGGAGAGCAGCCCGGCAGGGCTTGCGGTGCAGGAAGCGAAGGTGGATTGCGTGATGGTTTGGGGGCGTAAGGTGGACACGGGGTAAATTAAACACCAGGATACATGCTGGTGCTCTGGCTTACGGCCAGGGAGAGTCTAGGCCGAGCGAGGGGCCGGAAGGTGCTCAGAGGAATGAGAGATCCTTGCACCTGAAGGGCTGCAAGAGAAAGGGACAGTATCAGTAGCCTTAAAAGACATTTAGGGTCTAGATAGACCGGAAGTAGTGGTGGCTTGGTCTTACTGGTTCGCCGCCGCCAGACGACGCACTGGGTGGAGCAGAGTTCTCAGACGGTAACAGTCTAGAAGCAAGCGCAGCCGGACCACCCGTGCTCTGTCGTCTGCCTTTGGACGGAGAAGGGAGTGGGATGGTTCCGTGGGCGCCGGGACCCACCTGCCTTCTGCTGCTTCTGCCCCCAGGGAGAGGACCCCGGTCCCGGGCCCCCACCCCCTCCCAGCTGCTGTCTTCTGACCTGTTGGAAGCCAGCCCAGCCGAGGACCCCAAGATTCAGCGGGGTAGATAGGACCCTCGGTGAGATCACGTCTTGGAGTCCCCAGGTTGGGGGACCGTGACAGCAACTGCAGCGATTCTCTGGACAGCAGATCTTTTAGGACAAAAGAAAGGGGACCGAGTGGGTGGCAGGAGATAAGATAAGCCTAAGTTGCATTCCTGCCCCTCTGTGCTATTTAAAATGGCTTATTAGCAGCTCAGTTCCTCTCCCCGGACCGGCTGAACGCGGCCTCCAGACACACCGCTTCCTTCTCTTCTGCTTTACAAAGAGGAAAGTCATTTGCCGAAAGCAGATTGCGCAGGCGCGTGTGCCCAGCATGCGGACAGGTGATCGGGCTGCGGCTGAAGGAGCCCCGGGCTGGGAATGATACCAGGAGATATAGATTTCAGTCCGCCCTCCACCGGACTAAGCATGAGCCCTGGGGAGAGCTTCCGTTCCTGGGCACAGCTTGCCGCCGTCCGCATCCCCGGCTCTGAGCTGCCTCCTCTGGCTGCCCCCCACCCAGTGAGCAGGCACCCACTTCTTGGGTCCCCGATGGAGCCCTGGTAGTCCTGAGGGTGAGGGGAAGGAGGGCTTGCCGCCTGGGATGACGGGTGAGGTCTGTCTGGCAGACAAGAATTTCTCTGATACCTGGCCCTTCTTTTAAAAAGGGAAAAAAAAAAAACACGGCACCTCGGTGGCTCAGTCGGTTGAGCCTCCAACTTTAGCTCAGGTCGCAATCTCACGGTTTTTGAGTTTGAGCCCCGCCTCGGGCTCTGTGCCGACAGCTCAGAGCCTGGAGCCTGCTTCCGATTCTGTCTCCCTCTCTCTCTCTCTATACCTCCACTCCACTCACAAAAATGAATCTAAAAAAAATTTTTTTAAGGAAAACTAAACTTTCCAACGAGATGAGAAAATGGAAAGGTTTTTCTAGTGTTTAAAAAAAAGTCTTTTCATTTCGCCTTTCAGAAAAGGTAGCCTTGGCCCATGGATGACAGAGTGGGGACGGGCATTCCCATTGCCGGGAGCAGACTTGATCCCTGCACGGGGTGTCCTCTCCTGGGGTACCCGGGACCGACCGCTCTAATCCTCATATTCTGACACCTCGGAGGAGTTGCTTAACAGCCCCTGAAGGGGATTCTTGAGAAGTGGCTCCAACCTCCCCCACGCGTCTCAACTTCACTCGGGAACGTGGTGGAAGGGCCTCGGAGCGCCTGGCACGGGCCACGGTCAAAGCATCTTCCTTGTCACATAAAGGCCAGAGATGCTGCACTGTGACCCAGCACAGGCACAGGGAAGATGTCACCCACAAGCTGTCCGTTTGCCGGTGTGTCTCCCTCTCTCCCAGCCCAGGCGCCACCTCTGCGCCCGTGGGCCCACCTGGCTTCCAGGGTTCGCTCCTCCCTTTAAGCGGGTGACGGTCGTGGGAAGGGCCCGACCATCGCCCGACCGTATGGGACATCTTTCATAGGAAACACTGTGTGGTATAGTGAGAAGCGATGGATAATTATTGTACCCATTTGACAGATGAGGAAACTGAAGGAGAGAGAGAGAGATAAAGTCGGTTGCTTAAGGTAACTAACAGCCAGATCTCAGTGACTCTGAAACCCGTGCTGTTTTTACCAGTCCGTGGCCTTTGCCCTCTGTCCAGGGAGCCGGCGTGGGGGTGGCGTGGGCTCCTCTTCCATGTCAGGTTGTGCCAGAAGGGGTCCCCGGCAGGGGGCGCCCTAGCTTCCTGGAATTCTGGTGGAGAGGAGCGCTGCTGGGGGGTGGGGCGGGGGAGGTGTCACGCACTCAGCACGGTGGCACGAAATGCTGACTCGTCTTTGGTTGTCTTTGTCCTTAAGTCCCAGGAACTTGGACGCTCGGGAAACTTAGCAAACTCTTTAGAAGAAACGGTAATGGGAGAATCGATCAGCAGTAAAAAAAAGGAAAAAAGGAAGCACGTAGACCGCGTAGAAAGTTCACTGTTCGTAGCCCCCGGCACCGTCCGATCCTCAGATGACGTAGAAGAGGACACCGGTGACCACAGAGTCGTCTCCAGGTATTTCATCGCTAGCTGCTCCCCCTGGAGACCGAGCTACAGGCTTACGCCCTGAACTCGTATCGGTCTTGGGTTCTGATTTGGGGGGATGGGTGTGGGGGGGGAACCGGACGGCAAGGGAAACACCGGTTCACGCAACAATTCCCCCGGCTGAATTGCCAGAATTTGCCAGAATCAGAAACAGATCCGCGCTCAGTGTCTCCACCCTGCTCCCCGGCCCTGCCCGACCTCGCCATTACCAGACCCGCTCAAAGGCAGCGGCAGCGGCGCCGGGCGGACCGGAAGCCCGCCTCCTCCCCACTCCGAGCACCTTTGGGTGGAAACCGGCAGCGGGCGGCGAGACGGCAGAACCGGGGTAGGCGCGGGGTGTGAGGCGGTACAGACTTAGAGGCTCTGTGACGCCCCAGCCCCCCGGGTGCCCCCTGGCTGGGCTAGGCAGGCAGGACCCAGCCTAGCCGTCTATAAACAGCTCACGGAATTCCAAGCAATGGGCCCCATAGGCACTGGGGGGACTTTTCATGGCTGTCACACGGAAGCTGGACATCAGTGGCGCGGCTTCGCCCATGAGTTTGGGTCCCAGGACGTAAGGCTGGTTGACTTGTCTCAGGGGAGGAAGCAGAGAGGGGAGTGGGCTCTAACTGATGTATGTATGGGAAGCTCTGAGTCCCTATCTGCTCTGTCACTCCCAGGGCCCCGGGCGAGCTGGGTTCGTCCGGGGAGAACATTCAGCTGCTGGATGTCAGTGGGTCCTGGTTTCTCCCCGCTGTCGCTCATCCCGTTTTAGCCTGCCATGCTGCGTTGGAGCACTTCGCACGCGTCCCTCGTTAACTCACAGCAGCGCCTTAGGCGGTGGGAGGGACTCAGCGTCATCCCCGTGGGCACAGGGGGCCCTGGGGGCACTCCCAGCCTAGGAGATGGCAGAGCTGGGGTCTCGGACTCGGACCTGTCAGATTCCACGACGCTCATTCTTCCCGTGAGCCCTCATCGCCGGCGGTGGGCGGGCCACCCGGCTGCCAAAGGGAAATTACTGGGATCAGCATTCGGGGAGCAAGCGGGGGAGGGGCCGGCGCAGAGAGAACCGGAAGGAAGAGCCGGGGGACGTCCTATTTTGCCCTCCCCTCTGCTGTGTTTCTGCACCTGGGCTCCAGGGGACAAAAGGAAAAGAGACGGGGCCCAGGTGAGGAGGGTCAGGGCCCAGCGGAACCCTGCTGCCCACTCTGCCCATGACCCCCGGAGTCCCTCTCCCTGCAGAGACCTGGTCAAGGCCGTCAAGCAGACATCCGTGTCTGAGCCTGTAGCCGGACCCAGCTCTGAGTGCGGGTGGCCCACACGGGCAGGTGGCCCAGGCCGCCACAGCTCGAGGAGGGGCCACTGGTCATGTCCCAATGGCTGTCACTCTTCATCGCGGGAAGGCACAGCTCCAGCCCCCAGGGGCTCGGGCCAGCGGGAGGGGAGGCGAGCCCCCTCTTCTATGCTGGAACTGAGGGGACCTTCTTAGGTGCCAAGAGGCACGCGAGGGTTTCGCGCTGTGGCCCTCGGAGGCAGGCGGAGAGGGTCGGGGCCGCCTGCGGGGCTGAGATGTCTGTGGAGCTCGGTTCCGGAGGGGGGGGTCTGAACCTGGGAGAGGGAGGGAAGGCGTTCGGGTGGGAGAAACGGCCTGAGCAAACAGCTGCACACAGCAGCCGCCCCAGGAGGCGAGAGGGTCGGGGAGAAGCAGGGGGAGCATCGGGGATCTCGGATACCTGCGGCAGCCGGACATCAAGCCAAACCCGCCCCGATGGAGACGAGACAGGGGGCGGGGGTTAGAAGGGAACGTTCTGTCGGCGGACGTGGGAAGGAGGCCCGGTTGGCTTTCCCGGCAGAGGTTCGACTGGTGTGCCCGTCCATCTGTGTAGAGCAGCCGACGGTCCCCTCGACGGCGGCTTCCCGTCCCACTCGGGCCAAGCTGGAATTACTAGGCAGCAGTTTAGCCGCGGTGAAGGCCGCAGGCCAACGCACGCAGACTGCGCAGGGGTGTGCTCGTGGGGGGAACGAGTGAGGCCCCCTGGAACCCCTCCCCTGTGCCAAGCCATCTCACCTGCTGGTCTCAGCTGCCGGCTGCAGTCCAGCAGGTCCCACCACCCCCCTTTCGTGACCCAGAAAGTGAGTTCGGAGAAGTCAGGGCCTGGCCCGAGGCTATTGAACTGGACAGAGCCCCGGGCACCGCCCTGTTTTCCTGGCTGTACGTTGACTCAGTCCCCCCTGGGGCTTCCCATTGTTCTAGGCAGAAAGGGCCATTGTTTCAGAGCCTGCGGACCACCCTATCCACCCTGGCTTATCTGTGTCCACTCTCGGTCACCTCTGTCCTTCCTCCCGAGCCCACCAAGCACCTTGGCCTTATTTGAGACCCTTGAATGCCCCTTCAAGCTCTTTTGCCTTTGAGGACCCTCTGTCCCCAGCCTGTTCCCCGTCTGGCTGCTGGGTTTCAGCTCCACTGCCACTTCTTCCAGGCAGCCTTCTTGGATTCCTCCAGGCTACTTTTAATCCCCATTTATAGGTTCTCACACTCTCTACTCTTTTTCTTCACCACCTTAGCCAAAACAGGAAGGCCTCGAATTATTTGTGGCAGGATGTATTTGTCATCCGCTCTCCCCCTGGACAGTGAGGCAGCTCCCTGGAGGCAGGGGAGGGCGCCAGGCCGAGCTCCAGAGCTGAGCACCCTGCCTGGCCTGCCGCCGGCCTTTGATACAAATTCTTGGGGTGAAGGTGAATGAATGAAGGCACTGCTCTCTCGGTCTGTGGAAGGTGTGGGCTCATGCAGAGCCGGGTCCTTGGCCGCCTGACACACAGTAGGTGCTTGAGAATGCTTGCTGGGAGGAGAGAGTTCAGGATGCAAACCTGAATGGGTCTCCCGCAGATGGTTCTAGAACACAGAAACCACCCGCAAGAAGGTACACTGAAAACTAGAGGGGGAGGGGAGAGCAGGAGCCCTTCCTGACGCTGACGCGATTTTTACTAGAAAAGAGGACAAGCAGGTAGGCGTTACCTCGTTTCCAAGAACTCCCACGAGTTGAATCAGCTCTTACGGGGCATTGCTGGGGCCCAGGTGCCTGAGGCTGTCTTCTCTTTGTGGTGTGTTTTGTGACCCATCTGTGCTATGATACTAGCCTTTGGATTGAGGACGAGGACTGAAGTTTCCCTAGGCTCGCCCGGCACCTGGCGCGTAGTAGGTACTTCATACCTATTAGCTGGAAACATGCCCAGTGGAGGGGAAGAGCTCGGTGAAGGTCCAGTGGGCAGGGTTACCAAGGCTGCCAACGATGAATTCCCTGGCAGTAAGCCTTTTTCTTGGAGTCCCGGATGGCACAGAGTAGGTTTGCTCTGACCCCTATCACCTAGTTCTCCTGTCGAGTGGCAAGACAGGGCCACCGGGACCTGGCGCGTACGTATACCGTACTTCCCACCGATATTGCGGCCCCATGAAGTAGTCGGAGTGGCGGCAATGATCCATTTTACAGATGGCAAAACTGATCCGAGACACAAAATACTTGGCTAAGGTTGCCAGTTAATCGGCCAGGCCACTGGCTGGGTGTCTTTTGCCGCGGCCTTTGGGTGAGCCGACTTTAGTAGATGAACAGAGATACGTTCCCCGTCAGCCTCAGAGACAGCGTCAGAAAATTAGCCTCCTCGTGCATGGAAGAAAAAGAGGTGCCGATACCTTAGAGCTGGACAGAAAGCAGCCTGTGCCTAGAAAGCACTAGAAAGAGAGCCCGGAGAGCAGGTCTCAGAACAGGTGTAGCAGGAGTGTTCAGAGGACCTTCGGCAACTCCCAGATCTTGGGATGCTTGGAGCAGGGCCTCCGTTTCTTCCCTGAAACCCGCTGACTTTTAAACATACGTGGTCTGTTCTCTATTGAAGATTCTCAGGTTTTCTTCTTCCCGTAGCCAAGGCCACAATGTGTCTCTCTAATAGCCATCCTACTGTCTGTAAGCACACACCAACCCAATATTGGAGGCAGTTTCTCATTTCCGTGGCTGGGTCTGAAGTCCCGCGTGCCTGAATCCATGTGCGGAAGCCTCGGGGCGGGGGCGGCCGCACGGCGGAGCTACGGAGACCTCCCGGGGGCACCAATTCAAAACGTGTGTTTGTTTTTCAGGACCAGTCACAGCGACTCCAGCATTTACATTCGACGACATTCTAACAGGTCTTTGGAATCGGTTAGTATGTGAATTTCTCCTTTTGCTGCACGGCCCCCGCTAATCAATCCATTTCCTCCTTCCTCCTCCCAGCCCAGAGCTTTGAACTCCCTGGCGCGCAGCAAAATGCACTTTTGGATAGAAGACGAGCAAATTTAAACCTTGTCGTTAGGCACGGTCCCACCAGATGTCTGACTGGGGCAGTAGGGGCTGTGGATAAAGTGCTCACTGTAAAGCTCGAAGTCCTCTTTGTTGTAAAAACCGCGCCCAAGACCTCCCGCCCAGCCCCGCACACACACCCAGAAAGATCCCCCGCAGAGACAGAAGTGCGGTGCGGGCGGAGGCTCTGCCTTACCTTTGCGGCTATTTAGTGCCGGATGTGTTGGGACCCAAAGCACCTCGGTCTGCAGCCCGATTTGGGGTGCGGGTGGTGGGGCCCCAGCCGGGGGCTTGGGGGAGAGGGTAGAACGCTGTTGGGTATCAGTTAACAGTTTGGTTTTGGAACTAAATGTTTGCAATATTGAGAAAAAGCGTGGCATGCTCGGCTTGGTATGTTTAAAATCGTTTTATTTTCTGTTTCAGAGATTTCATCTTTACTAATTGGGTTGCGGGGGTTTTGTTTATAAATTTCACTGTAGGATCATTTTAGCTATGTTCAATTGAGGAACCCAGCCGATCTGGATGACAGAAGAAACCGAATGTTAACCAGGTTGGTGGGCTTTTCCTCCAAGTTTCGTGGGGTTTAAGAGTTTTCTTTTCTTTTTTAAGCACGCAGCCTACCTGGTGGGGGTGGCTACAACTAGGCTGGGTTGATGGCGATAGTTAATATATACGAGGTCGTGCAAGAAAACACCTGCCCCAGAGCAGATGAAACTTACGCAGGAGGGCGGGTGGGAGCCGGAGGGCGGGTGGGAGCCGACGGCCGCTGGTGGGCGGGGCTTGGCTGGGAACACGGGCTTCCGTGTGAAGCCGGGTCTGGGTCACACCATGTGGGGTAGAGCCGGGCAGTAGTGACGCGACGCTGCGTGCGTGCTCCGTGCGTAGCGCCTGACAACGTGTTCCATCTTTGTCGCCATTGCAGGTACAATACTCAGAAGCTCACTGAGCTGATATTACAGTTTTATGGCATCAGAACAGACATGAGGAGGGAATGCAAACATGCCAGGATGTCTATGAAAGTATCTCTTGCTGTTCGAGAACTAGATGGCCTAGTCCGATATTGCCGAATTGCTGTAAAACGGCCTGCTTAGGACCTAGGAGAGCAGGGCGGTCTCGAAACCTCTGAGAATTCCGAGATTGGCCTACCCCTGTTAAAGTTATCGAGTCACTCACTTTCACTGATTCCTAAAAAATATTTGCCATGGATATCACTTGGCATGGAAGGTCTTAGATTATTGGAATGGAAAGCCTCTCTGAATATCTTCCATCACCCACGAGTGTAATCCTCAGAAGCTCACCCCTCTCTGGCTTTTATAAAAAGAGGCAAGACGTGTTTCCCTCCCCTGCCGTCAGATGGAAATGTTAACTCACGCAGTCCACCAAGCATGACCTACTCCGAGGAAAGGAATGCTTTTCACGCTTAGGAGACAGAGAGTTGGAAAATTTAAACCCGAAGGTTGAGAAATGCAGTCATGCTTTCTATGTTTTTGGAGCATTGATTATTACCTTTGTATTAAAAATAGAGTTTTCGATCTTTTCTAGAAACGGTTCTAAGAAAGAAAAATTCTGTCCGTTGTCCATTGTCACCTGTGAATCCGTTTCTAGACCAAAAGGCAAACGTTTAACCCACAGTTGGCCTCGCTTCTTTCTCTGTCAGGAGATCGCTCCGGGATGAGGTGGTTTCCACGGCTCACAATCTCCACCGTACGCCCCAAATGACCACCCTAAGAAGCTTACACTCTAGGCTTCTATAAGCAGAGACCCCGAACCCCCTTCTGATCGGATGATGGCCCCAGCCCTTTCCTTAGCCAGACTGGACTTTATCCAGCAGAGAGAAGCTAAAATGTCACTCTCCCCCACCTTCTATAAATTAAAAGAGGGAAGACCAGTCTGACCAGAAGCAAATCTAGTGCTTATTTCCAAGGTTCTATTCCAAAGCCAAAACCAAAAACTTGGTGGAGGCGGTGTTGGGGGGGGGGGGGGCGTGCCTTTGTTTCTGAATGCTGTTTTAAATGCTCTGTGATCTGGGAACTCTGTTCCTTAGGATTACGTAAGACATCTCTGTGTTACAAACGATGGCACAGTGCCGCAAGCCTCCGGCACTGGGGTATAAAGGAAGGTGTCTTGAGCGGGGAGGGGGGGGTGGTGGGGGTAGTGATTGTGCCCCTGGACCCCGTAAGTCTCAACATGCCCCTCCCCTCCCCGCAATGGGGCTGACTGCTTTTCCCCCTTCGGGTTGTACAGATGAACGGGGGGGCCTGTGAAAGCACCTCCCCTTAGGTCTCCACGCGCCCCTTGGTGGGGGCGGGGGGGTGCTCTTGACTGGCCCACCGGGAAGCCCTCCACTCTCCAGCTGGGCAGTGAGGTTGCAGGCTGGGGAGGCAGGGGAGGTCCATCCCCCACCGGGGACGCGCTCGTGACCGCCTCGCCCGTGTCTTCCCTTCTGCAGGGAGGCCAACGACGCCGGCGAAGCCGTGCTGCAGGAGGGCCAGAGCCCGCAGAGCGACTCTCTGACGCAGTTTGTCCAGCAGCCGGACATGATGTATTTCATTCTCTTCCTCTGGCTCCTGGTGTACTGCCTACTGCTGTTCCCGCAGCTGGACGTCAACAGACTCTGATGCGTGTGTCTGCATAATAAAACAGACGGGCTCCTGACCAGGGGGCGGGAGCCCTCCTCTTCTCCCTTTCATTCGGGTCGGGATGGGGCGCCCCGCAGACCGCCTCCCTCTCCCTGCTGTCTCCATGGTTTCCTTTCTCTCCTGTAAGTCCGAAGCATGCTCTTCTCCGCCGCCGCGTCCTCAACGCTCGGGTGTCTGTCTGGTTCGATGCTTAGGTTGGATGCCTCGCTCTGTCGGGTGTGAAGCGTCCTTGCTAATATTTAGCCATCGCCCGAGTCGTAGCTTGTCCTGCGCGCGGGTTTTTAAGGCCCGGGATGGACTTGAGGGACTGGCCTCTGAGAGGAGGGTCGTCCTGATGGGAGACAGGGGGGTGTCCCACACGCAGAGCCGCCACTGGGAAGAAAACCGCCCCTGTTCCCCCCAGAGCGGGCGTTTGAGTGACGGTTCCGGGTGTCCGTGCACCTGTTGGGGTCTGGTGGCTGGTTCTCTCTGGGACCGCGCACCCGGAAGCGGCTAACCCGAGGAAGAGAGTGAGGGCCGGGTGCTGAGCTGTGATGCCCCCTCTGGTTTGTTTTTTTGGGGGGTTGGGGGCGGGGACAGAGATGTAAATTCAGTTTTGTGTTGATTGAATGAAGGTTAAAGCTGTGATTTTCCAATATTTCCCACCAGCGGCACCCGCTTTCAAATGAATTCCTAGCAGGGGAGAGTCTAGCTGGTACATTTGAAGTCGAGCTCGGCCGACCCAGGGCAGGGACAGGGATCCCTCCTGCTTTGCCTGGGCAGCGTCCCCAGCCTCCACGACAGCCCCTGAGGCCTCTGTGCCGATCTCGAAAGCTGCACGGGGCACTGCAGGGAGCTCTTTAGAAGCCCGAGGAGGAGTGCAGGAGTGGCTGGACTCGGAATCTGTTCCGGCTGATGTCAGGGCCCGAAGGGGTCCGGCAGGCTCCCCCCCGCAAGCCCCGGCCCACGGTCTCGGCACAGGCGTCCTTAGCGGTCGGTCATAATGGGATTCTCGAGAAGACTTTCTGGAAGGTACCCCAACAAGTAGACCAGAACGGGCAGTTCATGAGGAGACTTCCCCCCACCCTCCCGTCTTCCTTCTGCCCTGCACCACCCTCTGCCCGGGGCCCCCCCCCTTCCCTGCCAAGATGCAGGCCCCGGTGACTCGGTATAGCTTCCTCCTCCCATGGTCCTCCCCTTTCCAAGCGGTGCTCACAAAAGTCACAGTCTGTTAGGTCAGGAGAGGCCCTCAGACAGCCTCTCGTCTGCTGAACCCAGAGAGGCAGAGCGGGTGGACCGAGGTCACACAGCAGCCAGGAACAGACTTGTAAGCGCACTCGGGTCCCCTGATGCTGAGTCCAGAGCTGTCGCCTCTTTGACAAAACTTGTATCGGGCCCGAGAGTATCCTGGAAAAAAAGATTAAATGATTAGATAAAAATGTCCTCATTTAGACAAAAGCAAACCGTGGGGCCAGCCACAACCTTCGCCTTGTTCCCACGCTCGTCCCCTGTGACTTCTGGAGTGCCCCTGATAACTCGGACCGCCTCTCAGGTGACAAGCCAGCCACTGTTCCTCCCTCCAGAAAGCACGGTTCTCCCTTGGCAAGCCAAGAGGCTTGCTCGCTTCAGGGAGTGGGTTCCAAGTTTACAGAATTCCGGTGGCCGAAAGAATTTACAGAGCACATTCTAACCGGCGACATTGCAACATCCCATCCCGGTGACAGCCTGCCTCGTCTCCTCCTCAGTTCTTGGAACGAATCTGAGCCTCCCAAGCCGAAAGCTGTCGGGAGCTTGGCGCGGTTCCGTCTCGAGGGTCAAGGGTGCCACGGAAAATGAGCGAATTAAATTAATGAGCTCCCTGGCATCCCGGCCAGCCAGGAGGTTCAGCTAGTACAGATGTGTGTGTGGCGTGTCATAACCCTGGCCACCACACGGTCCTCGCCTAAACTAGATGCCGGAAGAGCCAGGGGGGCGCTGATCCAAACACGCATCTCACGGGGCTAGACCTCGTTCAGAAAAGTCTCTGCAGGCTTCTTGTCCCATGCATCACGGCGTGTAATCGTGTTTAAAACCACCCACTGGCGGGGTGCCTAAAAATCGTTGGGTTCAGGTTGGCCGTAAACAGATTTTTTTTTCTTTAAAGGCGGAAAAAAAAATTCTCCGTTTGAGTTCATAGACTTAGCCGGAAGAGGAGGTTGGCTATAAAAGGTGGATACAGAAGCCTGCAAGACAGGCCACCCTGTGGCTTTTAATTTTTTTTTTTTAAAGGATCAATTTTGAATTTTTAGCCGAGTAATACTATTCATAGTTTTTGAAGAAACAAATACCATACGGTTTGTAATGAAAACCAGCAGGTCCCTAAATCCGGCTCCCCAGAGGCAATGCTTTCAATCCTTTTAGCCGTTTCTGGGTAGCTACCTTCGCATTTCGGCACGATGTCCTGACATATACTTTGCTTTTCTACTTAGAAACCCCTCTGCCTTGCTGGTGTGGTCGCGGGGGTCTCCCCTTCACCATGCCCCCCTTTGCTTTCCTCGTGTGGTTACGCTCGTCGGTGTAGGTGCATAAGGACCGTTCGCTCCTGGCCCGCGTGCTGCACTGTGGTTACACGGCCTTCCTTGCCCAAATGCTCCCCGCTCTTGGTTTGATCAACTTTTTATGTGTTTTTGTTTTTTTGTCTGTTTCTGGTGTGGCACATTTTGTAGTAACTTCGGAGGAAAGTAACGTGGGAAGTCGGTATTTAAATATGCTGAGGTGGTACATGCCTTAAAAAGTCTTGATTCTGCCCGTACCCGAGTGTAGCTGGGTATAGGACTGCAGGTGGAGAAGAACTCTCTCTTACCCACCGCCCTCACTGTCGTCGTTGAGATTTCTGGCCCCATCCGGATTCCTAAGCCTCTACGCGTGACTTGGGTTTCTACCCACCTCCCAGGAAGCATCCAATATTGCTTTATTTTTAGTGTTCCGAGCTGTCCTGGGGGTGGTGTGTCCTCAGTGGTGTGAACCTCATGCTGGGTTCTCATGGGGAATTTCTTAAATTTTCTCCCAATGGTTCTCATCCTTTCTTTCTGGACCACCTGTTATTCCAATGTTGGACCTTCTGCACTAAAATCCTTCAATATTTGTTCCCTTTTCCGTTTGTAGTCTTTTGATTTGGGGGCTCTGGTTTCAGGACGAGGGACTCAGCTCATCTTCTCATGTACCTGATGAATGGTAAACGCTTAATTTCCAGAACGTTTTGCTGCTGTTCTCTTGTCCCCGTTTGATAGTATCCTGTTCTTGGTTCGTGGCTGCAGATCTTCTCTCTGTGTGGATGTTCATGAGAGTGGGCCTGGGAAAGTTCTTTCTGGCTTCCTGTCCTGGCTTTGTTTTCTCAAAGTTTCCTGTCTCTTGGTTAGTCTCGGGCTCTGTCTTTCACGTTACAGGCTTTCTTCAAATACCTGGTGGTTCTGTGGATCCGTTCATACTGAAGAGCGACACAATCAGGAAACAGGCCAGAAGCTCTTTGTCAACCATCGGGCTTTACTGTCCGGGCACCAGGCAGATATTTAGAGATATTTTCACTTCTCTCCTGCCTGCGAAAGAGGGACATAATCGAGCTGCTAGTGGGCTGATGTAGTGTCCTCTTATGATTTCAGAAAAAGGCATTCCCTCTGGGTGAGTGGCTTCGAGAAAGATGTCCCCGCTGGGCAGAGGCCCCCCCATAGGCACTTGGCTTGGCTAGCAGATGGCATCTTTTGCCCCTTTCTCTGGCGAGATGTAGACCCAAGCAAGGGCAAGTCTTTGGGAGCAGAGCAAGGACTAGATTTGTAACTCCCCGGCGTTCCCTTAGCCAAGCGCCTTTGTGCAGTGCGCGGACTGTAGAGCTGGGCCTGGAGATCCTAGCACACACCCGAGTGCTTACGTCCTGACCCGAGGGGGCAGTCTCTTCACAGTCAGTACTTAGACCATTGAATTGCTCCTGCCTCACTGTGCCTGGTGTCCACGGGTCGCAGCGCCTCCGGTTCCCTTGTGGCGTAAGACCGCAGCCGTGGCTGCTCAGTGGCATGTCTCTGCCTGTGTGTGGTGGTCGGGTCCTCTGCCCTGTCTTCCTCTCCAGCAGCTCTGCCCCTGCCACAGACGGGTAGGCATCTTTCACCTCCTCTCATTCCCCCGTGCCTCCCATTCCTTGTCTTCATCGCTACGGAACCTCTGTTCCTTTGCTCTTGTTTTCGTGGGGCCTCACGAGGGCTGAGAGGAACCCATGGGTTTAACACACCGCCTTGAACCGCAGATCGCACCTGAGCCTTCTCCCCACGTTGTTCGGTGGCTCGCTGTTCTGTGCACTTGCCTGTGAACCCGCCCTGCGAACCTAGCCGGGGCTGTGGCCGTGGCCATCCTGCTGAGCTGTGGCCGGCCAAGTGCCCTCGTGTAATTCCGTGCCGGGTGCAGGAGAGGGCTCTAAATGGCATGTGAAATGCTCCCAAGTAAGAAGTGATCCTCCTTCCTTTCCGTCTTGTTCTTCCCCTGCCCCCATACGCTTGGATCTCCCACCTCCCCGCGGGCTCCAGTGCAGGGCGACCTACGGCCTCTGGGTCTCCTTCACCAGCGCAGAGCCCAGCGCGGGGCTCGATCTCACAAACGGTGAGATCTAGAGTCGGATGCTTAACCGACTGAGCCACGCAGGCACCTCCCCCCCCCCCCCGCAGTTATGTTTTCTACAAACATACATCCTCCAGCCCCTGAAGCTCTCCTCCCCCTCCCTCCTTGCCGAGACTCGGAACACCGTGATGCCGATCTCTCGAGCACACATCGCTGTAAACAAGTAAAGGCCGGATCTTCCTGAATATCGGAATTCATCAAAGCTTCTCTTGTAAGAACTGTCCTCTTCCCGCGGTTATGTCGCTGGAGTGCAGCCACGCGCCGGGACTCGAAGGCCCGCTGAAGCTTTGAGATGCGGCCTCTCTGTCTTCCTGCTTGGAGACCTTCCTCGGGGGTCTCTGCCGAATGACCCACTGCACTCAGCTTCAAGTCTCGAGCCCCCAGAGTGGGCTGTGTTGGAATTCCCAGCCGGCGTGGCTTCTAGAACCCTCCCAACGATGCTCTTGCCGGGAAGCAAACACACAAAGCTCCGCAGGGCCACATGTGTCCCTTCTCTCCCCGCCGTTGCGTCGTCTCTGCTGCAACGGCCTTTGGGGGAAGATTTGACATGTCGGGCCCACAGCTGCCCCGGGGACCCCTTGTCCCCCGCACCCCGAATAGCAGGTTATTCCTCTGACCCTTCCTGCTGGTGCGCGGGGCTGCTCCCGGGACCCGGGGCGAGATGCCAAAGGCCGAGAGCCGGCATGAATGACCTCCCGCTGCTTTGCTGGAAATTGCCACAGAGTTTGCCTCAGAGTTAGCCAGGGCGAGGGGGCCAAGAAAGGAGACCTAGCTTCGTCGCTGGACGTGGAGCCCACGGATCTTTCGACCCCGTATCTTGTCAGGCATTTCCTTGAGGAAGGACAGCAGCGTAGGGAAGTGAGCCTGGGGCCCTGAGAAGCACGGCTCTGGGGTGAATTGTGCCCCGATGTAACCTTTCTGTCATGCGTCGAGCCCCCGGTGTTCAGGCTCCGCGTGAGCGCCCAGCCCCCCTCGCTCACCAGTGACCGTCAGGCCTCGTCACTTCACTGTGGCGCACAGGACCGGGCTCGGGCTTGGGGTGAGTGTGGTCAAGTAACCGGGTGATTCCCAGAGACTTGGGACCCCTGGCTCCTCCGAGAGCCAACGGACGACCGCTGTGGGTTCCCTGGCGCCCCGGCCTGTCCCGGAATCAGCAGAACCCACGCCGCCCTCCTCCCGCGCCGCTCCACAGAGCCAGGGAGACCGACTTGTTTGTGTCTATGGTTTGTGCAGAGAACCTTGCAGAAAACGCATCAAACAAGCAGCTCTCGCTGGCCCGGGGCCGTCGCTCAATAAGCCCGAAAGACAACCAGGATTTTGTGCTGTTTGACCGTGGTGTTCACGACTCAGCCGTCTGTGGGCCGATCCCCCGGCTAACTTTTTCAATTCGCGACCCCCAGAGGCCGGGTCCAGGTTTCATCCAGCAGGGGTCTGGTCGACTGAGACTATTTTCCTTAAGTCATCACTCCCTTCCCCTCTTCCTCCTCGTCCTCCCGGAAGTATTGCGGGATCTGGAAAGCGCGGGCTTGGGAATCAGCCAGATCTGGGTTTGAGTCCCTGCTCTGTCACCTGGTATTCGGATGACCGTTAGGCCCTCTGAGCATCCGTGCGGAGTGGCCCCCACGTACACGCTTATCGAATAAACAGTGCTTCCCTGCAGGCTTGCCGTGACGCTGAGAAGGTTCCAGTAGCTCGTTCCTCTCCGAGCTTTGCAGACGCCTTCTTTCCTTACGTCCCATTGACCACAGCTGCTTTGCGGCCTCTCCTGTCCTCCTCCCGTCCCGCCAGCTGCTCTGTCTCCAAGCTAACCCGAGCCTCTCAAAGAGGAAGTAGAAGCCACCGTGGACCGGTTACTTTCTGGACGCTCAGTATAACCATGGGAGCTCATTTCAGGGATCAAGCTACAGCTGCGGGAGGAGAAAGAAAAAACCCAGGTCACCGAGCCAGGAAGGGGCAGAGCCAGGAACACCGGACTCTTGTTTGCAAACCCTGATTTTCACCCCGGACTTGACTTACTAGAAAATAAAGTTCTCCCCTAACGAGGTTCTGGTTCTCGATGACGTTGGCCTCGCTGGCAACTGCGAGTGGAGACGCCCAGAGTCGGGAAGGCGGTGAACTTGGCCGCCACGTTGCCGTTCCGCACCGTAGCGTCCTTCCTCCCCTCCCAAGTTTCTGCACAGTTACTCCCAACCCCGTATCAGAACCACTTAGGTGTCTCCTTCATGCTCACATAACAACGACAGGAGATGCCCCACATTCGTGTTTTAGCCTAGGGTTGCAAACTTGCATCCGAAAAATTGCCTCTAAAGACCCTCTAGCAGTGGGGCGCCTGGTGGCTCGGTCAGTTAAGCGTCCGACTTCGGCTCGGGTCATGATCTCACAGGTCGTGGGTTCGAGCCTCAGTGTCGGGCTCCGTGCTGACAGCTCAGAGCCTGGAGCCCTGCTTCCGATTCTGTGTCTCCCTCTCTCTCTGCCCCTCCCCAGCTTGCACTCTGTCTCTCTCTCTCCCTCTCTCTCAAAAATAAATAAACATTGAAAAAATTTTTAGAAAAGAACCTAGCGGTAAAATCTCAGCGTCTAACCTCAGAAACTTCAGCTGCCAATTAACTCTCCATCCTGCCCCGGCTAATCACCTCTCCACCTGCCAACTCATGCTTTTCAGAACAGGAAATTAGGCTCCTTCAAAAAACAAATACATTTCGCAGTGCTGGGCAGAGCACAATTAAAATCGGGATGGAAGGTTCAGAGTGCTTGGATGAGGTCCAAACTGGTGGGGCCGGGACAGAGGAATACTTATTTTTCCTTTAGGTTTGACGGTTGTGATTTTTGTATTATTGCAAAAACAGAAATATCTTTCTGGCTTATTCCGTGTGCACCAGCTACCACTTCTTCTAGCCCCACTTAAAGCCAACAGAATGTTCTAGGCAAGGCCGCGCCCGGAGGAAGAACGGCCACAAACGCCTGTGTTCCTAAGTGTCCCGCAAGGACTGAAACGCGTCTTTAAAGGAAACTCCCGGAGTTGCTGTCACCTGGAGGGTTGACATGGTTCCAAAGTAGGACAACAGTGGTGTGAGCATCAGGAACCCCCATCGAGGCGGCGGTCCCCCTGCCGTGACCCCTTGAATGATTCATTTACCTCTCTGGGTCCGAAGTTGGAAAGTCTTTTAGAAAGTCCTTCCTAGGTTTAAAACGCCAAAGGTTAGCATGCTCGATTTTTTTTTTTTTTTTAAAGCTCAGGAAGTGACCTCTTTGCTTAAAATAAATGCATCTCTGTATTTTGTAAGTGAAATCCAAAGCTTAGAACGCGGCTTCAGGCTTTAGTATCTGACAAAGGTGCCTTCGGGAGGCGTTCGGGGAAACAAAGTGCGGTCTGTTAGAGGCGTGGGGATGAAAGTCGTGAGGCGGACGGGGCAGATCTGCTTCCTCAGGCTCCCGGACCTAAACTGGTCTCCTTAAATTAGGTCAGCGCTGAAGGCAGTTTGCCGGGGAAATCCGTCCCAAATGCGAAAGTTCAGCAGTGGGAGCCGAGAGCTGTGAACTCGACCTTCCTGTGCCTCCCAGCTTTCCCCCCTTTCCCCGGCAGACGCCAGATGGACAGGTAGAATCCATCCACAGGTGCCACCCTTTGGCCTCAGTGGAATCCAGCCGTGTGCGTTCTAACCCGGGATCCCTGAGGCCAAAGGGTGGCACCTGTGGCTAGAATGTCTCTGAGTGGGCGCCGTACCCATGGCGGGGGGTTGGGGGGGGGGGGGGGGGGGGTTGTGCTTGAAATTGCGCCGTAAGATAGTGCCTGCGTCCCTGCCTTGCAGCCAAAGACGAATCGGAAAAATGGTTCTTGGTGACCACAGGACACCGTTCGGACAAATTCCTCAGCCTGGCAACTGCTTCTTCAGGGCCCCGTTCTGTTGGGTGGCGATAGGACTTTATTTCAAGGCCTGTAATGTGCTTAACAGATCCGACGCCACGATTTCTTTTAATGTCCTGGCAGAGCTTCGTGGACAAATGTCTGAACATTTTTACTGAGGGCGCTAAGAGAATTACTGAAAAAAAAGTGAAATGTTATTTTGTAGAACAAGGATTATTTTGTCTATTTAGTATATATATATATATATATATATATATATATAGCCGTCGCTTTGTAAAAAGGGGTCTTTGTAAAAAGAAATTGTATGAACGTGCACTCTTATTTATTGATTCTTGTAAATGAAGATATAAATGACTATTTGCATAATTTATACCCGTGGGAAGTTAACTGGAGCATTTGCTCTTTGACGGTTTTCTACTAAGGAACAGTACAGGCTCGGTGCTATGATGAAGGGTCTTGGAAAATCACATAGATTCTTAAGAAATTTTTAAGTACAAACTTCACGAACTGTTTCATGGGTGCCTTTTATTTCCACGCGTGTCTGTGTCTTTGCCCCTCAGAAATCGCACCGTCTTTCCTGTGTCCCCACTGAAACTACAGCGGCCAGGGCAAGGGGGAAGCTGGTTGGCTTTCAAGCGGTGGAGACTGTCGGGAACGCGCCTTTCCTGACCAGTAACTGGCCTCGAGCGTTTGCACGTGAAGCTCCAAGAAGAAACACCAGTAATGGTAGTGAAGCCCGCCCGAGTTTGAACCCGGATCTGTCTCCAGCCAGCCACGTAGCCTACAGCAAGGGACTCCAGTAGCCCGGGCTCCCCGGAAAACGGAGCCCGAGTAACGCTTCTGTGTTAATGCACCGTTGGGGGGGACGGTGCAATCCCAGGGAAGCAAGAGCGAGGCAAGGAAGGAGAGAAGAAAGCAAACCAAAGGCAAGACGGCATGTTTATTGCACATCTCCTAAGGGATCAGGCGCCGTCTGGTTGCTGGGTGTCAAGTAGGCAATGAAACCAAAGTCCTTGTCGGGAAGCTCCTTGGAGCTTCCGTCCTAAGTCGGGGGACATAGACGTGAACCAAGAAAGAGGCACAATATGTAACGTGTCACATACGTACAGGTGAGCGCTAGCAGAGAGGCCGGGGAAGGGGAGTCAGGTTGAGGGCAGAGGGGGGAGTGAGATATTAATAGCCAGAGGGACAGACGTTTGACTACAGACCGGAAGGAGAAGCTGGACAAGTCGCTGGAATGTCTGAGGAAAGAGCTATCCAAGCAGAGGGACAGCAGGCGCCAAGGCACGGAGGTGAGACCACGGCCGGTGTTTCTAAGGGACACGAAGGGTCCTGTGTGGCGAAAGCTGTGAGTGGGGGTGGGGGAAGAGGTAGGGGTGCCCTGGACCAGGTCCGGGAGGGCCGGCCCTCCCGGGACGTCATAGGACTCTGGCTTTTACTCCGAGTGAGCCGGGATCCGTTGGAAGGTGTGTGCACACACCAACTTGCGTTCCCGCAGGCCGGCCGTGGCTGTCGCCGTGCGGAGAGGCTCTGGGGGACGAGGGCAGAGCACGGGGGTTGGCTAGGAGGCCGCTGCAGCAGTGCGGGGGGAGAGGACGCTGCTGAAGCCCAGTGAGCAGGGACCAAACGTGGGTGCATTTGGGAAGCCGACCCTCTGGCGTGGCTAATGGGTTGGGTGTGGGGCTGCGAGAGGAGAAGGGTCAGGAAAGGCTCGAGGTTTGGCAGGAACGGTGCCGGCGCTGGGCACTGAGGTGCGGGCAGGTGGGAGGGGCAGGCCCGGAGGCTGAAGGTGAGCAGGTTGAGCCGGGGTGCCTGTTAGATGTCTCCTTCGTCTCCCCTTGCCCCAGGGTCTTCTGCCCTCGGTGCGGGCAGTGCCCAAGGTGACGCGTCCCCTGTCACCGCAGCCCCGACGATCCCTTCGCCGCTCTGCTCCCGTGCCGCTCCAAGGCTTGGGAACCTCCGGTGGGCTCTGGGTCCCATGTCCCCAGGGCACCGTGCAGCCATCCCCGCCCGCAGCCTGCGGGGGCCCCCACCTGGTCTCCGCCGCCACCTCTGCCTCTGCACCCCCCTGCCCCCCACGGTCCTCTCCCCTCACCCTGTCGCCTCTGAATTTCTAATCTCCCGAACACAGACACCAGGAAGCCCCTCGAAACCTCCTTGGCGTTGCACGGAGCCTGCTCCCTGCTCAAACGGACGCAAGGAGAAAACACGGGGTGAAAACACGTGGAAGGATCCGGGGGCGGGGGACACGAGAGGAAGGTCCATCCCGCGTGCGGGTCGCCGAAGCCCGTCACCAGCTGCGCGCATGACCTTGTTGCGACTTGGGGGGCCCCCTCTTATTTCGGACTCGGTGACGGTGCCATAAAAAGGCCCGACGTGAAGAGGGGACAATATTTTCCTTCCTATTAATTGCTGTGCCATTTAGGATCGAAGGCAGCCGCCTCCAGCAGGACACCCACCAAAGCACTGGCGGACGCAAGGTTGGAGTTCGAGTTCTGTCTCTCCTAGGAGAAAGGCCGCCAATCCAGGGTTGTTTCGGCAGCTTCCCTGTCCTCCGTGCACCCGGCGTTCTCCTAGCCGCGTCGTCCCTCGACTGCTGTCCTTGTCCCCTGCTCAAAATGGTGTCCGTCCCCCCAAAAATGGCGTCCGTCCCCGCAAATGACACATGTGTGTTCTGTGCTGTAGGATGGCAGGAGAGGCCGCAGTGAGCCACCCCTGCTTTTAAGACTGCCGGGGACAACCACACAGCACGCCACCGCTCATCTCGTGCCCGGGCTCAGTCACCAGTGCGGCTGCTAGGGAGTCAGGAGAGGCGTCCTCTGGCTGACCGCTCTGCCAAACGGACTTCCAGCAGGAGGAGGGACGTAGGTGGGGACGGGCAACTGGCCGGCAGCCTCGGTGACACTGGCCTAAGACCTGGCTGTCGAGTCGGGCCACGTGTGTGCAGCTCGGTCAGGAAGCGCTCTCGTACGGAGGGCGTCCTGGGTGCACAGGCTCGGTGTTGGTGAGAAGGGCGGGAATGCGGGTCAGTGAGCAGCTGGAGAGGAAAGCGGGGTGTGTGGCTCCCACTCGCCACCCTCTCCCGAGCATTCTCCCGGGGCTCTGGGGACCCTTATGCCATCATAACCCACACCATCCCGGGACGTGGGCATCCTGCCCACGAGAAGGCTGCCTGGCAGAGTTAGAATAAGAATTTGAGGCCACCAGGGGGCGCCTGGGTGGCTCAGTTGGTTGAGCCTCCGAATTCGGCTCAGGCCACGCTCTCAAGGTTTGCAAGTTCGAGCCCCGCATCTAGCTCTGTGCTGACGGCTCAGAGCCTAGAGCCTGCTTCAGATTCTGTGTCTCCTTGCCTTTGCTCCTCCCCTGCTCGTGCTCTCTCTCTCAAAAATAAATAAACATGGGGGCACCTGGGTGGCTCAGTCAGTTAAGCGCCAGACTTCAGTTCAAGTCATGATCTCACAGTTCATGGGTTCAAGCCCCGCGTCCGGCTCTGTGCTGACAGCTCAGAGCCTGGAGCCTGCTTTGGCTCCGTGTCTCCCTCTCTCTCTCTCTCTCTCTCTCTCTCTGCCCCTCTCCTGGTTGTGCTCTGTCTCTCTCTCTCTCTCAAAACTAAATAAACATTTTAAAAAATTTTTTTAAATAAACATCTAAAGCACACACACACACACACACGAAGAACTTGGGGCCACCAGACTTTGTCTACCACATCAGCCCGCCTTCTGTGTCTCCAGGCCGTGGCCCTCCCACAACAAGAGGACATGAACTGGGGCCTGGGGCCCACGGCTGACCACAGACAGGGCTCGTGGAGGCCCACGGGGAAAGAATGGCCTGCCAGGGTTCCGGTCCGAGGCCCACGTCCTGCCACGGGCAAGAAAATTGGACAGGAAAGGTTCCCCTGCGCCCCGCGTCAGCGGTCGGGCCTCCCGGGGACCAGAGGGAAGCCTCTAACTTTCCCGGGCCTCGGATCCGTCACTCAGGAAATGGAAACGGTACCAGCCCCGCTGTGAGGATGGAAATGAGCTGCTGTTGTGACAAAACCCAGGAAATAACACGAGGGCTGATGTTCAGGTTGTAATACTGTCCTTATTTCTTCAGTAGTGGAGTCAACGCTTCAATCCTCTCTCCTGAGACCTGAGCCCCCTCCTACCCAGTATCCATCATCCGCAGAGTTTCGTGTCATTGTCACAACCCTCGGGATGTCCCAACAGCCGAGAATGTTCTAGACTGCAGCATTTGTACACGCAGTTCTGTAGTTCTGTGCACGTAGTTCCGGCCCGGGCAGCCGTGCCGCAGCTGCGGAAATCGGCATGAAGGGGCAGAATTAATTCACGTCGAGAGTTCCACTCTGCCGACAGGTGGAGAGCCCTACTGGCCTGTGTGTAGTGACCATAGGAAAAAGGTAGAGGCTGAACATAGTTTTTTTTAATGTTTATTTATTTATTGTATGTGCGGAGAGACAGAGACAGCAGCAGAGGAAGGGCAGAGAGAGAGGAAGACAGAGGATCCCAAGCAGACTCGGTGCCGTCAGCCCAGGGCCCAGTGTAGGGCTCGAACCCACAAACCGCGAGATCGTGACCTGAGCCAAACCAAGAGTCGGACGCTTAACGGACTGAGCGGCCCTGGGCGCCCCTGAATGTAGATTTTAATCCCCTCCATGTAGCTAGTCTACGTGGAGCAGAGGTTTAGGGAGAGTTGGCTTTCAAATCACATAGGTGCCATTTTAGGCCAAATTACTTGCTAAGAAGTATTAGCTCAGTCCCTGGGGACCCTCGGAAGACCCCCCCCAGGTGGCACGGCCCTCGGGAATGTGAGTCCAAAGACGGAGCGTGGCTAGGACCGTGGGCCGGAGCCTCGTCTGTCCCGGGACGGAGTTCCCCAAAGTCAAAGTCCACGGGGAGACGCTAAGCCACTTGGGAAGAGGACATTGCTTTTAAATGTATTTTCCATCTGTCCCAGAGTAACTTTTGTACAATACGACGCAAATTAATCACCAATAAAAGGGAATCCTGAAAAGACACAAAAATTACAAGCCCCAATTTCTTGTTTTTAGATACAGCGGACATACGATTATGCTGTCGCATTCCTGAAAAGTATGTAAATGTTCTGTTTCTGAACTTACCTCGCAGAGGCCCAGGGACACGCAGCGAGCCAGGGCCCACTCTTTGAATAGCATCACCTGAAACCACCGGCGCCTTTCACCTTCTAAAGGGAGATCCTGAGTTTTGTTTTCGTCTTATGCAGCCACGGTCATTATTAACGAATAGGTACCGCTTATCGAAGCTTCCACACCACGGCTCGAGGATTTCCTAATAATTCTCAGTTTGCTGACAGCAGGCACCAGGCACGGGCATGCATGTGGTCTTGTTTCATTTTGTTGGTGCCCCTCTGTGATTCCGAAAGGCGCGTGGTATTTCCTATTTGCTGAGGACCGAAAACGGTCATTTGGGGATGAGGAGACGGAGAAGAGACGGCACACGCTTGAGGTGGCTGATGCCGGAACGGGCCCATCCCCACCACGTGCGGCTGCCCGAGGACCCTGGAAAGTGGTCGATGGGAGAATTGCAGGACCAAGGGCAAGCTGTCCCAAATGTGCCTATTGGTTATTTTAAATTAAAAAAAATCACGTAAGGGGCGCCTGGGGGGCTCAGTCGGTTAAGTGTCTAACTTAGGCTCAGGTCACAATCTCACGGTTCGTGGGTTCGAGTCCCCCATCGGGCTCTGTGCTGACAGCTCGGAGCCTGGAGCCTGCTTCCGATGCTGTGTCTCCCTCTCTGCCCCTCCCCCGCTCACACTCTGTCTCTCTCAAAAATAAATAAACGTTTAAAAATAAGTAAATAAAGAGTATGAAAACTGTCCACCTTGCTCATTTCTTTAGTTCTCAATTTCATTATCGGGCCTCTGTGTGCAAGTAATTACACTTTCGGGTTGTTTTTTTCCTCCTTTTAATACGGTTCATGTAAGAATCTTGAAGGGTAGAAGGAAATTTCCCCTCCCCTGTGGAATCATAGGAGCGTCCTCCCGCATGGCCTTGACCAGTTTGGTTTTGAGCCTCCTTCACTGAGCACAGTCCTGGCAAGTAGGCCCGTCTGCCTCTAGAACGCTCCTCCAGCCAGGGCAAGACACGGTCTAGGGCCTGTGGCTGCCGAGGATGGGAGAGGTCTTGTCCAGCTGTTGTCATGTGGACGCCGGCGAGAACCTGGCTGGAAGCCTGCGTCCCGCAGTGTCGTCAAAACACCAGACAGGACGGAGCCAGATCACACTTCTCCCCTTCTTTCAAACGCTCAAGAAGCCCTGGATACCAACTGACATGAGGGGGGAGGCGAATCTCTAAGTGTCCTCCTACGTACAGCATGTGACATGGTGGCCAGCACAGCACCCCAGGGACCAATGAGACCTCCAACCAGAGGGAGACACCCCATCACATAGGTGCTTCGGAAAACATGCGGCCTTTTAAAACCTATCAAAAAGTAATAGCTTTCACTTTTACCGTCTATGTCGTAAGCGGGATGAAAGTCTAGGCTGCCCTTCCCCCCCAGCGCGTTCTATAACTTGGGTTTTAATTTTTTTAAGTTTATTTATTTATTTTGAGAGAGACAGAGCACTAGCAGGAGAGAGGCAGAGAGAGAATCCGTGCTGTCATAGCAGAGCCCCGTGTGGGGCTCGAAGTCACAAAACTGGGTGACCATGACCTGAGCCAAAATCAAGAGTCAGACTCTTAACTTAAGACTCTTAACTTACCTCTTAACCCAGGCGCCCCTCTATAACTCATGTTGTAAGGTCATTAATAAACAAATAAATTAATTAAAATAAAGTCATTACCAAAGGCCAGTTCATCCCTGGATCTGTGGGCCAGATAGGTGGGGTCTCCATGTCAGAGACTACGTCCGGCTGCGTGCTTAGAAACCTGGCTGCAGTAGCCTTACCACGTAGACTTTAATTTCTCACCCAGGCCATTGAAGTAGGTGGTCCTGAGGTGCGGCGGCTCCGCGATGTCACCAAGGTCTCAGGTGTCTTCTGTTCTGTCCCCCTTAGCGTGTGACTTTCACCCTCGTGGTCTCTGCCCGTCAAAAGATGTCCTCCACGGCCCCAGCCTCACGTCTCTGTGCCAGGACAGTAGAAGGAAGCCCCAGGTAGAAAATAAAACAGTCCTGGTAGACTTTCATGTAAGTCCTTTGACTGACACTGTGAGACACGACCTCCCCTGGGCAGCAAGGGAGGCTGGGAAACGTAGTAGCTGCCCATCAGAAAGAAGAACCCGCCTGGTGACAAAGAGGAAAGAGACAACGAACACCGGGAGGCAGGTGGTTGTGTCTGCTCCAGACTCTTGTCCCTCTTGGGGCATGGGGTTACCCTGTTCTTTTCCAATGGAACACCTAATCGTAATGACCCCTTACTAAGTACCTGTTAAGAATTAGGAAGTTTGCCAGACCCTTGATGTTCTCTTTCGATCTTTTCAATAAGCCTGAAGGCAGATTATTTTCATCCCGATTTTATAGATGAAGAAATGGAGACCAAGAAATGTCATGGGGCTCGTGGGTGGCTCAGTCAAGCGTCCAACTCTGGATTTCAGCTCAGGTCATGATCTCGTGGTTCGTTGAGTTTGAGCCCCGTATCGGGCTCAGCACTGATTGCGCAGAGCCTGCTTGGGTTTCTCTCTCTCTCTCTCTCAATAAATAAACAAACTTTTTAAAAGAAAGAAAGGAAGGAAGGAAGGAAGGAAGGAAGGAAGGAAGGAAGAAGGAGGAAGGAAGAAAGAGAAAGGAAGGAAGAAAGAAAAAGAAAGAAAGAAGAGAAAGAAAGAAAGAAAAAAAGAAAGAAAGAAAGGCCAAGGGTCTCGTCCAAGACAGCACCCAGGCAACAGATGAGAAGATCCAAGTTTCAACCCCAAGGTCTTCTTAATATCTAACTTGCTATGGATATTATAACCCAATATACATCTTGATTATTGCCTCAGAGGAAGGGCTGGTGCAGAGAGATTTTCATGCCTGAAAATTATTCTTCTAAATTCAGCATCTTCCATTTTCTGATTGTTCCTTTGCTGCCTGTCCCATGGGGTAACTCCGTGATATAAACAATCTGGTATCCAGTCTCCGATGGCCATCTGTGTTATTTTGGTCCCCGCAAATATTTGTGTAGCAAAACTCCTGTGAACACAAGTGCTTGAAAATTCACCTCTGTTTCTCGGGGTCCAAGGGAGACTGAGTCTTAAGGAAACTGATCAGTCAGCATGCTTGGTTCCAAGCAAAAGAAATGGACTCCAGATGATGAACCAGAAGGAAATCAATGAAATGGGCAGGCAGTCAATAACGCTGGAGGGGTTTTGTTTATTGTTTGTGCAATCAAAGGCTCTGAATTCTCTTCAATCAATGAAATAAGTAAATAAAGATCTGGGCAATGAAAGAATTGTTGGCAGAGTTAGAGAACCAAATTTGAGGTAAAGCTTGGAGGACGGTACCCAAGTCGGATGAGAAAATCCGCACCTGTCCTGCCCCTTCGAGCCCTAGGGAGAGGCATCGGGGGTACCCCTCTGATGCCCTTTCGGCGCCAGGAGCTCAACTTTGCAAACTCCCACTAATGCTGCCTCCCCCCAAAGCCAGGTGCCCACCACCACCACATCTCAATGGGAGCAGGACTCCACAGGCTGGAATTTCTCTACATGCAGGAGACTATTCAGAAGATGAGGGACAGGCAATACAAGGGACCCTTGTGGTGACGGAAATGTTCTGTACTAGACCACCCTGGTTGTGATGTATTACTATAGATTTGCAAGACGGTGCCACTGGGGAAACTGAGTAGAAGGTATACAGGACCTCTGTGTTATTTCGAAGGGAAAGAAAAATCTTCTCTACCCTCAGGTCTTCCAGCTGGCCTAAGGAGTCAACTTACATGAGACAGATCAATGGGAGAAAAGTCCCAAAGTTTCATAACGTGCTCACGGAGGCCCGGTAACGACATCGAGACCTAAAGAAATGGCCAGCGTGGGCAGTTTTCTACTTTTTAGACGAAGATAGTACATTTATGAGGAATTGACAGGACCAAGAAAACTTAACTTTGAGAGGTCCGATTAGTAAGGAATTCTAGTCTGGGCCGGGGTAGTTAATTAGTAAAAAGTAACAAGAGTTGTTTATACTTCTCAGCTCTAAATTCCCCACCTCCGATGATGTCTCTTTAACCACTGGTACAAGAAGGTACCTTTCATGTGGGACATTTATTTCCTGCTTTCAAGGGGACAGAGTGGGTCTGAGCATTCTTCTTGCATTGCCCGTCATCTAAATGACTTTTATTTGAAAGAATCAGTACGCCCAAGTGGCACATTTTGGGGCAGCCTGCCTTTGGACCCTCTAATTTCTTGCAACTCCATGTGAATCTTCAATTATCTCAAAACAAAACTTTAACCGTGAAAGATTGTTAAGAGAAGAAAAAGACAAGCCACGGACTGGGAGAAAAATATTTGGAAGACATATCTGATAAAGGACTCGTATCCAAAAACAAAAACAAAAACAAAAAAAAACAAAAAAACCCCAAAACTCTTAAAACTCAGAAAGAAAATACCCCAATTAAAAAAGTAAGAAAAACGATCTGAACAGACAGACACCCCATCAACAAAAATATACAGATGGCAAGAAAGTGTTTAATAGGACACTCCACGTCCTAGGTCGTTAGGGAATTGCAAATTAACACAAGGAGGTACCGCGTCACATCTATTAGAATGGCCACCATCTAGAACACCGCCAACACCGCACGCCAGTAAGATACAGAGCAACAGAAACCCATTTGTTGCTGTTGGGAATGCCAGAACGGTATAGCCAGTGTGGAAGACGGTTCAGCGGTTTCTCACAAAGCTAAACAGAGCGTTAACAAAGGAAAAAACGAAACCAAACCAACGAACAAAAAGATTCAACAGAGCAAATTCGAAGGTCTAGTTGGTTGTATTAAGCGACTCGAGGATCGGGCAAGCAGCCCATCCAGCAAGTAGAGAGATGTTCGGAGGAGTTACATAAAATGGAAGGTTTACGTAGGAAGGGGGGTGACCCAAGAAGGTCTTAGCAAGAGAAAAGAAAGGATTGTTTCAGCCAGAGGGTCATCTTTTGGGGGTGAGCGGGAGGGAACAGCAGAGTTTGTATCACACAGAGGAACTCACTAGTGCTGACCTGGAAACGTCAGGGGGACTTTTAAAAAATCACATTCTCGGAAGGGGGTGAAACTGTAGCTAAATCTTCGCTTGCTGTCCTGGAGCACAAAAGACTCCAAATCGGGCTTGTTGTTTCTTTTTTTTAACAACTGTCTTCCCATACGATCAGCAG
Organism: Paguma larvata; assembly: GCA_030068075.1. Taxonomy (NCBI): domain Eukaryota; kingdom Metazoa; phylum Chordata; class Mammalia; order Carnivora; family Viverridae; genus Paguma; species Paguma larvata. Next base: position 39,762,666 of record CM057827.1, on the reverse strand, counting down.
TCTTGCTCCTTGGTATTTACCCAAGTGAGTTGAGGCTTCTGTGCCCACAAAACCCATCCACAGATGTTCGTAACTGTTTTCTTCATCATTGTCCGAACTTGGAAGCAACCAAGATGTCCTTCACTAGGCGAACGGATAAACAAGCTGTGATACGTTTATATGATGACCTGTTATTTAACAATACAAAGAAATGAGCTCTCGAGTCATGAAAATCGGCATTGAGTCATGGAGGAAACTTCAGCACAAATCGCTAAGCGAAGGAAGCCACTGTTAAAAGGCTATGCACCTTATGATCCCAACTACGATACATGACATTCTGAAAACTGCAAACCTACGGGGACGGCAAAAAGACCAGTGGTTGCCTGGGATCAGAGGGGAGAGTGGGAGGGATGAATTGCCAGAGCATGGGATTTTTAGGGCAGAGAAACTATTCCGTATGATACTGTAATTATCAATATGCCTTTGCCAAATCCCACAGAACTACCCAACGCGAAGAGCGAGCCCTAATATACAGTCTGGACTAATGCGAAAATGTTGGGGCTTGGAACGCGCAGTCAGGAAAGAATTCTTGAAACATCGTTGGTGCAAAAAGTTTGGTTTTTATGAAAACCCGGGGACAGGACCCGTGAGGAGCAAGACTGCATTGGGGTTGTGAGGGGTGACTGATTATATACTTTCAAGTTGAGAAGGGATTAGGGAATAGCCTGAGTCTCTAAGGAACTTGGAAGCAGGGTTTCCAAGATCCTGAGGGGATTGCTATTCTTAAGAAAATGTCATTCATTACCGTCTAAGAAGACCTCAGTCATGAGACCCTTCAGCTGTATACCAGTGGGCCATATGCTTGGAGTATGATTGCCAACATACATCTAGGGTGTAGAGATAAAGGATGTTTCCAAAGGGATTGTCACATGTTAAAGGACACTTACAGGATCTTGGAGGTCAGGATAATGTGAAGTTAAGGGTTGCCCTTTGCCCTGAGCAAAGTATTAACACGGAGGCAGCTGAGTTCATAGAGGAGGGTCACTCTGCCTGTCCATGAACTGTCAATGGGCTGTAAGTAGGAAGGAAATTTAATTTTTTTTCTTTCACCTGTGTTGCCTGCATCATGGACGTTGGGCAATGATGAGGTGTCCATGAAGGTTCATCGGTTGTAACAAATGTACCACACTAATGCAAGATGTTAAAATAGGGAGACTGTAGAGTCGGGAAGTAGGGTACGCGGGAAGTCCGTACTTCGCGCTCAATTTGTCCCGAACCCTGAAACTGCTCTAGAAAATGAAGTCTATTAAATTTTTTAAAACTTTAATGAAAAAAAAAAAAGGTAAGTGACAGCCATGACTAAAATAGGGAGTTACTACAGAATTAGCTAGAGGGGTTACAGGTACACTTTTTTGCCCGGGGAGAGGATCTGAATAGTCAAGTCATGTCAGACAAAGAACGAATCTTAAATAAACACATGGATGCAAATGGTAACGAACGAAACGTAAGCTGAAGGTACTACTTGACACATTTTGAATTAACAAAATGTAAATCGAGGTGCTATTTTACACGTGCGAAATCAGCATGTAATTGCAGACGCCACCTGGGGCTCCCCAGAGCTGTGAGGCACGCGTGTGAGGATAACTCCCCACGGGTGGGAGTCTACTCGACAAACGCTTCCGCTTGCTGGTGTGGTGAGCAAGATGCTCCTGCCCTTTGACTGGAAAAGTCTAGAAATTTATTCTAAGGACTGTTTCCTGAGAACCTAATTCTACAGAAGTTAAAAATCAATTGTGGGATATTATCGTTCAGGGAAAAAGGCCTTGCTGTCCCAATAAATTGATGACATTTTAAAATGCAGGAGACGGTACAGGATGAAGGAGGCTCCGAAAACATAACAACCAAATGCAAGAGACGAACTTTGTCTGGACTCTGATTTGAATGGACCATAAAGAGATTTTTTTTTTTTGGCATATGAGGAAATTTTAACGTGGACAGGAAATGAGGTGATACTGACAAATTATTGTTAATTTTGTCATGCAAAAAGTGGCAGATATGTATGTTTTAAAAGTCATACCAGAGAGACATTTTGAAGTATTTATAGGTAAAATGTCATGCTAAAAATAATCAAGTTTATGTTATATATATTTTGCCACAATTATTTGAAATCCATAAAAAAACATACAGCGGTAGGGAAGAGGGGTGTGGGGAACGAAATAAGATTCGTACGTGTTGACAGCGGCTGAAGATTTATGATGAGCACATTGCCATTTATATGCTTTATATGCTTACGACTTTCCAAAATAAAATGTTTTAAGCCATCCCCTTACTGTAGACAGCTAGTTGTACCTTACTGCTTTTTCTATACGTTTAGCTGGGCACCCGGCTGCCTTGTAAGGACTCCATTTCCCAGCCTTCCGTGTGGCCATGTGACAGGTTCTGGCCAATAAGAGATAAGAGGAAGTGGCACCTGCCGAGAGCTATTGAAGGTTCTTGCTCTTAAAATTAACTTCCTGTACGTGAGTTTCCCTGGGCTTTGTCATTTCCCACACCTATCCTGGGGAGGGAGTCAGAAATACTGGGAAAGGAACCAAGGGATCCCGACCCTCTTTTTGCCCCCGAATCTAAGAAGTTCATTCTTTACCACATAAAGGTAAGCCTGAAGGATACCTCCCCCCCCTGCATCTATCTCAGGACCAATGTCTCTGACTATGTCAAGTGGGCATTCACTCAGAAGTCACTCCTTGAACGCCCCGTGCACACTCTCCCCGGCTTAGTTCAGGTGCAGTAAGTCAGAAGGGAGTCCGTGGACGTCACGGCCACAAGCCGGGACCTTTTAGCGTCAGCTTGTGTGGGAGCTTTCTTAGCCATTTGCTCCGTTAATACAGATGATGGAAAATTCGTAAGCAGCCTCTATTTTTTTTTAATGTTTTTATTTATTTTTGAGAGACAGAGAGAGAGAGAGAGTGTGTGAACACGAGTTGGGGAGGGACATAGAGAGAGAGGGAGACACAGAATCCAAAGCAGGCTCCAGGCTCTGAGCTGTCAGCATAGAGCCCGATGCCAGGCTCAAACTCACGAATTCCAAGATCATGACCTGAGCCGAAGTCAGACGCCTAACCGACTGAGGCCCCCAGGCGCCCCTGTATGCCGCGTCTATTGTGTTTCAAGCACTGTGCCAGGTCTGAAGAAAACAGATTAACAAGATACTCTCTCTCCCTCTTTTAAAGATCGCGTAGCCTGGTGATTTAATTTATACGAGACTGTAGCCGGAATTATGTACCCTGTGGTTGGAAAGGCGATCTTTTCGAGACCAAGCACGATGGTATTCTTTCTGATTAGAGATACAATTCTGAATCCCAACAAATCTTTGATCTGGCAATAAAAGAATAGAGTTGCTATTCAGAGTGGTTTTTTTTTAACTGCAAAAACATTATAACAACAAAAAATATTTTAAAAGAGACAATTCCACTAGTAATCACTGAATACATGTCCTACTTAAATGTTTCCATTTACTTCAGTCCTTGTTTATATTTATGTACAATTTATGTCGTCTAACTAGAGCATATATATAAGATTATACTCTGAAATATCTGCTCCCACCCTCCCTTCACTTACACATTTTTCGTGTCTCTGTGTGGACTGCATACATATATTAATGGCTGCAGAATATTCTATCATTCTAATAGCATATTTTACTTAGTTGCTATCTTAAGGTTTGTTCTCTAGGTTGTTTTGAATATTGTACTATGATTTTAAAAATGCTATAATAAACAACTTCATGAATTTAACTTTTTCCTTTTGGAGTATTTCTTTTTTTTTAATTTTTTAATGTTTATTTTTGAGAGAGAAAGAGACAGAGCATGAGCAGGGGAGGGGCAGAGAGAGAGAGGGAGACACAGAATCTGAAGCAGGCTCCAGGCTCTGAGCTGTCAGCACAGAGCCCGATGCGGGGTTCGAACTCAGAGACCACGAGATCATGACGCTTAACTGACTGAGCCACCCAGGCGCCCCATTTTTGGAGTATTTCTTAGCAAAAGTTCCCGGGAATATAATCACTAATTCGAGGAGTGATGATTTTTATGTTCCCTGCCAAGCTGATTTCCAGAAGAACTGAGCCAATCATGACTAAGGGGGATATAGCAGTTTGAACAGAATGTTGCCACATTTGGGCATTTTCACATACCTTTGGGTTAGCTTAGAAAATACATTTCAGGGGCGCCTGGGCGGCTCAGTTGGTTAAGCATCCAACTTTGGCTCAGGTCATGATCTCACGGTCTGTGAGTTCGAGCCCCACATCGGGCTCTGTGCTGACAGCTCAGAGCCTGGAGCCTGCTTCGGATTCTGTGTCTCCCCCTCTCTCTGCCCCTCCTCTGCTCATGCTCTGTCTCTCTCTGTCTCTCAATAATAAATAAAGATGTTTAAAAAAAATTTTAAAAAAGAAAATACATTTTAAAACTTTATTTATGAAAGAATACCTCTTCTTGCATCTTTAAGACTACACAAGTGGGGCTGACCTCTTCGTTTGAAGACTGCCCTGACATGAAGTGGAAGTGTCCTTTGCGCAGGATATCCGTCGGGGACTTCAAGATGTCATTGTATCTCTGGCTTTTATTTTTCAGGCTTAATTTTTTTTTTTTTTTGGAGCAGTTTTAGGTTCACAGCAAAATTGCAAGGAAAGTACAGAGATTTCCCACACACACCCTGCCTCCCCCGCAGTTACCCTCCCCCGTTATCAATGTCCCCCACCAGAGTGGGGCTGGTGACCCCCCTGCCCGTGACACATCACCCGAAGTTCGCCGTTTACATCAGGGTTTCTCTCTGGCTTTGGATAACGTCGATTACTTGTACCAATTGCTTTCGATTGCAGTGCAATTATCAGGGAGCCTCTTTAATAACATTTTCTGACAATATCCTGCTAACGAGGACGACCAGGGCAAGTGAGTCCCACGGCATTTTAACATATTGAAGCAAACGTACGAACCGATTAATAGATACCAGAATGTTAATCATTTCACGTGCTCTATGAAATACAGAATAGGCCACAGGGAAATATATAGCTCCATCTACTGTAAATACTTTGAATTGGATATCTCTGGCTTTGCACGGGATGGACCTTGGTTTATTTTCATCATGAATTTTATTTAAGGGTTTTGTAAGTGATGTGAGACTCATAGCATTTTGCTAGACTGTAAGAGATATAAACATAATTAACGTGGGGCTCCTGAGCTCGGGGCTCCCAGCTGAGCAGTTTTAAGGCGGCCCCTCGCCCAGGCTGGACATCCGGGCACCTGCTGACCCTGGGCTGCCTTGGAAGGACTGAGATTCTAGGGTCCCAGAGGAGTTACCCTGCTCTCCCTAAAGCTGCAATCGCGGGAGGGGGGCGAGGTTAAGTGACCAGAGGGGATAGGACTTCTGGAAAGGGCTGGAGAGGTGGGGAGAGAAATGCAGGGCCAGGGGCCAGGGCAAGGATGTCGCGGATGGATTTCTTATTCCCAGGCGACCAGCACTTCAAGCCAATGAAAGGACGCGGTCAGAGGTGACCGTTTGATGACGGACCAGGTCATCCGTTCAGAGCAAGTATGCCTGCCCAGCGTGTTTCGAACTGGAAGAACCCTCAAGCGACTACTGTCTAGTAGATGGAAAAGACGCTCGAGGAAAAACCGCAGCCTGCGGTAAGCGCTGAAATGAGAGCAGGTGTACGCCGTGCGCCTGGAACGCAGAGAGAAGGAAGACATTTGCTTCGCGGCCGGGAGTGGGAGGCGGGGCACCAGGCCACAGATGGCTGACCTCACACAGGAGGAGACGGGTGAGATTAAACCCTGAACGGGAGGATTTCTCAGGGCCCAGGAAGAGCGGAAGGGCGTGTCGGGCCAGGGGAACAGCAAGGCAGCTGCACAGAGGTGTGACATTTCATCACGTGCTCGAGAAACAGGGGGCCCGGTGCGGCTGCAGCTTAGCGCGATGTCAGGGCGAGAAGTTATAGAAGCGGGGACCAGCTTCTGCAGGACCTTGAACTTCAGCGTGGGAAGTCTGCAGACGCCCGGGAGCAGGCGACAGGAGGGACAGGAGACCAAACCTCTGGAAGCAAGGCAGAGGGCGGATGGTAGTGTGCGAAGACTTGAGGAGGCTGGTTAGGAAGCTGCTGGAAGGAGTTCCGAGGAGAAATGGATGCCCTCACCAGGGCAGAGGCGGTATAAAGAGGAGGAAACAGAAGCTCAAGGGCGAAGTTCAAATTCACCTCTGGGACGGGCAGTCCGGGGCCACGAACGGGACTCGGGTGGCATCTCTAAGCAAGACAGGACATTGAGAAAAGGAGCAATTAGGCATTTCATTAATCTGCAGTTGTCGACACACTAAAGGGCACATAAAAAGTGTTCCATCCGGTTACCTGTTATTACGACTGTTACGTATCTTAAAAACTGAATCGTCGCTTGCTGACTTTTTATTTTTCAGATACTCATTTTCATGGATAATTTTTAGAAAAGTTATATAATTGAGGGGCGCCTGGGTGGCTCAGTCAGTTAAGCATCCGACTTCGGCTCAGGTCATGATCTCACGGTCTGTGAGTTCGAGCCCCGCGTCGGGCTCTGTGCTGACAGCTCAGAGCCGGGAGCCTGCTTCAGATTCTGTGTCTCTGTCTCTCTCTCTCTCTCTCTGCCCCTCCCCCACTCATGCTTTGTCTCTCCTGCTCTCAAAAATAAATAAAAACATAAAAAAATTTTTAAAAAAGTTATATAATTGAATTTCTTTGTATCAAGCAAAATACCAAGAAATTACTAGAAAAACCTTTATTGCATTTAAGATCTTTGACCCTTAAATCAGAACCTTGGGAACTTAGTCTGTTGGATATTGCCCATAGAGCAGACGCAAAGCCTTAAGGTATTACCATGCCTAGTTCTTACCTCTGTCTCCTGCCTTCGCGCGGGGCTGAGAACTTCCACAAATCAGACACCCACTTCCTTGCCATCGGATCCCAAGTCTCTAGAGGATCTGAGAACGAGGTCATGGCCAGTGTTTCAAAACCCTTCGTTGAAGAATGAAGGAATAAATAAACGAATGGATGGATGGATGAGGCAACAAAAGAATGAAATCCTTCTTTTGGACTAAATATAACGTGCGCCATACTCGGAAGTTGCCCAAATGACCCAGGCGAGGCATGAGTAGAACCAACTGACAGACACACTTGGACACGCTGGAATCCCCAGTGAATAAGGGCCGATTAGCCCCCCGTCCAGAGGTAGCCAACGTCCAGCTACCCACATCCCCCCTCTCCCTAACAGTCTCCCCGCTACATAGACTTGTCAAAGAGGTTTTAGCGCAAATAATTTGGATTCGGTTTGTAATACTGCTCAGTTTCTGCACACTTCACAGACTTTTTGTACGAGGATACTGATTTAGGTACAAAACTCCAAATACTAGTGATTTAAACAAGGTCCTATTCCTCACCTAAGAGTTTAGGCTCTTGGGGCACCTGGAGGGCTCGGTGAGTTAAGTGTGCAACAATTCGATCTCGGCTCAGGCCTCACAGTTTGAGAGGCATCAGGTTCTGCACTGACAGTACAGAGCCTGCTTGGGATTCTCTCTCTCTCTCTCTCTCTCTCTGCTTTATCTACTTAAAATAAATAAATTTACAAAAAAAAAAGAATTCCGTCTCTGATGGTGGCTCCAAGATGTTGGGATTCCAAGTTCTTTCTATCTTGTAGCTCTTCCGTCTTCAACAGACAGCTTCTGCTGCCGCGTCCGACATGACGGATCGAGCTCCCCACCACTGTGTCCTGATTCCAGCCCCAGGAAAGGGAGAAAAGAAGGGAGGAAGCCATTTTAATTTTAAGGGAATGACCCAGAAGTTGCACGCGTTACTTCTGTTCACGACTCGTGAAGCCAGAGTTGGTCACGTGGCCACACTAGCTACAAGGGATGCCGGGAAACGAAGCGTTCAGCTGGTTCCCCGGGTGCCTGCCTGAACCTCCCGTCGCTGCAGGGCGAGATCCCTCACCTTTCTTAGGCCACGGATCCCTTCGGCAATGTGCTGAAACTGCTTCTCAGAATTCTCAACGTTTTTAAGAAAAGAAAAACTTCCAATTTGGCTTCTGTGTCCCCCTCTCTCTCTGCCCCTCCCCTGCTCATGCTCTGTCTCTCTCTCTCTCAAAAATAAACAAACATTAAAAAAATAAATAAAAATAGGGGCGCCTGGGTGGCTCAGTCGGTTGAGTGTCTGACTTCAGCTCAGGTCATGATCTCACGGTCCGTGGGTTCGAGCCCTGCGTCGGGCTCTGTGCTGACAGCTCGGAGCTTGGAGCCTGCTTCGGATTCTGTGTCTCCCTCTCCCTCTGCCCCTCCCCGACTCATGCTCTGTCTCTCTCTGCCTCAAAAATTCATAAAAACATTTTAAAAATTAAGAAAAATAAATAAAAATTAAAATAAATCCCAAATTCACTACTAACTGGTACGCGACCGGTCCCTCATTACTGAGTCTTCTGCTGACAATCCGTGTCCCTTGTCTCTTTGAGTCTTAATTCCTTTTTGGGTCGAGCTGAGAGGACAGTAACCCCTGCTCTTGAAGCAGCACTAAAGAGGAAATGAATTAATGTGGGCAAGGTCTTTAGCATACTGCTCGCGGCACAGCAATCACTCGGTTTCATCAGGCATGGATGTCTCGGGGAACGTTCGTCCACCTGTCCTTCTCTGAAAACTTCCTACCCCACCGCGCTGGGCTGAATAAAGATGGCCCCCCAAAACAGCCATATTCTGATCCTTGGAACCTATGAATGTTCCCTTAGGTGGCAAAGGGACTTCGCAGGTGAGATTAAGTTAAGGATCCTGAGATGGAAAGATTATCTTAGATCATCTAGGTAAATGCTAGGGGAACTTGCACGTGTCCTCATGAGAGGGAGGCAGAGAGAGATTTGACTACAGAAGTGGAGAAGGTGATTTAACGTTGGAAGCCGAATGTTGTGCCTTGAAGATAGAGGAAGAGACCTCGAGCCAAAGAACACAAGCGGCCACTAGAAGCGGAAAAAGACGAGGAAATGGACTCTCCCCTCAGGGCCTCCGGAAGGAACCAGCCTGCCAATACCTTGGCTTGAAGCCCAGTGGAATGGATTTCAGACTTTTGACCCCCAGAATTGTAACAGAATACATTTCTTTTTTTTAATGTTTTTTTTTAATGTTTATTTATTTTTAAGAGAGAGAAAGAGAGACAGAGCGTGAGCAGGGGAGGGGCAGAGAGAGAGGGAGACAGAATCCAAAGGAAGCCCCAGGCTCTGAGCTGTCAGCACAGACCCTGACGCGGGGCTTGAACCCACGAGCCTCAAGATCATGACATAAGCAGAAGTCAGACGCTTAACCCACTGAGCCACCCAGGTGCCCTATAACAGAATACATTTCTGTTCTTTGAAACCACCACGTTTGTGGTAATTTGTTACAGAAACAACGGGAAACTAAGACACCCACCCACAGGGGGAGCCTCTCCATGGTCATATTTCTTTCCTTCTTTCTTTCTTATTGAAGTGTAATCGACACATAGCATTACATTAGTTTCATGGATACAACATAATGATTTGATACTCACATATAGTGTGAAATGGTCACCACAATAAGTCGTTCCCTTCCATCACCGTCCGTAGCTACAGAATCCTTTTTCTTGTAATAAGAACTTGCAAGATCTATTCTGTCAGCAACTGTCAAAAATGGAAAAGCGTCGTGTTAACTAGAGTCGCTGTGCTGTTCGTTACATCCCCACGACTTACCTCAACAGCCGTATCACTTGCACTTGGGCTAAGAGTGGACACGTGACCTAAGCGGGGCCGATCAGGTTCTCCCTCCCAGGCATTTGGAATTCTTTTTTTTTTTAACATTTTAATTTTATTTTTGAGAGACATAGAGACAGAGCGTGAGCAAGGGAAGGGCAGCAAGAGAAGGAGACACAGAATCTGAAGCAGGCTCCAGACTCTGAGCCAGAGCCCAATGCAGGGCTCGAACTCACAGACCATGAGATCATGACCTGAGCCGAAGTCGGCCACTTAACCGACTGAGCCACCCAGGCGCCCCAGCATTTGGAATTCTGACGTAGGCATGTGGGTGTTGAGACCCATCCATGGCAGAATGCCAGAGCGATGGTTCATGAACTTCTTTTACTGGGTTTCTCACACCGGTCCCGCTTCCTGCCCTCCCCTTAGATTAGGCGGCTCTCCCTCCGATATAACAGGCATCTACTGTGGCATTTAACAGTACCCTTCCAACAAAATCCCTTTGTCCATTAAGGCAGCTAGCCTTAGGTGTCCGGTGATGGTCGCCCAAAGAAACTAATCAATACAGACAAGCCATTGCGAACAGTCATCTGAGAAAACGGCTCGTCTGCCACAAGCCGCTGGACGACAGCCCGGCTGACAGCAAGCACCAAGTCAGGCTTTTGTGGCTTTAAAGCAGTTACTGTCCCTGAGAAAAAGCTCCGCGGCACAGCCGAACGGTGAGCAGACAGGTCGCCGGGGCTGCTGAGAACACGGCGCACCCTGGCCTGGCACCGTCGAAGGTGAGGGGGCTCATTCTGCTGGGGAGCCTTCAGGAAATGTCATTCTTTTTTTTTTTTTTTTTTTAAGGTTTATTTATTTTTTAGAGAGAGAGAGAGCATGTGGCCGGGGGAGGGAGGGAGAGAGAGAGAGAGAGAGAGAGGAACAGAAGCAGACTCTGAGCTGTCAGCGCAGAGCCCGACGCAGGCCTCCATGTCACCATGAACCATGAGACTGTGACCTGAGCTGAAGTCGGACGCTCAACCGACCGCGCCACCCGGGCGCCCCAGGAAGTGTCATTCTGGATTTTCCCTAAGGGACTGTAGTTGAGAGCGGGTAGGGGTGGGGCGGGGAGGAACGGAAGAAACGTTCCCACTGCCCAATCGCCAAACTGCTGGGGGGGAAGGGAGGGGGATACAAAACGTGCCTAGGTCAATCTTAAAAAACTCCCGTTTACTCAGGCGTGCGGCCAGGCTCTGCGGAATGTGCTCACTTTCAGAGAGAAGAACATCGCGGCCGAAACCTGGGGCCTCCCCAGAGGCCACCCCAGAAGCGGCGGCGCAGAAGCACGGGACCGAGTTTGCTTCTGTAACCAGCCTACTTTCTATTCTTCGCCGTCCATTCGAGAGCCGGTTTGGTGACAGCGACTTCCAAAAACAGGTGCCTTTTTCCGTAGGCTTCATGCATCCGGCAGGCTTCCGTTGAACTACTGCCTTGTGCCTGGGGCGGTACGAAGGACGCGTGATCCAAACAGGATCCAACACGTTTCCTGCTCCCGGTGTGGGCTGAGGGCTGACGTGGGAGACACAGGGAGGCGGTCCGCTTTGATATGAAGCATCTCAGATTCTCGCCAAGGGGACTGTCAGCCTCTGGAAGGCACAGACCATGTGTGATTCGCTCATTTCCCGGGGTGCCCAGCACAGGAGTAGGGGGGGAGAGAATCCTCACACTTAAGGCGTACTCAGATATGCGTTGCTACTTTTATTTAATCGGGTTCAGTGATTCTTGCCACATGTCTCGAATATTCGCGATGACTACAACTCGTAGAATGCTTATTCTGTGCCAATCGCTTTGCATACAGTATTTCACTGAATTCTCTCAACCTCAAGTCATGGGTGCTCTCCTTACTCACACTTGATGAAGGACGGAACTGAAGCTTCGTCAAGTGATCTCGTAAGAGATGGAGCTGGATTCTAATCTGGATTCTCTGGAGGCAGAGGCTGACCGCTCTCCCCTACTTACACTGTCCTATGACCACAGTTTATGGAACATTTGCTAAGGATCGATGAAAGTTCAAGCTTACTATTTTTCATGATTACTTTACTTATAAGGGCAGAGATGCAATTCAAATGGTTTTAAAAATATTGGGGGGGGCAGGCACCTGGGTGGCTCAGTCGGTGAAGCATCATCCAACTTTGGCTCAGGTCATGATCTCATAGTTCACGAGTTCAAGTCCCACATCGAGCTCTGTGCTGACAGCTCGGAGCCTGGAGCCTGCTTCAGATTCTGTGTCTCCCTCTCTCTCTCTCTGCCCCTTTCCTGCTCTCTCTCTCTCTCTCTCTCAAAAATAAATAAACATTAAAAACAAATTTTAAAAAATACTGGGGACAAGATGGGAGGAAGCCAGCTTTAAGAGTAACTTACAATGTTTCTATCTCGGTCTGTCTGTCTCTCCTTCCTCCTCCACTCCTTGTCTCCATCTCTCGTCTTGGCTTTTCTGTTTTTTGATGTCCTTTGCTTCCCCTGAAATGGGCTCCCTCGCACCAGGGGAACACGGCTGCCAGCAACTTCCAGGACCACACTCTTACAACACACTGGCCGGCGAGGCAAAGGGACTCCTCTTCACCAACTCCAGGCACGAAAATCTCAGGGAAGGTTTCGATTGGCCAGGAGGGGCGTCATGTGACCAGGAGAAAAGTGAACGGTGCTTGTTCCAGCCTTCACATGGCCGGCTTCGAGATTAGGGGTGGGGTCTGTGCCCGGCAGTCCCATGGAACGACACGGTTGGAGGTGGGATGGTGGGAGATAGAATTCCTACTTAAGAAAACGTGTGCTGCCACAGGGCAGACAAAGCAATGTGCGTGGGTTGCTACCTGAGTGCCGCCCGCGGTAGCCACTGTGCGTGTACCCTGTGTGGAAACTGCATGAGGAAGGTACGTGTCGCTAAACTTTAAACAGAGGAAGGGGTCTTCACACTGGTGGTGTGATGACTGAATTCTGCAGTCGTAGGGAATCTCACAGTCTTGGGTTTTGTCCTCTCTCTCTCTCTCTCTATCGCTGCTCCTCCTCTTTCTTCCTTTTTACTTTCACTCTGTGCGGACTGTGGAGACATGCAGCTGAGCATGAGAGACACAGACAACACTACTCGTGCGCCCGAGAAGCTCTGTTAGGTGGGCCGTGGCCTGGGCGTGGAGGCAGGGAGGCAGGGAGGCAGGGAGAAGAGCAAACACAACACCACGGGCAGTGCTATACTCAGGGGTGGCCTTGCCGTGAAAAAAAATGAAGACAACAAGGGCGGACATTACTTCCGGTTGGGGGACAGGAGTCAGGGGTGGCGACCTGAGGAGGTGGTATTTGAATAAAGTGTGAAGGACAAGGGGCATTGCAGACAGGGACCAGGGGTGGCTTTCCAGCGAATAACTGTTTCGAACTCAAGTCAAAACACAGGGACCCTGAATATCCTGCCTCTGGAAAGGAGAGGGTTTTCATGGCGGCACCCCCAGGTCAGGGTCCCCAGAGCATAAAATCGAGTCGACTGGGGAGCAGGACCTGAGGCCGGAAAGCCCGGTAGACGCTGGGTTACTGGGGAACTTGAGTCCCAGCTAGGAAGTCACGGAAGACCCGGAGCAGCGGGATGAGCCCAGCTCAGGGAGTCACACCCGGGAGCCTCTCTTTTTCCTCTGACTTAATAGGTAAGAGACAAGGTCATTACTGGAGGGCGAACCAGCAAGGCCAATGGCCCCTTCCCCCCAGGACTCAGCGTAGGATGCCAGTCCAGGGGTCAGTTACACCCACCCTGAGACCCGCTGGACGGTGGAAGCATTGTGGGGTGTTCTGGGCTGTGTGGTGTCCCCACAAACTTCGTATGTGGAAGCCCTAATCGCCACCCTGAGAATGTGCCTAGAGGCGGAGACGGGGTCTTTAAATTGGTGCTTAAGGTAAAGAACAGGTCATATGCGCGGGTCCTGCTGCAGTCTGTCCTTGAAGGAGAGGAAACGGGGCTGCACAGGGAGACAGCGGGGACGTGAGTGTAAACAGGAGACACCGTGTGAAGACACGGGGGAAGATGGCACCCGGGAGCCAAGGAGAGAGGCCTCGGAAGGAACCAACCTGGGAAGACCTTGATCTCGGACTTCCGGCCTCCAGACCTGTGAGAAAGTTAATTTCTGTTGCTTCAGGCCACCGCCCCCCCATCCCGTGTGGGACATTTTGTTACAGCAGCGCTGGCAGGTGGTACACACAGACCGTCCAAGCGCGGTGCTCGCGGATGCTGGACGCACACAGGGAATGTCTTCTGCTCACGCTGCTTCACAAAACACCACCAGATGGGGTTACTCCTCACAGTGCTGGTGGCCGGAAGTTCAAAGTCGGGGTGTCTGCATGCTCAGCTGCTGGTGAAAGCCCTCTTCTGGGATGGGGACCGCCCGGCTTCTCGCTGTGTCCTCACACGGTGGGAGGGCTGAGCAGGTTCTGGGGGGGGTGCCCTTTGACGAGGGCACGAATCCCCACTCACGAGCTACTCGCCTCCCACAGGCCCCGCCTCTTCCACCATCATCTCGGGGGTTGGGGTTTCCACATCTGAATTTTGGGGGACGCAAAGCTGCAGAACCTAGCACACAGCTACACTTGAAGTTACCTTATTGTGATTTGCTTGGCTCCTGGCACATGGGGCAAGGTCACCGAGAACTGCATGGAAGAAACTCTGGAGCGTGAGAACTCAAAGGAAGGCCATTGGAAAATTTTGTCTGTCTAGAAAAATAGGCCGGTGAATGGTAATAGAAATAAGGAATGAACGATAAAGCAATTTTAAAGCCGATAGTTCTGTTTAACTGCATTAACAGAAAATCTAGGGAAACCTGATTTTATAATTCTCGGCTCCTTTAAAAATTGGGTCAGGGGCACCTGGGTGGCTCAGTCGGTTGAGTGTCCGACTTCGGCTCAGGTCACGATCTCACAGTCTGTGAGTTCGAGCCCCGCGTCGGGCTCTGTGCTGACAGCTCAGAGCCTGGAGCCTGCTTCAGATTCCGTATCTCCCTCTCTCTCTGCCCTTCCCCTGCTCACGCTCTGTCTCTAGGTCTCTCAAAAATAAAATAATAACGTTAAAAAAAAATTTTAAAAAAATGGGTCAGTGCAAGTACTAATGCCCTGTGACTGTGGTTTACTAAGCAACGAGTCTATACAAATTAAGAATGTACTATATATTTTTTTTCCAAGTGAAAAAGAGCTAATGCCAAGATACGGGACAATTGCCGTAGTCCAATGTGGGGGAGGGGAAGGGAAAGTCAGTCGAATACCCGTGACCCCGATAGGGTTACCACGTGGCTGTGACCTTTCTGTTGTTTTCTTTTCCCCGTCAGAGTGAAAAGACACTGAAACTCTACAGGGGAGCTCTCCAGGGCACTGGGAAGAGCGGCAAGTGTTTGGGGGTAACTTTCCCTGGCAAAATGCTGAGTTGTCTGAAGGTCAGGCTTCTTCCCTTCTAAATTAAACAAGCCTCAGAGATTCGGTACCGAGGTGAGTGCAAAAGACATGATTGAATCAAAAGTCACCAAAATGCCAGGCGCTGACTTAACTCTACTCAAGTTCAAAGAGAAGTGTAATATAATTATGGTCCGGGACAGCGAAAAAGGTATTGGATGTATTTTTCTCTACATTTTCTTCCAACTGAAAATGCTGCTTGAATAGATTAAGGTTCACATTTAGCTGGTTTTATTTATTTTGTTGAAAACGAAGCAAAATGACCTCTCTCTTCCCCTCCCCCGCTCATGCATCGCACACTCTCTCCAAATAAATAAATAAACTTAAAAAAAAAACAAAGCAAACTAACAACAAAAGTTTAACTATGTGGTAAAGACTGCTAATCTTTTTTTTTTAATAATTTTTTTAAGTTTATTTATTTTGAGAGACCGAGCATGGGAGCTTGAGTAGGGGAGGGGTAGAAAGAAGGGTAGACAGAGAAACCCAGGCAGGCTCTGCGCTGTCAGCACGGAGGCCAGTGTGGGGCTTGAACTCACAAACCTTGAGATCATGACCTGAGCTGAAACCAAGAGTCAGACACTTAATGGACTGAGCCCCCCAGGCGCCCCAAGACCACTAAGTTGTCAATTAGGCCCTCGGTCAGATGGCAAACCTCTGGCGCCCGGCAGGGCTCTAGCGGAATCACGCCTTCTACCTTCTGGAAAATAGATTCTTGGTGAGCTTGAACCCACAACTATTAACAGGGAGAGTAAAGCATGCACGTTTTCATCCTCCGGACTTCCCTAAGTCAGCTTTCTCTCTCCCACTAGGACTATCCTGGTCAAAGCCATCGCTTCTACACTTTCGAAAACGAACCCTTCGATTTTGCTCTTCTCCATTCTCTACACTGGCGGGAGCCGACATGAAAAAATGTATATCTGGGGGGCGCCTGGGTGGCTCCGTCGGTTGGGCATCCAACTTCAGCTCAGGTCATGATCTCGCGGTCTGTGAGTTCGAGCCCCACATCAGGCTCTGTGGTGACAACTGAGAGCCCGGAGCCTGCTTTGGATTCTGTGTCTCCTTCTCTCTCTGCCCCTCCCCCTCTTACGCTCTGTCTCTCTCTCTCTCTCAAAAATAAATAAACATTAAAAAAAACTTTTAAAAATGGGTATCTGCTGTCATCACCATTGGCTTAAAAACCTTTCTATCGCTTCTCCATCTTTGAGATGAAACAGTAAATCCTTAAACATGATTCACAAGGTCCTTTGCGTTCTGGTGCCATTTTCCTGTCTTTCCTAATGTCTTGCTCTATGTGTGGGTCAATATTGGACTTCCAGTTCCTTGAAGGAGTCATACCTCCTTGCCTCCGAGTTTGGGCGTCCTGTTCCTTCTCCCTGAACCCCCCCTACCCTTTACCTGGCTACTAGTACTTTAGGTCTCAGTTTACGAGAGGGTTTTTTACTTAGGAAGAACTTCTTTGACCTCATGGACTAAGGTAGGCTCCCTGTTGTTTGGCCCCACATCCATCCGTATGGATCTGCCATTATAGCGATCATCGAACGGTCTTGATAGTATTTGACATTCTCTCCTGTTGGAGTATAAGTTCCGTGAGAACAGGAGCCATGTCTATCCCTTTTGACGCTGTAGCTCTGGCATCAAAATAGTGTCTCCTACAAAGGAAGTGCCCAATAAATATTTAGTGAATGAGTATTTTTTTAGTAAAGTGAAGAAAATATTGTAACAGCTGACAGGATTTCTCTTAGGAAAGGTACTCTTCGGGGGGGTACCCTGATGAAGAAGCTGATGGGGGTGGGTGAGCCCTTGCTAGCCGTGAATGTCAGGAAGCACTGACCATATGTGAATTGACCATCGGTTGACCATATATGAATAGATTTTTTTAATATTCTATTATTTCCCATTGATCTGTGTTTGTCCTTACGTTGGCACCATACCATCTGGATTATTGTAGCTTTATGGTAAATCTTAAAGTCAAGTAGTTGCATCTGCCAACTTGTCAACTTCTAAGTTTCTACCAAAAAATTCTGCTGGGATTTTTATTGGAATTGCATAGAATCTATAGGTCAATTTGGGGAGAACTGACATCTGTATGATGCTGAGTCATTGTTCCATAAACATGGTATACCTCTTGATTTATTTAGGTCTCCTTTACCTTCTCTCATCAATGTTTTCTAGTTTTCAATGTAAAATTCTTGTATTTTTTAAAAATCTATTCCCAAATAGTTCGTTTCTTGATGCCATCGTGATATTTAAAATAATCCGATTGCTAATTATTTGTTGTTTATTTATAGAAATATAAGTGATTTTTGCATATTGATCTGTATCTAGTGATCTTGGCACCCTCATGTTTTAGTTACAGTATGTCCTTTGCATATTCCTTAGAACTTTCTACAGTGTCACTTCTTTTTCTTGTTCTTAATTTCACTTTTTATTTGAAAATAATTCCGGGCCATCTGGGTGGCTCAGTCCAGTAAATGTCCGACTTCAGCTCAGGTCATGACCTCAGGTCTATGAGTTCGAGCCCCACGTCCGGCTCTGTCCCGACAGCTCAAGAGCCTGGAGCCTGCTTCGGATTCTGGGTCTCCCCCTCTCTCTGCCCTCCCCTGCTTTTGTGCTCCCTTTCTCTCTCAAAAAATAAACATTAAAACATTTTTAAAAATACGTAATGCCGGTGTGGGGTGGGGCCCACTTTCTGTCTTGGTCTATAGCTCTGTCTGTTGTATCCCTGGCTGCCGGGTGACGCAGGCCTTGTCCTGTAGGGCCCCTTGACGTGGTACACACACAATAGCTGTGCTTGGCCTGTACTGTGTCACGACGGCAGTTGAGGGGATAGCATGTGGACCCTCTGCCACTTCTCTGTGGCAAGTTTCCCCTGATAAAGCCCTTATTATAGCTGTGCCACGTAGCGCTCATGGGGTGTGTCTGTGACCTGTCGCATGACAGTTAACATTGAACACTTGAGTAAAGTGATGTCTGCTAGGTTCTCTTCTGTAAAGTTCTGGTTTGTTTTTTTTTGAACGTTTTTATTTATTTTTGAGACACACAGAGACAGAGTGTGAGCAGGGGAGGGGCAGAGAGAGAGGGAGACACAGAATCCGAAGCAGGCGCCAGGCTCTGAGCTGTCAGCACAGAGCCCGAATCGGGGCTCGAACTCACAGACAGTGAGATCATGACCTGAGCTGAAGTCCGCCGCTTAACCAGCTGAGCCACCCAGGCGCCCCAAGTTCTTGTTTCTTAACCAAATGTTTTAGGGGAGATGCTTTGAACCCCTGTTACTATCTCATTCTTTGTCCAACTTTCACCCACGAGATGTAGCAAACACTGATATTAACTTGTCTGATGATTGCCCAATGATGATTTTCTAATTCCATCATTCTTTCTCTTTTTTTTTTTTTAGAGTGAGAGTGGGCACACATGGGGAGGGTTGGGGGTGGGATGGAGGGAAAGGGAGAGAGAGAGAGAGGGAGAGAGGGAGAGAGGGAGAGAGAGAGAGAGAGATTGAGGGAGAGAGAATCTTAAGCAGGCTCCATGCCCAGCACGGAACCCGATGCGGGTCTCGATCCCATGGCCCTGCGATCATGACTTGAGCCGAAATCGAGAGTCGATGCTGCTCAGTGAGCCACCCAGGAGCCCCTGTTCCTTCCAAATTTCCACTTGCATTCTATCCTAAGGAAGCCCTGTCTCCTCTCACTTATTTATTTGTTAAAAAAACACATCGATGTGGACTCGTGGATTCCAGTTGACTCCATGGGACATAATCTACTATCATCATTTATTTTGATGTTCAATTTCCCAGATGTGGCCAGCGGGAGCCCCTTCGAGCAGACAACTTTGTCCTTTTGAAATGTCTCCCTCGCTCTTTGAGCATTTTTATATTTTCTGGCACAACAAGAAGGTCCAGGCTCACTCAGGCTTTCTCTGTCCCAACGGTGAAGTCAGGCATTTCTGCGAGGAGCCCTGGTTTCCTTTAGCGGGAAATGGTGTTTCGCTCTGGGTGTCAGGTGTTCTGCTGGATACAGAGCTGCTGCTACAGGACTCTGTCAGCAGACAGAGCTAGGGAGTACATACACATGATATACTTCCATGTGTACTGAAAGCCTTAGGTTCACATCAATACCTCCAATTCCAGTCTGACCCCTCAAGCCTTCTTCCTTTCTCCTTTCTGTATTTGTAAGCCCGTTCTCCAACAGTGAGGCGTGTGGCTTCCAGGGTCCTCCATATAGTTTTTAATTTGTGGGGTCCCCTGGTATATATAATCGGCTGCCTGACTCTGCAGGACTGCACCCCTGTTTGGGCTCTGATCTTCACGTGGGGCTGACTTCCTAGCTGAATAGGAGGATGGCTATATCTGCCTGTGTAGATGGAAAAGCAGAGAAAACCAGTCAGTAGAGAAAGATACACAGATCAGTAGATACGGAGGGGAGAAGAAATCACAGAAGGGTACGGAGAGTACCTCTGAGTTCCTGAAAGCTTTCCAACTCCTGGGTCTACTTCTTTGCTGTAGCTGGATTCCTGCTCCCGGCTTTTGTGAGAAGCTCCTGCAGCCTTATGATACAGTTCTTCCCTTTTGGTGAAGCTACTTCAGGTTGGTTTCTGTTACTGGCAAACAGAGAGTCTTAAACAAAGGTATATTTATACCCTGACTTGTTCTACAAAGAAGAAAGCAGATTATGGAAATAATCAGAGCAGAGGGAAAATAAAAAATTTGCCCACAGAAAATGCATACCACATGGTACTACACTGTTGCTTACTGTGGGCTGAAATATTAGCTCCAGGATTTCTAGCAATCCAAACAAAGTGTGAAACACTGTCCCTGACAAGAGTGTATGTCTCCGGATTTAAAAACAAACCAGCATCTGGAGCATGAATGGATAGATCATTGGAACAAAATGCAGTCTACAGGTGAACCCTTCCACGGATGGCCAGCAAGTGGCAAACCGTGTAGCCATCTGGAACGAGAAGAATTTGGATCCATTCCCCATCCCATATACTGGGTCAGTTCCAAACGGATCAATGTTTAATTGCAAAACACAGGCGTCTAAGCGTCCACCATTAGAGGATTGGTTAAATAAATTAAGGCACATCCTAGCAATAAAGGGTTGTGGGGATTGAAAAAAAACAGCAAGGGGGAACCTGGGTGGCTCGGTCCGTTAAGCATCCGACTTCGGCTCAGGTCATGATCTCACAGTTCGGAATCTGTGCTCACAGCTCAGAGCCTGGAGCCTGCGTCCGATGCTGTGTCTCCCCCTCTCTGCTCCTCCCCCACTCCCTCCCCCCAAAAAGAACTAAACATTAAAAAATTAAAAAAAAAATAGCAAGGACCTCTGTATATATTACCATAAAATATCTTCATGATATATTATGTAAAGAAGGCAAGGTAGGGTAGGTGTGTATAGCATGCTACCATTTTTGTAAATGAGGAAGTCTCGGCTTGTATGTGCATAAAAAAATTCTTCAGATGAAGTAAGAGATACCTGCTTGGAGACAGGTGTGGGAAAGTGATTTTTTCTCCTGTATACATTGTTATGCTCTCTGATAGACGAACCATATGTATGTACCACTTTTTTATAATTAAAAAAAAATTGGTGAAAATCAGACAAATCTGCTGATGGAGAAGACCAGCTAGTCTTGACAGATTGAAAGGACAGCAGGAGGGGCTAAAAGTTTCAACCGCCTACAAATTCCCACTGCTAGTGCCTATTTTCACCCTGAGAAACCATCCTTTTCACAAAGGATTATCTCCAAAAAACCTTTTATGTGTGTTACTGCGGAGGTCTGTTGCCCACAGTGCGAAACTACACGCGTAAGAAACATTTTTACGGAGGCCTGCCCAAAGCATTCTATTTCCTACTTTTGCCCATGAACATTCTATGTTTAGGTGAAACTCCAAGCCAGTCTCTGGTAGGTTTATGATAAAAATTTGAGCACAGTAGTGACTGACAGCACACCAGTCCCTAAGCCAGACTACCTGGTGCTCTAATCTGCCTACTTGCTGGAGGTTAGTCAGTTTCTCCATCTGTTAAAATGGGGCCAGTTACAATGCGCATCTCCACATTTATACCCCGAGCATGTGGGCCTTAGGGCAGCCTGTCCAACAGTAATAAAATGTGGGCCATGTAAGACATTAAAATTCTTCTGGCACGCACATCAAAAAAGAAAAGCAAGTGAAATTCCTGTTTATCCCACTGCGTGAAATATATGATCACTTCAACATGTCCTCGGTAAGATAAATTACTCGTGCGATGTATTACAGTCTTTTTTGGTAAAGAACACATACATCTATGAGTTCCAACGAGCACATCCTAACGGGGACTAGCCAATTTTCAAGGGCTCAAGAGCCACATGGGGCCGGTCGCCGCTGTAGGGAACACGGTCTCTCTAGCACGTAGTAGGCGCTGAGCGCTAACGCTTAAGATTTGAAGCATGGTCTCTGTTACCGTATCTCTTCTGAAGTACACCGGCCTATCCTAGGAGTCTGGAAGCGATGCCTACATTTTGGGATAAATTAATAGGATTCGCTTTAAGCCCATCACTTACTGGGTCTCCAGCTACACTTTAATTCATAGCCACGAGGTAGGGCAGACGGCTGCGACCTATGCAAATATGCAATTTACATAAGTGCACCTCCCCTCCCCCCCCCCAGGTCTCCGTCCCATTATCTGGTTATCCCTATTCCCGGATGGGGGCGGGGTGGGGTCTGTTATCTCCCCAAATTCGGAGGGCATTGCACCACCACCGCGGGGGAGAAGCAGGCGAGTGGCAAGGCCCTTTAAAAAGGGGGAGGCGGTGGTCAGAGGAGCGCTGAGCCTCTGGAGAACAATTACGGCCGTGGGGAAGGGCCACGTTTAGGGGGCGGTGGGTGTCAGAGGGGCAACAATGGAAGCGGACAAGTTCCGAGAGCCGGGAGGCTCTGCCGAGCTCGGCGAGCGCCCGCAGCCTCGGCGCGCGGGCCCAAGAGTGCGGCGAAGGCGCCGGGCCGCAGGCGATGAATCGCCCCGGTCCCCTCCCGGCGCTGGGCCGCAAACGCCGCCTGGCTTCCGCCTCCCGCGTCCGCTGTCTCCCGGCTCCTGAATGGCTGCGGGGCCGGGATTAACCTTTCACCGCCGCGCTTCGTCCAATCACAGGCTCGCTCTCATGCCGGCGCGGAGCGAGCGGGGCCGAGCGGAGCGTGGGGGCGCGGAGGGGGCGGCGCGGGCGCCGGTGGGATTCTCCAAGCGGCTGTGCGCCGTTGCCGCGGGGCCGTGCGCGGGCCGCGGGCGAGCCGGGCTCTGCGCAGTCTCCGCAGGCGCGGGCGGGAGGGGTCGAGGCGGAGGCGCGGCGCGGCGCAGGCTGCTCCAGGCCCAGGTGAATGGAGTAACCTGACAGCGGGGACGAGGCGACGGCGAGCGGGAGGAAATGGCGGCGGCGGCGGCGGCGCCAGGCGGCACCGGGAGGCCTGGGCTGTGACGCGCGCGCCGGAGCGGGGTCCGATGGTTCTCGAAGGCCCGCGGCGCCCCGTGCTGCAGGTGAGGCGGGCTCCCGCGGAGCCGCTTTGTGTGCGGGGCGGGGAGCGGCTGCGCCCGCCTCCGCGCGGAGGCCCGCGTGGGCGCCCGGGCCCGGACCCGCCGAGGAGGGCAGCCGGCGCGGGCAGATGGCGCGGCCTCGCCGGGTCCCGGGCGGCGCGGCCTGCGGGCGCCCCTCCGGAGTCGGCGCCTTGGAGGGCCGCGGTGCGGTCGCGCTGGCGGCGGTCGGGGGCCGCGGGGCCCGTGCTGCCGCCCGCCGGGCCGGCGGAGAGCAGGCTTTGACAGGTCCGGTTACGCACGCGGGAGCCGTGCGGGACCGGCGGCGGCGGCGGCGGCGGCGGCAGGGGAGCATCCTCGGGGCCGCGCCGGGCCTGCTCGGGGTGGGGGCAGGAAGGCCGGCCGTCGGTGCTGGCCGGGAAGCGCGAGCCTTGGGGTCCCGCCCGGCGCGGATTGTTCGTGTTTATTGGCAGGTGACCAGATCTGGGTCCCCCGGGGGCGGGTGGCCGGGGCCATCTTTTCGCCCCTCCCCTCCGATGTTTTTGTTGCCGGAACCCTGCGGAGGAGCCTTTTGGAGGGTTTTTAATCTCTGGGAAGCCGGTGTGTGTTTCAGGTTAGCGCCTCGAATTCGTGTGCACGGTTCAGAAAAACCCTGAGCCGCCCCGATGGCTTTGCCCGCAGCAGAGCTAACACACCGCGAAATGTGTCTTCACCAGCCTGGAGATTTGTAAAAACCAGGAGGAGCCAGGAGTCCTTTGCTCTTTGGTGTTCAGCCTGTGCGTTTGTGAACCAAGTCATTCTTTCGGGGACACGTTACTGATGCATATGAAAAGTCTGAGCATTCTCAGGACTGTCACAAGATAAGCATTCATCTTATTAAGGAGGAATTACTTTGAAGTCTGGGCCACTCGGAGGTGCTTCTGGCTTTGGATTTTCTGGATCTTTACAATCCCGATTTTCCCTTGTCCTCTGTTGCTTGTTTTTCAAGTGCAGCGCACTCCGTGAATGGGAAAGGGCAAGTGTTAGGAGTTAAATAACTTGGAAAATACGTATGTTTTAATGTGCTCTTATACAGGGTTCACTAAGTCGAAAAGGTATTGATGTAAACATTAAATTTTCTAAAGAAGAATACCCATCTGGGTCAAGTGCTCCAACAGTTTCCTGGACGGTGGCTGTTGGCAGGATTCTGAATGAGGGTGCTAGGCAGTAGTAATTTTAGTAGTATTAGTATTCGGGGGAATATCGTTAATATCCAGGCTCTAGAATACTCAGTTTCTTTCGTAGTGTTGTCTTGAGAGCCAGTTAGCTACCTGTGGCGCGGGTGTATTACCTGGAATGTACACTGTACACACAGACAGTATGGACACGTGCACATGATTTCAGAACTTCGTTGTAGGCGACGTGAAACTTACTCTATAGATTAGAAATACTATAACGCTTGCTTTTATTAAAAGCACCGTAAACATTTAAATGGCAACATGGGTTAATGGATGTATTCATGGTATCAACGTGCTGTTTTAAGAATAGGTGTACGAGTCCATTTAATTCGGGATCTTCTTTTCCTGCAGTTGTTTTAGTTTAATGTTAGCAGCTCATCACCACAGGTTAGGTTCTGTCTACTGCGTTACGCCTGTGACTCGCGTTGGAGTTGGTGTAGGGAGGTGGTTTTCTTCGTTTCGTAAGACGCTGTATTTTGCTGTGGCTTGCGATTCTTGCTCGACAGGGATTTCGTGGTGTTACACGGTTGGCAGTTCTTTTGGTGTCGTGCCGTCTTCTAGGAATGACTTTTAGGACGCCGAGACTCTCTTCCCTGCCGCCGTCTGACGTGCGAGCTGCTTGTTTCATTTGAGAAAGTAGGTATTTCATAGAGGTCCTCTCACTCGTGCCCTGATTGGCATCCTGTGGTCATTACTTGTGGCAAAGGAAAGAAAGGAAACGGTTATTAATAAAAAGTGCCTCCTTCTTCTGTGCCAAGATGTTTCAGTTGCTTTTATATACGTGCTCATTCAGTCCTCCCCGTGACCCGGAGACAGCTCAGCATCGTCCTTCGTTTACGTGCAAGAAAACCAAGACTCAGATTATTGACCTGAGTTAGGAATCCGGAAGGGGCCGGCAGGAGTCCGTCATGGTTTGATTTCAGAGTCCTTGTGTGCGGGCTCTTTGCAGTGCATCGCATTGTCGTTCCAGGTGGATTTTAGGAGAAAAGCTATGTAAGATGCGGGTGAGTCCTAGGGCGCCTGGGCGGCTTAGTCGGTTAAGCCTTAGACTTCATCTCAGGTCATGATCTCATGGCTCGTGAATTTGAGCCCCGCGTCGGGCTCTGTGCTGACAGCTCAGAGCCTGGACCTTGCTTCCGATTCTGTCTCCCTCTCTCTCTGCCCCTCCCCAGCTCGTGCTCTGTCTCTCTCTGTCTCAAAAATAAAAGCAAAATATTAAAAAAAAAAAAAAGACACAATTAAGTCCTTGGTAATATTTGTTGGTGGAGCGCCTGGGTGGCTCAATCGGTTAAGCGTCTGACTTTGGCGCAGGTCATGATCTCACCATTTGTGAGTTTGAGCCCCACGTTGGGCTTTGGGCTGACAGCTCGGAGCCTGGAGCCTGCTTCAGATTCTGTGTCTCCCTCTCTCTCTGCCCCTCCCTTGTTTGTACTCTGTCTCCTGCTGTCTCTCAAAAATGAATACATGTTAAAGAAATTTTTTTTAATTGTCAAATGAATGAAACTCTAACCTTAAATATTCTGGTGGCCACTGATTATCTGAATAATTCATATTTTTTCCCTTTTTTGTGGTAAAATTCTGCATAACAGAATTTACCTTTTTAATCAATTTGAAGTGTGCAGTTTGGTGGCATTAAGTATATGCATGTTGTTCTGCAGCCATCACCACCATCCACCTTCAAAACTCTTTCATCACCTTCACCCGGAACTCCGTCCCCACTGAACACTAACTCCCCATTCCGCCCTCCTCCCAGACCTCGGCACCCGCCATTCTTCTGTCTCTGCAAATCCGACTGCTCCAGGAACCTCGTGTATGTGGAGTCATCGAATATATGTCCTTGCGCTGACTGGCTTATTTCAGCTGGCACAGACTTCAGGGCTCACTTATGTTGTAGCGTGTGTCAGACTTTTTTTTTTTTTTTGATGTTTATTTATTTTTGAGACAGAGAGGCGTGCAAGTGGGGAAGGGTAGAGAGAGAGGGAGACACAGAATCGGAAGCAGGCTCCAGGCTCTGAGCTGTCAGCACAGAGCCTGATGTGGGGCTCAGACTCCTGAACCGTGAGATCAGGACCTGAGCCGAAGTTGGACGCTTAACCGACCGGGCCACCCGGTTGCCCCTCAGACTCTCCATTTTTAAGGCTGAATAGTATTCCGTGTATATGTATATACACACCACATTTTGTTTATCCGCTGTTTCGTGGATGGACGCTTGGGTTGCTTCTGCCTTTTGGCCTTGTGAATAATGCTGCTGCGAACATAGGTGTACAAGTATCTGTTTGAGGCCCTGCCTTCACTTCTCTTGGGTATAAACTCGGACGCGGTCAGGCTGTTTCTTGATCACCAAACACTAGAGTCAGAATTTATTGCGGAACGAGTTTTCCGAGACAGTTAGGCTATCCTGCGGATAACTCCCCTCTGTTCACAGGTGACTTCGGTCTCTGTGAGGCCGAGGATTTTATGGTCTTGCTTTCCTATCGCTGTTTGGCAAGTAGATGTTTAAGGGAGCGGATTCGGTGGATTGGCTTCGCTGTGCTCTCAGGATGGGAGAGGAAAAAAACTGGGAGGGCCTGCGTTCAGCTTGTGTAAACAGTAAGTGGAAGGCAGTGATTTATCTTGTTTACCTGGTGTTCTGCCTTTTGGACATTCAAGAGTTTGCTTCATTCGGAAGCCCCAGTGGAGGTGTGCGTGTTCCACTGGCTCTTACCCACGAGTTTCTCTGGCATATTCTTGCCTGTCGTTATGCACCGATGGCTTGCCCAAGCAGGTGGTCATCTTATGAAATAGCACCCCCTCTCTCGTGGCCCGCCTCCTGAGCCCGCGGGGTGGGTCTTTTGGTCCTTATTTTCTGATCCATGTTCACCAAATCCTTTGCGTGTTACAGGCTGGTTTTTTTTTTTGAGTTACAGGTAATTTCTGCGAAACCGATTCGAGTAGTAGTATGGTCTGCGTGGAGACGGCCACTTATTACTTTGTTATTTGTCTACATCGGGAAAGGATTTGAGATTGTCTTCCCCTCACGGACAGGTTTGAGAAGACTGAAAACAGCGGCGAGGGTGGAGGTTGCTGGAGGGAATTATAGGTGAGAGGCTGAGGGCAAGGACAGCCTGGGCGTCCGCGTGCAACCGAAGAGTCGTTTGTTTTAGTTTTTATTAGTCAAAACCAAAGAGGAAACAGGACTAATTACATAGTTGGCATTGATTAATGAGAGGAAGTATGCAGGGAGAAGCCGACTTTCCTCGTGTGAAGAAGAACCGTTTGGATTCTGGCATAAAATGACATTAACAGTATGTGGAGAGAATGTGTTACATTTTACAGAGGCTAGGAAACGTTTCGCACTGGCTGTTTTAGAGAACCTGGAGAAAAGCCTCAGGCTGATAGGAACGCTTCGGTAGTAGCATCTAGCATCGTTCTGGTAACCCGATTCGTCAGAGGTGAGTTAATTTGTCTTTAAGGCGGTGTCCCCGCAATATCGAGGGTCTCATTCGGGCTTTGGACCGACGTCGAATCTCAGCGCAGTCACAGATGAACCCTTTTCTGGACGGCGGAGGCAGTCAGGACCTTCTGGCTTCTCCCCGCCGGTCTTCAGGACGCTGTGCCGGTCGCCTTTCTTACGCGGCGGGGTGTGCTCGGTGACTGACTACAGAGAGAAGGGCCTTTCGAGGCCTAGCAGATGAAATGTCCATCTTCAGTCCTGTCTAAAGGCCTATGTTAAAATAGATCCTGAGCACGGAGCCGCTTTCCCGTTCATCTCAAATTGTCAATGAATCGTTGGCACTCTTTTTCACATACAGAGTTGCTTTCTGTGTTAAGTACGTGACTGAGAAGATAACACGAGAAAACACGGTCTGAGGAGGTCCCTAAGACTGTCCCTGGAAAGAAGACAGAGCAATTACGTTCTGGCCCTTGCGTTCTCATCTCGGAGGCTCATGGTGATGTGAAAAGTTGGCCGTGTCAAGGTCGATAAGGTAGTAAGGATAGAGGAGTGCCTGGCAGAGAAGGTGGTCAGATTTGCCGAATGAATCGATTAGTTCGTATTTAATTTTTTTCGAGTAGTCCTCTGAAGCCAAAGCTGGTTGATGGAGAGTGATACTGCTTGCATATGGAGGCTTTTTAAAAAGAGCGTTATTCTTCTGATTTTGGACAAATCATGCTGTCCGATTCTTGATTCTCCTCCATTTGTGACGTACATATATATGATCGGTGTGTCGAAACATTGTGGACCAGGAGAAGTGTTAAGAAGCCTCTAGAAGAAAACTGCTATAGGAATTGGGGGTTGTACTGGTATTGAAAGCGTTCTCATTGTTGAGGCAGCCTGACTGTGGTCGTCGTGGTGGTGGTGGTTCTGTTTTTGCTGACAGCTCAATGGATGCAATAAAGTAGTGATTTTTAAAAAAACACATTCCTCTGGGAATTAGATGTCAATAAAGTTGTTCAGAATTTTAAAAATAAGGTACTTAACTCAAATAATGAGACAAGGATCTCAATTTAAAAATTGATCTTTAAAATGATGTAGAAAGGTTCTTTTTTTAAAAATTTTTAAGGGGCGCCTGGGTGGCTCAGTTGGTTAAGCGGCCGACTGCGACTCAGGTCATGATCTCATAGTCTGTGAGTTCGAGCCCTGCGTCGGGCTCTGTGCTGACGGCTCAGAGCCTGGAGCCTGCTTCAGATTCTGTGTCTCCCTCTCTCTCTGCCCTTCCCCTGCTCACTCTCTGTCTCTATGTCTCTCAAAAATAAATAAACGTTAAAAAAAAATAAAAATTTTTTTTAATGTTTTATTTATTTTTGAGAGAGAGAGAGAGACAGGGCACACGTGGGGGAGGGGCAGAGAGAGGGAGACACAGAAACCGAAGCAGGCTTCAGGCTCTGAGCTGTCAGTGCACTCATGAACCGTGAGATCATGACCTGGGCCGAAGTTGGACGCTTTACTGACTGAGCCACCCAGGCGCCCCTGAAAGGTTCCTTGACTAAGGAGTTAGGTCAATAACCTTATTTGAAGGGGAGAAGAAAGGCGGGGGAACCTGTCTGATACTTTGCCATCCCAGCACTGTGTCTTTCTGTTGGTTACAGCCTGGGAGGTTGGAATTAACCTACCAAACCAAAGATTTGAAGGCCTCTCCTCTCTCACGTCTCACTAGGAGCAGTGGTATATTCAGCTTTCTCCACCTTGCAGAATTAAATACTAATATTTTATTGTGGCATCATAGGGATATTTAAGATCAGGTTTTGATCTCAGAGAGACCAGGGTTCCGATGCGGATTCCTGCAGGTGATAGCGGAGGGACGTGGGATGCGTGGCCACCTTTCCAAGTGTCAGCTTCCTCGTTGGTGAACTGGTCATAAAATCACCTGCTCGAGGTCGCGAGGAACAAATGGGTTTCTTAAACTCTCAGCCCCCTTCTGGCACGCAGCTGCTGACGGTACCACGTAGCTGATGCTGGCTTTCCTTTATCTGCATTAGAGAAAATCTCGCTCTGTTCCCCATGTGATTTTACTGTGGTTTTCCCTCCTCCCCGAATTATTGCTGTAGAGACGGCTGTCCCGTGCATCTATACTGGACGGTGACAGGGAAAGGGGGGCGTGTAGGCAGGTTTCTGTACTGAGGGTTGTCTGCACCGTATCAAATGGTTCAGCCGTCTGTCTGACGTGGGTCTCTGTAATAGCGATACCAAGTTTAATAGTGCGTTTATGTTACAGACTCTCCCCAAATAACCGTTCGTTAGTCTCCTGTTATGCGTGAATAAACACATCATGCTTCGGTCTGGACTCACGCCGTCGCGAACTGTTTGTATCTGCCACACACTCTTAGCGCAGGCCGGTGGCCCTTACTCTCTGGAGACCGCAGCCTTGAAGGATGTGAATCTTACTCCCAGAGAAGTGGACAGACTCACAATTTCACCTGCAGTTATAGGAGGTGCGGGGGGCCCTCCTGAATCCTATCTGCGCCTGCTTGATTAGGCCACGTCTACACGTACAAAGACAAGTAATAGGTTACCTAAGGAACAGTGACAAAATTCTGGACGATCGAGGCCCAGGTTCGACATGATCGGTGGAATCAATGGACGAACAATGCAGAATACCGCGTGGTTAAGGAGCCTCTGTTCCGGTGTGGCTTCTCGTCTGACCAGCTAGCTCTGTGGTGGGGGCAGCTCTCCGTGGCCTTTCTAGACTTAGCTTTAACTCTCTCACTAGGAAAATGAGAACGTTTACCGTCTCTTGAGTATCTTCTGGTCAGTGATGTTTAAGGCACCCATAGAACGTCGGGTGCGTTCAAAAGCAGAGAATATCGACCAAAGAGGAGGCGTGGAAAGGAGAGGCTGCCTTTTCTTGAGTATTGAGGTTTGGACTCAGTGACCACGGGGAAGGAGACCCCGGAACTGTGGCGGTTCTGAGCAGGGGACCTGACAGGAGAACATCGAGAAATCGCCTTGGAAAGCGCCAGATTTCGCCCTTGAATGGACGGCAGGAACTTTCAGACAGTTGGGGCTCTTCATGGTCTGTCTGCGCTTCCAGTTCAGCTCAGTCAGTGTTGGCTGATGAGAAAATCTCACAAAGAAGCCTTCTGCCTGACCCGTGTGGTGAGGAGCAGGTAACCCACCAGGAGGCCCCGGGTACTGTTAGTGGGCGAAGCGTCTACTGGAAACCGTGGTACTTTTTAATTTTAAAGGTTTTTATTTTGTGTTTAACACCGTAGTGAGATCACCTCGCTTTGCTCACAGTCTCGTATAGCTAAACATTAAAAAGGGAGAATCTCGAACTTCTAACTCTTTAGATGTAGCTGCTGCATACAGTAAACTCAAGTAATTTATTAATCTTAGACATAATTTGGGGTGTTTTAAGGAAAAGGTGGAATTTTGTTGATAAAAATATGTGAATAAACAATAAAACAACCCAACAACCCCCAAAACATCCAAGTTAGGCATTTGAATGCAGTTGGTAAATCGAACCGGAGGTAAGGCAAGCTGTAATTTCTTGTCGAAATGCAGTTAGAGCCTTCGAAGGAATAGTTCTTTTTTGCTTATCATATATATGCCTTTAGTTGTCAGCCCTTCTTCGATAAAATGTGGGAAATAAGGCATTGTCAAATAGCGCTGCCCTTTGGGGATAGGTTTATAAAAAATTTCCATTGACATACGGTGCAGTTCTGAAAGAGAATACTGTTTTGACACTCAGTCTTTGTAAACACTCATGCTTTTATGTCGGCGAACGTCAGGAAGAGAGAATTCCGGGATGTTTGTTTCGCTTGTGAGTTGGGTCTGTGCTTCGGCCAAGAATAGGGAAAGAAATAATTCTGTTAGAGCCTTTCTTTAAAGCATGTGCCCAAGCATGCACACGCACAGCACGCGCACATGTACACCCACAGCACGCGCACACATACACCCACAGCACGCGCACACGTACACCCACAGCACGCGCACACATACACCCACAGCACGCGCACACATACACCCACAGCACGCGCACACATACACCCACAGCACGCGCACACGTACACCCACAGCACGCGCACACGTACACCCACAGCACGCGCACACGTACACCCACAGCACGCGCACACGTACACCCACAGCACGCGCACACGTACACCCACAGCACGCGCACACGTACACGCACAGCACGCGCACACGTACACCCACAGCACGCGCACACGTACACCCACAGCACGCGCACACGTACACCCACAGCACGCGCACACGTACACCCACAGCACGCGCACATGTACACCCACAGCACGCGCACACGTACACCCACAGCACGCATACACGTGTGTGGAACCTGTACCATCTGTGTCTCTGCAGCAGATGCTCGGGTCGGATGCTTACTTGCGTATCGAGTGAAGACAGGATCACACGGTGCGTTGTAGTTTCGGCAATATTAATTTGTCTAGTTTATTTCCCCACATCTGAACCCCCGTTATGATGGTCATCTCTTTCACAGGAGTACTTTTCGTTTCACTAGAGAAGTCCTTTCGTAGTATTTGCATCAGGTAGTAAATCATGTTTAGTAATCAGCTGAATGGAATAAAGAGACTAGAAGAAATGGTGGGATACATGGTCACTTATCGTGTGTTTATTGAGCACCTGTGTTCCTAGACTCGGAAAGGCCAAGAAGAAATGTCAGCGGACGGGGCCGATTTCCGTTCCCAGAGGCTTTGAAATTAAAGCAGTATTTTTACTTAATGTATTTATGCACGTTCAGCTAAAAATGAAACATTCGGTTTGCTTCTGTTATTTTTAAAGTGCATTTACTCTTTTTCAACCCCCTGGGGAGACCAAAGGGACATATCCGGAAGCAGCTTGTTTTGACTGGCAGATCGGTGTTAACAGGCCCCTCCTTTGAGATCATGTGTGTGAGGTATTGTGGAAATAAGCCGGGAGTCAGAATCCAAGGAGAGTTCCACCTTTCCCATTCATTGGCCACTTGGCTTTGGGTAGGTTGTTTCAAATCCCTGCAAATTGGAGCTGAGACTTGCTTCAGGGTGTTTTGAGGATTAAACTACGTGATAGGATTTAATGCTCCATAAAAGAGAAATCTTCCTTCCTTCTTATGGTGGGAACTTTTGGTATTTCATAGGTACCATGGTAAACAAAGAATTTTGACATAATGTGTTAAGGATTGTTGACTTTCTCTTTTAAAATAAACTTTAAGTGAAATCCGTTTCAACTGATAAACAGGCAAGTACCTAAATCACAAGGAGCACAAAGTGAACAGCCCGCAGCCCAGATCAAGAGCAGATATGACCAGTAGCAGATATGACCAGTATCTTACAAGCTCCTCTCAGTGCCCCTCCCAGGCAGTTACAGCCCTGCCCCCTGGCCAAAAAAAAAAAAAAAAAAAGCAAACACCATACTTTTCCCTATTTTTAACTTTCTGCAGTGGAAGTCGTATGGTATGATTTTGTGTCGGAGTTTTGGGTCGGGTCGCTTCACTTAACATCTCAAGTGTGTGAGGTTCGTAGTATCCCGTTGTATGAATATGTCTGTATTTCTTCGTCTCGTGTATCGTTGATGGACATTTGCCTTGTTTTCGGCTTCGGCTGTTAGGAATTGTGCGGTTCTTTCGCATGTTTATTTGGTGAATATGTGTACGTTTCAGTCGGTATTCACTTAGAATGGAGTTATTTGTGTTGTAGGGTATGCATATGTTCAGAGCCGATACTTCCAGTTTACAGTTCTGCCAGCCTTGTATGGAAGCTCTCTAAGCTCCGCGTCCTTTCCGCACTTGATTCCGCGGGTCTTTGTTTTGGCTCTTCTGATGGGTGTGGTGGTAAGCAGCTCATTGTGGCTTAGTTTGCTGCCTTCCGATTGCTTATGAAGATTTTGACCCTTAGATACCCTGTGCTGTGAAGTCCTGTGCCCGCTCTCCATTTGCTTGTCTGCCTGTTCCTTGTCAGCTTGTAGGAATTGTATCCCCTACCCTGACTTGCCTTTTCACTCTCAACCAGATCATATCACAGACATTTTTAATTTTGACGTAGTCCACTTTGTCCGCTTTTTTCTTTAGGATTAGAGCTTTTAGCGTCTCGTCTAAGAAATTTTTGCTTACTCCAAGGACATGAAGGTATTCTCTTAGGTTGTTTTGTGTAGACTTTATTGTCTCACTTTGCACATTCAGAACTGCAGTCCACCTGGCATTGGTGTTTGTGTAGGACTCGAGGAAGGAGTCAAGACTCACTTTCCCATCTGGATACACAACGAACCCAGTTGTTATTTTAAAAAGCCATCCTTTCTGTACTACACTACCGTATCGTTTTTGCCATGAATTAAATAACCTTCTATGTTTGGGTCTGATTCCGTAGCCTGTTCTGTTGCATTGTCTTTATACCAAATATTGATAAATCAGTTGACCGTTTTTTCAGAGAGCATGTGTGCGCTTGTGCTCGTGCGTGAGCGGGGGAGGGGCAGAGGGGGAAGGGGAGACTCTTAAGCAGGCTCCATGCCATCGAGGAGCCCGATATGCCGCTTGATCCCATAACCCTGGGATTGTGACCTGAGCCACAATCAAGGGCTGCATGCGCAACCGACCGAGCCACCCCAGGCGCCCCGAAACAGTTGACTTTTGAATGTTAAGCCATCCCTGCATTCCTGTGATGAACTACAGCTGGTCGTGACGCATTCTCTGTTTTATATATTCCTGGATTCAGTTTGCGAACATCTTGATTAGTATTTTTACATTTTTGGTTTGAGAGATAGGTGTGTAATTTTACTTTACCGTAATGTCCTTGTCGGATTTTGGCTTCACGTTTTTGTAGGTCTCACGGAAAGAGTTGGAAAGGATTCCCTTTCTCTGGAGTCCTCCCGAAGGGTTTGTGGTTAAGATTGTAGTTGTTTCTCTAAACGTTTAGAAGAATTCACTCTAGTGAAGCCATCTGGGCTTGGGAGTTTTTAATAATCGATTTTTTTCTTTTAAAGCTATAGGCCTCTTCAAACTTTTTCTTTCTTTAAATGTTAATTTTGCAGGTTGTATTTTTCAGGGAATTTGCCCACTTCTTCTGAAGTACTTTCTTTCGTGGCTACTAAGATGTAATTTATACTAAAAATAGAAATAACCAGATAAAACTTGGCTCCATTTGGAAAAATCACAACTTTTTGAGACATTGTTAAGTGACTTAATATGAAGAATACTCTTTACTGTGGTTTATGGAAGAATAAGCAAGTGGTTAATGCCACTCGAATTACTTTTTTTTGTCTTCTTAGAATTTAGGCACAAGTATGATTTGTATGGACAAAGTTAGTTCCCTGAAAACAAATTATATTCAAAAGCTATTGTTATGTGGAATCTGTAATTAGATTTGGAGCTAAATTTTTAATTTTTGACCACATTTCATTTTGGATTAATTTGATTAGTGAATTGTAATTTAACATGCTCTTGGTTGTTCTTTGCAGAATTGTTTCTGAGTGACAGTGAAAATGGGGGCGCCTGGGGGGCTCAGTCGGTTGAGTGGCCGACTGCGGCTCGGCTCATGATCTCACGGTCTGTGAGTTCGAGCCCCGCGTCGGGCTCTGTGCTGATGGCTCAGAGCCTGGAGCCTGCTTCGGATTCTGTGTCCCCCTCTCTCTCTGCCCTTCCCTTGCTCACACTCTGTCTCTATGTCTCTCAAAAAATAAAATAAAAACGTTAAAAAAAAATTAAAAAAAAAGTGATAGTGAAAATAAAACTAAGTCGTTAAAGAAAGAAGTAATAGTATCTTAAAAACATTTTGGGTGGGAGAAGTCAGTATTCAGATAACTTCTACCTTACGACTGCTTCTTAGTGGTGAGACTTGTTAGCATTTATTCATTCAAAAGGATCCCGCTTGTGCCTGGCACCCCTGTTGGTTCCGGATGTATAGATTGACTGTCCTTTAACTGAAACCGTTGACTTTCTGAAAAAGTGGCGCTGTCGATGAGATTAAGGTTGAGAGGAGCAGTTAGCTGAGGGGTGGGGGTGGTATGTGCCAAGGCCCCGGGGTAGAAAAGAGCCCGGTGGATGTGCCTGCAAGGAGGTGGTAGAATTACACAAGTCCCCGTTAGCGATAGATGCAGGGCCACGCGGAGTAAGGATTGGCCATGCGCAGTGAGGATTTTGGATTTTATCCTAATCCACTGGGAATCCATTGAAGGTTTGGAGGCATCTCGCTATACTGGTTTGATTCACATTTTCTCTATCCCTGGTTACATGGTGCTTTGAGCTCTACTGATGCTCTCTTTTGTTTTTAATCACTTTCCCCCCCCAGGGACTGATGGTTGTTGGTAGTCCTTGGCAGGAGGTTGGGTCTGGCAATTAACATTTACTCATGCTTTTAGTGTTGTGTGCACTCAGTTCACTTACTTACTGGGTAGGTCCCTTACAGACGTCAGGCTTTGTCCATGCAGTAAGGCGGAAGCAGATGTGGAAAATTCTAAGCCACATTTAGGGCGTCCGAGTGGCTTTGCTCGTGTTCAGGCAGGATGGGAGGTTGGTGACACGCTGCCTCTGCGGGGTTCGTAGCTGCCGGCGTTTTGCCCTTTGGTCTAGTGTGGATTCTTTTCTATGTTTTTTTTTCCTTTCTTTTTCTTTTTCTCTTTTTTTTTTTTCCCCTTAAGAGGGTTCTAAGTGTTCTAAAAGATGCGAGTCTGCAGCTGTAGTTTTGGTTCCTGCTCCTTTCCCATCCTTTGTAGTCCCCAGCTATGTCAGTGACGCCGCACGCTCTTGCCCTTCCCGCAGAGTGGTCTCTAGGGAGGCTCTGGCAGTGTTTCACCCCCTCCCCCCACTCCTGAAGTTCTCTTTTTCACGCCTAACATGGTGTCTATGTTTGTAGTGATTTGCATACGTGATGGAGCTAACGAGTTAACTGTACGTGTTGTGGGCTTATGTAGGAGAGGAAGAGGGGCCAGAGACTGACGTCTTCACAGATCCCGTTGTGGAAAAGAGGGGCGCTGGGGGAGGGGGGGCTCAGTCCGTTAA
Organism: Paguma larvata; assembly: GCA_030068075.1. Classification (NCBI taxonomy): domain Eukaryota; kingdom Metazoa; phylum Chordata; class Mammalia; order Carnivora; family Viverridae; genus Paguma; species Paguma larvata. The sequence goes on along the minus strand of CM057827.1, from coordinate 39,726,343 downwards.
ATGACTTGGGCTCAGGTCATGATCTCACGGTTCGTGGGTTTGAGCTCCGTGTTGGGCTCTGTGCTGACAGCTCGGAGCCTGGAGCCTGCTTTGGATTCTGCATCTCCCTCTTTCTCTGCCCCTCCCCTACTCGTCTTCTCTCTCTGTCTCTCTCAGAAATAAATAAACATTAAAAAAAATTAAAAAAAGAAGGGGGAAGCTGAAAGACAGGTGAGGTCATTTGGCCAACCAAGATCTTGCAGTTCACAAATGGATCCCGTCACCACTCCGACTTTGGAGCCCACTTCTTTTCCCCTCTCCTCTGGATTCTTTCTGTAATGTGTGTGTCCCGAGTTTAATTGTAAGGTAATTGAGCGAAATGAGGGTGGTTACCTTAGGAGGCTGCGTTTATTCTGACGCCGCTTCCCTTTTTTGAAGCATCTCTCGAATTCCCATAGTGGATATGATTTTTTAAATTGTATTGAGCAGTAATGCATCTCCATCTTTCTTCTTAGATTAGTTCAGCTTTTGGAACAGCCCAGAGTCCCCTTGATCGCCAAGTGTGGCTCCCCAAGCAGCAGTGCAGCAGGTAGCCAAGGATAGGGAGTCACGCCTAGAGAGAGAGTGACCAGCCATCCTGCCTCTTCCACGGTTGGGATGAGTGGGTGCCGAGTGCCTGTGACAGGGGACCGTCAGTGCGCCAGCAGGGGAAGTCTCCGTATGAGTAGTGGCGGTGATTATAACGAGAAAAGGAAGGTCTTTTCTAAAGGAAAGAGTAAGCCTCAGTAGTGCCTTGTCGTGTCTGTCACCGTTCCTGTCTCCGGGCCTTGGAGGGCCTCGTACGAGAGCTTCGGCCGAGAATAACTAGATGAGAGCCCTTGGCCTGTGCTGAGACCGGAGAGCAGAGGCCCAGACTTGCTCGGCGCCCGCAGCTTCACGCCCTGGCGCGGCTGCGCGTGAAGGCCCTTTGGGCTGTGGCTCCTGCCGTCTTACCCTGTCGCCCTGCTCCGGCACGCCCGTGGGGGGCAGGCGCAGCGCTTGCGATGTCCTCGGCGTGACTGGGTGTCTTCGCGGTGCTTCTCCACACGCTGGCTCCTCACCCGCGTGACGCCCTGCGACCGTCCCCTCCCTGACCGCTGCCGGTACTGTCCATCCTTCAAAGCCGAGCTCCAGCCCGGTGCGCACCTCCTCCAGAATACAGGTCGGTAGTAGGTATCTCTCGCTCAGTAAATATTGGTTGAATGAATGAATGACTTAAGGGACGGGAGGCAAAGCAAAGGTCTTTTAAGTGAGGAAAATCACCGTGAACACTACTTTTACACTACCCGGAAATACAGTTGGATAACTTCCATTTGTCTGTGTCTTGACAGTCACACATACATATCAGTGTTTGGTAGAGTTTTGTTTTTCACTGCGTTTTAAAAGATTTTTTCAGCCTCGTGCGCTGTCCATTCATAGCAGGAGGAACTCCCGCGCCGTTGCCTGCGTTTACCAGTCGCTAACGCTCGGCCACGTTTGCGTTCTCTCTGCAGCTCGTTGTACTTTCCTGAACCTTTAGGTCAGGTAGCAGACCTCCTGCTCTTCACTGCCGGCTGCTCTAAGTGGTAGACTTTCTAAGAACGAGAGCAGGTTCTCTTACGTGATCACGATGTAGTTCTCGAATTCGGAGAATTTGGCATTGATAATGACAGTTCAGTGTCACCCGTGTCTCTGGGGGGAGGGAAGCACCTCTTCCCCTGTGCCCTTCGCGGATGGAGTCCGCGAATTAAATCGAGAGAAGACAGATGAGCCAGAGAGAAGATTTATCTGGCATGGGCACGGGAGACCCACCCGGAAGGAGTGAAGACCCGAGGAAGCGGTCGGACCTGAGAGCGCATATGCCCTTTCAGTAAAGGGCGATGTATTTTGGACGAGTGACCAGACAAAAGAGTGAGCTTGGGCTTCCAGGGATGGCCGGTCGGCCGGTCGGGGGAAGGGACATAGATGAGGGAAAGTAATGGGGGTGATGGTAGGAAGGTTTGTTTATGCAGAGGCACGGTCCATCCGGGTCTTTTGTGATAATTAACATCTCTTCCTGGTCCTGGAGTCGGGAGGAGGGACGCTTTCACAAAGCGACATTCATGTCCTGCTTTTAGGCAGGAAGGGGGGAGGGCAGAGAGTTCTCCCGAGGCCGCTATTTCTCTGTTGCCTTCAGCCCGGAATAATGCTGCCGAAGTGGCCAGCTGATCACCCCTCCTCGTCCCAGTAACAGCCGGTTTCCTTCTCTTGTGCAGGGTTCAGGCTGGGACTGAACCGCGTGTGTCGCGCGTAGACATCACGTTTGTTTACGCCTGGAGTCTGGAATCGCTTCTCAGGTTTTGTCTTCCGTGATACTGACATTCGAAGAGCACAAGCCAGTCGTCTTGTAAAATGAACCTCGGATTCGGTTTCCATGTTTGCTCATGATGAGATTCGGGTTTTGCACTTCGGGCCGGAAGATCGACGCAAACGACGTTTCTGTCTCAGCTCGTCACATTTAGGAGACACGTGTCTGTCTGTGCCAGTCGTGGTGATGTCACTTCGGTTAAGGGTGTCATCTGTCGGGTTTTCCTGGTGCAGAGTTACCAGTTTTCATTAGGCTTCATAGGGAATCTGTGCGGAGATACTTTGAGATGAAGGAAATGCTCTTTTAAAGTAAACTTCACCCGATAGCTTTAGCAGCCATTAGTGACTCTTGCCTCAGTTACTAACACGATGGTTAAAAATGGTGATTTCTTTTTTCTGTCATTCCTTCTACCTTTACTAGTTGACATGAAATAGAATTTTATCTAGATTTTAAGCCTAACAAAACAATGCTTCTTAAATGTATCTTTTGGTTTTCCCAGTTAGTTATGATGTTGTAACTTTAGAGCCATCCGTTGTTGGTCATTGCTGAAACACCTCTGAGGTGTGTGTCCGAGCAAATTGTGTCACTGTGGAAGACGATTTTGCGAAGGTCGGGAGGACGAGGCTGGCGGGGCAGGCGTGGCTGGGAGCTGTCGGGATGATCGTTGGGCACGTGGATGCCTCTGTAGCTTTGGTGGTTTCCAACCAGCCTGAACTTTTCTCTGTTGGGGGGCCGGGGGAGGATGGGGTGTTAAACTTGTTAAAATAATGCGGGTGGTTTAAAGCCTTTTGAAAGTAAGAAGTATCCAAATTGGATTTGTTATTCGACCTGCAGAAAGACACATATTACTATAAGGTTAGATCAATAAGGTTTTTTCTCCACGCAGAATTCATTAATGAAAACCAGGTTTATTGGTATTTCCAGCTTTCCTTCAATTCTGGGTAAGTCAAGTTTGAGATGACCTTTCCTTTGAAAAATCTTACAATTTAGGGGGGAGGAGATAGCCAGAGCAATATCTACTATGGAGCAGAAGATACGAATAGGCCGCGATTTGGGTGGTATAGACGCCCCGGTGCGCTGCGTGAGAGGGGGGTCCAGTGATAGGTGTCAGGTTCTTCGGGGCGACCGAGCGGCAGGTGGGAGCCGGAAGCAGAAGCTCCTGGGAAGGCTGGGGTGTGCGAGTCACGGGGTTCCGGGGAAAGCAGGTGACACGAGCAGGTGCATGTCTGGAACTGCAGCGCTTGGCGCGTCACCCCTCGCCCGGAACTTGTAACGTGTTTGCTTCCCTGTCTCAGGGACCAAACCGAACGGCCGTCGTGGTCAGCGGTCTCTCGGACTCCTTTTGTCTCAGGACTAACCTCTCTTTAGTATCAGAACGCTCATGCGTTATATTATGTTAAAACAGCCTAACCTGGGAAATTGTGGCCTTTTATCTCTCATGGATGTTCTTACGTGACACGTAGAAGACAGACAAGAAGATGGTCATGGATTGAGTAACGTCCGGCCCTCGTTGAACAGTGTTCTTATTGAATAAAGGGCAGAAACTTGGAATCACACATTAGCCTCCGGAAAGTTAGTGACGTATTAAGTATTTACCTCTCGAGACAAAACCGAGGGGTAAATGCCATTGTAGGTAACCCGAAGGGGAGGGACGGTTCCGAGTGCCATTGCCGCATGCAGGAATGTTGTCTTTTTAAGAAATATTCCAAGTACGCGGGCCGTTGGCTGGCAGCCTCGAGATACGTTTTCTGTGGAGATTTTGATGGGTGATGAATTTGTTCAAATGGTGTTTGACTTGTATTCAGTTTCGGTTTTGGACAAATCTAATTTTAGGCATTGAAATGTAAACGTAATATGTTTGTTACAGATTTACGAAACCCCAGAAATTTATTTGGCTCATAGAGTAGTGCAACAGAGAAGAAGGCTAGTGAATTTGTGGTTTAGGTCATAGAAACCCGGGCAAGTTTGACCACATTTAATGACTTAAGAAGGGAGAAGTTTAAAAAAAAAAAGTTGTTTTTGTTTTCTTTTTTTTTTGGTTTGTTTTTAATCTAAAGCAGAATTATTTCTCTCAAGATTGACTGATTTATTTAAGTAACCTCTACACCCAACATGGGGCTCGAACCTGTGACCCAAGATCAAGAGTCACATGCTCTACGGACTGAGCCAGGCAGGTGCGCCCAGAATCGTTTCTCTCTCATCTGTGGTCTTCCTACAGATCAGCCTCAGGGTGAAGGCTTGTTTTCCTGTCCTAAAAGTGATCCTTGTTCAAAGTGCAGGAAAGTTTAGAATGCAGGAAGGTTTTAAGGAAGAAGATTGCTCACCGCCATAATCCCGTCCTCAGTATTGGAGTGGATTTTCTGCCATTCTTTCCCTCTCCCTTTCTTCTTTGGTTTAGTTTTTAATTTGACTTAGTTATGATCTTCCTCTAAATAACGATGCTCTGCTTTTCCCCGTCGTATGCCATTCCGTAAGCAGTTTTGTTCATTACTAAGGGTCATTAAGAAAAGAATCTTATTGTTTATTTTTGAGACAGAGACAGAACACGACCAGGGAAAGGGCAGAGAGAGAGAGGGAGACACAGAATCTGAAGCAGTCTCCAGGTCCGTGCTGTCAGCACAGAGCCTGACTCAGGGCTCGAACTCACGGACTGCAAGACTATGCCCTGAGCCAAAGTTGGACGCTCAACTGAGCCACCCTAGTGCCCCCAAACTGTCACCATTTTTTAAATGTTTATTTTTGAGAGAGAGAGTTCATGCTCGCGAGGGAGGAGCAGAGGGAGAGGAGGCTAGAGGATCCCAGGTGAGCTCTCTGGTGGCAGCACAGAGCCCCGTGTGGGACTCAAACTCACGAACCGTGAGATCATGACCTGAACCGAAGTTGGACGCTCAATGGACTGCGCCACCCAGGCGCCCCAGAACTGTCATTGTTTTTAATGGCTCACTTGAATCTATCGTGTGAAACGAACCACGGTCTATCACACTGTCCCTTGGTTCACTGTTAGGCACAGAGCGTGGTTTGCTGTTTACAAGTGGTACCGGCGAGGGGAGCATTTCTCTATGAAGTGTGTGTGTGTGCGTGGTAATATTTTAGGATAGATTAGTATGCATGGACTTTAAATTAACAATGACTGAGCTGTCCAGGAGCAAGAATTCCTGTCCTCTTTAAGGTCCTTCTAGCTGGGCTAACAATCAAATTGACTGAAAGAGAAAACAGGAGAAAATCATTTCGTAGTGTACTGTGGTAGTGTACTGCGGGGACGCCACACAGACGTGGAAATTCCAAAGACAGCAGGCACAGCGAGGTGTATCTGCTATCAGGTGTATCTGCTATCGCCTAGTATGAGGGGAAGGGCAGGGTGGTCTGGGGCTTGAGGGAAGGAATGCGGAATGCGCTTCCTGGGACCCATGAGGGGAAGCCAGGTGTTTGGTAATTAGCTCAGGTCATGAGCTAATCTACATACAAATAGGTCACTCAGATAAAATTGATCTCTGCTGATAACCTTATTCTGGGGAAGACCCTTGATTTAGGTTCTTTTATGTCATTGCTTGAGGGGCAAAGGTTTCTTCTGATCCCACAAGGTCTCCAGCGCCTTCAGGGCAAACTGATCTTCAATGCCCAAGTGCCCCGCCTTGGGGCTGGCCTGTTCTTGGCATCTACGGACAATGAAAAGTGAAACTGGAAGTATTTCTCTTGTGCTGTGTATTTCATTGTCTGAAGATACCGGTGTTTAAATTCTTGAAATTATTATCCCTTTTATTTGATCTTTCAATCCTTTTATTTTTTATTTGGTTTTATTTGTTAATTAGAGAGAGAGAGAGAGAGAGAGCGTGCGCGCACACGGGAGCAGGGGAGCGGGAGCAAGGGAGAGTGAGAATCGCCAGCAGGCTCCATGCTCAGCGTGGAGCCTGACACGGGGCTCGATGCCACCACCCCAGGATCATGACCTGAGCCAAAGTCAAAGCCGGACGCTCAGCAAACCGAGCCACCCAGGCGCCCCGATCTCTCAATCTTTTGTTCAGCCTTAGTTTTTTTTCATAATGTACATTTTCCAAATGGTAATTGACAAATCCTTGGATACTTACTTTATATACCATGGATATTTTGTTAATTTCCTGTCTTTATGGGTCTTTTTATATTTTATATTTTCAAAGACGTATCCGGTTGGTGGTGATGATTTCTTGCCCATGGTGGACGTTTCACTGGCTAAGCAACAGTTAAGTGAAGTAACGTTTCCAATGATGTCTGTGGAACCAAACAGAAGTGGCATATAGTATTTTTTGGTTTTTGCTTTTAAAGAGAACTAGTGGACGCAAAGCTATTTAATATTATTTCAGATTCTATATCATATTTTGTGCCTTAAATTTATTGTGATTTTCATTCTGTAAATTCATGATGACTTGGTAGTTTGTGCTTTTTGTTTTCAGGTTCATCTGCTTAAAAATACCATATAAAATTTTGTATATTTAAAAAAATTTTTTTCACATTTGTTTATTTTTGAGAGAGACAGAGTGTGAGCAGGGGAGGGGCAGAGAGAGAGGGAGACACAGAATCCGAAGGAGGCTCCAGGGTCAGAGCTGCCACCACAGAGCCTGACGTGGGGTTCAAACCCACAAGCCACGAGATCATGACCTGAGCCGAAGTCGAACGTTCCGCCGACTGAACCACCCAGGCGCCCCATGAAATCTCGTATACTTTAAATGTATATGATCATACGTTTTTTGTGCCGAATCTCAAGATTAATAAAGCATTTTAGATTTTTAAAAGAAATTTCTTAAAGTCGAGGCACCTGGGTGGCTTAGTCAGTTAAACATCTGACTCTTGATTTCGGCTCAGGTCCTGATCTCACTGTTTGTGGATTCAAGCCCCGGGTTGGGCTCTGCACTGACAGTGCAGAGCCTGCTTGAGATTCTCCCTCTCTCTCTCTCTCTCTCTGTTCTCTCTCTCAATACATAAATAAGTAAATAAACTTAAAAAAAGCTTCTTAAAGTCTTACGAAATGCTTGAAAGCGAAGTTTCTGTACAGATAGGGATGGAAGTGTGGTCGTATGAATCCTGCCGGACACTGAGCGTTTTCTGTGTCCCAGAACTTTTTTTCTACCAAGCTTCACATACGTGATCTTACCGAATTCTCAAGAATAGCTGAGTATATTTTGCGGGCAAGGAAACCACCTTAGAAGGGAGCCTGATAAGCCAGGGTCTTCTTGGCACGGGACCCCTTGGTGGCTTTCAGATGGTTTTCAAGCGTTTGCCTTCCGGCTCCTCCCTGGCAGCGGCGGGCCTCGGAGAGGAGTGACTGTAAGTGAGAAAGTATTAAGGGGCGAGGGCATCGCCCCGGCTTCTGCAGGTCAAACAGCTGAGACCGCTCCTGCCCCAGCTCTAACTCAGAAAAGGAGGGTGGGGGGGGGTAGTTTTTAAACAGCTCGGATCCTTGCCCTGCGCGGAGTCCTCTGTAACAGCAGGCGTTTGTGCCCTGGAGCTCTGTCTTCATTTCAAAAGCTCGCCTTCCTAACCTAGTTGGGCGGCGTATTTTAAGATTTCTCTAGTGTTCAAGTTCCCAGAAATGGAATTGTTTGAGAATATGTTTTATGTTTTTTTGTTGTTGTCTGTTTTAAAGACCAGTGTTGAGGAAATATAATTGAAAACAGAACCTCCTCTTCACCCAGAAGATCTGTCCACAAAGGTGGAGGGAAGAAAACAGGTTTCTCGCTGGGGAAGCAGTAAACCAGCGGGCCTCACCGCCTGTCCGCTCAGCAGGCTCCGAAGCCCGAGAAAGCTCACTCTTTCGTGCAGTGAAGTGGTTACAACACTTCGCATCCATGTCGTCGAGATAAAATTGCTTATTTCCTCCAATCTTTGTGACTGGAGGTAGGTTTTGCGGCGTGGAGTTAGTTAGGTGACAAATTAGGCCCATCTCTACCTAGGAAACTGGGAGACGCCGGGCAGGCCTTGTCTCTCTTGAGGATTCGGTTTCAGGGATGTCCTTCAGGTCCCCAGGGACAGTTCCTGAGATGGGAGACTGCCTACAGGCTATTTGGCTTTTAAAGAGATTCACTTACTTTCGGAAAGTGTTGAGAAAGCAATTGTGCAGGAAAGGGAGGGAGGAAGAATCTTCCCTTTCCGATCAGCTGGGAGGGTGAAGCCTTGTGCTTTTAACTCGCCGTCATGCCCGTGGTCCCTCTAGACCCGTTGCTATGCGTCTATAACCGCGGGCTCCCGCGGCGGTCTTGGGCTCGGTTGGTTAAAATGCCCCGGATCTCTGTCGGCTTACGGCAGTACTTTTGACAGCGTTTGACTGTCAGGATGTTAACACGTGGTTTTTTCCTTCGGTTCACTCTAGGGCTTGGTGGCAGTTGCGCACTTCGGGCTTCGTGCGGGTCGGAAGGGCACCTGGACAGCGATACCTGTGGAGTTAAGAGTAGCAGCATCCGTGACGCCTTATCATGAAATGACTGAGTTGGGAGTTCTGTTACCAGTTTTGAATATGTGTAGCAGGAAGCTCTAGGTGCTTCTGGACTTCAGGGCAGAATGGTTAAGCTGTCTGTTGTTACAAGACTTCGTCTGAAGGGGTATGGCTGGATTTAGATGCTAATGTGGGTGAAGTTTGTTGGTTGCCACTAAAACTTGACAGAGTGTCTGGTACCCGGCATGTCTTTTTCAGAGCCTTCTTAAGGGGGCTTCTCAAACAGGAGTTTGCACCGTTTGTAATCGAAGTTATGGTCATCAGTTAAAGTGACAAAAATTGACCTATTGGCTTTGTATTTGTGAACATGAAATAAGTTGTCGTTGTACTTGGCGCGTTAACTCTCTCATGTCTATACAGAGTTGTTGAAGTAATTGGGGAAACTCACAGTAATTTTGTAATAGTGGAGTTGATTTACTATTTTAGTTAGGGCGTTTTGAAAAAAGGCATGAATATGAATCGGAACGGTGTGGAGCGTGACAGATGAGGCCGTGGTGGTGTGTTGGGTCTGTATCTTACTAGGTGGCCGTATAGAATGGAATTAAGCGCCGAAGCAGGAGGGGGCTTTAGAACCCCAAACAGACGCCAGGAGAGGGGAGATCAGCTCCTGGGAAGCCTGGTTACCCAGCTACATCGTGTTCCCGTCGTTCTAAAGTCAGATTTTACCGAGGGAAAATGTAATTTACTGCAAAAAATTCTTCCTTACATCTAACCGGATTGTACTAAGAACTTGCAAATGTTTTCAGCTGTAATAGAACATGATAAATACTATATTTCAAGGCAGCTCTTTTTGGCATGCACTGTTTTCCTGACTCTGAGTAGAAAAATAAGTTATCAGGCACCTTATTCTGATAAGTTAAATATGAAAAATTTGTCAAGTAGAAATTTTCTTAAAGTCGGGTTTTAAAAATGAGTTCAATGTTCTAAAATATTCTCTCTGATTGCTTTTAGGTTACCTAGGGTATGAATTATTACAGACTTGGAAACTGAAAGAACTTAGAATCAGCATTTTGAGGTAAATATGTCCATACTACAATAGCACTAAGGTTTCCCCATTCTGCTTTGTTAACTGGCTAGCAAAACGAACTTGTCTGTGAAATGAGAAAGCGTCACGTGTGCTTGGATGTCCTTGAACCGACTAGACCGGACACAGATGAGTTTAACGATTGCGCTTCCCGAGCCTGCGGTAGTCGCTGTAGTCATTAGCATGAGCAAGATTTGGTGTCAAAGCCGACACAATCAACGTTTGTTATGTAAATTAAGCTTCCCATGTCAATACGCTTCCTTAGCTTTTGATTTATAATCTTTTACCAGAACCACACTAAATATATATTTCTTCATATATATTGCCCTGTGTTCTGAATTCTTTTATTCATGAATGAATTCTGTAAAAGAGTTCATAGTGGGGATTGAACCGTTGTGTTTTTTAATTCCATTCTGAGAAATTGAAATTACTGACAGACTTCATGCACGTAGTGCGGTGGTTCGGGTTTCTCAGCCAAGGGCCCCTCCTGGTGACCTTCGTTTCTTTGGTGTCTGTGAATTTAGGAAATGACACCTACGTGTCGTCGTCATCGTTGTCTCTCCCCGTCCCTCCCCCCCCATGCTAGCCGCTGTCTTTAGATTTTATTTACTGCGTTTGATTTTCTTGTATTCATTTTGCAGTCTTCTCTTGAACTTGCCTCTAACTTTTTCTTTCGCCCCGATCTCTGGGCATTAGGCGTGCTATTGGTGCAGCCCCCTCTCGGTCTTTGTTTTAGAATAAGACTTCATCTCCTAAAATAACCCAAGTGTCTTTTGTTTAAAGTTTAACACAAAATAATGGTCTTTTATTTAACTCTTCCTATCAATAGGGCTTTCTTGTAGATGTGTTTATGTTCAGTTTAAGTACAGGAATCTTAAACTTGGCTATCTTTGCATTTATTTTTAGAGCAGAAGCTGGGGCATGCTGTGATTTTCCCATAAACTGCTGTCACAATGTCAAAATGCAGCTCAGACAACAGCAACACAGAGATCTCAAACATTAAAACGGTAAATCTGCGATTTCTCTATCACGTGCGGGAAGAGGAAGAGAGTTTGTTCGTGGGTTTTACCAGATTATTTCTGAGCGAATAACACACAGAGGCTCTGCGGCGGCCTCACCAATTGCACGGATGTAAATGGTTGGGCCGGAAATTTAAAATCTGCCGTCGAGGAGCCGTCACGAGGCGTGGTCTGTTGGCTCTGCAGTTCGCCGGCGACGTTCGCCTGTGAGACGGCAGAACGCTTACTTACCAGCAGGGACGCAGAGCTTTTCAGTAAGGCCGGGTGAAGAAGAAGCATAAGAAAAAAATCTACCAAACACGGCAACGAAAGCAAAAATCAGCAAAACCCCTCAGTGGGTTACCTGTTGAGGTGTTTCATCTCGATTCGCTTTCCCCGAGTAGACGGCGTATCTCTGGGAGCAGCCACTGTGTATTGCATCAGTGCAGATGAACTGAACTGTTGTGACCTTCTGGAAAAGCGGGTTGGGGAGGACCCTCCCCCGCCCCTGCCCTCCCAGGAGAGGGTGTGGATTTCTAAGACGTACCAATACCTTTGGAACTCTGGCGAGTCATTCTGTACGTCGCTGTGCGGCGGCCATGGCTCTCTTGTCGAGCTTATCAGATACTCACTTGAACGTGCGTGTGGTACGCGGGAGCGGGAAAGAGACCGCAGCGTGCTCCTGGGGGGCCCGTGCGCCGGTAGAAGAATCAGGGGTGTTCGTGCGTCCCTGTGCAGACGCCTGCAAGACGACCTGACCCCCGCAAGGCAGACAGAAGCCGTGTGACGGTTTTCATCGTCGCTCACGTGGACACGGTTTTCACTCCACAAACCGCGTTGTCTGTCTGCCGCGTTCTGGGTGCGGCGTGGTGCGGCGGGTGAGCCGCGTGTGCGAGGGAGTCCCAGTCTCACCGCTCCTACTCCTTTCCTTCTTGGAAGTCTTTATTTGGAAAGAACGATTTCGGACGTACAGCCAAGCCCCAAGAATAAGAATGGGTCAGAGAGCCTGTGCTTCTGTCCCTTTTGCTTTACCGGTTGTGCACATTCTCTGCGTGTGTGTGTGTGTGTGTGTGGTGCCTTTGTCTGAGCCGTTTGAGGACGACTTGCGTCCGTCTCATGGCCCTTGGCCCTGGACGCTGTTCCGTAGGAATAAGGCTGCTTTCTCGAACAGCCCTAGTGCGGTCCCAGCCTCGGCGACTTTGCCGGTTTTATTGGGGGCGCTGGACACCCTTCGTGCCACCGTTCCGAGCCAGGACCCAGTCTGGGGCCACTCGCTCCCCTTGGCCGTCATGTTTCTTTAGTGTTTAATATGGAATGTTTTTATAGTTTTTCTTTGTATTTTATACACTTTTGAAGAATACAGTCTCCCTTTGAAAAAGTAGAACATCCTTCTCATTAATGTTTTTAGACTCTTTCTCTGGACTTTTTAATTACAATTACACCACTGTTCTCTCTGTGGGACAGACCGGTGGCAGTGGCGACAGCGGCAGGAGGGGTGCCGCGGGTTCCTGGCTGTCCATGGTGTTTGCAGGCAGAGGAAGAGCTATTTGGGGGTTTACACTGCTGCCTTCTTCCTTTTTTATTCTCTTCAGCAATCAGGATTTACGCTCATTTCCTGATACCTTTTGCCATAGTTTTGATCGGCCGTGGATTGGCGCTTGGGCTGGGTGAAGGGTGAAGGGTGAGGGGGTCAGGCCTTCAGCCTAAGTCGTCCCAGGCAGCGAGCGGTCCACAGTAAGGAAGATGCAGAGCGTTGTGACCGGGCGGTCATCGTGTGGGAGGGGCCCGTGGGCCTCCAGAGTGGCCCACTGGGCCTTAGGAGATTAGGTACCATGACTTTAGCTTTGGGTTCTTGGCAGCCGTATCGAGTTAACCCATGGGTGTGCAAGCAGCGGGCCTGAGGCGTTGAGAACAGCGAATGCCCCGGGTCGGGTGAAGAGAACGGCTGGTTGATGGGGCTTCGGTTTGGTAGATGATGGGCAGAGGACTTCTAGGAAGAACACAGTTGGCAGCTTTCAGACCGTACTCTGCAGTCCTCTGCTCGCCGTCCTCCTCCTAAAGGGATGGCGAGATCCGTCGTAGGCCACACTGCCTGGTCTGTGCTGTCTGGCCCGGCCGCGCCTGCCTTGCTCCCGTCCTCGGCGCCCGCAGCCCTGCGCCCCCCACCGCTTACCGGAGATCGCCCGGCGTTGGCCGGATGTCGAGGTGTCGTCCACCCAACTGATCTCTGAAATCGGGGCCTGGCAATGTGCCCGTGCAAGAAGGGGACCACACTGGAGACTTCTTGTTGGATCAGGGGAGCAGCTTAGGTCACTGTCCCCGATCGTGGTCGTACATTTCACCTGTCGGGAGGTGCAGAGGCTCTCGTCAAGGACGCAGGGTGGGCTTCTTCCCGGTTTCGTAGAGCGATCGCGGGGGCAAGGAAATGCTGCTGACAGGTCAGAAAGGTGAGGGTGGTCTCCCATGTTGAGGTTTGAGACCCCGAGCCTCGGTCTGCAGGTTAGGAGTTTTAAAAAGACTCAGGCTCAGTTTGTCGTTTTACATAAGCAGATTCATCTTTGGGAAAGAATCCGTGAAACACAGAAGAGTGCTTACGTACCATGAAAAACTCTGAACGGTGCCCTTTGTCTTCATTCGTCTAGGATATGTTTAATTTTAAAGATAAATATTTAAAGAGTTGGTCAGCTCTGCAGTTGAGATAGGCTGTCGATTGAGGAAAAGATCTTGTGCGGTTATGGTCTTTCGTAGAATGACAGAGTGTGGGCGGACCTTTGAATCTTCAGTGCCTTCCAAGCGTTATCTGCGAAGTTCATTGATAGTGGCGGCATAGAATTGACAAGGAATGTTTGGAAAATGTTTATGTATCCACGTTTCGTATGTACATATGTATTTAAAAAGGCTTCATATTCATATTTTCTTTTAAAGGTCTATGGTGGGCATGGTTCCATATCAGTCAGTATAGATATGGATTTTCCTCATGGGTTCAGAGTATTCCATGATATAAACGTACCCTCACTTGCTTAGCTCGTTTCTTCTTAATACCTTTGAAAGGCATTGCTTGCTTTCAGGTAATGACGCAGTAGTACGTATTCGTGTCCTTGTATCTTTGTGTAGTTGCCTAATTCTTGCAGACAGGTTTCTAGGCGTAGGATTGCGGGGTCGGAAAGTACAGAACGCTTGACTTCTTAAAACGATCCTCTTAGCTCAAGAAAACGCTAGAACAATTACAGGAGAAGTGTGAAAGGGTCCGTCGGAATGACATCCCGACGTTTCTCTTGTTTCTTGGCTTTCTTTCATCCGTAACGCTGCGTGCTGGGGTAACGGTTTTCCCTCTCCCTTTGCAGTGAGCTGCGCCAGAGCAAAATGCAGTGAGAGGAGTCCCAGGGTGAATGAAAGCCCCGCTTCGCAGCCCCTCAGCATGGCGGGTCTGCAGCTCGTGACCCCTGCCTCCTCACCAATGGGCCCTTTCTTTGGACTGCCATGGCAACAAGAAGCAATCCACGATAACATTTACACGCCAAGAAAATACCAGGTACTAACGAGAACACTAATACTGGAGCGTTTTCACCAAAGTGGAGTCAGTTAGTGCGTAGCTGACACGTCTCCTGGAAAACCCACTTCGCTTTTCAAGCTCTCCTCCTCTGATTAATTTTCTCAATCCAGATACTTTTGTTCTTAATAGCCCTTTTCTTTTCTAACATCTGCCGGGCGACCAACGTAATCATTTTATTTGCGAAGTTCCTTAGCGTTTCCCCTCCCCAAACCTCGCCGCTCCGCAGTATCCGCTCGGGGCTGTCAGGCCTCGGGAGCCGGGTGGGAGTGGAGGTGGGTCTGGACAGCCAGGAACCGGCGGGACCACGGTCACTGTAAACTCAGTTACTCAGAAGTTTTCTGTCGCCCCCGCGAAAATGATTCTCAAATTGTACATGTTACCCCGCGGCTAGCTAAATAGAACAGGCATGTTCATGCCTGCGAGTCCCCTTCTTCTGAAAAGATCCAGAAAGTCTGTGTTGCTGCAGATTTATCAGAGGAAGGGTTCAGGAAAGAGCAAAGTTTCCTGAATTCAAACAAACTCCAGTCGTCCCCATTTTGTACTTAGATGAGAAGTGCGTGACCCGCTCCCCCCCGCCCCCCCGCCCCACTGTGCTTCTAGGTGGAACTGCTGGAAGCGGCTCTGGACCACAACACCATCGTCTGCTTAAACACTGGCTCAGGGAAGACGTTTATCGCAGTGCTACTCACTAAAGAGCTGTCCTATCAGATCAGGGGGGACTTCAACGGAAACGGGAAGAGGACGGTGTTCCTGGTCAACTCTGGTAACACCCAGATTATTTTCTCGTGCCGTGTGGAAGACATTGGATGAGATTTCATGGGGGAGCCCATTTTTAAAAAGTTCATTTGTCTCTTTTGAGAGAGAGAGAATGGGGGAGGGACAGAGGGAGAAGGAGAGAGAGAATCCCAAGCGGGCTCCAGGCTCTGAGCCGTCAGCGCACAAACCGAGATCATGACCCGAGACAGAAATCAAGAGTTGGACGCTTCACCGAGTGAGCCGCCCAGGCGTCTCATAAGCACTTTTCTCTGTGGGTATGAAGATTGTTGGACATACAGAGGGTTTGAAGAATAGTGTATCTGTTGAAATTCTGATAGCAGAGATATCATTTACTCTTATTTCTTAACTTTATGGTATTTCCCTTTTAAGTGGTAGCCGTTTCATTTCACAGGTGTTAAAATTAGGTTTTTCCTTAAATGTGTTTAATTTAAAAAAAAATTTTTTTTAATGCTTATTTATTTTTGAAGGAAAGAGAGACAGAGCATGAGTGGGGGAGGGACAGAGAGAGAGGGAGACACAGAATCCGAAACGGGCTCCAGGCTCCAAGCCGTCAGCACAGAGCCCGACGTGGGGCTCAAACTCACGAACCACAAGATCATGACCTGAGCCGAAGTCGGTCGTTGAACCGACTGAGCCACCCAGGCGCCCCAAATGTGTTGAATTCTGATGCTGCGGATTTTGCATGAGTTATTTTTTGGAGCATAATCTAATCTGTGTTGTCACAGTTATTTTTGGTTATATCTGTTTTAGCTTCGCAAAGTCCGTCAAAAAGTGCTTGCTGTAGATGAGATCGGTAACGTCGCGATTGGTGATTTTGCCATAGCAGTTACCGAAGGGGAGTTGCATAGTCAGAGTTGCGATACTGGGTTTTCCGTTTGGGATTACATATTAAAATACAAAGTGTGGAACGTGAACCAGAGCTGCGAGGGCAGCTCATGCACCCCTGCCACCGGCCTCCTTTATTGTTCGGTTTGAGATGGTCTCTGCGTGTGACGTTCTCATGTACTGTAAATACACACGAGACTGTCTTATTCCTTGGCGAAACGATCTGATTTTACTGAAGAAGACGGAGGGGAGGGGGGTGGGTCCGGAGTAGTTACCATTCCATTCCAGCCTGGAAGTTCTGTTCTAAGGTTGGGGAAACTCAGCTGCAGAGAAGGAGGGGGGCATTGGGTTCTCTGAAGTAAGTGGTGGAGGACTGGGCCTGAGTCTAGTAAGTGCAGTTTGGAGGGTAAAATTGGAAACAAGGTTTTCAGTTGGCATCTTAAGAACTCGGGAGTTAGCTAAGGATATAGAATAATCAGGATTTCCTTAGTTGTCTGCATCATTAGGAGTCCAGAGAGCCACCTAGACAAGGTTTGTCATGCTCACAAGGAGTATTTGTATCTGTAATCAGCAAACCAGGTTGCTCAACAAGTGTCAGCTGTCAGAACTCACTCAGATCTCAAGGTGGGCGAATACTCAAACCTAGAAGGAAATGCATCTTGGACAAAAGAGAAATGGAACCAAGAATTTACTAAGCACCAGGTAAGACTTGGAAAGAAATTTCCCTTTATAAATCCCTCCATAGCCTCGACTTCTGTTCTACGATGACCTTTAGTTTTGGTTGTCTTTGTTGAGTTTGAAAACTGTTTCTTGTACCGTATCAGCCTAGACGTTAGCCCTTTCATACTCCTTTTCACCGTCTAAGCCTGCAGTCAAACAAACAGTCATTTATAATGCTGCTCTTCCTTCACAGAAGAGAAACCGCTTTCCAGGCTGATTTACTTGCTTGAAAAACACACATTCTGATGATGTACTTCCCACTTGTAGATCAGCTGTTTTTCAGAAAATTTATGCATGAGTTATATGCCTTGAAACTGAGACTTCCTCTAACTTACACGTTTCTGTGGAGCCCGCGTGGGTTGAGGGTGTTTTTGGCGTAGGAGGGTCTGAAGTGGTGAGGAGATGCCTCCTCGCTCAGCCGGGGCAGTCCCCACGGCCTAGTGTGTCTCGCAGACGGGGTTGAGTCCTCGTGAATAAGACGTTGAAATGTTCACACAGAGATAGCGCCCTAAAAAGAACATTTAGTCTGTATCTTCTTCCAGAAAACCTTGTCATTTCAGCAGGACAAAAGAGGAAAACACAGGGTGAATTGTTTCGTGGTTTGATTAAGTTAGTAGGTCTCATCAGGCAAAATATATGGCTCTAGGAACCTGAACACCTGAAGTAGTTTTAGGAGATTTATCATAAAAACATGGTCTCTGTTATCAGTAAGTTTTTCTCCTAATCTGTTTCCGTATTTTCCCATCTCGACTTCTTGGTTCCAGAGTATCAGCTTGCATACGTTTAGAATGTCTCTTCTGGTTTTTTTTAAAGTTTATTTTTATTATTTTTTTATTTTTGAGACACATAGAGACAGAGTGAGCAAGGGGAGGGCAGAGAGAGAGGGAGACACAGAATCTGAAGCAGGCTCCAGGCTCTGAGCCATCAGCACAGAGCCCGACGCAGGGCCCGAACTCCCAGACCGTGAGATCATGACCTGAGCTGAAGTCGGTCGCTTAACTGACTGAGCCACCCAGGCGCCCCATGTCTCTTCTGATTTTGACGAATGAGTTCCTCACTTCTCACCTACAAAACGGTGGTTCCGTAATCTGATTTAGGACAAGTGTATCCAGGCGGGTGAATGCGCGTTCGTACACTGATGTCAGCCCTCTTTTAGGTTCTCGTTATGACTTGCTATGTCGCCTTGAATGTTCTGAAAAATGGTTACTTATCGCTGTCAGACATTAACCTTTTGGTGTTTGATGAGTGTCATCTTGCAATCCTAGACCACCCCTACCGCGAAATTATGAAGGTAAGTTTTTAGATTTTATCAGTCTTCATGCAAGTCAGAGTCCTGAGAATAAGCAGTGTTTTTATCTATCAAAAGCAGTAATATCAGTTACCAATTTGGGGAACTTGGTTCCGTACTTGGACGAATGAATATTAAATTACTTTTCACTTAGATCTATAATAACGAACTATCATGAGTAACCTATGGTACGTCTAATCCTGTGATAAAATTTTAGACATAAATAGGCGAAGTACGTAATCTGCGATAAATTAATTACATAATCTGTCGCAGCGTATTCACCTGTGCCTTTTGGACACAGAGGTCTTTGAAACAATCTCCAGTAATTCCACAGGTGGTATTTTTAGTGTCTGTCCTTCTTCCTGACGTGTGTTAGTTTGGCAGTGTCTCTGTCGTTCCGGCCTCGCAGAACGAATGCCTTACCATTGGTTTCTTTTATCCTGTTAGCTCTGTGAAAATTGTCCATCGTGTCCTCGTATTTTGGGACTAACTGCTTCCATTTTAAATGGGAAATGCGATCCCGAGGAATTGGAAGAAAAGATTCAGAAGCTGGAGAAAATCCTCAAGAGTAATGCTGAGACCGCAACTGACCTGGTGGTCTTGGACAGGTAGGCGCTTGGCTGGCGTTTCCCCTTCGGTCCCCACGGACAGCGCTGTGGACGGATGACTGAGGCAGGAATGCATGAGTCTGAGAATCCTCAGGGCAAGGATCTCCCCTTGTTTCCACAGAGAGCAGCCGATGGAGGGGCTTCCTCATTCAGAAGGTGGCGTGAGTGTGGCCCCCTCTGCTGATGTGGACGAGGACGGGAAACTCGTTTCTGTCCGTGTGTGCGCGCACGCGCATGGTCGTTCCAATCTAAGTGTCCGCGCAATACTCTCAAAGAACATGACTTTATGGACAGAATTCAGGATTTTGCACTATTTAAAAAAAAATTTTTTTTTTTTAACGTTTGTTTTTGAGAGAGAAAAAGAGAGACACAGAGCATGAGTGAGGGAGGAGCAGAGGGAAAGGGAGCCAGAATCTGAGCGGTCAGCACAGAGCCTGATGCAGAGCTTGAACCATGAGCAGTGAGATCATGACCTGACCCGAAGTCAGACGCTTAACCGACTGAACCACCCAGGCGCCCCAATCATTGTTAGTGTTTTTGAATATGTTAGTGTTAGTGCTGTTCTGGTTGTCCTATTTCATGAAAGGCCTAAGAGATTCAAGGATGATACCATAATCGGTTCGAAGTTAGATGAGCTTTCTGTACAAGGATACGGCAAAAACACATTAAAATAAAATTGAATTTGCAAATGCTAAAAGTTTCAAATAGTATGGAGGCGGATAGATGTAAGGATAACATTTTCCCTCAATGATCCGCCCCCGTCCCTACTTCTGAGAAGTAATCACTATTGAGTTTTGAGTATCTTGGTGCCCAAAGAGGTAAAAGCTGAAAGTCTAAGCCTAAAAACCAAAGCCAAAACCCTGGGGTCATAAGGTCACGAGAGGACTCGCAGAATCCTGTGGACGCGGGCTCTAGGCAGTCGCTCCCGGAGCCCCGCTGAGCAGGCGTAGCACATCCGAGAGCGAGTGCGCCGTGCGGAAGAGCACTGGGAGCCCGCCTGTGGTCCCCGGGCGCAGACACGTAGTCACGATCACAGCGCGGGAGTGGGCTCCTCGTGGCAGTGACAGCTGTCGTTTCACGTTAAAGATACACTTCTCAACCGTGCGAGATCGTGGTGGACTGTGGGCCGTTCACAGACAGAAGTGGCCTCTATGGCCGACTGCTGCTGGAGCTTGAGGAAGCACTGAACTTTATCAACGACTGTAACATATCTGTGCATTCGAAAGAGAGGGATTCGACTTTAATTTCTAAACAGGTAAGCGTGTGCAAGTAAGTGGAGAGAGTGTAAGAGAAGGTTCTGTTTCTGTCTCATATTGAAATGGCAGGGGGCTTCTCATGAGGCTCTTGTTAGGTTTCAGTTCCAGGACTTAGCTTCTTACTTCGGGACATTTTTCATTGACCAGATCCTGTCGGGTCGAGTTTACGGTTACCCGACAGATTATTGAGTATAGACCTCCCGGGTTTAAGGAAAATAGGCTGGAAAAAGGAAAACGAGGAGATGGGTTGGGGTCCATTGTTGCTGTTTGGTCAGATGCGTTAGTCCCTGCTCACACCCTTGGGCTGAACGAATTCGTCTGCTGGTTCCCTGCGTGTAACTGGACCTGAGCCCCTCGCTCCCGAGTGGCACGGCTCTGAGAGGAGATCCCTTCAGATCGGTGGTTCTTAGAGTGTGGCCTCCAGATCAGCGTGTCCGCGTCCCCCTGCAGCCTGTTACAGCGGCTCAGGGGCCCGTCCTTCGCCTGCGGGGGAGGGGGCCGGCTGGCTGAGATGTGACCAGTTCTCCAGGTATCCCAGTGCATTGGAATTTGAGAACTATCAGCCCAGGACTTTGCAGACCGTTGGTGAATAGCGCTGTTACATCGGAGTCCAGAGTTCTCTCCTGATGATTTTTTTCTGGAGCAGCAGTGCCTAGACGCTTCCCAGCCCTCGGTTTCTCATTAAGTCCGCGTTCCACCCAGTTTGCGTTTGACCTGCCCGCAGGCCTGGCAGTTCCTCAGTTGCAGCCTCGTTAGGGATTGACGGGGGCGCTCTAGGCACAAAGTGCAAGGAAAATTGTCTTGCTCTTCTCTGGTGCCTCAAAGAAAACGGCTCTGCTGCATAGTCCCTTGCATGTTTACCTGGAAGGAAGTGATTCCGTTCTACTTGTAACTAACAACAGACCTGAAATTATGGTTTATTAACCTTACACAGTTGCATCTTTTATATTCTGTTAACTGTTACTTTTCCTGGGGAAAACAAAAGGAGGGTTCTGGGCATATATTTATCTGAAAAAAGAGTGATTAAAAAGCCACCCCCCTCCCCGCCCCCGGCCGCTCCCCTCGACCGTGAGGACCTGGCCTCAGTGTCTGTATTAGTGGGGTACGTTCATTTCGAAGGGGAGGGCTGAAGACAGCTGAAATCCCGGTTAAGCCGCAGATGACAATGCTACATGGGTACTGTCCAGCATTTGGCGCCTCCCTTGTCTCGTAGATCCTGTCGGACTGCCGCGCGGTGTTGGTGGTCCTGGGCCCCTGGTGCGCAGACAAGGTCGCCGGCATGATGGTCCGGGAGCTGCAGAAGTACATCAAGCACGAGCAGGAGGAGCCGCACCGGAAATTCCTGTTGTTTACAGACACCTTCCTGCGGAAAATCCACGCCCTCTGTGAAGAGCACTTCTCTCCTGCCTCGCTCGACCTGAAGTTTGTGACCCCGAAAGTGATAAAACTGCTGGAGATCTTGCGCAAGTACAAGCCGTACGAGCGGCAGCAGTTCGAGAGCGTCGAGTGGTACAACAACAGGAACCAGGACAACTACGTGTCTTGGAGCGATTCTGAGGATGACGACGAGGATGAAGAGATTGAAGAAAAAGAGAAGCCGGAGACCAATTTCCCGTCTCCGTTCACCAACATCTTGTGCGGGATCATTTTTGTGGAAAGAAGGTACACGGCGGTTGTCTTAAACAGGTGAGCGTGCGCTTGGCGGCTTTGCCCGCAGCGGAGCCAGGCGGCTGCCGGTGCGGGGAGGGCACGCCCCCCTGACGGCTCCGCCGCTGTGGAAGGCCCGGGTGAGGGTCCTTCGCTGGGGTACCGTCCTCGGTCGTATGCCGTGCTGTGCCCACATCGACAGGGAGGGCGTTCTGAGGACCGTCGCGTTCCCGAAAGGCTGGATCTGACGTGACCCGATGTTTTCTTTTTTCTTGAAGGACGTTAATCGGTTGTAATCCATTCGACGTAGAGAGCAAGTAGGGACAAACCGAGTTACGTTACAGTAAAGCACTTTTTGTTTCCCGTCGAGCCGTTCCGATTCGTTTCCTGTCTGTGTGCCAGACATCGTGCTGAGCGGTCCACACCAAGCTTTCTCCTTCCTTTGAGGATACATTTCCCCCGGGAATTAGCGAGGCTGTTCGCATTTTTATCTTCCCAAGTGTTGGTTCAGGGTTGCGGATTCGCAGTGGAGAAAGTGGAGAATGACTGGATTTGCAATTTGGATTGTTCCGTAGACTGTACATTAAGATTTTCTGAATCCGAAGAAACTAAAAATGTTGGGGAAGAATTCAGAGACTGTTGGCGAAGGATGGCCCTGTGTCCCAGGTTGGGCTTGTGGATTCCCCCTCTCCACCCACCCCTTTGGTAGAAATTGATTTTTCCCGAACATAGGCCCGGCCAAGGAGCGGCACTCCCAATTTGTGTCACGTGGTCATGTAACGTGTGCCTCTTTTTGGTTCGTGTACAGGTGCTGTGGTGCCTAAGGGCCAGAAAGGGTCCTTATTTTGTACTTGAGACGGCAGTCTGTCTCTCTCTGAGATGCATTAATTGGCCAGAGCTGCAAGTCGTGATCTCTGAGGAGGAATTCAGCTTTGGTTCCTGTGGTAATTTGGGATTTTTTTCCCCCCCCTAAACTGCTTCTGACTGTTGTGGGGCTTTGAAAATTTACTTGAGTAATGAGAAATTGGACTCTGGGGTAGTCGTCTGGCGGTTTTGAGTCTGGTAATTTTCATAGTCATTGGGCCTGATCCTTGCGACGAATACAAAGGAAAATAATGTTCGGTAGTGAATTACATTGGAATCAGCAGTTTAAAGGTTGGAAAGGGACTCATTGACCATCTAATCCAGCCCACTTAGTTTCATAAAAAAGAAAGCCCTCAGGAGGAAAAGGAAAAGCGATCGGCTCTGAGTGATATTGCTAGGCAGTGGCACAGACAGTTCTAGAATCCTGATATCCTCCCTCCTAGTTTCCAGTTCCTTCTACAATCGCGATGCCCTCGGGCACCGCAGAACACTAAAAACCTTCACTTTACAGTGGGCAGACATCTGGAGACAGGCCAGGGAGAGCAGGACCGTCTGGATTGTTTCTTAGAATGGGGGAGAGGCATTTCAGGGGGCAGCTCCAAGCCTCGGCACAGCCCTGCCCCCAGACCGGGCGGTTTAAGGATTACATACATCGTGCGGGGCTTGGAAGGAATGGGGCACATTTTCTTCCTCGCCCTCTTCTCTGCGTGCGTTCTTAATCCTAGAGCTGGGCCACTTTTCACGTCGGGAATACCAGCCTGAGAAGGTTTACCAAAAATCAATCAGTTATTTCCTATTGACTCTGAGGATCAGATTAATTGGGATCCGCTCTCATGAAATGTGGCTGGAATTCCGTGGTGGATGATGGATCAGGAGCGGTCTGAGGGTCGACTTTGTGGGCAGCTAATTAAATATACGATAGAGGTCTTGTTCCAGGAGGCTTTGTAATAAGCTTAGAAAAACTTCCTGAAATCCACATTCTTTCTTTCCATCACTTTAATGGGAGGAAAACCCTTCCTCCGTGAACAGTTTCATGGGAGTCTAAGCTATTGTGATACATAGGCAGTTTTGTCCTCTCCTGATTAAAAAAATGAATCATAGCTGCTTCTGTATGTACGCGTACAGTCTTACAGTTTTCCTTTTGCCTTATGTATGTACGGCTTTATGGTTTGTAACTTGAATTTTTTTGTTTTTTTGACAGAGAGAGAGTGAGGGAGGGGCAGAAAGAACAGGAGAGAGAGAATCCCAGGCAGGCTCTGCACTGTCAGCACAGAGCCCGGTGTGGAGCTCGAACCCCTGAACTTCACGATCATGACCCAAGCCAAAACCAAGAGTTGGACGCTTACTCAGCTGAGCCACCCAGACGCCCCCGTTTATAACTTACCTTTTAGAGATATTTTTAAATTTTACAACATTCCATGAGAAGGAAGGGAGATGTTTTAACTGTATCATAGATGAGGAAGCTGAGACTCCGTTTGCGATCCTCCCAGAATAATGCAGGGAGGCAGATACAGGGAAGGCCTTCCAGTCCCCAAGTCTGGCGCCCTTTCCACGGTGTAGCTTACTAGTCTTGTAGGACGTTGGCGTTGGAGAAGCCTGGGTTCACGTCCTCTCTCTACCCCTCTCCCTCGGTCTCCCTAGTAGCTTCAGTGCTTACAGAGAAGTCGTAAAGAGAACGCAGAGCTCCCCTGTCCCCCTCACCTGACTTCCCGCATCCATGGTCAGCGTCTTAGGTTATCACGCACCTTTGTCGCAGCCGGGAAACTAACGCCGTGTTACTGTCAACCGAACTTCAGACTTCAGCCTCGTTTGCCAGTTTTCCCAGCAGTGTGGTCATAACGCATCTAGTTGCTGTGTGCCCCTCGTCTCCACCGGTCCCTGTATTTTCTGTCTTCCTGTGGTTTCGATGACCTCGATGGTCTTGAGGAGTCCTGGCCGGGTATCTTGTAGACCGGCTCGCGGCGTGAATTTGTCTGATGCTTTCTCAGGTTAGAGTAGGGATTGAGGATTTGGGAGGACGCTGCGGAGAAGAAGGGCCCTTTTCATCCCGTCGCATCAGGGGGACTCGTGGTGTCGACGCGAGACCTCACTGGTGGCGCGAAACCTCGTCACGTGGTTATGGCAGTGTTGGCCGGGGTTCTCCTGGAAGGTGTTCTTGTTCCTCCTCGTTTCATTCTCTGGAAGCAAATCACTAAGCCTAGTTTATCCCGCCGAGGGCATTTACGTTTATTATTGAAATTCTTCTGTGAGGAAAACTTCTCTCTTTGATCCTGTTTACTTGTTTATATTTATTGACTTAGGTTCTTTTCCCACTGTAGACTTCATGTTTCTGTGTGTGTTTTTTTTAATATATTTTTTTTAACATTCATTTTTAGGAGAGCATGAGTGGGGGAGGGGCAGAGAGAGAGGGAGACCCAGAATCTGAAGTAGGCTCCAGGCTCCGAGCTGTCAGCACAGAGCCCGACGCGAATTCAGGAACTGTGCGATCATGACCTGAGCCGAAGTCGGACGCTTAACCGACTGAGCGACGCAGGCGCCCCTCATGTTTGTGCATTTTTTGAGCTTCAGGCTTGAATCTGATGCTGCGTCATTTATCTTGTTGCTCTCGTTGTTCCACTCTGAGCCATCGGGGTCTCTTTGAGGTCAGCTCCTGTGTCCCTCCGATGTACCCTTATCCTTTCTGTTTCTCTGACTGCGTCCTTACTTTGTGGAATGCAGGATGCTCCAGGCTCTTCTTGTATGTTCCCTCCTCCAGCTGAGGAATCTGTCATTTGGCCAAGGAGTTCCTTTTATTTCTCCTTGCTTTTTTAGATGTATATGTTGTTAAAAAAAAAATGTTTATTTTGACAGAAAGCATGTGTGGGGGGAGGGGCAGAGAGAGAGAGAGAGAGAGAGAGAGAGAGAGAGAGAATCCCAAGCAGGCTCCACACCTATAGTGCGGAGCCCAACATGGGGCTAGAACCCACGAACTATGAGATCATGACCTGAGCTGAAATCAAGAGTTGGACGCTCAACGGACTGAGCCACCTAGGCCACCCGAAAGTTATTGAACTCGTTAAAGCCTCAGCGTCTTCATTCGTAAAATAGAAATAATTTCTCTGTTAACAATGTATATAAAAATGGGTGTTTTATCACTTGATACAGTAGGTGCTGTTTTCTTAGGTGCTTTATGCACACGTTTGGGGCACATAGTATCCCTATACTAGAACTATCAGTGATGGTTCTTTTGGTAGAATCAGAGAGGAATTACATTTGATTTGCTCACGTTGTTAAAAAAAAAAATGCAAGCAGTAAGGAGACTATTAAAAGTTATTGTTAATGTATTTTAGTACTTGGCAGGCATTTCGAATAGTGTGTTTGTTTCTTCGAATGTTTTTCCCCTTATGGTTGTCTGCATAAATTAGCACGTGTAGTCAAATCACAGTTTCCCATAATGCAGCCACTAGTTTTCTGAATCTAGCGCACGTATTTCCTGTTTCTGGCCATGCTGTTTCTTTTCTTTTTTAAATGTTTATTAATTCATTTTGAGAGAGAGAGAGCGAGAGAATATCCCAAGCAGGCCCTGCACTGTCAGCGCGGAGCCCGACGCAGGGCTCGGTCTCACAGACTGTGAGATCAGGACCTGAGCCAAAATCCAGAGTCAGGTGCGCAGCCGACTGAGCCACCCAGGCGCCCCTGCCCGTGCTGTTTCTAGTGTAATCGGGGAGCCGATGTGTGTACGCATACAATAGGATGTGTGGGTTGCTGCCAACTGAGTGAGTTAGGTACAGAGATTGAGGGTAAGCATCTAGAAACTCTTAGCTTTGACAGCAAGTTGTGTCTGCTGAATATAAGACAATTAGGTCTTGAATATTTGCTTCATTTTAGTCAATTTTCATGGGATTTTACAAAAATACTGCTCTCTGATGGATTTGAAATTAGAAGGAAAAAAAAATAACTTGTTCTTAGCTGCCGATAGTTTGAGAAGCTCTGTGCGCTAGAGAACAGAGTTTATTAAACCGTCCGCTTGTGCAACAGCTCCTGTAAACTTAGTGTAAAAATTAAGAGAAACAAACAAGACTTTGTCTTCTCTGTTCATGCTACCGTGAAGTCTCTAAGCAGTTTGCGTTACTCGCTTGTGAGGCCCCCCGACCACTCTAGACACCTTGTTGTTTCTCTGGACGCCTATAGCTTTGTCTGAGGAATGGGATTAGGCATCCCCTCATTTATCTGATAAGGTTTTCTCTCAACGCCATCAGCATAAGGATAGAGCATTTAATTACCGCTTACAAGAGATTTGGCTTCTTAACATGCATATCGTCTCTTCTGTTCTCTGCAGTATTGACGTGAGTTTCACTAAGGAGAAATACATTTACTCTTCGTGCTTCTGCTTCTCAGTTAATTGAAATCTGTTAAGTGATCATTTTGGCAAAGTAAAATACATTCTTTGCCTAATTAAATTAATTTGCTTAATGCCCGACATGAAATGCACTTTTTAACCTCTTGATGCTTATTTGCATACACTGTCATTTGGAAGTACGTATTTCTAAGATAATTAATTTTGTTTTAGACATGCGATTCGTTTGCATGCAACGTTGCTTTCTGTTACCGACATCATAAGTTTAGTATAATAACTAAACAAAGCTTGGAACATATTAAGGAGGTTTCTGATTCTGACCGTTTTAAGTATTTGAATGTAGAACAGACTTGTAAACTAACCTAGACATGCACGTGTTTGGCTGATTTGGAGGCAGGAAGATATTCTAGATGGCCACTCAAGGTTTCTTCCAGTTCTTTGATATTAGTCTGTTTCATGTATTAAAAAAAAAAAAAAAGAATGGTTTGACTTAAAAATGCAATTTTCTATTAGGAATTTATACTATGCGTATGACTTCAGAAGAACCATCTGGAATCACTTATGTCAGGTGTGGAACCATTTATCCCGTGTGCTGAGTTTTTGAATGTGGATATTTCCAAAATAGCTGTAATGGCAACACTAACTGTTAACCTTCTGTCCCCGTGTAATGCGATCCCCTCCTGTAGCTCTTTTCCATCCCTCAGCCAGAAGGCCGGCGTTAGGTTACGAGCGTTCTGGATTAATACAGAGGAACAGGCAGGAAGAGGGACGCGCTGGGGAGCCTCTCCTCCATGACAGGGTGGGATGGGGACTCTGGCGCTGACTGCCGTGCCGAAGTCTGGCGTTCTGTTGTGTACAAGTGGGGGTCTGCGGCCTGGGGGCAGGGAAGTGTTGGGTGCAGAGGCATCTCTTGCCCTGGAGCTCTGCTCCCAGTGACCCAGGGTGTTGCGGTGAGACTGAAATAACCGTGCTGTGTTTCACACGCAGCAGGAGCTCTCTTAGTACGCGTGGCAGGGGAACGCGGTTTCCCTTGCCCTCGAATCCCCTCTTGGCCTCAGGGTGTTGGTACGCATTCTGTGTGAGCTTGGCCGTGGAGACGGGGGCTTGACTGCAGCTGCAAGTGTGTGTGTGTGTGTGTGTTTGGAGAAGTGCACTGCACTTTCAGAGGAGTGTGTGCGGCTTTTTCATTATGGGTCCTGGCCTGAAGCCAAGACGCTTGAGGATTCCGTGTTTCTCTCTGCCCAGCTCCGTCCCCTGCCGGGCTGCATTTCTAGTAAGCCATCCCTGCCAAATTAGAAAGTTTGAAGTACTGTGACCGTTTTGTTCGTCAGTCTAAATCAGCCCTGTGTTTGGTGTTACGAGTGTTTGGTCCACAGCTCTGCGCAGTGAAGAGGGGCAGTGATTTCTGTGTAAGCTAGTTGGAAAAAACAAAACAAAACAAAACAAAGCAAAAAAACCGACCAAGACCATTTTGTTAGGTATGTTGGCAAAAGATACACGTATTTCGATTTTAAGGGAGACCTTACGAACAAAAGTTTAAGTTTTTTTTTCCCTCAGCAATGCTTAACTTCCCGATGTATATAATTTTCTTAGATTGATAAAGGAAGCTGGCAAACAAGACCCAGAGCTGGCTTACATCAGCAGCAATTTTATAACCGGACATGGCATTGGAAAGAGTCAGCCTCGGAACAAACAGATGGAAGCAGAATTCAGAAAACAGGAAGAGGTAACTTAAGTTGAAATAATTGTACAATAACAGTTTTCAGAATCTGTATGAACTCTGCTCGGAGGAGCTCCCTTTCTTCATAGTTGCTCGGTGGCATTTTTGGTGATGTCGAATACTTGCTCGTAGGTAGACCGGCTGTCTCCTTTGAGGTAGCTCGCTGGTGATTCATATGTTCAGAATTAGCATAGCTGTCTAGGAAATCAATTTTGTCTTAATTGCCGTCAACCATTTCATTTTCCTTTATTGAACTGATGGCATTTCCTAGAAAACAAAGCACGTGTAACCATAACTCCTGTTGACTCCATTTGACTGAGCAACAAATGAAGTTTTTTTTCCTACAAAGTGTTTCGTTATTTAAAGTCCTGCCGTGGTTGAATACTTCAAAAATAACGCTATATTTTAAAGATTTTAGCTTAATTTTTTTCATACATTCTAAGATTTTAATATCGGAGGCAGCATTGTAAAGATGGGAAACCTAATATAGTGTCCTGGCCGGCAATCAGAACCTTTCCATTTGAAGTTTGTTGTTTAACTTAAAGGCAGAATAATTCACGTCGGCATCCATTATCTCTGTCGCAGCAGTTTGATATTCCAAGTTTGGAGAGTCTAATAGCCGGTGTCATAGATCTTTTTAAAACCCAACTTACTTTATTATTTAACTTCTCCTGGATTGGGAAATGGTGTTATTTTAAATCTAATATAAAAAAGTTTTCACTTAATTTTCTAATTAGTAGTTCTGAGTCCTTAAATTGAAAATGTCCCAAGATGCCAGAGAGTAAGTAATGCCTTACTTGTAATTTTTAATTACAAGTGTTTTAGGGATTTTAGTGAAAGAGTTGTGACATCTTTGGAGGGCTGGTGGCATGGTATCACAGACTTAAGGTACCACTGTGTAAGGTCAGAGTATCAGCAGGACTGCAGAAGTGGATTCCTTTGGTCACTCCGTCGGTTGGATTCTTTTGTGGCCATCGAAGAAGCCAGCCTCTCCAATGGAAGGCTTTCTGCGATTCGTACATACTTGTGTACGGTAGAAGGGCACTTCGATTTTTCAAGTACTCTTCAGCTAAAAATAAATCAGAGCCTCTTTGCCCACGTGCTCATGCGTCTTGAGTGTCGTGTGGTGTTGTCATCTTCTTTAGCCTGGACGTAAAGATTGAGCGCGCCTGGAGCGGGTGTCAGAAATGGCACTTTTCTTTTCACTTACTTGTACTGCACTGTTCCTTTGGAAATTTCTTAGAATTGCTTTTCTTGGTGGACTTTTTTCAGGTACTTAGGAAATTTCGAGCACATGAGACCAACCTGCTTATTGCAACAAGTATTGTGGAAGAGGGTGTTGATATACCAAAATGCAACTTGGTGGTTCGTTTTGATTTACCCACAGAGTATCGATCCTATGTTCAATCTAAGGGAAGGGCAAGGGCACCGATCTCTAATTACATAATGTTAGCGGATACAGACAAAATAAAAAGTTTCGAAGAAGACCTTAAAACATACAAAGCTATTGAAAAGGTAAGTTCCGAGAGTCAATGTGGTGTCTTTGTTATTTTTTATAAAAGTGCAGAGAAGTAGATAAAAGCAGCTGTATCTACAGAGCGTAGTCTCAACAGGGGTGTACAGTGTGCACGGTACAAGGAAGTCTAGTAACCACAGAGCCGGCAGGATTTTACAGACTGTTTGGAAGCTCGCAGTGAAAACGGTCCTGTGGATTGTCGGGAAGAATGCCTGGACCGTGTCGTGTTGGCGTGGACACTGCAGTCCCAGTCGAGGGACTGAGTCGTGGAGTGCTGAGAGGGTGACGAGATAGCCCCTGTGTGTGTGTGTGTGTGTGTGTGTGTGCGCGCGCGCGTGCGCGTAGGTACAGTACCGTGCGAACCTTGTGTGCATATGGCGAGTGTCTCCACGTGGTTGGAGCTGGGGGAGGGGGGGTGCTCCGGGAGGGAGTTTCTGCCTCAGGTGGTGACTTTGGAGGATCGAAGCGTGTGTAGGAGAGAGCGCTGTTCTGCGTCCAGAGAGCTTTTTCCGTAGGTGCGGGGGCAGACAGCTGACATGGCCAAGAAAGCATCTGCTCTCCTCGTAAAATCTGTTTTTACAATGCTCAGATCTTGAGAAACAAGTGTTCCAAGTCCGTGGACACGGGCGAGACTGACACGGAACCTATCGTGGACGATGACGATGTGTTCCCGCCATACGTGCTGAGGCCCGAGGACGGTGGCCCACGCGTCACGATCAACACGGCCATCGGACACATCAACAGGTACGATGTGAAGCCGTTTGCCTGGAAAACCTAGGAGCATGGCGAGGTTTAAGTCTACACCTGTGAGTATTGTGGTGTTTACCCGTTGCGAAGAATTACCAGTCTTTTATGGCTTCCAATATTTTGGTGCGAGAAAGAAAAGAAGTTGCCTTTTTTCCATTCATGCTGCTCTTTGGTCAAAAGATAAAAAACAGTGTTGTGCGGCGATAAACGCTTAGTTCTTGTTGGCGAGGCTGGCCTGATGAAGGCATGATTTTTTTTTTTGAAGTTTATTTGCTTATTTTGAGAGAGAGAAAGCACAAATTGGGAAGGGGCAGAGAGAGATGAGAGAGAGAAAATCCCAAGCAGGCCCCGAACTGTCAGCGTGGAGCCCAGTGCGGGGCTCGAACTCACGAACTGTGAGATCGTGACCTGAGCTGAAGTCGGACGCTCACCTGACTGAGCCAGCCAGGCGCCCGAGGCATGCTTCTTTTAATTAGATTTAATTTAATTTTACAGTGCTTGCTAATTTTTTTTTTATCCTGAAAAATCTCGTGCCATGAATGCTGAGGGATGTTGAAATTTCCATTAGCTGTGATGTTACAGATTACAGTCAATTGTATTTCGGATTATGTGCTAATTTACTTTGTCCAGAGTTGGTAATAACATTTCCAAGAACTAAGAAAAGCAGATATGTATCTAGATTATGTATCAGGATCAATTTCTGTGCAGAGGCAAAACGAAAGAGCAACTGCCGATAAGATTTTCTTTTTAACTTTTCAATTTGAAACAATTTCAAACTTTAAAATGCTGCGGGAATACTGCAGAGATCTCCTGTACATAGCCCTCCACCCAGAGAGACCCATTCGGGTTTCAGAGAATGGTTTTGGTAGTGAGAGGATCCGGTCGGGAGCAAGGCTCATCCGTGTTTTTCTCATCTCTCTGGTCTCCTTCAGCCTGGAGCTAGTCTTGTCTTTCCTTGACTTTAATGACCTCCACCCTGTTGAAGCTTATGGGCCAGCCATTTTGTAGGCCGTCTCTCAGCCTGGCTTTATCCGCTGTTTCTGACCACGGGCCCCAGGTTAGGCGCTGGGGCCAGCACGTGACAGAAGTGATACCATGTTCTCATGCGTCCTGCCGGGTGCACTCGGGGTCGATTGTGCTCTTTCTGGCGGTGGCGACTCTGGCCACTTACAGAAGGTCCGCCAGCCTCTTCTGTTGTAAAGTTGCCTTTTCTCTCTTCCCAGTGAGTGTATGTTTAGTTGATGGGGAGATGGTTTAAGACCATGTAAAATTTATTCCTCGTCCTGGTTTCACCCATTACTTTAAGTCTTGATATTTCTTGCCTGATGATCATGGCCGTGGCATCTGCAAAATGGTGATTTTCTCATTCCTTCGTTCTGTTTGTCGGCATTCTGCCGTAATGAAGAGCTTTCTCTTTTCTTCATTGCTTTATCCTTTTGATTTTTATTTTGTATCTAGTACGATCTGAGGGACTTCTGTTTTATTCAGTGAGTTATATTCTGCTTACTACCATCTAGTATTTATTTTGACGTTACAGTTATCTCAGATTTGGCCAGCGGAAGCCCCTTCGAGCTAGTCTTCTTTTTATCACCCTTATTCTTTGGCCACTCCCTTATTTTACGACCCTAAGATGTTCTAGAGTCAACTCATATTTTCCCCACCCCAGCCTAGATATTGGTTGTTTCTCCAAAAGATTCCGTTTTTTTCTTTTGTTTTTTGTTTTTGTTTTTTTTAGTGGCAAATGAGTGGTTGGTGTTTAGAAACCAAAGTGCGAGCACTACGCGTGTTCACTGCCTCTGGAGTATTGCTACTCGCAGGCTCCTTAGTTGACAGAGCTAGAAACTACGTCTGTGTGTATGTGTGTGTGTGTGTGTGTTCACATACACACTTAGAGCTGTATTTATTTCCGTATCTGAGTACCTTTATGTTGTGTTGTTACGTCCACTTTTACTGTGACACCACAGGGTTCACTCTAGCTTTCCTCTCTTCCATCTTTATTTCTGGCTTCTTCCATAGTGAGAGACAGGACTCCCATTGTCCTCAAAATAGTTTTACTTTTATGTTTGGTGCCTCCAAATGCAGGCAGTCTCCTACTCAGCGGGGCTGCCACCACGGTTAGGTGTCCGGAATGCATGGGTCATGACCTTGCAGGGTGACTGCTCATTCCACTGCCCACCTTGTGTGAGTCCTGCGCCCACCAGATTACCTTCCTGTCCCAGCGCTCTCCTTGCTCAGTCTCAGTGCCTCGAAGCTGGCTTCCTGCCCTGTATCACTGTCCTTGTGCCGCTCTGGGGGTGTGATGGGAGGGGAGGGGTGGTCTTCTTGTTCTGATGCTTTCCGTTGTGTCAGTACCGGGCTGCCCTTCCAGCCTCTTCTGACGCCTTCCTTGGGCAGGCCCTGATAGTTTGCCAGTGCGCATGAGCTAGGAAGGACCAACCCTGGCGGTGTGTTTTCCTAACGGATTCCGCACAACACTTTCTGTGCTGTATGGTGGCACTGGACATGTCTACTTAAGTTGTTCAGATTTAAATTTTAATCACAATTAAGTAAAATTTAAAACTGAGTTCCCTAGCTGTCCTTAGCACATTTCAAGTGCTCAGTGGCTGCCCTGTTGGACGGTTGTAGACACAGAATGTCACTGCAGACGACTCTTCTGGACAGCATGGTTCCATCTTACTGAAAGTGTGAAGCAGTGGAACTCAAACTTCCCGTATCAGTACCAATGCAGTAGAGGGGAAGAGGGACATAAAAAATTAAACTTGAGGATATGACTACCGAAACGGATTTTTTCCCTCTATTTCTCAGTTGTGGATTTAGCATCAGAATTTCTTTTTCTTCACAGATACTGTGCTAGATTACCAAGTGACCCGTTCACTCATCTGGCTCCTAAATGCAGAACCCGAGAGCTGCCCGACGGCACCTTTTATTCGACTCTTTATCTGCCAATTAACTCACCGCTTCGAGCCTCCATTGTTGTAAGTTTAGAAAAAGAAATGATTGTGCCTTGAAAATATGTCATTAATGGATTTTTTTTTTCAGCTTCTCTACGCCAATGCAAGTTACGGTAAATTTAGCTTTAAATCTTTTTTTTTTTTTTTAATTTAATGTTCATTTATTTTAGAGAGAGAATGTGCTGGGAGGGGGGGCGGGGCAGAGAGAGGGAGACAGGATCTGAAGCGGGCTCTGCATTGGCAGCAGAGAGCCTGACACAGGGCTCGAATCCACAAACCATGAGATCGTGACCCAAGCCAAAGTCTGATGCCTGACTGACTGAGCCACCCAGGCGCCCCGCTCTAAATCTGTTCTTGAGAAAACGTGTATAAATCTCTTTTATGGTCAACTGCACGTTCAGGTCCTCAACAGACTGTATCGCTAGATGACCCCTGAAGTTTCCTCTGGGATCTTCTTAATATCAACCTTTCTGACCGAATCCCTCAGCTGCGGCTTAAGACACATACAGGAACAGGATTTATTACATACATTTGGGCTTTTGTAGTTGTTTGGTTGTTCACCTGAAAATCTGCCTCTGGGTAACTGCCGTCCTTGGTCCCAGTACTGATTTCCAGATATTCTGGGATGGCCGATTTCTCTTGTGTGTGAAAATTTGTCTGTGCTGTTAACGTGTGTGTTATAGTCCCATTTTGATATACCTTTCTTTTTTTTTGTTTTTTTTTGTTTGTTTGTTTTTTTACTATCTGTAGGTTAGTCCAAATAAGATACATTAAAATCTTACTGACCTCCGTATTCATTAAAATTGTCAAATCTCCATCATAGCCGATCTAGGTTTTTTACTGGGCAGGACTTTTAAAAATGGCCATTTCAGCCGTGGAAATCAGGGTTTCAACAAACTTGTTGGCCTTTTTCAAAACGAAGAGCTTCGCTCTGGTAAAGTTCAGCACTAAAGCTGCAGGGGCAGAGGCGCCCTAGACGTTGCGTGTGTCAGTGGTCGGTAGCGACGCACATACACAGCGGAAATGTTTTTTGTCACTTTCAGGGTCCACCAATGAGCTGTATACGGTTGGCCGAAAGAGTTGTAGCTCTCATTTGCTGTGAAAAACTGCACAAAATCGGTAAGAGTGTTTGAAAAGCACATGCAGATAAAACTGAGGCTGAGAACCTTGTAAAGCAAAAGTGTATCAAAGACTTTATAGGCCTCTCAGGATCTCGTGGCGCTCTGAACTCACTGCTCTCACTGAAGGCGGACGAACAGCCGTAAATACAGTGTAACTCGAAGGTCCTGTAACACGTGCCAGCTCTGAGCACCACAGCTTCCCTGCAAACAGCTGTACCGTATCTGCTCCCTACCGAGCCCTTTTCAACACCTAAAGGTCTTCTTGTAACTGTTGAATTGGGAGCATTCGTGTTTTAATGGGTCAGTCTTTCAAATCCGTGTTAGTTTACAAATTAATCCATCTTTTAAAAAACGGGAAGTCTTGTTTTCCATAGACTTTGTAAGACAGTGGTGGGTGCTGTTTCTCTGTTTAGATGTTATTTAAAAAACGCTTTTTTTTTTTTAATTGACGGGTAGTTAATACACAATGTTACATTAGGTTCCGGTGTACAACAGAGTGGGTTCCACAAGTCTGTACATCGTGGCGTGCCCCCCACAAGGGTAGCCGCCATCTGTCCCCATACAACGCTGTTCCAGTCCCTCGCGCTGTATCCCCTGTGCTGTGCCTCGTTTAGATGTTACTTCTGCATCTCGGAGCAGAGTTTGTAATCCTGCTCACGTTGAATATGCGAATGCCAAAATAGAGTGCCTAAAGCATCGCGTCTGATTACTCTGTGTTATTAAAGCAAAGATGCTTTGGTTTTCATTCACCTTCTAATTGCTGTCTAGCATAGCACTGTTCTGGGTTACTTACTCATGAGAGAGGCAGAATCTGGATTGTTTATGTGAATTCTCTGTACGTGTCGTAGGTGAACTGGATGACCATTTGATGCCAGTTGGGAAAGAGACGGTTAAATATGAAGAAGAGCTTGACTTGCATGACGAAGAAGAGACCAGTGTTCCGGGAAGACCAGGTTCCACAAAACGAAGACAGTGCTACCCCAAAGCAGTTAGTATTGGTTAGAACGGAATACGAATCTAGCCTTTCTGACCTTTTATTTCCTGCTGCATCCAATCCACATTCCTCTGCTTGGCTTCCCAGACTTTGTAATTTGGCCCGCTGGGGATCTCAGCTCACTTCCTTCCCATCACGGCTGCTCCCAGATCAGCCGGCCCCTCCTCGCTCCCGTGTGCGCTGCGTGCTCTTGCCCACCTAGGACATTGCTTTTGCATTTCTCCTCAAAAGGAGTTTGGCCTCGTTTGTCCAATTCTATCCAGAATGAGTTCATTCCCTTTAAAGAGACATTTTTTTGTTTGATTCACTTTAGCGGGAAGATGTTTGGCTTCAGTTGTGTTCGGGGCTAAGACAGAGAGGATTTGCACGATCAGATAGGCAGGTGGGAGGGTGCCCGCGCCAGGTGTGGGCACACAGGATTTGTCAGGAGTAGGGCGTGGCCCCCCTTTAGTCAAACCCAGTTCCGCCAGCGCGCCGCGTCCGGCCTGACTCCGTGGCATCCTGGTAGGATTTGCGCGCCGAGACGTCCCGAGCTGACTTCTGGTACAGCCATCCCGGGCCGAAGTTCTTATCGAAAAAATACTCGTTAATGTTTCCCCCCCCGTAAGAATGGCAAACAAAAGCAAAGTTTTGCTGTGTATTTTCATCCTAGCCTGAAAGTATGGTTCTTTTGTTTTATTTTTGCACTTCTGTTGAGCCTTTTACTTTTTAAAAAGTTTTCACTCAGCTGAGCATTTTCAAGATTCAAAATCATGTCAGTTGTTTAAAGCTTATGAGTGTCACCCGTTTCCTGAAATGCTTGTTTTCCTCAGTTTCCCTCAAGGCTTGCTTCTCTGTCTTCCTACTCCGCATTTACCCCGGAGACCTCTGGGCTCGCTTCACATGAGAGACGCCATCAGCCGTAATGAGAAGTTTTAATTAACAGATACATTCCGGGTTATCTGATGCTCTGTGAACTCTGTCTCCTCGCCAGTATTTCTGTGCCTTTTAACTACAGCTGCAGTTTATGCCCTCGGGCCTCAGCCACTGCACGACTCTGCTGCGTGCGGTCTCCGCTGCGTGCGGTCGTGTGAACGTTGAGTTGAGAAACAATCCCAGGCTCATTCCTCCTATGACTAGGTAGCCATCAAAACCGGTAGAGATTTGTACTGACCAAGAAAGATGTCCTCACTGTAGTAACTGGAGATTAAAAAAAAAAATGAGGTGAGGACAGTCCTTGTCGTGTCATCCCGTGTGTGCCGAAGCACGCGTACGTGTATTTGTCGACACACATTTGCACCCAAGAGAAAGTCTGGAAGATGACGCAGACTGTCATCTGTCAGAATGTTAAGAGTAGAGGGCAGAGAATGCTACGACTCTGTGGGACTTGTAGAATTTTGCACTTTTTCCTGATATTCCGCTGCAAGTAAAGACTTAAAAGTCCCAAGGAAGAAAAGAGTTCTCCAATCAAAAGTAAATAGCTCAAATAAATAGCGTTTCTAAAAAAACACCCTACAGGGTTCGATCGTCTTACATAATTTTGGTGCTAACTTTAGAGGCCACAGTTGGGAGGTGACCTGGGGCCACCTGAGCCCTCACCTGGGCAGTGCTGGCCGTCCCCCAGAGTTAATGAGGCCTCCTAGCCCGGGTATTTACTTACCTTTTTTGCATCAGCTTTTAGGAAAGCTACGAGTAGATTGTTTTTTTGCCAGTGTCTGGAAAAGAGGCTGTGACACTCGGTCTTGATGCTTAAGTTTTCTTTCTACTTCTAGATTCCAGAATGTTTGAGGGATAGCTATCCCAAACCCGACCAGCCGTGTTACCTGTACGTGATAGGAATGGTTCTGACAACACCCTTACCCGATGAGCTCAACTTCAGAAGGCGGAAGCTCTATCCCCCTGAGGATACCACAAGATGCTTTGGAATATTGACGGCCAAACCCATACCTCAGGTAGACAGTTCTTTAGGACCGCGGTAAGAGGGAACAACTAAAGCTATCTCTTGTGTCCTCAGAATGTTTCCTACTTAAAAACCAAGGTGTGCCTTCTCTTCCCCGGACTGACAGCATCGTTCCCCCTCTGAGATGAAATATTTGTCATGGAATAAAATACCTGTTAACTTGGGGGATGCTCGATTTTTCTTTTTGCTAAGATCCCGCACTTTCCTGTGTACACGCGCTCGGAGAGGTCACCATATCCATTGAGTTGAAGAAGTCAGGGTTCACGCTGTCTCTGCAAATGCTCGAGCTGATTACGAGGCTTCACCAGTACATATTCTCACATATTCTTCGGCTCGAAAAACCTGCACTAGAATTTAAACCCACAGACGCCGATTCAGCATACTGTGTTCTACCTCTTAACGTTGGTAAGAAGGGCCCCGACCCCGGCGTGTTGGCTGATACTAGCGGGAAGAGGGAAGTTTGACGTTAGTTGACCGTGGCCGCTCGAGAAATCTCCTACTAGAGAACACCCTAAATTAGACACCTGCTCAAGTATGTAGCCTAAGTAAGAACCCTCCCCGTATTCTCTCTTACCAAGCTGAAGAGCCTTTTCCTTCCCTCAGTGAACGACTCCCGCACTTTGGACATCGACTTTAAGTTCATGGAAGACATCGAGAGGTCCGAGGCCCGCATAGGCATCCCCAGCACGAAGTACTCACAAGAAGCGCCCTTCGCGTTTAAGCTAGAAGATTACCAGGATGCGGTCATCATTCCGAGGTGCGCGTCTAAGCGGAGAGCCCGGCGGGGGTGGCGCTTTGTGTCCGGGCCTTCGCTTGTTCAGGCCGAGACCCGGGTGGGCTGCGGCGTTGAATGCTGCCGATGGGACGTTTGGGTGCCTCTTCTCCCTCGTTGACGTCCTCTCGTAAGGAGCAACAGCCGGACGCTGTGGGTTTTACTTGTGAAGTTCACATCCTCTAAATGCTGTCGAAAGCTTTCTTAAAATCTTCATCTTTTTTTTTTTTTAAAGTTCACTTAGTTTTTAGAGAGAGAGCGAGGGAGGTAGAGAGAGAGAGAATCCCAAGCAGGCTCTGTGCTGTCAGCGCGGAGTCCAACCCAGGGTTCAAACCCACAATCTGTGAGATCACAACCTGAGCCAAAGTCTGATGATTAACCGACTGAGCCCCCCAGGCGTCCCCAACATCTTCATGGTTTTAATCCCCAAAGTCTTAAAGAATCTGATTATAAGTAGTAGCTTCTTAAACTTTTTATAGGGAATAATGGTGTTAAGTGCAATGAAGCAGTAATTCAGGATGCTTTCTTTTCTTATTTTGTAAAAATTTAGGGAATAGTTTCTTGAACAATAAATTTAAATATAGGAACCTTTCATAAAAGTGGAGTGCTGGCTCTCATTTGGTCTTTACTTGACTTTTTTTTTCTTCTTTGCAACTTAAAGTCATGTTTAAAATTTTTAAAAACTTTATTATTATTATTAATAGTCATTTCTAAGAGACAGAGACAGAGTGCTAAGCAGAGAGAGGGGACAGGAGACAGAATCCGAAGCAGGCTCCAGCTTCTAAGCTGTCAGCACAGAGCCGGATCCAGGGCTCAGATCCACGAACCATGAGATCGCGCCCTGCGCTGAAGTCGGACGCTTAACCGACCGAACCACCCGGGCGCCCCTTAAAGTCCTATTTTAAATGTCAGCTGTCATCAGACTGTTAATACCGTAGGTGGTGCCTTCATGCGTTTATGTAGCAGGCGCCTCTCGTGTTTAGCATGTTTGTTAGGCAGACTGCTTGCTTACTCAGCTGGTACGATATTGAAACTTTTCTACCGTTTATATGAGTGAAACTTAGAGAGATTTAGACATGCCATTCCGCGCTCGTGTGTTACCCACGTGAGCAGAGAAATTTCGGAGGATAATGGTCAAGTAGGGTGGGTGGAGAATCCGGTTTGACCTGATATAAACACAGCTTTCGTCTTAACCTCCACGAGATATATATTATTTGGAATTGAAGTCGACATTAATGCTGTTTGTTTTTAGCCTTTGAACTTTAAAATCATAATTTGCATTTTCATATTAAGAACATGCTTTGAGAATAGTTGCCTTCAACGTATTGCTTTTTTTTTTCAGATACCGTAATTTTGATCAGCCTCATCGATTTTATGTAGCTGATGTGTACACTGATCTTACCCCACTGAGTAAATTCCCTTCCCCCGAGTATGAAACTTTTGCAGAATATTATAAAACAAAGTATAACCTTGACCTGACCAATCTCAACCAGCCACTGCTGGATGTGGACCACACATCTTCGAGGTAAGGGGTTCCGGAAATGGCATTCGACTTTCCCCAGTGGCATTATTTGCAGAGGTCAGTAGACGGTACAGGGGCTCACTCTCCCGCTGCCCACCCGTAGGCTCTGAAATCGGGAGACTCTTTGCACAGAGAAGTGCCCGGGGCGGGGTCCGGGAGTCTGCGGTTTCAGTGGGCTCACCAGGTGATTGGTAGGCGCACTGAGGTGTAGAACCACGGCCAGGGGGTACTTACTGTGGTTCGATACAAGTTTTTGTGACATTTTTATAGACTTAATCTTTTGACGCCTCGCCACTTGAATCAGAAGGGGAAAGCTCTTCCTCTGAGCAGTGCTGAGAAGAGAAAAGCCAAGTGGGAAAGTCTGCAGAATAAACAGGTAATGTGTTCACCGTTCCTAGCATCATTTCCTGTTTCGAAAGAGAAGTTTGGCTTTTATATTATCAAGTGAACTGAGTGACTTGGGAAGTTTTTGGAAGTTTCCTAGCCCTTGGGTTTTGTCACGTTTTAGCTAGTACTGTGTGTTAACTTGCATGTGAATGGCTTGTTGGAAATATGACAGGTTTCCTTTTATACCTGGTCCATTGGTAAAATTCGAGTCATCCTTCTAAATCCTAGGATAAGGGGCGCCTGGGTGGCTCAGTTGGTTAAGCGGCTGACTTCGGCTCAGGTCACGATCTCACGGTCTGTGAGTTCGAGCCCCGCGTCGGGCTCTGTGCTGATGGCTCAGAGCCTGGAGCCTGTTTCGGAGTCTGTGTCTCCCTCTCTCTCTGCCCTTCCCCTGCTCATACTCTGTCTCTATGTCTCTCAAAAAAAATAAATAAACGTTAAAAAAAAATTAAAAATAAAAAAAAAATAAATCCTAGGATAAATCCCAATCGGCCTTACGGGATTATTTTTAGAACTAAGATTTTATTCGTATCGATGCTTTTTGTCTTTCTCCATTCGCGAAATTGGTCTTTAGTTTTTTATGCTTTTCTGTGTTTGCTTTATATTTTTACCTGGCCACGTTTTTGCTTCTTCCAAGATCCTGGTTCCAGAGCTCTGTGCGATACATCCGATTCCAGCGTCACTGTGGAGAAAAGCAGTCTGTCTCCCCAGCATACTGTACCGCCTTCACTGCCTTCTGACCGCAGAGGAGCTCAGAGCCCAGACGGCCAGCGATGCTGGCGTGGGCGTCCGATCACTTCCCGTGGATTTTAGGTATGCCTGCGCTGCCAGCCAGAAAGGGCGCGGGGTCGTGGGATCCTCTTTGCAGCAGA
The DNA here is from genome assembly GCA_030068075.1 of Paguma larvata. NCBI lineage: Eukaryota > Metazoa > Chordata > Mammalia > Carnivora > Viverridae > Paguma > Paguma larvata. Next base: position 39,685,099 of record CM057827.1, on the reverse strand, counting down.
ACGGAGTTCAGTGCAGATTGTAATTTCATAGAAACTATTTGTTACGAGATCGAAAAGAAAGCACGGATGTCTCACACACGCACGCACCCTTCGACTCCTACGTTCTTGGAAAGTTGCCCGGGGAGAGGGGGTCGTGCCTCCTGCAGCGCGGCAGGCCGAGCGAAAGCGGACGCAGTTCCCTGTTACCATGCTGACACCTGAAGGCCGCCGCCTCTTCTGTAAGCCGGATCTGTGTTAGATGGCCATCGCCTCAAGCTGTTCTTTGTCTTTTCCATTTTCTTCCCGCCTGGAGAGCTGCCTCATTCTAAGGAAATTACTGGCTTAACCGCTCAGATCAATTGTGGTTATCCAGTTGCGGAGACCACGACGGTTCCAGGGATAAGGAACCTGAAAACAGAATCGTAGTAGTCACAGCTGCATTTGCCGAGTACTTACTGCGGTGTCAGGCGCTGGTTTAGATGCCGTAGCCTGTCTTGGGTCATTTAATCATGAGGACGACCCAAGGGGGTAGGAGTCGTTAGCCCCTCTTCCGAGCGCGGGAAGCCGGGGCCCAGAGAAGTTCTGTTAAGTCGCAAGCTAGTTAGCCAGAGGGCCTGGGATTCCCGCCCAGACAGTGGCTCCAGGTCCCGTCGCCAGCCCCGCGTGTCACCACCGCCCCATGCTCGCTGTCGGACGGGAGACTAGAGCAGTGTAGCGGGCGGCGTCCTGCTGCCCGGCTGACTTCGTGCAGAATGCCGATAATGGTGATTTCTGCCTTGGAAACTTGTTTCTCCTGCGAGGCGGGAGCTCGTGTAGAGGCCGCTCTATTTTCCTCATTTACAGTATTCACGCTGTTCTTGCTCTAAGCCCCGCCCTTCTGGAGGGGTCTCACGAAGTCATAAAAATGTCTTTGCAGATACCCTAACCTAGACTTCGGGTGGAAGAAATCTATCGACAGCAAATCGTTCATCTCAATCGCGAACTCCTCTTCGGCCGAAAACGATCATTACTGTAAGCACAGCACAATTGTAGGCCCTGAAAATGCTGCACGTCCAGGTGCTAATAGAACCTCCTCTCTAGAGAATCCTGACCAAATGTCTGTGAACTGCAGAGCACTCTTCGGCGAGTCACCCGGGAAGCTCCACTTTGAAGCCGCCACAGATCTCACAGCGATTAACGGTCTCTCTTACAATAAAAACCTTGCCAACGGCAGTTGCGATTTAGCTAACAGAGACTTTTGCCAAGGAAATCAGCTGAGTTACTACAAGCAGGAAATACCTGTACAACCAACTACCTCATATCCCGTTCAGAATTTATACAGTTACGAGAACCAGCCCAAGCCCAGCGATGAATGTACTCTCCTGAGTAATAAATACCTTGATGGAAATGCTAACACATCTACCTCAGATGGAAGTCCCGCAGCGGCCACGACGCCCGGTACTAGCGAGGCTGTTCCCGCGCCCCGGGACGGGGGGGCTTCTGCGCCGAGCCCTTGTCCCGGCTACTCCTCGAGGACTCTGGGCCCGAACCCTGGGCTCATCCTGCAGGCTTTGACCCTTTCAAACGCTAGCGATGGGTTTAACCTGGAGCGGCTCGAAATGCTTGGCGACTCCTTCTTAAAGCATGCCATCACCACCTACCTGTTTTGCACTTACCCCGACGCTCACGAGGGCCGCCTTTCCTACATGAGAAGCAAAAAGGTAAGGAATGCCGCCGCGTTCCTCGGGTAGAGTAAGCGTTCGGCGTGCCTGGGACGCGGGGTCCCGCGCTGCTGATTTCAGAGGACGAGGGTCGCTCAGACAGCTTTTCCCCGACGAAGCCCTCAGGTTTGGGGCGCCGGCTGATCTGTGTGTGCCTTATCTTGTCGACGGATAGAAGTTCAACTCCGATGGGCCCATTTGCGAGAATACGTGCGCTCGCCGGGGCCCGAGGGGGTGCGGAGAAGTCTGTGGCGTGGTTATTCGGGGGGGGCTCGCGCTCTGATTTCATCGAGAGAGACGTTTATTTGGGAGAACGCCGTCTTGGCACACAAGGCACACGGGCGTGGGGCAAACACAGGTCTTGGTGGACGAGCCCATCGGGAGGGGAAGGGAGGGGGAGCTTGGGGTGACGCCAGCGCTTCGAGCACGAGCACGCAGGGACGGAGCGCCCGGAGGAAGGGTGTGCCCTCACGCCAGTGGGGAGTAAAGATTTAAGGAAGAGAGGCAAGGAAGGTAGAATGTTTAAATGATGATAAAAGAGGGGACAGGAGGCCACACGTAACCTGCCTGACACGGAACTCACAAAGCTGCTCGTTGCCCCCGGCCCTCAGAGAGGAGGACTGAGGACTGTCGCTGGGAGGAGAAGGCGTTGACGGAAGAGGTGCACTCTAGTTAGTGTGTAAACAGGGCGTGTCAGCACTTCAGCGACAACCGTGGCAGCAGGCAGGGGGGTGGCAATACCCGAGGATAGAGTGTGGGTGAAGCTCTGTCGTGGAGGGTCTTCAGCGCTAGGCCCGGGGGCTCGCGCTTACTCGGAATGTCGGGGGCTCTTCCGCTCAGGAAGCCGCGGTTGCACGTGACCGTGCGTGACCCCCTCCGGTGGCAGAGTGCGGCCGGAGTCCAAGCGCCAAGCCACACCCGCCACGCCGGGCCGGGCCTGTCGGACGGGCCCTGGCAGGAGGGGAAGCAGGCAGAGCAGGGGACAGTTCTCCCGTTCCGGCAGCGCGGACAGGACTGAGGCGAGTAGGCTTTTGGAGGGCATGAGAGTGGGAACTCACACTTACTGAGCGCTTCCCCCAGCCGGGTGCCGTTTCGCCTCCTTAGGATATTAATTGCCTAATTTAATTCTGCACCACTTTTATTAATTTTTTATTTTATGTATAATTGTATGTACTTTTATTATCCCTCTTCAGTGGATGAGGCTTCTGAGGCAGGAGACGTTAGCTGGCCCCGAGGTCACATGGCAAGTCGCGGCGGCGCCCGCACAGTGCCGCTTTCGGGCCCTTGCTCTTCACCACACCCCCCTCCCCCGGGCGTCAGGCTGGAACGCGGCACGCTGCACCCAGCGTCTCACAGACCTCGTTTACTCTCCGCACTGAGCCCCTGAGGGGCAGATAACACGTCCCCGTCTTGCAGATGGGGAGGCCCCTGCCTAGAGAGTTTACTTTCAGTAACACACCAGAGATGGTCAGGAGGGCGTCGGAAGCTAGAACCCGTACCCTTCGTCGCCCTTCTCGCCGCCTCTCCGTGTGATTGGGGTCAGAGAGGCCCGCGATGCCGGGGTCCCCGCGTGTCGGCCGTGGCGGTGCTCTTGGTGAGATAAGCACAGATGGAGGGATCGGGGGTTAGGTTTAGGGTTTTCGGACCTCATGGAAAATGAGGTGGAAAGTGAGGTGAAACATTGGGACCACTTGAGAATTTAGGACTGAGCTGTGGGTTGGGGGAATAGTCTTCCTAGGAGCGGTAATCAAAGCTGTCAGAACGAAGGGGATTACCAAGAGGCGGTTGTAGGAAGAAAACATCAGAGGCTAAGAACGGGTATAAAGCAACGGCAGCACTCTGTTAGGCAAGAAAGAGATGAGTGTACGTTTCAAAAACGGCATTTCTTCGCCCGCCCGCAAAGCTTTGGCTCCTTACTTCCTGTAGAGGCCATTGTCATCCCCTCAGCCCGGCCTGGTGTCCTGACCAGCCCCGAGCCCCTCGCCGGTCTTCACACGGACTCCACGCACGCACACTCGCTGTCGTTCCTCACTCACGGCCCTCCCCCCGCTTGTCCAATAGCCCTTAGTTCGTTCTTCCCGTTCCGTCCCACCGACCGTGCCGTCCGACTCTGCACGTCATTGCCGTGTGTGATGCTGTGTTCTCCGACTCTGCGAAAGGATGCTGCCATCTATCTGAGCTGTTACATTTTCGACAGCATGGCACACGTAGTGAGTGTCCCCTAGAGACACCGGTCCCCGTTCCCCTCCCCGGGCTGTGTCACCTGCAGGGGCTGCTCCTCAGTCTCTCTGACTGTGTTCTCTCAGGGATCTGGGTGGCCTGTTCAGTGGTATCGAGGTCCCCGGAAAAAGGGCTCGTCAAGTGCTTACATAAACAGGAACCCGGTTAATAGAAGATGCAAATGGCACGGACAGTTCTAGATCCTTGTTTCCAAGTTTTTACTAGACATTTCTAGGTAGAAATGTTAATGATGAGTGTTGGGGAGGTGGAGTCCTTAGGAAACACAGACCACAAGGCAAACAATGAAGCTATTTTATTGATGTGAATGAACATGGAGTTATTACCTTTCGCTGTGTTTTAAAATGATTGAACAAGAATATCATTTGTGGCTTAGGAGCATAAGATGATTTTAGCTCCGTTTCTTCAGTGTCAGTTTCCACTTACATGGCTAGAATCTGCGGCATTTCCGCCATCGATTCCATTGCGAATATTGTGACACCTCAGACGCTGTGTATGGATCCTTTCCTATTCTGGTAGTCCCGGTTGGCAGTTTGCATTTAATATCATCGAGTTTGTTTTTTTTTTTTAAGTTTGTATTGTGTGAATTGTTTGTTCTGACTTTAAAGGGAACTTGCCTGTTCGTTTTCTTCTGATCTGCACTTTATATTCAGAAATATTCCTCTAACCACGCGAAAGGCTCTAGAATACATGGAATGTAATATTTCCTGTCGCGAACAGGCAGAAAAACTGTACGTTCTTTATAATTGATGACCGGTTGTAGTGATAGGAACAACATTTAGCTAAAAGTATGTTTATTTGCCTCGTATGAACTCCAGCAGTGGTCATTTATGGATGAGTGTCTTACAGATTTTTTCTGCTCAAGGTCAGCAACTGTAATCTGTATCGGCTTGGAAAAAAGAAGGGACTGCCCAGCCGCATGGTGGTGTCAATATTTGATCCCCCCGTGAATTGGCTTCCTCCTGGTTATGTAGTAAACCAAGACAAAAGTAACACAGATAAATGGGAGAAAGATGAAATGGTAAGTTTTTGGTAATTGGAAGGATTTATTTTGCGGTGAACGGGAGAATTTTGTTCTATTAATTTTTTGTTTCTTTTCCATGGCATATTTATAATAGAGTAGGTATTTGATGCATTGTTAATTTCTCTAAGGGAACCGTCTTTTCATTGAATTTAGAAATAGTGTTATGTTTTTGATGGGGGACAATTCTGTCATCTTCCTTTTCCAGAGGTATGTGATGTTGTGACTCCAAAAAAAAAAGAAAAAAAGCAAAAGTCCATAACGTTTCACTTTGTTGTCCTGTGTTACAGTTTAGCTCCGATCCTTAGCTTGGTTCAATAAGGTGACACTTCAGTGGTCTATGATTTCCAGTCTGTGAAATCATTAATTTCAGTAAAGCCTTGCTTTCAGGGTTTTGTCAGTTAGAACTAGATCTTCTCTAGTGATCTAAAAAAAAAATAAAAGATTATAAAGGTTGTTAAAGATTGTAGTTTTTTGGAAATAGTTGAAATCTTGCCAGTGACTTAAGAAGACCAAGTATTAGCTGCAGCCGCTTCGTTTTGTCTTGTCTTGAAGGCCACCAGAGGGCACCTCGGAGGGCTTCTGAGCAGTAAGAACCGTGTGCGTCCGGCGCCCGGCAGCTGGGGAACACGAGCGCCTCTTCCAAAGTCAGAGGCGATTTCTCTGCCACTGTCATTTCTTGGACATTTATTTTGCATTAGTGAGAAACTAGATCGTTGTCACTTAATGTTTACTCCAGGCCAACGGCGAGAATACGGTGTCTTTCACAGATCACTCTTCCTAAATATATGTGCTCTCATGTCTCCTTTCTGACATGTGTGTCCAAGTTCTTGGTCTCAGATATCTCCAGGCCCGATGCTCTGCAACTGTTTTGATTCTTACCTCTTCATTGAGTATATTTTTAACTATTGCAATATTGGAGATAATCTCAGTATCTTACAGAAATCGAACTTCTCCGGAAAAGCATTTGAATATTTTAATGCAAGTCGGGTTAGAAAAATTATATTCCTTACTGATTTAGAAATGGGTGGAACCTTAGAGGAAAAAGTGTAGATCTTGAGAACTTGAGAGAAAATACCGCATGCCTATGAAAAACATCCCAGTGATAATCATTCTACCTTGTAAGTAGTTTCATAATATAATTGGCTTTTTAAAATAAAAATTAGCATCAAGGTGACGTTGACAGGTCCTTTTGATTAAAAAAAATTTTTTTTAAGATAGAACAGAGATTTCTTATTTCCCGTAACATTTCAGATGACCTGGCATTTTGCTCTTTGGAACACATTAAAGACACCGTTCATATTTTCACTTAGTAATTTATGCTTACTGAAACAGGCCCTCACAGGACGAGGGAGAGAGTGTGCTGGCATTCCTGCTCTACCCACTGCACTCCTCCCCACCGTGGGTTTAAGAGAAATCTTTGCGTACGAATGCCGAAGGTAATAACTCAGAAGGTTGACTTGAACTGAAAGAGAAAAGAGTTTTCTGCCTGTTCTTTTGAAGAGCTTGAAGTGTTCTTAGAAACCATTTAGTGAGGTCGAATCCGCTGTTTCGCACACCGAGAAACTGAAACCCAGAGGCATGAAAGAGCTTCGCTTTAGTTGTGATAAAACCCAGAAAATTGCCAATTTTAGACTATGGTAGTAGCGTCTTCCTGAAGATATAGAAGGATTTTATTTAATGAAAAGTTTTTTCACTCTGATTTTTTTTTTTAATTGCAATTTCCCTTTTTTTTAATATAAGGACCAAACAGTAGTCAAAACAGCTCATGTTACCTTAGAAAAGTACAGGGCTTTTAGCAGGAAACCGTTCCTAGAGGTCTGCCCCTGCAGTTTCTTTTCGTATTCTCCGTAACCTTGGAAAAAGTTTTATGAACTTTTTTTATTTAAAGAAACCATTAAGGTATATTGTTGTAGATACATGGGTTGGCTCACTACTCGTCTTTATTTTCAAACAAATACATTATCCCTTTTTGAGTCTGACTTAAGATGAAATATTTGCAGTGTTTAAAGCATACGGGACAAGGTTTGAAAACCTTTTTTGTCAGGAAACCTCTGGAAAGTTGTTGCTATCAAAATTGAAGCGCACTCTCCTGCCTTTCCTCCCCAAAGCAAAGTCTTTTTTTTTTCCTTATATTTCTTGAGCAACAAATTTGACATCTTTTAGCATTGCAAAAAAGTTACATCATTACTGAATCCTAGCCCATTATTAAGGTTGTCATTCACAAATAAGCTTTTGCCAAAGAAATTGGAATTAGCAAAGATCTCCTGACAGAAATTGGATTGTTGTGTTTCATGTTAGCCTAAATTTTCTTCTGTTTTTGTCAGTTATGCTATAATCTGTTCCTCTGATTACCGTAGTGCAGTGGAAGGGAAAAGCGTAATTTCCCAAATTCGTAGCTTAGTTCAGTGATCACTTTTAGTTTTCAAGCAGAGCAATCTGGTTTTACATTGTAGCAAATGTACTTTGATTGGAAGTGGAAAATGGAGACAAAACTTTGCCATGAAACCCTATTGCCTATTTTTAATATTCTACGGATTTTTAAAGTCATTTATCTTTTTTCATGTTTATTCTCTTTATTGCATAGATAATGCTTTTTCTGCATCTGGACTTTCATTTTCTTAATTTGAGAATCTTTTTCAAATTAAACATTTTAAAACTTTGTCAGCAAAATTGAAGACCTCTGTGATTGGTCTGTGAGTGCTTTTATTGTGTGTCTGCCGGAGTAAGACTTCTTAGCTGAAGTTGTGTCTCGTGGACATTAATTTTAACTTTATATCCATGTACAGAAATCCTTAACTTAAAGCTTCATACTGGAAAGAGGTCATTTTATAACTTAGAAAATGAACATTCAAAGGATATGTTTTACTTTGTTTATATGATTAAATAACTTATTTTATGTTAATTGAAAACAAATGGCCATGATTTTTAAAGTTGCCTTTTAGTATTTGTGGTTGTCATTTGAAATTATCCATAACCCTTGCTTTTATTGAGTTCCAAACCCTTTTAAAAACAGCAGCTCTGTCTCCCCTCCTTCCCCGTTCCCCCTCGTTTCAGACAAAAGACTGCATGTTGGCTAATGGCAAACTGGACCAGGACTTTGAGGAGGACGACGAGGAGGAGGAGGATCTGATGTGGAAGGCTCCGAAGGAGGACGCCGATTATGAAGATGATTTCCTGGAGTATGATCAGGAACATATCAAGTTCATAGATAACATGTTAATGGGATCAGGAGCTTTCGTCAAGAAAATTTCTCTGTCTCCTTTTTCAACCGCTGATTCTGCATACGAATGGAAAATGCCCAAAAAATCCTCCTTAGGTAGTATGCCTTTCTCGTCGGATTTTGAGGACTTTGACTATAGCTCTTGGGATGCCATGTGCTACCTGGATCCTAGCAAAGCCGTTGAAGAGGATGACTTTGTGGTGGGGTTCTGGAATCCGTCGGAAGAAAACTGTGGTGTCGACACAGGGAAGCAGTCCATTTCTTACGACTTGCACACGGAGCAGTGCATTGCGGACAAAAGCATAGCCGACTGTGTGGAGGCCCTGCTGGGCTGCTATTTAACCAGCTGCGGGGAGAGGGCTGCGCAGCTTTTCCTGTGCTCCTTGGGGCTGAAGGTGCTCCCAGTAATTAAAAGGACTGATCGGGAAAAGGCCATGTGCCCCGCTAGGGAGAATTTCAGCAGCCAACAAAAGGGCCTTTCAGGGAGCCGGGCCGCTGCCTCGGTGGCGAGCTCGCGCTCTTCTGTGTTGAAAGACTTGGAGTATGGTTGTTTGAAGATTCCACCAAGATGTATGTTTGATCATCCGGATGCGGATAAAACACTGAATCACCTGATCTCGGGTTTCGAGAATTTTGAAAAGAAAATCAACTACAGGTTCAAGAATAAGGCTTACCTTCTACAGGCTTTTACGCATGCCTCCTACCACTACAATACTATTACTGGTAAGGAGCCCCAGACTGCACTCCGTTTCTCTGACTGCGACCTTGCGTTAACTGCCTTGTTTTGGCCTTGTTAAAGAGAAGTAGCCTGTGCATGTGCAGGCCTGGTGCTTAAGACGAACGGTGGAGGGAGGGGAGCAAGAGAGAAGTGGAATGGTTTTCCTCTGCTTTCTGGGAGCCCTGCTCCGAACCCTTGACAGTTGGCAGCCTGGCCTCCTTATGTACTTGCATAGATAGCATTTCATGTGCCGCATGGCAGAATTTGAGCCTTCGCGTTCTGTCGGGTTTTCCCCACTTTTATCCTCCCCCAGTGCCTTTCTGATGCTTGTTCAGTGCTGTTTTGGGTTCTCGATTCATTCGTATATTCTGGAAGTATTTCCACAGCTTTTTATAGTTCTTCCTGAACAGAAAGGCCCCTCCCTTTTTAAAGGTCTCTTTGAATATAAAGGTGTGCGGATTAAAGGCACTTCTTCCGGGAAGGTTTCATTGCCCTCGCTCTGACTCTGCTGCCATCTTCCACTTGGCACTGCGCTCCAGGTTTTTCTCCACCTCTTTTTAGTGGGCGCCCAGGTTGTGAGATCAGTAGGGAGATTAGGTGCCTCGAAAGTGCTGTCAGTTTCTGCATGTGAAAAGCTTGTGTACTTTTTTCTGTTTTAGAGTAGTAAGTGCTTGGATCTGGAATACCAGAGCAGAGTAAAGGGTCTGTATAAGAAAAACAAAGGTTAAGATGATGAGAAAAGTGTAAAACCAAAAAGTGAAAACCGATCCCACTCTCGACTGGAAGGACCGACACCATAGAAAGCGGTTTCTCTCTGCAGAAGCCTCTGGTCCCTCCTGCCCTCTGCCGGGTGTCCTGGGATGAGTCGCCTCCTATGTCCCTGCTCAGCCTCCTGCCTTGCGTGAGTCCTATTGGGCACGGTGAGGAGACAGGGGTGCTGACCCTGTGCTGGGGCCTTCTCCGGTGTGGGCAGCCAATGTGTGGTGCCTCGGGTCTTTGCGCATGGCCTCAACTCTCCTTTCTCCAGCCCTTGTTCATGTCAAACTCCGCAGTTCTCACGCAGGCGGAGAAGGGGGTTTTCTAGCATGCTGACTGGCATCCCGGGTGGCTCTTATGACCCAGGGCGGCCGAGTACACACTCCGGAGCAGGGACAGAGTGCGGCAGTGTGGGGGCTGAGTGCGGGGTGCACGGGGAACGAGCACCCTATGCGAGAGTTACGCAGGGGCAGGGCGTGGAGTTCGAGGACTGAGCGGCGGCAGAGCGTGGGGAACTTAGGGTGTGCAGCGGCAGAGCGTGGGGAACATGGGGTGCGCGAGGGCAGAGCGTGGGGTTCAGGGATTGCGGCGGCAGAGTGTGGGGAACACGGGGCACGCAGGGGCACAACGCGGGTTTTGAGGATCGCGCGGCAGCAGAGCACGGGGAATATGGTGCGCGCGGCGGTGCGCGGCGGCAGAGCGCGGACAACACGGGCTGCGCGGCGGCAGAGCGCAGACAACACGGGCTGCGCGGCGGCAGAGAGTGGGGAACATGGTGTGCGATGACAGAGCGTGGACAACACGGGGTGCGCGGCGGCAGAGAGTGGGGAACATGGGGTGCCGGCGACAGAGCAGGGGTGGGGGTTGAAGATTGCGCGGTGGCAGAGTGTGGGGGACACGGGGTGCGCGGCGGCAGAGTGCAGGGGAGCAGTGGATGCGTGGGGAAAGAGCACATCGTGCGAGGGTGCGCGGGTATCAGTGCAGGGAGCACGCGGTGCGAGGGGTGTGCAGGGCAGAGGAGTGTGCGGAGGAAACGAGTGCGCGGGGCAGGGCGCGAGGCTGAGGCTTCGGCGGTACCATGGCTAGTCCTGCGCCCTGGGGAAGGGCCCACCCTGATGGGACCCCCTGACCAGTGTCGGTCGGCTTGAGCAGCAGTCTTTGGGACACCGTCGGCTTTTCGGACCCTGATTCATAGATAAGGAATATGCTTTATTTGCCATTCACGTTGAGTTTCCAGAGGCTTTAGTAAGCGTGACACATCACACGGCTTGTCATTGAAGAGTACGCACGAATGTGACGCCGACCAAACTTGGCCGCGGTGGGTCTGGGGCCTGTGCTTGCTGCGGGGTACTGTGTGGGAAGGGCGTGCGAGCTGACAGCTGCGCTCTGGGCCCCGCAGATTGTTACCAGCGCCTGGAGTTCCTGGGAGATGCGATTTTGGACTACCTCATAACCAAGCACCTTTACGAAGACCCGCGGCAGCACTCCCCGGGCGTCCTGACTGACTTGCGGTCCGCGCTGGTCAATAATACCATCTTCGCGTCACTGGCGGTCAAGTACGACTACCACAAGTACTTCAAAGCCGTCTCCCCCGAGCTCTTCCACGTCATCGACGACTTCGTGCAGTTCCAGCTGGAGAAGAACGAGATGCAGGGCATGGACTCAGAGGTGAGTGCACTGCCGGCAGCCAGCCTGCTGCCTGGGGCTCCCTTATGGGCAGACGTTACAGCCGCGCTCTCCCCTTTACACTTGACTGCCTTTTACACTTGACTGCCCCCGTGGTGCTGCCTGTGGACCTTCAGGGGAGAGAAGGGGCCCGGGGCTGTCTCGAGGTCTGGCCTCCAGTATTTAGGCAAGCCCCGCGAGTCCCGGCTTCCTCTGCCGGAAGCCGCGTGAACCTTAGTGAGGGCTCCTGCGGTTTATTCTGCCTTTGCTTGTCCAAATGGATCAGAATCGTTCGCTGATACTGTCTCAGGTAAGTGTCACAAATGTGTATACATTCTGCTGCTGCTTGAAAAGAGGAAAACTCACTTAAAAACCAGCCTTCTAAAAATCTAACTGGTGGAATTTGAGAGGCTTCTGGCGTAAGTTCAGCCAAAGGTTCTTCGGTGATGGAGCTAATTTTAATGTGTTTGTGAGCTGTTTTGAAGTTCTGTAGCAAAGGATTTCACTTAGATCTTTCCACTCTCCTCTGATCCTTCGCTGCCATCCATCTGCCTACCTGTGTACCCTGGAGAGCACTCCCAGAGCCTGTTCTCCACCTTCTGATTCCTTTGTTTTTCTTACTTTCCTAGATTTCTTATAAGGAGGCTGGAAATATATGCATCATTCTGGTGGCCATTTTAATTGTCCTTTCTGTAATCTGTACTTTCCCTTCTTTTAATTCTACCAAACCCTGGTTGGGGAGCAGTGTATTTCCTTTGACTTGCTGTGAAAGAAATTTGAGGTGTAGCTGCAAGGGGTAGCGTCAGACCCTTTAAACACTACAGACCGTGTGCTGAAGGGGAATCCACGTTCCTCTCTACTCGTCCAAGGTTAGTGGTCTGCTTTGGAGCACAGCTAGCAGTGGGACCAGGACTTAGCGCCAGCTCCTATGTTCTCAGTATGACTTCTGGTCTCATTCTTTAGAAGCGTTTAAGCTTAGAATTTGAGGAATTAGCTAAAATTAAATTTAAACTCTCTTTTGATGACAGTGGGACTTGCTGGTTTTGTTAATTTGTGTTTGTTCTTTTCCGGACCTTTGATTATATAAACGTATGTATCAGAAGTTACAAAAACTGATTGGAAATGTCAGTGGTCTGGCTTTTCTGACTTCCTGTTGGATCTTAAATTCTCTCTACCTCTCTGGGCCTCAGTTTCTTCTTAGTTAAGTATCTTGTTTTCCCAATAGTCAGCATTATAAATGGTTTACATAGAGCTCTCTGTGGCTAAGCAATCCATTTAGAAATTTAAAAAAACCTAATATGTCCCTCATCTCTTTTTTTGACTTTCACAAGTAATTTGTGTTTATTTTATGAAATACAAATAAGCAAAAGGAAAAGTAAAGTTACGCAAATGTATTGCTTTAGAAATATCCAGAATTAACATTCTGTGGTGTTTTATTGCTAATGCATATGAACATAAACGTATATAAAATATAAACTGCAATTATGTTATGCATAGTATACCATACGTGTTCCTTCCTCCTAATATATTGAGGACACCTTTCCATGTACCCAGTGGCATTACGACTTTAAGTAGCTGCACGCCAGTCAACATAGCTAGAATGGAATGTATTTAAACAGTCCTTTGTGGCCAGATATTTAAGTTGTTTTTACTTAGGGCTTTTACTAAACACAGGTGTGGCAAATACATCCAGTACCTTTTTCAGATAAATTCCTAGAGATGGAATTACTGTTCAAAGAATTATGAACTTTGAAAGGGCATTGATATATTTGTAGTTTTTTATTACATTAATTTGAATATGTCTCAGGTACTCTTAATAGCCAGTGTGTATTAGGGGTTTAATAAAAAGGGAACCTGGAGAAGTCTATCTTCTAATAGAATTTCCCTGACAAAAAGTGGTAATTTATACTCCCCCGTAATTTATACAACCCTTGTCCGTGCCGTACTGATTAGTATTCTGCCTAATCCTTGCCAAGCCGCTAGGGGGTAGAACTGTTTTAAGATGCAGTTCTTTGATGAAGAGTGGATTTGAAAATTTTTTTCGTACATTCGTTAACTACTAATTTTGTGGTATAAAGTTGATTTTGTTTTCATTTAGGAGTGCTCTTTTTTCCCTTTGCTGAGTATAGAATAATACTGAATGGGGAGGGGAGTTTTGTGGGGTTTTTTTTCTTTAAGAAGCTGGAAAATTTTTTTTTTTTAGATGAGATAATGTTTATGAAGAACCTATTACAGTGTCGTAGGTGGTTGCCCCAGATGGTTGGCGTTGTTGCCCTTGTGGAAGATCCAATAAAAGTCATAGCCGGGGAAAAGAAACTCACCTCTGGGGAATGTCTTTAAAGATGGTCTTTTTGCTTACAAATCACTTTTCTCTGTGTAAATAGCTTAGAAGGTCTGAGGAGGATGAAGAGAAAGAAGAGGATATCGAAGTTCCAAAGGCCATGGGGGACATTTTCGAGTCACTGGCTGGTGCCATTTACATGGATAGCGGGATGTCACTGGAGATGGTTTGGCAGGTGTACTATCCTATGATGCGGCCGCTAATAGGTACTGTTCGCTCCCCTTTGAAAGAAACAAAATCATCCTTAAAAAAGAATTATAAGGATATCATGCACATATTCTTTCATTCTGGTTACAGAAAAATTTTCTGCAAATGTGCCCCGTTCCCCTGTGCGAGAATTGCTTGAAATGGAACCAGAAACTGCCAAATTTAGGTAAGCCAAAATGCGCATGGAAAAAATTAAGTTACTTAAAAACAAGAGGCGGGGGGGGGGGCAGGTTGTCAAAGATGTCATAAACTAATGATTCTGAAAAATATTTACAGTGGGGCGCGCGTTCTGCACTTTCCATTTCTGGTCCGATCGACTTTCCCGTTTGCTTTTATAAAGTAACGCCGTTTTAAAAGAGAGACGCAGCCCTGTCAGTCGGGTACGCGCCTCCGTGCACCGCACGTTTCCTTGTGTGCCGCCAGCTTACACAGGCGCCCTCCGCCTCTGAGTGCGTGCTCAGTGCTGATTGACAATCACAATAAATAGTTCTGACTTCTGATTCAAGCTGTTTGGCTTCTTTACAGCCCGGCTGAGAGAACTTACGACGGCAAGGTCAGAGTCACGGTGGAAGTGGTAGGGAAGGGGAAATTCAAAGGCGTTGGCCGAAGCTACAGGATTGCCAAATCTGCAGCAGCGAGAAGAGCCCTTCGCAGCCTCAAAGCCAATCAACCTCAGGTTCCCAACAGCTGAAACCCCTTTTTAAAATGAAAACAAAAACAAAAACAAAAAGCAGAATTAAGGGGAAAAATATTTAAATTGAGAAGGATGGATTTAAAGTCGGTAGTGAGTGGAATGAATTGAAGGCAGAATTTAAAGTTTGTTTGATAACAAGATAGATTACAGAATAAAACATTTAACATATGTATAAAAATTTTGGAACTAATTGTAGTTTTAGTTTTTTGCGCAAACACAATCTTGTCTTCTTTCCTCACTCCTGCTTTGTTTAAATCACAAGAGTGCTTTAATGATGACATTTAGCAAGCGTTCAAAATAATTATTGACAGTTCTTTTTTTGTTTGGGGTTCTTTTTTGTTTTGTTTTGTTTTGTTTTTTACGTAGATTAATTTCTGTCAGCTTCGCTTAGCGGTAGGAGGCCAAGGAGCTTACAGCTGAGACAGCCCCTAGGTTCTGTGGGGCACCCTCCCCTCCTCGGCGTCGGCGCTGGCTCGGGTCCCCCGGTGGCCCGTGCACCCAGGAGAAGGGTGCGGTTCGCCGGAGGAGAAGCGTGCCCACGCCGTGTTTTCTGTCCACGCCCTGTCGTGTAAGATGACGTCCCCCAGTCGCCGTTGCACTTAATATATATAGTTAGGGACAGATTTTTCATTAACGTTGGCTGGCATGCTGGTGAATCAAGTTTTCGTTTCTCATGCCATAGTCTTGCATAGAAAGGTTCTTGCCTTAAAAGTAAAGCCCTCATGGATGTTCTTTTACTTTCCGATCTTTTTGGAACAAACTATTTTACATTCCCTCCATTTTTTTCTGCATTTAGATGTTGAGACCGCGTGATGTTCGCAACTCACTGGTGTGGTTGTGACTTAACTTATTACAGGATTATATTAGAGTTTCTGTCATATGTGTCCTGAAGGCGTTTTGAAAACCAGAATATCTATGTAGTCTATGGGGTTGTGTTTTTTTTTTTTTTTTTAAGCATAAGAAAAATGACCTTTGGCTAAATACCCAGTTTTACTAAAAAAACCCTCCTGCTAGGTAGGTAGCTCCACTGATGGAAACCGTTTGTGGCAAACCGTTCTGCCCTGTAGGCTGTTGCTCTGACCAGATAAACTTCAGACATATCACACCTAAAATATGCTGCAGATTTTATAAGCGATTGGTTACTTATTTAAAGAAGCAAAACAGAGCACCTTGACTCTTAGTCTCTCTCCCGTAAATGTCGTACTGTACTTTTCACAGTGTTGCACGCACATTTCACCTACCAAAGCCGTGCTGTCGGCGCCATGGAGGCGTAGCGTTTGCGATAAACTGCCGTCGTTTTGATACGTCTGCGATTTGGGTCATTAATTTAGATCAACAAGCTCAGCGTTTCCATCTTTGGAAAAGGAAAAGAAAAAGACATTTTTAGGCATCTGCCGAAGTTTCTTTAATTAGACTTGTAGGCACTCTTCACTTAAATACCTCAGTTCTTCTTTTCTTTTGCATGCAGTTTCCCCGTGTTTGGTGCTATGTTTATGTATTATGCTTGAAATTTTAATTTTTTTTTTTTTGCACTGTAACTATAATACCTCTTAATTTACCTTTTTAAGAGCTGTGGGTCAGTCTCGCACTCCCACCGACGTCCCAGTAGAGGTTTGCTGCAATTTGCCCCGTTAATTATGCTTGAAGTTTCAGAAAGCTGGGCAGAGGTGTCTGATGTTTCCAGCACATCGTCCCGAACTTGATGCTTCATGTAATGCTGCAGTTTGGTTTTCGATTACAGTCCGATCCCGCAATTCTTTATCCGCGCCGCCCGCCCCCAGAGAAACGCCTCTGCACACGCGCACAGAGGAGACTGTCCGCTCCGCTTTCTCGGGAGACCTGAGTGTAGGGGATGCTAAGCTTCTCCAATGTTATTTGTTGTCTCCGATCTAAATTACTCAGTGAGCTTTCGAGCAAATTGATTTGGGTAGACGCATTTCAAAAATACTTCTTTCCGATTTGGAACCTTAGCTTTCTATTTGGTTAAACAAACAAACAAACAAACAAACAAAAAAAAAAAAACCCACCTCAGCGTCAGTTCTCCTAGCAAGTTAAAACCGAGCAATTCTTGAATTCTATTAACTGTAAACGTGTACAATTAACAAGTAAGGCTGGATGTGAATTTTACTTGTGAGGGTGATTTTGTGATAAAGTTCTATCACGAATCTCTCCTTAATTTATAAACTACCTGATGCCGGGAGCCCAGGGCTCTGCATTGCGTCTGCTGCACTAAACCCCAGCGTTAAGGGATCCTCTCGCCCCCTGGCACCAAAACCAGATTGTTTTCCTAGTTACAATTCCCGTTGGGAGAAAAATGCCTCAATATATTTTGTAACCTTAAGAAGAGTATTTTTTGTTAAAACTAAAAAGTTCAGACTCCGATATGATTAGGTCATACATTCTCAGGGGTTCAAATTTCCTGCTACCATTTAAGATGTTTTGATCAACAGCAAACTTTAGCTATTTCACGTTTCCGTTGTTGGAGAAAGATAGCGAATCTTGCGACCCCCGCTCGGACGCATTCTGTGATCCCCTGGTTTACCAAGTCAAAAAATAAAAACGCTCGAGTTAGACAGACGAGATGGTTATGAACGCTTTCGTGCTGCTGATTTTTAATGCTGTAAAGTCCTCCCCCCCACCCGCCCCCAGTTTAGCTTGTTGAAATGTTTTGCATCCATTCATTAAGGAAGAAAATCACTCTCTGTCGCCCCACTTGCCGCCCTCGTGTGTCATCCCTTTGTTCCTGTGATTGCACTGTGAGAGCGAATGTACCGGGGAAGCCCCGCAAGCCGAGGGCGAGGGGTGGGGTGGGGGGTGCCATGGGCACATGTATGCGGGGGGCGGGGGGGGGGGGTCTTGCAGAAGCTCCTTATGATGATTGTGTGGAGGTTAGTGGGCACGGACCTTCGTGGTAAAGATTTTTCCTTTCTCTCACGGTCTACTTTCCACGGTCCTAACTATGCTGCGTTTTGTAATAGCTTTGTTCCACCTCCGTTCTGTTCGTGTAGCACAGAGAAGCATTGCACTTGGTACCATGCTTTACCTCATTTCAAGGAAAATCTGCTTCACGGAGAGGGAAAACAAAAAAAAATGTGGTTCGGCCTCGCTGCTGTCTTGATTTGCCAGATTTGAAGATGATTATAATGCCTGCAATGTGTCATATGCTCGCACAACTTAAATAGGTCATTGTTTCGTCTGTGGCATTTTTTACTGTTTGTATATGACAAAGATCTGTTAACTGAACTCTTCAGTATGTTTTCAGCGTGTGTGTTACTTTGTTTTGTTTTGTTTTTCCTTTAACGTCATGTGAAGTGATGAAATTTAGAATGACCTCTAACACTCTTGTAATTCTCTCTTAAAATACTAATATTTTTAACATTCTTAACGATAGCTTGCCCGCAGATTCAAATTGCCCTGCCCGCAGAGCCAGAGACCTGAGGCTGCTCCGGTTCCTTGGGGTCAGTTCCCAAATACGACCACTCACCAGCACCGGGCTCTTGGCCGTCCTCACCTGGGGAGGCGCACGGGGACTGCGGGGTGCAGAGAGGAATTGGAACCCAGGCGTGCCACTGTTCGATCCGTCTTCAGGCCTGGTTGTTTTCAAACCTCCCGCTTTCCTCTGTTAGGGCATTTAATGCTTTTACACAAAAGTGAAGCCACCAAGCCGAGACCCGGATATCTTTATTTAAACCGCACTTGAAATTAACGTCGGTGCCCGTAACCCAGTCCGTGTTCTGTGCGGAAGAGAGAGCCCGGTCGCTTCCATGAACCTATATGGTCGTTTCGATTGCATTTGAATAAGTCTCTTTTTTCAACCACTGATTACTTTTCAGGAATTTAATTCTTCCCAAATAAATTTCTTTATTTTATATTGTACATGCGAAGTTTTTAAGATATGTTTAAGACCAAGAATATTACAGTGATTTTTAGCAGTTGTTGGAGACGCCGGTAGCAATATCACGGGAACTTACACCGAGACTGTTGTATTTTCCACTCGCAGCGAAAATGGTCTTTCAAAACTAACTTGTAAATATGTCTTAATCATTAATTGTTTTTTTTTTCCCCCAGTCCATTTTAATTTGGACGTCAACCACAGACAATTTAAATTCTACAGAGGCACTCAGAAGTCACTGCCTCAGCAGGTTATAGAGCAAAAGTGCAAAGGTGAACAGCAAGTAAAATCTCTGGCTTTTCTGCTGTAAATAGAGTGAAGGAAAAATGACTAAAATCAAGCAAAACTAACGCGATCGGATCGACAACACGATATTTACCATCACATGCTGCCGCTCTTTCTAAGGAACCTGCTGCCATTCGTTCATACAGTAACCACGCTGCAGAAGTACGCAGCGCGCGGAGGGTTCCCTTTAGTTGTTTTCTTTTGTAATAATTGTAGCAGAGTCAATTCTCCAATAAAGTTATGGTCTGTTCCTTTTGCGTCCTTTTTTCTTTTTCTTTTCTCGTTTTGATTCCGTCCGAGCGGGTGATAACACATAAAGAGTGGGAGCAGAAATGGCCTGTAAGCTTCCGCGGTCCCGTGAGAACGCAGGGTTTAATACGACGCAAGTGTTGTTCGCCGACGTCTGCTTCACGCTGCCCTGTGGAGTGGTGTGGTAACAGTCGCCTTTTTCTTTTCGAGATTTAAATAAGAACCGGTGTGTTTTTCTGAAATCCGGCCACATCGACGGATGCGTTCCGAGTCCCGGATTACATGTGATCCGTCTGCCACATTCCTTACGTGAATTTGATTATTCTGAAACGAAGTGGGCCGGAGGTTCAGCTTCTCGGTCTTTAGGACAGACTCCTCATGTTGCTGGCTCTGCAGGAATTCTGCGATTCCAAGGTTTAACCCAGGCTTTTTGTAACTTGGGAAATTAAGGACTACTAGAAGTGACTGGGCTGTAGGAACGAGATGGTGAAGCACAAGTTTCTGAGAACCGAGAAAAAAATCTTAGTTTTCTTCTGTGAAGAGTATAAATTAATCCCTTCCTTTTCCTTCCTTCCAATTTCTCTAAGTGAAAGGAGAAAAAAAGTCTGTGTATTTTAATCCCGAGGAATTTGGTCAAGGACCGTGTGCGTGAGCCCTGCTGGTGTTATAGCCCCGAAATCACTGGCTGGGCCGTGCCAAGCACGGGTCCCACTGCGCCTTCCTGCCGCCGTGACCCTGCCCTCCCCTGGCTTGCAACAGAGAACACCGCCGGGCCAAGCATATCAGTTTGCAGGTCGGGATGTGTGTGAAAAGAATCCAGATGGAAGTGACATGTTTCCTGTTTGCGGAGCCATCGGTCGGCATCACGTAGCGGATGCTCTAGATGGGATGGCGGAGCCGGTTCACAGCCCGCTGGGTGGGAAACGGGCTTGTCCTTGCAGAGGCGCCAGGAGCAGGGGAGGGCACTCGGGGTAGAGGCGCGGGCCAAGAGCTTGCCTTCCAAGCCGTCTGCAAGGCAATGTGTGAACGACCCTTCGATCTTTTTCTTCTTTTTGTGGTAAATTACACATCAAACTTAGCATTTTTGCCGTTTTTCGGTGTACAATCCGCCTTTGTACGGCCATCACCACCCTCCATCTCCAGAACTTTTTCTTCATCGCAAACTGGAACCTTGTATCCATTAAACACTTAACTTCCCGTGTGCGTGTGTGTGTGTGTGTGTCCGTTAAACACTTAACTTCCCGTCCCCTCCTTCCCCCAGCCCCTGGCATCCACCATTGTATTTCGGTCTCTGTGACTTTGACTCTTCAGGTACTTCCCGTAAGTAGAATCAGACGGTATTTGTCCTTTGACATCTGACCTCTTCATTCCGCTCAGCAGAAGGTCTCCAGAGTCCATCCACGTCGCAGTAGGTGTCGGGATTGCCTTTTAAAGCTGCGTGGTATTCCGTGGTGTTCGTTAGCACCGCATCGTGCTCACCCATTCATCTGCCAGTGGATGCTTGGGTTGCTTCCGCTGTTCGTTCGGCCGTTGTGAATACTGGTGCTTTGATATCGGTGTCCACAGACCTGCTTGTGTTCCTGCCTTCCGGCGCTTCAGGGTGCCTACCCGGAAGTGGGGTTACTAGTACATACAGTCATTGTAGATTTCACGTTCCGGGAGGCTGCCATACTGTTTCCCACAGGGGCCGCCCCAGTTTACATTCTCGTCAGCAGAGCCTAGGGGTTCCGGTTTCTCCACATCCTCACCGACACCTGCTTTCAGGGTTTTTTTTTTCTTCTTTTTTTCTTTTTGTATATTATCTATCCTAGCGGGTACAAGGTGGCATCTCGTAGTTTTGATTCGTGCCGTTGAGCATCTTTTCACGTGCTTGCTGGCCGCTCGTGTAGCTTCTTTGGAGAAATGTTGGGGCCTTTGTCCTATTTTGAATTGGTTTTCTTGGTGGTGCTGAGTTGTAAGAGTCCTGTGTGTATTCTGGGGTCTGAAGCCCTTACCAGATTTGCGATGCGCGGACCTGGTCTCCCATTCTGGGGGTTGGGGGTTGCCTTTTACTCTCTTGAAACATTCTGAATCGCAAAACACGTTGGCCTCGAGGCTTCCTTACAGGGTTCGGGGGGCCTGAACAAATACGAGGTTTACTGAAGGTTTACTGAACACATACGAGGTGCCTGATCTGCGCCAAATGTTTTATTCATTTTATGCCACTTTCTCCTCACCGCAAGTACGGACGTGACGACGTTTGGAGGGCAGGAAAGCCTAGAGATTCAAATTGAGATGGGGACTCCGCCCGCCTGGTTCCCAGCACCGCGTGACTTGGGCTGAGTTGTTGGACACTCCTGGCCCCACGCCCTTGCCTCTACAATGAGGAACGGTGTCGTTTGGACTCCGTGACAGGTCGTGAACAGTGCCGGGCCTGGTGCCCCACACGTCATAAGCCCGTAATAGATGCCCATTGTTACTGCCGCAATCCCCCTTTTACAGATGGGGACGGCGAGGCACAGAGAAGCGAAGTTTGCCGCCCTCAGAGGGGTGCACCTTGCCCGTCTCTGGTTGACAGACGTGGTCTTCCCTGTAATCCCAAGTCTGCAGCTTTTAGAGGGGCCTTTCCATGTGTCCTTGGCTCTGCCTGGACCCATCCCACTCCCCTTCCCCCCCTCCTCTACTCACCCACCTCCTCCACTCACTCAGCACTGCCCTCCTTCCTGGCAGACCCCGCCGGGCGCCTCCTTCCCACTGCCCTCAGCCTGTGCCCATCCTTTAGTCCCTGCCTCTGCTCCCCGTGTCTGTGAGCTACAGGGATGCAAAGGACTGTGTCGTCACCACCACTACACATCCCACGTCCCAAATGTTTCTGGGACAGAACCTCGCTGGATGCCGGTCTCAGTTCCGTCTGCCGTCCGTAGACCGCCGCGATTCTCCAGGGGACAGGTGCCGTGTGGGGCCAGCAGGGGGGGTGGGCCCAGCGTTTTGCAGCCTTTTCTCCAAGGAGACCAGGACCCGGTGCTCCTAAATGTTGTCATAGTCTTGGGTGAAGGCTAGGTCCCCTGGTCATTCCGACGCCTCTGGTACACGTGGAGTGAAAGACCCAGTAGGGAAATGCCCGGAAGAGCCTGTGATTTTCCTGACGATTCGGTTTACGGGGACCCTGAATCTAGTAGCCGATCTTTTCCCTTTTTGCTCGGACTACTAGGCGACTCAGAGCCAGATTGCTGGTAGACCTCCAGTTCCCTCTGTTAATTCAAACATTTATCCAGCACCTTCTGTGTGCAGACCCTCCCCCGGGGGGTGCTAGGGGCAGAGCAATGAATGTTTTCATCTTTGTCTCGGGCCATTACGTTCTCGCGGATCCTGGCGGGGAAGACAGGCTCCGGCCAAATGAACGGTAGTTGTTTCCTGGAAGCACCTCCCGGTGTGCCCATCAGCACACGTCTTCCCTGCCCTCCACCCTGCCCCGCAGCAGCATCCAGACTGTCACTGTCGCACCGTTGCCACAGATCCTTTGGGGAAGGGGGAGGGCTGTGACAAACACGTCGGTCCTCCTTCATCTAGAATGTATTTATTAAGCAGCCTACCAAGCGTCTGACCTGAGGCTGGCCTACCCGAGGAAGGGGATACTTGAGGAGGCAGACAGAGCTCTAGTCACAGCTTTGAACTTGGCGCTGGCTGCTGCTGCTTCAGCCAGGGGGCCAGCGGGAGGAGCGGATAGAGCCGCACTTCACACACCGTTCAGTGATGACGGGACGACGCCCGGCCGTGGCTCTCCCCGTGATGGGGGGGGGGGGCGGGGAGGGGCAGTGTCCTCATCATCATCTCCCACCGGAGCCCAGGCTCCAGTGTGGGCAGACAGCGGGACGGAGTCGCTTTTCGGGGAAAACGCGTTTGAGCTTTCAGTTCTTTTAAGAGCTGTAAGGCCCCTTTGGGTTTTGTTTGGCGGTTAGTTATTTTTACTTATATTTACCTATTTGGGGAATAAAGGGCTGAATCAGGCCTCTTAACAAGCCAGCATTCCAACTTGAGGTTATGTTTATAAATAGAAAGTCTAGGCTTTCCAGAAGTAAGGCTCACTGAAACCAGTTTTGTTGACAAAGGGGAGGGACCGTCAGCTAGTGGTCTGAGCATCCCTAGGCATCTGGAATTCCTGCGTCCCAGACACGCCCCCGGGGCCATCCAGCTCTAACCCTCCTGCACCAGGGACTCCGAAAGGAGCCAGGCAGCCGGTGTCCAGGAGCCCGCCCCGAAGCACAGCCCCGGGCCAGCCACTGCCTGGCCAAGTCATCAGCACCCCCAGCCTCTGCCTCCCCCTCTACGGTGAAGGAGTCGGCCCACGGGATCTGCCAACAGTCGACACGCAAGGCCACAAACGTTTAATTTGTAAATGCAAAAGTAACAGAGATTCGAATCGCGGCTGGTTAAGACCGTAAATTCCTAGAAGCCGAGCTCATGTCCTTGCTCTTTCGCTCGACGCGTTTATGTGTTCGTCCATGAACATTGGTTCAGCGCCCCCTGCGGTCGGGGCCCTTCTGGGCATCGCGGGGTGAGGGACATCTGTTCACCTGCACAGAAGTTTACGCTCGGGGGTGGGGGTGCGGGAGTGGGGAGGGGAGACCGATCTTGATCGAAGAAATCTGATCATTCTGGAGAACGATTCTCGCTGGGAAGAAAAAACAGGGTAATGGACTCGAGTAAACGGCGAGGCGGCGTGCCCAAGTTTGAATAGTAATGACATCTACCGAGTGCTTACCGTGTCCGCAGCACTTTCCCTGTGTCGCAAGTCAGAGTAGGTCCGACTGCTGTTCTCATTTTACAGACGAGTGAAGAGAAGCTGGGACCTCCCCGAGCACCAGCAACGCAGAGCCTGGAGTCAGGGCCCCAGTTACGGTGGGACAGTTGTGTGGAATCGATTTCGATCCGGTGTTCTGTCCGATGCAGGGCTGACCAGGGCACAGCAGAAGAAAGGCTGGACGAGGCAGGGATGGTTTCTTGAAAGGGTAGTGCTTGAGCTGGGGTTTTGAGGGATGAATAGAAGTTCTTATAGAATGTCTCGCTGCAGTGGGCGTTGGTCTGCGGTGCCGTAGACGTTTGCCGTCTTCTCAGCAGACAACATCATTCTTTGTTGTTCATGCCATCTGCCGATACCAAAAAGCCCTGATTTTGGGGAGTTCTTTTCAGGTAAGAATTCTAAATCTTCAAAATTAACTCACACTGTAACCCAAATTTATAATTTTTTTAAGTTCTTTAATGTTGATTTATTTTTGTGAGAGAGGGAGAGAGTACGAATAGAGGAGGGACAGAGAGAGAGGGAGACACAGAGTCCGAAGCAGGCTCCAGGCTCCGAGCCATCAGCACAGAGCCTGACGCGGGGCTCGAACCCATGAACCACAAGATCGTGACCTGAGCCAAAGTCGGACGCTTAACTGACTGAGCCACCCAGGTGCCCCCCAGATTTATAATTTCAGCATGGACGATGACATCCCCTGCACACGTTCTGAGAGCAGGCGATATTTTTCGGGGCTGGACTCTTAAACCTCGGTTTACATAAGCACACCTCTCCTGCTTGGAGTCTCGGGTTCCTCAGGCATAAGGTAGGGGTCCAGCCACACCAGCAAACGTGAGTTAGAATCACAACAAAATCAGCCCCTCTGGGAGGGTGAGGCCCAGGCGAGGAGCCACGGGAATGGAACCGGTCCCCCTACCTGTGCTGCAGAAGGCCGGTGGGGCCGGGGCCTCCCTCCCGGCTCAGCCCGAGCCGTGCCCGTTTCATCTGTTTTATTTATTGAGCTTTCTGACGACATCGCGTGGGAAAGAAAGGGCCCCACTGCCAAAAACTAATGTTTGAAAACCACCGGGACACAGGCCTGCTAGGACCCTCCGACTCGTCGTCTGTGCTTCTCTGTGGGGTTCCCCCACCATCCACCCCACGGTCTGGATCTCGGGACTGTTTCCGCACTCTGTAAACTGCACTCGGCCGCCGGCCGCCCCAGATCTGCCTACCTTTCTCTGATAGGTGAGCTAATCCCCAGACGAGGCAGCGGCGGCCTTACACGAGGGTTCCTATTACCTCGTTATGAATTACGGTGGAGTGCCCTGGCGAGGGGTCGAAGGTATTTGAGATCCTTTGGGATCAAATGCAAAATCTTACTAAAACGAGACTCCATTTAATAGGTGATAAATCTTGATATTGTAAGTTTAATATAGTTTGATGGTTGTAAATCCTGCGAATCCGCGGTAGGAATTTGCTGGACGTTGCGTTTATGAAATATTTAGTCAGGTGTTTTTAAAGGTACGACTTTTCTCATAAGGTACTAATTTTTACGGGCTCACCAAGAAAATCTCACAGCGGCGTCCAGCATGCTGCTGTTCGTGGGACTTTGAAATGAAAAGAGGGAAAGATATCCCAGGCTCTTTATTTTGTATTATGAGAAAGCCCTTAGACCAGTTCAGAGTAACAGCCAAATCAAGAAATAGATTTTAGTATTTAAGAATATATCTTAGGATTCGAAAATGGTAAGCTACAAAGCACTTAAAAATAAGCATATATACGATGTTTAGACTGCAGATATTAGCAAGGAGTATACACGCGGGGTTGAAATACGGCCGCGGTGCGGGTGTCGGGGCAAGTCTGCTGGGTCGATGGCCGTGCGGACTTGTTTTCGATTGCCGGGTAACAGAGTCACATAAATTTGATGGCTCGAAACAGCATGCGTTTGTTACCCCCCAGGCTTCTGTGGGTCAGGAGTCTAGGCACAGCTTGGCCGGGTCTCCTACTTAGGGCTTCACAAAGCCGTGAGGATCCAGCTGTTGCCCGGGCCGTGTCTCATCGGGCCTGGGATCCTTCTAAGCTCCTATGGTTGTTGGCAGGATTCATGTCTTGCAGGTGCAGAGCTTCTGGAAGCTTTCTTCTTCAAGGCTGGTAGGAGAGCTTCTCTCCCACTTCCGTCTCTTTTCAGGGAAGGCTTGGATCCTTTTTTTTTTTCTTTTTTTGAGAGTTCTCCCGATTAGGCCAGGCCCACCAAGGATAATGCCCATTTTGATTCATTTCAGATCAACTGATTAGGGTCCTTAATTACATCTGCAAAATAATTCCACGCCGGTCGTATATCGTAACCTAACTGTGACAGTGACATCATACCGCCGACACTCAAGGGGAGGGTGTTGTGTACGGCCTATGCGCCAAGGGATAGGAGTCTTAGGGGCCATCTTAGAATTCTGCCTGCCATCCCACCGATGTGACCCGAGACAAGTTTCTTAACCTCTTGGAGCATTCCCTTGGAGGGCCGTCAAATGGGGGTGGTAATTCCTACCAGTCTTGGAAGGACCCTGGGGCCTCCATGAGATAACGGGGCGTAAGCCAGGAAGCCTCAGGTGCCGTGCGCCACGTGCCACGGGCGGGCAGGAAGTGCCAGGTAGGGGGGGTTCTGCGAATGCCATGGTTCCGCTTGGGCTGAAGTCCCACCGAATACACTGAGCCCGTGTAAGAGTGAAGA
This sequence comes from Paguma larvata, assembly GCA_030068075.1. NCBI lineage: Eukaryota > Metazoa > Chordata > Mammalia > Carnivora > Viverridae > Paguma > Paguma larvata. The sequence goes on along the minus strand of CM057827.1, from coordinate 39,658,647 downwards.
CGCCACAGACAAATCTTCCGTCCCCTTTTGATTTGATCAGGGACCCGCATGGGCATTGAAGTGGCTTACAGTTCACATTTCGAAACGGTCGCCTTTCCAAATCTCCATGCTCTTAACCATGGCCACTGACTCGTTTTTGGATTAGCAGCGGGTGCACGGTCCGGTCGTGACTTTGATTCCCGTCTCCTTGCAGCCCTTCATCTGGATCAGAAAGACTCGGTGACTTACCCTAGGAGGGCCATTCAGCGGGACAGGTCCCCCCCCTCCCCTCCCTCCCCTCAGGCTTCCAGGCACCCCTCCCCTCAACAGTCCCCGTCAGTCTCTTTCCGTTTCTCAACCAACATGGACCCCAACCGGAGGCAGATCGGGGAAGACGTTTTTACACAGTTGCCGCCGGGTTTAAGCTCTTGTCCAACGAATATTTGGAGCCCAGATAACTGCTTTGGCGATTGTAACCGAAGGCGCACTCCGCGCGGCCGTAATTACAAACGCAGGGAAGCCGAGGGGAAAATCCATCTCATTTAAAAGTGTTTTCGTGTCAGCAAACACATTGCGATGCCATTAAGAAAGTTTTCGTTAAGGACACATTCGACTTGAGGTTTTTAATTTGTTTGAAGTATTTTGCTAAAACAGAATTACGTTGGAGTTTACATAAAAGTAGAGAATGACATGAAAAGTTTTAACTTAAGCAGCAAAATATAAAGGCTAATCTTATTTAAAAGTAATATGTATGTCTTGATTGAGTGCCCAGATACGCTCAGCTGGGACTTTTTAGTGGAATCGGGTCTAAGCTGTTACACTGAGTTATACCGAGAAGGCTTTCCTGAGCTTATATTGCCAGACCTGAAATACTCTTGTGGCTGCGTTTAATAAAGAAACGAAAGTTTTAAGTAAGGGGATATGATTTTTTATGACAGAAGGAATGCAAATAACTTTTAGTCTCATTGCCTTGACCGGGTTTGGTTTGATTTGATGGAGTTTAATAATGACTTATAACCTGTGCTGACAATACGCAGGCCCGCACAACGTCATTTAACTCATTTATTCTGCTTGCTGTAAAAACAAAGAGATGGCAAATAAATATATGGAACGTTCATTGTTTGTCAGAGGGCCCAAGCCAAGAGTTTTCAGTGACCTTTTAAAATCTGGTCCCAAGCTAGCACTGAAATGTCTGTCACTCAGCACACACACTTGCACGCTTTGACCTTTTAACCCGTGCATCTTGTGTTTTTCTCTTTCAAATGGGCGTATGAATTTCCAATCAGCTGCAGGGTTCGGGCTTTTGCATTGGAGGATTACTGTAAATTGCAGCCTGACAATTACAATACGCAGGGCACCGGCGAGTTATTAATGGGCTCGCCTACTGATGGCCTTTCAGCGCAGCCTCGGACCTGCTGAGCCTCAGCCTAATTAGATCCAGGGGTAGCGGCCCCTGCAGATGAGGTGAGCGGGATGGGGGGCGGGGGGCGGGGGGCTCCCTGAGACCCCGCCTCCAGCAGAGGAAGATATCAATTGATTATGGATGGCTCCTGTCCGCCACGTCGGACAATTCACCTCCTCCTTAATGACTTGTATTGGCTTAAGGAGCTCTGCGTGATTTGACAGCGTCAAGCTCAGCTGACAAAGACCAGCAGGTGACTTTAATTGAGGACTTCTATGGCAAGAGATTTTATGCAAGACAGAGCAACAGTTCAACAGACACAAAAGAGGCCTGTAAAAAAAAAAAAAAAAAGTCTGCAGCAGTTCTAGAAGGAGACTGGGAACAGGCCTGGAGTTAGCTACTTTACTTTCGCTTCGTTTATACTTTTTTTCACCCCTCCGGTGGTGGGATCAGGAAGGGAGACCCCCTTTCCTAGCCTCCCCCCTCCCACCCCCCGCCCCTCCCCGGCCCCTGGAAATTCTGCCGCCGTCTCTCCTCTCTTGGGTTTCAATATTTATCTTTAGGGATGAATTATGTCCAGGCATAAATTATGTTTGACACATCTCGATGCTGGGGGAAAAAAAATTAAATTTTTCACTGCTCTGAAAAACATTCCCCAGAACACAGCCCGCGTCCTGAAAGAACGGAGCGCGCGGTCGCGTTTTACAGAATTAGACGGACGGCCTGTTGGAGCGTTGGAAGGGCGGAGGATAACGATCTGGGAGCGACTGAATGAATGAAAAAAAAAGTGGTGTCCGATAGGATCGCAGCCTTGGGGCCCCGGGGAAAGGAGGGGAGAGGGAGGGCCGAGCGGGGTCTGCCAGGAGAGCCCCTCACGGTAGGGTCCGTTGGAAACCCCTGGAGGAGCTGCCTCGGCGTCGTGCGGGGCTGAGTCACCGAGAGGCGTGTGTCGTCCAGGCGGGTGTGCGGCCAGCATCGGCCTCCGGCCGCTGACCTGCGCCCCATCCTCGGGGCCGAGAGGGGCGGCGTTTACCTCCTTGGACACCGTGTTGGCAGTCCGTCCCGCCGCGGGCGCTAGGACCGCCACGTCCCCTCCACCCCCCGCTGCACCCCCGTGCACCTCCTCTCCTCCCCACCCAACTTCCCACCATCACCCCCAAATGCCAAGTGTGTTCACGCCTCCCGCTCCGGCCTGTGCCACGCTCTCTGCCTGGAGGCCCCTGGCTCATCCCCAGTTCAAGGATTCTAGGCCCCACCTCCAAGAGGCTTTCCAGGTCCTCTGCCCCCTCCCCAGGCTTTCTGCCCCCAGAGCCGGCTCGCCCGTCCACTCCGCTGTGTTGCCTCCTGCAGAGGGGAAGTATCTGAGCATCCGACTGACCGGCCAGAACACAGCTCGCACCCCAAGGAAGGGACCAAGGGGGTCCCAGAGGGCGAAGGCAGTGATGGATTCTGGGGGAGGTGGGGAGAGGTGGAATCGGGAGGGGACCTTGGAAGGGAAGGGGACCCGGAGGCCGGGCAGGGCTCTGGGGCCGTGGTGGCCAGGTTTTCCCCGCAGGGCTCACACTCGGGAAGTCCGCCGGGCGCCGGTGCTGGATGGTTGCAGGGCTAGGAATGCCGCCCCGAAGGATTCCTGATCTGAAACGATGAGGTGACGAGGAAACTCCAGGACCCCATCAGCCTAGCGGCCGGCCTTGGCCCGGGAGTCATGAACAGGTTGGTGGTTGCCCCGTAGCCCCCAGTCAGGCAGGTGCATACACTCCAGCCTCCCCACACACTTCCACTGTGACGGCCTCATCTCCCTGCCCCTGCTCTGCGGAACCGCCGTCTCTCTCGCCCTGCCCGGCTCTCAAGGCAGCCCCTCCTCTGGGAAGCCTTCCTGGATTCCTCATCTTGGCAGAACTATTTCCGCAGTTTGCTTGCCGTGTACATCTGTCCCATGTGACCCGTCTTCCTCTGCATTCCTGGCGCCCTGCCGTGAGCCGCGGTGGGGGGGTGTGAGGGGGTGTGGGGGGGGCATGGCCTGCAGAGCAGCTCTCTACCACCCAGGACGGCCCCGGCCTGTTGAATGATTGAGACGGCAAAACGGAGGAACAGCTCCCCAAAACTTCATCCACACGTTGCGGAAGTTAGGTTGCTTGATTTTTGTTTTTAATTAGAACTTGGAACTGTTTAATGATCATTTGGCAATGAGCACCTTTATTAAGTAGCCGATATGCGTCGTAATCAGAGGTATCTTATTTGGTTGCTGCACATCTGCTACGCAATGGATCGTGTGGGGGTCGGTGGCTCCTGCCGTGGAGGTGGTGCCAGTCCAGCTGGGGAAATGGGGCACGGAGGCAAACAGAACAGTTTTGTGAGAAGAAACTGACACCTGGACCAAAGAGATGGGGGTGATGGAGAGGGGAGTGGTGGGGGGGTGATGGAGATGGGGGTGATGGAGAGGGGGTGATGGAGAGGGGGTGATGGAGAAAGGGTGATGGAGATGGGGGTGATGGAGATGGGGTGATGGAGAGGGGGGTGGGGGGTGATGGAGAGGGGGTGATGGAGAGGAGGTGATGGAGAGGGGGGTGGGGGGGTGATGGAGAGGGGGGTGATGGAGAGGGGGGTGATGGAGATGGGGGTGATGGAGAGGGGGTGATGGAGATGGGGGTGATGGAGAGGGGGTGATGGAGAGGGGGGTGATGGAGAAAGGGTGATGGAGATGGGGGTGATGGAGATGGGGTGATGGAGAGGGGGGTGGGGGGGTGATGGAGAGGGGGGTGATGGAGATGGGGGTGATGGAGATGGGGGTGATGGAGAGGGGGTGATGGAGATGGGGGTGATGGAGATGGGGTGATGGAGAGGGGGGTGGGGGGGTGATGGAGAGGGGGTGATGGAGAGGAGGTGATGGAGAGGGGGGTGGGGGGGTGATGGAGAGGGGGGTGATGGAGAGGGGGGTGATGGAGATGGGGGTGGGGGGGTGATGGAGAGGGGGGTGATGGAGAGGGGGGTGATGGAGATGGGTGTAGGGAGTTGGGGGTGATGGAGATGGGGGTGATGGAGAAGGGGTGATGGAGAGGGGGTGATGGAGATGGGGAGGTGATGGAGATGGGGGTGATGGAGATGGGGGGTGATGGAGATGAGGGTGATGGAGAGGGGGTGATGGAGAGGGAGTGATGGTGATGGGGGTGATGGAGAGGGGGGTGGGGGGGTGATGGAGAGGGGGGTGATGGAGATGGGGGTGGTGGAGAGGGGGGTGGTGGAGAGGGGGTGATGGAGATGGGGGTGGTGGAGAGGGGGGTGGTGGAGAGGGGGTGATGGAGATGGGGGTGGTGGAGAGGGGGGTGGTGGAGAGGGGGTGATGGAGATGGGGGTGATGGAGAGGGGGTGATGGAGATGGGGGTGATGGAGAGGGGGGTGATGGAGAAAGGGTGATGGAGATGGGGGTGACGGAGAGGGGGGTGGGGGGGTGATGGAGAGGGGGTGATGGAGAGGGGGTGATGGAGAGGGGGGTGGGGGGTGATGGAGAGGGGGGTGATGGAGAGGGGGGTGATGGAGAGGGAGGTGGGGGGGTGATGGAGAGGGGGTGATGGAGAGGGGGGTGATGGAGGGGGGGTGATGGAGATGGGTGTAGGGAGTTGGGGGTGATGGAGATGGGGGTGATGGAGAAGGGGGGGTGATGGAGAGGGGGTGATGGAGATAGGGAGGTGATGGAGATGGGGAGGTGATGGAGATGGGGGTGATGGAGATGGGGTGATGGAGAGGGGGTGATGGAGAGGGAGTGATGGTGATGGGGGTGATGGAGAGGGGGGTGGGGGGGTGATGGAGAGGGGGGTGATGGAGATGGGGGTGGTGGAGAGGGGGGTGGTGGAGAGGGGGTGATGGAGATGGGGGTGGTGGAGACGGGGGTGATGGAGAGGGGGTGGTGGGGGGGTGATGGAGGGGGGTGATGGAGATGGGGGTGATGGAGATGGGGGGTGATGGAGATGGGGGTGATGGAGATGGGGGGTGATGGAGATGGGGGTGATGGAGATGGGGGTGATGGAGACGGGGGTGATGGAGAGGGGGGTGGTGGGGGGGTGATGGAGAGGGGGGTGATGGAGATGGGGGTGGTGGGGGGGTGATGGAGATGGGGGGTGATGGAGATGGGGGTGATGGAGATGGGGGTGATGGAGATGGGGGTGATGGAGATGGGTGTAGGGAGATGGGGGTGACGGAGATGGGGGTGAGGGAGAGGGGGGTGATGGAGAGGGGGGGTGATGGAGATGGGGGTGATGGAGATGGGGGTGATGGAGATGGGTGTAGGGAGATGGAGGTGATGGAGATGGGGGTGGTGGAGAGGGGGGTGGTGGAGAGGGGGTGATGGAGATGGGGGTGGTGGAGACGGGGGTGATGGAGAGGGGGTGCTGGGGGGGTGATGGAGAGGGGGTGATGGAGAGGGTGGTGATGGAGATGGGGGTGGTGGGGGGGGGGTGATGGCGATGGGGGTGATGGAGATGGGGGGTGATGGAGATGGGGGTGATGGAGATGGGGGTGATGGAGAGGGGGGTGGTGGGGGGGTGATGGAGAGGGGGGTGATGGAGATGGGGGTGGTGGGGGGGTGATGGAGATGGGGGTGATGGAGATGGGGGTGATGGAGATGGGTGTAGGGAGATGGGGGTGATGGAGATGGGGCATCCTGGCTCTTAGAGAAAGGAGAAGGGGAGCCTCTTTGTCATCATCCCCGGTGCCCAGGTTGGGGGCGGTCTGAGCGCCCGCAGTACCAGGACCATCACAAACCATCTTTCCTACCCGAGTGTCTAGTCCAGAGCCTGAACCCAGAGATTTCCAGTACCTATTCACTCAGTGAATCATATTGTGTGTGCAGAGTGCATCGTGAATCGCCATTCCAGCTCGGACTTCCAGCCCGGCCTGGTTTCCCCAATGCCTACCCGGCGTTTCCCAAGCCCGGCCTGGGCACGGCGGACTCCTTGCTGCTTCTGCTTTTCTCCCTCTCCGGAAACGTCAGGCCCCCTTCTTCCTCCTCCCTCCCGTCGCCTCTCCCTTAGCATTGCCTCCTCTCGCCATCCCCCCACGACCGTCATCCGGGTTCTGCCTCTCCTACTGGCCTGCCCGGACCTTTCTCATGGCCCCTGAGCGGCAGCGTCACCTTCAGCCTTCCTGTCCTGCCATCCGTGTCCTGTGCCGCCGTCAGACTTTTCGGGCAAAAATAGCTCAGACCGTGCCCTGCCCTCGGATGGTGTTGTCCTTCCCTTCCTCAGCTCCCTGCCTCCCACCCTCCTCGTGTGGCTCCTCGGCTGGCCCGTCACAGCTGTCACCTGACTCCAACCCTCCTCTTTCATGCCGTCTTCACCCCCTTCCCCACCTTCGCTCGGGCCGCACAGGCCCGGGCTCCGTCCGTTTGCTGGGTGACCTTGGGCCAGCCGCTTGGACACAACCCTTGGTTCTTGGTGGTTGAGGTGAGCGGTCCGGCTGCAGCGGATGGTCCGAGGTGGAGGGAGGCAACGTGACACCACAGAGAGAAGCGTGGCTTTGGCGTCCAGCAGGGCTGGGTTTGCACCTGGATGGTGCCGATTAGCAGGTGTCTGACCTTCTTGTGTCGAAGGGACCGTGGCTCCGCCGTGGCGGGCTGCTTCTGTTTCTTAGCGCGGCACCAGACACCCAGCGCGTGTGGAATACACAGACCCGCTGTCGCCTAAGTCACATCCGTGTCTTGAGGATGATTACGCGTCCCCTGCCAGCTGGCCCCCTGCCCCAAGTGAGGGGAAAAGGTGCTGCTCCCGGCTGCACCCCCATTTATTTTGGGGCTATATTGCATTCCTTTTTCTGAAAGGAAATTCAGACCTTGGAGCCACGAACACCAGGGTAGTCGGGAAACGCCAGGCCAGGCTGGGGATTGATTGCTGGCCCGCGGCATGGCGAGGTCAGTCGTTCCATGACTGAGCCGGTCCCCTGGATGTCTCCATTGCCGTGGCCTCGCTTCCTGGCAGCCATTCTCCAGAAGGACCTCATTAGGCCGCCGGGGGGAAGGCAGCCTGGCCGTGTGGTCAGACTCGCTCTGCCAGGCATAATTCAGGCCTGGAAGTCATCTGTGTCCCTTCGCTTGTCACTCTGGAGAAGACAGAGGAGCCGGCCTGCTTCCCGGCCAGGAGGCTCTCGGAGGAGGTTTGTGAAATTCATACTCCTTCCAAAAGCGTGGCTGTGGCGGATGGATGGTCCTGGCCAAGCCCAGCCGAAGTGGGACCCGCATTGCAAAGCGTCAGACTGCAACAGGCAAGGGGGGAGGGTGGAGGGGGGGGAGAAGACCTGGCAAGGGGGCGGGGGGCTGGAGGGGGAGAGGCCGGGGAATTATGTGCTCAGGAGCTCGCCCAGGAGGGCACAGCCTGGAGGGCGGCGGCGCCCCGGCAGCTGGCCCTTCAGAGATCAGGGCCCTGGCGCCTCCCATGCGCGAGCCCGCCGGACCCCACCTGAGGGGCTTCAGTGAAGGAGGAGTGGCCTGTCGGGAGATTTGGCAGCTAAAACCCTGATCCCCCAGTGGGGTGTGGGGACGCAACCCAGACTCTAGAGCTGGCCAGATTTGGGGGGCTGGGGGCTGTGGTGACTGTTTCCTCCGCCCCCTTCAGGGAATGCCCGGACTGGGCCGCCTGCCCTCCTGCCTCATCCTCATGTTCTTAGAACCGAGCAGCGTGACAGCCATATTGGGTGTTTGGGTCTTCCAGCATCATCCTTCCTTTCCTCCCTCAGACCGTTTTCTAAACAGGGACGCAGAGAGGGGCAGAGAGTGGAAGCGGCTCGCCCGTGTTCTCATCTACCCGGCTGTGGAGTGAAGCAGCAGTTTGCCCGGGACCCCTTTGACTTGAGAGCCCATGCCACCTCTCATCTCCCCCCCCCCCACCCTCACACCTTCCCGGTTTTATATGTTTCTTCTCCAGGGTCCTTCCATTGCAGCCCTTCCCTAAGCAGAAGGTACAAGAGAGACAGATGGGATTTTGAACAGGAGTGTGCCTGTGAGGAATCACAGGTGACAAAGGCCATCTCCCGGTGTGGGGAAGGGAGGACAGGGAGGAAGAGATGGTGCGAAAGTAGGAAACCTGTAGAAAGAGAGAGAGGACACGATGGGGGTTAAGAGGATCCCTAAGGAAGGAGCCTGAAGACCCGTGATCTTGTGGTGGCTAAGGTGCCCTGAATCCTTTTTGGGATAACACATCAATGATGGTGATGCTGGTGGTTGCGATCATGGTGGTGGTGGTAATGATAGTGATTATGTCGATGGCCGTGGTGGTGGTGGTGATAATGGTGATGATGGTGATGGTGCTGGTGGTGGTGGCAGTGATGGTGGTGGTGATGGTGGTGGTGATGGTGATGGTGGTGATGATGGTGATGATGGTGATGATGGTGGTGATGATGGTGATGATGGTGGTGGTGGTGATGATGACGATGGTGTTGGTAATGGTGGTGATGGTGGTGGTGGTGATGATGGTGATGTTGGTGATGATGATGGTGGTGATGATGACAATGATGGTGATGATGGTGGTGATGGTGATGATGATGGTGATGATGATGGTGATGATGGTGGTGATGGTGGTGATGGTGGTGGTGTTGATGGTGATGGTGGTGGTGATGTTGGTGATGATGATGGTGGTGATGATGACAATGATGGTGATGATGACGGTGATGATGGTGGTGATGATGATGGTGATGATGGTGGTGATGGTGATGGTGGCGGTGTTGATGGTGATGTTGGTGATGATGGTGGTGATGATGGTGATGATGATGACGATGATGGTGATGATGGTGGTGGTGATGATGACGATGGTGTTGGTAATGGTGGTGATGGTGGTGGTGGTGATGATGACAATGATGGTGATGATGGTGGTGATGGTGATGATGATGGTGATGATGATGGTGATGATGGTGGTGATGGTGGTGATGGTGGTGGTGTTGATGGTGATGGTGGTGGTGATGTTGGTGATGATGGTGGTGATGATGACAATGATGGTGATGATGGTGGTGATGATGATGGTGATGATGGTGGTGATGGTGATGGTGGCGGTGTTGATGGTGATGTTGGTGATGATGGTGGTGATGATGGTGATGATGATGACGATGATGGTGATGATGATGGTGGTGATGATGACGATGGTGTTGATAATGATGGTGGTGGTGGGGATGACAGTTACAATGGTGAAGGCATTGACTCACTGTGTAACCTTGGGTAAGACATTTATCTTCACAGCATCTCAGTTTCTCCATTTATAAAACCAAGAGGTGGAAGTTCAGCCTCCCTCCTGTGAGAGTCTGTGATCCAAAGAGAGGATTAGAGGGATGCAGGGAGATCCTTTAGGAAAGAAAGAAAAGAGATTGGAGGAAAACACGCCTCCAGTTGGGACCAAACAAACAGGGGCAGAGGGAAAATGTTCAGTCACGAGACAAAAGAGCAACTTCTCCCGAGGTCCCTCTCATCCTTGGCCTGGGAAGGCTGCTCCTCTACCTCTGGGGAACTAAAAATCTCTCTGGCTGGAAGGGAAGCGAGTGACCAGCACAGCGTGCTGACCGCACCTGATTTCCCAGCCAGTGAGCCTCACCTGCTAATTACATCTGCCAGGCCTGCCTCTACCAAATTTGGCCCCACAAAATCTCCGCCCCACCCCCAAAGGGTCTGGAGCAAATCATTAAAATATCAGGTTTCCAGCCCCTGGGGGATGAGTAGGTGCTAAAAAGAGGCCAAGCTGGATTTGTCAAAAACCAATCAACTCTCACGCACCAAATATCCCCGCTTGGTGCAGGCAACAGCCTGGTGTTTAGGGGTGTGAGAGGCAGTGGGAGGGGTATGGAGGGGGCTCTGGGAAAGCGCTTAACCCCAGGGCACCAATTAGTTGCCCTCAGGGCCAGACAGAGCCACGGGGAGCCAGGGAAGAGAAATGACCCTGCGAAGAACCTACAAGCTCACCAACTGTGGAAGTTTTTGAAGGCTCAGGCGTTCGACCTGTAGCATGGGGTCAGTCTTGCTCGCCTCTTATAAGGGTCACATGGGTCCGTAGCTGAGGTCGAACTTCGCAAGCTACAAGGCACTAAGGAAATGCAATTCGTTCGCACACTCCTTCGATCATGAAGGTTTTCTTAGAGCAACCGCTGTGTGCCGGCCCCAGAGAGGCTGCCGGATCCTTACAGTCTGCCCTTGGCCGCCATGTCTTCCTTTCTCCAGGTTCTCCCTTGGCCCCTATGGCCACAGCTTAGTCTCCTGTTCTGGCTCTTTCTCTGCCTGACCTTGGATGTGGGTGTTCTTTGAGCTCTACCCTGGGTTCTGCTCTCCCTTCTTCCCTCTCCTCATTCTCTCTGAGTGCCCCCTTCTACTCCCATGGCCTCGGTTACGCGCCATGAGGATGGCTCCCGACATCTTTGTCTTCAGACCAGTCGTGCTCCCTTCTGGTCTCGTACATCTGTCCACCCCCTGACTCCCCCTTGGATCGCCCTTCACGTCAGCTCCTTGAGAAACCGATCACCTTCCCTGCCTCTCCGAGGCCACGCCTCCCCCCGGGCTTCCTGTCCCTGCCACCCAGTTGCCCGAATCAGAAACGTGGGAGTCGCGTTCGTCACCCACCTTCCCGTCTCCTCATCTGCCTCCCGGCGAGCCCTGGTCCTGCCAATTCTTCTTCTGTTCGAGCTTCTGGGCTTGGTTGTCTTTGTCGGGCCAGCCGGGGCGTGTCTCAGCAGCCTCCCCACTGCTCTCCGGCCCCCACCTCAGTCTTTTCTGACCCCTTCCCTGCACGGTCACCGCAGCGACCTTTCTGAAATGCAAGGCTGATTCCGCCACCCCTCACTTCCGGGGGACCTCTGGTCCTGTAGACTATTTCCCCCTCTATATCCTGGGGTCCATGGGGTCTGGCTGCTGAAGGGCCACCGTCCAGTGGTTTTCACCTACTCACCACTCGAGGTCTACGCAGGTCACTCAGCAGCCTAGGCCTTAATTTCCTCATCTGTGAAGTGGGGTTAATACGTGCTTCATGCACAAGATTGTTGTGAGGTTTGAATGAAGTAAGGTGGGTTCAGTTTCACATACAGGGTCATGGACATCTGTGTGTGTGTGTGTGTGTGTGTGTGTGTGTGTAGCAGTGTGCCAGGGGGTACAAAGAATTGCAGGCTAAATATGATATTTATATCATATAAATATATAATATCACATTTACTCAATTCTTGAGCCCCAGTATCTATCCATCATCTATTTTTTTTAATGTTTGTTTATTTTTGAGAGACAGAGAGATAGAGTGTGAGCAGGGGAGGGGCAGAGAGAGAGGGAGACACAGAATCTGAAGCAGGTTCCAGGCTCTGAGCTTTCAGCACAGAGCCCGACGCGGGGCTCGAACTCACAAGCCGTGAGATCATGACCAGGGTCGAAGTCAGACACTCAACTGACAGCCACCCAGGTGCCCCTCCAATGTATTTTGATATGAAAACACACATGGACATATCATGGAATCTAATGCAGACTTCGTACCCATGGAAAAGAGAAACATGAGCTCCGGCAGACGCGACCGGTGGCCTGCCCGCATCTCCTCACCTAGAGAACTTCCGGTCTTACCACTTGTCTCCCAGATGCCACGGAAGCTCGCTTCTCCTCCCCTGTGCAGGCCGGAGGGCCGGGAGGCGAGCAGCCTCTGGTGGCAGCCCGCCGCCAACGAGTGACTGGAGGTGGTGTTGGTGTATGAATGCCGCAGCTCCCGTGTTCACGGGGGTAGGAAGTAGGGTGGATAGATAGCTCTGAGGCGTGTGAGCTTGAGAACACATGGACTCTGAAGTACATGGGCTCTGAGCCGTGTAAGCTCTGAGAACGCATGGGCTCTGAGGTGTGTAAGCTCTGAGGTGGGTTTTTCTCTTGAGGCACGTAGGCTCTGAGGGATGTGGGCTCTGATGTCTGTAAGCTCTGTGGTGTGTGGGTTGTGTGACTGCATGGGCTCCGAGGTATGTAAGCTCTGAGGTGTGCGGGATCTGGGGTGTGTGGGCTCTGAGGTGTGTAAGCTCTGAGAATGCATGGGCTCTGGGGTGTGAAAGCTCTGGGTGTGTAAGCTCTGAGGTAGGTAAGCTCTGAGGTGTGTGGGCTCTGAGGTGCATGAGCTCTGTGGTGTGTAAGTTCTGAGGTGTGTGGGCTCTGAGAATCCATGGGCTCTGAAGTGTGTAAGCTCTGGGGTGTGTGGACTCTGAGGTGTGTAAGCTCTGAGAATGCATGGGCTCTGAGCTGTGTAAGCTCTGAGGTGGGTTTGCTCTGAAGTGTATGGGCTCTGAGGTATGTGGGCTCTGAGGTATGTAAGCTCTGAGGTATGTGGGCTCTGAGAATCCATGGGCTCTGAAGTGTGTAAGCTCTGGGTGTGTAAACCCTGAGGCATGTAAGCTCTAAGGTGTGTAACTCTGAAGCGTATGGGCTGCATTAGCTCCAGAGCCCCCAGCGGCATGGGGGGGCGCTTGCCCACCTACACTTTTTTGGCTACCTTCCCTTCCTTGTCTCATGTCCCTGCTCCCTGCAGGTGTGTCCTGGGAGCCTTCCTCTCCCACAAATAAACCCCTGCCCCTGCACCCCCGCCTGGCCCCCAGAGTCTGATTCTGGGAGAACGAAACTTCGACACGAGACACCTACCAACAGCAGCAGCAAGAAGAACAACCATAACGACAATAGAAATAGATTCCAATTAGGCTAATCGTTTTTCACACATCAGCCTCCCTTCATTTTCCATTTCCCCAGGAGGAGGTACACCAGGCGAGGACGCCGAGCCTCAGGGAGGTCACACGGCTCGCCCAGGCCTCACGGCTCATGAGCACGGCGCGGCGCGGGCATTCAGCTCTGGAAGAGTCTGGAGCCCACGCTCTCACCTCTAAGCAAACGGCCGTGTGAGTTGGTGCCCTTTGGTGGAACCGTCCAGAAGTTCGACGCTGGGGAAAGTACCGGTGAACTGGAATCCAGGAGGTCTGGGTGGGCCGGGCCGCTGCTGAGGGGCGCTGGGAGCCCAGCAAATTCCTAGGCCATTCCTCATATCTGACTCACTGCTCTTTTCGAAATCCTTCGCCTTTTTAATTGATCTCGCATTTTCCCACTGCCTAAATATATCGGAAGCGAGAGCTATCTCATGGTCCTCTTGACTTGCTGGGAGACCGCAGCCCAAGAGCGAACGCTCATGGCCTTCCTTCCGGAAGGCGGCGTCGGCTCCAGGCCGCCCGGTGGGCTTTTCAAGGAAAGCTCAAAATCCAAATCTCAGAAGACATTCCCCCACCTTAAAATACGGGCCTCTACTTGAAAACATTTAAAATCCACCCTTTGGTAGCCCAGCGAGCCCCACGCGGGGGCTGGATTTTGCCCACCGGCTGCCAGCTAGTGGCCCTGACTGCAGAGTGCTACGAGCTAGAAGCTACGAGGGCGAATGGGCCGTCTGTCTCTTCCATGGGGGCACCGAGTTCCCCCGGTTTTTATGGTAACGGGAGGGAGCCGTTCCCCGGGCCCGGCCGGCCTCAGGGTTTGAGACTTCCTGCTGAAGTATCCCTGCTGGAAGCTGAGCCAGACCTCCCTGTGCAACCTGGGAAACCGAGGCCGACCGGGGAGCTAGTGTGCCAACTTCCTACCCTCCAGACGGCGTCTGAGCCGGAGAGGAGCCCACCCCTCCCCGGCCTCCCGGGCTGTTTGGTCCCGGCAGGGCCGAGGGAACCTCCTTGCCGGCCTCTGTGGGTGGCTCTGCCCATTGGTTAGTTTTCAGAGTCCTGGGCGGTGGAGTTTGCTGACGACTGCCAAAGCCCAGGGTGAGCGGTAAGCCACCAGGCTTCAGAAGGACTGTGGGTGTTTATTTAAAACCTTACAAACAGTTTACAGCCAATGGAGCACAGTTTACAGGCAAGGACCTCACCGCCGGGCGGCCCCGAGGGGCTGCGGAGAGGGCACACAGCTAGTCCCTCCTCTGTTAGGGGCTGGTGGGGGAGGCGGTGGCTGATGGGGCCACCTCCCCGGCAGCGCTGGGAGGCTCCTGGCTCTCTCGGGTCCCCCCCATCGTTGTGCATTGAATTGTGTCCCTTCAAAAGCCCTCAACCAGATACCTGGGAATGTGACCTTACTTGGAAATAGGGTCTTTACAGATGTAGTCAGGTGAACACGAGGTCATTAGGATGGGCCCTGGTCTGTAATGACTGGTGTCCCCATAAGGCGACTCTGTGAAGAGGGGCGCCTGGGCGGCTCAGTCGGTTGAGCGTCTGACTTCGGCTCAGGTCACAATCTCGCAGTGCGTGAGCTCCAGCCCCGGGGAGTCGGGCTCTGTGCTGACAGCTCAGAGCCTGGAGTCTGCTTCGGATTCTGTGTCTCCCTCTCTGTTCCTCCTTGCTCACATTCTGTCTCTCTGTCTCTCAAAAAGAAAGATTAAAAAAAAAATTAAAAAAATGTATACATAAAGAAGATCCTGTGAAGACACAGACGCACACAGAGGAGCCCACGTGGCCATGGGGATAGAGTTGGGGTCGTGCCGTCACCAGCCAAGGGCTCTAAGAGGTAAGGAAGGGGTCCTTCCAGAACCATCAGAGCACGGCCCCGCCGATTCCCTGACCTTGGCCTTCAGCACTGTGAGGGAATACATCCCTGTGGCATGAAGCGGCCCAGTTTGTGGATTTTATTGCGGCCTCCCTGGGACAGTAACGTGCCCACCCTTCTCCAGGGTCTCTGCGAGGGTCCGTTCACGGCACACTCCCACCTCGGCTCTCGGGGCCCCAGACCCACATACGTCTACCTCAGTGCCGTGTGGCCATGTCCACCTGGACGCTCCTCGGGCCTCTTCAGCTCAGCTTCCCCGCGCAGTAGGGCCTGGTTGCGCCCTTATGGTGCCCGGACAGGCCTCAGCGGCCTCTGCGCTCGAAACCTCCCGGGTCCCGGGGCAGGTGAGCAGGAAAAGAGCGGATCCCACCCGTCGGCCGAGAGCACGTAAGTGACATCAAGACTCCTCGGGAGAGAAGCTGGGATCCCGCTTTTGAGGGCGGGACGGGCGAGAAGGGCGCAGGGCCGTCGAGTCTCTGACAGGGAGCCCGGGCGGGGTCTCCGTAACCCCTTGCTACTCGGTTGTCTGTGGGCCGACAGCAGCGGCCCTCGAGACGGCAGATCCTGGGATCCTCCCCAGGCCTGCGTAGTGAGAACCTGCATTTGACCGAGGCGCCTGGTGACTCGCGTGCAAGTGGCATCGCAGGGGTGCTGGGCCGCGGACGGGGAACGAGGCTGAACCTGCTTTTCCCGTGCCTCCGGGCTCTGCT
Organism: Paguma larvata; assembly: GCA_030068075.1. NCBI lineage: Eukaryota > Metazoa > Chordata > Mammalia > Carnivora > Viverridae > Paguma > Paguma larvata. Next base: position 39,643,022 of record CM057827.1, on the reverse strand, counting down.
GGGCTTTCCACGGGGGCTGGACAAGCGCTCCAGGCCCGGGGCCTGCGGGAAGGGAACATTCCAGAAGAGAAGGGGACATTCTGGGCTCTGGGGACCCCCAGACTTTCTTGTCCCTCTGCCTCCGGCCAGTGCTCCGGGCAGACACCCGGCGTCACGCAGAATCCTTCCCTCTCGTGACCCTCTGGCCTTGCCCGCCTGGTCCCCAAGACCCGACGTCACTCCATCCCCATGGCCGGTCTCTTCTGCTTCTTCCCGGACAACTCTGAGGGGCCCTACAGCTTTCCAGACCTGCCTTTTCTTTCTTTAAAAAAATTTTTTTAACCTTTATTTTATTTTTGAGAGAGAGAGAGAGAGCGATTAGGGGAGGAACAGAGAGAGTGGGAGACAGAGAATTGGAAGCAGGCTCCAGGCTCTGAGCTGTCAGCACAGAGCCCGACGCGGGACTTGAAATCACAAACCCGTGAGATCATGACCGGAGCTGGAGTTGGACACGGAACCAACCGAGCCACCCGGGCGCCCCCCAGACCTGCCTTTTCTAAGCCGCTGGAATTCTGGCGGCCAGAATGACGGTAAATACTCTTAATTCCCACCAAGACAGGCTCCTGCTTAACCCTCAGACCCCCCTACACCACTGGCCCCGTCTTCATGGAAGACCACAAAATCCCTCCCGAGGCCTGGAGGCGTGGCCTGCGTCTGTGCCCCTTCCCTCCCCAAACCTTTGTGGTGATCCTATGCCCCCTCCCCCGGCTCATTTGCTGCCTCCCCCTGGAGACGGTGTCTTGTCCGGGAGCCCTCCGAGCACCCAGATAAGGCCGGGCCTCCCCAACCTCTGCGCCCACGTGCCCCCTGCCTTGCCTTCTCCGCCCTTGTCCCAGGGGTGCTCACGGGTGTAGCGCCGGGTGCACCTGCTGGAGGCCGGGGGCCTGGTGTGCCCACATCGCGGCTGCTTCGCTCAGTCAACCGCAGTGACAACGAGTGGGGTTGGCGCTCTGTGCAGAAGGAAGCCGCCACGGCTGTGCTCGACTCCTGCCTCTACTCCAAGCTTACCAGCAGGTTCGTCCGTGAAGTGTTCAAAGGCTGCGGGCACGGGGGAGGGGCCTTTGTCCAGAGAGACGTGAGGACGGTGGTTTCTGCCGGTGCCTCGAGCGAGAGTGGACCTTGCCCAGCATCTCGGGTGGCTGCGGATCGGCCCTGAGACTTCTGGGGCCGGCTGGCTGCAACCACGCGGAACTCTCGCCACAGAGGTTCTGTGATTGCGGGGTGGCCAGGGACCGGCCAGCGGGCGAGGGGGGGCTCACTGTCATCTCCCGCTGGCCGGCGTCTCTCCGGCCTTTCCGCAACCCTCCCGTCTTGGCACCGGAATGATTTTGCAGAAAGGCCAGTGTGCCCGTCCCTTCGGGGGCCCCCGGGCACGCCGAGGGGGCGGAGGAACGGCCGAGTGTACAAACGCATCGGTGCAGTCGTTCTGCGCGTGAATGTGCAGTTTCAAACCAGTCGGGACCAGAAGCGTGGCCTCTGCCCTGTCGCCTGCCACGCGCCGACCGGACAGCGCGCCTCCGTGAGACGGGCGCATGTGCGCTCCTCATTTCGTTTCGTTTCCGTGATTCGTGTCGAGGCCCAGGGCGCATGTATTCAAGGGCACGAAACTTTGGGGTGCGGTGGGGTCAAGGTTTACATTCGTAGGCACCCGGGGAACCGCCGCCCAGACCAAGTTGTGAGGTGGTTTCCAGCCGCCGGTGGGCTCCCGGATACCACCCCCCGAGCCCCCCCCCACCCAGAGAGGCAAACACTGATCTGGCCTCTGGCCCCAGGCCCTTTGTCTGTTCTGAACTTCACATAAACGGGCTCACCCAGAGAACGCTTCTCCGCCCGGCATCCCACTCCACGCGGCGTCCGTGAGACTCGATGCGCTGGGGGGGCGTGTGAGCGGTCCCGGGTGCCGCGGGGTCCTGGCTGCACCTCCAGGCTGCAAAGCCCCTGGGCTCATCGGCTCCCCAGACAAGTGACAAACAGGTTGGGTGACCCGGTCTGTCTGCAGAGCAGGGCAGGGTGGGGAGGGGGGGTCCCCTGGGGGAGCCGGGGGGGGCCCACGGTTGTCTGGTCAGAGGCCATCCCCCGGTGTCCGCAAATTCACTTTTTGTTTATTTTCCTGAAAAGCTAAATAAGCTGCTGAGACTGAGCAGCTCCACACCTGACGTGCGTTTTCATTGTAAAAATATTTTTGCGGGTCAGAAAATTGCACCCAAATGTTTTCACAGGCAAAACGCTGCCGTGTGCTGCTCGGCCCCGCGACCGGCCGCCACCGGGGACGGGGCCGCCGAGGTGCACCTCGGGTACGCATTTCAATCATCACAGTAACCAACACGCAGAAAGCACTTACTCCGTGGCGGTTTGCCGGTAAGTTCGGCGTGACGTTTTCACCCTCGTCCCTCCCCGCAGGGCCGGTGTGCGCATCAGTGTGATTGTGGCCAGTTCCATTTTGCAGATGAAGGAAACGAAGTCCAGAGAGGTCAAGTGACTTCCCTGAGGTCACACAGCCTGCAAGGGGGCGGAGCCAGGGTCAGAATCCGGGTCTGTCTGACTTCAGAGGCCGGGTTTTGCCCCACTCAGGGGCACCTCCGAGGCCCTCCTTCAGGTCCGGAGCAACCCCCGGGCTCTCCCTCAGTCTTCCTCACCGCTCTGGGTTCCCGCGGTTTTCTAGGATGAAGTTATCTAGGAAAGGTGACACAACGACGGCTTGTTGCCAATCTAGAAGAAGCCCAGAACATTCCACACATGTAGGACTATCAGAGCCAGTGCAGACCAGGTGAGTGACACGGCTGCCCCGACACCGTGGGCGACAAGGCTGGGCTGAGGCTCCCCCTGGCCCCCCGGCCCCCAGCCTCCCCCACGCATGGCTGTCCTTGTTGCCCGGCTCTGGGAGGCTGGACCTCGTACACAGTTGTGGCCCACACGGCTTGGCCGCACAGCTGAGGTCCTTGACGCACACACTGATACACAAAGACGCGGCAGAATGTGTCACGCCCCTGTCACAGAACACACCGCTGGGGGCCGTGATCCGAGGACTCACCGTGGAGTCCCGCAACCATCATTTTCAACTCTACGCAGCCAGTGGAAAAAACGGGAGTAAAAACCAGTCCGAATGATTCAGGCGATCCCTCCCTCCTTCCCCCCAGACCCCCCGGGTGATGCCTGTGGCTGAGCGAGACCTGCCCCCAGCCCTGCCTCAGCCCCAGCTCCCGGGAACTCACAGACGCATCTTTCTCTCAAATGCAGCTCCAGTCGCCAGCCAGCCCCACGGCCTGGTGCTCAGGTGGGGAAGCGTGAGGCGCTGGGTGCGGGAAGGGAAAGGGCCGGGCCGGGCGCGCTAGGAGGCAGCCGTGACTCCCAGGCCGTCAGGGCCCCCCTCGGAGGTGGTGGGAGGGAGGAGGGCTCTCGTGACTCTTGCCAGCCGTGCTGTTATGGCCGCTGACCCTGGCGGGACAAGATCCACTCGTACCAACCTCCCCCCTGAGGATAGGGTTGGCGGTCCCTCCTCGGGGTGTCCCTGGGCCGGCACAGATTCACCGCTCATGGGTGCTTGGTGGTGGGTGGCGTGGAGCTCGGGTCCCACCGCCCTGACTCCGGCTCCGGGAGGAGCATTCTAGGGCTCACGGGCCTCACCCGGGGCTGGGGCTCCCAGCAATAGTGGGAGCAGGGGACGACAGCCCTGTCAGGGGGCAGCTCACGGCGGGGACAACGACAGCCTCGGAGGGACGCTTTCGGAGGGGTCAGCGAGCCCCGGGCGCACCAGTGGGGGCCCAGTCACTGTGGAGTGGAGGAAAGGGCTGGCCGTCAGCCGCTTTTCTGTGTCAGGCGTCATGGCCGGCACGTGACGTCTCGACGGCGGGAAGAACACAGCCCACGCTCTCGCCGTCGTCTCTGTACGGCCGGAGGGAGGCCCGGCGCCGGACACCGAAGGCGGCTCCGTAGGCACCGCTTGAGCATGGAGACAATGGGGATTTTATACACCACTGTCGTCAACCAAATCGGGACAGCCGCCCAATCCTGGAGTGTGTATGTGTGTATTGTTACGGGTGTGTGTGTATGTGTTGGGGTGCGTGTGTGTGTCGGGTGTGTTGCATGTGTGTGTGTGCTAGGTTCATGCGTGTGCTGGGGTACGTGTGTGTTGTGCATGCATGCAAATGTATGTTGGGGTGCATGCATGTTGGGGTGCATGCGTGTATGTTGAGGTGCTTGTGTGTTGTGCATCATGCATGCATATGTATGTTGGAGTGCGTGTATGTTGGGGTGCTTGTGTTTGTGCATGCATGCATATGTAAGGGTGCATGTGTGTTGGGGTGCATGTGTGTATATTGGGTTGCATGCATGTATGTGTGTTGGGGTGCATGTGTGTGCTGGGGTACTGTGTGTGTGCTGGGGTGCCTATATGTATGTGTGTGCTGGGTGCATGTGTGTTGGGGTACGTGTGTGTATGTATGCATATGTGTGGCAGAGTACATGTGTGTGCATGTGTTGGCTACATGTGTGAGTGTGCACGCGTGTCTATGTGCACACATACATGGGGGGGATGGAGATCAGCCCTCGGGTGGACTCCAGGGACAGAGGCTCAGGAGGGTCCGAAGGGCCTGGCTGAGCCAGAAGCTAGCAGATGGAGGGGCAGGGTGAGCGTAGGACTGCTTCCAAGAGGGGGGCAGGCGAGTGACAGCCACAGTGGAGGGGCAGCGGGGGACAGGGGCGCAGGGAGGGCAGGCCAGTGGGGCCGTACCACTGCCGCCGCTGCCACGGAAGAGCGTTTCCCAGACAGTCCCGCCTGCCGGCCACACCGCCGGGCTCTTACAGACACCGGCCCGTTCAGTCCTCGCCCCGGCCTCAAGGGGCAGGACTCTGACTCCCCTGATCAGCAGAGGGCGTGACCCGAGACACACGGGGTGACTTGTCCCAGGTCCCCCAGCTGGCGAAAGGTGGCGCCGACGGCAGCCCCGGGCTCGAGCCGCTGAGCTGTCCGAGGATCCGAGGAGCTGCGTGTCGCATGCACGTCCTGACTTCCGTTGACGGTTAATTTACGTCTCAACTGGGCTGGGCTGCGATGATGTCCAGCTAAGTGCTCAAACATTATTCCGGAAGCTTCCGTGACGGCGTTTTGGCATGAGATGAACGTTTAAATCGATAGACTTTGAGTTAAGCGAATTACCCTCCATTAAGTGGACGGGCCTCTTCCAGTCAGCGGATGGCCTGAGGAGAACAGAAGGCCGGCCTCCCCTGAGCGAGAGGGAATTAATTCCGCCAGCAGACCGACTTGAGCTAAAGCATCACCTCCTCCCTGGTCTCCGGCCTGCCGGCCTGCAGACTCCGGACTTCTCCGTCTCCGGAACCACGTGAGCCAGTCCCTTATAACAAATCTCTTTATTTTTCTGTGTCAGTGGAGAACCTTGGCCAATACGCCTTCTCGGGAGCGGACGTCAGGAGAACTGGGCAACCGGAAATGAACTTGAGTGGAAACTTCCGGGCATCCAGTGTGGCCCAGGCAGGGGTTCAAGACGGCGAGCCGTGAGGGGTGAGGTGGGTTCTAGAGCAGGAAGGAGCGGGGCAGGGAGACAGGGGTGGCGGAGAGGGCCCGGGTCACCCGATACAGGTCTCCGCCTCTGCACCTTCTCGCTCTGTGGCCACGGTCAAGTCAGCTCAGCCCGAAGCTCTCGCCAGCGGCCCAGGCTGCCTGCGGCGGCGGAGGGGGCCTCGTTTCCCGCTGCCGGCTTCTATCCCTGCTCCCCAACCCCCCATGACATCGTGCGTCGTCCCCTCAGCGGTGGCCGTGGCCTAATCAAACACCCCAGAGTCAGATGTTGCAGAATTAACAGTCCTCCGCGCGGCGTAAACAGAGTCGAAATCAAACGCGGTGAAGGGAGATTGCCTTTTAAATAGGCCCTGACAGCTGTGGAAAATATTATGCCCGAATAGAATCCTTACATACGACAGACATTAACTCTTAGGGAACCCCTCAACGGGTCCTCTGGATCGTTTGTAAGATTTTATTTTATTATGGATTGGGTGTATTGAAGTAAGACTATAATCTTATTGTGCTGTGACCTCTGTTTTTATAGCTCTGTATAAACAGCAGTTACCGTGTTAGAGAGAGAGATGTTTACAGATGGAGAAATAAAAACACGCCACTTTACTGGGCTGCAGTAACCTGAGACCGGCCTGAGGCAGGGCCTGGGTTTTGTACGTCAGAGGCCCGGTCCTGATGGGAGCAGACAGCTCTGATGGGCGGGAACGCTAGCAGGGCGCGGGGCCTCGGTTCCTTTCGGCGGAACGAGGCCACGACTCCGAAGGGTCACGTCTTTGCCACCAGCCTCCCCGCGAAGGCTCCGACGTTCGGGCCGTGGGGATCCCCGGGCTGGGCGCGGGTGAGAAGCAGGCTCGTGACCCCGGGGAGGGAGGGGGTCGGTGTCTTGTGGTTTTGTCGCTCCCTCGAACCGGAGGCTGTGCGGGGAGAGGACACGAGCTTTGGGGCAGGACAGACCTGGGGCTGGTCCTGGCTCGGTGCTTAATGATTCCGTGACCTGGACTTAAACCTTCTGGAATGTGGGACTGAGAGCACCTGGCTCACAGGTCCTCGTGGGGGACAAATGAGACAAGGGACGGAAGGCACGGGGCACTCGAGAACGTCCCTTTCCTTCACCCCCACCCCTTTCCTTTAAGAATCCTGCGATATTTTGGGGACGCCTGGGTGGCTCCATTGGTTAAGTGTCTGACTCTTGGTTTCGGCTCAGGTCAGGATCTCACGGTTTGTGAGGTCGAGCCCCGCATCCGGCCCTGTGCTGACAGCGTGGAGCCTGCTTGGGGTTCTCTCTCTGCCCCTCCCCTGCTCACTCTCTCTGTCTCTCTCTCAAAAATAAGTAAATTAACTTAAAATAAATGTAAAAAAGATTTTTTTAAATCCTGTGATATATTCGTTACAGTGGAGCTGAGGGTTCCCAGGAAGTCGTCTTCTCTTGGGGGCCATCGGCCACTTTAGGGAGCCCAGGTAGCCTCCCCACAGGACGGTCTTGGCTGTGGCTCCTGACTGACTCAGAATGTGTGGACTGCCAGCCAGGGACAAGTGCCGGGAGAAAACAGGACAGAGGAGGGTCATGGGTAGCCGGGAGTGGGGACACTAAGGTTTCAGGAAGGGCGGCCCAGGAAGGTTTAACTGAGAAATGAAACTTTGAGTCAAGACTGGAAGTCGTTTTCCGTGGCATCTGTATGACAGCGGTGGGGATGAGGTCAGGGACATGGCGAGGGCAGACAGGGTCAGGTGTCCGGTCGGGTGTGTGGCTGGGTCACATCCGTCTGCTGGGGGCGACACGGCTGGGCACCAGCGTCCTAAGGACTCTCAATGAGCAGGCCGCTAGAAGCATTTAGGGGGTGTCACGGACCCAGCGTTTGCGTCTCCCCCGCAAATCCGGAAGTTGAAGCCCTAACCCCCAACGTGATGTGTTAGGAGTCGGGGCCTTCATATGAGCGGTCACGTGGTGGGGGCAGGAGCCCCCGGGATGGGATTAGTGCCCTTATAAGAAGACAGAGAGACAGCATAGCTCTCTCCTCTCACACGCAAAGAAGTCCCGTGAGGACACCGTGAGACAGTGACCACTTACAAGCCAGGAATAGATTTCACCGGGACCCAGATCTGCTGCCACCTTGGTCTTGGACTTGCAGCCTCCAGCACCGTGAGAAACTATCCTCTGTTGTTTGAGCCCCCAGTCCGCGGCGTTCTGTGCGAGCAGCCGGAGCGGACTAACGCAGGGGGTTCCCCTCTCAAACCACGCCTCAGACAGGGACGCCATTTAGTTCGTAACGGCCACATGGAAGCGTGGCCCAGCAGATGCTAAAAGCCAACCGCCTGCTGGAGAATTGTTAGAACGGATGGTCGAGCAACTTCTACTGTAACTGACACCCTGTGGTTTGTATCCGCACGTGCACGCTGGGAGAAATCAAATATTTCTCAACGTCGTGTTTACATGCTGATGCATATATTCATTTATATCAGCAGAGTAGTTGGTAAAGACATTACCACGCCCACGTAAGGGGGCTCGCGTCACCCCTAAGTCTGCTGCCAACTCGAGCGCTTACTCGTTTCTCCCGCCCTCGTGTCTCTAGCCCTGAGCTTCAAGGTTTCTACGTGTTTGATGTTCTTGTCCCAGTTTGCCAGCTCCCTGGGGTCCCCTGGGGTCCCCTGGGGTTCCCTGGGGTCTTCGAGCCTCAGGCAGCGTCCTCCATCTTCGGCGGGCTGTCTGCCATCAGCCGTTGTATCTCCATTTGGTGCGACCCTGTCGAGTCACTGGGGAGACAGCCGTGAACAGGGCAAAGGCCCGTCCCTCCGTGGAGCTGACATTGAAGGGAAGCCCGGCCCTCCCACGCGAGTCCCGTCTGCTCCGGGCCAGGTGACGGAGAGTGTGAAGGAAGAGGGGGCAGGGCCAGGGGCCAGGGCCGGTGTGGTTCAGGCAGAAGACCCCCTTCTCAGAGCCTGACGGGGGTCACCTGCCCCCCTCCCTCTCCGTCCCCTCGCCGGCAGGTGCCTGGCCTCCCAGGGTGTGGCCCTGGAGAAGAGAAGGGAAACAAACGATGGTTTTCTTCAAATGGCCAATGACTGGGGACACAGGGGACAGCCCAGCCCGGTTCTGGGGGGTTCTAAGCAGCGACGGATCCTGCAGCCCAATCCAAAGGGAACTTCTGAATGCAGAGTGCGGTCCTGGGGGGGGGGGAAGGGCCGCGCTCCAGAGCTCAGAGATGGGAGACGGTCTGACAGAGGAGGCGTGTCGGGGGCTCCTCTATCAGGCGAGGGTCTGAACCACCACCCCCTCCCCCCGGCTCCTCCTTGATTTGAATGTTGGGAGTCTAGGGCGGTGGTGTTCCGTGGGGCGTGATCTTACCCCCACCCCCACCAGGGGGACTTAGGCAATGTGTGGAGGCACGTGGGGTGGCCACATCGTGTGGGGGCTGGGGCGTTGCTCCTGGCGTGTGGGGGGGGAGGTAGAGGCCGAGGATGCTGCGACACGTCCTACAAGCTCACTCTGGTTCCACGACAAAGAATTCTCTGGCTCAAAGTGTTCATGGAGCAGCGGGGGGAAAACTCCGGTGTAGATAAATGCATAGCTCTGACGGTGACCTCGTAAGTCAGGACACTTTGACGGTCGCTAGGCATGTGGCCATCTCCCTAAATGCCTCTTTTAGGATGAGAGACAGGGCCCCGGGCCTCGGGCGTGAGCCACAAGTGATCAGAACAGGCCTCTCTCCCCGCTCCTTGAGGCCCAGGGAGGGGAAGGGTCTCACTCGGTGAATCAAGGCAGAGCCAGGACTAGGACCCCAGTGACTCCTCGTCCAGTGCTCACCATCCTGGCCTAGGCCAATTCAATTACCTGGTTCACCTCGGAGACCCTGGGGCTCTGCCAGGCCTTAGCCTGTGTAGACAGACAGTCAGTGCTCAGGGCTCGCCAGGGGTTAAGACAGCACTGTGCCCGCAGCCTTGTTTTGGTGTAGACAGAGTTCCTGCTCCCCGTGTGGCCACAAGACGGGAACTTGCTCTCCTTCGTTGGCTCTCTCCCACCAGAATCTGGACTGCACTCCAGGCGAGTTTGCCATCTCACCCCCGAGCCGCAAACCCAGGCGGGCCTCCTGGCTCTCGCCTCTGCTGGTCTCACACTGGCACGGTTTCCACCCTTAACAAAAACCAGCGGCTCTTCTGCCTGCAGCCTGTGGCCCGACTCACAGATAAGATTGTCCTCTCTGGGACAGAGTGGTGCAATTGTAGATGCCGGGGATGGGTTCACAAGGAGAGGCTCCCTTCCATCTCCCCGCACGCGGGGCCAACGACTGATCGGGGCAGCGTTGTCTCTTATATCACAGATCACACTGGAAACATACAGGCTCCTCCTTCTGAATCTGGCACAAAATGGAGACACCGGGCGGGGTGCCGGACTTCCATGTGTGTGTTACCCAGCCCCACCGGAGAGGAGGGCCCGTGGGCTCCAGTCCCTTCCAGCCACGGGGGGTGCCGGGGACTGGTCCACAGCGCTGGGCTGTCTGCAGCTTTCCCGGCTGAGAGGCAGTGCTCAGAGCAGGTGTCACCTGATAGCCCAAGGACGGAGGGACAATGATGGGTACAGAGAGTCTGAGCCTGGGGTGACACATGAATTTTATCTTTTTTTTTTTTTACTCCTTATTTGGAAATAATTATAGACTCACAAGAAATTCAAGAACAGGGGGCGTCTGGGTGGCTCAGTCGGTTAAGCGACCGACTTCGGCTCAGGTCATGATCTCACGGTCTGTGAGTTCGAGCCCCGCGTCGGGCTCTGTGCTGACAACTCAGAGCCTGGAGCCTGCTTCGGATTCTGTGTCTCCCTCTCTCTCTGCCCTTCTGCTCACTCTCTGTCTCTATGTCTCAAAAATAAATAAACGTTAAAAAAAATTAAAAAAAAGAACTTTCTGTTAAAAAAAAAAAAGAAGAAGAAGTTCAAGAACAGGTCCAAGAGGTCCTGTGTCACCTTCCCGCCACGGTGACCACACATGTGACTTTAGCGCATTACCAAAATCAGGACATCGTGATGAGACCTCACCAGGGTTCGCACATGCTCATGTTTTGTTCTTTGGGTGTCTCTGTGTGTAGTCCTACGACGCTTCACCCCACGTGTAGATTCGCGCGACTGCCACCGTGGTCATGATCTGCACTGTTCCCCTCTAGGGACTCCCTCCTTCTTCCCCTTGACGGTTGCCTCCGCCCTCCCAGTGCCTAACACCTGGGACCTCTCATCTCTGTTTCCGTTTGCCATTCTTTTCCATGTCTCCATCATTTACTCAGGCAGAGAATGTTACATAAATGGAGCATACGGTATGGAACCTTCTGGAACCTTATGGTATGGAACCTTCTGAGACTGGCTTTTTCCACTCGGCATCATGCCCTTGAGATCCATCCAAGTTGGTTCCTTCTTCTTACGGAGGATTAGTCCAGGGCGTGGGGGTACCAGTTTGCTGAACTCAAATTCCATCCAAATTGTCAAGTCTGCCCTGTTGGCGCTGGCTGCCCGGGACACGGGGACAAGCAGTGACTGTCTCATCCTGGTCAACAGAGCGCACGCCATTGTGATGGGCAATTCTGTCCTAGTCACTCACTGACGCGTTCACGCAGCACGTTTTTCGGCGCCAACTCTGTGCCCCGTGAACTGCGCAACGGTGGACCAAAGAGCTCCAGTTCTGGGTGTCCGGGGGGAACTTACGGCTCAGGAGAGGAGACCGACATTTAATAAATGAATGGGGAAATATACAATTGTGACTTTTGATCGGGGCTTTAAGGAAAAGAGCACCCTTGCCTACACAACACGAAGAAGCACGTCGGCGGCGGGGAATGGCATTCCAGGACTGGGAACAGCATGTGCGAGGGCTCTGAGGCTGGGAAGAGGCACACATTTTGGGAGAACGGAAGGGAGGCAGACGTGCCGGAGCGTGATCCAGGGTCTGGGACAAGGTGGGGCTGGGTCGTGCAGGTCCTCGTAGGTGGAGGATTTTATCTCCAGGGCGAGGGGAAGACTTCAGAGCATTTTAAGGGGAGAGGCGACCTGTAGTTTGTGTTTGACAAAGATGGCACCAGCTGTGGTGTGGACACTGGATCATAGTGGATGAGGACGGAAGCTGGGAGACTCGTTGAGAGGTCATGGTGGCCTCCTAAGACCTTGACCATGGCGGCCTGGTCTAACTAAGCCTTCGACTGTGGAAAGGAAGAGAAGTGGACAGGTGAGGTGGATGAAGGTGGGGAGGTGGGACGGACGTGATCTGTGTGTGGTGGCGGTGGAAGTATGTCGAGACACGTTGCTGCGCGGGGCCCGCTGACGCTGCCCTGGGCTTCCGGTGATGGAGAAAGAGCGAAGAGCTCTTAGCGAGGTGGCAGAAAGAGCACCAGTGGGCTCTGGCCAGAGTTGCCGAGTTCAGATTCTGGCTCGACCATTGTTTGGCTGCCTGTGCTTAAGGCAACTTGGCTTTACCCAGCCTTGACTTCCTCCTTATCGAAGGGAGCCCCCAAAAGGGGCAGCCTGTGCCTGGCACCCAGCAGTGGCTGAAGCGGCGGGCACCACAGAAACTATAATCATCTCATCGAGGCCCGAGTCGGGTTTTGCGTCGCCTGCTCACGCCAGCGCCCAGCAACTGCCTGACAAGTGACAAGGTTTGCGAATGTCTCTTCTTTCCTTGAATTTCCTCTAGAGTCTTCTTGTCCAGGGACACCGGGACGGTGCAAGGTGGCTTGGAGGGGGGGGCCCAGAGGTGGCCGTGCGAGGAGTGCAGGGGACAGATGGGACTATCTGGGGCCCTTTGATGTGTAGAGCCTGGAGCGTTCTTTCATTTCAAGAGCACGTGATTCGTACTACACGTCGGCCAGTCGAGCTTCCAGAAACACGGCCCCCGGGAAAGGGGTTGGAAACGAAGTCTCCGCACGTCCAAAGGGGCAACGGTCTGCCGTATTTTCTTCCATTGAAATGGACGCTCTTCCTCTTTCTTCCTACTCTTCAGGGTTTTTGAAGTCAGGATATATCTTCCATCTGCGTGTACGCTTAGCATTGTGAGGGTTTTGTTCCCTCCAGAACCGTCGTTAAATCTTTCAGCCGATGGTATTTCATATCAAGGAAATCTGGCTGCGCTTGGCCTCCCGGTCCCTCCACCCCTTCCCGGTGATGTATTAAGTCACTGTGAGTTAGGCGGGACGAGCCAGACAGATCCTGTCTGAAGGTTTTCGGAGTCCCTGGTGGTCTGTCTGTGCTGCCCGAAGCTTCTGAACGTACCGGGAGATGTTTTATTACTTGGTGGTGTATAACTTCCTCAGCGCGGTCCCCCGGGGGTTATTACCGGTGAACTCGGAGACATTTGCTCCGCGTCAGCTTTTACCCTTTGACAGTGCAAACCCCGAAATGAGAAGAATTCCCGTCTATGACACCTGTCCCGTAGAAAGCAAGCAAGTCCATCGCGAGGCCAGCAGTCGGAGGAGAATGATGCCCTTCTACCCCGGGGCCCCGGTAGTGAGCAGTCTTATTTCAATGAGCCGTTCGGGGTCTGGGCGTCAGAGAGAGGCTAGCGGCGGACCCAACAGGAGCCGGTCCCCAGGGCAGCAAGTGCCCGAGCTCCTATGTGGGCGTCGGGATGTATGGAGTGGAGGAGGAGACAGAGGGTCGCCGGCGGGAGACGCCCTTTGAACTCTGAGTGCAGAGGGGTCAGGGTGGGGGGGAGCCCCGGACCCCGAGGCTCGCTGTCGGTGGTGTTGCATCCCTGGGTGATGAGGGCGCCCGCTCACCTGTGGGCAGTTCTGATTGTGTCTGCAAGGCCGGCCCTCCTGGTCTCAGTTCAGGCGTTTGGGGACACACGGGACCAGCCCGTCCCTTCTCCAGAAGGCGGCAGCACTAGGCGCGGGTCAGAGCCCCGGGCTGTCACTCTTCGGATCCTCGCGGTGACGTGCGGAGCCCGTCTCGTGGTGTGGAGAGGGGCTTGGTGGGGAGCGGGCCTCCTGGGACAGAGAAATAGCCCTGGGAGCTGCGTCTATGTTGTCGGGGTGCTATGAGGACACTGCTGGGCACAGGGCAGCGTGTCCCATGAGGACCCGTGGAGGTCATTTTTCTCCCCCCCGTCCTGGCGAGAGTGGACTGCCCCCGGCCCCAGCGGGACTTGCTGGGAGCACGTGGGAGCTGGAACGGACCCACACAGGGCTTTCCAGAAGGTGGACCCCAGGGCCTGGGCGTCGGAGGGCGGCTCAGGGCAGCTGTGTGTGGGGGGAACAGAGGGCGGGGGCAGCTCGGGGTCCCCAGTGCTTCCCTCCCCCGCCCAGAGCAGCCCATTTCCATCTGTTTTATACATCGCGGCTCCTGCTGACATGATTTCCGAGGAAGGGTGGCTCCTCGGAAGGTGCGAGCCCGGCCCGCAGCGCCCCGCGGCCGGCACGTGTCCACCTCGGCGTCCCCGCTGCCCTGACCCTGGGCTTCCCGTTTCTCCTGCCCCGTTCCCCTTTGGCCGGTTTCTTCACATCATTGTTTTTTTAAGTTTATTTATTCATTTTGAAAGAGAGAGCATGAGAGGGCAGGGAGCAGAGAGAGAAAGAGCATCTCAAGCAGGCTCTGCGCTGTCAGTCCAGAGCCCGACCTGGGGCTCGAACTCGTGAACCATGAGATCACAACCTGAGCCGAAATCTAGAGTCGGATGCCTAACCCACTGAGCCACACAGGCCCCCTCCCATCATTTTTATTTACATGGTGCGTATCTTTTCATGCTGCTCCAAATCCTTTTTGGTTTTGAGCCAGGCAGCGGGCAGCATAAGCAGACTGGCTGACAAACACAGTGCTTGCTCCTGTCTCGTCTGCACCACTTTCGTGTTTAGGGCACGAGCCCAGGGCCCTGAGAAGCTGGTCAGGGTGCACGTGGGTGGGGGATGGTCCCGGAACCACTGCCCCAGCGTCCCCCACCGCCTCCACTTCCCGACGCATCCTGACACGTACACACCTCACGTGTACCCGCTGGGCACCCCCCCGCCGCCACACCCCCGGCCCTATGCCCGCTCCTCGTTCCTTCCTAAACTCCCTGGGAGGCCAAAGGCTTCTGGACCCCGGCCCCGGCCAGGGCCACATTCCTTTCCTAGAATGTTTGTTTGAGTTTTCCTCTGCCCCGTAAACACCAGCAGAGCCCGGGGGCATGGTAAGGGCTGTTTAAAGAGAAGCGAAGCCTGAGTCTTCGGCTCCGACTGGGTGCAGGCTGGAGCTGGCCTTCTCAGCAGAGCCGGAAATCCTCGGTGGAAAAGAGTGAGGGTTTGGGACCCAGGGAAGAGGTGGCGTTAACTGACCAGGGGGCCCCGGGGTTGGGACCCCACCTGGAGCCTGAGATCCAGCTCTGTGCAGGGTCCCTCCTCTGGGATGGGGTGCGTGATGACCTATTTCCACCTCCACGGCCATTGTCCTGGGGTGCTCCCGAGCTGCGGCCACAGCTCCGTCCTTGAGCCCCTGGGCCGGCTGTGGCTCGGGTCCGTCCCTAGATGCTGCCTTGGGCAGCACAGCCCATCTTGCTGGTCTAATGGGGGACATTCAGGTGGCCTGCTGGTCCCCACACTGGTTCCCCTTGCTGCTGCCCCTCCCTGGGCCTTCTGGAGCCCTCAGGGAAAGGGCTCCCACTTGTGGGAGCAAGTTGTGCGCAACGAGAACCACAAGCAGCGGGACCCCCTTGTGTGTGTCCTCCTAACTGAGCCACCCCCCTACCGTGGCTCTGGCGGCCACGCACCGACCCCTCCCCCTCTCCAATCCCTCCCTTCCGCCTCCCACACCCCCACCTCTGCACCCCCCACTGCCAGGTGCTCACGCACACACCACACCCCCCCACACCCGCACACACTCACGCAACCACACACGCTCACACGCACACCCGGGCACGGTTCCACCGTACTCCAATTGCTCATGTATTCACGCCTGCACGCACGCGCGCGCACACACACACACACACACACACACACACACAGAGCTCTCCCCAACCTTGCCTCTCCCTCCTTTCCTCCCCAGGGAAGGGGGGGTGGACATTCCCTGCTGAGAGCGCTGTTTTCCCTGCAGAGCTGCCAGCCCCCTTCCCGGCTCCGCTGACACCAGCCCCTGAGTTTCTTCTGGGGACCCGGCACTCCCTGGTCTCAGCGCACAGGGTTCAGCTGGGGCGGGCCCTTCTGTGGATCCCAGGGAGCGTGCCAGGCCCGGGGGAGCCGAGGCCAGCTCCCTCCCGGCAGTGGCCACAGTGCAGGGATGGGTACATGACCCACCGTGGCTAGAACTTTCTGGAAGAAAGCTGTCCCCTTGGGGGCACTGGTGGACTGAGCGTGCACAGAGGGGGAAACGGAGTCGAGGCTGCGGGGTGTGCTCCTCTAACACCCTGGTGCTCCTGGGTCAGCCTGAGCTCAGCGCGGGAGCCACCCTGGAACTCCCTTACAGGGCCCGGCCAGCCCTCTTTGGTGCAAATTAGTTTGGGCATTAGTTTGAGCGAGGCTGTCTCCCCTGCGCCCAAGGCAGCTGGAGCAGTAAGGGGGCGGCGCTGGGGTGGTGGCCCCGAGGCACTTTGGAGTCAGTAGGACCTGGGTGGTGAGACTTGGTGGGAGGAGCCTGGGTCACCTGTCTGGTTAAAAAGCTGCAGCCAGCCCCGGAAGTCAGGGCGTCCTGCTCCGAGTCCTTTCTCTCCCTCTGTTCCCTTTGGGGACCTGCTGCCAGCCCGTCAGGCTGCTCGGGGTCCCTCGGAGAGTAGCTGAGCTTGGAAATGTACGGGACTCAGGTATAGCGGGGCCTCAGCGGCCCGGGCCACCTCCGTTTCTCTTCTCAGGTGGTCCCCAGGCTCACTGTGGCCCAAGGCAGGCAGGATGACACGAGTCAGGGCACGCATGACGGATTGTTCTTTAATAAACAAGACTCCAAAAATCCAGCCCTGAAACAGACGTCGACTCTCCGGGGAGCTTTTCCTGCCCCTCCAGGCTGGGGTAGGAGCCCCCTTTCCCCGTGTTACTTCTGGGCTTACTTTTATCGCTCAGGGCTGGGGGCTTGCTTGCTCACATCCTGCAGGACAGCCTTAGGGACATCCCTGGGGACACAGACTGTGTCTTAATTGTGTCTAGTCCCCGGCACGCAGACCACATCAGACACACCGTAGATGGTGAGTAAATATTTACCGAGCTTAATGGACATTCCCGAGCCAGACACTTGCGCAAGATCTGGCCACGTCTCTAAGCCTCAGTTTTATCTATGACAAAAGGGTTAATAAAAACATTTACCCAGAGGCGCCTGGGTGGCTCAGTCGGTTAAGCATCTGACTTCGGCTCAGGTTGTGATCTCAAGGTTCGTGAGTTCGAGCCCCGCATCGGGCTCTCAGGCGTCAGCATAGAGCTCGCATTGGATCCTCCGTCTCCCCCCACCCCTCTCCTGCTCTCTCTCTCTCTTTCTCTCTCTCTCTCTCTCTCTCAAAAATAAATAAAACAAACATAAAGAAAAAAGAAAAAAACACATTTACCCAAAAAACATTGTGCAGATTCTGTCCAAGCTGGGCCCCATCCCTCCTGGCCCGGCCCGTCTCTGAGTTAACTTGCTTCGGGGATGGACCATTTCCCGCTGAGGGCGGCTCCCCTTCTCAAGGGCCTGAGTCTTTCTGCCACTCGGCCTGAGGGCATTCTCTGGCTCCGGGTCACCTGGAGGGTTTGTTCCCAGCTGGACTTTGCATCTCGAATGGCAGGGGCCATTAGCTCCCTGGGGGAGACCCTCAACCAGTGGAGACAAGGGTCAGCAGACAGATGCGCCACCATCCATGGCCACCGATGGGACAGTTCATTCAGCTAAGTCAGCGCTGAATGAACACGGGCCATTGTCATTACCCTTGCTAACGACTTGCACATTGTCACCGCCAGCATTATTGCGTCATCAAAGTCATGCCTTTTCTCGAGGACCACGGCTGCCTCACCAAATGTGGACAGATTTTACCCATACTCCCGCCTCCCCTGCACAGAACCTGGCACAGAACTCGGTACCTTCGTGTCCCAGATCGGCTGACAATCAGACGGCCCGGGAACCTGTCCCTGGTCCTGGCACCTGCCAGGGGCCCTGCCGCGGCCCCTTTTTTTCTGCTTTTCCACCTTTGAACTGTGAGGTAGAACCTCAAGTGTCCCTCTTGGAGCACGGCCGGGGGCGGGGTCCCCCCTCCCTGGGGGCCTGGCGGTCCCCGTCAGCTGGTGCCAGCAGAAAGATTCCGTGATCTGCAGAAGGCAGCCATTTTCTGGGCCCAGATGGCTGCGCCCCCAGCCCCCACCCCCAGACGGGATGCATGCCCCTGCTGCTCCATGGCCCAGTGATTAAAGCAAACATATTCAAAGCAACGAGTTGTGCTGAATCAAAGGAAAGACGAAGAATGCATAAAACCCCAACGGTTTAAGTTTCATCTAGGAATATCAAAGGAATATTGAAATATAGAAATATCAAGTACCGATTCGTTATTATTATTTTTTTAATGTTTTGCATTTACAGACTCCATTTCAACGGGATGAAGCCCGCTCTCTTCGAGAGGCTCCCGTATAATATGAACTTCATTGGTTTTAAAGGAAACAGATTGGACACCTGGGGCACAGACAGGTTTTCTTTTTCTCTCTCTCGCACAGCTGTGAAGGCTCGAAAGGCAAGGAGACCCAGAGCTCAGCGAAGCCCTCGGGACCTCATGGAGGAGCTCACCTACGCCCAGCGTCAACCCGGGTGCTGGGGGAGACGTGGAGGAATGGATGGCGTGGCATGTGTGGTTCCCGCCTTCAAAGAATATGATTGGCACTTCTTCTAAAGCAAGACTGACCCTGCACGCATTTCTCTAGAGAAATCGGCCAATAGGACCCACGTGCACGCGGATGCGCGCGGATGCGCGTGCGCACGCCTGCGTGTATCTCCGTATCCCTCATCTCTCAGTCATCGATCTCTCTGTATCTACTCAGACATTTACGGATGTGATTGTGGGACTGGTTACGTCTGAAATCTGCAAGTCGGGCCAGCGAGCTGGAAATCCCAGCAGGAGCGGGAATTGCAGACTTGAGTCCAAAGACAGTGGAAAGGCAGGGCTCCCCCTCCTCAGGAAACGCCAGTCTTAGCGTGGAGGGTCTTCACCTGATTGAGTGAGGCTCACTCGCCTTACGGAGGGTCATCTGCTTTACTCAGAGCTTCCTTACTTAAATATTAACCACATCTAAAAAATACCTTCGCGGCACTGTCGGTGTTCTGCTAAGCAGCTGGACGCCATAGCCTACCCACGCCGACACGTAAAATTAGCCGTCCCATTTATCACACAACCCGAAAGGAGGATAAAACCCAGTGCTGAATTCACCGAGTCGTCAGTCCCCTCCGGTGTGCCCAGGGTTGTGAGTACTGGAGAATAAGCGGGAAATAAGATGGCAAGAGCTGGGACCCTGTCCTTGTGGAAGCCTGATGGGAAGGTGAACGGACCCATTTCAAACACAAATGGGTCTCTGGGGGGAAGTGAAACAGGATGATAAGATGGAGAGAGTGGACATGCAGCTCTGGGAGGAGGGGGAGCAACTTGAATAAAATGGACGCCTCGGCTGAGATCTGGATACCAACGGGGAGCCGGCAGTCCCACAAATGCAGGAGAGTGTGTTCCCGCAGAGGGAATAGCAAATGCAAGCCCTGAAGGGGCAAACAGGCTGGAATATTCCAAGATCAGAAACAAAGCCGGCCATAGAGAGAGAAATGAGGTGTCGTGCATGAAATCGGAAGAGTAGATAGTGGCTGGAACATTCTGGAGTCACTAGGCCATTTATATTACCTCCAAAATTGATGGAAAGCCTTTGGAAAGTGCTAAGCAAAGGAGCAACATGATGTGGCTTATGTTTTTATTTGTTTTTTGCTTTTTTGAGAAAGAGAGCACAAGCAGGGGAGGGGCAGAGGGAGAGGGAGAGAGAGAATCTTAAGCAGGCTCCACGCCCAGTGCAGAGCCTGATGTGGGGCTCGATCTCACAACCGTGAGATCATGACCTGAACTGAAGTCAAAAGTGGGATGCTTAACGGACGCAGCCACCCAGGTGCTCCTGATTTATGTTTTTTGAGTCGCTCTGGCTATTAGATGAAGGATGGGTGTAGGGAAATAAGGGTGCATGGGGATCCAAGTTCCAAGGCTATTGCAAAACCCAGGGGAGAAGAAATGGCTTCTAGAATGGCAATGTGAGGAGTTCTGCAAACTCTCTCCCCAGTGAAATAACCATGACTGGTAAAAATTCTTAAAAAAAAAAAAAGCACTATCAAAATATCTTGAAATTGTTCTAAGGACATGCAGCAAAGGCAGAAATACTTATTCAAGAAAATCGACTAAATCTGTGGCAATTAGGCAAGAAAAGAAAGTAAAAGTCATTCATGTTAGAAAGTACAAAGCAAATCTGTCTGCGTATTTGCAAATGACATGGTCTTGTGTAGAAAAATCCTAACTAGGGCACCTGGATGGCTCAGTCAGTGAAGCATCCCAACTTTTGATTTCAGCTCAGGTCATGATATCATGATTCGTGAGTTTGAGCCCCGCATCGGGCTCTGTGCTGACAGCACTTTCTCTTTCTCTCTGCCCCTCCCTGCTCAAGCTCTTTGTCTCTCAAAATAAATAAATAGATATTTTTTAAAAAAGAATATCCTTAAAAAAAAAAGAAAGAAAAATCCTAATGAATCCTCGGAAAATGTGTCAGAACTGAAAAACAAGTTCAGCCACATTGCAGGGCAAATGACTAATATACAAAAATCAATTGTATTTCTATATGTTAGAAAAGAATGACATGAAAATGAAACTAAGAAGACAATTCCATTTATAATAACATTGGGGTGCCTGACTGGCTCAGTTGGTTAAGTGTCTGACTTTGGTTCAGGTCATGGTCTTGTGGTTCCATGAGTTCAAGCTCTGCATCAGGATCTATGCTGATGGCTCAGAGCCTGGAGCCTGCTTCAGATTCTGTGCCTCCCTTTGTCTCTGCCCTTCCCCTGCTTATGCTCTGTCTCACTCTCAAAAATTAAAAACATTAAAAAAATTATAATAGCATCAAAAAGAATAAAATTACTTAGGGATAAGTTTAATGAAAGAAGTGTGAAATTTATTCTCTAAAAACTACAAAACATTGTTGAAAAAAATTAAAGAAGCTCTAAATAAATGGAAAGGCATCCCATGTTCATGGATTGGAAGACTTAATGTAGTTAAGATGGCAATACCGCACAAATGATCTACAGGCTCCATGTAATCCCTATCAAAATCTCAGCTGGTGTTCTGGCAGAAATTGCAGACATTGACAAGTTGGTCCTAAAATTCATATGGAAATTCAAAGGATCCAGAATAGTCAAAACTGTCTTTAAAAAAGAAGTACAAAGTTGAAAGGCTCACACTTCTCAATTTCAAACTTACTGCAGAGCTACAACAGTAAAGATAGTGCAGGAGCGCCTGGGTGGCTCAGTTCATTAAGTACCTATCTTCAGCTCAGGTCATGATCTCCTGGTTTGTGAGTTTGAGCCCCGCAGCAGGCTTTGTGCTTACAACTCAGAGCCTGGAGCCTGCTTCTCTGTCTCCCTCTCTGCCCTTTTCCCCCTTATGCTCTGTCTCTCTGTCTCTCAAAAATGAATAAACGTTTAAAAAATTAAAAAAAAGATAGTGTGGCATTGGCATAACAATAGACTTATAGATCTAATAGATAGAACAGAATCGGGGGTCCAGGAAGAAACTCTCATGTGTACAGTCAACCGATTTTCAGCAAGGAGGCCAAGACAATTTCAATGGGGAAAAGAATAGGCTTTTTACCAAACGGTGCTGGGACAACGCAATATCCACCTGAAAAGAATGAAGTTGGACCCCTACCTCACACTGCATACAAAACTTAAGTTAAAATGAATCAAAGACTTAAATGCAAGGGCTAAAACTGCAAGAATCTTAGAAGAAACAATAGGAATAAATTGTGAATTGGAAGTCACAACGCCTTCTTAGATACCAAAAGTGCAAGTGACTTAAAAAAAAAAAAGACAAATTGGATTTCATCAAAATTAAAAACTTTGGTGCTTCAAGGGATGTCATCAAGAAAATAAGAAGATAATCTACAGATTGGGAGACAATATTTTGAAATTACAGATTTGACAAAGGTCTTGTACCTAGGATTTATAAAGAACTCTTATAGTTCAATAATCAAAGATGGAGAACCCAACTAAAAACCGGGTCAAGGATGAAAATAGATCTACAAATGGCAAATAAGCATATGAAAAAATGCTCCGTATCATTAACCCTCAGGAGTATGCAAATCAAAACCACAATGAAAATGCCCTTTCACACGCGCCGGAACGGGACCCTCGGGGATTGCCGGGAGCACGGTAAAGTGGGGCGCCTGCTTGGGAAGACGGTCTGGCAGTTCCTCCAATGGGTAACCAGACTTACCACATGACTTAGCAATTCCAGTCCTAGGTATAGACCCAGGCGGAGTAGGAACTACATCCCTACAAAACTCGTATGTGAATGCTCCTAACGGCGTATTCCCAATGGTCCAAAGGCAGGAGCAACACAAAGGTCCACGGCCGACAGATGAATAGAACAGTATTGGCACATCTAGACGATGGAATATTGTTGGGCGCTAAGAAGGGACAAAATGCTGACACACGCTACGACATGGATGAACCTTGGACACTCCACGCGGAGCCAAAGAGGCCAGATTCAAAGGACCTCATATCGTAGGATTCCATGTATATGAATCGTCTGGCATAGGAAATCGATGGAGATCGAAAGCTGATTAGCGGCTGCCTGGAGCTGGTGGTGGTGGTGGTGGTGGTGGAGGATGGGGAGCGGCTAATGGTAGGGGGTTTGTCTTTGGGTGATGAAAATGTTCTAAAATTAGATTGTACACTCTCAACACATTATAAAGGCCACTCTGTGACGACGCTACAAGGTACACTTGGAATGGATGAAATGTATGGGAGTTACATCTCAACAGAATTGTTTACGGAAACTGCAGGGTAGGGAAGAGGGTGGTTTGGAGCACGGTGAGGGGGAGAGGTGTGGGGAGCAGACGGTTTCGACAGATATTTCCCAGGGTTTGCAGCAGGGTTGGACACAAATGGTGAGGGGAAGGGTGGTGGGGGGAATCCAAGGATGACTTTGAGTTTGGGCGCCTGAAAAATTCAGGGAGCAGGTCGGGGATTTTGAGGTGGGGGAGCTAGGAGTTCTGTCTGGAATGTTGGAGCAGCTTGGGAGGCAACCTAGCGGAGCCTCCAGAGGGTACGACGCAGACGCGTGGACGTCACCGTCCCTGGGCCGCCCACCTTCACCTGCACCTTCATAGTGCAGCCCAGGGGAGCATTTGTACCGTTGTGCTTCCTTCCGTTCTATAAACGAGAAAACCGAAACTCGGGAAGCGTGAACCTTTTATTATTAAAAAAATTTTTTTAACTGTTTATTTATTTTCGAGAGAGAGACACAGAGTGTGAGTGGGAGGAGGGGCAGAGAGAGAGGGAGACACAGAATCGGAAGCAGGCTCCAGGCTCTGAGCCATCAGCACAGAGCCCAATGCGGGGCCCGAACTCACAGACTGCGGATCATGACCTGAGCCGAAGTCGGGCGCTTCACCAGCTGAGCCACCCAGGCGCCCGGGAAACTTTTCAAAGGACGCCCCCTTGGGCGGAAACTGGGAAGAAGCCGGTTCCTTGCTTCATCATTGAGCCTCTGAGCTGAGCCACCCCGGGAAATTTCGTTGGGATGAAAAAATCCTGTTCTTTGTTGTTGAAGCCACTTTGAGCGGAAATCTCTGTTCTTGCAGCTGGAAGCATCCTGACCGTCACAAGTCTTCCCTTGGGCTCCAGTAATATTCCCCGTATCTGCCAGAATGCCCCCTGTCCCTGCTCCTTGGGGAAAAAATAAACCCATCTGGGGAAGGGATGGCTTCAGGCATGGTGGGGTCATGTTGCTAGGACATACTCCCTGGCTTCAAGGCCCACATCCTCACAACTCAGTAACCCAGACAAAAAGGGGCCTTCTTCCCACAAAGAGCTAGCCTTGAACTTCCAAGAACTCTTTTGGGGCCAGACCTAAATCACCTGTTCGCTTTTGTGATGAGGGTGCTGGGAGAGGTCCAGATTCAGCCCTTTTTCCTCTTCTTTTTTTTATTTGAGAGACAGAGAGAGAGCATGAGCGAGGGAGGAGGAGAGAGAATCTTAAGCAGGCTCCACGCTCAGCACAGAGCCTGATGCAGGGCTCGATCCAGTGACCCTGGGATCGTCACCTGGGCTGAAACCGAGAGTTGGATGCTTGACCCGCTGAACCACCCCTGCGCCCCAGGATCCAGCCCTTCTAAACCACTATGGGAACAAGAAGAATTTGTTACTGGAAGAAGAGGGAAGGGGTCCAGGCACGCAAAAAACACCCGCTGCCCGCCGCCCCTGCCACAGAGGGCTCTGTGGTCCTTATTTTGGGAAATGCTACATAGTAGTTCTCACAAGGCACCTTGACATAAGAAAGGCTCTGAGAAGTCCTGCCGAAAAGGGTAACAACCCTTAAAAAAATCAAACCCGACATTTAATAACATATTTTCCTTTTGACTATTTGGAAGCCCACTAATGAACATCCACGGCATCCCCATTTCGGAACAGGATCGGCAGGTCCTGGGCTGCATGATGCCGATCCTGGCCCTGTACGCTCTCACGTCTGTGGATCCTTCAAGGCTGTGAAGCAGGAAGAAAAAGTAACAGGGTCCTGGGGTGGAGGAGACTGTGGACACGACAAGTCGGCTCGCGGGACCCCGCGTGGAATAGTCGTGGCACGCCTTGGAGGAGGTATGCTTCGCACCCTGATGCCCACCAGCCCCCAGGATGTGTGGCTGGAGTAGAGAAAAAAAGGCCCACGCGCCCTCATAGACGTTCCCTGGAAATTGCCAGAACACGGAAACGGCTGCCCTGCAGACCCCGGATGGCCCGGGATGCGCGACCTTGGGTGCCAAACATGGCGAGAAGTTCAGACTACTCCTTCTGGAGCGTGGGGCTTTGTACGCGTTCACGAGTTGGAGACGAAATGTGTGCGTGTGTGTATGTTTCAGATTTGTCTTATGTAAATGGAAAAAGCGTTGCGTAGGTTGTAACTTCATAGGCTGGGAGATCGGCCCCCAGAGCTGCGTCTTGAGATAAAACAGGGCAATTACCCAGGCGGGCCATCTCCTGGCACGCCTTCAGACGAAGCCCCGGCAGCCACAATTGAGGACTCGAATGGAACAGAGACGTTCCAAGAATGTTCCCGACCACCGCGATTGCATCAGCCCTCTCTCGGGGAGCCCGGACCGAGGCTTCTGACCACGGGGTGGCTGCCTCCCCCGTGCACGGTGGGCTGGGAGTCCCAGGGCTTTCCCTGTGAGGCCCAGCTGGAGGTGTCTCTGTCTCCCTCGATGGCTGTCCATCCAGTCCACCTTTGTCCCAGACGGAAGGAGATGGGGGCTCCCGGGACTCTCAGACCACCAGCCAGAAAGAGGAGAGAAGATCCCAGGAGGCCGTGGGGAACTCAGTTTCCCCTGACACCCGAAAAGTCCTTTCACCCTTCGGACACTCGGCCAATTCCCCAAGGACTTTTATGTTCCTGAATCCTCCCTCCTGGGGAGAAGCAGCCTCAAGACATACTGAGAGATACCTGTCTCTCCCCTTCCATGGCAGAAAGGTGGTGGAATAGGGGTCGAGGTGCAAGAGGAACAGGGAAGCCATTGTCTTTAGACACCGAAGCGTCGTGGTGTCCGTAAAATCGCGAGGTCAGCGGGGACTCCAGGCCCCAGATCCACGGGCTGGCTCGAGCTCTCTTCTCACGCCCCTTGTGGACGCAGCGCCCCTCCAAGGCTTCGGGGGCCACAGGGCTGGGCTCCCACATTGTCCTCGGGCCCGGAGCTGTCGCCTCTACTGAGATGACCCAGGTTAGAGATTGTTCCCCTATACGTGCTCCTGGGCTGCCTGGTGGATCTCAGCCCCTTTCCTTGGATTACACACAGACACACAGACACACACTTTCTCTCTCTCTTTCTCTCTCTCTCTGTCTCTCTCACACACGATCCTAATGAATCGTGTCAGGTTTTATTGAGTTAGACTTGCGTATGTACTAAAGGGATTAAAAGTAAAGACGAGTTATTCACGTTTGTAAGAGTCTCCTCACTTTTCTCTCCTCTGCTAATCGGGGACAAAACCCCCAACCCATTTTTCTAGACAGAATCATCCCATCGTCCTTCTTTCCTGCCTTTTTCTTTCCGGGCCTGACCTGAGGCGGAGCCAGCCCATTCGAATGCTTCTTCAAAAGACCAAAGTACTTTCCACTCAGAAACGAGTGAGTTTCAGTGATTTTCCCCAAGTCGCATAGCTGTGAGGGCTGCTGGGGGTACTAGGACCCAGGTCCCGGCCCTGAGGCTGAGAGCAGGGGAGGGAGGAGAATGGGGGACCCCACTTTTGAACTCACTCAGAGGAGGGAAGGAGCGGCCGCCAATCATGACCTTTCCCTCCTTGTGTTCAGGAGCCTCCAAAATGGCCCCCAACAGTCCCGGCCCAGTGGCATCCATGCTGTTGTGTCACCCTTCCTCGAGAGGGGGCTGCATTTAGTGACTCCTTCTACCAGAGAGAACATGGCAGAAATCGGGGGGTGTCATCTCCAAGATTAAGCTGTAAAAAAGACTGTGGCTTCATCATGGGAATGTGCTCTCTCCTTCGGATGGCCCGCTAGGGGGGGAAGCTGGTTGCCATATGTTGAAGGAGAAACTGAGGGAAAGCTGTGGCCCAAGCCAGCGAGGAACAGGGTCCGTGCCAGTGAGTTTGCAGGCAGATCCTTCCCCGGCTGAGCCTTCAGGTAAGACCACAGCCATGGTCACATTCTGATTCCTGGCCTGCAGAAATCCAAGGGCTAATAAATGTTTATTATTTACGTTGCTAAGTTTTTGGAAAGTTGCAGGTTAATATCATTCATGAACAGACATGCAAACACCTTAAACAAAAATTAGTGAACTGGGTTCAGAAATGTGTGAAGAAGAAAACAAGCTCTGACTGAATTAGATGTATTCTAGACGGGCAAGGCTGAATCGATGTTAGAAAATGTATCCAGAGAACTCACCATACTAACAGCTTCAAGGAGACAAACCATATGATCATCTGGTATTTGTAAAAAAAAAAAAGCATTTGATTAAATTCAATTTATGGTAGACACTCTTGGCAGCTATGAAGAGAATTTCCTTGAGTCGATAAAGAGTATCTGCCCCAAACCTGTACCAAATATCTTATTTAATGGAGAAATGTCACAATCTTTCCCTTTTTTTTCGAACATTTTTAATGTTTATCTATTTTTGAGAGAGGAGAGACACAGCATGAGCGGGGGAGGGGCAGAGAGAGACGGAGACTGAGGATGCAAAACAGGCTCCAGGCTGTGAGCGCAAAACCCAACATGGGGCGCGAACCCACGAACCACGAGATCATGACCTGAGCTGAAGGCAGACGCTTACCCAACTGAGCCACCCAGGGACCCCCATAAGACAAACATTTTGAATCGCTGTTTTTATCTAACACTTTTCTGGATGTCCCAGTCAACACAGAAAGTAAAAAAATACATACAGGAGGTCAATTTTAGAAAGAAAGGAACAGGAGTATTCTTATTCACACATGATATTCTGGTCCATATAGAAAACCTAAAAGAATCTATGGATGAAATTATAATTTAGAACTTTTCAGATTTAATAAGGGAGTTAAGCAAGTTTGCTAGATGTTATGGGCTGAATTGTGTGTCTCCTCCAACACCTGCTAATTCATATGTTGAAGTCCTAACGCCTGACGTGACTGTATTTTAGAAACATAGCCTATAAGGAAGTAATTTACATTAATTAAGGTGATGAGGGTGAGTCCTGACCTGGTGTCCTTACGAGAAAAGGCAAAGACACCAGAGATCTCTCTGCATGTGTGCACAGAGGAAAGGCAATTTGAGCGCATCATGAGAAAGCAGCGGTATGCCATCGAGGAACCACGGCCCGCCAGCACCTTGATCTTGGACTTCAGTCTCCAGAACTGTAAGGATATGACTTCCCATCATTTTAAGCCCCAGTGCGTTATGGCATACTGCTACAACAGGCCTGAGTAGACGCATACACTTGGTACAAGGGCCACATATACCTATGTTCATTGCATTTCTACATATCAACGATGAATAGTTAGAAAATGCAGGGGCGCCTGGGTGGCTCAATCTGTTAAGCACCCGACTTCAGCCCAAGTCATGATCTCATGATTTGTGAGTCTGAGCCTTGCATCGGGTTCTGTGCTGATGGCTCAGAGCCTAGAGCCTGCTTCAGATTCTGTGTCTCCCTCTCTCTGCCCCTCCTCTGCTTGTGTGCGCGCACTCTCTCTCAAAAATAAATGAACATTAAAAAAATAAAAATAAAAAAAAGACAATGCAATAAAAAATTACCATTTGCAGCCACAACACAAATTAGGGTATCTTGAAATAAAACAAGCAAAATAGAGCAAGACTAAGTAGGAAAACTACAAAGATGTGTAGAAAGGCATTAAAAATATCTAAATAAATGGAGGTATGTAACATTTGCATGGATAGGAAGGCTTAATATTTCATAGACGTCCGTTCTTTCCAAACTGCTTTATTCCATGCCAGTTCTATCGAACTTCTGTTCCTCTATTTTTAAAAGTTTATTTATTTTGAGAGAGAGAGAGTGGGAAGAGGGACGGAGAGAGAGAGAGAAAGGGAGAGAGAGAATCCCAAGCAGGCTCCACACCCAGAGTCTGACATGGGGCTCGAACTCATGAACCGTGAGATTATGACCTGAGCCGAAATCAAGAGTAGAACACTTAACTGACGGAGCCACCCAGGTGCCTCTTCCCCTATTTTTTTGGAGGGAAGTTGACAGCTGATTAAAAACTGTATACAAAATTCCCCCAGGCCAAGAATAGCATAGACCCTCCTGAAGAAGAAACACAGTAGTCGGGGTGACTTGCCCTGGCAGGGGTTGAGAATTTAAAAATGATTGTGATCAAGACAGTGTGATATATGAGCAAGGACAGAGGAAGAGACCGGAGGAAAGGACCAGCTATTCAGACACATGTGCAGACCCAGTATGGACAAGTTGGCAGACAGACTGACGGAAAGCAAGGCTGGCTTGATCAATAAATGGGGCTGGAACGGCTGGTCATTTATATTGGGGGAAAAAGAAGCGGAATCCTACCTGAGGCCATGAAAACAAGAAATGTCAGTTGGATCAAGGACTTGAACGTGACAGCAAAAATTCTAATGTCTGGAATAAAATTTAAGATACAATTTTGGTGAAGTCGAAGTTCCCAATCTTTCCTTTTAAGGCTTGTGGTTTTGGGGGGAGGGGTCATCTTTAAGAAATCTGTCCTTACCTAAAAGCCATAAAGATAATATTAGAAGTTCTCATTATCAACAGGTTGAATGACAAGTGAAAAGACAAGTGTCAAACTAGAAAAGATGTTTTGTAAAACACGATTGACGAAAGGGTACCATTTATGACAGCACCGTCTAAAGAAATGTAATGGAAGATACATATGCGGCTATAATTTTTGGTAGTCCTAATAAAAAAGGATAAAATTAGTTTTAGTTAATGTTAATACTATGTAATGGCTATGAGACAGTGTTTAGTGGGGAATGTTTTACACTGCCTCAGTTTAATTAAAATTGAATAAAATTAGGGGCACCGAGTGGCTCAGTGGGTCGAGTGTCCTACTCTTGATTTCCACTCAGGTCATGATCCGAGGGTCATGGGATTGAGCCCCTCACTGGACTCCGTGCTGAGCATGGAACCTGCTTAAGCTTCTCTCCCTCTCCCCTGCTTGCTCTCTCTCTCTCTCTCTAAAATAAAAAAAAAGTCAGAAATTAGAAAGTCAGTTCTTCACTAGGCATTCCCCCATTTGCTCTCCATTGTCTAAATGCCCAGCTTTTGGAACAAAGATTACATTTTTTAATGGTTCAGACACATACCCTTTCTCGGTTGCCTGTGCTTCGGGAAGAAGAACAAGGTGATTTTATTTCTGGAAGTTCAAAATTGTATTTTTAAAGCGATATAACAACTATTGGAAAAATTCGAACAGAGAAGAAAATACCGCCCGTAACCCTACCCCGTCCTGCACACACCCTCCGCACCACACGCGTCACACGTCACCCCTCAGGTGCACGTGGCCACACCCACACAGCGCCGCGAGAGCGTTACCTCAGCACTCGCCTGCCCGGAGCCCCGCGCTTCTGCTCCTCACCGTCCCACACACAGCTGGTGCTCCCTAACTATGAGTTGAGTAAGTCGCCTAGGCAGCCTGTCGCTGCTGTTCTTTAACATCTACTGGTATATTTTTTTCGGCTTATTTATTTATTTTGAGAGAGAGCAAGTGGGGGGGACGCAGAGAGAGAGGGAGAGAGAGAATCCCAAGCAGAGATTGGGATTGCTAAGAGCGCGGAGCCCGACGCGGGGCTCGAACTCACGAAGCGTGAGCTTAAGGCCTGAGCCGAAGTCAGACGCTTAACCGACTGAGCCACCCAGGCGCCCCCACATCTGCTGTTACAGTAAAACACATTTCCAGTTTGTGGCATTGCCTTCACGCCCGAAGACTGAGGGCAGCCAGCGAGGGTACCGCACGCACTTCCGGCAAGGAGATTTACGAGTGTTGTGCTTAGAGACAACACCGCGAGGACGATCTCTCGGCATATAGGTTTGCCTTCTACCGGGTTAGGTTGCCAGCATCCCATCTCCGGGGTGGTCATCCCAGGCCAAAACCTGGGGTCATCTCTGCAGCTCTTGGGATAACGTCGCCAAGTTGCTTTCCCAAAAGGTCATGCCAGTTCCCCCTGCCAACAAGCCCCGGGTTCCACCAGAGCGTTGCCAGCAAGCTGGGTCCTGTTAAAACGATTTCTTCCGCTAAATAAAGCATACTGGCTGAAGATTGCATTGGGCCGAAAGTGGCTATTTGAGTCCCTCAGACTTGCCTGTCTTTTCCTTTGCGATTTTAGCTTTGGCTTCCACGGCTTGGAAAATAGCTACCCCTCCAGGAGGCTGACACACATGTCACTGTAGCTCCTGCTAGGCTTTTCGGGCCATTGAACTTTTTCTTTTTTTTCTTCAAAGTAGGCTCCACGCCGAGTGTGGAGCTCAGCGTGGGGCTTGAGCCCACGACCCTGAGATCAAGATCCGAGCTGAGATCGAGAGTCCGACGCTTAACCCACCGAGCCACCCAGGCGTCCCCGGATCATTTAATTTTTTTTATGCATAACTCTTTTGTTGGAAGAAAGAATCTAACAACGTTGCGGAAAATTCTGAAATAAAGAAAAAATCTTCCTACAGGACGCCGCCACCCCGTCAGAGTTACCGACATTTTTTTGTAGCCCCGTTTCGTACTTTTTCCACGGCAGACATGCTTTACATAGTGTTAGTCATGAGCAGGGGCGATGCCACGTTCTGGTTTTGCACTTAACGGCAGCGCGTAAACATTTTCCGTGTCGCCTCCTAGTCTCCTCAAGAGCGATCTTAGCGGCTGGGGACTACTTTATCCAGTGAATGTAACTTATGCCTTGATTAACCCATCTCTTCTTTGGGGCTCCTTCAGTTGCTTTCCACTTGTTGCTATTAAAAAGACTTTAGCAGTAGGGGTTTTTATCCATAAAGCCTTTCTGGAAAGAGTTTGGAGCCCCCTTCCCGGTAAAGGCTTATCAGCCCCCAGCTGCTGCCTCCTGTCCTGCCCTCTCCTTCCCTTATCAACAGAACCTCAGGTGCCGCTCAGGGTAGCAGTGTCCCGGCTTAAAAATACTTCTCCCAGGGGTGCCTGGGTGGCTCAGTCGGCTGAGTGTCCGACTGATCTCAGGGTTCGTGGGTTCAAGCCCCATGTCAGGCTCTCTGCTGGCAGCTCAGAGCCTGGAGCCTGCCTCGGATTCCAGGTCTCCCTCTCTCTCTCTCGGCCCCTCCCCTGCTCGCATTCTGTCCCTCTCTTTCTCAAAAACAAAGAAACATTAAAAAAACAAAACAAAAAACGCTTCCCAAATTTCCTTGCAGCTGGAACAGCCAGTCGATTCCATAAGGAACAGACAGCAGCCTGTAACTTGAAGTCACTGGGAAGACTATCGCTTCCTGGTTTCCAAAGGGTCCCGGGGCCAGGAGAACGGACGCCACTCCTTAAACAGGCAGGGCAGCTGGAGAGAAGGGTCCTGGCCACGAAGGACAGCATGGTTATGGTGCATCCGCCGTGGACTCCGCCTCGGCAGTCCTGGTATATTTCTTATTAGCCCATTGACGGGAAGGTAGTTTAGAACAGCGTATCAGGATTCCTGGTGTTTCCCAGAGCGGGTGGGGGATGGGGGGTATTTAAGAGAAAAAACACGAGGAGCTAAACATCTCTCGGGTGCGTCCCAGGTGCCCCGCCTGCCGTGGATCCGTCCCCTCCTCATCGCGGGCAGCTAATGACCTACGTTTTTTATCCCCATTTTCCAGATCAAGAAACGGGGGCCCAGGCAGCTTAAATAACGTTTTCCGGGTCTCCCGCCTCTTCGGTGGCAGAGCTAGGACCCGAATGCAGATCCGTTTCGCTAGAAGTTCCGTGACCCTTCTGTTTCGAAGAGAAAACTGGCTGGAGGGTGGAAGGGAAGGTGAACCCCTTCCATCCAGGAGGCCGATGCCGCGGGGTCAGGAGGAAGCCGAGCGGAGCCGAGCAGGTTGCCAGCTGGCCTCGGCGCCAGGGGGCGCTCTTTTCATCTGGGTTCACTGTCCCGCGAGGTAGGTTCTCACGCTCACGACTGTTCCGCTTCTGGTCGGAACGATTCCCTTCTATCTACCTTCCCCCGCCCCGATTACAAGAGCAATAAATGCCCGCTACAGACAATGTGGACAGTATAAAAAAAAAAATTAAAATCATCCCGAATCCCATTCCTAGAGTTAATCACCATGAACATTTTAGTGCATTTTTCTCTCGGTCTTTTTTCCACATTGGTATTATTTACCTACAGGCAAATTTACTTACAGGCAATTTGGCTTCCCAATGCCTATCGAATTGCCTGGATCGCAAGCCTTCAACAAACACATATTTGGTGACTGGATAAGAAAATAGATGATTTTGAATCCCAGCTCTTAGCAGAGTGCCAACATACCAGGCCATTGATAAATCTTTGTTGATGAACGCATAAGGAAAGAAATAAATACGTTTAATCTCGGCTCCTAGTCTGGCACACAGTAGCTTTGCGTTACAATTGAGGAAATAGGGGCGCCTGGAGAGCTCAGTCAGTTGAGCATCCGACTTCGGCTCAGGTCATGATCTCAGGGTTCATGAGTTCAAGGCCTACATCAGGCTCTGTACTGAAAGTTCAGAGCCTGGAGCCTGCTTCGGATTCTGTGTCTTCCTCTCTCTCTGCCCCTCCCCTGCTCATGTTCTCTCTTTCTCTCTCAAAAATAAACATTAGGGGCGCCTGGGTGGCTCAGTCGGTTGAGCGTCCGACTTCAGCTCAGGTCATGATCTCGCAGTCTGTGAGTTCGAGCCCCGCGTTGGGCTCTGTGCTGACGGGCTCAGAGCCTGGAGCCTGCTTCGGATTCCGCGTCTCCCTCTCTCTCTGCCCCTCCCCCACTCATGCTCTGTCTCTCTCTGTCTCAAAAATGAATAAACGTTAAAAAAAAAAAACATTAAAAAAATTTTTTTAATAATTAAAAAAAATGCCAGCTAGCGATCTAGAATGGTTCACCTCTTCCTTCAGCCTCTCCCTGCCCTGCAGGTCTGGGGGCCAGTTACGCCTACAAACCTCCTGAGGAGATTTCAAACCAAGAGCCGCTTGGTCTTGACTGGTCCCTTAGTGTTGGATATTTAAATAGTTTACATTTTTTCACTATTGTTTAAAACACTATGGTTAACATCTATGTACGTGCCTTTCTGAACATATTTTAAATAGATTCCTCAGTATGGAATTATTGGGTCAAGGGTTTCTGATACATCAGTCCTGGCGTGATTCTGTTCCAAGATATTGTTCTTCTCTGTGTCCACGTGAGCAAGGTGAGTGCATGTCTGTCTTGTTTTGTGCTCAAAAGCCCCGGATACCACGTTCAGTGCTGTGTTCATCACAATCGCATTTTGCTGACAGCTAAGCATTACAAGAAGTGCCAGGATGGGCAAGATGGGGAGGGCTCAAAGTGATTATTTCAACAGCGGGGCGAATTTAATCCCCATAAGTACATGATGGTATGTACAGTTCAAGCAATAGGGTTCTATATCCTCGACACAATGAGAATCAGGAAGGAGTGAGTCTTCGTAGTTCTTTCCGGTTCTGGCGGGCTACAGTTCTAGAACTTTCTCAGGCATGCATAGCAATGCAGATTCCTTTCCTGTTCCGCACTGGTTCTTTCTGTCAAGCACAAGCTCACTTGAGAGTTAACGACATGGTTTCATTAGGCTTAACACGCCCCTGGCTCAGCGCTGACGAGAGAAACAAATAACATCCACAGACCTCATTATAATTTTCAAATCAACTTCATGTACCTCAGTTCCTTTGAACCTCAAAATACTTCTGAGAGAAGGAAGGCGTGACTATTACACCCATTTTTGAGAGAAACGTGAGGCTCGAGGTGCTCTACCGACTTGCTTGAGATCACATGCTCACAACCTGATAAAACCAGAGTTTGAAGGTTTTCTGTCTCCGTATCTCAAGATTTTTCTACTGTCCTAAGGATTGGATAAAACTCCACGGTTGGTCAGAATGTGCAGTGCCTATGCCAATATCTGGTTCTTTTTTCTTTGTGGGCATAAGGAGATGGTGGGGAGAGGGTCGCATGACTCGCGTTGGACAATGAAGGGTCAACAGAAGTGATACGTGTCATTTCCAGGCTGAGAAGGCAAGGAAGTCCTTCTTCTCTGGACTGAGTTGATAATGGAGAGGACCGATGTTGAGGTGACAGGGCCACTCAGAAGAAGCATCCAGAATCCTGAGTCGCCACATGGAGGATGGCTGCCCTGGAGAATCACCCAGAGCTGTATTGTGTGAGTGAGCCAAAGTTTTGGGTTAAGGCACTAAAATTTGGGGGACTGTTTGTTACTGCAGCCTATTCTAGCCTAGCCTGACTACTACAAGGAATTCGTACTTAAATGGATATACTCAATGAGGACCATCCTGTTGTGTGGGGGAAACTGGCTTCTAAGCTGAAGTCTGTGACCTTGCTTTGTGACCTTGGTCAGGTCACTTTCCCTTTCTGATTCCCAGTTTTCTTCTCTCCAATGTTAAGTGATTGGATATCAGCAATGTGTAAGTGTATTTTATTTGTTTGTTTGTTTGTTTGCTTCTTAAGCAAAGAGGCCAGTTTGGTTGAATATCTACCTCGTATAATTTAATGAATAATCTTATAAACTTATAGCTTTACTGCCTGGCTGGTGGTGGACACTGAGTGGGGCTTCCTGTTTGGCTTTCCCTCTGCCTGACTCCCTCCCCTCCCCCCGGTTCCCTGAGGCCACCTGACACCCCTCTGCGATGTCTTGGGGCTCTTCACAGCCCAGGTTGGAAAGTCCAGGACCAGAGAGGAGTCTGGGTTATTTTCTGGTCTCCAACCAGCTTTGGAGACACTGGGCGTATGTTCCAGACGGGGCTGTGCAAACGTAATCACACCAAAGCAAGCCTTCCTTTCAGAAGGCAAGCGATGATCTTCACAGAATGCATGCCCATTTTCTGCTTTCGGCCAATGTTTCCTGAGAGTCCACCATGTGCTAGGCCTTGTTCTGAGCCCTGGGAATCCAGAAATGACGAAGATACGGTTTCAGTTCTGAGTAGTTACTACATAGTGAGAAGAAGGGGGGAGAACAGGAGGTAAAAGCACTTTTTATTTGTGATGGCCGCACCTATGGTCACTAGTTTTCAAGTTCTATTATGTTCTAAGCACTTAGGGTAAATTATTTTGAATCTTCATAGTTACCCAAGATGTCCCAAGTACTGTATTAGACTCCCGGCTGCTCCTTAGTACTGCGCTTGGGGTCGCCGTCCCTTCCAATAGTTAAAGGAGAAAGCCTTGAACCTCTTGCCCCCTGTGTGCTGGGGCCCTCGTCATCGCCGTCCACCCAGTTTCTCTGGAGACTCTTGCGGGGGGTGTGCTCGCCCTCGTCTCCGCCAGCCGTGAGATCTGTTTCCACCCACTCTCCATGTTGCCTCCGTCTCTCCCCCTGTGTTCTGGCCCATTCTCCACAGTCCACTTCCTGCCCTGGATTTCCCCAAATGCCCCCAGAAAGGCAGGTGTGGGAGCTTGAGCCCTTGGAGGTTTCAGCCCGGGCAGCACAGTGATGCCCCGAGTAAGATGGGACAGCAGACGGGGGGGGGGGGTGGGGGGGGCGGGGTAATACGTGCCTCGGTGTGAGGTCCCCTGGGCCACTCACAGCTGCCCTCCCGCTCCTTGCCGAGCTCGGTGAGAACCCCAGAAGCCCCAGATTGTCTTAGGTTCAATTTCAATCTCTTTCTAGAACTCCCCCCCTCCTCCCCATTTTTGGGAGGAAGCCTCTTGGCCCATCAATGTGTTTTGGTAAACAAAACGCGAGAGATGGGGTATCTTAAAATTCACTTTCCCCACATCTTGATCAAACTCTTTGTCATGCCTTCTGTCCCTCCCGTCTCCGTAGGTGACAGGGAGCAGTACTCGAAATTTATTTCCCTGATTCAGACAAGACCGTGTCCCCCCGCCGTTTCCACTCCCTTCCCCGACACCCCGGTTTGGAAGGTAACGCAGCGACCGTCAGTTTCGCTTTATTTTAAAAATAACCCTTCTTCATGCCCCGTAAAATACAGTTGACCCTCATTGTTCGTGGATTCCTTATTTGTTGATTCTCCTCCTCGCTCAGATTTATTTCTAACCCCAAATCAGCACTCCTGGCGTTCTTTGTTTTTCTTTTGGTTTTCACGGTCACTCATGCACGAACGCCGAACAGGCGGCATCTGGGGTCTCCTGATGTGCACATTCCCACTCGAGGTCAAGGGCAGGGGTCCAGCGCAGGGAGACGTCGCGCCTTCCAGGGTCCACCCTCGAGCCGTAAACAAGGGTTCTCGTCGCGCCGTGGTCTATTTCATGCTACATTTTGTGTGTGTGTGTGTTTTTGCACTTTTTGTGGGTGACTCTCTGCTATCAGGGCCCCCAAGCTTACTGCTGGCCGGCTCAAGAGGTTGTCCCGGTCTTACGGCGAAGGTCCGCGTGTGCCTTCCGGCAAGAGCTCCAGCGCCGCCGTCCGCGAGCTCCCTGTTAATGAATCAAAGCTGTCTATTCGACAAGATGTCTTTAAGCAGAAACACACACCGAACAAGCTTCTGTATCGAGCGGTTGGTGGAAACGTGGTCGCAGAGGCTCACAGGTGCCTAAGCGCGTGTCTCTCCCAGGCACAGCCGCTCAGCGCCGGCTAACTCAGCGTTCTCGGCCACTTTCTGGAACACAACCGCCCCGAACACTGAGCATCCACTGTGCCTTCTCCCCCTTCTCATCTTATACACGAGGAAAGTGAGCTCAGAGGAGCCCGTTGCCAAATGCCTGCCCAGTTTGACTGGCTCGGAGCCCTCGGCGCTCTCCACCCACGTTCTGGCTCCCTGGTCTCTCCGTCTCTCGGACCTTTGAAATGTGAGGTTTATTTTCTATCCCTGAAGGGGTCATGGAAAAATTGCCCATCCCTGCTTGTCCCCTGCATTTTAATTGTCCCAGAAGGGTCTGGGGGCTCCGAGGGGCAACCCGTCCCCCCCCCCCAAACCCACTCACTGGGTTCTCCTACCCCCAACTTTGAAGCTTAATGGCTTTAAAATCTTACAAGTTGTAAAAACAATTAAAGCAATAATCTTAAAAAGAAGCAGAATGCTGCCTTCAAAGGAATGTGAGCCATTCACACTTCGCGGTTAAATGCGGCCTGTGGCCGGCCCGGGCCTGAGAAAACGCAGAGACGCCCCGTGAATTTGTTGATGCCAGTTTGGACAGACTGTTTATTTTCATGATTTCATGGAAGAATTTTAATTTAATGAGTGTTTTATACTCTAATGTAAAGCATCGTTCGAGCCCTGTAATTACTGTGTCAAAATAAGCCCCCTTAAGCAGCAGCAGCTTCAACCCCAGGGCCGTGACTCGCATCTGAATCGGCCCGCGGAAGGCGGGGAGGGGGCCGACCATCTTCTTGGTGGAATCGGAAATTAACGCTGCGCGGGGCGAGGGGCGTCCGTCTGTTGAGCTGACCCCCCCCCCCCAACCTGGGGCTTCAGGGCTCAGCCGAAGGGCCTGGGGACAAGTGTCTTCTCCTCCCTGGTCTGCCCGAGGCTGCCCCTGACTGAGAAATCGCTTACTTTCCTGAAACCTGTCTCTACGGGCCGAGCCGCCGGGTAATTTCAGACACCGTATTTCATCATTTCAGCCCCCAACTCCCCTCTCTCTCTTTTTTTTTTTTCCCATAAAGGAGGATATTTGACTTTTTGCTTTCTGCGCGGGCCGACAAAGATTCCTCTTCCTCTCACTTAGTTTAGAGCGTGGAAGAGATTTGGGGGCAGCCTCGAAGAGGAAAGGCTGGCGCTCCGGTCCTCCGGGCCCAAGCTGAAGGCCAAGGGGAAACCTCCGGTGTTCGCAAGCCCCCTGTCCGTGTCTGCGCCCGCCGCTTCTCTCTCTCCCGGTGGGTCGGCTCTCGCCAGGACCAGCCTTCCCGGGCACCGCGGCCCCTTCCCTGACGCAGCCCACAATGGCCTTCCCAGATGCAGACGGGGAAGCTCATCTTTCATCACCACCCCCTCCTCCCTCAACGGGCCACTGGAGCATCTTCCCCGGGACTTTGGTTTTCATGCCGAGCGGCCCAGATCTGTGCTCCTTGTTTCGGGTCCAAGAATACGGCTACGCAATGCGATAACTTCCTCCCCCCATCGATGCTAGGAAATACATTGGAGTATGTAACTTTCCTGAGAAGGGGAGGAAGGGACAGTCCCTGGCCCTTTGCGTTCCGATGGCCCTGGCCACTTATGAAGCCACAGCAGCAGCAGCCCTGGTCCCGAGAGGAGTCGCGGTCTCCTTCCCTCCCCTGTGACGCCGGGGCTGGCGCTCCTGTGTTACCGCGGGGCGACCCGAGGCTCCCGGAGGTGAAGCAGGACTTCACCTCGGGTCTTTTTTGATTCTCGGTTTTAGTCTCTTCCTAGTTAGGAAGATTTAGCGGAAGGGGGAAAAAAAAAGAATGCTTCCCAGCTAAGTTTAAATTCAGATGAACAATGGGTACTTTGAAACCAGGCCCATGGGATAATTGGG
The DNA here is from genome assembly GCA_030068075.1 of Paguma larvata. Taxonomy (NCBI): domain Eukaryota; kingdom Metazoa; phylum Chordata; class Mammalia; order Carnivora; family Viverridae; genus Paguma; species Paguma larvata. Next base: position 39,604,249 of record CM057827.1, on the reverse strand, counting down.
TGGCATTCGTGCGCTAAAAAAAATGATTTCTCCGAAATTCAAAGTCATCCTGTCTTCTATTTGCCCACCCAGTTCCCAATTCCTCAGTCGCAGTCCTCAAAATGTATGAAAATAAGAGTCCCCTGGGTGCCAACTGCTGGCCTCCCCCCCCGGCTGAAACCACTGGAGGCTAAGTTCGTGTTTTGACTGCCGTATTGGAATTTTTGAATTGGGGGGAGTTTTAGATGGACCAGATGCTCTTCGGCCGCCGTGAGCCCCACCACCCCTCACGCGGCACCCGCAGGGTCTCAGGTGTGCACCGCCTGGTCTTCGAGGCTTCGGAGACGGGCACCCCATTCCGGCCTTCCCAGGCCTGGCTCCTCTCCCGCTTGAGTGTGGGGTTCCCCGTGTGGCTTCAGGAACCCCTGGCGTGAGTCACCATTTGAAGAAAGGAAAGGGAATGTATCAATCGATCGCAGGGTACCAACGCTGCTTTGCGAACTGTTGTCTCGGTTAATTCTCTAGGACACGGGCAGGGTCATCCCTGGGTCTACCGATGAGGATCTGGAAGGTCAGAAAAGAGAAGCGACGGGTCGGGGCACGCGTCCTGCGGCAGGGAGGAGACTCAAGCCGGGCTCCCCGACCCGAGGCCGCCGTTCCACCTTTCCGCCCTCAATCCGTCTGTCTTAAAACTCATTCGCGCGTTTCCGCGACCGCGTTGGTCGAGGGACAACCCTGTGCCTGGCATTGCTGGGTCCATCGTCTAGCCGGCTCTTCTTACGTCGGGAAGGACCGAGTCTGAAATCGAGAGGCATTTGAGAAGTTCTTCGGCCGTTTTCATCCTGCGATGCAGGGACAAGTCTGGGGTTTTTATGTTTTAAGAACGCCGCGCCTCGGTGGAAAACCCTCTTCTCGTTTTGCGCCTGTGATGCCGCTAAATTGTCCCCTGGATTTATTTCAAAGCGAAAAGAAGCAGCAAAGATTTTGCACTCTTATTGCTGTAGTTGCTCTTTTTAACTCAATTATGTTTTGACAATTCGGAATGAAACTTGGGGGCATGTCTTTGTTTAAGCCGTGGGCCCTGCATTAGAACAGTCAGCTCAAGGTACATGGCTAGTGTCAGGACTAACGATCTTTGACAAGGGCATTTAGCGGTTGTAATTCAAATCTAATTCAGAACATCTTAGCACCGGACCTGTCAGGCCCTTAAAATGCACTGTAACTACAAAACCAAGGGCAAGAGTCCCAAAGCCAGCTCTGTGCGGCCTCAAGCAGATATGTCAACGAGAGCAGTTACAATTAGGGGTTCTTTCAAGCATACTAAACTAATTTACAGTACTCTGGAAAAGTGGGAAAAGGACCTGAGGCTTAAAATCCCAGGACTTCTAGATTTCAAATCCACAGCACATAAAAATACAATTAGAGTTCAGCACCGAACGGCACAGGCTGGAGCCGGCCACTCGGTTCCATGTGGACTGATTTTGCTCTTAAAAATAGATATGCTGAAAACGTGTGCATGTGTGTCGTTAAAACTAAATAATACTAGTTGACTCTCAACCACTAAACAAAAAAAAAAGAAAGAAAGAAAGAAAAGAAAAGAAGGAAAAAAAAAAAGCAACCCATGTCGGGTCTTGTTAGGACCACGTGGTGAGGTTGTTGACCCCTGAACCGGCCATGCACCTATATTGGTGGGTGCTGCTTATAATCGAATCTGGCTTAACTGGGGAGTGTCTCTTCTTGATGGGGTTCCGCACGGGGCCCCAGAGCCCCCGAAGTCACTGCGGCCTGGCTAAGCCCGAACAGGGACCAGAAGCCAGGGTGGAGGAGACGGGGATTCAGAAGGAGGCCGGCCCAGTGGACACGGACGGGAGTATGGTGGCCAACACATAATTTTACCATCAAGATCAACCGGGGCCTGGCTGCTTCCAGGCCGCTGCACCCTGTTAAGAGGCACGGCCTTCGGGCAAGGCCAAACGCTAATGGGAATGTTTGCGGAGTTTTGCTTTTATGATTTATCTGCTTTTTATGCACAACAATATAGACCCTCCCCTCGAGGGACTCGTAAATGTGATTTTACTTCCCAAATTACAAAGCTCCTCAATTATTCGGGAATGAGTCATTCATTCAAAAGTGTCAGTAATGTGATGTGTTAACCATCAGGAAATTTTACACCAATTGGAATTATAAACACCAGATTTAAAAAAAAAAAAAAAGAAAAAGAAAAAGAAAAAGAACAAGAGAAAATCTTAGCCAGCCGTCAACTCTCTTTGTGAATAGTACCTCCTGTTAGGCACTACCGGATTTGGGGGAAGGCAGAGCCGGCGAGTATATGGGTGGACTTTCTTCTCCTCTTACCTCTTCATTCCTACTCCCAATGCTGAAGCTCTTTTAATATCTTTGTCTAAGAGACAGAGATAGATGGCGAGCCACCTTGCCCTGGGACAGCGGGGAGGCCGACGGAGGTGGCCGGGGGGTGGCCAGAGGGGCACACGTGCTCTTGGTAAGCCTTGTCGGCTGTGGGAAGGGCCGGGACCCTGCAGTGGAGGGACTGGAGTGTGTGCTGGGCTGTTTCCGTTGGACTGAGTCACGGAAACCCTTCTCGTCTGCCCACACCATCCACTGGGACGCCCCCTCTCGGGCCTGGAGCTGGCCATGTAGTTGCCGACCCCGGTGGCTTTGGGTTTGATCTCCACGCCCAGAAACTCCTGGTGGGCGGGCCTCTTGGAAGACTGCAGTCTGGCATCCTCAAGGGACTGTAATCGGGAAAGGGTTTGTTGCCACGACTGGTCCCGGTGGAAAGCCGACAGGGAAGCTTGGGTGGTCCTGTCCTGAAGCTGTTTCGCAGGACACCAGGGTGAGTCAGGGCTGGGGAACCACGGCATCAGGGCTGGGCACGGCCCTCAGACCATCTCGCCCTGGTGTCCCAGAGGCCCTCGGGGCTGTGTGTGCCCACATGACTCACTCACCCTCTCTGATGCCCAGTCCGGCCTCCATAGCCCAACCCCTTGCCTCCTTAGAGGCTTAGCAAACAACTCTGCTTTGAGATGTTTCTGGCTGTGGAATTTCTGGATTTCTCCCAAAATGACCTTCACCGTTTCCCCCGGGGAGCAGTGAATGTCAATTCCTGCCCCCACAGTCTCTTCTTCTTCTGCCCCCAAATCTGGGGTAACATCTGAGGCCCAGGGACTTCCATCATTGACTCAGTGACTACTTCTATCCTGCCACCTCAGAGTGGAGAGGAAAAGCCAAGTCTCACCCCGGCTTGCCTAGGTAGTTGAGGACAGGGTCAGGATTATAATAACATGTTAATTACTTACCCCTTCCCTCCTTCCTAAGGGATTGAAGCAGCTTAGAGCAAAGGATTCTGGTCAATTCATTATTTCGATAGTGAGTTACTGTGCTAGCTTCTGGGGCTACGTGGTAGGAAAATCTTTGGTCCTTTCAATAAAAAGCAAAGAGTGTGATTCCTTGCTCTTGCTCTGAACTGAAATGGCCGTGAGATGGAGAGACAGGCAGACCAGCTGGTAGGTAGGGGACAGTGCCAGGCCTTACTCGCAAGTGGATTCCAGCAAAGAAAGGACAGATGCCAAAATGCTTTTTCAGAAAGCAGTATAACTTGTGAGAAGACTACCTGGGCCCTGTGGGGACCCTTTATTTAGAGGGACATGTTTATAAGGAAATCAATTTACATATTTTTTCAACTATGACATGTAAGTAGAATTTGAAGGCAGCTGAATGGTTATCGCAACTGTACTTTTGTAATTATTAATCCGCTTACTATATAAGTGTCCTTGTGTGATTATGATTACTTACTGAGGGTCCCTCCCTCCCTACCAGACCACCCTTGCTCATCTCTGACTTCTGGGCCCGAGCATCGTATCTGGCATGTGGTACACACTCATTACATATGTGTTGAAGAAATAAACAGAATGGTGGTGACTCCAAGGAAAACTGGAAGTGACAGTGGAGAGAGACGGCTTCTTGAAGCTACGGGTGGTATCGGGGTGTCCAGATTTTAAAATAATGGTATGTACACTTTCCCAATCATGAGGGGCAAAAAACCCAAAGCAAAATAAAAAAGAATAAGTCATTTAAAAATAGCTCATAAAATGAGGTAATGAAAAAGGAAAACCATGTTATGACAATAAAAATGAACGGGTGAAACCTTATGCTTACTCCGAGATCGGATGACAAAACCCAAAACCCGAAACCAAAAAACTCCAAATTCAGCTGCGTTCTGTCTCCTAGAGATACGCATAAATAAAACAAAGCGACTCAAAAATTTGAAGCAAAGGGGCGCCTGGGCGGCTCAGTTGGTTGAGTGTCTAACTCTCGATTTTGGCTCAGGTCGAAATCCCAGGGTCATGAGATTGAGCCCCACGTTGGGCTCTGTGCTGGGTAAGAAGCCTGCTTGGGATTATCTCTCTCCCTCTTTTCCTGTTCCCCACTCCCTCAACTCTCTCTCAAATTAAATAAATAAATAAATAAATAAATAAATATTAAAATTTTTTGAAGAAGTGTTTTCAAGGAATTGGGAGCCAAAATAAAACCAAAACAGAAACAAAAAACGACAGAGGGCAAATTGGAGTTGATAAACGTTGAAAACCACCGTAAAGAAAACAGAACGATCACCAAGTTTTATGGGATGAGTGACATAGTATTAACATCTAGAAAACAGACCGTTCATGCTACAAACGGAAACGACCACAAACATAACAAGACAGGAAATTCCGAACACGTCTCTCAGGTGTTTCCACCGCGGAGGCAAAAGTAGAAACAGGAGTGATGCGAACAGTAGATCAAATTATCTCCTATCGTCGGTTTCTTTACAGCTTTCGTCAGCCCGTGGAGCATTAAAAAAAAAATTCAACATTAATTTTGATGTGATGAAAATATGGATACGTTCAAAAAAAAAAAAAAAAAAGCACAAGCCGCATGCGGAGTGGCAGCAATAACACCGGGTCATCAGCAGTAGCAACACCTGCTTCAAAAGAATGGTACCATGTTTCTCTCTCTTAGATCAAAGAGGAACTAAAAGCTGCAATTGGAGCTTCGCTGGAAAATATCTACAGTGAAATCCACGCAACACGGCCAAAGGGCCAAATCTGAATCAGGGTGTTAGTTTCCGGCAGCTCCTGTAACAAATCCAGCGGGGCTTGGCCACGCCCCCTCTGTGTAACAAATCAGGCGGGGTTTGGCCACGCCCCCTCTGGGGCTGCAGCCGCTAGACGCTCCTCCAGTTCCCCAGCAGCCCTGGGCTTGAGGCAGCATCCCTCGAATCTCCGCCTCCGTCTGCGCATCATCTTCTCCTCTGTGTGTCTGTATCGAACCTCCCATGTCCCTCTTAAAAGGATACAAGTGGCGGCCTTCAGGGCCCACCTCAATAATCCAGGGCAAACTCCTCTTCTCAAGATCCCTCGCTCTAGGTCCTACTCACCGTATCACCTGATGTTGCCTGTTCTGCCGCAAAGAGTTCTGTTCACAGCTTCTGGGAATTCAGAAGTGAGTATACCTTTGGGGAGGTCATTTTTCTTCCCGTCACAGGTGCGTGCAAGTCCATTACATAAAATGCTTTAATTCTTACGTAAGAAAGAATACGAATCAAGGCACCAAATGTTTGAAGTCAAGACCAAGAGAGAGCCCTCAACAAAGTTAAGGAAAGCAAAAGGTGGAGATTAGTAGGAAAAAAAGGGCTCGTGTTCTGTTTAGGTTTTTGGAAGTATGAAAGTGGGGATGTTGAGGGATAATTTCTAAATTTTAACATATAAATGTAAATATCAATAAGACATGCAATGAACACATCTGAGATTTTATTTAAGTCATTAGTTAATGAGGCGACCGTTAAGATGTTATCACTGTCTCAAAAAAGAATTCAAAGAGCAGAGGCCTGGGGCGCCTGGTGGGTCAGACAGTGAGCAACTGACTTCTTGATTTCAGCTCAGGTCGTGATCCCAGGGTTGTGGGATTGAGCCCCACGGCGGATTCACATGGAGCCTGCTCGGGACTTCCTCTCTCTCTTTCCCTCTGTGCCCTCCCCTGCCTCTCTCTAAAGTAAAAGCAAAACAAAACAGAGAGCAGAGATATATACAAGCCGTGAAAGGCGGGTACAATAGATACAAGCTAACCCTTTCCAAGGCAGAGGCAGGTGTACGATCCAGCCCCTGGATCAGGCTCAAAAGGGTCAGAGGTGTCCTGTGCCGTGTGCCAAGGGCCCGGGGGGCGCTCACTCACGGCTTGGGGCAATGTCCACCCAGGGCCCTCTGTCAAGCCCTGGCAATCAGGCGGGTTTCGTTAGGGACAAGCCTCACCTCCCTTTCTCCCGCTGTCACCTCAGTAATTGATCATAGGGTGCTCACAGATTGGAAACAGCAGCCCCTCAGCCACGCAGAGGCTGTGGCCCCTGGGTCGGGTGACACCTCCGTCACCCCATCTCCAGGGCCAGCTCTTGCCAGTCCTTCCTAGCCCTCCTGGAGAGGGCTGCATGTGTGGCCACTTCCCATGCTCCCCAGAAAGGAGCGAGGGGCAGCTGCTTGAGCCGATGGCTGAAGGGTTTCTGGAAGACTGGCCGGGGGCGGGGGTGGGGGGGAACGTTGGTGGAATAAAATGGAGACAGGCTGCTTTCGACATGGTTCATCTGTGTCACCGTATTTTTCCTGCTGTTCTTCCCCGAGCCCTTAATGCACTAATGTTGGTCGTGAATTTCCCCAAGGGACGTATATAGTATTCTCTGTGTCCCAAACTCTCCAATCGCAGAATCTCTTCTCTCTCCCTTCCTTGGAAGGCAGCTGGGGGGGGGGGTGTTGAGGCAATTCCTGCCGGCATCTTATCGGAGCCTTGGCATTTCAGACAAACTGGCGATTGGGTCCAGGGTGTGAGGGAGCACTGGGGCAAGGAGGGGCTATCCCCGACCTCTCCTGCCCTTCCCCACAGCCGTGACATCGTGACAGGGCTCAGGAACCGGCCCCCCCCCCCGCCTCTGCCCGGTGACCTGCTCCCACGCTGCCGTTTTACAGGGAGCCACCTGGGGAGAGAGTGTGATGCAGAGGCCAGGAGAATGAGTTCAAGTCCTAGCCTTTAAGTTGAGCTGGGCGGCTTCGAACACATCAGGTGATGTCTCCTTGCCTCCGTGTTCCCATCTGTGAACTGGGAATTACAAGACCCAGCTTTGTAAGTCGCAGCGGACATTCAAGGCGACAATATCGGTAAAGCTCTTGGGCACAGAGGCCACTCACGGCGAGCGTGCAGGCAGCCCGGGACCAGAGGGAAGCCGCCGTTATCACTCCCGCAGCCTGGCGGGTCGGCTTCCTGCCCTTTCCGTCCGAGGACAGGTGCCCGGCCGCCTGGCATTTCATCCAGAGACCCCTCCCGCCTGGCAGTGCTGGCAGCAGACGGGGACTTCTGAGATCTGCCTGCCTGAAACAAACCCCCGTTTCCAGAACCTTTATTTGGAATCCAAAGGATTCCTTTTACAGAAGCAAAATGCAACAGCGTTACAAAAGCAGGTTTTAAGAGCAGGCGGGTTCATGTATCAGCCAGAAATTCTCCGAGAGGGAAGAAGGAACTTGGGGAAGACGGTTGGAACGGGGACCATTGCTGATCGCCTCCGGGAACGCCGTCTCTGCGTCCCTGACTTCACCTAATAATGACGTTCTGAGAGACCGAGCGACCTGTCCAAGCTCACGCAGCCAGGACGTGGTGGCTGGGAGTCAAGCCTGGTTCTATCCGAACCGAATTTCCTTTCTGGAACAACGCAGCCGCCCGTGTTCATGAGACAGAGCGGAGACCACCCACTGCCCAGATTCCGGACCGAGTCATCTCCCAGCGGACTATCGACATCGAGTCTCAGCCAGACCCTGCTTCCGGTCCGCTGCCCCCACCGCCCCGTTGTTGAGAGCGCAGTCTCTTTCTTCAAAGTTTTTGAGGAATTTATGAAGAGGCGATGCACGCACAGGGTTCAGAATTCAAAAAGTACCAAGTGTGCATAAAAAATGAGGTCCCTCCCTTCCCTGTCCCCAAGCCCCACAGGTCACCCCTTGGAGACCCCCGTAGCTAGCAGCCGCCTCCAAAGACAGTTAATGCCTGTGACATAGAAACAGTTACTCCCCTGTCCCTGCAACAATGCCAGCACCTCGTGTGTGGCCGTGCACCTTGCCCTCTCCTGTTCCATATACCCGATATCACTCCGTTTCAGAGCATTAGAGCCATTCTTTTTTTTAATGTTTATTTTTGACAGAGAGAGAAAGACAAAGTGTGAGCAGGGGAAGGGCAGAGAGAGAGGGAGATACAGAATCTGAAGCAGGCTCCAGGTTCCGAGCTGTCAACACAGAACCTGACACGGGGCTCGAACTCACGAACTGCAAGATCATGACCTGAGCCAAAATCGGTGCTTAACCGACTGAGCCCCCGAGGAACCCCACTTCCGTCTTTTCCTCCTGCGGATGGAAATCCCTGTGGGTCCACGGAGCCGTGGGACGAGCTCCTACAAGCGGGAGGCCGGGTGAAGAGTACCTGCATTTAACTCTAGATTGTTCTCCACGAAGGTGGAGGCTATCGGCTCCCCACTAACCAACATATATAACGATGTTTCGGGTCTTTATGGGTTTTTTTGTTTTGGATTTGTTTCTCTGTGTGTGTGTGTTTTGTGTCGTGTCGGGTCTTCGTAAAGGCTGCGGATAAACACGGGACCTCACTGAATCTGTTTCACCTCCTTTAGCAGCAGTGAGTGCGAGCGCACTTTGGTGTGTTTGGAACCCATTCGAATTTTTTTCCCTGTGAACCATGTGTTTGCCTCCTTTTGCAGAATCTCGTGTTGCATGGATGGATTTGTCGGAACTCTCTAGACATGAAGGAACGCAACGCTTTCTCCGCGACATGACTTGCGCATATTTTTTTCCCTACTTTGCAGTTTTCTTTCGACTTTATTCATGCTTTTTTTCCACGCGGAAATATTTTTGCGGTAATTTTCTGTTTCCGTAATCCATCGTTTCAAGTTTTGTCACTTCCACGTCGGGGCCACACGATTCTTGTGAGGCATCCACGCAATCGTGTCACTGTGCGGCTCGCATCCCACGTAGCCCCTCGCCTCACACCTAGCATATGACCCAAGCGCATGGGCCGCTGGCCCTCCCAGCTGCCCGCTCCCCAGATGACCCCGAACCAATCCCCACTGAGTGGGGAGTGCACCTTACACGGCTGTCCTCACGGGCTCTACGCCCCGCTTTCGTTTCTGTGTATGTGGGTGTGTCCCTGCTTATATGACAACGGAGGTGGCCCCCGGGACGGTCACCCAGGGTGCCTTTGGGATGCCCCGGGCACGTGAGCTGTGGCCTCTGCCCAGCTGGCTCCGGCCCGACACTGAGCTCAGCCAGGGACTATTGCCTGGTCACGTCTGCCCGACACGGGGTGGCCGCAGATGTCATTCTATGAGTGACTTAAGCCTTTATAGAAATGGCATTGTCAGGGCATTAAATAGTCTCTAATTTACACGGCCGCACGCTAGATTTTGTGGGTCATCCGTTGCTTTTTAAAAAATGAGGGCCACCTGGGTGGCTCGGTTGATCGAGAGTCTGGCCCTCGGTTTCAGCTCAGGTCATGATCTCATGGTCTGCGGGATCAAGCCCGGAGTCGGGCTCTGTGCTGACAGTGAGGAGTCTGCTTGGGATTCTCTCTCTCCCTCCCTCTCTCTCTCTTTCTCTCTCTCTCTCTCAAAATAAATAAACATTTTTAAAAAATTAGAACTGTGGGGTCTGGGGTGGACTTTTTTTAGAGGCACCCCAAACAGTTTTAATGTGTAGGCAAAACCTGCTGGTTCTTCCAGGAAACTGGTTCTCAGAGTGTGGTCCCTAGCCCGGCAGCATCAGCGCCACTGAGCAGCTTGTTAGAAATGCATTTTCCGGGGGCGCCTGGGTGGCTCAGTTGGTTGGGTGGCTGACTTTGGTTCAGGTCATGATCTCGTGGTCTGTGAGTTCAAGCCCTGCGTCGAGCTCTGTGCCGACGGCTCAGAGCCTGGAGCCTGCTTTGGATTCTGTGCCTCCCTCTCTCTCTGCCCTTCCCCTGTTCACGCTGTGCCTCTATGTCTCTCAAAAATAAATAAACATTAAAAAAAAAAAAAGAAATGCATTTTCCGGGCCCGCCCGGACCTCCCGGATCCGAAGTCCCAGCAGCCAGTGCTGTCACAGACCCAGACCCTCCGGAGACCCCGAGGCGCACTCCCTCCCAGAGACCCCCACAGCGCAGCTGCCCCCTGGCCCTTGCCCAGATGCTGCTGTGGCTTCGAGTGCCTTCCGATTCTCATATGATCGCTGTAGGGGGACGGCGGGCAGTGGTCGATTGTAACAATAAAATAACTGGGGACGTGGGTCCCTGCTGCCCCTCAGCTCGCAGGGACAGCCCCCCATCACTTGTGTCCGCCTCGGTCAGTGTGCTGCCCTCCCGGGTGGTGGCGGGGGTGGGGGTGAGGGTGAGGGTGAGGGGTGAGGGTCTTCCGCACCCCTTTCCGTTTGGTCCCTGACCCTGTGCAGAAGATGGCCACTCTCCCCTGACTCCTGCCTCTCCAGAGCCCAGACGTTTCTAGTTCCCGAGCAGGAAGGTGCACCCCCTCGCCGAGACGATGCCCCTGAAAATCTCCGATGGCATTCCAGCTAGAGGTCTCTGGACCTTTGTGTCTGGTCCCTCGGGGGCTGGGGACAGGAAGCTCGCCCTTTGGTGCAGGTGAGAAGGAGGAGGGGACGGACCTCGTAGGCATGACCTCCTTGGGGGCGCTGGGCTCTCGCCGCCTCTGCTCCGATGCTTCCCAATCCGGGCTTCCTGAATTGCACTGCGGTTAGACGGCAAGGCAGGCCTTATTGTCGCCCCGTTTCACAGAGGGGGTGGACCGTGGATCCCTGCGGCTCAGAAACTCCCCTGGGCAGACAGGATCGCCATCCCGGCAGGTGCGGCCCAGGTCCCAGGCACTGGACCGCCGTGTGTGCGTGCCGTGTGTGTGTGTGGGGGGGGGCGTTCCCTCTGAAATGCAGGTACGGAGATGGGAGGAAAGAGTGCGGCTTCATCGGCGAGGGGCAGAGCAGGTTCTAGTTGAAGGAGGATCTCAAGTGGGGGCTCCTGGTGGCAACACGAGGGGGGTGAGTCTATACTTCCGATTTGGGGGAAACAGCCCATCAGAAGAGGAGTATGTTGGTCGCCCTCTGAACGGGTCCCAGCATCTGTGTTCACACTGCGTCCTGCGTTTTCTTTCTCTCATCGTCTCGGCCCTCATGGTCTCAGCACATTAGGGAATGCACTCATGGGCCTCCTACCTAGTGACCTTTGTCCTCAGCAGAAACAGGTCAGCCGAGGCTTCAGGGTTGGTGGCCAGGGCCAGCCAGGGGACGTACGGAGATCCCCGTGGCAGGGGCCTGACCTTGGCAGGCGGAGAGGCATTCTTTTCCATGCCTACTAGCTCCGCCTCGTGGATTCTGTTTTTGCCATGGCAAAATTACACATCAGCACTCTTCGGAAGTGCCAAGGTCGTAAAAGACAAGGAAAGACGGGGACGTGCTGGAGACTGCAGGATGCTGGTCCGGATCCGGGAGCGGAAGAAAAGGACCCTGCGGGGAACTGGTGATAGTCAGATAAGGTCTTTAGTTCAGTTGAGAGGATCGTGCCGAAGTTAAGCGGGTTAAAACGACCGCGCCAACTAGACGTTAACTTTGGGGGAAGCTGGGTGAGGGATGTACAAACACTCTCTCCGTGCTGTTTTTGCAGCTTTTCTCTAAGTCTAAAATTAATTCAAAATAAAAAGTAAAAAAAAAAAAAAAGATGGCCACCCTTGAATGCCGGGTTTTTCCCTCGGACCCCCTTCCTTCTTGCGTCTTCTGCTCATGCAATAGTCATGCCAGCGACTCTTTCACAAGTCCCTGTGAATGGGAACAGGGGTGTGGAGAAAGGGGAGAAACATGGATAATCTTGTTTCTTTCTGTTTGACTCGGGAAGGAATTTTGGTGACCCAACATCTCCTTGAATGTTGGCCCAAGTCCGTTACGCGTTTTGCTTAGAAATTTAACTCTTGGATCTAAAGATGATTTATTTGGGAACTCCCTTGTTCTTTATGCAGTTCTGGGAGCATAGGAGTGACTCCCTAAGTGCTTACTAGAGAATTTTGTGAACATTTGTTGGTTTAATTAAAAAACGTTTATTGCATGCCCACCGTCCTATGTCAGGAACAGTGCTAGGTGCTGCTGACTAGTGACCCAAAGTTGAACAAGACACGCACCTCGGTTTTGGACACTCGGGTGTCAAAAGAGACAGGTGTCCGAATCCCCCGAGTGTCTCTTAATAGAGCCACGTCCAGAATGTGATGGAAATGAAAGAGAGAGTTTGGTTAATTCTGCCTGGGACCTTGGCGAGGGCTTTGCAGAAGAGGTGCTATTTGAAGGATGAAGAGAGGAGGGCCTTGAAGGATGAGCGGGAGCCCAAGAGGTAGAGAAGGGACGGCAGGAGAAAGGGCGAGGAGGATTGTCTACCTGGTGACTGACGTCCCAGCTTCCCTTCCACCAGGCAGGTACCGAGCGACCGTGCCCGCCGGTGGGATGTGGGCACCGGGGCTGACATGATTAATTAAGAGAGGGGTGTGTCATGGCGTGACCTCTTCCCCTGTCTGACCCGCGGCATGTAGAGCATCCTGAGGGCCCAGGGACGGCAGAGCCGCAGATGGAAAGGACCGGGATCGCCAGGCGGAAGGAAACCGTTCACCAAAGGGGAGCGCTCGCATCGAAGCGAGACGCGATCTAACGCGCCATGACTTACCGGTCACAGCAGCGGGCACCTCCGTAACTTACACAGGCACCCGGGGAGGTCCGGTGTGTGCGTGGGGGAGGGGGAAGGAGGGGAGAGGTGGGCAGTCGGCCCAGAAGGGCTGGTGCCATCTGTCTGCGAGGAGCCTTGAGTGATGCCCTGTGGAGCCTGAATACTTAACCTGGACACGTTTTCTTTGCAAAGTGCGTGGATGGAGCAGTGTGGGGGCGGAGAGGAGGAGCTAAAGCGCGAGGGTGGGGCTGGAAAGTTCGCTCCCAGAGATCATTAAAAGTTGGGTGTAATTAGAGCCTAATTTAAAAACGCCCTAAACATCTCTTAGGCTAGCTGGCGGTTCAAAGGGGGCAGGCTTCGGCTCACGGATTGGCAATATTTTAGCGGCGAAGGCAATCTCTCTCCCTTCAATTTCACGTCTTTCAAAGTGCTGGGAACGGCGTCACCTTCACGAAGCCCTTTGAGTTCCTCAATTAGCCGCGACTTAGGAATATTATTATTTTAATACATTCCACGCAGGCTGGCCTCTCCACTCATTGAAAAGGCCTGTCATTCATTTCCCATCTCATTCGTATGCACGAATACGGTTTTCATTTACAGACACGGAATAAACGCCTGGCAAAAATCACTACCCCGGTTTTAAGGCCACTTATGTATTTATTTTGGAAAACGCGTAAAGAATTCCTGAGTTTTGCAAACAGATTAAAAAGTTCTGGAAGAAAAAAAAAACGCGAATGGTTTGGTCCCTCGCTGAGAGGCAGGTGTCTGGGTGTGAGCCCAAACTTGCTCTTTGACTTCTGGCAAAGTTTTGCTTCCCTATCTTTGAAACAAGGGCAATTGCTCTAGCTCAGGATTTTCCAAAGTTAGGTTGACGCGCCGCTGGCGGCACGAGAAATCGTTTTAGTCCATGGACAAATGTTTCTAACATGGTAAGAATTATACGTTTATCTTGATGTTTAATAAAACCACACAATTAGCACGTCGGGCCCGTGATTTGGTAGGTATTACCCAACATTGCGGTCTCCCTTTAAATTAAATTCACAGGGGCCCCTGGGTGGCTCACTCGGTTAAGCATCTGACTCTTGTTTTCGACTAAGGTTGTGATTTCACGGGTTCGCGTGATCGAGCCCCATGTTGGGCTCTGCGCTGACAGTTGGGAGCCTGCTTGGGATTTTCTCTCTCCTTCTCTCTCCGCCCCTCCCCTGCTCATGCTATCTCTGTCTCTCTCAAAAATAAACCTTGGGGCGCCTGGGTGGCTCAGTCGGTTAGGAGGGTTAAGTGTCCAACTTCAGCTCAGGTTATGAGCTCACGGTCTGTGGGTCTGAGCCCCGCATCAGGCTCTGTGCTGACGGCTCAGAGCCTGCAGCCTGCCTCGGATTCCATCTTTCCCTCTCTCTCTGCCGCTCTCCCGCTCTCACTCTCTCTCTCTCTCCCCCTCAAAAATAAATAATAAAATATTTAAAAAATGCTTTTAAAGAAATGGACCCAAATCGAACCCTTTCTGTCATCATCATCATCCAGGGCAGTATTTTTAATTATCTGCTTCCAGATTATTCTTCTCTTTGATTCTTGGGGTGCTAACTCCCTTTTTTTCCCCTCAAGGGGATTCATTTCTTCAGGTGCCTTGTAATTTTTTTACTGCAATTTCATCTCTCGAGGACTAGTCCTCTGTGGGAATCCTCTGCACCACGGATTATAAATTGTTTCTCCAGAACGGCCTTCCAAGTTTCACCTGTCCTGGGCTAGTTTTTATGGTAAGAGGTCCGCTTAGGGTTCAAACGCTCCTCTTATGAGGAATAAAACATTTGACTCGGGTTACGTCATTTTAGAAGGACTTTTTCCCCCCCGCTGTCCAGGGCTGTGGCTGTGTGGCAAGCTCCCTTGCTGTTTTTCTGGTAGTGGCTCTTATGCAAAAGTCTCCATTCTCCTACCTCCTTACGCACACCTGTAATGGCTAAGTCCTTCTCCTACCTCCTCACGCACTAAGATCTCTGCTCTTGGGGTGAGGGGAGCTACAGATGGTGAGTCACGGGTATCATGGGAAGTCCACTGAGATCCACAGCTTCTTTCATTCATTCATTCATTCATTCACTCATTCATTCATCACGGACATTTACCGAGAGTGCCGTGTGCCGGGCCCTCTGCGGGGTCCTGAGGAAGAGCTCTCCCGGAGTTATCTTCTGAAAGGCTCAGGATGAAAATTTTAGCTCTACCCCTGACTGCCCGTCCCTTAACTTTGGCCACATCACTGGGCTTCTCAGCGCTTTGACCCAGCACAAGACGAAGAGACGGCTTAGATCAGAGTGTGGACATTCGTTTCGTTGATGAGAGGAAACGCAGAGGGTGTGGATGTAAGCAGGTCGGTGGATTTCCCGGAGGGCCACCTAAACATTCTCTTCTGATCGCTTCGAATTCGTTTTGGCGACATGGTGTAAACGCGAAGCCGTCGGTTGGCAGTTTGAGGAGAGGGAAGGCACAGCAGGATCTCCTAGGGGAGGGATGGCCGGGAGAAATTGAAAAGGATTGCTGGGCGGCCCCCGGAGACCCCCTGCGGTTAGGCCACCAGCTTAATGGGAAGCCGCTCTGTGTGCCTTTCCCCAGCCCCGGGGCCGAGTAGCAGGTGCACCTCGTGAGATTTGAATATGCGTTGTCTCATCGGTCCTCATGACGGGCCGGAGAAGCTGCTTCATCGCCACTTGGCCGCCCAGCAGATGGATAGGTGTCCAGGTAAAAGGACTTACCCAAGATCCCACGGAGGAGGGGCACGGCCAGGACTGGAAGCTGACACTCTGACTCCTGTGGTATGCTCGCAGAGCTGCCCCACGGGCCTCCTGAGGGAGCTCTGAGTGATCTTGACTCTTTCCTCAGCCGGAACCTGCTCTATGAAGGGGCCGAAGCAGACTGTCGAGGACTAGATTCGATTCTGCTACAAATGCAACAGTAGCTCGGGCCACACCAGTTCCCGTCTGTGGGCTTGATTATCCTCTCTAAAATGGGGGGGGGGGCGGGTGTTGGTCTAAGGGCCACCTCTGTTCCTTTTCTGCTAGTAATTGATTTTAAAATTATTTATTTTGAGCGGGGGAGGGGCAGAGAGAGAGAGTGAGAGAACCCCAAGCAGGCTCTGCATTGTCAGCACAGAGCCCGACGCAGGGCTCGAACTCACAAACTTGAGATCATGACCTGAGCCCAAATCAAGAGTCGGACACTCAACCGACTGAGCCCTCCGGGCGCCCCTCGAGGTCCTTCTCGTTTGACTCGAAGGCACCCGGGCATTCTGTCTTCTCCGACCCCAATCGCCAAAATCTGGAGCCTATTGAGGGTGAAGGTCACCTGGAGCGGAAGTCGAGCCACGCCGGACAGGACAGCGGGTCAGGGCACTGCCGCCTGTCTCACCGCGGCGTTTGCAAGCCCGGTCAGAATGGAGGGGGGGGCGCGCTCTGTCACTGTGCTGCCCCTATAATTGCAATAGGCTCTTTTGTTATTAAACAGACCCAGCCCCAACAAAAGGGATACTGTTTCTTTTATGAGTAATGTGCTAACTCACCCCTTGAAAGGAAAAAAAAAAAAAAGAAAGAAAAAGTTCAAGTCCAGCGTGGGGACCGAGACAGCGTAAGATTTATTACGAAGGTTACAGAAATTATTCCTTCTTCGCAGCACTTAAATTGTCTAATTATTCACAGCTGTTTCCAATTTGCCTCAGGTTGTTAATTAAGGGGCGTGGGTGTTCCCCTCCCGGCAGGGGCGGCCACCCGAAGCCTCACCGGGCGCCACGCGGAGTTGCTGGCCGAAACAGGGTCCGGGGACTTGCAGGGAGAGCCCTCTGCCCGGTGTGGCCCGATCGCGTCGTCCGCTGGCCTCTCGCTGAGACAGAAGTAGAGCTTGAGAGACACTGAGTTCCCTCCTGCAGGTGAGCGACGCTGGTTTCGGCGGGGGGCCTACGGAGGGAGACGCCTGCGTTCCGGGCCTCTTTTGGGATCCAGGGGTCCTCTGGTCACCTCGGGCTCTCTCGGGGGCCCCGGGAAGAGCATCTTTGTGGAAATGGACGGATGAGTGCATCTCTCCAGTCCTGGCTAAGCCCAACACATAGAAATGGTCAAGTTGGACCTTCCAACCCCCCTCCCTGCACCCCATCTACCTACCCCTCCCCTCTGAGCCTTCATTCCCTTCTGGACTCCTCCTCTGTCCCCCCTCACACACACCGCTTGTATCTTCTGGTTCTGGGTATCCTTTTCCGCTTTGATTTTGAGCTGGGTGATTACAGTCAACCAATGGGCACCTGTTGTATTCGGAGCAGGGGTCTGGGGTTCTAGAAAGGAATAAGGTGTGTCTGACTCCCTTATGGATTGGAAGCTATAGGAGACGGCTAGAAGGGACACTTTTCACTATTCCTCCCTGGTGCCAGCAGGGGGGCTGGTATACAGTAGGTGCTCAATAAATCAGCGAATCACAGAATATTCCAGCTGGAAGGGACTTTGGCGATACATAAGCCCATCACTTTGATTGAAAAAATATTTTATGGACGCCTGGACGACTTGGTCTGTTAAGCGTCTGACTTTGGCTCAGGGCATGATCTCACAGTTGGGCTCTGTGCTGACAGCCCAGAGCCTGGAGCCTGCTTCGGATTCTGTGTCTCGCTCTCCCTGCCCCTCTCTCACTCATGCTCTCTCTCTCTCTCAAACATAAAAACAAACATTAAAAAAAATTTCTTAAAAAAATAAATATTTTAGGAGCTCCTGGCTCGCTTAGTCAGTAGTACCTGCGACTCTTGATCTGGGAGCCATAAGTTCAAGCCCCGTGTTGGACATAAAGCTTATCTAAAAAACTAATAAAAATAAAAATTAAAAAAATAATATAAAATCTTCTTTTCTCTGGAACATTTTAGAAAAATTAGAAAATAGAGAAGAAGCTAGAAGTCACCTATAATCCAATCTCTAAAACAACAATTGTTACCAGTTTTCATAAGTACCTTCCCAGGTTTCTTTCAAAGGACATCATGCATATTTTTAAGTAGAACTGGGATCCCCTTAGGATACTTAACTAGAATGTGTTCTATCATTATAATTTCATTAGAGTCATAATACATTATGCTCATTTCCTATGTCATTAACTTCAACCATCATGCTTCACAAACATCCTATGTTTGCTTGTCTACTTTTATGATAGTTTCTGTCACCAGTTGTCAGACTGGTAAAAGTCTCAAAGTTGCTTTCGTTTTTTGTTTTTCTTTGGCGATTGCACAGAATGCTCAACTGAACACCCGCCACTTTTCAGAAGCAAAATCTGAGACCAGAGGGGCCACCGATTTACCCGAGGTGGCCACGCCAGCCCTCAGGTCATTGTCGCACAGCTCAAATCCATCCTTCTAGGTTCTTCTGTTGTGGCACTAGAATGGCGAGTCCGGAAGCCATAGTTCTGCTTTTCCATCATAGAACGAAGAGAAGGACACGTAGGAAAATGCGTATGCGGAGTCTCTGAAATGGCTGCTAAGAAATAAAATGCTGCTATTTGATGGCTGCGGGCTAGGTGAGCCTAGAAATATCTATTTGTGACTTTGAAATAGAAGGGGAGGCTTCATGTCTCTGCACTGTCAATTATGAATGTCACTTTTTTTTTTAAATGGAGCACAATACAAAAGGCGACTCTGTAAAGACAGCGCTGGAGAGTGAGTAAAAGCAAAGGCAGAATCTCTACGGGAACAGACATGAGGAGGAAGGCAACAGCATGGGGTGAATTTCCTGTTTACAAAGGCTTTTAGCCTGAAGGCAAGCCATGGTGGATGCCACATGAGGCAGCTGAAGTGCTAATTTCTAAACTACCAGGACTACATCAAAATAAGAAGTTTCTGCAGGGCGAAGGAAACAATCAACAAAACTAAGAGGCAGCCTACGGAACAGGAGAAGAGATTTGCAAATGACATATCCAATAAAGGGTTAGTATCCAAATACATAAAGAACTGATACAACCCAACACCCAAAGGATAATCCAATTTAAAAATAAGGCAGAAGACATAAACAGACATTTCTCCGAAGAAGACATCCAGATGGCCAACAGACACGTGAAAGGATGCTCAGCATCCCTCGTCGTCGGGGAAAGACAAATCAAAACCACAGTGAGACACCACCTCGCGCCTGGCGGAATGGCTAAAATCAAAAACACAAGAAACAGCAAGTGTGGGCGAGGACGTGCGGAAAAAGGAGCCCTCGTGCACTCTCGGTGGGAATGCAAAGTAGTGCCACCACTGTGGACACAGCACGGAGGTTCCTCAAAGTATCCGAGGAAGAACTACTCTCTGATCCAGGAATCACACTATTTACCCCCCAAAAGTACAAAAACACTATTTCGAAGGGAGACATGCACCCCCTCTCTTTATAGCAGCACTATTTACGATAACCAAATTCTGGAAACAGCCCGTGTCTGTCGATAGGTGAGTGGAGAAAGAAGGTATTATTCAGCCACAAAAACGAATGCAATCTTGCCATTTGTAATGATACAGAGCTAGAGAGTGTAACGCTAAGCGAAATGTATCAGTCAGAGAAAGACAAACACACAAGATCTCACTCCGATGTGGGAGTCAAGACACAAAGCAAGTAAGGAAAGCAAAAAAAAAAAAAAAAAAAAGGAGAGAGAGAGAAAGCAAGGAACAGACTCTTAACTATGGAGGACAAACTAATGGTTACCAGGGGGGACGTGGGTGAGGGCATGGGGGAAATAGGGGATGGGATTAAAAAGTACACTTACCAAAATGAAAAAAAAAAAAAGTAAAATGATAAAAATAAAACATATCGAACTAAAAAAATAAAGTGCTGGTTTCTGACTTTTATGGAAATGATAGCCACATATATTTTCTCAGCTGCTAACCCAGACAGTGTCTGAGATGCATCTACATTTCTATTTTCCAGAGAGCATCGCCGCGGTTTCCAAAGGGGGGAAAGAATAGCTCTCATTTGCTGAGAATCTCCGGCGTGGTGATCGCTGGACTTAATCTAACTTCTCACTCATCTTGACAATAATCTTATCAAGCAGGCGTGCTCACGGCTAGAGAAACTGAGGCCCGGAGAGCTCAAGGAATTCACCCAAGATGGCCGTGCCCAGCCCAGAATTCACAGAGACGCCAAGCAGTGGGGAAAGCTTCAGGCTTTGCTCTGCATTGACCACGAACTAGCTATGCCGTTGTGTGTTCGTCCGAAGAGGCTGTGTGTGTGTGTGTGTGTGTGTGTGTGTGTGTGTGAGAGAGAGAGAGAGAGAGAGAGCGCGAGCATGGCCTTGAGAAGTGAGCTGGGGTTCAGATCTAGCTACACCGACTTGCAACTCATTTGTCTCAATTATAAAACTGGAACAGCCGTTAAGACCCACCTCACGGATTTGTTGTGGGGATTTAATCAGAAAAAACCATGTCAAATGCTTATGATCTTGCCTGGAAAATAGTAAGGGCTCATTAAAAGCTAGCTAATCCCGGCGCAGGTAACAGCCCTCTCGGTTGTCACTGCCCTGCCCTTCTCCCTACCTCCTTACAGGGTACACCTGCCTGGCTCCCCACGGTCAGCACCCACGTCCCTGCCCCGGAACTTTCTCTCTGCGCCTGGAATCCGGCCTGCAGGTGGGGGAGACGAGCCGGAAGAGCCGATGACTTACCAGGTTTGGCAGCAACCTGTGACCAACTTCTAAGGGAAGTAGATACGTCAGTCCCCTGGCTGTCCCCACCCCCAGGGGGGAGGGCTCAGGCGTGTATTCTGCGTCTTTTCCCAGAACTCCCTGGTGGAGCGGAGCTCTGGTTGTGCAGGGAGAACCCACCCTTCATTGGGTGCTTCCCTGCGCGGTCTCACTTCTCTGGAATCGCCTCCCCAAACCAATTGCGCTTGAGTTCTTGTCCCACGGTCTGCTTCTGCGGGGACAAGGAGCCATCATTTTAAAGCTCCGTCTGTGTGCGGCGAGCCGGGCTAGGCACCGGAAACACAGTCCTCCAGGCTCCTCTTTTAAAAACGTAGTCGTGGGGCCATTACGACTCTTATTTATTTTCAGAAGAGCAACTGAGTCAGAGTCAGGGGTTGTAGGATGTGCGCGGGGAGTGGGGGGGGAGATCCTACCGCAGGTGTCTCTGCGATTCCCAAACCCACTTCTTCCCCCCCCCCCCCCCCGCCGTGGAACACGGGAGAAGCGTCTTAGGAGGAGTTTGCTGTGTGGGCGAGCACGTTTCAGGACAGGGCGGCTCACGGAGAAGCCGTCCACAGCGTCCTTTGGAAGCGGGCGGACTGTCTGCCTGAGGTCGTAGGTGCCACTCGAGGGCGAGGCGTCAGTCACAGTTCCCTTCCTGCCTCTGCCGCCTCTTCCCATCCCGGCCACCGGGCTCTGTGCGGTCCGGGGTCTCTGCGCCTCTTGACCTTGTGTCAGTCGTGGTCTATGGAGAGGAAGGGAAATCCAGCCCGGGTGACCAGAAGGAGGGACCCAGAAGGAGGAACCAGATTCTGTCTGGCCAGGAGGAAGACAGGACCGGGTGTGGTGGGGGTGTGCGGGGGGGGGGGGGGGCGGGGGTGCGTGCGTGGGGGTGTGTGTATGGGCACCAGGATCTGGCCGAGAGGAACACGGGACCAGGTGTGGGCGGAGCATGGGCAGGGTGTGGGCGTGGTGTGGGGGTGTGGGCGTGGGGTGGGGGTGTGGGCGTGGGGTGGGGGTGTGGGCGTGGTGTGGGGGTGTGGGCGGGGCGTGGGCAGGGTGTGGGCGTGGTGTGGGGTGTGGGCGTGGTGTGGGATGTGGGCGGGGTGTAGGCATGTGGGCGGGGTGTGGGCGTGTGGGTGGGGCATGGATGGGGTGTGGGCTGTGGGCAGGCTGTGGGCGTGGTGTGGGCGTGTGGGCGGGGTGTGGGGGTGTGGGCGGGGTGTGTAGGCACCAGGATCTGGCCAAGAGGAAGAAGGGACTGGATGTTGGGCGGGGTGTGGGCATGTGGGCAGAGTGTGTGGGGACCCAGGATGTCATCCAGACTTTGGTTCCATGAACCAAAGACCTTGAGCAGGGCCCGTCCCATCTCTGGGTTTCGGTTATTTTCAAAGGGGAAATGGCCGATTTGGTCAGATCACACCCACAAACGACCTGAAGGCTGGTCAGGAACGGGTAAGTGGCCAAGTGTGAGCCAGCGGTGGGCGTGGAGGACTGCGGCACAGTGGCCTAATGGCACTAAAGAAAGAGGAGAAAAAAGAAAGAAAGAAAAGGAAAAAGAATGAAAGCTGAACACGCTAGACAAAGCACATTTTTCATTAGAGATGGCTGTGGACTTCTTTGACTCGTTTAGACTAAACGTCCTTTATGTCTTGACCTTTTGAGTCCTTCATTAAATGTCCTAGATGCCAGTCTTTAGATGGAATTGTGCCTCTGTGGCTCCTCTATTTTCTTTAAATAAAAAGTCAATGCAAGCAGCTGCTTGCAGAATGGCTGCTAGAAGCAGCGCCCGGAGACTCCTCGGCCCAGGTCACACCTCTGCTGAAAAATTCTTTTATTCCAGAATGTATTGAGAACCTCCCATGGGCAGGCACTGTGCTGGGCGCCGGAGACACATCGGTGACCAAAGTGGGGCCAGCCCGGCAGGGGAGCGGCGTAAGAGGCAAATCAAACTTACAACGTGGTGTCAGGCGGTGACGAATGCCCTGAAGGAAACAGGAGCTGGGTGAGGCGTAGGGCTTGGGGTGGGCGTTCGGGTTCAGGTGGCCCTGAGGCCGCACGTCTGGGGCAGGAGGAGAGGAGCGAGCTGAAGGACTCTCCGCAGAAAGCGCGAGCTGACCCGCTAACGCAACGGTGGCTGGCCCTGCCCTTGGGACAAGGCCCGAATTCCTTAATGTGATATCCTGCGTGGTCGTTCTCAATTGGCTCCTTGTCGGTGCTGCTACCTTCATTCTCTGACGAGCCCCAGCTCCACAGCAAGTGTCGGCCACGCCAAACCCTGTGAAGTCTGCCCCCCCTCCCCCGACGCTCTGTTCTTTCCCCGTCTTGCCACGTCGAGTCTACTCCTGCTCGGGAGGGGGGGCGGTGAGCCCGCCGAAGGGCGGGAAGGGATGGGGGCGGGGTGTTGAATGGACGATGGAGACCCTCGCCTACTGAAGTTCAGGGTGGGGTAGCCGGACAAAACGCCCAGGTGGTGCGGGAGGGGACGCGCAACTGAAAGACTGTGACAGTGTCTATCTCCCAGGATCTAGCGTGTCACCCTGCGATGTGGTGGCCTGCGGGTCTCGTCTTCACCACGCGTGCTGCTTTCACCAGCGCAGGGTTTCTTATCGCTTTGAGAAGAGCCGCGTCCTGGACGCCCCTCTGGAGAATGTGAGCCCAACGAAGTCCTGTAGTAAAGAAACGTATGGAGCTTCCTTTTTTCTTTTTCTTTTCTTTTTTTTTTAAGTTTATGTTGAGAGAGAGAAAGCGCAAATCAGGGAGGGGCAGAGAGAGAGGGGGGGAGAGAGAGAGAGAGAGAGAGAGAGAGAATCCCAAGCAGGCTCCACACTATTAGCACAGAGCCCCATGCGAGGCTCAAACCCGCAAACTGTGGCCTGAGCCGAAGTTGGATGCTTGAACAGCTGAGTCACCCGGGTGCCCCTGGAGCCTTCCTTCGAACTAGCATTTTCCAAACCTGGTTGACAGTAGAAGTCTTCCCCCAGGGACCATCCGGTCAGTACCCTCAGGAGTACGTGGTACAGGGCACCAAGCCTTCTTACGGGGCTGCCCAGCGCGAGTGTCGACGGTGGTCATTAACGTTTGAGCGGGGGATGATCGTTTGAACCCGTGCATTTGTATTCCTTAACATTTTGACCGGGTGTTAGAATAGCCACCCAAAAACCCTCTCGCGTATCAAGCGGTAAATATTTATGCTTAATTAAGGTCTAGAACCCTATATGGAAAGAAGGCACGCATGGTGCTTTGAGGCCGCCTTCCCCTTCAAAATTCTTCTCGCCTTCTACCATGGTCACCGCTCAAGGCAGCGTCTCGCTCTTAGCCAGCCGTCTCGCTCAGTGACGGCGAGACGTCGCATGCGTGGTGGCAGCTCCGTGACGTCCAGGTCCAAGTTCCGGGAGGTGACGGGGCCCCCTGAAGGAACAGCTTGGGTGGAGAAAGGGCATGGATTAGAGGAAATCTTCCCAGAATCCTCCTCAGCGCCCAGGAACTGTGGCGAGATTGGGACCATCTCAAGGGCAGGCTATATGGGAACTCATCCGTGAGTCATATCCGTCTGTCTGTCCCACGGGCCGGGCATACGGTCGGTGTGCCTCAGAGATCCGCCGAGTGGATGACTCCCTCTCTGGCTCTCTCTTGTATTGTGACTTTCTTGACCCAATTACTTTCTTGACTTCCTTCGCTGTGGTGACATACTTCCCAGGCCCGCGTGCCAGCCTCGGGGCTGGGCTGACCAACGCCTAACCTCTTCCCTATCGAGTTCACAGGTTAGCTCCTTCCGCTTTTCCTGCGACGTGTCCCCTCTGGCCCTGGATTCCGCAGCCCTAAGATTCTATAATTTTATCGTTCTAAAACTCTGTTGTTCTAAGATTCCGTGATTCCATGACTCTCCTCCTGAGCCCTGGACATCTGCCTTTATTTTGGACCCTCCGTTGGTCTAGTTATCTAAATGCAGATCTTCTCAGTTCATTTATTGGTGAATGTATATTGGGCGTCGATGGAGAGGTCACCTCTAAGAAATTTGTAGATGCAGTTCAAGGTCAATTGAAGCTAACTGTATTAAAGCAAGATCTTATCTCTCGCCGTGAAATATTAGCCGTGCTTTTTGTAAAAAAAAGAATTAGGCCAAAATAGTTCACATTAAGGGGGAAAAAAAAGGACTTCATTGCTCCATCTACTTACGCGTATGTTCATTTGGGGGGTTTCTTCTCTTAATTATGAACAGAAGGCAGCGATCTAGGGTCACACAGAGGGTACGTTGCGTGCGGACTCCGCCGCCGGCAAAGTTCGCGGAGGGCAGCACCCAAGAGCTGGAACAGGCAAGGAGTGCGCTGAGTCGGTTGCCCACTCACCCGGGGGCCCACAGGAGGCCAGGGGCCGAGAACAATCCGGAGCTGCCTTCTGCCTCCCGGGCCAACACTCTCCCTGCTTTCTGAGGCTGGAGAGGCAGACGGAAGAGATCCAGGGATTGTGTTAGGGCGTCTAAGGCACAGGCTCTCAGTCTCCATGGGGACTATCTAATGCTGAGAAGATAGCTGGTCTCTGCTTGAGGGTGACAGTCGCCATGGTAGAAAGACACGGGGCTGGAACTCTGTTGAGTTTCGTCTAAATTTCCCACCCCCTCTGGGCTTAGGCCTGTCGCTTCCCTCGTCTGATCTTGGTTTCTTTAAAGGTAAATTAAGAACGTTAAAATCAATGATCTCAAAATTAAATTGCCTTGTAGCCCCATTAGGTTTATAGTGGTTATTATGCAAATAGTATAATTATACAAGTAATACATCAATACATTAGATACGACATGATATACTATAAGCGTGAATACATTACAGGCAAAGTTGAAGTTCATCTTGGTGCCCTCTCCCAATCCAATCCTGGTCCCTGTTCCAGTTTCCAGAATAAACCCTAATCGCCTGGGTTTGTATCCACGCATTTTTACACCACACAGATGCTGTATGATCTCATCTCCGGTGTGTGTGTGTGTGTGTGTGTGCGCGCGCGCGCGCGCGCACATGCGTGCCTACATGGTTTTTTTTGTTGTTGTTTCTTTGTTTGCTTTCACCATTCCGTCCTTAGCTTTTCACTCCATGTGTCTTTGAGATCTCCCTGCATCATTATTTTTTTAATTACTTACAGTATTTTGGCCATTCCCATGTCGATGGGTTTTTATGTTTACTTTCTACTTCCCTAAATAATATTGCAATGAACAAGATTGAGCTTGCTCTCGGGTCTTGTCTCCCACGATAAGCGAGCATGTACCCCAGTGGTGGAGGCGACTGCTGAGAAATGATGCTGGATTTCTACTCTAGCGCTGTCCTGACTAGGTTGAGAAGCCCAGGAATGATCCATTTCCAGCTGCTGGGTTTCTCTCTCCTCCTCCTCCTGCCTCTCTGTCCAGTACTCCTCCTCCTGGGTCTCTCTTCTCTCGAGGTCTGTATCAGTCTGGACTCTTGCAGACAAGGGTCAGGAGCCCGACTCAGGCTGGCTTCAGCAGAGGGAATTTAGGCAGCTGCGCCTGGATCCCAGAACTGAAGAATGGGCCACCAGCACCAGACGGCTACCAGGACCCTGTTTCTGTCTTTATTTTCCTCTTCCCCTTCTCTGCCCAGCTTTAAAGATACCTCACAGCAGCCCCAACAGCCTATTCTGCTAGCTCTTGGACTCAAGCAGCAAGGCTATATGTCTAGCTCAAACTCAGAAATCCCAGGGAAGGACTCTGATTGGTTCTACTTGAGTCACATGCTCTCCCTTGAACCAATCCTTAATCTCGAGGAAGGAGGCACTATGATTGGCCAAGCCTAGGTCACATGCTCACCCTGCAGTGCCTGTTGTCAGGCAGATGCGAGAGCTCCCTAGGCTGACCAAAGCTTTAGCTGTCATTTCTGGCATGTTGTTCGGGTTCCCGATAACCCTAGAAGGCTTGGAAAAGCAGAAGTCTTTGTTTCTATGGACCAAGTCTTCCTATAAAAGCAAGGAGGGAGTAACCCTAACATTTTTTGAGTAGCTATGCTGCCTAGCACTGAGCTAGGTATTTTGTTTCAATTTAATTCTCTCAAATGACACGTGAGACCGCCATGATGCCTATTTTGTAGGTGAGGAAACTGAGGCTTGGAGGGGCTTAGTGACCGGGCTGAGGTTGCTGGCTAGTAAATGGTGGACTAGTGGGATTTGAACTAACGTCCATTAGAGCGTGGGCAGAGCTGAGCCCAGGCTTCCTCCGTTCTGGGTTCCAGGTGCACCTGCCTGGTGCCGCTCCTTTCCCATCGTGAGCAGGCCAGAGGAAACTTGGGACCTGTGCTTGCTCGTCTCCAAATGCGGTGCCTGCAATGCCCCCCACGCCTCTAGCTAACGCTGGTCCTCGCATCCAGACTCTCTCCTGGCTTGCGTCTCTCTCCTTGCTCCTAGAATTGGCCCGGGCCCTGGACTGCTTTGACCACAAGAATGTGGAGAAAGCAATAGAGTGCCAGGTGTGGGCATAGCCCTGAAGGAGCCTGGAAGCTTCTGCCGTGTGCTCTGTGTGTGTGGGGGGGGAGGGGAGGGGAGCAGCTGCACCTGCAAAGGAGCCCAAGCTCACTGACTGAATGAGGAGAAGCCTCCCCACCATGCATGCGCACACACACACAGAGCACACGGAGGGGCGTTCACGGGTCAAACACGCCAGGGACGTCTAGACCCCCTCCTGCCGCAGCCAGCCGGCCCGGCGATCCCCGCGGATGCCCGTGGAGCAGAAGAACCGCCCGCCTGAGCCCTGCCCGAGGTTCCGGCCCACAGGATTATTAGAGCTATAAATGGGTATTGTTTTGAGTGCTACGTTTTGGGGTGGTTGGTTACACAGCAATAGAAAATCAAAACGGAAGTCTTGCTAATGTGGCAGGTTTTTTTCCTTTTACGTTTTTTTCTAACTTCATCGAGGAATAGCCCATTGACGAATAGAAGTGTGTATATTGAGAGCGTCCGATGTGGCGACTCCATGCGCATGTCCACTGTGAGATAAAGAACAAAATCAAGACAAAGAGCCCCTCCCCGCCACCTCACAGTGAACTTTTCTTCTCGGTGGTGAGAACCGATTTATTTTAACGTAGTCACCACTCCGTGCATCGGACCCTCCGTACTTACTCTTCTTCTAACTGGAAATCGGCGCCCTTTGACCAACAGCTCCCGGGGCCCCTCCTTTCAAGTTCTTACCGTTTAGTGCCTGTCGAGCAGCTCCTTCTGAAGCCTGACTCCCGGCCCTCTTTGAAGGGGCACTTTCTTCTCTTTAAGTGTCGCTGTCTCTGAGCTGTCCCTTCAACAGCCGTAATGCGTCAAAGGAAAGATCTGAGCCCTCGTTTGTATGAATCGCTCAGCTCGGGTGGGATGCTAGACTGGAATTTCACCTTTCTTTCTGTGACTGGTTTTCTAGAGGAGTGAGGAGAGATACTGCAAAGGACCAAAGGAGTTCCCTTTACACTTGCTTCTTTATGCTGCTTAACGTTGAAATAGCATTTCTGGCTGTAAAAGCAACATACACGCCCTGTAGAACATTCGGAAATGAGAAAATCGGTAGACGGACAGACAGAGATCACTTCTTATTCTACATTTCTTTTTTTTTTTTTAAACGTTTATTTATTTTTGAGAGACATAGAGACAGAGCATGAGCAGGAGGAGGGCAGAGAGAGAGGGAGATGCAGAATCCGAAGCAGGCTCCAGGCTCTGGGCTGTCAGCACAGAGCCTGATGCAGGGCTCAAACTCACAGACCGCGAGATCATGACCTGAGCCAAAGTCGGCCGCTTAACCGGCTGAGCCACCCAGGCGCCCCTTATTCTACATTTCTGCTACGATGAAAGTTACCAGTGTGGTAACATACAACACACACGCGCATGCACACACGCATTTTACCCAGCGGAAATCATTAGGCACAGTTTTTGTCCTTTGTTCTTCAGATTTTATCGCAAGTGTTTTTCCTGTCTCATTAAAAATTCTTTACAAATATCAATTTTATTTAATTAAAAAATTTTAATGTTTATTCATTTTTTTAATTAAAAAAATTTTTAATGTGTATTTATTATTGAGAGACAGAGAGAGACAGAGCATGAGCAAGGAAGGGATGGAGAGAGGGAGACACAGAATCCGAAGCAGGCTCCAGGCTCTGAGCTGTCAGCACAGAGCCTGACGCGGGGCTCGAACCCATGAACCGTGAGATCATGACCTGAGCCGAAGTCGGTCACTTAACGGACAGAGCCACCCAGGTGCCCCTAATGTTTATTCATTTTTGAGAGAGAGAGACAGAGCATGGGTGTGGAAGGGGCAGAGAGAGGGAGACACAGAGTCCAAAGCAGGCTCCAGGCTCCGAGCTGTCAGCACAGAGCCCGACGCGGGGCTCGAACCCATGAACCTCGGGATCATGCCGAAGTCGGATGCCCAACTGACTGAGCCCCCCAGGCGCCCCTACAAACATAAACTTTAATAGCTGCCTTGTATTCTACCCTCTATGTTACCATGCTTTACTTAACCAATCCCCCAACACACAGAAAGCTTCCAATGTCTTGCTGTCATGAACTTGGCCATACACGTCCTCAGGTGTCAGGGTCTGTAACCCTGGCTGCAAGGATCCCTAGCCGTAGAAGCACAAGGTCAGATGCAAAACGGCATTTGCTAAGAACGATCTGGAGACTGACTTAATTTGTGGATTCCTGCTAAGGCATCTGCCCTCCCCATGCCGAAGTTGTGTATTTTGAACTCCCGAATTCTTCCTCGCCAGCATGCGGTCAAGGGCTCACATTTCTCTGGCTTCTATTGACCCCTTTACAGACATGTTAGATGGGACCTTATTTCTACTGGCCGGCGGTAAAACAGCAGGAGTCCTGACTGAATTCTTCCATTAATTCGCTGTGGGGCAGTGGACACGATGTCTCGCTCCGGGCCTCCGACTCCTTATCAGTACGACGACGAGGACCGGATGACTTTCTGCCCACCCTTAGGTCTGGGCACCTCCCTCACGCCGGCCACTGAGCTGAGGGCTTTAATATCTCTTAAACCACACTATTATTAACCCATTTTATGGATGAGGAAACAGAGGCCAAGGGAGTGTAGATTGTACCCCCAGCTCCTTCGAGCTGTATCCACTGACCAGCTGTAAGGAAGGTTTGAACTTTGAGTCCAGGGTGACAGAATAACCCACGGGATTCAGATTCCCCTCACGCGCACTCGTGTTTACCAAGCCCCCCCACGTGTCACGGTGACGTCAAATGCTTCTCTCGTACGTATGTCGTAAACCCCACGACATTTCCATGACACCGTATTCTCGTTCCCAGATGAGGAAGCGAACATTCGGAGACGAGAGGTGACTTCTCCAAGGCCACACGGCTCGGAAGAAACAGAGCGTTTGACTTTGAGTTCTGCCATCTTGAAACACCAGACCACCTCTCCCAACGCCCAGGCCCTGCCAGGAGCGAGGGACGGAAGATTCGTGAGCTTTTCTCACCACGGCGCAGCAGGTGAAGAGGAAGTCCTTCCGTTAGTCTCCGGAATGTCTGGACCGCTTCTGAGTTTCCGTCCCTGCCTGTCTCTGTGTCTCCATGGCTCCCGCGTTCCCGTCTGGCGGCCGACATCCCCGACTCTCCACCATGTAGGAAGCTTCCTGCTGTTCTGAAAAACCCCACCCCCCTCTCTCTCTGTCTCCTTCTCTCCCCCCCACCCCGCCCCCACGATTTCCTTTCCCCTTCTCTTGCAAAATACAAAACCAGAAATGAACTGAACACAGAAGTCTGTAAACACGCCGGCTTGGCTCCTTCCGAGGCTCTGGGCTCCTGGACGCAGCCTTGAATCCTAATTAAGCCGTTCCCGAAAAGCTCGTTGCTGGCAACGGGGACGGGGAGAAATAGTTTCCATCACGCAGTATCTGGAATTGGAATCGGCTAGAAGGCCCTCGCTTGCTGCTTTCCATACCTAATAGGCAGAATCTCAAATGTTATTAATCCCAGTGAACCGTGCGAGACACAGGGAGGGAGCGGCGAGTCGAGTTATTTGATTTTAAGACAGAAAACCAGGCAAAGAACGTTTCGTATCTGCGGCGTCCTGGGCGCCCGGCATCGGGGGCCCCGCCGTCAGATGAGAAGTAGGCCCGCGGTATGTGGCGCGGGGACTTAGGGACACCGTGAGGTCCCTTGGGACTCTCGGGCCGAGGCGAGGATGCGGAATTCCGGACACACCCGCTTGAGAGCTTTCTCGGTGGCCGAGAAGGAGAGAGTGGGAGGCGGTGACCGGTCAGCAGGGGCCGCACACGCAGGCCGGCTCGGCCCCGAGCCCGGGGACCCGGCCGTCTCGTTGACAAGCCACCAGCTCCCTGGAGTCGACCCCAGCACCCCCCGCTGCATTTTCCCCAGCCTCCAAGCTTCTCCGGCACAGTGGATACACGGTTGCCGGCCGCCTACTGGCCCCGTCCCCTTCTGCCTTGTGGTCCGGACCCTGGTTTTGTTTGGGCGGCAAAGCATCCAGCCTTCAGGGTGGAACGTAACTGATCTAAACCAGCCACGGCACCCTCTCCCCACTGTGTCAGTGATGAGCCTGGGCCACGGCAGGCGGCCTCATCCTGGTCAAGGAGTCACGAGGGGACGACCGACGGGGACGGGGCACTTGCGAGATAGATTTTCTTTTTTGATAACAGACGAGACTGGCACGAGGAGGAAACTCTTTTTCTCTCTTCCCTCCTTTCCTATGTCTTAGGATTTGGGGGCAGGTTGTGATGTCCGGAGCTGCGACAGTCATCTTGGGTTCGTGAGGTGGTACGTTCAACTTACTTGTACACAGCGTAAGTGCTATGTCTTTTATTTTTATATAGCACAAGTGCTACGTTTTAACTATTTTATTAATAACAATTCATATTCAGTATCTTGAGGATGGCAGAACCGAGGATAGAAAGAATCTGTGTCTTGATGTCTTTGTTGAGTCAACAACCCAACTGTGGGACGTGTCCCTCCAGTGAAGACCGGGTGTTAGGTAGTCTGTTTCTTGCAGCCAAAAGCCAAGTAGCAGGGATTGCCAGATGTCTATCCAATATCCATCCCCACTTTTTTAGTTACTGACCTCTGGTATATAGCAGGCAAACGACTACTCAGACCAAAGACTACATTTTTTTGCAGCTAGAGTGGCTATAGATCTAAATTCTGGCCAGTAAGATGTAAGTGAAAGTTGCGGGCAGGACTGTGGGAAGCTTCTTTAAAAGGAGCTGACTGTGCTGGGAGTGTGTCTCCTCTGTCTTTCTTTCATTCATTTGCCCTGAAATGTGATGGCTGGAGCCCCGACAGCCATCTTGGACCATGAGGCAAGCACGGGAGCCACATACAGAGGTGAGCGCCACAGAAAGAAGGAGGCTGGGTCCCTGGGGGGTCTCTGCGGACCTGCTCTGCCAGTCCCAGGCCACCCGCTTCTGGACTTCTTTTCTGGAAGAGAATAAACGCTGGTGTGTTTAAGCCACTGTTGTTTTGAAATCGGAGATGAGCCTAGTCCTAATACTGAGACAAAAGCTAGTCCAAGAGTACTTTGCTTACCACCTCCGAGGGCTTCCCACCGCCCACAGGAGAAAGTTCTGGTTTCCAAGGCCAGCGCGGTAGGTCTCATTCTTCTTTTCTGGCCTCATCTGCAACCAAGAAATCCCAGCTCAGCCTTGGAGACGCAGGCCGAAGATCAGCAGAGTCTCTGAGAAGCCTCCCTGACCCCTCCTGGCAGCGGGGGCCCCGGCTCTGGGATCCCTGGCATGTTGCCCACCCCCACACCCCCTCCCCGCACTGGCAAGCATTCAGTTTCTCCGGGGCATTCGGGCTGATGGTCATCGAGCGAGGCCCGTCTCTCTGTCGTCTGTGGGGGACGTCCAGGCCCCGAGAAGGGCCAGCCGGCCAGGTGCACACGGCCATGTGGCAGAGCCCGTGCCGCCAGCCCCGGACTCAGCCCCTGTGCCGCCCCACCGCTCCTGGCATCACACCGGAGGGAGGCGTCCCGACCGCACCCTGCTTCGGGCCTGGTTGGAGGAAGGGAGGAGGGCCGGCCGGAAGCGGTCAAGTTGGGTTTGTTGGATCCTCAGCAGGGTTCTCTGCCTCTTGGAACATTCGGCACAGATGGCTCCGAGGGCCACCCCCAGTTTCAGTTTCTGAGGCCCCCCACAGCCTTGCCGGTGGGTCCTGGGCGAGCCCATCCCCTGGGGGGAGGGGTTGAGCGGACCCCAGGGTGCGGCAGGCTCAGGCAGCCGAGCTCGGGCCGTCGCCTCGAAGGAAGCAAATGGCTTTGGGTGGTTCTGTCCCTCGCTCGGGGCAGCCTGGCGCCAGCGGGGCCGGCGGGCGGAGCGGGCGGCGGGCGGGCTCTGCAGGCAGACCCGTGGCTTCAAACTTCCACTCCGTTGCGAGCTGGCCACGTGGGTCCCTCCTTGTGCCTTATTTTTCCCATTTGTGCAATCAACAAAGTCATTTTGCCAAAAGTTAGTTCAGCGCCCGAGACGCGCCCAACACAGTCCTGGACACGGGGGGGCGTGTGGAGCTGCAGCAGTGAACACTGCGGCCCCAGCCTCTTCCCTCCAGAGGGTTCGTTCACGTGGGAGGGAGAGGGGACAGGGAGTAACCTTGTGTGGAGACGGCAGGTCAGGTCAAGAACGCTACAGCAAAACTAAAGCAGGCGGGGGGTAGGGTTTTTACATGTTTTTAAGTTTATTTATTTTGAGAGAAAGAGAGAGAGCATAAGCAGGGGAGGAGCAGAGAGAGAGACAGAGAGAGAGAATCCCAAGCAGGCTCCGCACCATCAGCATGGAGCCCGACGCGGGGCTCGAACCCATGAACTGGGCGATCACGACCTGAGCCGAAACCAAGTTGGATGCTCAACCGACTGAGCCCCCTGAGAACCCTGATACATTTTTGTTGTCGTTGAGTGGCTTTGGTTGGCCAAGCACCGAAGGCATTGGTTGTATTTGCCCCGTTCCCTGCGCCGCCCCACCCACCACCAACCACCCAGAGGCGAGCAGCCCGGAACGGGGGCCCGGTGCACTGCTTCTCTGAAGCTGGCCCTAGGAGGGTCTGGGACAGATTTCCAAAGTGTTTTCTGTGGAACTATCACGAGGTAAAGATTACAAAAAGGGTTCTGGGGTCAC
This sequence comes from Paguma larvata, assembly GCA_030068075.1. Taxonomy (NCBI): domain Eukaryota; kingdom Metazoa; phylum Chordata; class Mammalia; order Carnivora; family Viverridae; genus Paguma; species Paguma larvata. Next base: position 39,570,731 of record CM057827.1, on the reverse strand, counting down.
AGTTTGGAAGGTGCGAAGCTAAATAAAACAGGTACGTGCGTGTATGTGTGTGTGTGTGTGGTTGCAGGACTTCTCAGAGCCTTTACAAACTAAGCCACATCATAACTCTCCAAGGTGGACCGGCAGGGGACGGGCGCCTATGGCGGGCAGCAGCTCCCAAACTCGCCTGAGCAGAGAACCACTTCGGGTGCTCAATGTAAGAAATGCTGTTTTAGAGGGCCCTGGTCCCCGACCGAGCTTAGCAGCGGCATCTGGGGAGTTAGTGAGGAGAGGTGCCCTCAAGTGTGGCAGAGACTCCTGGCCGTGGTCTAGGCGCGCTCCTTCTTTCCTGAGGTCGCACTCCAGGAAGGGGCTGCGCTCTCTCTCAGGGATCACGCTGTCTTTGGACTGTCACGGGGAGGTCACCCTAGCCTCAGATTGGTGGGACTCTCCCCAAGGAGTGGCAGCCACTGTAACGTCGCGGCTTCACAAGGCGGTTGGTGGGGAAGAGACAAAAAGGGGATTCTCAGGGCGTTCACACCCCCCATGCCCAGGTTCTCGGGTCTTCACACCCCCTGGATTCTCAGGGTCTTCACACCCGCCATGTCCGGTTCCCGGGGTCTTCACACCCGCTGTGTCCGGTTCCCGGGGTCTTCACACCCCCCGTGTCTGGTTCCCGGGGTCTTCACACCCCCCGTGTCTGGGTTCTCGGGGTCTTCACACCCCCCATGCCCGGGTTCCCAGAGTCTTCACACCCCCCGTGTCTGGGTTCTCGGGGTGTTCACACCCGCTGTGTCCGGTTCCCGGGGTCTTCACAACCCCCTTGTCTGGGTTCTCGGGGTCTTCACACCCCCCATGCCCGGGTTCCCAGAGTCTTCACACCCCCCGTGTCTGGGTTCTCGGGGTGTTCACACTCCCCATGCCTGGGTTCCCAGGGTCTTCACACCCGCTGTGTCCGGTTCCCGGGGTCTTCACAACCCCCTTGTCTGGGTTCTCGGGGTCTTCACACCCCCCATGCCCGGGTTCCCAGAGTCTTCACACCCCCCGTGTCCGGTTCCCAGGGTCTTCACACCCCCCGTGTCCGGTTCCCGGGGTCTTCACACCTCCCGTGTCCGGTTCCCAGGGTCTTCACACCCCCCGTGTCTGGGTTCTCGGGGTCTTCACACCCCCCATGCCCGGGTTCCCAGAGTCTTCACACCCCCCGTGTCCGGTTCCCAGGGTCTTCACACCCCCCGTGTCCGGTTCCCGGGGTCTTCACACCTCCCGTGTCCGGTTCCAGGGTCTTCACACCCCCCGTGTCTGAGTTCTTGGGGTCTTCACACCCCCCATGCCCGGGTTCCCAGGGTCTTCACACCCCCCCGTGTCTGGGTTCCCAGGGTCTTCACAACCCCCTTGTCTGGGTTCTCGGGGTCTTCACACCCCCATGCCCGGGTTCCCAGAGTCTTCACACCCCCCGTGTCCGGTTCCCGGGGTCTTCACACCTCCCGTGTCCGGTTCCCCGGGGTCTTCACACCCCCCGTGTCTGGGTTCTCGGGGTGTTCACACCCCCATGCCTGGGTTCCCAGGGTCTTCACACCCCCCGTGTCCGGGTTCCCAGGGTCTTCACACCCCCCGTGTCCAGGTTCCCAGGGTCTTCACACCCCCCACATCCCTGTAGGGCTCCACAGCCCTCACACCCCTCCCTCCTGTTGGGTTGTGACCGGGCTCCCTGGCCTTGGAATCCAGCCTGGATGCTTTCCCGGCCTCGCCGGCTCTGGGTCGATCTCGATGGCTGGGCCTCGGGGGGCCGAGACCCAGGGCCCTGCTGAGTGACGGATGCACGTCCGTCTCCGGAGCGCGGCCCGGATGCCCTGCTTCTAGAGCCGGAGTAGAGGTCGTGCCGGGTCGCGAGGGCTCCTGGGGCTGCTCCGAGCTGCACTGCGGGGGTGGGGCGGTGGCTCGGGAGAGGCCTCTATGTGCAAGAGCCGACCTCTGAGCCCGGGGAGGCCGTGATGGGGTCCCCCCGCTGGGCAGGGCCAGGAATGGGGCCGGGGCTCTGAGCTGCAGGAAGGGAGGGGCTCCCAGACCCCCCCACCCCCACCCCAGGCTGGAAGGAAGCGCCTGAGGGGCCGAAGCCCGTGTTCATCCGGCTTCAGGGGCAAGGGTGTCGAGTGTCACCCAGGGCCCAGCAGGAGCCCCGGGCTTCAGCTTTGGGGGCTCAGAGGGAGAGGATCCATTTATATGCCCAGGGTTCTGGGGCCTGGCCTGTCCCTGGAGCTGGCAGAGCCATGCGGCGTCGGAGGCTTCGAGCCTCTGGTGGAGGCAGGGCCCCGAGGGCGGGTGTGTGGGCTCGGCACTCAGTGCCAGCTTTCCCCCAAGCCCCGGGGGACTCTGTCTTCAGCCTCCGTTTGGGGAGGCTGGTCAGCAGCTGGCATGAACGGACCAGGAACGCGCCTCCCTAGGCCTAGCCCTTAGAAACATCCCGCACGGCAGTTCTTGTCCTTTCTACTGCATTCTTGGAAGCTGCTTGCTGAGGCCTCTCCTTGAGAACAGCCGCCAGGAAGGGCTCCCAACTTACCCACCGGCCTGTGGTGTGAACGAGGAAGAAGCTGGACCCTCAAGGCTCAGAGATGCCGTGTTTACTTCTTCTTTTTTATTTGTTTATTTTGAGGGAGAGAGAGAAAGCATGAGCAGGGGAGGGGCAGAGAGAGAGGGAGCGAGAGAATCTCAAGCAGGCCCCGCCGTGCTGTCAGCGCAGAGCCCAATGCGGGGCTCGAACCCAAGAATCGTGAGATCGTGACCCGAACCGAGATCGAGAGTCAGACGCTTAACCGACGGAGCCACCCAGACGCCCTGCGGTGTTTACTCCTTACCGTGGTGTAGCCTGTTCCCTTCTGTCCCCCTTACTCCAGCGAGGCCCCTCTCAGGGGCTTCCTGGTGATGGGGAGTCAGCAGGGTGGCTTGGCTGGGCTTTGGGACTGATTCTAATCACCCCTCTAAGAAGAGACCCTCCCAGCCCAGGGGGAGCAAGTGTGGCTTCGAGCGTCGACAGCCCCGGGTGCAAACCGTGCAGTGATCTCACTTGCGCTGTGTGTCATCCATCGAGCACATTACCCTCTCTGAGCCTGTTTCCTCCCTGGTAAAATGGGCACGGAGGTGCCAGCTGACAGCGTGGCTGTGGAAAGAAAGGAGACTACATAAAGCATCAAGCATTTTGCCTGATACTTGGTGGGTGTTCTGTAGAGTAATTGTCTTCCCTCCCCTCGGGCTGCCTTACGGAAGCTTACCGTTCATTCATTTGTTCTTACAACAGTATTTATGAAGCATCTACTAGGCGCCGGGTTCTGCTACAGGGGATAGCGCAGGGGACACCATGGAGAGAACTCCCTGCCTTTGCGGAGCTGACATTCGGTTGGAAGGGATGGAAAACTCGAAGGCCCGTAGGTCTTCCCCCGTGGGGTGTGTGCGTGTGCGCCGCGTGAGGAGAGGCGCGGTCCCCGGGGGACCAGGGGAAAGGTGTCCACCTCCTCCAGTCCTGAGGTCCCGCTAGCCTTCTGAGCCCCTAGGAGAGAGGAGTCGGGGCCCGGAATCGTGTTCGGGAGAGACTGCCTGGCTCCACGGGGCCCAGGTGACAAAGCAGCCCCGAGTGAGGGAGAGCAGCCAGCAGGAGCCCCAGGGATACTTGGGGACTCTGGTGGCTTATGGGAGGGCAGAAGCTGCCTCAGTCCCCACTGTTTCTGGGAAGCGTTTTCACAAACGAGGTGTCTGTGAAACCCGAACGCAGGAATGAGGTCTCCGCAGGAGCACCCCCTGGCTCCGAGGTGGAGAGAGCCTGCCCAAACCCAGGCGGTGGGGAAGAACACCTTCCCTCCCCGACTCCCTTTTGGGGACCCCAAACACCAAGAGGCGCCCGTAACCCCCGGGGGCACACCAGCCCCGTGGGGCGGAAGGGACTGTGTCCGCTCCCTGCTGGCCGCAGAAGGCAACCTCTCTCTCCCAGGGGCCCAGGGTGTTCTGGCCTCAGGTCCTGACTGTTCCTGCAAACGAGGCTAGAAAATGCCCCCGGAGGGTTCTAAAAACGTGTCTCGGTGCCGAAGAGAGTGACGGGCCGACCTCGAGGCCTTTGTCACGTCCGCCATCGTATCGCCAGCCCCCCATGCGGCGTGAGGCACAGGTCGGGCGCTCTTGGTGTGTTCCGATGCGTGGAAGAACGACCTAATCTTTCTTCTTCCTCATCGCAGCCCACGAAGTGAGTATGATGATCCTGATTTTGCGGTTGGGGAAACTGACTCGCCCAAGTGTACGCAGCAGGATTATAGATGTGGACCCTGGCTTGACCCAGAGTCTGGGGTGTTTCTGCAGCCACGTGTCACTGAGGACTCAGAGAAGCAAGAAGCATCCCCTGCTTCAGGGAGCTGGAGATTCTCGTGCAAACCTATGAGTTGGCCACAGGACATTGGCTTTACTTACTCTCTGTTACTATTAGAGTAGCGGCTAACAGCCATTGAGCTGTGTACTAAGCACTGCACTCAGCACTTATATAATCTTCACCGCCTTATGGGGCTGGTGCTATGAGCGTCCCTCCCCCCTTTATCAGATAAGGAAATGGAATCCCAAGAGGTCTAACGACCCATCCCGGGAATGGCGGGTGAGCTGGGACAGGACCTGACCCTGATCAGGGGCCCCTCACCCAAGGATCGTGCAGGATGTGCAACAGGGCAACGGCGGAAGGCCAGGTCAAGTTCGCCTGGCCAGGGAGAGGGGTCCCGGAGGTGGTGACTTACGCCCAGGGCCTGGAAGGCCCAGTCGTGAGGCCGGAGGAGGGAGGAGACACGTGTCCAGGGACGGATGTGGACTTGGGTTCCTGCGGGGTCGCGGGTTGGGATGGGAACCCCGGCCTCGCTCTCTGTGGGGACAAGAAGTGGCAGCAGGGACCCGCCTTCTGGCCGGATTAATTTCCTTTCTGCTACAGAGAAAAAAAGAAAGAAAAGAGTGAGTCTGCCAAAGAGCGGTCGGCCGGTTCGTGTCAGATGGTGTCCAAGTTTCCACACGCAGGGGCGGCTCTGAGCCGGGAACCACGCGGCGGGTCCCCCTGAAATCCCAAACCCCCCAGCAGCTCCGTGGCCTTGGCCCATGTACCCCTCGTCCGCAGGCCATCGGCCCCTTATCTATGAAAGGGGAGACGGACACGCCACTCCCCAAGGGCTATCGGATTGGTTCGATGACAGCAGATTAAGAAGACTCCCCGTGTCCCCGAACAGGACAGTGATAACTCGGGGACACTGGAGGCGCTGACGTCACGTTGTTTGGGATTCACTGGCTCTCCAGCCTTGGGCCGCTCTCCTCATCGCTAAGACGGCGGCAACGAGAGGCTGCCCTCACGGGTAACGGGGAATATCGAACAGGCGACTTTTCTAGAGCAGTGGGCACAATGCCACATGCACGGGAGACACGCGACCCCGTGCTGCATGTGTGCTAGGACTATGACCATCACCCAGCGGTCACCCCCCTGGCCCGCGGTTCTGCTTTCCGCGGTCTCGGGTGTTTGTAGTCAACCGCGGCCCGAAGCGGTTCTGACGTGCGGTCAGAGGGTCGCCGGTGGCCTCACGCTGCGTCACGGAGCCCATGTCGCTCGCCTCACTTCGTCTCGTCACGTGGGCATCTTACCATCTCGCGTGGTCCCGAGGGGGGCAAGTGCCCTACGGGAAGGTATTTTGAGAGAGACCGAATTTGTATAGCTTGTGTTACGGCCCGTGGCTATAATCGGTCTATTCTATCATTAGCTGCTCATCTCTGACTGCGTGCGCCTCATTCATAAAGCCGACTCTCTCCTGGGGACGCGTGGATAGGGACAAACAGCGTAGGTGCGAGGTCGGGTCCTGCCTGCGGTTTCAGGCACCTTCCAGGGGTCTCGGAACGTAGCCCCCATGGGAAAGAGGAATCCGACTGCGTGCTCATTAGCTGGAGACGTAGTGCTTGCGGCGGCCTGTCTCCCAGCGTGAAATGCCATCTTCACGGTCGACGCGCTTTTGGCACAGGATGCTCCTGCCACCTTCTAGAGCGCCTTCTTGCTCTCAGACCACGGCCCCCGGATGGCAGGGGCAGGGTCTGAGCGCCCCGGGCCCCAGATCCTGGCCCGGACGGTGCGTTCGACCAACGTGGGAAATAAATGTATACACAACGCGAGACTTAGACAACGTCCCCAGGCTCGCGTATCCAATCCCCCGAAAACCTGTCATCTCCTCTGTCCACAAGGTGTGGTGGACACAGTGTGTGCGAGCCCTTGGAGGGGTTTCTTTCTTTTGAAAAAGTAATCGAAGTGAAAAAGCATTTGCATTGAAAGCGATCGGAACACGTATTATTTTGTTCGTGCAGAACACGGAATACAGGCGCCCGCTCTCACGGCTCCCCCGAGTCATTGTTTGATGGCTACCGGGCTTGGCGCGTTTGGCGGGGCATTGCCTTCTGGGGAAATGTGGGTCTTAGGTGCTGGGCAGCTCGTTCTGGAAAATGGTCCTTGTCGTAGAGATGGGGTCAGGCGAGGCGAAGGGCCTTCTAGCTTCCTGGCGAGCGACGAGAGCCCAGGCCGTCCGCCTGCGTCCGCACCATGAGCCGCCCGAGCTGGCTGCCAGAGCAGGCGGCCGGGGCTGGAGGGGGCCCTCCAGCCGGGGACGCGTCGGGGTCTCTCCCATCCATCCTCTTCATCTGGCCCGTCTCCCCAGGGAAGTAGGTCTCGCCCACCCTGCTGCCGTCTCTGCAGGCCAAATGTTTCCAGAGACATTCAAGTCCGTGCCGTGGAACGCTTCTCAGAGCCTTCTGAAGTCACCCGAGCTCAGAGTTTCCAGAAGGGTCTGATGAGATGCAGGGAGGAGGGGCGGGGGTGTTGTCCAGCTTGGGGAGGATCGAGAGCTGGTGGGGATCTTTCTGGGGGCTGCCGAGGCCACCTGTGAGCCCGGGCGCTCCCGGGGGAGGTCCCTGCTGCTCCTTGGGGGGGGGGGGCGCTGGCCACAGATGGCAGGGGACTGTGGTTCTCCCGGTCGCCCCCTGCCCTCCCCGCAGGCGCCCCTCAGCAGCACTCAGAGAAGCCTGCGGTGCATAAGCCGCCACTTCCTACCCCGCTAAGCCTTCTGCCTGTCATCAGGGCCCTTCGTGAGACACCTTCGGACATTCGTTGGGGAGGAAGTGCCTCCCGCCACGGCCCCGTTTCCTCGCGCTCAAGTCTGGATCGGACACTAAATCTCGAGTTGACGTGACGCTGTTTATAATAGTTCCCAGTTCCCCCCCGGGGTGAGCCGGGGCTCGCCGAGCCCACCTCCCGCCTTCCCCGTCAACTCTTCGAGATAGGCACCGGGGGCGGGGACTGGGGACAGCCCCGGGGGACATGCGGCTGGCCGGGATTTGGGGTGACCAAGGGAGAGCCAACCCCCTGCTCGGCTTCCGGCCACTGGCCAACCTACCACTGTCCCCCTGCCGCGCCCTGCCCTGGCCAGCGGGACCCAGGGGGACAGGGGAACTCAGGGCTGAGCCGTGCGGTCACCGGAGGGGCAGGCACCCCCGAGGGAAAGGTGGGCAGCGTTTGGAAGACAAAAGGGCCCAGGGCAGGGCAGGGGAGCAGGCCGCCGTTCACGCCTGCGTATGTTCATTCGAAAACCTGTGCAAGGCTTTGCACGCCACCCGCCCTCGGGCAGATGCCGTTGTGTTCGCATGGTTAACGGCGGCCGGGCGTTGACGGCTTCCTCTGCGCCAGACCCCGGGCTGATGGGTGTCTACGCGTCATTTAATGCCCATGTCAAGCATCAGATCGGGACCACTGTCCTCAGTTTGCACATAAGAAAACAGAAGCACAGAGAGGTTAACAACCTGCCCGAGGCCACACAGCAGTGGCAGACCCTGGAATCTCCACTCCCCGTGGGTCTGTCTGAGACCCCTCCGTCTGTGCTCTCGGCGCCGTGCCGTAGACACAGGCAGAGAGTAGAGGACGCGGAAGGCAGGTGGGCGGGAGGGATGGGCATCACTCAGAGACGGAGGCCCCGCGGCCAGTTCCGAGGGCTGGGCGCTGCCGCGGCTCAGGGTCTGCGGCCGCGTCCACTCTGGCCAGAGTCTGACCGCACGCTGCCGAGCCGGGACTTTCAGCTGTTGTGTTTGGCACCAGAGAGCCAGCCCGATGGGAGTCCTCGGCGGCCATCTGGGCCTGACTTGTGGGGTTTTCTCTTTAACAAAGAGATTAGCAATCGCAGTGTGTTGCTCGGCCTTTCAGGCGAATCCTGCGGCCATGGCTGGAGCGCCTGCGGGATCCGGAACCCCCCAAGGGGGCCTTCTGCATTCCCTTCTTTCACCCCCTGGGCTGCCATACTGTCCCCATCCTACAGGAATCCAGAGGGGCGAAGAGGCTGGTCTCAGGTCACCCTCCTAACAAGTGCTGTCCTGGTGGCTGCGGTTTCTCGGGGTCTGTGGTGTGTGTGTGGGGGGGGGCACCGAACCAGGTCCTTTCTGCCCGTTCTTTCCAATTCTTACAGCTCCCCTGGGGCCCAGGGCGGAGGGGGATCCAAGTCACTTTACAAAGGAGGGGCCAGAGAGAGTCCGGTCCCAGTCAGCTTTGGGACCCAGAACTGAGTTCCAAAAGAACTCCCAATGGCCAAAACCGGGACAATTTGAGCAAGGAAATTAGGAATACACTATCGGATTAAAGCCTAAAGTATCAACTAAGTATCCGTGCGTCTGTATCGATAGAAGAAATGGTCAAAAGGGCAAAACTTTCCCCCGCTCCCAGACTGTGGTCGCCTACATTTTCTGTGTCGCATTCTTTATACGAGTTTATTTTTATTTTTTTTAACACTTATTTATTTTTTGAGAAACAGAGCATGAGTAGGGGAGGGGCAGAGAGAGAGGGAGACACAGAATCCGAAGCAGGCTCCAGGCTCCGAGCTGTCAGCACAGAGCCCGAAGCAGGGCTCGAACTCACAGACCATGAGATCATGACCTGAGCTGAATTCGGATGCTCAACCCACTGAGCCACCCAGGCGCCCTTTCAAGTTTTTTTTTTTTTTTAACCTTGGTGGGTTTTTTTTTATAAATAAAAATTTTGGGAGCTTCTATCCTGACCTCTGCTTTCTCCTTTATTGCCTCAGTAGTGCCAGGGCCTGGGGTGGGCACTGGGGAAAAGACAGGAGGAAGGCACAGACCCTAGTCTCAAGAAGTTTCCAGAAATGGGAAGACGATGCCACGGTAGGAGGCAAATCCGTGGGCTCCTCCTCTAGCAGAAGGACTTTCCTCCGGCTCCGGGCAGGAGGCGAGGAGCAGGGACATAAAGCTGTAAGCGTGACACCTGGGAGGTGGGGATGGTGCAGCCGGGGACGGTCCTCTCCCTACCGGAGAACAAAAGAGAGTGTATATTAAATTGTTTACACATTACATGTTAATATTTATACCTCGCATTAGGAATATCACAGTTCGGAGTCAGAAAGGCCCCGGAAGATCGAAAAGGCCGCCCGGCCCACCTCCCTGCTCTACTGCCTGGAATAAACTTTAAAAAAATGCAGCATCGCCAGCCTGAGAGAAAAGCGTAGGTTGGTTGAAGTTCTGTGTATCGGCCGGCGTGCTTTCTCTCATGTTCTATTCCGTTTTTGTTTAATCTGTTTCATAATAGCGGTTTTAGTAACTTGCGCGTACAGCCGGCGGCGGGCCGAAACCCCTTTAAAAAGTGATGATTCAAGTGAGCTTGAATCACTTTTATGAGAAAGTAAGGGTCGACGTAAGAATGCACGAAAATGTTCATTTCAGTCTCGTGTATACAAGCGAAACGCAAGACTTAGGGAAGCTGTGTTCTGTCCACACCACGGAACGTCACGTGGACATGAATGGAAAAGTTAAATGAATAAAAGGGATTAAAAAGTAGACACAGTTCGATGACCGTTATATGAGGTCAGTTAGTCCTATCTACATTCTAGAGGACACTCGTTCACATCGGAAGTATCTCTTACTCAGGCACACCCACAGCAGAGGTGGTTACCTAGCATTCGAAGTAACGCGCCACAAATGTCACCTCTTGGAGCCAATCCGAAAGAACCCCCAGCGGCCAAAGCTGAAATAATGTGAGCAAGGAAATTAGGACTACGCTATGGGATTAAAGCCCAAGGAATGAAATAAATATCCATGAGTCTGCACTGATAGAAAGAAATGATTGAATAAATAGGGCAAGAGGAGATAAATCTTCCTCACGGACGAATTCGCCGATGATAGGAAGGCAATAAATCCAGTCCACACTCGGGGAGGGAGGGATTAAGCTCTTCCCTCCAGGAGATGGGGCTTAACCCCTACTCCCTTGGGTGGAGGCTGCACTTAATTGCCTCGTGCAAAGTATGGAGAAGGGAAAGAGAAGCAGATTCCCAGTGGAGAGGCTTGACCAACGAGACCTTAACCAAGGGATGTAGGTCAAAGTCACCAGTGACAGGTCGTGTGAATCGCAGGACGCATCGACGCGGCGTAATGGGAAGGGGAACTCCACCTCTGTGGCAATTCTCCCCCAAAATGAAGCACCCCGATTACCTGTGAGAAAATCCTCAGACGAACCCAAGTTGAGACGCATTCTACAGAACACCTGACCAGGTACTCCTCAAAACCGTCAAGGTCATAAGGAGCCAGGAAGCTCTGGGAAACCGTCACGGGCCAGAGGAACCCGCACCATGACGGCTAAAGGCAAGGTGGTGTCCTGGGCGGGTTCCTGGGAGAGAGAAAGGACATTGGTGGGAAAAGTAGGGACATTTGAATAAAGTCTGGGGTTCAGTTAATAGTACTGTACCAATTGCAATTTCTCCATTTGGACAAGTGTACCTCGGTGGGCGAGTCGTCGGGGGAAACCGGAGGAAGGGTGTATAGAACTCTCGGTACTACCTCGGTAACTTTCCTATACATCTAACGTGATCCCAAAAATAAAAAGCGAATCTCGAATTAAAATGGAGACTTTGTTAATCAGTATAACATTATGTTAGAAACGCTTTTCCATGGGTGGAATGAATGATGCTCCAAGGAACAGCCTGTCTGAGGGGTGACACGGCACCGTCCCCCTTCCCCTTGCCTGAGTAGTCTTCAAGAATCCAGAGACCCATGTCCTTCAGCCCCTGTCATGCTGTCCCGAGACCTGACAGTGCAAATCAGCCCTCTGTCTGGGCACTCGCGGGAGGACTGGCTCTCTGGCTCTGTTGAGTTCGGCCGAGTCCTGCAGCTAGACTACGGGCTGGTCTGTGGCAAGGAGCCCCTAAAAGAACCGAGGCTGGACTCCAAGTTCTGGTTCCGCTGTTGTCGTTGCCTGCTAGGAGATACGTACACATGGACAAAAGTCAAACTGAAATTTACATTTATTTTTGCAAATGACCTGTTAGCAAGATTCGAGGAGGAGGCCCCCATGTCCCAGGGGGACCCAGGACCACTGTCTCCGCATGTCAGCCTTCAGATCAGGTTTGGTCTAAACACTGTCGTGACTGAAGCCTCTCATCTGTAAATGGCCAACGCCCAACTCCAACCGTCTTGGCTCGCAAAAGGAGACGTACCGGCTTGTGTTTCTGCGAAGCCCGCGTAGGAGGTCTCTTCTGGTGTGGACGGATCCTGAAGTGCCAGTGATGTCACTGGGACCTCCCCCCCTGTCTCTGGACTCTGTCTTCACTCTTCACGGGGCAGGAAGACGGCACGCGATGGCTCCAGGCCCGTACTGTCCTGGTTATTCCGAAGCTAGAGACCGTGACGGTCTCGTCTTGAAGCTCCACCCGAGTCCCAGGGAAGACTCCGGCCCGGCCCTGGGCCCGTCACGGTCGGTCACCGTGGTTGGTCACTTGCACTCCCCTGAGTCAGCACCACCGGAGCCACGCCGATTGTTCCGGAGCGGAGCAGCGATGAGCCTCCCAGGAGTGAGGACCGAGGAGCCCCAACCGCTGTTGCATCTCAGGCCGTGACTTGCGCTGGAGCCAGAGGCCAGCCTGGGAAAACGGTGAGCGGGGAAAGGGCACGTCATTGAATCTCTAGAGGACGGAGCCCCCTCGAGGGTTCAGAGTCCGAGGTTTGGGTCCCAGTTGCCCCCCAAATCCCTGCGTGAGCTTCTGGCCTGCCAGAGAGGCATTCTGTACAACGAAGGCGTTAAGCCAGGTGGTCTCGACAGCCGCCTTTAGCTAAAAGCCAGCCTGGTGAGTTTGCGGTCTTAAGAAGAAATGGAGAAAAACTGAAGGTGTTAGAAGTAAAGGGGGAAGTAGAAGGAGGAGGAGGAGGAGGAGGAGGAGGGGAGGGGGAGATGAGGAGGAGGGGGAGGAGGAGAGGAGAACGAGGGGGAGGAAGAGGAGGAGAAGGGAGAGGAGAGGAGGAGATTAGGAGGAGGAGAGAAGAAGAAGGAGGAGGAGGAGGAGGAGGGGGAGGAGGGGGAGGAGGAGGGAGAGGAGGGGGAGGAAGAGGAGGAGGAGGAGGGGGAGGAGGAGGAGGAGGGGGAGGAGGGAGAGGAGGGGGAGGAAGAGGAGGAGGAGGAGGGGGAGGAGGAGGAGGGGGAGGAGGGAGAGGAGGGGGAGGAGGAGGAGGGAGAAAGAATAATTTATTGCTGGACCTGGCAGGGGTGCTCACACCTGCCCACACCCGTCCCCACCCTTGTTCGCAGACAGTGAGAGGAAGGGGATGCTGGCCCTTCCCGCCCCGCCCAGGGTCCCGGGGGACCTGGGGAGCGGGGAGCCTCTGCCCTGAGGTTGGCAGGCCCTGCAGGGTGTGCTCTGTAAGCGGCAGCCCATTCACCGCGTGCCCCGCAAGGCCCCGAGAGCGAGAATAAAGAACCGCAGAGAATCCCATGTGCCCCGAGCTCTTGTGCGTCCCCTCACTCACTCCCGACGCAGACTGCCGGGGAGATGCCATTTTCGTCCCGACCCTACGGATGAGGAGGCTGAGGCTTAGACATGTGAAATGCACTAAGGCCCCTTCCCTGGGGAGGAGCCGAGTCGAACGACTCTGAGGGCTTCGGCTGCTTGGTGAGACAGACAGGCGGTGTGGTTTGAAGCAGCGGGTCGTGGGGCGGCCACAATTTGACGGGGAGGAGCCAGAATCTGAAGCGGTGCCAGATGGGTGGCCGAAGGAGGATGGGGGTCACCCGGGGCACGGCAGGGCCCCCCCCCCATCGGCAGGAAACAGGTGAGACAGGGGTGGGTTGGCGGGAGGGGAGGGGCATGGAAGACAGCCATCAGAACCGTAACACCTAGCGAGTCACACACTGATTCTCGAAGTGTGGGCCACAGGCCCTTGGGGCATGCCTGGGACCCCCCCCCCCACCATTAGGAGTTCTGCTGGGTCAGAAGTAGTTCTGCAATAAGACCAAGGTGTGATTTGCCCTTTGCTCCGTGTAGACGTTGGCACCGAGGCCGCAAAGCAGGGGTGCGTAAGACGGGGGGCGCCTTGGTGCGAATCAGGAGGGAGGCACCCACTGTGCCAGCGGTTGCTGTATTCTTTACAGGCACACACCTGCCAAAAAGGCTGAGTCTCCCTTAAGAACATCCTTGATGAAATTGTAAAAAACGATTAATGTTATTAAGTTTCGACCCTTGAGTACCTGTCTCCTAAACATTCCGAGTGAGTAACTAGGAAGCGTGCGTCGAGAACTCGTGAGGCACAGAAGCGTGTTTGGGTTGTAAGTTGGACTAACTCCTGGTTTTCATTGAACCTCACTTTGGACTTGAGAGAACAGCTGCTCAGTAGACGACGGATGTCCGGGCTTGGGCAGCGGGCGAGCATTTTCTGGACAGTAAAGGAAAAGGAGCCTGTCGCTTTAAGAAAAATCGGGGACGCCTGGTGGCTCAGTCAGTTGAGCATCTGACACTTGATTTCGGCTCCGGTCATGATGTCACGGTCGTGGGATCGAAGCCCGTGTCGGGCTCCACACTGAGCATGAAGCCTGCTTTAGATTCTCTCTCTCCCTCTCTCTTCGCCCATTCCCCACTCCCACAAACCATGAGATCATGGCCCGAGCCGAAACCAAGAGTCGGATGCCTAGCTGATTGAGCCACCCGGGCGCCCCCATTCATGGTTTGACCAAAATTTCATTGATACGGTTTCATTTTTTTTTTTAATTTTTTAATGTTTATTTTTGAGAGCGAGACTAAGTGTGAGCAGGGGAGGAGCAGAGAGAGAGGGAAACACAGAACTGGAAGCAGACTCCAGGCTCTGAGCCGTCAGCACAGAGCCCAAACATGGGGCTTGAACTCAAGGACAGCAAGAGATCACGACCTGAGCCGAAGTGTGACTCGCAACGACTGAGCCCCTGATATGGTTTCAGATTCCATAGTGAAACTTTAGAAGCAAGGAACACACCGAGATAGCAAAGCCGAGTCCCTGCGGCTCTCTGGAAGGACCGGCGAGGTACTCCTGCCCTCTCCAATATCCTGTCTGCTCCTGGATATTCTTCACACACCTGAGTCCACGCAACGTATCACAACAGACGGCAGAAGCAGCTCCGAGGATTCTGTCTTTTATGAACCCAGACGTTAAAGAGATTTGCCAAAGTATGAAACAAGCGTGCTCTTCTCGCTGATTTGTTGTTTTAGAAAACTGAGGATTAAAAAAAAAATTTTTAATGATTATTTTTGAGAGAGATAGAGCATGAGCAGAGGAGGGGCAGAGAGAGAGGGAGACACAGAACTGGAAGCAGGCTCCAGGATCCGAGCTATCAACACAGAGCCTGACATGGGGCTCGAACTCACAGACCGTGAGATCATGACCTGAGCTGAAGTTGGATGCTTAACCGATTGAGCCCCCCAGGGACTCCTGTTTTTTTTTTTTTAATTAAAATGCTACTTTAATAGGTAATGGGTTTATGCTTATTTTTAAATGATTTAGTAGATGTATTTTAATTGTCTTGGTTTTAATTTTTAATATGGCAAATGTTTATAGTTATGTTCTACATAAACAAGAACTCATTGGAATTCTCGATAATTTTTTAATTTATTACTTTTTTATTAAGTAATCTCTATACCCAATGTGAGGCTTGCACTTGTGACCCGGAGAGCAAGAGTTATGTGTTCTGTTAATTGAGCCAAAATCTTAATGACTTTTAAGGATGTATGGGGGCGCCTGGGTGGCTCAGTCGATTGAGCGTCCGACTTCGGCTCAGGTCATGATCTCACAGTTCATGGGTTTGAGCCCCGCGTCGGGCTCTGTGCTGACGGCTCAGAGCCTGGAGCCTGCTTCGGATTCTGTGTCTCCCTCTCTCTCTCTGCCTCTCCCCTGCTCACACACTCTCTCTGTCTCTTAAAAATACGTAAAAACAAAACAAAACAAAACAAAGCTTAGAGGTGGGCACCACCTCCCAGCACCAGGTGGCCCACGACTCAATCCTGCAACCAATTCCTTGAGAGACTTGGATGGAGCACATCCGTGCTCTAAGCCTCAGTTTCCCCATTTCTGAATGGGGACAATTCTCAGGGCCTGAAGTAGGCTGAATAATGGCCCCCGAAAGATTTGCGCCCGAATCCTTACAACCTATCTACTTACTACAGGCAAAGGGACTTTGCAGATGTGGTTACGTTAAGGCTCTTGAGGTGGAGAGATGATTCTAGATGATCTGGGTGGGTCCAGGGCTGCGGGAGAGAAGGCCATGTAGTTAAGGAAGCAAATTTGAAGCCATGAGCTCGAAGATGGAGGGCGAAGCGTTGTGGGCGGGGCCGCTGGAGACAGAAAGAGTCAAGGGACCAATTTTCCTTTAGCGCCTCCAAGAGGGACCAGCCCTGCCAGCGCCTGCCAGCTTCTTAGCCCATGGAGACTGACTTTGGACTTCTGGCTTCCAAAACTGTGAGAGAGTGAGCCTGTGTTGTCGGAAGCCGCTAGATTTGTGGGGATTTGTGACAGCAGCCCCTGGAGACTAATCCAGACCTAGTCCAGCCCGTGAGAATTCTCTCCCCCCCACCCCCCGGCCCAGCCCTACATACAGACAGAGGACACGGTTGCTTTGGGGGTAAAGTTTTAAGGGGGCCACGAAGGCCCCTGCCCCAGAAGCCATGCCCACCCGCCAATGAATGCCTGAGCCTCCCTTCCTGGAGCCCTTTAGCTTGAGGGGTTAAGGGCGCAGGCTCTTGGGTGTGAGCCTTGGCAACCCCATCTCCCACACCTATGGCCTTCTTCCCCTCCTGATGCCTCAGTGTCTTCAGCTGTAAAATGGGGGGAATAGTTGTATCTATCTCAGGGCTGTCGATAAAATTAAATCATCTCTGTGTATGATGCTCCTAGAACAGTGCCTGGCACGTGTGTTTCCTGTTTGGGTGTAAAGATGGCCACGGCGTGTACGTGCTGGCCCCCTCCTAGCACACGGGGAACTTCTCGGTGGCACGGGGCTCTATGCCAGTCACCTGTTTCCCCGGGGCCAAAGTTGGTGCCAGGAACGGAGGAGGTGTTGAGTGATTTCATGAGTGACTGAATCTCCAGGATGACGGGACCTCGGGGAGAAAGCTTCTGGCTTGGGGACATGTCCGTGTTCACCCTCGTGCCGCCCTTGGCCGGCTGGGAGGTGCCGGGCCAGCCCCGGGCCTTGGTCTTCTCACCTGTTAAATGGGGAGATAGTGGTTTCTAATGCTGGCATGGAGCAGATGCTCAGAGCACAGCGAGACCCTTTCTTCTTTTTGACGCCCCAGGGGAAGGCACATCGGGCATCTGGTAAAGCTCGGTTGTACCGTGTGGCTCAGGGTACCGTCCGGCCCCAGCTCCGTTTCTGTGCTGAGGTCACCATTTGAAGCCTCCCCGGGAAGAGACCTTCCGGCATTTGTCTGCTTGCACACCTCTCATGATGGGGACCTCGCTCCTCACGGTGGTGGAAGCCGATGGCCGCCACATGCCAGCTGCTCTCGAAGGCACCGTCTGCACATCTGTAAGCACGTTTTCACTTCACAAACCCAAGCGAGGTTCCCGTGATAAAGCAGCTCGCCAAGGGCACTCCGTTCACACAAGGCGACCTCTGCCCAACTCCAGAGTCTGGTTCTGTGTTGTCTCACACCCAGACTTTAGAAACGGCCTGTCCCACCTCTGAAGAGATTGAGGCAGAGAGGGGTGAGGTCATCGGTTAATTGTACGGATGGCTTCTGAGTGCAGGGCTCGGGGCTGGATTCTGAAAGTCCCACTGTGGTTCCTGCCCTCACAGAGCTTCTTAACGGGCGAATGCAGCATGGTCTCCCAGAAATGCGACACGGGCATTACCGTGGGCTGAATTGTGTTCCCCCCAAATTTACATGTCGAAATCCTAACCCCCATTACCTCACTCAGAACGTGACTTTCTCTGGAGATACTTTTACGGAGGAAACCAAGGTAAAATAAAGATCATTAGGAGAGACCCTAATCATTATCAATACGACTGGTGTCCTTATAAAAAGAGGAAATTTGGGTAAAGACACACAGAAGAATGCCACGTGACGGTGAAGGCAGAGACGAAGAGAAGGCTTCTACAGGCCGAGCCACACTAAAGATGGCCGCCACACCACCAAGAGCTAGAGGGGCGGCCTGGGACAGATTCCCCTCCCGGCCTCCGCAGGAATCAGACCCACTGACACCTGATATCAGGCCCCCGCCTCCAGAGCTGTGTGTCAGTCACATCTCTGCTGTTTAAACCAGCCAGTTTGTGGCACTTTGCTTGCTACGGCAACCCAACAAAGCAATATGGCCGCATATATAAACGTCAATTTCCTATAGGCACGCTAACAAAAGAAAAAGGAAACAGTTGAAATTTTTTAATGATGTATTTTAACCCGTTGTCACAAAAATGTTATTATTTTTAAATATTTTTATTTATTTACTTTGAGATAGAGAGAGCACAAGTGGGGGAGGTGCAGAGAGAGGGAGAGAGAATCCTAAGCAGGCTCTGCACTGTCAGCGCAGAGCCTGATGCAGGGGTCAAACTCACGAACCTCGAGATCGTGACCTGAGCCGAAGTCGGACGATTAACTGGCTGGGCCATCCACATGCCCCCAAAATATTATTGTGTCAGTGTATTATCTATGTAAAAACTATTTAGGAGATATTTCACATTTTTTGTTCACTTCAGTTGTCCAAGTCCTGTGTGTGTTTGACCCTCATGGCACGTCTCGGGGGTCAGTCGCATCGGAGGTCAGATGTGGGCCCAATGGTCACAGGTGGCCTGTGGCTACTGCCCCACCTGGACAGGTCCCGTGGATTTGAACACCTCTGTGTATTGATTCCACCCCACAGTGTGGGTCTGAACCTGGGTCTGGGGGAGACTGATCCCTCTCTCCCCGCGTCCAGCTCTGTAGGCACAGAAGGCCAGTGTCCGCTGACCCAGCGCACCTTCTCTGGGGCTGGAAGCCCTCAGTTTCTTTAATCGGGCTGTGTTGGGTTGACACACCCTCGCCTTGGGGCCTCCGGCAGGGTTCTGTCTGTCAGTAGCCCTCTCGTTGTGGGATTTATAGGTGAACACAGATTTTTTTTTACCTTGTGTCTAACTACACCCATATGCGTTCTTTTCATGGTGAAGATGCTCCTGCTATTAATTTGGCCACAGGCAAAGTCTTTTACGTCTCGTCATCTTCCCCTGAAGGAGTTGGTGGTGATAGATTAGCCTGAAAATCTGCCAGGAAACCGTTTTTCCCTCTCTGGGAGTCCAGGAGGCGGGGACGGGGCGGGGAGGGGAAGTCGCGGCGCCCGGGTACTACGGCGACCAGCTGTCCCGGCTTGCCTGGAACGGTCTAGTTGAGCACCGAAAGCCGCACAGGCCGGAAAGCCCGGCCGGGCCAGTGGGTCCCTGCAGCTTGTACCGCTGAGAGCCGTCTGCCCCGGATATTGGCGAAGCACTCTCCATCCTGAGTCTCGCTGAGGGAGGAGGGGTTGGAGGAGTCTGACTCAGAGAAGCGGACACAGCAGCGCGGAGTCCGTGCCCCTGGCAAACCCAGGGACCCGATGCCTTCAGAGGGGGCGGCCTTTGCCGGGGGGCCGTCAGGGCCACAGCTAGGTTCCTTCGAATACACCGCCCTCCTTCCTTCCCAGAAACTACAGCCATCTCCTAAAACAGGGAAGGGGCGGTCATGAAGGGACAGACTGAAGAACTGAGCACGCTTAGGGTAGAAATAAAGCTGGGGACGGGTATGAAGGGAGAGTCTAGGGCTGCAGAAGGGGGACGCAGACTTGGCTCCAAATCCGGGGGCTTCAAAGCCAAGGGAGGGAGGCGGCAGTGAGCATCCTGAGCCCAGCTGGGATGTGGAGGGTCCCCCGGGAGGGCTCATCAAATCTGTACCGAGAACGGTGGGACTCTCTGGGGTCTGTCCTCCACACTCGCGCCGGCTCGGCTGGGACCTTTGTGTTCTGCCATGGGACCGACCGCAGCGGGGTGCTGACGCTGAATGGAGGAAGCTCGGGCTCTACCCAGGAGCGCAGGCTGCGCTGTCCCCCAACTCTGGCTGCCGGCAGGCGCGTGCTGGTGGCTCCCCGGGCCTGGGCTGCAGGTCCTGTCTTCCCCGATACCTGATCCTGAAGGCGGGGAGGCAACCAAGGGCCCTCCCACCTTGCTCTCTGATCCGCGTGTCTTTCCGGGGAGTCAGCGGGTCCTGGGAGTGGCCTTTCCTTGAGGACCGCAGGCTGCACCTGCATGATACCCGCTGTTTCATTTTTAAACAACATCAAATGAGAAAATCAAAACTCAACTTTGACTTTGTTCCCTTTCGGTCCCACCCTGACTTCTAGAAATGGCACCAAGGGCGTTCTGTGGCAACCGTTGGTCCCGCATCTGTTTCCCCCGCTGGACCGGGAACTCCCCGGGGGTCAGATTATCTGCTCTTTGGACCCCCCCATCATGGTATCGAATTAACAACTCAGGCAACAACAGGTGTTGGCGAGGCTGCAGAGAAAGGGGAACCCCTTTGCACTGCTGGTGGGAATGCAAACTGGTGCAACCACTCGAGAAAACAGTATGGAGATGCCTCAAAAAATTAAAAATAGAACTACCCTACGACCCAGCAACTGCACCACTAGGTACTTAGCCAAAGGATACAAAAATGCTGATTCGAAGGGGCACGTGCACCCCCATGATTGTAGCAGCGCTGTCAACAGTAGCCAAACTACGGAGAGAGCCCAAATGTCCATGGACTGATGAATGGATAAAAATGGTGTGGTATATGTATGAACACCCACGACGGAATATTACTTGGCGATCAAAACGAACGAAATCCTGCCATTTGCAACAATGTGGATGAAACTAGTGTGTATTATACTAAGCGAAATAAGTCAGTCGAAGACAAATACGTGATTTCACTCATCTGTGGAATTTAAGGAACAAAACAGATGAACACAGGGGAAGGGAAGGAAAAATAAGATAAAAACAGAGAGGGAGGCAAATCATACGAGACTCTTAAATACAGAGAACAAGCTGAGGGTTCCTGGAAGGTAGGTGGGGGGGGGGGGCTAAATGGGGGATGGGCGTTAAGGAGGGCGCTTGCTGGGATGAGCGCTGGGTGTCACCTGTAAGTGATGAATCGCTAGATTCTACTCCTGAAACCATTATTACATTACATGGACTAACTCGGAATTTTAAAAAAAAGGGGGGGGGTCACTTGAGTGGCTCAGTCGGCTGAGCATCTGACTCTTGATTTCGGCTCAGGTCATCATGAACAGATAAATGAATGCATGCATGAATTCATGGTTTGCAAGTTCAAGCCCCGTGTCGGGCTCTGCCGTGACACTAACATCACACGAACAAATGATTTATCTGAACGATGCCACCCGGCCTGAACCAGGCCAAGGTATGTTTTGCATCGAAGAGGATTTCCTGGAAGGGAGACGGCCGTGGATGAAGAGAAATGGGTCCATCCTGGCTGTCGCTGTAATCCAGTTCCGGGACTGAGGGTGCGGCGCCTGGGCTCTCCAGGCGGGTGCGGACTAGCTCAGCTCTCCATTTCCCCGAGACCTGAAAGCCTGTGCACTTCCTGGACTTACACGCGGCTGCGCAGGAACGCTCATCGAATTCACAACCGGGAGACAGAGGGCGTGCGGGCCTCCCCGGAAGCCAGCTGAAGGCTTGCCGTCCCCTTCTCTCCTCTCCCCCACCCGCCTCTTCCTCTCCACGAGCTCTGTCCGCTCCTTCTGTTGGAAGGTGGAGCCTTGGGCTGAAATCCTAAGACCGCATTTCCTCAGATAAGGATAGCCCCTCTCCTATGTACTATTTACACGAGACAGGCATTGCTAATAGAAACGCATTTTTTCTTAAAAATACGATTTATTGTCAAGTTGGCTAACATACAGTGTATATAGCGTGCTCTTGGCTTTGGGGGTAGATTCCCGTGATTCACGGCTTACAAACACCACCCGGTGCTCATCCCAAGTGCCCTCCTCAATGCCCATCACCCATTTGCCCCTCTCCCCCCTCCCCAACATCCACTGTCAGTTTGTTCTCTGTATTTAAGAGTCTCTTATGGTTTGCCTCCCTCTCTGTTTGAAACCATTTTTTTTCCCCTTCCCTTTCCCCATGGTCTTCTGTTAGGTTTCCCAAATTCCACATATGAGTGAAAACATGTCTCTTTCTCTACCTGACTGATTTCACTCAGCATAATGCCCTCTAGTTCCATCCATGTTGTTGCAAATGGCAGGATTTCATTCTTTCTCATTGCCACGTAGTATTCCGTTGTATATATAAACCACATCTTCTTTACCCACTCATCAGTTGATGGACATTTGGACTCTTTCTGTAATTCGGTTCTTGTTGAAGGTGATGCTATAAACATTGGGGCGCATGTGCCCCTACGAATCAGCACTCTTGTCTCCTTTGGATAAATTCCTACCAGTGTTATTGCTGAGTCGTAGGGTGATTCTATTCTTAATCTTCTGAGGAACCACCACACTGTTTTACAGAGTAGCCGCGCCAGTTGGCTTTCCCACCAACAGTGCAAGAGGGTTCCTGAAGAAACGCATTTTAACCAAAGCAGATTGGGGTGGCTTAACAGAGTTAGGAATGGTGTATTATTTTCCAGTGTGGACCGTTTAATGGTACTTTGTGAGTGTGAATGTGGAAAGAATTCTTATAAATCTGCATATAAGCAGGTATGTTACAGGCCAGGAGATAAAAGTAACGTAGAAAGTTGCCTGGGGTCTCCGGGCGGAGAAGCACCTGGATCTCCCCGAGCACACCCTTAGCCCTGGCCCCGGGCTCTGTGATGTGAGCCCCCTGTAGACGAGACAGTTCAGAGGGAACCGAAGTTTACAAAGCCTTGGAGAGAAAATGGTAACTCCCAGAGAGCTCTTGTGTTCTTGGGAAAAGAAGAAAAAAGGGAGGGGGCACCTGGGTGGCTACGTCAGTGACGCGTCTGAGTCCTGATTTCAGCTCAGGTCATGATCTCATGGTTCGAGAGTTTGAGCCCCACATCGGGCTCTGTGCTAACAGTGCAGAGCCTGCTTAGGATTCTCTCTCTCTCTCTCTCTCTCTCTCACTCTACTTTCTGCCCCTCTCCTGCTCATGCTCTCTCTTTCTCTCTCTCAAAATAAAAAAAAATTTAAAAAATTATAAAAAAAAAAAAGAAACCAGGCCCCCCCCAGGGCTGTCCCTAATAGAAAGTGGGGTGCAGTCGCTACTCTAACTTCCGTGAAACTCTTCAGAGCAGAAGCTGGCAACTGGCAGCCTGTCGGTCCCAACACTTCACGGCTGAGTTTTCTTTGATAAGCATGGTATTTTGAAGATGAAAAATTTTATCCAAAAAAAAAGAAAAAGATTTTAGGCTGTTCTTGCCCATTGGGGAGATCTAGCACACAGAACCCTGTTCTCCCGAGGCCGCGACCCACAGGAGCTGCCCCCTCCGGATGGGAAGGTCGCCGTGCCTCCCTGCCCGGCCCTGCAGCATGCTGAGTTCTCTCGGCGTTGCAAGCATTTCCATTTGTGGGCCTGGCGCCGCCCGACCGGAAATGGCAGGGCTAAGATTCGAACCCTCGGCTTTGACCCTAAGACCCTCTGCTTCCCCGCCCACTTCTTTGCAGCCGGTCTGGAGGCAATAGTCCTGGATCCTAAGCTAATGCTTTAAGCCTCAATATCCCACAAAACGAAACGGGGAGGCGTGGCTGTGGGCAAAATTCCGAGACTCTCTTCCTGTGCATTTCCTCATTAATAATGTGCCGGAAGCTGGTGCATGGAGGGCAACCAAGTCTCGGCAAGCAGATGCATGGGTTCAGTCTGGAGACAGCGCTTTGAACCAGGTTTGCCAGGGTTTCAGCCGCTCCTAAAACCCACGTGTGAGGAGGTTGCGGTATCATTTTTGGATTGGAAATCCAGTGTCAAATGGCTGCTGTAGGCCAGAGAAGGTGGCAAGGTCCTCTCCTGACAAGCCTGATGAGGAGCCTCAATTTCCTGTTCTGTGGAATGGGGGTCTAAAACTCCACTCCTCCTAGGTTGCTTCTGTTGAGTTCCATAGCCACACCGAAACTCTGGGACGGCCGGGCCCAGTCAGGAGAACAACCCACGTCAGGTAGCTCAACAGAGAGAATTTAATATAGCCGGTTTGTTACAAAGGTGTTGGAAGAGGTAAAAAGCCCACCAGGGGGGCCACCCAGAGTTTAGCCGCGGCAGGAAGCTGCCACCACTCGTCGGGAAGGTAGGGCGAAGTTCAAGGTGCTGCTACCAGAGCCCAAGAGCCAGCGCTGCCCAGTGGGGCTGGGGTCCCGGAGGTGACTCGGTCTCTGCTGGAAACTCTGCCCCAAGTGAGGTGGGGGAGGGAGATACCTAGGCCCCTCCTTCCTTCCTTCCCACCTTCTAACCATCAACCGGTGCCTCCCAACTTGCTGGAAGCCAACTCTCAAGGGAGCCTGGGATAGGACGTTTGCTGGGACCAGTCACCTGAGACCCAGAGAACACAGGGGAGGGCCAAGAAGGCACCGAGGGGCCAGCAGCCCCAGCCCAGCACAGGGCAGACGTGCACTGTTCAGTTCAGCACTCTGTACCCCGCACCCTTCGGCGAGCCCACACAGAGTAGGCGCTGGATAGACAGTGGTGGTGACAGAAACGACGGAGCACTGGAGTGACAGATGGTGTGGGAGGTTGTCTTTAAGCCTGGCGTCTGCCGATTCCTTCCCTGCGTGAGGTGCGGCTTCCGCCTGGGTCTCCCGGAATCCTTACTCTTGGGGTGCTTCTTTCTGGCATACAGCCATCATGCAGTTAAAGCCCACGCCGTGTGGACACGCATCGGCGCTCAGGTCACAGCCCGGTGTCACCTGCCTGCCAGCCGGGTGAGTGACTCACCGGGGACGTCCGGCTCGGTCAGGCTGCCATCTGACGGCATGAAAGTCCCTGGAAGAGGACCACGGGGCCGTGCCCGGTCAACATATGGAAGTCTGGGGGGAGACAGCCCACTGTCGTCCCAAGACATTGAGTTTGGGGATGGTCTGTTCGGTGACAATCACCGGAGTGCACGAGAATGCGCTTTATCGGCTGCAAAGGGCTCAGAAGCATTGGTTATAATCGATCGCTCGTTCGTCTATTCATTCGTTCAACAAGTGTTTACAGAGCTATGGGCACGTGCCATGCTCAGGGACGCCATGGTGCACGGGGACGACAATTTCTTCTCTCGAGAGCCTTAACCTCTGGGGCGAGGAGTCAGCAAAGGCAAGCAAATAACCCAGAAGACTCTCACTGTGGTGAGCGTGGGATGGGGCTGTGCTTCTGGGTAGTCGTGGTCTGTTTGCCCTGGGCTGACGGAGCCAGCGCTGTGCCGGCCTCCCAGCCCCCAGCTGCCCGCCACACCCTGACGTCAGCTGCTTCCAGGACGACAGCTGACCTAATCTGGATCGAGTCCCCTGTGCTTGTCGGCACCTGCCAGGGGTGGGGAAGACAGGGTTGAGGAGGGTGCAGCCGTGCCCTCAAGGAGCTCCGCGCGAGGGGAGACCCGGATGTGAAATGAACATGAAATGAACGTGGTGTTTAAGCTGATGCTTTTGCTGAACTTCGTAGGTTCTGACATGCCGTGTGACCCTGGGACACTTGTTTGTATCTCTGCGCTTCCGGGTCCTTCTCGACAAGGCAGGAAGATCCATCTCTCTTCTCTCGGTACCACATGGCCAACTCTTCCTTGTAAACGACAGAGAATAATGCAAATATTAGAGATCGGAGGCTCATGGGGCGCCTGGGCGGCTCGGTCGGTTAAGCGTCTGACTCTTGATTTTGGCTCAGGTCATGATCTCCCGGTTTGCGGGGTTGAGCCCTGCATCGGGCTCTGTGCTGAGCGGGGAGCTTGCCTGGGATTCTCTCTCTCCCTCTCTCTCTGCCTCTTCCCTGCTCGTACACTCTCTCTTTCAAAATAAATAAACTTAAAAAAATAGAGATTATGAAGCTGAGTAGTTGTCGGAGTGAACTATTTCCTTGTTCTGCTTATTAAATCATCAGGGACTGGGTTGCCGCACACCAAAAGGAGGCACCATTTACTGTGTGCTCCGTGACAACAGCGCCCCCTGGAGTTGCTCGTCATGATGACCTTGCGAGCTCGCCTCGGGGCCTGGCTCCTAATGGTGGACGTTGAATTGTCCCCGGAGGCTAGCTGATACCTCTTCTCCTTCCGCTGCTGCGGCTTCTCAATGCTCTTGGGACCTTGACCTTGCAGAGCCGAGGGATGCACCTGGGGGGCCACTGCTTAGCTCTGGCTTCTTGACTAATGTAGGAAACACCTAGGATGGACCCGGAGCAGCACTTGAGGGGGGAAAGGAGTGGAGACACCGAGGGTCAGGCAAGCTTCCCTTTCGGGGGAGACGGAGGAAAAAATGGGAGGCTAGTAATGTTTCAAAACGCTCATTTACACCGTATTTACCTGCATCCGCACTTCCCTCCAACTCTTCAAGCAAGTAGCAGTTTCTGTGGCCGGACAGAAGCCCCGAGTGGCCTGTGACAGCTCCAGGCTGGAAGGAGCCTCCCTGGGCTGTGGGTCCTGGAGAATCGGACATGCTGTGTGGTCGCCCGGGGAGGCCTTTAGACCCCAGAGAGGAAAGGCTCCCTGGGCCGTCTAGGGGCCTGGGAGCCCCAAGAATGGGGCAGGGTCCTGGCATCAAGCGTGGCATGTGTGGGAAGGAGACGGAAGGTGCCGGACACAAAGGGGCCACGGGAATGGGGCAGCGCCTCTCTCTGTCACATAGCACTGCCTTCCCCCTACGACTGGACAGCCTCGAACACTCAGATCGCTTATATTTTCCCAGAATCAGAGACAGGGCAGAATGCGGGAAAATAGCAGGAATGAATGAGGCAAATAAACAGGAAACGGACAAGATCTTCGTTGTTTTTTCTTTTTTTTGTTTTTTTTTTTTAAAGAAACCTTTCGGGTCCTACCAGGGGACCCAAAAGAAGATGTTATCACTTTATTCCATACAAAGGCGTCCTGCGTCTTGGGTAGGAAGACCCGCCGCCATCCTAAGGTTGGGACTTTTTCCAAGTTAATCTCTGAATTAAGTGCCTTCCTAGTAAGAAAACACCTACAGGATTCCCCCTCCTCCGGGATGAGCCAAATCGAAGGTTCACACGGAAAAATAGAGAAGCAAAAACACCCAAGAAAATCCTAAAAGAGTAGTGAGAGGGAGGGAATTGTCTTTATCTGAAAGTAAAACGCACGATAAATGTATATAAGACACGGAAGTGCCTAAAATACACAAAAATAAAGTCTGTGAGTGACATGACCTTGCAGAAATGGGGCAAGTTCAACGGCAATCACGCATCTGCCCGAGAAGAGGCGGCAAAGCCTCGTCAGCCTCAGGCTTATTCAGCTTTGTCTAAAGGCTCGCACACTCCAGCAGGAGACAGAGAGGTTGACCAGAAAGCTGGCTCATGTCCCATTAATCCCGCCCCCCTCACAGGACTGTCCCCAACGAATACGATTCTGTCCAAAGAGGGATCCGGTGATGAATGTCTCCATCTCACTGTTGGAGAATGTCAGAGCAGCTGCCGTCCTGCCCGTGTGGGCGGGGGATCGCAGGAAAAGAGACGCGTGAATGAAACCGAGGTGGCGATCCTTCCGTAGATGAGTCTCCTTCCTATGTTTTTCTCAACCAACGGACCATCTACGCTCTACGGATGAGGCTCCCTCGTCTTTGCTCCAGATACGCACACAGGGAAGGAGGCTGAGGGTGAAGCTGTTGTCTGGGGACCTGCCCCCGTGGCGGAATCCTAAACGTGTCTTTGCTGCGCCCTGACCCCTGGGGGAAGATGCAGGCCAAACTCAGCCAAAGCCTCTCTCCCCAAGGGAGCCTGAGAAACTTTGCCCTCTTTTCTTGATGAGGCCCCAGGACCTTAGTTTAATGCTAAATAAACTGCATTATGAAACTGGATGAGACGGAGTTTGGCAACTGTCCCTGGGCCCTGCCTCCTCGGATCCCAGGGCCCCCGGGGCGGTGCAGTTAGGTCAGACTTTTCCCCTAGACTTGCTTTGGCCTTTAGTGGGCGGGGAAGCCAGGGACCAAGGCCTTCCCTTCCTCGGGAGGCTTCCGAAAGTCAGGAAAGCAGCCTTGTAGAGTGCGCAGGGCCCCGGCCTGGCCTGGAAGCTGGAAACCACTGAATTCTGTAGGCTCGTGGGCAGGTCGCCGCCTCGGGCTGGCCACCGGCTTTGAAATAAGGGGTTTGGACAATCACAGCGTTGTTGGGATCACTTTTTTTTTTTTAATTCAATCACCCTTTTCCCTGCTCCCTCTTCCTCCCCGCCACCCCCTCCCCCTCCTCATGCCCCAGGAAAGGAAGACGTGAAGACTGAAGGGCAGAGGAAAGAGAGAAGTCTGCTGGCTTTTTGAATATCAAAAAAAAAAAAAAAAAGCTGGGCGAGTCCTCTGCAGGGACCCAGGAGAGCTGTGTCTGGCTAGAGTTTGCCTCTCTTGGCTCCTGGGATCAGATTCTGTAAAACGCCAGTGGGAATCCTGGTTGAAAAAGCTCCCAGCTGTGACCCCGGGGCCTCTACCTCCCTTCTTTGTGCCTCAGTGTCCTGAGTTAGAGGAGGTGAGGCGTGGGTCCGGCCTCGTGGGGGAGCGAGGCTGGGGCCACCTGGGTCCTGGCTGCCACCATGCCCGTTAGCGCTTCTGTGACCCTTAAGTCAGTGGCTTTTAAACTTTTTCCTTTTTCGACGGCAGAACTTCTTTTTCAAAGAAAACCGGAAGCATACGGTGGAAGGAAGCAGAGGTACCCGGCTAGGACGGGAGGGGCAGAGGCCTTGCCTTCCGTGTCCAGAAGAACCCCCTCCCTGTCCCCCACCTCAGTCCCTGAGGGGGCCTTCGGGACAACGGCTAAAACATCTCTTCCTGGATAGAAATCGGGAAGCGTCAGCAGGCTCTTGATAAAGTCCTGTTTCTCTTGCAGTCCCAGCTCGCTCATTCTGCACGGATCCGACTGTGGCCACAGCCCAGAGCGGCGCCCCTGCTGGTGGGTTCCGAGGGGAGACTGGAAGGGGGAAGTTGGGCGGGGACGCCCTGGGGGGTCAGCACCTGTGTGACTGGGGGGCGGGAGCGTGATGCGATCCCATAGAGGCCGTGGCCCTCCTCAGAGAGACTTCTTTTTTTTTTTTTTTTTAACATTTATTTATTTTTGGCAGACATAGAGACAGAGTATGAGCAGGGGAGGGGCAGAGAGAGAGGGAGACACAGAATCCGAAGCAGGCTCCAGGCTCCGAGCCATCAGCACAGAGCCCGACGCGGAGCTCGAACTCACAGACCGTGAGATCATGACCTGAGCCGAAGTCGGCCGCTTAACCGACTGAGCCACCCAGGCGCCCCTAGAGAGACTTCTGAAGCTCGGATGACCCATCCGAGGCTGTCCCAAGCGGGGTGAGCAGCCGAGACTTTATCTTCCGGGTCGTTCAGTCACTGGGTGCAGACTGTTCTGGAAGGTCGGGAGAGCTGGGCCAGGGAGCTCTCTCAGGCAGATTCAGCCCCCTATTGTTGTAAGCATGATGAGTGCTGGACAGACAAGAGGATGGTGTGAGGGAGACGATCAAGGAAGGCATCTCGAGAGGAGGTGACATTTAAAACCAAGACCTAAGAGAGCTCTGTTCCATTATCCTGAAAGGCCCGGGACAGCCCCCCTGCAGAAGGAGGCCGGGCCTGGGGGAGGAAGGGGACGGCGGGGCCAAGAACCTGGCAGGACACGGGGCCTTATTCTAGAAGCAGTGGGAACAGGCTAAGTAGGCACCATACCCGAGGCCCGCCGCACTGAGAGCCCCATGAAAATGTTTTCATTGTTATTTTTTTAATTACAAAAAAATCCCAAATATAGTAATGCACATGTAATAATGAATCTTCATACCGATGCGGTTGTAAAAAAAAATTTTACAGATGAAGGGATCACACTAGCCATGACGAGGCCCAGAACGGGAAGCAGAGGTGGGCACTGAGCCAGGCGGCAAACGATGCCCTACCCGCGGTAGATGCTGGCGGTGCCCTGCACTGCGTCACCTCAGCGCCCCCTGTAGCTGTGCTCCACAGATCCTGCCCTTGGGAGGCTTCCTCCACGAGCGCTGTCTCTCACTTTTCTGCCGCAGAACTTTCTAGAAAGCCAAGGGAGCTTGCTCAGTCTACAGGCAGAGGTGGCTTCGAAGCGCAGAAGGCTGACGCCCTGGAGGACCCTCCCCCAAGGGGGGTGAAGTCGCTGGGGACGTGTTCCCTCTGAGGGACAATTCTCTGGTATGTTCTGTACAGTTCCTCAGCGGTCCCCAGCAGAACTGAGTCTGAGTTGCCCATGGCACTGACCAGAGCCCTGTGGCCCCTCTTAGGCTCTCCTCCTTCCCCACCTCCTCTCGCTCCTGCCTCCTGGGACCACTGCCACACTCCTTCACGATGCGAGGCGGCCCAGGCCAGAGGAGACGGCGAGATGCGGTCTCTCTCCGCGGCTTTCTGAGCTGGAGGGGGTCGTTCATTTTGCACCTTCTACTGGGGAGGAAAACAGAGAAGCCACTGAGGTGAAGAGCGACCTGCCGGGCCCAGGGGACAGGGCTTAAAACCGGACGCGGGACACGGTGTCACCGGACTCCAGGTCCTGTTCCCTTAGTCCGTCCCCTGTGATGGGGAGAGGCGCCCTCCCTCCCCTGGGGGGAGGGTGACAGGAAAGCCCCAGGGACACTCAGGTCCCTGCTCGGTGGAAGGCCCTGCTGTAGGCCGAGCGGGAATCCCGCTGGACGCTCTCCCTTCAAATAGCCCACCGCTGCTGCTGCTGCTGCTGCGGGGAGTCCCCTGTGGGCCCCCCAGCGCCGTGGAAACATTCCTGTCTGTAAACCCCGTAAACACTCGGTTTTCCTGGTGCCCTCTGCCAGGTGGCTCAGGCCCTTCCAGACCCCGCACCTCCAGGATGCATACTTTCTTTCCAGAAAAACAAACAAGTGAGGCATAGCTGAGCCCTGCCCATTCCCCCAGGGGAGCGTCTGGCCAGACAGTCCTGGACGCTCTTCATAAAGGCTGCGGGGCTGAGGGGCGGGTAGGGGGAGAAACCTCTAGTCGCCACGTGAGAGGTCTTTCTGAATTTTCTCACTTTCGACACGCCATCGCCTGGAAGACACAGCACTGCTTAACTAACAGCATTTCGGGGAAAGATAAGGCCCTCGGTCAACGTGTGCATTGACTTAAGACGCACCCGCATTCCAGTGAAAAGCGCGGGTCTCAAATGTGAGAGAATATTGCCCGCATTTTACAGATGGGAAAATGGAGGACCATAAGTGTTCCGTCACTCGCCCCAAGTCACACAGCCGGGGAGCCGCAGAGCCATTTGGACCCAAATTGGCTACCTGCTGAGCTCTGACTCTTGCCCCTTCACCTCACCTGTAACGGGCTGATGGAGACACGTGAGGAACCTGGCCTGATTCGGGGGCGGGTACCCTGGAGACGCAGGCAGGTTGGAGAAGTGTTTGCAATGCGTCTAAGGGACCCGGCTTTGAAGAGGGTGCTGGGCAGACGGGCGAAGGCCATAAGTGTGGGAGGAAGGGAGGCATCAAAGGCAGAATGTTCTAGAAGGAGAATAAAATGGAGGCAAGAATGGAACGGGACCCCTCGGAATACCGCCCCCAGAGAGTGTCAGATGGGACGACCACCCAGACCCAACCTCGCCGACTCACTGCGTTGTCCGGGACACGACGGACCTGTGGCCTAGATGAGCTACAAGGAGCCTTGGCCTTCATGCCGGGCCCCCCAGCTGAGGTGACTGCTCGCTGGCTGGTCGTGCTGCGCCACACCACTCTCGAGGGCCCCAGTTTGGACCGTAAGTCCTGTGGCCACAGCAGTCAAAGCTCACAAGGTTTTCAGCCTACCCCGCGCAGGACAGGAGGGGCAGATCCAGGCTGACATCCAGAAGTGCTGACCTTTCTAGAAGGCCTGCTCCTTGCTTCTAGTTCGTCGACACACACTCATCTACCACCCCCCCCAAATACCCACAGAGACTCACACACATTTACACGTATCACCCAGATACACACACCACTGACACCGACACACACACGGTCTCTCTGTCTCTCTCTCTCACACACACCCACACTTAGCCAACCTTAGAGACAAATAGTATATAACTTACCACAGGAAAGTTCCCTAACACGCTCAGCAATTTCCTGGTACCCTGCTTCAGAGCCAGACCTGGCCTGGGGGGAGGTGGGGGGTGGGGTGGACCCTTCCAGAACATATTTTCCTTCAGTAGCCAGACGACCCTTTTAAAGGCACAATATGCTTTTTAAATTTTAGGGCCTATCATAAGGTTTCCTCCTCACTATTTGAGAAGAATCTCTCCCAAGCTTCCAGGGGATGAGAAATGCCCCTTTTATAAAAATGTTTATCCTGAGTGAGCTTTAAAAGAAAGTCACCCCAGTGGGCCCCTTCCTCAGAAGGTCAGCCTGTTGACCTGGGAGCAGCCGGAGCTTAAGAGGCTGCATCTCACCCCTTGGCTTTAACGTGAGGCAACCGGCCACAGCGGAGAGGGAGTCCCAGGGCGGGGAATGCCACACGCCGGCGGCCTCTGGGTGCGGGATGGAAGGAAGCTCTGCTAACTCAGCTTTAAGGTCTCCATGTGTGTTCCGGGCAGGGGTGGGAGGACGCTGTTGTTCAGCCTGGGGGCCAGGACCAAAACGTATCTGGGGGCCAGGGGGTGCTGGGAGCTGGGGATCATGGGCGCTCGGAGCAGGGGGCCGGGGGTGCCCAGAGCAGGGGGCCATGAGTGCCCAGAACAGGGGGGTCATGGGTGCTTGGAGTAAGGGTCTGTGGTGCTTGGAGTGGGGGGTCTATGGGTGCCTGGTGCTGGGGTCTGTGGGTGCCTGCAGCAGGGGGCCATGAGTGCCTAGAACAGGGGGTCATGGGTGCTTGGAGTAGGGGTCTGTGGGTGCCTGGAGCTGGGGACTGAGGGTGCCCGGAGCTGGGGGCCGGGGGTGCCCAGACCAGGGAGCCGTGGGTGCCCACAGCCGGGGGGCAGAGTTGCCTGTAGCTAGCGGCCGGAAGTGCCGGGGGCAGGCGGCCCCAGGCCTGAGAGGGCCCGCGGAGGCCCAGCCTCCCCCAATGGCAGGCGGGCGGCTGGCTCGGGCTTCCGGCTGGGGCCTGGGCCTCCGCCCGTGCCTGCTCCGAGAGTAAATCAGAGCCGTCAGTGTGGTAGCAGCTTGATTAAAGTTCAGGGGTTTAATAGATCATTTAAAACACACACACACACACACACACAAAACCCCAACAACCCAAACGACTCCCACCCCCGGCCCGGCCACCTGGCCCGCCGCCCCCGGTGCACGGCGGCCCTCGGCCCGCGCCGCCACGCGGCCCGGCCGGGCCCCGGTTCCTGCCTATTCCCGGAGGACGCCGGCCGCCGGGCGAGCCCGACATTCTCAGCTGCATTTAATCTGCCCTGAGACGGGCTGGCGAAGCGAAGGCGCGCGGGGCGAGCGCGCGGCGGGCCGCGGGCGCGGCCGGCTTTGTTCGCTCGCGGCCCTGGCGCGGGGCCAGCCTCCCGGGGGCTCCCCTGGCAGCGGCCGTCTGTTCCAATTAATCGCGCTTAACCATTCCAATCACACTTTAGCACATTAATCCTATTTTCGATCCCAAACACATCTGAGACAGCGGCATGCGGGCCCTTTTATGGGAACCGCAAATCAGATGTCACGGAGAGACCCAGGACCCTCGTTCGCTCTGCACTCTCACTGAACTTAAACTTCATAAAACACGGCCCTGGCTTGTGGTTGGATTTACTGTGCGAGGCCGAGGCTTGCACGTATAAATAGATCCCTTAAGTGACTTAAAAACCTGTCAGGGAGCGCAGTGAAAATTTGATTATAAGGTGACCAGCGCGGCGCTTTGGGCCCCTCCTCCTGACGGTGACACGGGCAGGGTGTTGGCGGCGGGCGGGTGGCGGGGCGGCGCTGCGCTGGGCGGCTCCGCGAGCTGGGGGCCCAGCCGCCCGGTGAAGGGGTTTCTGGAGGCGTCATCTCGAAAACTCGGTAGACCTCAAGCACCTCATCTCCGACGCGCCCGTCGGGTTTCTCCGGAGGTTTGACACGGGAGGGAAGGACTCCTTTGCAGCGGGGCCAGGCGGAGGGGACGAGAAGGTTCGCGGAGGTGCTGGGAGCCTTCCTTTCGTGGGTGGGAGAAGCTTCCCCCAGAGAGGAAGGGGCTTGCCTGGACGGCACCAGGTTCAGGCCTGGGGGGGGCGATCCTTGGGGCCTGGGCGGCACCCCTCCTGTCCGCCGAGGGGCCCCCGAAGCCCACGGCAGGAGCGAGCTTGTGCAGCCTGGGCCCCTCTTTCCGGTTCCGGCGACGCCTGCTCCAGCGGCCGCTTATCCGCACGCATCTCCGCGGCGCGCGTCCTGCGCCGGGTTAGGAGTCCAGAAGCAGCCGGGGCCCCGCAGTTCAGGGAAAGAATCGTGTGCGTGACCCCGTGGATACTGTCGCGTGGCACCTCTGAATCGGATTGGGTGCGCCGGCTTGGGAGGTGGGAGTCTGGGTTCAAATCCCCCCTCGTGCCCTGCGGTGAATTACCTAACTGCCCAGCCTGTTTCTTTCTTTCTTTTTGTTTAACTTTTTTTTTTTTAATGTTTATTTATTTCTGGGAGAAAGAGCGCAAGCAGGGGAGGGGCACAGAGAGAGGGAGACACAGAATCCGAAGCAGGCTCCAGGCTCCGAGCTGTGAGCACAGAGCCCCAGTGGGGCCTTGCGCTCACCAACCGGGAGATCATGACCCCAGCCAAAGTCGGGACCCTTAACCGACTGAGCCGCCCCGGAGCCCTGAAGGCTCAGTTTCTTAATCCAGGAAATGGGGATGGCCGGGATAGCTGGCTGGTGAAATTCTTTTTTGAGGATTACTCAAATGATTAGCATGGCAGGTGCCTATCGCCAGCGCTATAGAAATGTTAGCTACTACTCCCCCCACCCTCCAAACACCAAGGATAAAAATACTTAGGTGGCCTCATCTGTTAAATAGAACCTTGAGTCCTGGCACTCGCGGGTGGTGAGCAGACTACATTAGGTAACACCTGAGGGAATACGGGCTCGGCGCACGCGGGCTCACACAGAAAGACATTATCTTTAGCACTTTATATTAAGACAGGTAGAGGGGCACCTCGAGGCCCAGTCGGTCCAGCGTCCGACTCTTGACTTCGGCTCGGGTCATGATCCCAGGATCGTGGGATCGCCCCCCATGACCGGCTCCTCGCTGAGCATGGAGCCTGCTTGGGATTCTCTCTCTCCCTCTGCCCCTCTCCCCTGCTCTCCCTCTCTTTATATATATACATATAATATTATATATATACATATATACGTATATGTACACACATACATATATACGTATATGACAGGAATATAATAAAATTGTTGAAAAGAACTCTTAAACGTTTAAAAAGAAAGAGGAAAAGCAATTAGATCAAATATCCGGGCTAATATAGTTCGTTGTATTGGAGCATAAAGTTTGGCACCGGGTTTACTGGAAAAAGGCAAACAGGGAAATGAGGTGAAGTAAGTCATCCTCATTCCTCACTTGTCCTGTTAACCGATTCGGCAAGTCCTCGCTGCAAGGTATAGAATGTGCCAGAAACTGCTTTGGGCAAGGATAAGAGGAAAGATGACTGACTCTTCGGGTCAGGGCCCTGCTTGAAAATCGATCTCCAAATTGCACCTCTGGCTTCCTTTCCGTCCGAAACAGTATAGGTTTCAGGAGTGTGATAGAAAAAAACAAACAAACAAAACAAAACAAAACAAAACAAAAACACCCATGCAGAGAGGCGAATTCAGTGCCCAACTTTTAATTTGGATCTGGGGTGGGAGTTACCAATTCATGCTAAAAGAAATAGGCGACGGTTCATAACGTGGTAGGAAATGTAAAAAAAAAAAAAAAACTTGCAAAGAATTTGGACAGGAACCAGGATTAGGGTCTGATGTTTGGCTTTCTAAG
This sequence comes from Paguma larvata, assembly GCA_030068075.1. Lineage (NCBI taxonomy): Eukaryota > Metazoa > Chordata > Mammalia > Carnivora > Viverridae > Paguma > Paguma larvata. The sequence goes on along the minus strand of CM057827.1, from coordinate 39,535,447 downwards.
TAAACACGTCTAGCTTTTTATTTTACAAATAACAATCTGGAAAGATGCATTAGGGAATCTAAATGCAAATAGAAATGAGTTTATCCAGGTAAGTAAGGTTTTATTAAACAAGTTAATTCATTCCAGTTCCTTTGGAAGAAACTGTGGGTTATGGTTAATGTATCGAGCCAGACAGAGAGTGCATTCGCGAAGCCACCCTGCATTTAATATACGGCTGTCAGAACACCGCTCACGGCCCTTTCCGGAGAGGAACGAGCCGAAGTCGATTTTATTTTGGTAAATGCGACAACAGAAATGGCCAGTGAAGAGTCAAGGCAAGGAAAAGCTGAAACCTGAACGTTAGCAGCTGAGAACACCGAACAGAATTCTGGAGCGCCAAGGGTCTCTTGCAATCCTAGCCACTTTCAGACGTGCTGTGCCGGAAAGAGACTTTTCAGCTGCGATATGGGCGGGAAAGGAAAACAAAACAAAACAAAACAAAACAACCAACTGGAATGAAAACACCGGTCCCTACCAATACCACTAAACAGATAAATCGACTTACGAAATAGGTCTGTAACAGTCACGCTCCCACCAGGAAATTCTCAGAACAAGCATAATCATTTTACGAGCGTATAAAAAACTCCTCTGTTCCTATAATGTTCTTTATTGGGAAAGCTAGACAGGTTTGCGTGGGTGCTTAGCCCTCTTCCTGGTATCCCTGGTATTCACGGTTTCAGAAGAGGTATTTCCCAAGTCCTTTGGCAAAAGAAAAATCATTGCATTCTATAGTAAGGGGTTTACCAGGCATCTGGTAAGAAGTAATAAAATTATCCGTGATTACAAGCGCGCTCTGAGGCTCAGTAAGGCAGCGAGTTCCGCGCTTCGGCGGCGAGCTATGCTCAGAGTTTCTTCCTCCGACACCTCCTGATGGCTTCTCCTCTGCTTTCCGAAAGTCCCCGGTTGTTCTTCAACCGGGTTTTGCGGATTTCCAAATGCTACCTTGTATCTGGGCTTCTGACGTAGGTTACGCTGGCCGCGGACCAGACGCTTGGCGCACGGGCTGAGAGACGTTGGTCAGAGGTAACCCTGGACAGTGGGTGCAGCCACCGGCGGTTCCTAAAAAAACAATTAAGCGTAGAATTACCCTAGGATTTACCCCCGGGTGTGTACACCCGTCCCGAAGAGCGGAAGGCAGGGGCCTCCAGCAGATACTTGCACACCCGTGTTGATAGCGGCATTATTCACAACGGCTAAAAGATGGAAACGACGCGACTATCCGCGGATGGGATAAACGGATAAAGAAGATGTGGCATCCGAGGCAACATCGATCGCACTTAAAGAGGAACAGAAATCTGCAATGAGCTAAACACGGATGACCCCCGACGACACGTATGCGAAGTGAAAGTAGCTAGCTCCAAAAAGACCAATACTACATGATTCTGCGTCTACGGGGTCCCTGGAGTGGGCCAATTCGTAGAGACAGCGAGCAGGATGGGGGGGGGGGTGCCAGGGGCTGGGGGGAGCTCGTGTTTCGTGGGGACAGTTTCAGTTTTACAAGACGGAAGGGGTTCCGGGGTCGGATGGCTGGCGATGGCGCGACGGCACAGCGTCCTGCGTGCCACTGGGCTGTCTGCTTACAAATGGTTAACGGGGTCGATTTTATGTTATGTGTGTTTCACCGTACGAAAGAAGTCTTGACAGCAGTCCTGTTGGAAGAGTCAGGAAGGATGACAGGGGGGACAGAACTCAGGACGGTAGGAACAGAAGGAGCAAAGCCACCTGGGCTCAGACTCGGCTTCTCGGGGGCCACGCCCAGGCGGGTGCCCAGTGCGGAGAGTTTTGTCCGAGGAAGCGGAGGCAGACCTGGGGGTGGAGATAACAGCGACTGACGCTCGTGTGACACTTGCCAGTTTATGAAGCAGTTTCATTTCTGTTATTTCGTGTTTGCCTTGGCACCATCCTGCGAGGTTAGTCATGACACTGCCCCCTTTCCTGGTGAGACAGCCAATGGGGGCTTGCATGCAGGGACTACACCCTGAGAGGGAGAGAAGAAGGGAACAGGAGCCTGGGGACCCTCTACAGAGAATGTTCCTCCTTGATGCATCAGTGTCTCCAGGAGGAAAACTGAAGATCCCCTATTGCCTCTCAATAAACCTCCTCCTCCAGGAAGGCTTCCCAGAATGCACAGCGCCCACAGGCATGCATCCCCCAGGTGGGCGGGATCGAGTCTGTCGGCAGTTCACAGGGCTGACGCCACGGGACAGAGTGTGTTCCCCAAGGGTATCCTCGTGGTGCTGCCTTCCCTAGCAGGCTGCGAGCTCTCGGGAGCTGGGAGCAGGCCTTCCCTTGGGTCCTCCACTGTGCCCAGCACGGGGCTGGGATCACACGGAGAGCTCAAAAGGGCTTGTAAACAGCACTGTGGCCTGCGCCCTATCAGTGGATTTCAGGGCGGACTACGCTTCTGTTGTTTCGAATAAAAGAAACCTCCACGCCTGCCCTCTGCGTATGCCTCCCAGCCCTGTGCCCTAGGACCTGTTTCCCATTGTGCAGAGGAGCCTGGGGAGGTCAAGGGCAAGGTCCAGCCAAGTGCAGCTGGGACTAGAGACTGGGCCTCCCTGCTTCAAGGCTCTTCCTGCCAGACAGCTCGGCCGTGCGGCTGGAGCGCACGCAGGGTACAAGGTCAGAGGTAACTGCTGAGTCTGGGGCTGGGTTGGGGACAGGCGGGTACCAGGCTGGAGGTGGCCGATGGAAGCCCCTCCTGGAATCCCTTCCCAGGGCCAGATGGGAGCGGGGGGTGCCTGGGAGATCCTCAAGGGCCCTCAGCAAACAGCCAAAGGACCACCGGGCACATCAGAGATGTGTTCAAGTCTCAGAGGGCCCCCGAATTGACAAGTGACTTTGGGCTCAACGTAACTGAGCTTCGGTTTCCTCATTTGTGAAAATGGAATTAATAACTGTCTGCTCCCTCTGGGAAGACTGAAAATAAACGAAAAAGGATGTAGGTGGGCGCCTGTGTGGCTCAGTCGGTTAAGCAGCCAACCTCAGCTCAGGTCATGATGTCATGGTTCATGAGTTTGAGCCCCACAGTGGGACTCTGTGCTGACAGCTCAGAGCCTAGAGCCTGCTTCGGATTCTGTGGGTGTCTCTCTCTGTCCCTCCCCCGCTCTGTCTCTCTAGCTCTCAAAAATAAACATTAAAAAATTTTTATTTAATTTTTAAAATGTATGAAAATGTTGAATAAGCTTGAAGACACCACAGATGTCACACGGCTTGGCACACAGAGGTGCTCAGCAAATGTTTGTTGAATGACTATTAAACAGCCACACTGCTGCAGAGAAGTAACTCTGGGGCCCTAGATATATGGTATGATCGCCTCGTAAGACTACTCCCTCACACACATATGGACTTTATAAGCACTTAGCTGATTTGCTTTGTAGGAGTGTGGGAGGTGTGAGTGAAGATAGCTTTCTACTCACATGGGAGGAAATCGAGGCCCTGAAGGTGACCTGACTTGGACAAGTTCTCGGGCTGGCCGGTGGAGGTGCTGCACATCTGGCTTTGGAGACAGGCCTCTTGGCACCCTTCCTGGTTAGAGAGAAGGGGACTCCCGGCCTCCCTCCCCTGCAAGGTCACAGGCCACAGAGGTCACACAGCTAGTATAGAGAGGAGGGAGGAGTTACCCCTCACTCCTAATGGCCACGTTCCCGCTGCTGTACGCTCCCAGTCCTGTGAAGTCACCTCACTGTAATTATCTCCCCACTTACCGAGGTGCCCATGAGTCCTCGGGGACAGGGCTCTGGTGCTGTTCTTGCTGTTCTTGTCTGGATCCTGAATGCCCAGTCCAGTGCCTGGCACACAGGGACTCAATACATGTTCAGCAAATGGATGGATGGATGGATGGATGGATGGATGGATGGATGGATGGATGAATGAATGAATGGATGGATGGATGGACAGATGGATGGATGAACAAATGAAAAAGGAACGGATGGATGGATGGATGGATGAACGAACGGATGGATGGACAGATGGATAGAAGGATGGATGGATGGATGGATGGATGGATGGATGAACAAACAGATGAATGGATGGATGGGAATGAATGGCTGGCTGGCTGGCTGGCTGGCTGCTCACCAATGAACTAATGAACAAAGGAATGGACGGACGGGATGGATGGATGGATGAACAAACAGACGGATGGACGGATGGACAGATGGACGGATGGATGGAATGAACCGAAATGACCATATAAGCAAATTGTCCCACTTTCCAGATGCTTTTTGTCTGGAGAGGAAGGCACAGACACCCACTCTCTGCTCAGCATCCTGCTTCGTGCAGAGGAGCTTCCGCCAGATGTCTTATTGGGGCGTAGAGAGCTGCTGAGCTGCATAGATGGCTCGGCTGACAGAGAGAGAAAGGCAAACCCGACTGTGAGGGAAGAGGCGGTCCGAGGGGGCACACAGGACCCCCTCTGGCAGTGGTGAGAGCAGAGCCAGCTACAAGGGCCCCAGGCTCGGGCGGGCCCTGCACTTGGTTCGAGGTCTGCTGGCGCCATCTTGAATTTCTTCCGTTTTGACCGAGAGTCCTGCACCTTCGTCTTGCGCTTGGTCCTGCAAAGCACAAAGCCGTTCGCAGGTGAGAAGAGGCGCACAGTAACCGGACCCGCCGACTTCTCCTTCTAGGCGATTCTGGAGGGGTGAGTGTGTAAAGCCGTCTCCCCAAGTGGACATTCACCTCTCTTTGGAGGCAGGTCACGTCCAAGTTTCTTGGAAGCTCCTGAGGCGGGGGCCAGAATTAGGCTGAGGAGAGTGAGCCCCTCCCTCAAGAACAAAAAGTAAGGGACCACAAAATTCAGTTATCAACGTAAACGATGCGTTAATATAGACTTTTTAAATCAAAATTAATGCCCAAATTCCATGAACAAAATATCGATATTTTGTATTTATAGGATCAGTAATACAGTTGTGCCGAGCAATTATCAGAGCCCGAGGTAGAAGAAAAAAATGTGTGCCCTAATATACACTTTTTATATATTTTTCAATTGTTTATTTTTTTCTCCAGAACAGGAAATATCATTGAAAACATTATTGAAAGCTTGATAAGTAGGCATGTGAAAACTGACAAGATTATTTTCAATTTGAGTATTTTATTAACATCCCCAAACAGAATTTATTATAATTTTACTCTTCTGCCTTTAATGGAAGCACACTTATCAAGAATATTTTCAAAACTCAACTCCTTTGCTAAACTCGTTTGCACTGGAGAGAATTGCCCAAGCGTGGCATTGCTCCCTACCAAGTGACGACTTTAAAGAATGTTTAAATTCGCTTCAGTTTCTAGTCCTGCCTTTCCTTAAAATTGCGATATTTTCTGCATCATGGATTTTTTGCATTAGCTTTGATTTTAAAAATGTTGCATTAAAATGTTCTGTCTCGGGAGTTTATTGTTTAATGGATATTCCTTCCTGTTCCGTGTGATGGAGATAGGATGACGGCACCGAGTTCGTACACTTTAAAGTGCGTAAGCTGGTAACGTTTACGTTACGAATGTTTAACACAATAAAAACCATTTCATTACTGAGTTTTTCAGATCCTCCTTAAATTCTGTGCCTGAGCTGAGCACCTCGCTCCCTCTCCCTTGCCTCGGCCGTAACCGAGATGCAGAGGCCCCGGGAGTAAGGCTGAGACCCGTACATTTGTACCACTTACGTTGTGGAGGTAGAGGAAGATTTTGAATTTGCGCTGGAAGGTGGGTAACGCTTTAAGAAAGATCGAGAGAAGAGGGGTTGAAAGGAATCGCTGCCCGTGTTTCACAGGACAAAGAGAAAATATAGATGAGTCCTCGTTTTCATAGAGAAGAAACAGATAGTTCATGGCGGGCATGGTTTCCAATTTCCAAATTAAGGTCCACTTAATACAAGTGTTTCCTGAGCATTTACTTTGTGCCAGGAATTGCACTAATGCTCTACCTGCATTCTTTTGTTTAAGTCTTACAACAGCGCGACGGGCAGGCCCACGTCATCGTTCTCCTCACTTGCAGACAGGTAAACCAAAGCACAGGAGATTAAGGAAACTGCCTAAAGTCACAGTGCTTGGGGGTGACAGAGTGCCAGGGAGAAGACAGGTCCCTGCCACTCCGGCTCTTACCCTCCACCCTATCTCGTCTCTCAGACCTTCGCCGGCTCCCACCAACAAAGGGCCCGCTCACTTTTCAATCGAACTTTGCTCTTTTCATTCTTCCAATCGCTTACGCCTCCATTCATCCGATCCGCGCCCGTTGGCTCGAAGTCAGGCGCTCCAGGAGACGTGCAGGTCACCTACCGGGGCCTTGACCTCAGAGGTCCTGGAGCCCAACAAGGAGGTAAAAGGCACAAAGACACTGGGGGCGGCTGACGGGCTGCTACACCGAGGTAGGTGTGGAGGAAGCACGGTGCAAACCCAGATCTATCTGCGTTCGTTGGTGGCCTTG